>CANTUZ010000004.1:2815808-4065808 GCA_947846985.1 Fratercula arctica
AATGGTTTTTGTTCCTTCCTGCAAAAGCCCAAGAGCTGCAGTGCTCGCAGTGTCCCACATTGGCTGTCCCGGCGGGGAGTGCATGGCTTCCTGCTGTTAGAACGGGGTGAGTATAATACTTGTATGTTTTATATTTGTATTGGGATCGGTATTCGTTCTTTAGTAGTATTAATGTTAATTAATCTTATTCTGTTAAATCTGTTTATATTTGTCCTGGTTTGAGGTAAAACAGACCCAATTTTCTATTCACTAGTTTTACTTTTTACCTAAGCCTCTTCTATTAACCTCAAATTATGGAGACACTGTTTGTTCAGTGATAAGACCTGATTGTTTGTAATTTATGCCTAGCAATGGTACGCAGAGAGACTCCTGCTTATGCTTGTTGCTGTAACAACCCAGGTCAGCTACCTTCCTTATTTGCCCCGTTGGAGGGTCGGAAGCGGAAAAACGTAGAGGGGTCTCACCTGCGGGGAGGAGCGGACAGGAGAAGTGACCCAGAACTGACCAACGGGGTGTTCCATCCCATCGGCATCACGCTCAGTATGAAAGCTGAGGGACCAAAGGGTCAGCTCTTTCTTCAATGGCCAGCATCCGAGGAGGACTCTGTCTGTTCGTCTGCCTTTGATCCCGATCCGTGTGTTCCTGACTCCAGATACGGAATCCAGCTTCCATCCGTTCCATCAGTCTGGGACTTCCTCAGTGCCTGTTGGTGACGCGATCGTCATCCTGGGACCTTGATACGGTTTTAAATATGTATGTATATATTTAATTATTTTTAAATTATTATTTTATTAATTTATTATTATTATTTTAATTAAAGTAGTTTAGTTTTTTTCTGAACTTCTAAGTCTCTGTCTCTCTCTCCCTCCTCTCCTTGGAGAGAGGGGGAGATCACCTGTCCTTCGCTTCAGCGGCCAGTCCGGCCCAAACCACGACAGATTGATTGGTGCCCAACGTGGGGCTCGGCCGGGGCTCTGGTTAATTGCCTCAATAGTTTGGGTTCCAGCTTGCTCAGAGATGAAAACAGACAGCTCACATCCTATTGGTTTTGGACAGAATATTGTGTTGTCTCTTTATAGGGTTTTGTTTAAAGTTAATTGATAACAACGCTGCTTAACTTGCTGTATGCGTTATATAATTTATTTGCTCTTTGTGTTTGTATGCGGTGGTTTAAACATGCTAGTCTGCTGTTGTGTTTAGTTCTGATCCGTGCTGTGACTGATGGGATAACTTCTTTACCTGCTTACCTTGGGCGTGGTGTAATGGATTCTGTTACTAATTACACTTTCAATTTTACCTTGGGAAAGTTTACTTTGCCCCATACTGCTCATTCCAAATTGTCGCCATCAGAGCTAGGAGATGGCTGCCTTTGGGATTTCGGAAATGGTTGTTGCTTGCTTAAAATCATGATTTTGTTGTTGATTATCCTGAATGTGTTGCAGGGGTGGTTTCTTATTAAATGTTGGTGCAGGAGTAAGTGTTGTATGATGTGCACTGCCACTAATCAAACTCCATCAGCACTGGTACAAGTTGCCCCGGTGACCAGAAAGAAAAAAAAAAAAGCAGCGGTCTGTTCATTCCCTGCCTGTTATGACAAAGACCAGATAAAGACGGATACCAGGGGAGAAGACTCTTCTGATGAAGATCGAGGAATGGGTCCCTTCTAAAGCAGATCAGAAGGTCCTTCTTGGGCAGCGTCAACACAGGAGGAGGAATCAGACGCAGGGGTAATTGTTAAATCCTTCTCTATGAAGGACTTCCGAAATATGAGAAAGGACTTTAGCCATTGTGAAGGGGCAGCTGTGGAAAATTTGGCTGATGAAACTGAGAAAACGATTGGAAAAAAATGAGAAACTGTTTGATAAACTGTCTAGGATTGAGGAAAGATCCCGCTCTTCCCCTGCATGGACCCACGTCGCAGCCGTTAGGAGAAGATGCCCTCTTACGAAGCCGGCTCAAGAGAGACAGAACACACTACCAGATATCCTGTGGCTTTGCCTCGGTGACTGTGGAGAGGACATGAGGAAGCAGGATAGAAGACCTACCTCAGCCCTACAGGCACGAATGAGTGAGTTGCAAGGTAAAAGAGAGAGAAGAAGGAATTCTTCTGGGAGGATGACTGCTCCAGTCCACAGGGAGCGGGTCTCTGCTCTGAGTAGGAACTCATCTGCTAATTGTAGATGTTGAGCCAAGGAGTGATCAGCAAGACTCGCTCACCCTTTAACAGCCCTGTATGGCCAGTGCAAAAGTCTGACGGAGACTGGAGATTAACAGTAGACTATCGTGTCCTGAATAAAGTCACACCACCACTGAGTACTGCCGTGCTGGACATGCTACAACTGCAAGGTGAACTGGAGTCAAAGGCAGCCAAATGGTACGCTGCAGTTGACATTGCTAATGCGTTTTTCTCTATTCCTTTAGCAGCGGAGTGCAGGCCACAGTTTCCTTTCACCTGGAGAGGCGTCTACTACACCTGGAATCGACTGCCCCAGGGGTGAAAACACAGCCCTACTATTTGCCGTGGACGGATCCAGACTGCACTGGAGACGGCTGGAGCTCCCGAACACCTGCAGGATGTTGATGACATCGTTGTGTGGGGTAATAGAGCAGCAGAAGTTGTTAAGAAAGGTAAGAGAATAATCAAAATTCTTCTAAAAGCAGGTTTTGCTACAAAAAGAGGTAAGGTTAAGGGGCCTGCGCAAGAGATCCAGTTTTTAGGAATTAAGTGGCAAGATGGGCACCACCAGATCCCTATGGATGTGGTTAACAAAATAACATTTATTTCCCCACCTCCTAACAGAAAGGAAACACAAGCCTTCTTAGGCATTGTGCTTTTCTGAAAAATGCCTATTCCAGGTTACAGTCAGATTGTGAAACCTCTCTATGAAGTGACCCAGAAGAAAAATGAATTTATGCGGGGCCCTGAGCAATGACAAGCCTTTGAGCAAATTAAACGAGATTATGCATGCAGTAGCCCTTGGACCAGTCCGAACAGGACAGGACAGTGTTTCAACCCTTGTGTTTCCTTTTTTTTTCCCCCCAATTCCCCTTCCCAGGACTCTTGATCAGGGAGTGCAGCGATAGGACAAGGGGTGATGGCTTTAAACTAAAAGAGGGACGATTCAGACTAGATACAAGGAAGAAATTTTCTACGCTGAGGGTGGTGAGACACTGGCCCGGGTTGCCCGGAGAGGTGGCCGATGCCCCATCCCTGGAAACACTCCAGGCCAGGTTGGATGGGGCTCTGAGCCCTGCTCTAGAATCATAGAATCATTCGGGTTGGAAAAGACCCTTGGGATCATCAACCAACCATCAACTCCACTCTACAAAGTTCTCCCCTGCTGGGAGAGAAGAGCTGGGAAAGTGGGGAGAAACCCCCCCAAAAGTGGAAGAAAGAGGGGAAGGGAAGCTTTAATCCCTCCCTAAGTAATTCCCCCCCTGCCCTGTGATTTGCGCCTCCCCCCCCCCCCGCCTCTGTTTCCTTACAAAAGAGTTAAAAAAAATAAAGCCCCCACCACAGGAATTCAAATAATTCTAAAGCAGCAGCCAGGTGCCCAAAATGCACCGGAAAAAATTGGTTTTGGGGGGGGGAGGAGGGGCGTGTCTCCCACCTCAGGAGGGGGCTCAAAAAGGGGGTGCCCCCCCCTCAGAGGGTGTAGATGAGGTATTCCTCGTCGTTGTCTTTGGCAGGGCTGCAGGTCCTCCGTGGCGGGAGCACCTTGCTTTTTCTCCAGCAGGTTTTGAGGGCAAAGTCCACCACATAACCCACCAAAACGGCCGCCGTCATGACCAGGAACACCCCCAGCGCCAGCTCTTTCATGGAGAGGTAAACGCCGTGGAAATTGGCACTGGCGTCACCTCCTTTGGGGTGACAACGGCTTCACACCATTGCGCCCTCCCCACCCGTGTCACACCGTTGCGCCCCTGCTCATGGCAGGTGCGTTGGACTAGGTGGGCTTTAAAAGTCCCTTCCAACCTAAACTATTATATGATTCTGTAGGAGTTTCTGATGGGGTGTAATTAAATGCATTTTTGTTTCCTTTTGGTTAACACAGTTTACTAGCTGATGTGTTCAAGCAGCTATTTACCACAATTCTGTGTGTGCTTGCTGGCCGTGGGTTACGGTTAAGGTGCACAGTTACAACTTAAAGTTTTGACTTCACACAGTAGTAGTTGTATTTGTGCATTCATTTTTACCATGCTTTTCTTCCCCCCCCAGGAAACAGGCTGTTTTATTGTCCCCGGCCCTCTCCGAGCCCTTCCTGTCTGTGTGCCTGACCCCGCAGGCTCTCGTCTGCTGGGTTTTTGCCAGGACCCATGAGTGACTGTGGACAGATGCAGCACTGGCTGCTGGCTGCAACATTTCCCAGCTGCGGGTGCTGCCTGCGCCCTGGCAGCTCCCCGGGGCTCTGCTGCGTGCTGGGCATGACGGCCACTCGCTTGCAGGGCTGCCGGCGTCGGAGGAACCGGCTGACACTGCGGCTGCTCCCACCACTGGTGAGTGGGGACTTTGGTGGCGGCTGCGGTGACTTTGCTCGGGGTGCAGGAGAGAGGAGAGGAGCGGAGCTCCTGGGGGTCTTGGGCCACTGCAGATCCCTTGGGTGAAGTCTTGGGGGCTGACACCTCCCTGCGTGACTCGGGGCAGCCCCAGGGGTGGCGTGTGCTGTGTGTGCCCCCCAGCCTAAGGAATATGAAGAAAATGCCCTTCCCTAACGATGACATCGGTCAGT
Source organism: Fratercula arctica (assembly GCA_947846985.1). Lineage (NCBI taxonomy): Eukaryota > Metazoa > Chordata > Aves > Charadriiformes > Alcidae > Fratercula > Fratercula arctica. The sequence continues at coordinate 2,820,539 of CANTUZ010000004.1, forward strand.
CTTTATCGTATGAAAGCGTATGAACTTTGCTGATCTGTACTAGGTCCCGTTCTACGCTGCAGCGTGATGAGTGGTGTTTTACTGCAGACATGGGTGGTGTTTGTGCTGAAGGAAAACGAACTAAAGGATGGCCCGGCCCTGGACATGAGGACTTTGCTGTGTGGAAGCCGAGAGCTGTCCCTGAAGGACAACGGACACCCCAGGACATCCAAGGTAAAGCCAGCCCCTCTGAGGAGGCTTTGAAACCCTCCCAGCATGGGCTGGTGTCACAGAGAAGTGGCTCTGGCCAGACGGACTGCAGGGGCATCGGGATCCAGCCAAGCAGCGAGGATGCTGCAGAAATAGAGCTGCTGTGCCAGGATTTTCTGTGATCAGTAATGGGCAGGGTGGGTGCCAGTGAGGAGTGAAACGTGTTGGACCTGCACGTGTGAAGGGTGCGAGAACCCCGGGTCTGGGGAGCCCCAGTTTGGCTGGGACGCCTCATGTGCAGGAGTCAGTATTTCCTCCTGTGAGTCTGTACTTTGTGTTCCAGTCTCTCTCCTCGGGCGGCATGGGCTGGGTGCAGATGTACGGACCGGTGCTGGGCCCTGCTCCGCTCCTCCGCTCCGGAGCCTCACGCAGGCAGCCACGGTGAGTGCTCCATTTCCCTGGTGCAGGATCCCCCGCGGTGCCTGGCCGGGGCCCGGTGATTTTCCTGGTGGGTTTCAGCACCAACCCTCTGGGGTCCCCTCATGGGGGGCAGTGGCTGCGGCTCAGCCGGTGGGGCTGGGGGTCCCCAGCAGCTCCTGATTTCCACCATGGGATCAGTCCTCACTCAATGACGCCGGTGGCTCCTGGGCCTGGCTCCCATCCGTGTCTCCGGGGAAGAAGGGGACTCAGTGGGGCTGGGGGTCTCCTGGGGTGGCTGGTGACCCCTCCTGCTGTCGGGCTCCCTCCTCCCAGTGCAGTCACTGCCTGGTTTCTCATCCACAGCTCTTTTCCAGAGTGACTGCTGGGAGGACAAACCCCTCCAGTCCGGCATGGGCTCTGCCAGAGCCTGGGAGAGCTCGGACCAGAGGAACTGGTTTCCACTGGGGTTCAGCCCTTCGGCCCTGCCCAGCATCATCCTCGCAGGCAGATGGGCCGAGGTGGGCAGCATTAGGGCGCCGCCACAGCAGGGCCCTGGGGTGGCTCTGAGCTCTGTTTGAAGCTGTGCATTTACCGAAATCCTTCTTTTTCAGCTCAAAATGTGCTGTGGTGGGAGCAGAGGCTGCTCCAGGGACCCACCCCAGCTCCTGCAGCCCCGTCGGTGGATGGTGAAGCCGGGCAACAGGGAGCGATGGCCATCCCGGAGCCACTGGTCCCTCGGGAGGTGTTGGTGGCCCCAGCGATGCCCATGGCTGTGCCCATGTGCAGGGAAGGCTCATCCCGGTGCCCGGGCGAGGAGCGTGGCCCCGGGGCGGGGGAGGCCGTGCCCGGTGAGGTGAGTGCCCCGGGGAAGCGGAGCCGGAGCTGCGTGGGGGGACCAAGACATTCAGCTCCCAGGGACAGGGAGGGCGGGTGCTGCTGGTGCTTGTCCCGGCCCCACCTTGGGGCTGCTGGAGTCAGTCTGTGACGCTGCTGCACAGGCGGGTTTTCAGCCAGATGTGGCTGTCACCCACCCTCCTGGGGAGAAATGGGACGTTTCTGGTGTCCTGTCCCCTCCCGGGTGCACGGTGCCGGGCTGCTGCTGACGAGGGTCTGGGCAGAGCTGCCCGTGCCTGGGCAGCCGCAGGGTTGGCCGTCCCAGTGCCACCAGGAGCTGATTGTCCCACCTCTGTCCCTCTGCAGGGATGGACAGACGGACGGAGGAGCCCCAGCCATGCCGGGACCCGTGTGGGGTGAGGAGCACTGGGAAGGAGCCGGGCTGCCTGCGCTGAGGCTGATGCTGCCGCCTGCCTCACGCCTGGCTGGGGACAGGGGACAGGGTCGCCTGCGCCCCCCCAGAGACATGAGAGGACTGCGCCGCTCCAGCTCTGTACGGCTTCAGGTCGGTTCTTTGGGCCCCTGTTTGTTTCAGGTCCCCGTTCGTTTCTGTTTGTTTGTGGGTTCGCTCCCATTTGTTCCCATTTGTCCCAGGTCCAGCTCCTGGACGGCTGCAGCTCATTTCTGGCTCCTTTTTGTCTCTGCTCTGGATTCAGTCCGGCTGATGGGTGGCTCCAGCTCGATTCCAGCTGGTTTCGGCTGGGGCACAGTTAATTTTTTTCCCAGTAGCTGGTGCGGGGCTGGTTTGGGTTTGTGCTGGGAACGGTGTTGATCCCACAGGGATGGTTTGGTTTTGCTGAGCAGAGATTGCACAGCTGGGTACGGGTCAGCGGGTGGTGAGCAACTGCACTGTGTGCCACTGGGTTTTGTATATTTTATCACAATTATTATTGTTGTTATTTCTTCCTTTTTTGTGGTATTAAACTGTCTTTATCGCAACCCATGATATTTACTGTTTTTTTTTCCTTTCTCTTCCCCAGTTTCGGCTCCAGCTCATTTGTGGCTCCTGTTTGTTTCTCCTCTGGATTCAGTCCGGCTGATGGACGGCTCCAGCTCGATTCCAGCTCATGGATGGCTCTGGCTCATTTCAGGCCCTACTCATTGAGGCTCCAGCTCATTTGCACCTTCAGGTTAGTGGTTTCTGCACCCATTTTGTTTCTGTTCCAGCTCATGGACGGTTCCAGCTCATTCAGTTCCAGCTCATGGATGGCTCTGACTTGTTTCAGCCCCTGTTTGCTGTGCCTCCAGCTCATTTGCACCTTCAGGTGAGTTATTTCTGCACCCATTTTGTTTCTGGTCCAGCTCATGGGTGGTTCCAGCTCCTTTGCAGCCCCAGGTCATTGTTTCTGTCCTGGTTTCGGCTGGGGTACAATTAATTTCTTCCCAGTAGCTGGTGCGGGGCTGGTTTGTGCTTGTGCTGGGAACGGTGTTGATCCCACAGGGATGGTTTAGTTTTTGCTGAGCAGAGTTTGCACAGCTGGGTACGGGTCAGCGGGTGGTGAGCAACTGCACTGTGTGTCACTTGGGTTTGTATATTTTATTGTAATTATTATTATCATTATTATTATTATTTCTTCCTTTTTTGTTGTATTAAACTGTCTTTATCGCAACCCATGATATTTACTGGTTTTTTTTCCTTTCTCTTCTCCAGTGTTGGCTCCAGCTCGTTTGCGGCTCCTGGTTGTTTCTGCTCTGGATTCAGTCCGGCTGATGGACGGCTCCAGCTCGATTCCAGCTCATGGATGGCTCTGGCTCGTTTCAGCTCCAGCTCATTTGTACCTTCAGGTGAGTTATTTCTGCACCTATTTTGTTTCTGTTCCAGCTCATGGGTGGTTCCAGCTTGTTTGCAGCCCCGGGTCATTGTTCCTGTCCTGGTTTTGGATGGGGTACAATTAATTTCTTCCCAGTAGCTGGTGCGGGGCTGGTTTGGGTTTGTGCTGGGAACGGCGTTCATTCCACAGGGATGGTTTAGTTTTTGCTGAGCAGAGTTTGCACAGCTGGGTACGGGTCAGCGGGTGGTGAGCAACTGCACTGTGTGTCACTGGGTTTTGTATATTTTATCATAATTAATATTATTATTATCATTGTTATTATTATTATCATTATCATTATTATTTCTTCCTTTTTTGTTGTATTAAACTGTCTTTATCGCAACCCACGGTATTTACTGGTTTTTTTTCCTTTCTCTTCCCCAGTTTTGGCTCCAGCTCGTTTGCGGCTCCTGTTTGTTTCTGCTCTGGATTCAGTCCGGCTGATGGACGGCTCCAGCTCGATTCCAGCTCATGGATGGCTCTGGCTCGTTTCAGCTCCTGTTTGCTGTTCCTCCAGCTCATTTGCACCTTCAGGTGAGTTATTTCTGCACCCATTTTGTTTCTGGTCCAGCTCATGGGTGGTTCCAGCTCCTTTGCAGCCCCAGGTCATTGTTCCTGTCCTGCTTTCAGCTGGGGCACAGCTAATTGTCTGCACAGTAGTTTGTACGGGGCTGTTCGGGTTTGTGCTGGAAACGGTGTTGATCCCACAGCGATGTTTTACTTTCTGCACCCCTTTTTTTGCAGGTCCAGCTCCTGGTGGGCTCCAGTTGGGTTTCATCTCCTGGGCAGTTCTGGCTCCAGCCCATCTCCAGCTCCACTTTGGCTGCGGCTCCAGCTCAGTGATGGTTCCAGCTCGTTTTCGCCTCCAGCTCTTGGGTGGTTCCAGTTCCGGCTCCAGCCCCAGCCCAGACCAGCTTGTGCTTGTTCAAAGGATCCTGGCTTTTGGCCAGGTCGTAAATCAATCACTGTCATGGCTTGTATATGAATATGAACTGTCATAACTGTACACGTGTTGACCAATGAGTGTGTTTATTGTTCCATGGCTAGTCCGGTGAATAAACAGTTGGACTCTGGCAGAAAGCGTGGAAAGTGCCTTTTCGCCCAGAGACTATCTCAGACGTTTAGTTCGGCCTGGTGCATGCCGGCCTCCCGCAGCTTGGGGAACAACGCGACCGGACCCCCACCTCCGGCGGGGGTCCACGCACCCTGCCCACCCCCCTCCCGCCCGGGCCCCAGCGCCCTCCCGCCCCCCTCTGCCTCCCACCGCCCAAAGTGCCCCCTCCCGGGCCACTGTTTTGGGGCTGGAAACAGACCATGGAGCCTCCGTTTCCAAGGCCCAAACACGCAGCACTTGGTCCTTTTTCTGAGCCCAGAAGCGCAGGACTGCGCCGGCATTTTCAAGCACTGAAAACGCACGACTTAGTCTCTTTTCTGAGCTTCAGAAATCCCCGGGCTCTGCCCCAAAATCCCCCCAGAGCTTGTTCCCAAACCCCCGGCTGGACCCTGTGGGAGACCCAGACCCTGTTCTGAGCCCCGAATCATCCCCTGGTGTCCCGCTGAGCCTCAGACCTGGGCCTGAGCCCAAACCTGCCCCCGGTGCCTGTTCCTGAGCCCCAAACCCCCTTCTGAGCCCCGAACTCTCCCCAGTGCACGGCCCAGAGCCCTGAATCTGCTCCCAGTTCCCGGTCCTGAGCTCCCAACCCCCCAGTGCCCGGTTCTGAGCCCAAACCGGCCCCGGTGCCCGGTCCTGAGCCCCGAACTCTCCCCGGTGCCCGGTCCTGAGCCCTGAATCTGCTCACAGGTCCCGGGCCCGGGCCCGCCCGTGCCGCCCCGAGCCCCAGAACCGGCCCGGCCCGGGGCTCCCGGACCCCAGCACCCACCGCTCAGCCCCGGCACCGGCCCCGGCTCCCGACTCCCCGCAGCCCCGGCCGAGCCACAAACACCCCCGGCCCCGCGCGGGGCGGGACGGGGGGACCCGCGAGGCGGACCCGGGGCGCCGGTCTCCGGCCCTCCGGGCTTTATTCCCCGGCGCCCCGAGCCCCGACGGCTCCTCCGCCGAGCCCCCGGCAGCGCGGACGCTCCTCCGGGCGAGGGCCCCGGCCTGACCCCCCACCGCTGCCGGCCGCAGGCCGAGCCCCCCGCGCCTCACCTGGCCCCGCCGGGGGAGCCCGGCCCGGCCGCTGCCGCCCCGGGGCCGCGGGCGGCGCCGCCGGTGGAGAGAGAACGGAGAGAGAAAGAGGAACGACGGCGGCCGGCGGGGCCCAAATAGCCTCGGCCCCGCCCCGCGCAGGCGCCCTGGGACCCCGCCCCCCGCCCCGCGCAGGCGCCCTGGGACCCCGCCCCCCCGCCCCGCGCAGGCGCCCCGAGGCCCCGCCCCTTCCGCCCCGCCCCGCGCACGCGCCGCTTCTTCCGCCGCCAGAGCGGGACCGGTCGCTGAGGACGCGGGGTCTTGTCCCGGGGCTGGTGAGCTGGGGCCGGGGCCGGGGCCGGGAGCGGGCCCGGGGATTCCGGTGCGGCCGAGGCTGCTGCTGCGGGCGGTGTTGGGTCGGGGAGCGGCTCCAGGTCTCGCGGGCGCGCGGTGCCGGGTCCTGGGGCCGCGGCGGGGTTGTGCCCGGGCCCAGTCTCCCCTGAGCCCGGCCTGGCCACCCCCGTCCCGGCGCCGCGGGCCGCAGGAGCCGCGCTGCAGGGCCGGGCTCGGCGTGGTGGGGGGCGGCGCCGGCGCCCAAGTCCGGCGCTGCCCGCTCCTGCCCGCCGGGCTCCGGGCCCGGCCCCGCGGGGAGCCGGGGGCTGCCGGGGCCGGGCACGGGAAGAGGACGGCAGCTTCGTGCGGGCGCGGAATAATAAAGGCTGGAAGCGGCGGCGGGGCGGGATCTGCCCGGGGCCGGAACGGGACTGTAGGCGCTGCCCCCCCCGGGTGAAGCCGAGCCGGTCTGTCGGTGCGAGCCCCGCGCCGCCACCCGGAGCCCGGGCTGCAGCCCCCAGCGGGGCCGGGTCTCTACCCGGAGCCCCCCGAAGGCGGGGCTTGGGCTCTGCTGCCCGGCCCGGACACGGGCACACGGGGCCGAGCCCTCGAAGGCGGGACTCGGTGGCTCTGCTGAGCCCCAGCCCTGGCCCCAGGAGCCTTGTCTGGAGCCCACGCACCCCCCCGGGGCTGGGGCTCTGCTGCAAGCCCCCGCAGGCGGGCACTGACCTCTGTTCCTGAGCACCAAAACACGGGGGTTGGTCTCTGTCTCTCAGCTCTGACACTGGCCACATGAGCCCGGGCTGGAGCCCCCAAAGGCAGGACTTGGTCTGTCTGTGTGAGCCCTGACACTGGCCCCATGAGCCAGGTTTCAGGCCCCAAAACACAGGGCTGGGTCTCTGCTCTCAAGCCCCAAAACGCAGCACTCAGTCTCTGTTTCCGAGCCCAAAACCTGACCAAACGAGTCCTGTTGCAAGCCCCCAAACGCAGCACTTAGTCTTTGTTTTTGAGCCCCAAACCTGACCAATGAGCCCAGTTTCAAGCCCCCTGAATGCAGCACTTAGTCTCTCGCTCTCAGCCTGGCCAAATGGGCCTGGGTTTGACCCCTGCCACCAAAACACAGCACTTTTAGTTTCTTTCTGTGAGCCCAAAACCTGACCAAATGAGCCCGGTTTCAAGGCCCTAAACACACAATACTTAGGCTCTGTTTTCAAGCCCCCAAAATGCAGCACTTGTAGTTTCTGTTTCTCGGGCGTGGGTTTGACCCCTGCCACCAAAACGCAGCACTTAGTCTCTGTTTCTGAGCCCCAAACCTGACCAAATGAGCCCGGATTCAAGCCCCCCAAACGCAGCACTTAGTCTCTCCCCCACTCTAACATGGGACAAGTGACCCTGGTTCAGAGCCCCCCCAAAGCGCAGCACTTAGTCTCTGCTTCTCAGCCTGAAGCCCGGTTTTGACCCCCAAAACGCAGCACTTTTAGTCACTCTGAGCCTTAAAGTGGCCAAATGGTCCCAGTTTCACCCCCCTACAAAATGCAGGACTTCTGGTCTCTGTTTCTGAGCTGCAAGCGCTGAACACACACACAGGACTTAGTCTCTGTTTCTGAGCCCCCAAATGCAGGACCCGGTCTCTGTTTCTCAGCTCTCACACTAGCCAAACGAGCTCCATTTCGAGCCCCCAAGACGCAGCACTGAGTTTCCCGTTGTGAGCCCCGAAACTGGCTTAGTGACTGTCCTGGTTGGCAGTAAAACAACCAATTTTCTGTTTAGTAATTTCACTTTTTAGCCAAGCGCCTTCCAAGGAGCTGAACTCTGAAATCACCCATCTCTTTCTCCCTCTCCTCGGGGAGAGCATCTCTCCTTTGGCCCCATGGCCAGAATGGCCCAAACTGCGATGGTGACCCCCGTGTCCAGCCCCCAAAGCGCAGGACTCGGTCTCTGCCCGGACACGCAGGATGTGGGTGACGTCTCCCTGCCTCGGCTCCGTGTGCCGGAGCCCCAAATCCTCTGGATTCACCCCGGGGTTGGGATTTAACCCCAGCGGGGGCCGGGGGCCACTCGCTCCCGCCCCCCCCATCCAGGAGGGTGGGGAGAAGAGGGAGAAAAAGGAGGAAAAGCTCATGGGTTGAGTTAAGGCAGTTTAATAGCACAGTAACATCAGAGAACATCATCAGAACAATAATAAAATAACAACAACAATAACACGGGTACAAGGGCACACGCAATAACAATGCAATAACAACACACACAATACCAATAAAATATCAATACTAACAGTAATAACACGCGTCCAAGGACCCACACAAGGCAGCGACACAGCCCAAGCGGCTCTCAGCCCCCGGGGCCGGTTGCCCGGCCCGTCCCCGCCCCGGCAGCCCCGTCCCCATCCCCTCCCGGTCGGACCATTCCTCTGCCCGGCCGGGCTCCCCCGCTGGAAAAGCCCCGGCGGACGCGATCCCCCAGCCCCGCAGCCGGCGCCTTCCCGGCGCCGTTCCCGTCCCGCTGCCGGGAGGAGGGAGCTCCGTCCCGCCGGGCCCCGGGCCGCGCCGCTCGGGAGCCCCGGCCCGCCGAGCCCAGGCGGTCCCGGCCCCCCCGGGCGGAACTCGGGTCCTGCCGGAGCCGCCGCAGGCGCTGTCCCGGGCGGGAAGGCGGGACTCGCTGCCGGCTCCGAGCCCGGCCCGGAGCCCCAGCCCCGGTTCCCGAGCGCCGCCGGGGGGAAGCGGCACCTCCGTCCCGGCGGGCGCCATTGCCCGGCGTGGGGCCGCGTGGTGGCGTGCTGCCCCGCCCCTCGCCCCGCCCCCTCCTTTTATGGGCATCACCCAGCCCACTAAGGGCGGGCCTGCGCTATCTGGGCTCCGCCCCCTCTGCCCTCGCTCCTTGTATGCGCATCGCCCCGCCCGCGGGGAGGGACGGGCCCCGCCCACCGAGGGCTGTCCCGTGCTACCTCGGCTCCGCCCCCTCTCCCCGTCCGCTCCTTTTCTGGGCATCGCCTCCGCCCCCGAGAGCGATGGGCCCCGCCCACCGCGGGTCTGCCCCCGATCGCTCGGCCCCGTCCCGTCTCCCCGCCCCACTCCTTTTATGGGCATCGCCCCGCCCACCGCGGGCCGCCCTGGGTCCCGCCGCCCGCCCCCTGCGCGCTGCCCGCTCCGCCCCCGGCCCGTGGCGTCATCGGCGTCACTGTGGCGTCACCAGCGTCACTATGGCGTCACCAGTCTCCCCACCCCCTGTTGGCTGCGGGCCGTGACGACACCGCCAGGGTGTGGCGGCGGGGGAACACCCGAGGGGGGAAAATGAGGGGAAATAATCCCCCCCCCCCGCACCTATGGAGTCGTTTGTGACCCGGGTGACTCCGGGGTGAGAAATGGAGAGAGAAATAAACAACGGAAGGAGAAAAGTTGTGACGCTTCCCTGGATCCAGCGCCCGCAGGGAAAGGGAATAACAGCGGAAAGGGGGAATAACAACAGTGGAAAAGGGGAATAACAGCGGAAAAGGGGAATAACAGCGGAAAAGGGGAATAACAGCGGAAAAGGGGAATAACAGCGGAAAAGGGGAATAACAGCGGAAAAGATGTGACACTCGACCCAGGAGCCACGGTGCAACCGAGCGAGAAGGGAAATAAAGAGGGAAGGGAAATAAATAAAGCGAGAAGGGAAATAAACAGAGAGAGAAGGGAAATAAAGAGAAAAGTTGCGGCACTTTCCTTCCCCCAGCGCCCCCGGTGCAACCGGGGAAAAGGGGAAATGGCACAACAGGGCGGGGGGGGGGAACTGGCAGAGCCAAGTGCCCGCTGCCTGCCCTGCGCCGGCCCGTCCCCGTCCGGCCGCCCCGACCCCTCCAGGGGCTCCTCTGTCCCCAGCCCCGCGCAGGAGAAATCCAGGGATTTCCCGGCCGGAGCCGGGGGTTCGGGGGGCAGACGCGATGCCCCCGGCCCCGAGTCACCCCCGGCCCCGTCAGCCGGGGGGAGGGGGCTGAGAGGGGGCCGTATTGTATCGGTGCCTCACTGCTCTCTGGCCCACAGCTCTCCCGATAATCCATCTCCCCGGTTCGGCGCTTCCAGCCGGAAAACGCCTTTCTCCGCTCTGCGCAGAGACACGGACGGGCCCCGGCTGCCCCGGGCAGGTTTGAGCCCGGAACCCGGCTGCTCCCCCCAGCCCCTCCCACGGCGGCGCACCCCCCCCGCAGCAATAGATACACACACGAGTGGGGAAATGTATATTAAAAACCGCATCTAAAGCTCCGTCCCTCGGGCAACGCTCGCTCCATCCCGGCCGCTCGCCCGGAGCCGCCTTTTGCCCGTTCCCCCGCGTTCCGCCCCCAGTTTGGGGCGTTTCTCTGGAATCCCCCCAGGGCCAAAGCGCGTCCCCGAGGCCGGGCGGGGGCTCCGGCAGGGGAAGGACCCCCCGTGTCCCACGGCAGCCCCCCCCCAGCTCCCCCCCCTCCCCTTACCGTGCTGCGGGGGCAGCGATGGAGCCGTCGCTCTCTCTGCCGGGGGGGCCGGGGAGCAGGAGGGACCCCCCGCAGCCCAGCCCACCCCCGGGCCGAGCCCGGAGCAGGCTCAGAAGAGCCGCCCCCAGGCGGGGGGAGCCCGGGAATCCCCCCCGCGGGGCTGCTGCCGCCGTTAATGAGGAGTTCGGGAAAGGGCTCGTTAAAGGAGAAGCTGCTGCCTGGGCCCAGCGTCCGCCCCCCCCCCGCGGGGGCGCGCGCACGAGACACACCCCCCGCGCGGGGACACACACGCGCTCAGGCGCTGGAGTTAATCACATCCGTCATTTAATCGCGAGGCCCCGCAGCAAGGACGGCCCGGGCCGGTGCCTCCAAAGGGAGGGAGCCCGAGCAAAGGGGTCCCCGGGCAGCGGTTCCCTCGTGCCCCACGCGCCCCCCTCACGCGCTCTCCACGGGCGTCCAACGGCGACTTTTGGTGCGGGGTCTTCTCGCGTCTCCTCGGGTTCCTGCCCCGGGCCCGGGCGGGCTCTGCTCTGGCCCGTGGGCAGTTTCCATCGGGGCTTGGAGCCTCCGTGTCTCCTGGTTGACGTTCCTCGGGCCCCTGCCCTCGCTGGCAGGGCCTGGGGCACCGGAGAGTCCTGGGCTGGGGAGAAACACGACCAAAGCCTGGGGGTGACGCCGACCCCTGTCCCGGGGGAAAAGGGGGAACCCAGCAGGAACCGGCTGCTGGGAAACCACCCAGAAGAAGGACTTTCCCCTGGCCCAGGGCCAGCAAATCCCTTCCCTCAGGCTCAGGAGAGCCACAAACAGCACAAATCGCCCCAAACCATAACCCCGAGTTACAATTCTACTTACAACTGGCCAACGCCACCAGCGGGGCTCTGGGTCACCCCGTGGCTGGTCCCACAGCCCCAAAACGCTGCCCGGGGACTCGTGGGGGGCCCGGGGCAAGTCCCCACAGCCAGGCATGAGCCCAGGCGACTCCAGGAACCCTCGGAGAGCCACCTCGGAGCCAACCCGGGGAGCAGGACTGGTCTCCTCAGCACGGCCAGGCCCCTCACAGCCCCTCTGCGGGGCCCACGGGGACCCCCACGGCCAGCGCCGGGGACCCGCTGCCGCAGGAGGGGGACACGGGCTCCAGCCACCCCCGCCCCCAGGAGATGGGGGGCTTCAGGCAGCCCAGGGGAGGGAGGGCAGCAGCAAAACCAAAAACCTTGAGACAGGGCCAGCAACTCCCAGCTTCCTCCCTGCAACCCCCCAGCCCAAAAGCACACACAGCCCAAATCCGCCATCACATCCCCCATCTCCGCCCCCAGCCAACCCCCACCACCAGGTGAGAGTCATTTCTCATCATCAGCAGGGGAGGGGCCCACACCTGTGGGGCTGCCCCAGATGCTGCTGCAGCGCTGTAGGGGCTGGGAGAAGAGCAGGAAATGGGAAGGGGGGGGGAAAAAAAAAAAAAAAAAAAGGAAAAAAATACAAAAGAGAAAAAAAAAGGAAAAAAACCCCAGGAAAATAAAAAAAAAAAAAAGAAAAAGGAAAAATAGCTGTAAAGAATAAAAAACAGGGCAAAAAATAAAAAATATTAAAAAAAAACAAACCAAAACAAAAAAACCCCAGGTAAAAAAAGAAAAAGTGTAAAAAGAAGGTAAAAATAAAAAAAAAAATCAAAAAGCATGAGAAATAAGTAATAAGAAGAATACAATAAAAAATAATAAAAAAGAAAAAGGAGAAACAAATTTAAAAAAAAAAAAAACCACCAAACAGAAAAAGAAAAAGAATGCAATAAGAAAGCACAAAAATAAGCAGGGGGGGGCGCAAAAGAAGCAAAATGCACAGCAGACAGACCTGCCCCCCCCCAACGCCCCCATGGGCAGCCGGTGGTGGGGAAAAAGCTGGTGAAGCAGCAAAACTGCCCCTGCAAAGCCCCTAATGAAGGAAAAAAACCCCCATACCACAACAAAAAAACCAAACAACCCAATAAAACCTCCCATATCCCACAGTGAAATCCTGCCAAAAAAAAGCCCAGACCAGGGGCAAAGCGGCAGCAAAGGGCCCGGAGCCGCTGCAGAGCAGCAGGAGCGAAGCGCGGGGCAGGCGCTGGGCACGGGCGACGCCGGCTCTTCTTCACCCCCGTTACCCACAGAAAGGCCAACCCAGGCGCTGCCCTCGGCGTCCTCCCGGCACCAGGAACGCTGCCAGGCCGGGGCTTTTCCCTGGCTTTTGAGCCCTTTGTAGAAGCGAAGGTTCTGGGGGAGGTCACCACCAACAGATACAATTATTTTTTTTTCTTGTGGAAACCAACGCGTTAGCGAGGAAACGCGCCCAGTTTATGGTTCTATATGAACGAGGGGGTTTCTCCCAGTGGCACAGACTGCTCCGGTTGCATCCTGATTTTTTTTTCTAATTATTTCCCCCGGCACATGCCAGGCCTTTCAGGCATAAAAAAAAAGAGAGACCGCAGCCCGTGCCGGCGAGATCAGTTTGCCAAGAGGCCGTCATCTCTGCTCCCACGCACGTGTTTTTCCCAGCACTGAAAAAAGCAAAGCCTGAGGCTTCTTAAAGATGCTTTTGGCCTTTCCTGCGGACTTTTTATTTCAGGTGGGAGCGAGCTCGGTGTTTGACTTTGCCCGCAGGGGTCTGGGCGAGCAGCCGGTGTGGCTTTTCTTTTCTCATAAAGGAGTTTATTTTGAGTAACTTTGGCATTTATCCCCCTCCCGCTAAGGACCCATTCCCTGTACTAACTGGAAGCATCTGGGCGATTCCAGTCCCCTGCGGATGGGGGATCACCAAAGCCCCTTGGGGCTTTCAAAATGAACTCACCTGGGCTCAGAAAGCATTCCCTCAGTGTTACACAGCTCTCCCACGCTCTGGGTGGTGATTTAGAGCCTTTCCCAAGCCACGGGGACCTGGGAGCCTGTTAAAGTCATTTGGGATTGGTACCGGGATGTAAAAAAATAAAAAATAAAATTAAAAAAAAAAAAAAAATCCTCTTGCACCCTTTCGAGGGCGACTGTAGCGCAGAATTCTTGGTATTTAGGTCCGGGACCTGCGTACCGTGAAACAGGTACCGTTTATTTGTTTAAATGTGCTATTATAACCATAATGTTATATTATAATATTATGATTTTATTGTGAAGTGCAAAGCAGTGATTCTCAACGGAGGGAAAGGAGCAGCCCTGACTCTTCCCTGCGGAGTAAATCACTCTTCTTTTACACGCGTCTCCGTTTGGATGGATCACCCATCAAATTTCAACGGGGTTTTTTTTTAGCCTTTCCTCACCATGGGGAACACGGGTGGAAGTAACAGGCTAGAATATTGCGCGCTGTACCCACGAGAAATGCCGTAAAACCCCCATGAAACGAAGCCCAAGTGCTGCCAAACAGGCTCTCGCCCCCCCCTCCCCCCTGCCCCGAAGCACCGCGTCTCCTTCAGCAGCCCCCGGGGCGTCCCCTCTCCATCCTGCCCCAGGTCTCCTGCCCTGCGGCACCCGGTGGACCCTCTCGGCGTCCTTTCCCCACTCCGTGTTGGATGTTTTGCTGGGTGTGAGCTCTCTCCAGGCTGCGCTGAGCCCCCAGAAGCGCTGTCGGCATCCCTGGGGCTCCGCTCGGCTCCAGAGGGAACGGGGATGATGCTAAAACCATCCTGGTCCTGGCAGAGGACAACACTGGGCAGGTTACAGCGACGACGACCCCCCGCCCACCCCGCCTCGGGGCTGTATAACCTTTCTTTCTTCCTATTTCTCGTTTTTCGTGAAGGCAACGTTTGTGAAGCCCTTGGTTATCGCCGTAGAAAAAGCCACCACAGCAAGCGTCTTCCCGATAGTTGAGTCTTGCTCTGAACACCTGGTTGAAAGTAGGGTTATGGACTTGTTTTTCCTGGTCACCGCCTGGTTTCCTAAGGAAACGCGGCTAAAAAAGAGTGATTGCTGATTGGGTACGGGCCGTGTTGTACCCTGAACGCATCGAGCGGTCCACAGCGACTGTGTTAATTTGTAATGACTTCTGCGAGGGAGTGGAGGGTGGCACAGTAGAGACGCCATCAGGTTTCTCAACCAGCGCCCCGGCCGAGCGCCCGCGGTGCGGTGATGCGCTGCTACGTTACCCGTGTCGTTTAAAGCAGGTTCAGGAATCCTTCAGCCAACCAAAAAAACCCCAAAAAACCAAAACAAACAAACAAAAAATCCCTCTGGATAAAGCACCGTGGCGAGATGGTGAGAGAAGAGCCGCTTTTGGAGCCGGTACCGCTACCGAAGCCAGGCCTCAGCTTCGTTTATAACCATTCGCTAACTGAAATGTTGTTTGTTTCCTATTAACCTTCTCACTGGGGGAGAAAACAGCTAATTCCTGACCTGCTTACCGGGTGAGAACGTAGTTCAGTCACGGAGCTGGTGTTACGGGTGGTGACAACGAGGAGCCAGCCAGAAGGAGCTCATCGCCAAGGATGGGACACCAAGAAGTAGTTAATGACTTCGAGGGTCGTTTATGCCCCAAGTATGTGCTCCTGTACCAATTAGGACAGGGCTGGGGCTACTTCAAGGGACATCCTCATCGTCTTCAACAAGTTGGCAAACTTGGAGTAAGCTTTTAGCCTCCTGAGATGACTCGATACCGCGAAAGGACGACGTGAGGAAGGGGCTCCTCGCCCGAACGACCACCGAGACGCTCGGAACACCGCGTACTTTTACGTTCTAAAATTTGGAAGGAGGGGTGGGGAGCTTCTCGCCAATACCGGTGTATTTGACCTCAAAAACTTGTGGGAAGTTTTTCTTGTGTGTCTTTTTTTTCTATTAAATGCCGACGAGGGGCTGCGCTCCCGTGGCTGGTCGATAAAAGTCTTCTGCAGCGCCAGCCACTGGAGGTTAATTCCACCTGGCTTTGGGAAGGTTCAACCGGCTTTTATACATTTGATTTTATTTTAATTGCCCCCATTCTTGCAGGTAGCACCGGAGGTAGTTAATATATAAGTCTCTGCTAGTACCAGACACAGAGAGAAGTGTGTCAAGCAGCCTGGAGAGATGAGGCTGGTGTCTCCTGCCCCTTTGGGAATGACGTTGGGTTGGAATGGCTGGAGGAGAGCCCTCCAAATGCCCCTCCTGTTCTCCTCAGTGTGTGTGGTTTGGCTGGGGCTGGAGGCGTTGGGAGTTTTGGTGTTTATTTTTATTATTATTAATTGATTAATTGTTCCTGCAGTGACCACAGCCTGCTGGGCAGAGCTGTGGAGATGTGGTCCTCCAGATACCCCTCATGTTCTCCTCTGTGTGTGGTTTGATGTGGCCCCCCAGATGCTCCTCCTGTTCTCCTCCGTGTGTGTGGTTTGGCTGGGGCTGGAGGTGTTGGGGTTTTGGTGTTTATTTTTATTATTTTTAATTTATTAATTTCTTCTGTAGTGACCACAGCCTGCTGGGCAGAGCTATGGAGAAGATGTGGTCCTCCAGATGCTCCTCCTGTTCTCCTCCGTGTGTGTGGTTTGGCTGGGGCTGGAGGTGTTGGGAGTTTTGGTGTTTATTTTTATTATTATTAATTGTTCCTGTAGTGACCACAGCCTGCTGGGCAGAGCTGTGCAGATGTGGTCCTCCAGATATTCCTCATGTTCTCCTCTGTGTATGGTTTGAGGTGGTCCCCCAGATGCTCCTCGTGTTCTCAGTGTGCGTGGTTTGGCTGGGACTGGAGGCGTTGGGAGTTTTGGTGTTTATTTTTATTATTATTAATTTATTAATTGCTCCTGCAGTGACCACAGCCTGCTGGGCAGAGCTACGGAGAAGATGTGGTCCTCCAGATACTCCTCATGTTCTCCCCAGTGTGTGTGGTTTGGCTGGGGCTGGAGGTGTTGGGGTTTTGGCGTTTATTTTTATTATTATTAATTGATTAAGTGTTCCTGCAGTGACCACAGCCGGCTGGGCAGAGCTATGGAGAAGATGTGGTCCTCCAGATGCTCCTCCTGCTCTCCTCCATGTGTGGTTTGGCTGGGCCTGGAGGTGTTGGGATTTTGGTGTTTATTATTATTAATTGTTCCTGTAGTGACCACAACTGGCTGGGCTGGCCTAGGGAGATGTGGTGCCGCAGATGCTCCTCCTGTTCTCCTCTGTGTAGGGTTTGTCTGGGGCTGGAGGTGTTGGGGTTTTGGTGTTTATTTTTATTAATTACTCAGACCTGCTGATTAGCACAGGCCTGGGTGGTTTTTGTTTTTTTTTTTTTTTTTTTTAATTTTTATTCACTGTTGGCGAATGAGAAAAAGGCTGAGATTGACTCCCCTCACTTGCTTTATTTCCAGGAGCAGTCCTTTAAGTGTCTTGGATTCATTTATTTCTCTAGATCTTTTTTCCTTCACCTCGATATTCTCCAGTCGGAGAGTCGGGACAGCATCCCGCGGAGCAGGGAGCACTGGGCGCAGCCTGTGTCTCTCCGCATGCCTGGTTTGAAGGCTGAAGAATTATTTCACTGCCTTTTCAACCCGTTAACTGTGTTGACCGGAGCTAGAGGGGGCTCCACAGTGAGAGCGCTCGTTTCTATGGCGTTTGAAAACATGCCCTGACAACCAACAGGCCGTCTCTCATCCGACTGGGGGGGGAACGTGCTGTTTGGACGCAACGGATGAGAAAAGGACTCGCCGGCACGAGTATCGCAGTGGGACATCCCTCCCCTGCTCTCCTCATTGCCCAGGTTATGGCTTTCCCTGCTCTCTCCCCGCTTCCTCTGTCTCCGGGATAACGCTTTTCCCACGTCCTCGCCCAAACTTCTGCTCCAGTTGGAGCCGGCGACGTAATTCGCGCGTTTTCTTTTTGGCTTTCTAAAAACCGCCAGGGGGAAAAATTAACTTCTCCCTTTGTGCTCGTCTTCTCTGGAGCCAAGCCCAAACGGGTCCCTCGGCCCTCCAGCCGCGTTTCCTTGTCCGGCTGAAACACGGGCGGGAAGGCAGATCCCGCCTCAGATCAGTGGAGTTTTCCTGGCCATGGGATGGCTCAGCTGCGTGAAAAGAAGCTAAAAACACGCCTGGGGTCTGTTCTGCGTCGGGAAAGAGGGAGATGCTGGTTTGGACCTGCATTCCGTGATGCGAAGCACCGTTCCCGATCTGATCGCAGGGTGTTTTGACAGCCCCGAGGTGCCTCTGTTGCTCTGCCCTGGTTTTTTGTCCTCTCACGGGGACAGGATAGTTTTTAGCGTCCCCGCGAGGTGACCAAGCGGTTTGCTATAACGTTCCGGTCATTGTGTCCCGCCGTGCGGATGTTCCTGCACAGCCCTGACGGCGGGACCCAGCCATTTCTTGCAGCTGCCGCTGGGATCTGCCTTCCTCCCGTTGGCCTGCACGGAAGGAAGGGTTGTGCTCTGTCACTCGGCCCTTGCAGGACGCTGGGAAGGGGTCTTTCTAGCCAAGCGGAAGGGTTTGGTTGCCCGTCTCCGGGCTCAGAGACAAGAGGAGGACGTGGTGGCTTGTGGGGTGCTTTCTGGTGGTTGTCTCCTACCTTGCAACCAACTACTCAACGTCTCATTTCCCGAAGGCGCAAAGGGATGCTCCAAGGCTCTTAGGAGGAATGCTCGGTCTCCCGGGCTGCTGGAGCCTTTTACACCCGCCTTTTTTTAAATTTTTTTATTTAATCCTGTTATTCTGCCAGCTCCGGCCATGGGGTCGTGTTGACGTCAGAACACGGAGCTGCGACCGTAGCGCTACGAAGAGGCAGAGACAGCGCTCACGGTGCCCTGCTCAACCACCTGAGAGCGAAGCACGAACGCGGGGCCGTGAACGGGGTTGGGATATTTCCCCGGGGGTGTTTCTTTGCCCTTGTAAAACCGGCAACAAAACGGGCTCCTCCCAGTATTCCACCGGGCGTTGCAAGGATGCAGGAGGTGACGGAATTCCACCCCGCGTTTTTCTCCCCTGCCTTTCCTCCGGTTGCGAGACTCTCGGTAGCGGGCACTGAAAAAGGAACTGGCTGCAACGCACAGCCTGAGTCACGTTCGCAGGAAAATTCCGCGATTTCAGGCCCAATAAAATAACGAGAAAGCGTGGCTAGATACCCTTTGAAGAACTACTAACAATGATTTTTAAAAAAAAATTGTATCTGTTACAACGGGCTGACACTTAGCAATCAGTGGTGAACAGCAGAATTAAAAAAAAAAAAAAAAAAGTAAAAAATCTTAGGGAGCCGGGCACAGAGGAATTATAATTATGATCGTCCATTTAAGGTACCCAAAAGAGTCCTTTTTATGCTGCACGGGCGGTAAAAGAGAGTGAGCCGTTATTTCTACATTTAACACTTGTACATTTTTATTTAGTTAAATCAGCCATTGTACACATTGCAGCTATGGATTGTTAGTGTTGTATTTTTTTTCTTTTTTTTTTTTTTTTTTTTTTTTTTTTTAAATTTTTAACTAATACATGCCCTCATAGATATATTCAATTAGTGTTATCACCATGGGAACAAGATGCTGATTCGTCAACTTAAAATTCACTTCTTCTCACAGTATTCAAGTTCTTTGATAGCACAGCAAGAAAACCAAAATAAAGAGGTGAATAACCATTATGTTGTTACACAGAACATCATCTGCACCGCAAATAACACAACAGAAACGCATTTCTTTAGAGCCCCATCCTTGAAGATCATCCTGTGCTGTCTCCCGACGGGAAGGACGCCACCAGGCGCCGCGGAACGTTTTCATCCTGGGTCTCGTTCGGTTTGGCTGCCAAAAAACACTTTTTGGTTTGGTTTTTTTCTTTTTTTTTTTTAATTTTGTTTTGTTTTTTGTTCTTTTTTTTTTTTTTTTCTTTCCCCCGCCCCCGCCAAAAAAAGTGTTAGCACGGCACCTCGGGTTCCAACTCCGGAGATGCGTTTTTCATGCTTTTGGCGTCGTTAACCTTAACGAGGAAGTGCCTTGGTTCTGAGCACTGAGTGAGTCGTTAACCAAAAAAAAAAAAAAAAACCCAACAACCCTACAATCGCAAAAGGCCAGATGAACTTGGAAAAAAGTATCACTCCTAGAGGAGAGGAGCTGTTTTGCTCTGCTTTTGAGTATACCGTTAAATAAAAACAATCGAACGGCTGCTTAAAAACACGTGGTTGGTGTGTTCGTGTGTACTCTATGTGCTAAAACACTCCCGAGCTCCCTCCGTTAAACATTAAGGTACAGGACACCCCCACTGTCACACCTCTGTGTTCCCCCTTTTTTTTTTTTTTTTTTTGGAAAAGAAAAGTGCAGACATGCCACCGTGGCTTCCAGAGGGTCGGTTTAGAAATATAATATATATATATATATATAATATATAGATAGATAGCAAAATACGAACAGAAACCGGCTTTCCAGGATTGTGAGCACTTTTCTCTTTAAAAAAACGCTCGATGGGAAGATTAAAACCTGCTCGCTCAGTGCTAAGAGGGCTACCCAAGCTGACGTGATTATTACAGGAGGGTTTGGTTTTGACCTTCAAACGCCACATGCAGGTATCGGGTAAGAGGCAATCTCGATAGAACCCGGTGAATTCCTTATTCTCCTCGTATAGCGGGGTAAGTCTTTCTCCCATCGTTACCTACAGTGCAGTGGCCGGCGGGAAGCACCACCGGCAAGACGGCGTGGTTTCGCTAAAGCAGTGATGAAAACAGGAAACTACCGTAGTTATAATTGTTTAATACGCCCTGCCACACGTCCAGATCTAAAAGATTTTAATACCGTATGCAAATGTGCCATAGATATAGCTGCTAGCAAGTTGGTTACCTAATTGGGTATTATTATTATTCTTTTTTTTTTCTTTTTTTTTTTTTTTTTTTTTTCCCCCCCTTTTCTTTTTCTGGAAATCTTTGAAGTGGCTGTCCGAAGGTTTTCGAAGCATTAATGGCCACAGGCAGCTGTCGCCGCGTGACACCAGCTGAATTTCCAGGTTTTTAGCCTGACTCTTAGAGCCTTTTAACTATAATAGATCCCTAAAGTGGAAGTCTTACGGATGCAGGCGATCTGCAGTGCTTCCTCCTCGGTCAGTCTGTGTTCGCAGTCGATTGCGTGAACGTGATTTTATTTCATGAATCGCTCTTCAGCAGCGTCAACAGACCTTGTAATCCATGATGCTAATTGTAGTCATAGGCAGTGTGTTCTCTGCAGTCTCGTAAGTCCAAATACTCTTGCTATATACAGTTTACAGGTTAACTCCTTTTTTTTTTTTTTACGATGCATGTACATAGTCACTTGAAGAGGCCCGTAGATGAAGTCAGCTTGACAAACGCAATTTCGTGAAGCCAAGCGCAGAAGCAAAGGAGCAGCAAGAAGTGGCGATGCTGTGACAAATTCCCGGTCCAGCACAAAGACGGCGGTTCGGCGGATAAATCATCCCGAAGGAAGGATGCTATCTTTGGTCACAAATTAGCTTACAGGGTTAAAAAAAATAACAAAAACCCAAAATCAAGTAGAGGGAAAGGCTGGGGTGAGGGGGGGGGAGAAATGAATTCACTGCATCTGCACGAGTAGAAACGGCAGTGTCTTCCAGTGGTGATGTAGGCAATAACGTCTACCCCTAGAAGGGATGAAGGCTGCACACGGGATGGATGGTTACGTGGAGGTGTCGAGGGGTGGCAGCTTCTCACTTCGCCTCCTGCTTCCAGTCCTCTTTGCAGAAGTGTCTGAGAAGCTGCTGGAGGTCGTGTTGGAGGTCATCCTGTGGTAGTGCTTCTGGCGTGTCTTCCAGCTCTTCGATGTGAACGTGTTTTCCGTACCGATCCTTCATCACAGTCCTCTTCTGCGTGCTGGCTTTACTCAGCGTTGTCCTAAAACAAAAGAAATGAGAAAACTGTCTTAAAAAGCCCACAGTTCCTGAAGGTTTCGATTTCAACGGCACTTCTCAGGCTTCTTCATTTCAGATAGCACGAGAAGAACTGTGGCTGGCCGTCGAAGCCAGCTACTGAGGTCAGGTGTTCGTTAGGCATTCCGAATACAACACACACCACCGCTTTAATGTGCTTTCGTGACGTAAACGCATAGCAATTAACCTGTGTACGCTGATTAAGCACACGGTTTTAGAGGCCCAGCAAAAACATGCCGTAATGCACAGACATGCACGTTGAAATTCACACAAGACCTTCCTGCTCGCTGCATTGAACTTCAACACACAGAGCTGTCCTGTAAAATAGGCTGATTAATTAAGCCGATTAATTTCTTGAACGCTTACTTCTGAACAAGTCTTACCTCTGGCAGCCAGTAAAATTACTTTCGTGGTAATCCAGTGTCCTAAACTATTCTGTTAATTACTCTCTTACCTCACTGGAACCATCTTGCTTTACTAGTCAGAACCTTAAACCTCACCACGTCCCTCCCAGATCAAGGCAAATAAACGTAGTTGTTGTAGGACAGTTGGGTGTCTCTTGCTTAGCTTTACCCAAAAGCCCAATTTTTGGTCTCTGTCCTTGAGAGAGGACCATGGGAAGCCAAGCGCACTTGGAAATTCCTTCGTGCTCAGCCGAGAATAGCTCGATTTTTATCAGACAGCTGACACTTCTTAATTTCACCTGAACGACCAAAAAGTCCCTCGTTAGATGGAGCACTTTGGCAAGAAACGGTCACCCTCCATCCAAAAGCAGATGCGGCAGGTCCCCTGGCTCTCCCTGTGCCCTTGTGACACCACCCCACCAATCGAAACTGGTTTTACGGCTTTTTACGACTAGACACAGCTTGGTCAGGAGGCTCTGTCAGATGCTAACATCGCCTTTACCACCCCAAAATGGCCATTCAAATGGTCTGAAAGACAAGGTGTGTAAAAGATGCCCAGCCTGTAGCAGCCTCGGCTCAAGTTGTGTGTGGTAGGAATGGATACACTTGGTATACTACAATAGCTTTTTTTTTTTTCCCCGAATATTTTCCTATCTGCCCTGCCTCATGCTTCCTAAGGCCCAACTATGACATGCGCATCCATCCATCCATCTACCTGTCTCCATATATCTTCTCATCTATTTTGATAACGTCCAAATTATCACAGAGTCAACTGGCCTGATATCGGTATCTTTGAGGTAACCTTGATTAACGTTAACCGTAAACCGCGCCGGTATTCTTGCACGGCCTCCTACGAAATGAGCTGGGCAGCGATACCCCTTGGCACTGGGTCTAGCCAGGATGCACTTAATTTTTTCCCCGTAGCAGCTTGCGGGGCTCGCCGGTTTCCATTTGGGTCTAAACCAGTGTTGGAAACAGTCCAACGCTTTGGCTACTGCTCCTTTTTCCCCCGCCGGCCCCCTTCAGAGACTGGGAGGGCACACAGCCAGGACCCGAACCCACCCAAGGGATACTCCATCCTATCCAGAATCATGCTCAGCGATAAAAAACTGGGGGTAAAGGAAGAAGCTGGGGGGCCGGGGGGCTCAATCTTCCAAGGTGACCACCGCTGAGCGACCGGCTGGGTCTCAGTCTGCTTGTGGGAGGTGGTGAGCGATCGCCTTTGCATCGCGTGTTTGGTGCTTCTTCCCTCTTTCCTTCGCTTATTGAACTGTCTTTATCCAACCCATGAGTTCTCTGGCTGCTGCTGTTCCCGGTCTCCCTGGTGGGACAGGGAGCGGCCGCGTGGTGCTTGGCCACGCTGAACCCACCACATCCCTCTTCCACCCACTCCTGCAGACCTTCCCAGTGCACGTACCCCGTCCTGTAACAGAATGTTAGTAATAATCTTTAGTACTTTTGCAAATAAAGCGTGAGATGCTGCTGCCAGTGGTTTCGCTGCAGACACTCGCTTAAATCCACTCCTTAATTACGGGTTTGTTAATCCTTTTCTAGTCACAGTTCACTGACATGCCGAGCCAAACCTTTTAATAATCGATCCGTCCTCTTTCGTGATTTCGTTCTCTACTAAAGCGGGGAGTTGGACTTTCGTTTGGTTACCTGCATAGCTCAAAGCCTTGAATTAAAACATAAACTTCAAATGAAAACAAAGCCCCAAAACCTCGGACGCAAGACAGTTGCTCTTCATACCTTAGTGCTTTATATTAATGAAGCGGAACGCTGAGAAAAATGACGAAGGGAGAAAGAAGAGAAGCGTCTGCCTGCTATTTGCATCCTTTCAAATATTCCTCAAATGTCCAGATCAGGTACAGTTTTTTGTATAGGATAGTTTCATTTTACTAATAATTGTACTGAAGCATGTCTTGGTACTTTCTTTTCAACTTTGAAGTAGCCCAACTGGCCGAACTCGTCTTTTCCATGTGTTTACGACACCTGCTACAGGGAACTTTTCCCTGTCACCGAAAACACTCTTTATTTCGCGGCTGTTGCCATTGCTTGTTCTCGGTGCTGGCAGCGCTGAGACAATATTCTCCATTTACTAGACTAGAAGCTGCAAGCTGGGGAAAAAAACGTTATTTCCCAAGCCCTTTCTTCGAACCGCTACGTGGCAGTTGTTGCCGCTGGTTTTGTTATTGCCAGGACCCGGCTGCTGGGGCCCATATTCCTAACGGGAAATTTGGCATCTCAACCTAATGGCGTAGCGCTCGTTGCCTTCCTGTGAGCTGTAATACCGCCGTACGGCAGAAAAATACCCAGAACACGACGCTGCGGCCTCTAACGTCCCAAAACTTCTATCCGCGTGGATCTTTAAGGTGCGTTTTGCACGTCTTTGTTCAAAGGGACAAGAAAATGGATTAAGAGTGAAGCGCTACGGGTTCCTTATAGAAAAAGCTGTGTTGATTCAGTATCACTTCGCTATTACTGAAATGTCTAAACCGATCAGAAAAAGCATAAACCCAAGAAAAGTGCTAATTAGCTTGGCAGCTGTTTCTTCCTCTCAAGGACAAATGCACCAGCTTACCCAGCGAGCAGACTTAACCATCAATTTCTAAAATTAGCTCCGTGCGTGGTAACATACAAAATGAACTTCTTCTTTAGCAGTAACCGCACCCGTGATTTCTAACAACCGTACTTAAAGCCTCCCTGGTTTTTTTTTTTTTTTTTCTTTTTTTAGAATCTTAAAAACGCTTCACAGCTAATTCTGTAATTTTAGCTCCCCGCACATCCACGCACTTTATACACTAATCCTTTTACATCAGGGCTGAATACGACAACAGAGGTTTATACTCGGTAGATGAGTATGATGCTCCACCGACAAAACTTTCAAGAGAGTAGAATTTGTCCCCTTGTTGACACTTGTTACAGTATTTCTACTGAAAAGGCATTTTTACCTCTTCAAAGTCCTCTTTGGCTGACGGAAGATCAGTAGCTAAGCTCGAATCCCCCAGGCGTTTCTCCGTTCTCTCTCCTTGCACTACAGTGGTCTTTATGACTTTGCTGACCTTCCGGCCTTCCACTGGTTCAGACTGGAATTTGGAGGCACTGGGCAAAACAGCAGGTTCAGACAGGGTCACCTGCAAGGTCAGAAAGGAGAAGTACAGTGGATATGAACTACGTGGTCAGTACTAACACAGCTTTTAGTTACTCCATCATTCTTTCTCAACCATTGCCCCAGCGAACAAGAACGTAACCGCCTCCCTTTCTATGTGTACGCACCAAAATAGCCAGCGTACATTTTATTACCTCCTTCACAGCTCCGTAAGGAGACGTTCTAAGGTGTTCAGACAGCAGGAACGGCCCTGGGTCATTTATTCTGCTGAGAAGCTTTACGCTGGCAGTGTGAAAAGTGCCGCTGGAACCTGAACCAGCCCTGGGGGCAGCGGGGGTACCGCTGCCCTCCACCGCACCACAGGCTGCCCTACTGGTTCACCTGCCCAGGCCGCTGGAGTTACGCCAAGCGGACCCCTTGCTGTGGACCCTTCGCTGCGTTCACCCAGGTAGGACGAATTAGCGGTGTCAGCCCGTCCGTATCTTAATTTTAAGGTACCCTTCTGAGAGATGGGTCGCACCCGTAAAACCAAGGAACTCTTCCAGGAGAATCTAAGAACACCACGGGAAAGCGACCAACACCGTTTTATTTGGCAAAATACGAATTTAATGTATGTGGGTTCCATACGATAACGAGTAGGCTCTGGTACGGGCAGCTAACTCAAAAAACCTACTTTGTTGTCTTGTTACCTTACCCTTAGAGAATGAATGCTGATGATTAATTCTGGCAAGAGGAAATAGCAATTACGCTCTTTGCATGTCTAATGACTGCTTGTTAAATGTTGCTTTCGACGGCAGTACTGCCGAAAGCAAGCCCTATTACCAGCTTCTGACCCACTGTCGCAACCTAAATTGTGCCGATACAAACGTCTGTAGGGCTACCTGGAGAACTAAGGCAGGAAAAGATAAACTTACCTTTTCAGGTTGTTTTTGCTTTTTAATTACCTGGCTCTACAAACAGTTTGCCTGAGAGTAATGCTTTTTTTTTTTAGCCTCTTCAAAGCAAAGGACAGGCCAGTAAGTGAAACCTAATATAACTGTACAGCGTTAGAAGGGGCTCAGTTGTAGAAACCTAGAGAATATCAGATCATTTCACTACAACATTCACTAATTTCCTCATTAGAGTACGAGGCCTAATAGCAAAGGCAGATTTGCCATTTATCTTAGGACAAAGCTGCTTTCTTTACGGATTTGGTACTTCTCGCAAATCACAGAATCTGTATCCTGACTTCTTTTCGGGGAAAACTGCCCTCTTTCCCTGCCCACCTTATCACCCCCCGGTCTGTTCCCTGCCTTTACTCTGAGGCTTTTCCATCCGCAAGAAAACTTTTCGAAGGATCGCTCAAAACTGACTGTTGTCGGCACGAGTAAGATGCAGTTCCAGAGTACACTGTTGGTGCACTGCTGCTTCGCACCATCGCGAGGGAAGTAGGAGATCTGACCTCTGACTGCTCACTGTCGCTCTTCAGCACGACCCGCTTCACAACTTTGGAGTAGCCGTCTCCTTCTTCCACCGTGACGGGGTTTTGTGGCGTTCCTTGCATCAGGACTTCCTCTTTTTCTGTGCCATCTGGAGAAACGTATCGCCGGATGATCTTTCTAGTGACCTGGAGGAATGAAATACAGCTTTGTCCCAAAAGAATTGACAATAACATATTCCCTCTTATTCTCTAGGAAGCATTTTCTACTCAAAAGGCATTTTTCCTACATAGAAAAACCTATATAGATGGTTCGGTGTTTTAGGCTTTAAGGCCTATTGAAAAACAACCTGCAAGTTGATGCATTCGCCCTACTTGGGTTACCACGCGGCAAAGCTTCCATCAACTTCCTTCCCAAGCGGGCACAACACAGATATTGGAATGACTCTCTAAAGCGGTAGTTATTATTAGGAAAAGAGGGATAGCATTTTAGAGAGAGAACATACTCGACAACCGCGCAACTGCCAGAAACCCGTTTCAGCCTGGCGTTTTCAAAAAGGCTTCTGAAAGTAAGAGGTTAGCAGCTCGGCTGTCAGACGCTTCGATCTAGATTCACAGAGGGACTCGGACGTGACATTGTAACGCCGACGGCGCTACCCACTAGGGAACCAGAATTTAGGGACCTAGGGAGCTAGAATTAACCTACTTAAGAGACTAACGTGGTGCTTAAGCTTTCTAGGCTTTCGAGGCAAGCCAAACAAAGAGGAGGAGAAGAGAACGACAGGGTTCACGAAGAGATAAATTTCTCAGGAGGACGGGAATGCATCCCCCTGTGGATGTCCTGGAGCTCTATGTTACCGTACGCCTTCCCAGCCCCTTTTGACAAGGTAACGTTAAGCCGTTACCTCCCCCTTTTTCCAAACGCTTATTTGCTGTGATGCTCAATCAGAGCATGTCACGCGTATTTAAGAGTCACGGAGGTGGAGGTAACGGCGCCCCCAGGCACGGCCCTACCCAGAAGAAGAAAGTCATGCTCGCTCTTGCACAACGTGCCCGGGAGTGTTTGGCTGGGGCTGTTTATTTTAATATGAATTCAAAGAGCTTCCAGAGACACGCTATCCAGCTGAGGGTCTACGATGTTTTCTCTGGAGATGGAGGACGGAGTTTGCCACCAGCAGAATTCAGCCAAGGCCTAGACCAATTCTCTAAGCACCGAGTCGTCAGGTGAAGCAAGGAGCACCCAAGTTCCCCTTCCGCTTCCACGCTGTGCAGAAGTCACCCTTATGAACGTGGTCTGAAAACGCTTACTTTATGAAGCCGTCACACAAGTAACTACTGTCTATATTCTTTGCACCATAAAAACTGAACTGTATGCACAGATACAGGAATTTTCGGAACCTGGTCAGGCACAGCTGAGTGGAGATTTGGAAGATCTAAAGTTTGGATTTAGATGACTCTTGTAGACCCAGCCCTCCATTAGTTCCATTAATACAAGCAAACACGATCTTAGATAAAATTGTGGCGGTGTGGTTTTTTGGTGGTTTTTTTTTTTTTTTTGCCTTTAAAAAAAACCCACAAACTTTTTCTGAGAAACGTGGATCTATTTTCATTGGCTTTAAGTGGGAAAATTAACAAAACAGGTCATGTTAAGTTATAAACCGCAGTGCAGAATGATCTTGTGAATCAAAATAATTCTTCAAACTTTGGAATCTCTCACGAAAAAAATTTCGGGTTCCTTCCACGCTCTACTCTTAAAAATCATGCCCCTTCGCAAAAGAAAACTTGGCATGTCTGTGGATGTATTTATCCTTCTTTTTATAGGATAGTAGGAAGGTAGCAAGGGGCATATCTGACAATACCTTCTTCACCACTGTGTGGCCATGTTCATCTGTATATTGCTCTTCTGTGACTGTTTCTGGTGGCATTTCAGGCATACTATCAGCCTGTACGACAAAGAACAAAGTTTTATGAAGCAAGGCCTGCCCGTAGGTGACTTTAAGTAAGCAATTTTTAAAGTTGGTTAATTGGTTAAAGAGTGGGGAAAAAAATTAATTGAGAAATGTTAGAAAAAAAAAATTTGTTCTGCAAACAAAAGAAAGGCACGCAAAGAAAAGTCATGCCACAACGGACAGGCAAGTTTATGTTAGTTGACCATGTCGCGTATGGGGTTGGGAAGTGTTCGTCCTCCTACGGAGGCATCTAACGGAATTTAGAGCTGGGTTAGCAGTATTACTAGAATCCTCCCTTCAAGAAAAGGTATCGGGAACGGCTTATCCAAGGCCCATGCATTATTCGGGAGCATTCCGGCTCCAGGTGCAACGCCAGCCAAGCGGTGGCCTCGGCAGCATGCCTAAGGGTGCTACCAGGGCGCAGTCACCACAGGCTCGTGCAATCCTTCAACGCTCAGCGTACCTGAATAATCACCCGGCGACGAACGACCCTGGTAGTGACCATCTCGTCCTCGTCCGAGCTGATCTCCAGCCCACCTAACTCCTCTGCTAGCTCCTAGTGGAAGCATGGAAGCAGTGCTCTGTCGTATGTGGTACTAGCGGTACTTACAGATTCTGTCTTGTTTTCATCTAAAACCATCTTCACTTCTGAAAACTTTTGCTTTTAGGGTTTTTGGCCTTTAATCTGCGAAACGCTAATGGCAGGCTTTGGCCACTTGACTATACATTAGCTGTTTATTAGCACCTTGAAAAAAGAAGGATGAACCTTTGAGGTACTAACTCTGTAGGATGCTCTTAGTGCTCTTAAGATTGCCATGGACAAGCCTGAAGTGAGTGACGTGTCGTCATTGCAGGTGGTCTACAAGGTATCACTAACACCGACTGTGGAATTCATCCATACTGCATATGGTTTCTGTGTTAATTACACAGAAAATTATATGAAAGCCTTTTAATCCTCCATACCGGGATGTACATAATGCAGCATTATAGGCAGTAGGAGTAAATATTTTTAACTAGAGGACAAGGTATCAATAGCCTTGGCACTGGAAAGACCAAGAAAAATTAGTAACAGGTGTTGAAGTTCTTCTCTCTCCTGCACAGGCAAGAATTAAAAATTTAAATGAAGAGGTCAGAAGGCAAAGGGAAGCTGAAAAGAACTACTTGGGAAATATCAACAGAAAGAGGAAAATAAATAGGGGGGTGTGTGTTTCTTTTGGGTGGCGGTGGTTGTTGTTGCTGTTTTACTTTAATAAAGAAGAACTGGAGGGAGAATGTACATTATCTTTGAGGGCAGCCTTTCCCACGGCAGCCGCTGCATCCAGTCCTGTTGTAGCTAATCTTTCAACTTCTGAGTTACCCTACACATTTCACGTCCAACCTTTCTCTGAGATCCCAGAGGCAGAGCTCTGAAACTCTTCGTTCTAGAGGTGGTACGTTTGGCAACGTAAACAGCAAAGAAAGAAGAGCCTGTCTCTAGGTGAATGCCAAAACAGGAAACAATTTCTCCTTAAGTTGAACTGCGCTTTCTCTGCTCTAACTTCCTCGATAAAACTAATTTCCTGCCCAATTATGCCTTCTCCTTTTCTTCTACTTAGAACAGGCAAAGAAAGCTGTTTATTCTTTAACCTTTATCTGCCAAGTAATTTAAATTCCCCACTAAGAGCCATATAGTTGCTTGCTTCCGTTGCCTCTTGACACCTTCCCCTCCGCAAACACTGCACTAAGTTCCTTCGTCTTACACAACCCATGACCTGCCTCAAGTAATTTTTGTTCTTCGCTTCCGTCTCCTGTCTCGTTTCTCTTTACTGCCTGCGGTGCTACGTAAAAGACCGTTCTCAAGTTCTTTTCTTCCAGTACATCCTTAGCATTCTGCAACGTACAGCCTGCTACCTCTTTTCCATCTCACTCACTCCACGGTATTTTTCATGTCATTCTTCCTGCTGCTCTGGGCTAGTCTTGCCTTTCTTCATGAGCTTTTAACGTTATCGCATCTGCTTTTCAGCTTTCACTTGTACACGGTTTGCTTCTGCACCTGTATTTTGCACTAATTCTCTCCCACACGCACGGAGGTAACTGTCACAGACCGAAGGACAAATAAAGGCTGCAGAACCAGAATTACAGTCTACACTTTAGGATCTGGGGTTTGCTTCAGCTTTGAAAACCTCTATACAACTGACTATACAACCTTACAACCGCAGAGGAAAGGAGAAAAGACTCAGTTGCAGACGGGGATTAATTAGGCCGATTAAAAATATTCTCATCTTTAAGAGTGAGCGAGACATAAAACTCGTTCTTTGGCGTCAGTTACTTGGAGGCAAAGTTGTTATTTACCTTTTCTAAAGATTCCTCTTCGTAGCCTCTTCCCAACTTTTCTGTCTGCTCATCGGTTGACTCCACTATCACTAGGCTAGTTCTCCTTGGAGAGGGGTCATCCTGCCGGAGCTGGGGGTCCTCGGGCTCTTGGATGATGGGAGAGTCCCCTCTCTGAGCAGATGGTGGGGGCCGTGGGGATGGTTCTTCTCTCTCTTCCTTTGCCGCACCGAAGTGCGCAGATTTTTCGCTTGCTGCTTTTGCAGTTACGGGCGCTGTGGACTGCTCTGTTCCTGGAGTTGTGACGCTGGGAATGAGAAGTTCAAGGGAAGTTACCACCATGCAGTGCTTTCCACTTTCCATAAATGGAACATTACGCACCGATTAAATATTGTTACGTCGTCTAGCAAAGTCTAGAAATAACTGATACTCCTTGACGATAACTACAGAGCAATCTGGCTAGGAATCCCTCTCGTCTTTCCGAACCAAGAAAATCTCCAAATGGATGCCCAAACGTTGCACCCAATTCTGCAAAACCAAACCCGGTCTTTGTACAGGATTTACGTGAGCTTTGCTGTCACTTCTGCCCTCACAAGTCTACACATTGTCTATTATTTTTTTTTGAGGAAAGAAGACTGGATCGCTACCGACGGATGTGAAGCGACTATTACACTAATTACGAGCTATACAGCTGCAGGTGAGGACAGACCAACTTTTCTGTAGAATTCTGGAGCCCTACCGAACAGAAATTTAGTAGAGAATCGTACTTTTTGTTTGTAGTTGTTATTTTCACTGTTGAACATTACTATGATTTAATTGCTGCCACAAGTTATTTAAACGTACTATTACATATGTTAATATGTAAGATATATAAAGGTAATACGTATATTAAAGCATATTTACGTGCAATATTTTCCTGTTGCACGCGGCTGAATAATAGTGACTTCAAATATGAAGCTAACTCTTATTTAATTGAGTTTTATCAAGTAACCTTATAACTCTGATGCTAGCTCGAGAAGGTTCGCTTCTGATTTGCACTAACTGTGAAAACATCACCCACTTCAACATCTAGAATCTTCTTTTGAGGTTGACTTTTTATCTTTTCATATATCGCAGAATCCAAGAATCATAGACTACCGGTTTGGAAGGGACCTCAAGGATCATCTGGTCCAACCTTTCTTGGCAAAAGCACGGTCTAGACGAGATGGCCCAGCGCCCTGTCCAGAAGAATCTTAAAAGCGTCCAAAGTTGGGGAATCCACCACTTCCCTGGGGAGATTATTCCAGTGGCTGATTGGTCTCATTGGAAAAAAATGTCCTCGTGTGTCCAACTGGAATCTCCCCAGGTGTAACTTGTACCCGTTACCCCTCGTCTTTCCATGTGACTCCTGGTAAAAAGGGAGTCTCCGTCTTCTTTGTAACCACCCTTTAAATACTGGAACGTGGTGGTAAGGCCTCCCCTGAGCCTTCTTTTCTCACGGCTAGAACAAACCCAGTTCTCTCAGCCTTTCCCCACATGGCAGGCTTCCCAGGCCTTGGATCATCTTGGTGGCCCTTCTCTGGACCCTCTCCAGCCTGGCCCCATCTTTTTTGCGTTTTCTGGGGACCAAAACTGAAGGCAGTATTCCAGGTGTGGCCTGACAAGCCAGATTCCCAAAACTGATTCGGGCTGGTGGGAAGAAAGATACATGATCCTTTTTAGGTTCCTTTCAAGTTCCTTTCCAAACGAAAGCAACCCCACTGACAGCCCTAAATCACAATTCAAGGCTGTGCTGAGCAGGTCTTGTAAATCTATACTTTATCATGAATTCTTCCCTTAAGTACTTTTGTCTTGGCTGTATAAAACCCTGTTTCGGTTCCTTTGGCCATCTGAAATGCATTTTTAAACAGCTAATTCCTAATATATGGTTATGAGTTTTGTTAAGTGATGATTAACTTGGAAAATTTTTGCCTCAATTGGAAAATTTTTGCCTCAATTGAAAAAGCCATCCTGAAGTTGAAGAAAGGCCCCTCTAGTATTAATTCCGTTAAGTTTAACATTACTTGCCATCTAACATCTGAAAAATACACAGAGTTTGCAAAAAAAACCCACCTCTACATTATCGCTCTCTTCTTTCGTATGTACTAGACTAGAATATTGCTTTGTGTTCATGGTGACAAACTGACTTTCTCTCCCAACCCTTAAGGCTCCCTCCACATGGATTAAGAAGCCAAACCTGCGGTAGGAACTAACGAAGTGGTGCAGACAATTGGAGGAAAATTCTAGTGAGCTCATACGTTTCAAAGAAAACTGTAGAATCATCTTATTACGCAGAGGAGAGAGAATCCGTTCCACGTAGGTCTCACCCTGGTCTTTCGACACTTACAAATATTCGTGTTGTGAAGCAGATGGTTTTCCTGGCACCTCTTGGGGTTTCCCTGAGAATTCAGCTTCTACTTGTTCCTTATGTGCTTGTCTCAGGAGCTCAGCCATTGACACTTCTGCCTCGCTCCTGGGAGTACAGTCCTGAAAAGGAGAATAACTGCCAGACACGTCTTCCTCAGAGACAATAGGAGGGTGTTCGCTTGGCTCGCTGTCTTTAGATATTCTGTGTTGTTCTTCTTGCTTGTGTCTTGAACTGTACAGTTCCTCTTGCAGTGCAGAAAACCCTTTAAAAAAACAGAGAGACGAGAAACGTCATTACGAGTCTCATTAGAACGCAGAAAGTCCTTTTCGTTCTCTGGGAGCATTTAAAATCCCTGGATGGGACACACCACCTGAAATTTTTAGACATCTTGAGCGGGAGAGGACGTAACCTCCCCAGGCAGCTGAAGGACACTGGCTCATCGCTACTATTGCCAAAGAGCGAATCTTGACAGTAACAGGCAAAATAAAAATTTACCCAGGAATTTACCCAGAGTAGACCCTCCAAGTACGACAGAAGATTCGCAACAGGTTTTTGCCAGCAGATCAGGATAGGTTTTAGTGATGTTTCCCGCCCTCCCCCCATCAGTTGTTTATCTGCTTATCGACAAAATAACTACACAAGTACGGACAACGGAATTCATACGGGACTAGGTGCGAGAATTAATTAAGGTGCTTCAAAGCGTATAAACACATCCACCCACCCCCAACTCCTAACCTCAACGCAAGGCCTCTCGTTCTGCGAAAAACATAAAAATACCATGCATTTCTGTTCCACAGGCTACAAGTCACAAGCTTGGGCTTCTGTTTTTCCTTCCTAGCCACGTTCCCTAGGAACCTATTGACTCGGAAGAATAGCCTGGGGGGAAAACGTAACTGCTTGTCCTGAATTTGAGCCGGACATGGAGGTTATGTTCTAAAACTAATTGGTTGTGATATTAGAACGCTAATTACAGCAAACAACCTTCTATTCCTACATCTTCTTAAAGATGGGACATTTGCGGCTGCCTAATACTTTACCGAGCTACTAGTTCAATACTAAGTTAAGGATGTAAATGTATCCCTTCCAGAAAATAATTTCACATAATTTGGAGGTGTTTCTTTAGGTGTTTCTACTGAACTTTTAAACTTGAGAAATCCAACAGCATCACAGCAGTGTTACAATATCCTGGATGCTTGAATCCAAAGGTTTTTCCAAAGCACGGAGTAGTTTTCCTTTTACCAATCTCGGTCAAATCCTAATGCAACCTTCTTAACTTTTACGAAAGTACTTGTATAAGCAAAAAAAGAAAAAAAACCCAAACCCAAGAAACTGGGCAAAAGTATTTGCAGTACTTTCCGACGACATTCCTTTATTTGCTTTATAAGAATCAGTTTTCTAAGTTTTATAAGAACGCAGAGATCTTCTACCTGGTGAAACAGGGACCGGTGTGGTGTCGTGCTTGCATTCACCTGTATTATCTGCGCTTTCAAAATGAGATTCTAGTGCTCATCTAACGGATTATCCTAGTCAAACACTTCAGAACAGAAGCTAGTGCTTGGACGAGAGAACCTGGGCAGCCTGGAGCGGGAGCCCTTTACCTTCGCTATGGTCCAGTCCTATTGTTTGTTCCATTTCTGCGTAGGTGCGAGTGCTGTGGACCTGCACGGAGTCAATGCCGCTGGCCTCCATCAGGTGAACGATATCCATTCGGTTGATTTTCGTAAGACACTGGGTAAGATTTGTATCTGTGGCATTAGAACGACACCACGGAGCCGAGTTAAGAATTTCACACGCTCTCCCCCTTCTGTTTTCCACGCGAAGGACATACATAGGACACTCAGCAACATAACGGCACGTATAAAACACGCATGCATGTAGAAGCATTGCTCTGTAAAATCTAAAATTAACTGAAGGGCTGCCTATAAAAATGACTACTCATTTTGTTTTTTCTCTTAATAAACCTGTTTTGTTTCCCCAGAGATTTTCAATTTAGGAAGAAGAGGCCGCGGTGTTTTTCCGCTCTTTCTTTGCCGTAAGATGTTCGGCCTTGCCCTCAAATGAAGAAGATTAAACTATTTTCTCGAGAATCCTGTGATATGCCATGTTATACAGACAAGCTAAAAAAAAAATTAAGTACAATCTACGGTCGTTCTTGCTATAGCCTAAATTTTACCCAAATTTTCTCTTTTTTTTTTGTGATTAGAACACACATCTGTCACCTCAACTAGCAAACCGGAGACGGTGACATGCAGTATAACAGGAAACAAACCTGTTGCGTGTTTCCCATCCCTTTCAAGCCAGTATTTGAGGAGTGCATGGCTCTGGTCTTGAAGCGAATTAGGATTTTCAATTCGGATCTGGTGAATTTGCTCTTCTGTGAAATCCAGTTCTCTTGCTAGCTCTGGAAAAGAAAGCCATCTCTGTAAAAAAAGTCTTTTTCCCCGTCCGATATCTATTTTACGGCCGTCGGCAGCCAAGCGGATTACAAACTTTTCCGAAACCGATTTCTCTTTGCTTCTATGTACCTTGGGTTATATTTAGAGGCATTGTTAAACAGTAAGTCTAACAGAAATGACAGAAACGCGTGACGCCTCGAAGCGATGGCTCTGCGCGAGCTTTTATTTTTTGTGTCTACCGTTCCTAGTTGGCAGAGGCACGACACTACCGCCAAAGTTTCGCAGTGACGAGCCATCAAATAGAGTGCAGCTGCAGAAAGAGCACGAGCCGAGAAAAATATTTCTAGCTAGAGCACCGTGCTCAGCAGATTCTCTCGGAAACGTCGAACGTTTCAGAAACTTTGATCCAAATCTAGTAAAGGAATTAATTTTAAGTCATGGCATTCTGTAGGGCTAGATTAAAGAATAAAACTACGACTCCCCTGGACTTGTTTCCTTTAAAGAAAAGTAAACGTCTACGAATTCCAGCTGAAAACCGAAACCTGAAAATGTGAAACTAGAATAACCGATGTCTTTCTCGTGGAGCGTAGGCTCAGGCTGCAGTCCAGAAAAGGGAAAAGGTTTAATATTCTGTAACATCCTTACTGCATCCAGAGCCGGGGGCAGCCTTCTGCCATCACCAAACCGCGATGCAACTGTTGATGTAGGTCAACAAATGGGTTAAAGCCATGGAGAACGCGTGGGATTCCTGCTGTTATTCCCAGTCCCCAGATTTCCGCTCCTTTCACAGAGAAGGAATACATTCTATTCCATTGGCATTACCGCTATAGTGGCACGGACTTGATTTTGGGGGGTGTCACGTTCTACCAGGGTGGAGGGAAGCCTGACTGCAACCCCCAGATAACCGTATTTCTGTAAACTGGTGCGGCTGTAAATGTCAACAAATATGCAGTAACTACACATTAGATTCAAATCTCAGGTAGTCAAATCCGTTTGAACAGAAAACCACCACTATTTTATCCCCCAAAGTTAACGTTTGACTCAGCAATCTTGACGATAGTCAGTCTTTACCATAACGTAAGACAGGAGTATTTACGCAGCTGTATTACCCTGCCTCTCTCTAAAATGCTATAAAACATTAACGTCTATTTTGACGAGTATCCATTTTTTTCTAGCTTTCTTTTCAGAACCGTCTATTCATTTATATAATGAATTTTTAGCCGATTCCTTCCTAATCTGTTAGATCGCACAGGCCCGAGTCCTACTGCTTTCCAGAAAATCCGCGTTGGGATGAGCGACGCATGCTCCCAGTCTTCCCTACGGATGGAAATAGAGGGCAGGGAAGGAAGAGGTGAGTAACATAAGCAAAAGCATCACTGATATTTTGCATGTACTCTGAAGAAGCGTATAAAACCACTATAGAGCACAGTCTTCATTTACAAGGAGTTAGCATTTTTTCTCTGGTATGCAACCCTTCTTCAGCTCCTAGAGCCTTGCTTGTTTTCAGGAGCGTGGTGCTGCTCCGGGGACAGACACAAACAAGTGGAGAGCTGATTTAATTTCTTTTTTGCAGCATTTTTTTTTGTGGTCGGATCGCAAAAGCGTAAACACTTTTGAGCCGATTTTCAGCGTCGGGCATTTGCGTTTCATTCTGTGTTCCTTTCACTTGTCCGCAGTACCGTTAACTGTCTCACATCTATTAAATCTACATTATTAAAGTGATTGTTACAAATAGGTCCCTTTTTATCCCTTCTCCCTCAGCACAGTTCTGTAGAAAAGAAGCTGATGTCCTTTATCCCCATGGTGGCCTTCCAGCCTAGGAGTTCCGGAACGCAGATGATGTTTATTCGTGTATTCGTGTATCTTTTAGCCAAAGTTGATGCATTTTGCAAGAAAGAATAAGGTAACATATGCCAGCTCTCTCATCCTAGGAATTTTCCCTCCGGAGAGGCCACAGCAAGCGCAGAGGCCTTACCTCTGCATCGCAGTTCTCACCTAATAGGAATGTTAATAACCAGAAGATAGTAAGCCACGGAAACATTTCTATAAAACCTCTTTGGATAAATCGGGAAATCATCCGAAGGAAAACGTGGGAAGAGGGAGGAATACTCCCCTCCTTTCTCCCTGGAGAAGGCGACATGCATTTTACCTGTCCAGCTGAATCCAAGATGATCAGCAATGTGGGCCAGTCTTTCCTCTGTCCTTTCCTGATCATCCTGTTGATCTAAAGGTCAAAGAGAGCCACAAGTTGCCTTTTACAAGTTAAAAACCATTTTCATAGCCCCAGAAGGGGAAAGTGCTTTTTTTTGGTTTGGTTTTTTTTTTTCCCCCCCTTTTTTTTTCTTTCTAACTGCTGCAATCTAAATGCGGACGGGCCGTGACAACCGGGTAACTACAGCGAGGACTGTAAAGCCCCAGGTTAAAAAAAAAAAAAAAAAAAAGAAAAAAAAGAAGAAAAAAAAAAGAAAAAAAAAAGAAAAAGCTTGATTTTTCAAAAAGCACAAGGACTACAGGACTATCCGCATCTTCCGTTTGAAAATCAGGCTTTCACGTGGAAAAACCAAACAAGGACTAAGTGCCTACCGTGCCCATTTTGGCCGAGCGTTTAATTCTAAAACTTTATTCTACCATTAAACTGAAGACTTTTAACTAAGTCAAGAAGCCATCATTTTCCGTGCCTCCTTAGTCAACGCCAACATTGAAAAAATCATCCGGACTGGTGCTTCTCGTTACGTTCCTTCTGTTGTGGGGAAAGTTTTGTTCCAACAGTCCATGTGGCACTTCATATTACGGTTTGTACTTGAGATATCCTTAATTTAAGTGTCTTTTGAGCTGTTCGCCTAGGGAGCGATACGAAATACTAACAATGAAGGCAAGGAAAAATCAGACGTTGGTTCACCAGCCTGCACTGATTTCAGTAACCGTGGGACTGACTGTCCCTCCCATCCCCAAAGCCGATTTGAGGATGGCAGGATTTGAGTTTTGATTTTCCCTGAAGGATATCTGGCACCTTTCCTTTTAGCTAATGGATTCCCATCGCGGCTACTCAGGACGCAAGTAGGCGAGAGGAAAACCAAACGCCAGGAAACTCGTCCTAAAAGTTACCGGCGACAGGATTTTCTTCAGACGCGGATTGTCTCAAAAAAAAAAAAAAAAAAAAAAAAGAGAAAAACAAGAAAAACGTAACTGTTTAAAAGTTCTGCAGATTTCTTTGTGTAAAAACTCCAGAGAAAATGCATCTGCCTGTCTCAGTTTCAATCAATGCCTAAATATTTCGTTAGTAGTAAAAATTAATAGTTAAGAAGAGGGCCAGGGAAAGCCAAAAGCCAAAATACGCATGACCTGAGCAATCAGTTTAATGGCAAAACAATACGTATTTTTAGGAGTGTTTTTGTTTATTAAGGTAACACTTCCCATAAGCGTTCATGGTTTGCAATCTTGAGATTGTTTCACAGACAAGAAAAACACAGACACAGCACAAAAAAAACCAAACACAGCTCACAGGGGAAAAAAGAAAATAAGTACACAACTAACCACCAAAAGCTTAAAGGAAAATGCCACACAGATTACACGTGTATACAAACACACGTACACGCACGCACACCCCAAAGAAAACAAAACAAACCCAAAAAAAAAAAACCAAAACCCCAAACCAAAGAAAGTTTAATTCATGACATGCGTCGCACAGGGAATCCCAGTCGTTGGCAAATACCTTCAGCATGGTCATGGACATTTTCATCAGGGATACGTTCAATCTGAGTCTCTACAGACTCATCCCAAATGGGTCTGGTGTCAAAGATGTCTTCAGGAACTGACTGCTGAGTCTCACTGGATGGCACATTTTCAATAACTGAAACTTCTAGGGCGCTACTGCTTTCGTCATCTGAAACTAATTCTTGTTCTCTCTCTGACTGCGTGAGTCTCTCCACTAATTTAGAAGCTTCATCGCTAATTTCTTCAAAGAATTCTATGGAGTTTTTGTAAAGGTCAAAAAAGTGTTCCTTACTTTCTTTTGTGGGACTAGAAGCACTGCGGGAGCCTGTAGTGCTTCTGCTTTTAACTGGCAACCGCGACGAAAATACCTTGGGTCTTGCTGCTGTTGCCTCATCTGAGTCTAGCTCAAGCTTCATCTCCCTCTCCCTCTCCCTGGTCTCTGCTTCTGCCTCGGCGTAACTCCTAGCTTTTATCGAGCGTTTAGTCTTTGCGTCCATGGGAACGCTTGCATCGGATTCCGATTTACTCCGATTCTC
Organism: Fratercula arctica; assembly: GCA_947846985.1. Taxonomy (NCBI): domain Eukaryota; kingdom Metazoa; phylum Chordata; class Aves; order Charadriiformes; family Alcidae; genus Fratercula; species Fratercula arctica. The sequence continues at coordinate 2,859,762 of CANTUZ010000004.1, forward strand.
TTGTTTCGTGGGCAGTTTGCTCGTCCCGTCAAGACCTTTGGGTGACTCTAGCTTGCGGACAGAGGTGTCTGCGCATGTATGTTGTTGTTCGGCTTTTTGGAAAGCTGCTTTGACGGGAATTTTAGACTTTGGTTTGGCTTGGTCGTCTTTTCCTTCACACTGCGAACTGTCTAGGAAGACGTCTGTGGGAAGGCTCTCGTTTTCCAAGGACTGTGATGCAGCAGCGGCTGTTCTTACAGGGATTTTGGATTTGCTTTCACAAGAAGGCACTCTCTCCATTAGAGCAGTAGGGATTTCGATCACAGACCTTTGTTCCTCCGGTGAGGAGTCTGGGGACTCATCACCCTGTTCAGAACAAACTAATCTAGTGACTTGGGAAAAATCTAATTCATCTTCTAGCACAGACTGCTCAGGAGAGATAGGGCAAGGCACCTGACTGCTATCGACCATGTCAGTCTCCATTCTGGAGATGGGCTCAGCTTCAGAGGCAGCGGTTTCTTTCTTTGGTGATTTTGAAGAAGCTGAAATACCCATTTTAATCGGAATTCTGGATTTAAGATCTGCTTTTGCGGTGCCTATGCTGACACCTTCACCCGTCATTTCTTCTGATTTATCACTAGACTCAGACGCTGGGGGTGAATATTCCAACGTATCTTTTTCTCGTATGTCCGAGTCCTCTGATTCTGAAGGTGGACATGGATCTGGTGAGCTCTCCAGCTTAGCAGATTCCACCTCTGCTGCTTCTTTCACTTCTTCAGATAGAGGAACTTCTTCCTGAGGCTGCTCCCCCATTTGGAAGAAGTGAAAGCTTTCATCTGGATAGTTCCTTTTGGTCATGTCAATGGCTCCACTTCTAGTCATTTCAAACAACTTTCCTTCCTGAAAAAGGAAAGGATTTTGTTCGCTAAGTGGTGTCCCTTCTTCGGTGGGTGTCCTGGCCGGTGTCGTATCGGGTGTCGTGCCTTGTGATCGCCTGTCTACCATCAACCCAAATATCTTTTGTTCCTCTTCTTTCACCCGAGCTTCAAAAGCTTCATCGTCTTCACGTATTTCACTCCACATGTCAGAATCCACATCGGTTTTAGTGATGACAACTCCACTGATCAATTTCTCTGTTTCATCTGTTACATCCTCAAGGGCAGATTCAGCTAATTTTGTGGAATCCGATGCTGAAGACCCCTGTGACATTTCCTGAAATGCATCCTCTGGTTTTGGCTCTATTTCCATATACGCTTCCTCCGAAGAGTGATATTCACTGCCTGTGTCTCCGCTAAATAAAGCTTCTCCACTCTGATCTTGTCCTTCCTCAACAGAATACTTTTCCCTAGACAGCAGACTTCTACCAGATCCTACCTTACTTTCAGAGTCGGGAAAGAAATGTTCAGAAGACACATTTTCATAAGGGCTTACTACACAAGGAGCACTACTCTCAGCAGCATCTGCCACGCAACTTTCGGGTTCCACTGTTTCAGTGCTAAGGGATGAATACTCTGGTAAGGGTTCCTCAGCGTGACTGTCTCTTTGAGATGTTTCAAAATCTGCGTCTGCTTTTCCCAAATCACTTCCCAAAGCAGAACCGTCAGGGGTATCACCTTCAGCCGGTTTGGCATCTCGTGGTACAGAGCACCCAGCGGTACTGTGCCCGCAAGAACTGCCCGCTGCTTCCTCAGACACAGCTCCTGCAGAAACCGCGAACCACGCAGTGCTTCTGACACCTTTTTCACATTGCTGTCGCGTTAGGGAAGACTCAACACGAGCTTCTGTTCGAGAACTGTCACCCGCGGAATGACACAGAGTGCCCCCACATGGTGTGACTGGGGCATTGGGACTAACAGGCTCACTGCCACCTCCACTGTCACGTTTTGACGCCTCAGTTTCCGCTGGTGCGCAACCATCAGAATGACAAGTGCCCGATTCTCTTGTGGAAGCCTTACAGCTGCCCCCAAGGATAAGCGGTTCCTCTTTGCCGTCTTCTGTCGGCTTGTCCTGTTCCGCTTGAACTGCGCCTATCCTGACAGAGCACTGTTTCGAATCGATGGGTTGGAACCCTGCTTCGTCGGGGCTAGACCTGGAGTCAGCGCCGGATGGCAACGGTGAGGGTGGCTGCACTCGGATCATAGGCTCCATTAAGAGGCCGGAGTCAGCTTCTTTTTTTAGCTGAGTCAATTCCGGCTCGCTCTCTGAAGAGGAAGAACTTTTTCTGGATTCATCTGCAGACATCACCACCGTCGGTCTATCTTTTTCTTCTACAGCTGTTGACTCCGGTTCTTCAGCTTCACATGCAGCTTCGGAATCAGCAACTCCTGCAGAGTCATCTTGCCTGCAGTCCTTTTTGTAATCCCTCTTCTGTTTTGCTTCTTGTTCTAGTTCATCGAACATTTTGATTTTGGTCACCATTTTAAACATCTCCTCTTCAGGGGTGAATCTCTTCTTTGGCTCGCTTTCGCAATCGTCTTCCGGCTCTTCACTGACTTCAGGGATCACGGCCGACTTTGGGATGTTTGACAGTGCCTGTGAGTCTGCGGCTTTAGGTGTGATTTCATAGCTAATTTCTTCAGAACTAGGAGTTTCAGGTGAAAGGGGACTTTTCCCTGAGCTCTCCATGAGGGATGTTTGCTCTAGACTGTCATCGTCAGCACTTCCCTCAGGGTCACGGAGAATCCTGGAACGCACCGATGCCAGCTCTGGGCAGGTTTCTCCTTTGCTAAGAACAGGCTGAAGAGGACCCTGCCCCAAAATACCAGCCTTCACTGTTTGTTCTACAGGGCTACTTTCAAGGGAATCACGGCAGGGAGACTCTTTCATAGGACTGGGCTCCAAAGAATCAGGCGTTTTGTGTGAGGAGTTATCTTCTAGCACTGGGCTTGCTTCCAGTGAGTCTTTATGACTTACAGCCAAAGAGTCATCTGCAACTGGGCTAAAGCTTTCACTATCACGGCTAGTAAGTGAAAGTTCCAATTTCTGGGGACTTCTAACCACAACACGGCGTTCACAGGTTATATCTTTTTCTTTCTCTAAAGCAGTGTCATGTGTTTCAGAAGACTGAGTGAAATGTGCAGTGGTTCTGGATTCTTTATCCCTGCTAACATCTTTCACAATGGAAGCTGCGCTACTTTCTTTAAGTTTATCAGCCTCTTCTTCAGAGGCTGTAGGTACAAGCTCTTCTGATACATGGTCAGAACGAGACTTACTAGTCTCAGTAACAGCATCTAGCTGTCTTTCAGTAATACCTTTTTCATCTTCCTTTGGAGAGAGTTCCTTCGGAGAACATGTTTCCGCTGTTGTGTGTGCTCTAGCTGCTCCTTTAGCTTCTTCATTTTGCCCATCAGTTTTCTTTGGTGAGAATGAGAGGCTTTCAGGGCTTGTTTCTGGAGTCTCGGCCAGACCCTCATGCTTATAACTCTCCTCAGAGCTGATCTGAGGGGTTCCGTCAAGTAGACTACCTGGAGAATCAGCCACACCTTCGTGTTTAAGGCTCTCGGAGCTCCCATCAAAAGCAGCACTTTGCAGAGAAAGAGCAGGAAGGAATCCATCTTTCACGTACTCCGTGGGAAAAGCAACGCTGAAAGGACTGGTCAGGACCTGCTCCAAGTTAAGCTCTCCCTCCTCAGTCACCGAAAGGTGTCGGAACTGCTGATATTTGTCATTATCCTCCAGTTCTTCTTTAATGACATCAGAAAAGTCTGTCGAGGTTTTTCTGTCAGGGCTGATCTGGAAGTCGGTATCTCCTTGGTCATCAGAAGTCCTGCCCTTCCCAACCGCTGTATCTTTGGCACTTTCATCATCAAATACTGGAGGGAGAGGTTCAGCCGGTTTTTTGCTGCTCTGCTCTTTTACCTGGTCTTTACCTACAGCTTTCTTGGTAATTTTGACGGTAGAAATTTGCGTTCTGCCTTTTTTGGATTGCGGTTCTTTCTCTGCTTTTAATACGGTGCTTTGTTTGTCCTTCTGTTTGTCTGTCTTGTCTGTCTTGTGGCTTGACGCTCGCCTCGTTTCACTTTGTGAAGAAATCGGTTTTCTCTGGGTCGTCTCCTTCTCCGGGAGCTGCTGCTTCTGTTTGACAGATTTGTGCTCAAACAGTCCAGATATATTCTTGGATGGGTCTTGACCTGACTGGAAGGCTTTCATCAGTTCACGAACTGACATGGTCTCTTCAAGCCTTTCTGTCTTAGAAGAAGGGGAAACAGGGGGTTGTGCTTTGTGCGCTACCGGTTTTTTGACCTGTACCGGTTTTTTAGAAGCCTTTTCAGCAGTGCCTTCTCTTGTTTGAATTCTGACAGGGAGTTTTGACCGTATTTTTTGTTCATCTTCCACTCGTTTCTGAAGAGCTTTAACTTTATCTTTTATTGAGCCAATAGGCGTTTCCTCTATGACGGGGGATACAGCTTTAGCCTCAGGAGCAGCTGCTGGTGTTAAGCCAGGCTCCTCACCTAGCGATTCACCTGGAGTTGGCTTCCTTAGGCCTCGTTGTTCTTCACTGCTGTGCATCTTGCCTTCCTTGGGCTTTTGCTTGTCTCTTAATTTTGTCCTAACTGGCTTTTTAATGTCTAAGGCTGGCTTGTGTTGCTCCTGGGGACTCCGTGTTTCAGTCGTCGGAGATTCTTGTCCTTCTTTTTCAGAATCCCTGCTTATTACCACGGCTTCAAATCTCTCCTCTACTAAGTCTTCTTGTAAGGCTTGTGGCTGTACCTCACGAAGAGAAACATACGTTTTTAAATCCTCTGTGAGGTAATCTACCATTCCTGTTATGTCTGACTTCTCTATTCTTGTTGTCCCTTCGTCTACCCTGATTTCTACACAGGGAGGCTCCCTGACTTCTGAAGGAGCGTTTCTCCTGGCCTCTTCAATTTCTTCATCACTGACAATGACCCATTCTTCTTCTTCAGGTTCTTGTTTGGAAAGGGACTTCTGCAAAACATGTTCTTCTCCGGTATAGGAGCCGCCTCTCAGAATTTCATTTACTTTTTCCAAGTCTTCTTTCACCCTTTCGACTATTTCAAAAGGCTCTCCTGGCTCTTCTTCAGTGGGTTTCCCAAGATCTTTCACCTTAATGGAGCCCGATTTATCAGAAGGGTCAGTTGTCAAGATGGCAGTCATTTTGATCAAGTCTTGCTTCATCTCAGAAACTTCAGACAACAGGTCTGGACTGGCTAGTACAGGGACTTCGTTAACCAGATGGCTTTTCAGGATAGAAGTTTCTGTAGATTCTGTCTCGTCATCTTTGATGCGAACGAAAAACATTGAAAGTAAAACGGAAATCAAAAATAGAGATTGGAAAAATGTAATCAGGACTGAAAATGACAGTCTTTGGTTGCAGTGGTAGGAAGGTCAACAAAATGGGCCAGGAATGGTGGATCCACAAGATCTGAGGGTACAAGAGCAAAGCAAAGCTAACGGGGCGGGGCGGGGGGGGGAACTGAAAAGGAAAATGGCAGGAAATAACTTGCTTAACTTTATCAATATAGCACAACCACACATACGTTATCGAAGCTGGAACAAACCAAATCGGGACACCACTAAAAAAAAAAAAAAAAAATCCAAAACAACAACAACAAAATATAAAATTAAAAACAGAAGAAACACAGTGAAGTTACACAAAGAGAGGCATCTCAAGATTGTTCAGATGTTACAGATCAATGTTCAAATAAAAATAAACAAGAAAAAAGGGGGAAAGCATTAGAACTGATTGAAAGTCGATCTCCTCTAAGAGAAAGCCAGTGGTAGCAAACTGTCAGAATAACACTGCGGTAACATTTTGTTTTTCTTAATGACCAAAATAAAAAGTTAAAAGTAATTCTGCAGTAATCTAAAATATGATCAAATATGTCGAGATCTGAATCAGCTGCAAACCGGCATTTCATCTAAGGGGATTTCACACCTAAACAATGAAACAAACATTCTTTTGTTTTAAGAGGCATGGTCCTTTCCTTGGAACATCCTCATTGACAACTAATGAATTGACTGAGGAAAGAGAAGACAGAGAAGAAAAGGAGAGATAATAAGAAAAAAACTGTGAATCAACTCAGAAGTGATTTCAAAGTTTTAAAAAATGGAATGTATGGCAACCGAAAATCAGAGACAGTCACACTAGATACATACGTACAATTCATGTAAGGCAAGTTATTTCCATGCAAAGCAAAGGTGTTGAAATGCCGCTGGGGATGTAGCTTCAGTTAAAAAACAACAGCTCTAAAAATTAATCATATAAATTCAAGACACATGAAAGCATTGTACAACATACTGTGGTGAAATATTTGAATGATCTGTGCAATCAATATACGGTAAGTTGGATGTAGGCAATTCCCATTATGCCATGGCTGCCTGCTGGGAATATTATTAATTTCAGGAAGGACTACTGGCAAATGTATATTGAACAGAATGAAACACTGGAGGACTGAAGCAAGTTATGAACAAGAACGCAACGCTCCGAAATGATAATTGTACTTCTTTCTCTTAAAGGTAGTACACCACATAAAACTCGACACCATTCTGCACCCCAGTCTAAAAGTCAAATTAGCAGTGCAAACTCTCAGACTAATTCTCCAGTAAGCCAAGGGAAGAAGTAGCAAAACCAAATCGCCACCTGACTGGTATTTTCATTCACCCGGAATAATATCCACCAAAAATTCTAGCTCTGTGCTATGTTGAATTTAGATGCGTCCGTGACAGCCACAACTGAGCGACCTCCCCAAACCTGCATCCCGCCGCCTTCCTCGGGGTGGGTGTGAAATAATAAATCATTACATGGGAAGGGCAGCGTTCAAGCCCTTTTTCACCTCTACGTTTTACTGTTCTCTCGAATTCCCTTCCCATTTCCCACGGACAAGGCGAGCCGGGAGGCAACTGAAATCCCGCTCCGCTGGCTACGCTATGGTGTGCCTTCTCCGCCTTGATGAGATTGGTTGCCCTGGTGTAAATAATGATGAATTAGAGCAAAAATCTGAGACTAATAATGTCGTTAATCATGGTGAACGCAATTTCCCACCATGTTATTAGTTATTACGTCACCCTGATGTTTTTTATTCCCTAGATGAAGCATTTCTGCTTTGGTTATAGGGGAATGATCATCCATTTGATCTTCAGGATCATGGTGCCGTTGTCTTTCCAAACATGTACATAGTACATCAAGAATAAATAACCCTCAAAGTGCAATGTAGAAAAAAAAAAAAAAAAAGAAAGGCCAAGACATTGCACTTTGAAGTGGAAACAAGACAGAAGTCATTCTTTTCCTACCCAGATTTAAGAAATCACCGCATTTGGAAACAGTTCTTAGTAGAGACGCTCTTCAGACTGAATATACGGTGGTTTGATTTGCATCTTCATTAAAGGCGATCTTTGGCATTGTGAACCGCTCACCGGCAGTTTCTAATACTAATTCCGTATATGCAAAGGGTACATACGCTGCACCAAGCTTAACAGTCGCATTTCCAGCCATATTTCACCACAGTAAAGGGCGGGGGTTGGGGGGGAGGGTCAAACAGCCCGATTACTTCGGACAGTATCACTTTTTTGCATGGCTGTAGTTCATGAGCCGAACGGAATAGATTGGGGTATTAACTACGCTTTCATTAAAAGTGATACTGTCATTTATCTCCAATGTGAGGCGGCGGTGTGTGTCAACAAATGGACAAAACAAAACAATGGAGGGATGAGCATTCATACGAGCAAAATAGCAATAGCGGGATCGCTAGGGATGTCAAAGGAAAGTAAACGCTTAAGATGAACCGTTTTCAACTGTATTACTTGTTAATTTATACATTAAAATGTATTTAACCGGATATTAAGCTGGTATTAAATTGTTTGCTATTACATTTTTAAAGTATTGGTGTTATTAGCAACAGCAGTTAAAGCTTAGCTCTCTCATGCTCATCTTTATTCTTAACCATCTTTCATACCAACTGCATTATAACATTTTCATTAAAAAAAAAAAGAGAATCTTACTTTTTTCTGAAGTCATATCAATCTGGAAGAGAAAAAAAAAAGAGGAAATTTAAAAGTTCAAACATACTCGATACATATGAAGTCACTAGTGAAGTAGTTCAGGTTGAGTCAAATCTACTAGATGTATGGAGTCACACAGATTCATCGACTTAAATGGAACTAATAAAATAACGGTAAAAGCACGGCTTAATTTATTTAGCGCTTCTAATAACAGGAAAACGGTTATTTTGCTTTGGTTACGGTCAACAGTAGATGCAAAATGTTGCAATGTGTTTTCTTTAAACACGACTAGCAGTATAGAGGACCCGGACTTTTGTATTACTGGGTACGTTCTTGCATTTTTCTTTATTTATTTCTTCTTGGCTAAAGTAAAAAAAGTCCAATATGGCCACCTGAAGGCACATGTCCCATCTGGAAGGCAACCAGCGTGCTTTAGACCCAGGTTCATTGTCCATATTCATTCCGAGGCCACGGTTTGCATTTCTGCCTCTGTGATGATGGAAAGCAGGTACAGAAATGACCGCGGACTTGATACCTCTATATGGAAGCAGTGACGGCCTCAGAGGCCAGCTTTTTTGATTTTTCAGTGTGTTATTTGTGTATAAATTGAAAAAGCCGCACAAATCTTACCGTTACTCAAAAGAAAACATAGCCCCTGCCAAAAAACATTAAAAACTTGCAATGTCAGACTACGAAAATCCAATAAGGCCATTTTTGAAGTTGTCTTGTAGTTTAACCTTTTTTTCTGTTCTGCTAGCCCAATCATTTGTCCACCCAAGCCAAAAAAGACTTTGGCTGGCTTAACGTGGGTACGCAAAAGCATGCAAAGCTATAAGTAGCACTAAACATTTAATTTCCGATACAAACTTGTGGTGGCAGGATGACTGCGAGGAATGAAAATCAGCTCTGCAGCACTGCAGATACAATACGCCGCCTATGTCGAAGCCCCCCTAATTCTTTTTTGGTGACTGCTGAAAAGGTTTTGCGTGTTTAAAAGTGTTCCTTTATCAAGATAAATGCAATATACCGTCTCAGTTAAGACGTTCCTGCTTCTTGCTTTTCCGTAAACCGAAAATGAATACAAGTAAATCACTGGCAACACTTCCATGTTGACACGTGCCTTGGAATAATTTAGGCTGACGTTATTAATCTTCACACTTAGCAGCGTTTATTACAGATCCATAATAATGAATTCCTCTGATGCACAGCTCGCTCTACACGGTAAGCTAGGAGCCCGGGGATACTTTAATTCCCCTTACTTTGAGTTCCTCCGTATCAGTCTGGAATTGTGTCAGCATATTAATTTATATTATTAATATAAAAATGAACAAACAGAAAATAATTTAAAACGGAAGGTGTTGTTAGCCATCGATGAGCTCGTCTTTTTGTGCTTTAGTTTCTTCTATAAAAACACAAGAAGTCATCGATGTTTCAAAAAAGAGTTTTCCAATATCCTTTACATTGCTTTTCCAGAGCATAGATTTGTGAAAAACACCTTTTGGGGACTTCACTAGGAATGCATAAACAGCATTCTGGAGGCTAAAAGAATTAGTTTTGCGCTTTTGGTACGAAATTAAATGATCACCTGATGAGGAATGGTACCTTCTGAACGAATATAGTGGGAATTAGCTTAGAAACTTTGGCCGTGTTCTCACTTGACAGCGCCTACAGTTCAGCACTGAAATAGTAAATATTTCTGTAACGGTAATAAGGAAACTGCCACCCATGGAACGTTCTGGACTCTGTTTTGCAGTTCATGCGAAAGGTGTCCACCGCCCTCGGGGAGCAGGCTCTTCTCCCAGGGCTGGCACCCGTACTTGTTTCCAACAGCTGAACGGCATCAAAATGTGGGGCTGCTTTTCTCACGTTACTCAGAACCAGAAAAACCAATCCCGTGTCCCCTTTTGCGTGCTGCGGAGAATAAAGCTTAAAAAAAATACGCTTGCATGGCTTGTTCTTCAGCAAAATAATTTTTAAGTTCTTAAGGACCTGTTCCGAAAGCAAAGCGAACTATTCTACACCTCCCAAATCAGTGCATCTGAATCAGTAAAACTTTTGCTTTTAGCAAAGGGAAAGTTAAAATCAGTAAATTCCAAAATTGAGCCGGTGCAAGACCCCTTTTAAGTGCACTCCCCTTCGTTGCTGTTGTAACACGGAGCTAATGATTGATATGCCTGGCTCCCTACAGATTGAATCTTCCAAGCCTTGTATTTTAGTAGCATGCATAAGCGACAACATGCTGTTATAGCAACATTACCTCTTCTTCTTGTTCTGGGTCCGATTCCGATTCCTTGCAGTTCCAAAATGCCATGCAAAAAGAGAAGGGGAAAAAAGAGCAGGCAAAATGCACATTTTTCGGGGGGAGAAGAGTACAGGAAAACGCAACTTCTGACACCGTTTAACAGAAAAGAAGAAAATGCAGTACGTTTCGTTGATTTCTTATGTCAAAAAGCGGCAAAACTGAACTGTCAGTTTAAAACACAAAAGGTTACGGAATCAAGCACATACAAACAGCAAAGTTGCTTCTGGGTGTTAGACTTCTTGTGATCCTTACTTGTACCAAAACTTAAACTACGTACATGCTTTTGCACCCACAAAATAGCACGAATAAACACCTAAAATCGTTAAGAAAGTTACCCGTTTAAAGCTAAAAATACGTCGAGATGTGTTACTTGCAAATTATACAAAAATGCTATAATAAAGATGGTATTATAAGCTAAAAATGCAGAGACAAAACAAACACCAACAGGCGAGATTTTGGGCAAACGGCCTAATACATTCCTAAAAGGCATGCAGCTGCTAACCTGACAAGGACAGTAAAAAATCCGAGTTATCGCACAATAGCTATAAACTGATGCTTTCTAAGGAAACAAATGCTTCTTAATATCGGATCTCACTTAAGCGGAAATCAAGGGCGCTCCCACGATTTACGAGAATTCAACTGGTCTCAAGCTTGTTATTTCGAACAACTAACTCATACTAGAGTTTTCCTCTCCTTTTTTTGCCCTCAATACCGGACCATTTTCTTCCCCAGGTACATTAATAACTCTTACAACAACATTCTGAAGAAAGACCATTTACACGATGTGATGTACTCAAAAGATTCTCGAAAGATTTGATCAATGCAATACTAAAATCCAGTCTAAGAAAATATTTTCAGCGCTGCCCTGAACTTCCCAAATTCTAGAGCTCCAGTCTGCCACATTTTTATCACCACCACCACGGATAAACAAGGCAGTGAGTTAAAAAACGCTGCGGCAAAGCCCATTAACTTTCAGATTTGCAACTGGAAAAAATGACAAATAATTTTCAGGCCTTTTTTAATTGGCAGCCGAAGAGCACCGTACGATCTACAGACATTAGCCTCGCACTTCGTGCCACAGGTACGGATGGTGACTTCACCTCCGGAGAGGCCTCACGAGACACGGTTAAACAGCGGAGGACACCTTTGGTAAAACCAAAAATGACCCTAGTGGTACTCATGGAGTCCCAGATCTGTCTCACCCTCAAACAGAATCTGGGTAAAGTTTCATCTTTGAACGCTGGCACTAAGAGTACCAAACCCAAGAAACCGAAAGCCTCGGGGTGCTACTTATTCTTCTTTAAAACACCCGACTACGAAACTTGAACGGTATTTTGCCTCATTTCTTGTTTATATTATAATGCTGATGGCTATAGACCAGTATAATTTCACCGTACCTTTGTGTAAATGGGTAAAGTGATGTTTAAATTACATATGGCTTGATGAACGAGGCCTCTTGTAGATTTTGGCTCCTTCATGAACGATAATCGTCCACAGGGTTCTTGAGTGGTGTCTCGCACCTGGTAGAGCAAATACACAGATTTTAAGCTGTTATTTTGCTTTTTTACTGCATGATCTACTTGTGTCCCTCAAAACTATTTAGCAGAAAGAGCCGAGACGCGGGAGAAAAAGCCCACGTAGGAAAAAAGTAATGTGTTTTCTCTTTTTTTTCCCCTGCGTGTTTGTAAATGTCCACACAGATGTATTTGTGGGTCAAAGCAAGAGAAGGCACGAGCACGTACGTGCTTAGGCAACAGGCATTTACTTACAGAGGGCAGTAACACTGCAATCGCAGCCCTAAAATAACAGAGACATTCCAGTATGATTGGGCTTCTCTGATAACTCGCAACGCCCATTTTTCACTGAAACAGTCCCCAAACTTTACGGTCGTAACAGAGACTTATTTTGTATTAGGTGACCAAAGGAACTAAGTCACTTTCATTTTACAATTTCGTCCCTTGCACAATGTTTTCTCAAGTGTCTTGATAAATCCTAGTCTTGGAATGAAGAAATTTGCTGGCATATATTTGTAGATGCGACCATTATTATCTACATAAGACACTACATCACGGCATAAGTTAAGATTTTGCAGTGAATCTTAGAGAAATCTCTTTCACAGCTGTTAGCAGAACAAGCGTTAAGCACTTAGAACTTCAGATACTGGTGACGTAGTTTTAGCTTTTGTACGTCATGTCAGGAGGATTACGTATGATATCCCAGAAGAAATTTTTTTCTGAAGTCAAATCAATCTGGAAGAGAAAAAATGAGGTCACGCAACTGAACGCATGACCTCATTTTTAGTTTTCTGAATTGATAAAACGGCACAATTTGATATATGTGTATTAACTTCATCAGACTGAAAGTACCAGATGTGAAGACGCACGTGGTTTCGAACATATTTTGCATAATCCATCGTGGAGAAAAATACGCAAAGCCAAAGGTAGGCGGTGGCATAGATGAAACTGTGAATTAGAAGAAAACGCTAGTGGAAGAGAGATTTTGATAGATTTCTGCCAATTCTACGTTGCTTTCTGACCCTTTTTTGCAGTTTCTGCGTATTTTCCTGCAACATATTGAACCACGATACAGAAAAACACACAAGATCAAACTGGATCCGCTCTTTAGGTTATTAGATGAAGAACAGGATTCCTAGAAGGACCGTTTGGGTGTCCGAAAGAACGCTGTGGACACATGCATATATAGCAGAACACAGGCACAGATAATTCTATTTAGAGAAAAATCTTATTAAATTTTATACAAGGTATACAAGGTATACAAGGTAGCCGATTCTGGCTGTTTGGACTACCCAAGTCAACATTTGGACTACCCAAGTCAACGTTTGGACCGTTTGGACTACCCAAGTCAACATTTAATCCATTCTCATAAAATAATTTGGAACTGGTTCTTCAGTCTGCTAAGCTGATTGTAAACTCAGAAGTAGACAAAAATTTTAACAAATACAATCCGTAGTTCGTATTACGGCATTACCTTAACAAACAGAGGAAGCCTATTTTCTTTGAAGGCAAAAAAACTGAATATATGATGTTGCCCACTCTTCGTTAGCGGCACCAAATTGCCAAAGCAGTCAACATAGATGGGTTTTCCTTCTAATACCTGTCAGAAATGAAAAAGAAGCAAAGCAGCTATTACTGACAGCGAGGTGGTTAGGATTTCTTCGTAAGCATAATTCTACAGTAGTTTTGAGCCATTTCTTAAATTGCTAGGATTTGTTAGCATTTCCAAGGTTTTTTTATGCGCCGTTACCTAAAATCTGTGCAGATCTTGCAGATTCTTCAATTCCAAACGGAATACACTGTTAATTCCATTAACAATAACGGGATGCTATAAATCACAAAATGGGTATTCAGCGTCCCGAATCTGGGCAAATTCTCAATCTATCTTTTAATCGGGATTTTTTTATTGGCTCTTATTTTAGCATGCTTTTAGCTAACCTGGCCTCGTCGTAACAGTCAAAGAAATATTTTCTTCAGCAATCAAATCAAAAGCCCTTCTTCTGACTGGTGGGATAATAAACCAGTCTGGGAATATCACGAAGTTACAGAGGACCTTTTAAACAACGCAGAAACTTTCTGAATTAGATTACCTACGTGTTTAATGTACTTGCAACGGTCTGTTGCAGCAAAGACAGTGTATTATCAGTAGATTCTATTTATTTCCACTGGATTTATAATGGCCTAGAGCTTTCGAAAGTCAGGTCTCGGGTAAATGCCTCTCTGAAATGCCTATATAAAGATTCTGTCTACATCTTTGGGTTGTCCCTCCGCACGTTTCGGTCTCATTTTACCAGTTTTGGAGATGTTCCCTTCAAACGGCCAACACATTTAACGTCTCCTCCTTACTTTCCGGAAATCCAGCCCTGTCGTTCAGTTTTAGAAACCCATATTTTATCTAGCTGCTCTGCACAAGAAATGCCCGCCAGAGCTTCAGGAACAGCGAGGACAAATTTTTGAAAGGTGGGATTCTCACGGAAAAGAGACCGTGCTAAGCAGAAGGCTAGGCCAGGTGTGCGGTTAAAGCACTTGCAATTTGTCATCCCTTCCGAGGAAGATGACAGAGCCAGAAAAACTACATTCAGCAGGCAGTTTGCTGGATTCCACATAGGAAAGCTTTTGCCTGTTCAGCATCAGATTTAATTTTTTTTTTTAAATTTTTTTTTTGATTTTTTTTTTTTTCGTAAAGCAGAAGATTAATCAAACCTGCTAGTTTAACTTCTTGATATGCAAAGGTGCTGACAAAACGTGGCTACTGTTGACTGCCTTTTCGGTTAGTGACATTCGTTTATGGAGGCAGTGGAAGTTGAGATTTACCTGTCCTTTTTGGCTTGGACTATCTCCCCTTTACCCACACAACGCCCACTTAATATCAGGCTCAGGAACGTAACAGTTCAGCAAAGAACACCACCCTCAAACCCCACCTTGACTCAGACATTCCTCTAAGAGGAAGTCGGTAACTAGAAAATTCAAGGTGTCTCCTGGCCATTTGCTACAGCGCTAATTAAAACTAAGTAATCACCGGGGATCACCACAGAAATGCCTATGAAGTACCTGGATTGAATTTAGGGCTAGCCTGTATCCACAGGGCTTAATTTTAGGCTAACTGAGGGAGAAGACCGTTTACAACATCTATCCGCTACCTCCCAGCTCGCTGTTGAGCGACTGAAGTCTTCAGTCTTGCGGTGCACCTTAACCCCCAGCCAAGCCACGCAAAATTCTCACAAACTATCGCATTTTGTTTCATAGAAAGCAGGGGCACTGTCTCCTGCCTGCGTAACTCGCCCTCTCAAAGAGATTTTGTAATAGTTAGTTGCCAGCAGCTGCCTTAGTTCTGACGCTGAATTAAAGAAATGCTGACCCTGCCACCAGCGAAAAAGGAGGACAGAGAACCCGCCCGCTAAATGGTAACCCCCAACTTCATCTTATTACCTGATTTCCTAGCACAAAATCAGCCCAGTTGTACTTAGAAGCACACAATTACCTTCCACCTCGGTAGGTTGCTCCAGGAAGACCCAAACGCGGTCACAGATGATTATAGCTAACGTGCCCACCAGCCCTGTCAACTAAGAGATCGGCAGTTGCCCGTTGGGAAACGGATTTCGTCACTCGTATCTGACAGCTACTTCTCCCTTACATCGAACAAAATTCACAGTTTGCATCTTCTCGTGATGCGTGATACTGCACCAGGACAGCATTTATTGGCGCTATCATTTTTCAGTGCTTGCGGCAGACAGAAGGCAGAACATATTTGCTTAAAAACAGGCATTCCAAAATGGAGCAAACTGTTTAAGGTTCTTGTACGGTACCTCTACATCCCTGCTTCTGGCAACCTCCGCAAAATTTTCTTGTTGCTCTAGGGTTTTATCCACCTTGTCATCCGTCATGCAAAAACACCTTAGCCGTGCTTCGATGGGATCGTGTGATTTGGCAAACACCACAAATTTGGCCATGTAGGGGACACAGATAATCTCTCGGTACACTTGGGAAGCGAAAGTAACAGATTCTTGCGTCTGTCGACAGTCTATCAACCAAAACCTGCAAAAGAGAATGAAGAGTTGTGCGATCGGCGCAGAAAGATTCAAGCAAGAAAATAATCCGTTTCGGCATCTTGGCAGCGTTAGCTGGAAACCACACCAATTGTGTACGACAAGGCAGAATAAAGCAAAGAAACTCGTTACCATTTGGGAACAACAGCCCAAAAATGCTCGTGGCGCCACCAATACGTTTAGGAGCATGAAGCGAAATCCACACGGGAAGCGTTTGGACCAAAACTTACTCTCCTAAATGCCAGATGCGAACCCTTCACAGAGCCTCCTGCTGCACAAATTCCAGGCCGTTGTTTGCCTTCCCGATAGGATCTCACGCAGCTGGAAGCTTATTTGCTTCCAGGTACGTGAGTGCCTTTGAAAGGCTTTAAGAAGTTCACTTGTCCTGGGGCAGACAGTCTCATGCAGCTTCTCTGAAGATTTAAATGTATGAACCTTTTCCTATTTTTGTGTTTATGAAATCTCTATCTTACATTTGTAAGGACGGTTATAATATTTAAACAATTACTGATGGCTTACCAAAAATCAGGAAATTCTGGAAATTCATCAGCGTAGCCAATAAATGTTTTTTCCTCTAGTCAAACGTTGGCTGTGGCCTAAACTTTGTTTTCATCTGAAGTGATTCCCTGCAGTGAGAACACGCGATCAAACGTTCCCTGAGATAAATTCCAGCGGTCTTTCTTTTCCGTCACTTTCAACAGGTTCTGATGACGTTTGAAATGGTGATCGACCTCACCACCGTTCTTCTAGGGCTGCCCAAAAGGTCTGGGAAGTTCTTCTTGTTTATCCCATGTCCTTATTTGATTTCTGCGCAGAATCTAAGTAGAGAAGGGTGTACTGGAAGCGCAGAGTTCACATCTCCCCTTAACTGGGACTCTGCAAGGTCTGCCTTTCACCTGGAGAAACACAGGTTCTTTTTGACCGCTGGTTGCTGCTAAACACCGGAAGATGCAGAGAAGAGCGATGGCTCATACAACTCTTACTAAAATTGCTCGTATCTAGTCACGCGCAGAGCCTGTCGTTTCTCTTCCAGGTTATGGCTAAATTGTTAAACTACGGAGCGGGCAATTTCATCCTTTTCTTTTTAGCCCCCAAGAAACCCTCCCAGGCATCGTAGGATTTCCTGTTTGCTCAGACATCGGCGCACCGCGCTGGGGGGTTAGCGGGCTGTCTACAAACTCCTGCCGTCACAGGGATGCTGCGAAAGTTTTCCTGAATTTTATGGATGAGGAAGAGGAGGCTGAAACGGCTTTTTGGCACGTGGTGCTCATCTTCCAGGCTGTTCTTGGGGCTCCACCTCTAACAGCTGAAACATCAAGCGGCCTTGCCCAAACCCACTTGTTTTTCTTCTGCCACCTAGCTTAAAGGTCAGCAGCACATTCCTTACACACAATATCAAAATCTGAGGGTCTTCAGGTGAATGTAAATGATTTTGTCCACTGTCTAACACCGCATGCAAGGACTTCCAACTTCGACTTTGTGCTAAGCTGTCGTGGTTTGAGCTGGGGGAGAGCATCCGTCGCTTGTCTCAGTGGCCAGTGCGAGCCAAACCGCGACATAAGTTTTTTTGATGCACTTCGAAGACCAACAATACACAGATTTCTACATATGAGCCATATTGTATTTTAAAGGCGCTGAAAGCTGATGTGCCCACATCTGCCTCCTGCCACCCCGGCCTCACAGAGGCTGCGATCACCACCGACTCCCTCCTCAGCGCGGTTTCCTAACGTTGCCGTTTTACTGACAGCATCTTTCGAACGCGTACGCTGACTCTTCCACAGCAGTGGTTCCCAGCCTGTGACCCGCGTGCTGCATGTCACGTGGAAACACGTTCAAAGCAACCAGCAAATACGACCGGAATAAATTCCTTCCTCTGCACGGTGTGAAGCCAGGAGCTGCCGCTGTTATCCCATTCAGGTACCATCATGACACAGAAATACTTGACGATTACAGGGTAAGGTCCTACGTTGTCTGATTTCACTAACGTAATTATTAGGAATGAACGCCTGCCTCTCACCAAGTATCGCTAGCGCATGGGAATTGCAACAAACCACCTCAAAACGTATCAAACCTACGCGGTTACTCGAGACATACCAGGGATGGTGCCACTCAGGTCTAGAACTTCAGCTTCCAGAAGAGGTCCTCTTGTGCCGAAAACGACCCTCCTTTTTACTGAAAACTACAGGTTCTTTACCCGTTTCTTTGGGCCATTCCCAACGTTTCGCAGTAATAAAAATTTGCAGAATTTCCTTACACCTTTGTCAAGACAACTGAATTGTTATTTCGCAACGACGGCGACTTTCACTTAAGATAATTTTACTTCTGCCCCTAAAATTCAACAGCAGAAACGCACCAAGCGTTGTGCACGGAGCAGCAGGTATCGCCTTCTTTCTCAGACGTCACCGCTTTCAGTTTCTCTGTGGAGCTGAGGGCGTTTCTTTTAAAGAAAATTCACCGTGTGGGTGGAAAGCATGCTCGAGTTTGACACCCGTAGGATGGAGACAAAAGTCCCGAGAGGTCAAAGGCACCTCAAAAGCTGATATAACCTACAGGGGGCTGATTACTTACTGTACGTTACACGGTATTATAACTCACAAAGCGCACCTTTCAAGTGTGATTTCTCTGGTCTTACTCATCCGCAGTTGAATAATAGCGAGTTTCATGCCGTGCTTATCTTTAGAACATGGAACAAACAGCCTGGTTGAAAACCAGGCTGATGACATTTGAAAGTCAGCACGTTTGGTACGTAAAGGCTCTGCAGGCTGAGCCTTTCCTTTCCACGGGTGGGAGAATTATGCGATGCTGGACTCAAACCGGAGCGGCTCCAGCCCCTGAGAAATCACCATATGCTCAAATGATTTGCTGTCATACACCAGGGGCGAAAAAAGCGCAAACAGATACTACATTTTTAAAAAAGCTGCAGCTCGGGAGATGGAATGCCTCAAAATCTGCAGCTGAATTCCCATGTATTTTAGACAAACGCATCCCTCTCCCATACTCATTTTGGACAAAATCAGTCTCGTGCATGGGGAAATTGTTCTCCGTGATTAATGATTCAACTAGAGATAAACAAATTAGTGCGGATAACAGTCAGGAACCAGCTGATTCTCAGCATGGCACAAGGGTAAATGCACTTTTAGACCAGCTAGCTCGTCCTTCAGCAAAGAAGGCGGTTAATCCTCTGCCCGTAAAGACATGAAAAACCCCATTTTCTAACTTTAACAGCATTTAAAACCATGTTTGGGTTAAAACAGTCTGTTGAACATTCATTTAGATTAAAAAGAAGAGGTAGAACCCGTTAAAATCTCTACATGGGACCCCGCCTGTATCATTAGCAACGGCAATCAATTTTAATGGCAGATTTGGAAACATCCGCTACTAATATGGATTGTGGTTCCATAAAATGCCACCCTCATTCCGGCTGCATTTCATGTCTAGTCCTGCCGGGGACTTCACGATTTTAGGAGCTTCGCCGTCTCAAACTTTGCATCTAGTTCTCCACCCCTGGTTCTTAAATACATCTTTAATTTATCCCTTTAAAGAGAAGACCGCAGGCAGCAGACGAGAGCTAGAACACGCTTTCAGATCTCCCTCTTGTGGTCACCGCTCTTCAAGAAAAAAGGTTTAGCTGAACTGAAAGGAAAATGATTCTACGATTCGATGAAACGCACGCACGCAAAGCATCCAACTCAACGGGAAGAAAGCCCTTTTCTAAACTGAGGAAGTATAGAAAAATAACACTTTATTTCACCTAATGTTAAAAGTCATACTGCAGATTGGACTGCGAGGGCCGAACGCATTTTAACATTGAATAAATGATTTCATTAAACAGCAAACCTAATGTAATAGTAGTAACTGCTCCGGACACGGAACGTTTGCACCGAAGGAAAGGAATTGATTTTTCATGGGCAAATTATCCAAGATTTTTGCAACTGTTTGCTGGACTACACACCCTAAATTTAATACTTTCCGGGTCATGGACTGCATCTCCTGCTACAGAGAAGGAGATTTTTGAGCAATTTTCTGATATAAATCATGGACGGAATGCAAACTCAAATAGACACACACATATATATATGTCTTACGATTTTTAATATGAAATTCTGTTTTCAGGAAGACAGCAGTTGAACCTCATCACAGGAACAGATGGTTGGAAGAGCTGCTTCTAGATCACAGTTTGGAACACCTACGGGCTTTTTTTTTTTTTGGCGCAATTTCTCATTTGTTGGGTATTCTGGAAGTAATATCTTTGGTAAGACGCATACTGAGCTACCCCAAAGAGGGATTTCTGTTTCCATGGAAATTTGCGTCTTTCTGCATCTGGGAGAGAAGGGGTATTCAAAACGAAACCAGTTTTTTTTTTTTCCAACTACCTGAAAATTGAACTGCCCCTCGGATTACTATTTCGGAAAGAGGAGTGTGTCATTAATTCGTTTCTGGGATCACGGCGGGTGCCGACTGTAAAGAACTAACGGCCGAGAGAAAAACGCCAAGAACATCCAAGCTCTTTGCGCAGCCGGCAAGGACTGCAGCGCTTACAGCTCTCGTACGTCACCTCTCAGGGCTTCCAAAACACCTCGCCAGTTGGTCCCCAGCACAGACAATATATCTACAGTCCCTCTACTGTATAAACTAAAACAGTTTAAAGGAAGTATTTGTCGAAAAAAGGCACGCGCTTGAAAAATAACGCTGTAAAACTCCCGTTTGGTTGGAGAGGTACCTGGCAGACACATTCGTTGTGAAGGAAACACATTCATTAACGAACGTCAGCGGTGTTGTTCCAGTGATGTCTTCCCACTGGGCAGGGGTGGTTCCTCCTGAAACGACAGAGATTTAAAAAAAAAAAAAAAAAAAAAAATTACAACCAAGTCGCAATGAAAAATTAATTCATTAAAAATTTAAAAAAACAAGCCTGCAACTTTCTCGCTCCTGGGAAATGTTTTCGATTCTTCTGAGTTTTTAACCACTACGAAAGCAGTAATAATCCCAGACATGCCTTAGGTCCACGTTATTGCCCTTAATGCTAGTAGGACTGCATGTCTTTCCTGCGAGAAAACAAAGCGCCCAAACGCTTTTCAAACGATGGCGTAACTGAGACCGAATGAGATGCTAACCCCTTGGGAGTTATAGTGAGTATAAAGCGTTTAACCCTGACATTTCCCTCTGAAGCACACTGCGACGTTATGTCCGTACTACACTTACTCTGCTCGGCAGAGGTAAGCCGGTTCTCAAGACACAAACTGTACGGACCGCGTAAAAAAACCCCCCAAACCCAAAGTCTACGATTATATTACACCTCTCTTGTTAGTCCAAACAACACGTTATTTCTGCTATGAAGTAATGGCTGGGAAAGTAGCTTATTTTCACAGCCTCTCATCCCAGTCAGGATTTCACCAGGCTTTCCGCGTGTACAATCGGTTTAACGGAGCCAAGCCCACGATGACTGACCATTTCAAGAGGCACGTAAAAAGTTCGAGCATTTGCATCCTACCTGTTATGCTGCACAGTAACCGTAGGGTGGGCGTATCGCCTCCGTAACCATTCATGAGCCCATCGCTGGAGGCCTTGGGGACGGGAATGGTCATCGTGATGGGTTTATGGAACTTCCTCCTCCTGGGCTCCAGCGTGACTATAGGACTGAAGGTAGCCTTGTTGCCTAAAATCTTCTTTATAAGCTCAGTATGCATAGGTTGAGCCTTTCCAAAGCAAAAGACAGTAACAGCATGGTTACTTGAAAACGCTTTGATGAGTACGTAAGGAATTGGGGCTGCGCACTGCCACGCAATCCTTAAGTTTTCACACGAAATGGCGCAGTTTCCCATGAAAATCTGCCGACGGCAGAACTGGCTGCCAGTGAGAAGGGGAGACCTCCCTTTTTCAACTTTCCCACGCCTTCCTCCTCTGCCTATCTCCCCTTTCTTGGTGCTTTACAGCATCAATTTCATTCACTTAACCAGTCCCTTGTCACTTTTTTTTCCCCTTAGAATGAGCCCCGAACTTAGTAAGCTACTCAGCTGGTCGCATGGGATTTTGCCAAGCGCCGTCTCCCGGGCAAGGGAAGCTGTGGATGCACGCAGCAGGAGGAGGGGATGGAGGCAGGGGGAAGACTCACTCCTCTTTCAGCCGTGAACTCTTAGGCTGATTTACTTCACGCTAAGAATCCGTCCCTTTGACCTAGTTATTATTTGTGCTGCTCTGACGCCTGGGTCGGGGCAATCCCAAGCACCGATATAGGCTGGGCAGCGCCTGGCTTGAGAGCAGCCCTGAAGAAAAGGACTTGGTGGTGCCGGCGGACGAGAGGCTCAACACGAGCCGTCAGTGTGCACTTGCAGCCCAGAAAGCCAATCGTATCCTGGGCTGCATCGGGAGAAGCGTGGCCAGCAGGTCGAGGGAGGTGATTCTCCCCCTCTACTCCACTCTCGTGAGACCCCACCTGGAGCACTGCGTCCAGTTCTGGAGCCCCTACTACAAGAGAGAGATGGACGTGCTGGAACGCGCCCAGAGAAGGGCCACGAGGATGATCAGAGGCTGGAGCACCTCTCCTATGAGGACAGACTGAGAGAGTTGGGGTTGTTCAGTCTGGAGAAGAGAAGGCTCTGAGGAGACCTCATAGTGGCCTACCAGTATCTTAAGGGGGCCTAGAAGAAAGCTGGGGAGGGACTTTTTAGGATGTGGGGTAATGGTAGGACTAGAGGGAATGGATTAAAACTAGAGATGGGACGATTCAGACTGGATGTTAGGAAGAAGTTCTTCACCATGAGGGTGGTGAGACACTGGAAGAGGTTGTCCAGAGAGGTGGTGGAAGTCCCATCCCTGGAAGTTTTTAAGGCCAGGCTGGACGGGGCTCTGAGCAACCTGAGCTAGCGGGAAGTGTCCCTGCCCAGGGCAGGGGGGTTGGAACTAGATGATCTTTAAGGTCCCTTCCAACCCTGACAATTCTATGATTCTACGATACGAAGTACTTAAGAAATTCTTCTATGCCCTACACTATCCTCATCATCACCACCAAAATTAGGTGCTTTTCCCAAGATGATATAGGCAGCTAACAGACAGGAATCTCAATTAACTGGAATACCGAAAGCTTGACCACTTTGACTTTTGCACGGGTTTTTTTTTTTTTCTTAATTATTATTACCCATTCTAGACAACAGCATACAATACGATAAGCCGAATATGTTGGTTCCTCATTCAAAGAAGGTGCTTTTACGCTTAAAAAAAAAAAAAAAAAAAAGGGAAAAAAAAAGAAAGATAAGCCTTGTAAACTGTTTCATTGTACCTGGAGGCCAACACGAATCCGTTTGGTTAGAGCCCCCTCTGGGAAGACCGCCTGCACTTGTGGCACCACCGTGCTGCTCAGCACCCCTCCCTCCGGTCCGATGAGGTTGCTGTCCTGTTTGATGCGGGAAACCACCGCGAAGTACTGCGGGAAATCTCGGGTGATGATGCGGCAGATCCGTTTCTTCTCGAGCTCCTCTGGCGTGTCAAGTACTGGGGGCGGAAGAGAAGACGGTCAGAAGACAGGAATTCCGTAGGAACAACACTGTGAACCTTCGAAACGCGTTCACGCTGTTCACAGTTTAACTGCGGTTTACAGAGGTGTTTTGTCTAGAAGTCAAAGGGGAAGAGGAAACATACCCCAGTATTTTAAGTTCAGCTAAAACAGAGAAATCAAGAAAGGAACAGACAGACAGACAGAGAGAACCACCAACTAACTGACGGGAGCTTAAGGCAGCAAACTGAGACCGTGTTGACAGCACCCCCGGAATCAGCAGGCGAACAAGCAAAGGGATCAGTCCCAGCCCCTTTCTGCTTCCCATGTTTATGCTACGGCCCGGAGCAGCGTCGAGGAAACTAACCTTCAAATCTAAACAGTGTCGAAGTATGAGTTCAGCTTTAAGTATGCGAGTTGTGAGTTGGCTCGTTTACTTTTGCTTTCTTTTTTTTTTTCGTTGTGTTTTTTATTTTTTTTTTTTTTAAAAAGCCATCAAAATTAATAACAAATTCTGCTGATCGTAGACAGCCCAAGGCCATTCTGTTCTCTCAGAAAAACAAGAGTACCCATCACTGACATTTCCTCCCACACATGTAGCTGCTCGGAAAGGATTAGTACGATAATTGCCTTGTTTTGGAAAGCTGTTTGCCGCGGAAGCTTTTTGTTTAACGCTCTGCAAAGAAGCAGGAGAAAACAGAAGTCTAGCATCTCTTCTCAAGTTCGTGATGGCAGATTTTGTTTTGCCCTGCTACTTGCACAAGTACCCGCTGCTTCTTCGGGCTCCTGTGCTGAGAACGTGATTACGCTCCGGTGTGACTGAAACGAAGTACCTGGAGAACGCAGTGCCGAAAAATTGTAGGGTGGACCAAACATGAGGCGCGAAATCGAATAAATGGTAAAAAGCTATTACCCAGTTAGAGAGGCAATGCAGGGGAGGGATAAAAAAACCAAACCCCAAAGCCACGCTGGATACCTTCGTCCATCCCGTTCAAGATTTCGTTCAGCTCATCCTCGGTGTATTCGCAGAAATGCTCCTTCCAGCTGTCCCCGTTCTCGCTGCGCAGGATCACCAGCTCTCTCTCTTTCCCACGCAGAGCAGCGAAATGGGGGATCTCCACAATCACGGGCCTGGCACAGCAACACAGCGCATTAAACGCACACGGGAGAGAGGAAGAAACAGGATTAACAGCAACTCTATTCAGTCTGCTACAAAGTGACCTGGAATTCTACCTACTGCGCTGGAATATTTTGGCACGATCCTAAACTAAGTAGGTCACTAACACGCAGGCGATTTTTCCAGGGACCCAGTAAATGCTGAAGGACAGATTAAAAAGTGCAATTCACCTCTTTCCACAGTGTGAATGATATTTGGTGAGGTACCAGTGCTTCGCTAGAAATTTGGTCATTGTTTTCGCAAATTCATAAAAAAACCTCATGCTGGTTTTGGTTGTCACTACTGTCTGGGTTAACCTGTGCAACTTCATTTCAAAGAGAATCTACTGTAACGTATACGAAGAGCGGGACAAATTCTCATCTCACTTATACTGGCGCAAATCAGAATAACTTCATTGCAATCAGTGGGCAACGGTGTCCTGCGCCAATTTTACTTCTACTGTTAATTCTACGTATTCCAATGAATTTATTCCTGATTTACGCTCTGGGAGAGATAAAGGAGGTCTGAGGAGATCGTCTGGGTTTCTATTTCCGTATAGGAGATCAGAATTTGCCTTGTTGCCTTACAGGCAGATGTCAATATATGTATCAGTCCATATATATATACACACACATACAACACATATGTGTACATATAATATATCTATATTTATATGCATATATACATACACACTCTTAGAAACAAGAGAGCAAACACAAATATATTTGTATATACACTTCTCTAATTAGAGGACTCAGTTCACCATGTACATAGTAAATGTCATGTGTTCTATGAGACTGGTGGCATCCAGCGTATAACTTACTGATTAATCATTCCTCGCCACAAAAGACATCTTAAAATTTACAGTAGATTCCTTTTTTTTTTTTTTTTGTCCCAATCCAGGTTGCTTTGCTACAGACACCAAGCACACAACGAGGAAGATTTCATGCCAAAACAAAAATGAAGGCCACAGTACTCGAAGAAAAAAGATACAAACATACCACCAAAACAAAACCACAGACCACACGGGTTGAAAAATGGTCCACTAAGGGGTAGGTATACAAAATTTCAAATGACAGAGAGGGACAGTATCATGGGCATAATGACATAAAAAAAAAAATCATATTGCAGGAGGAGGAGAAGAACGGGGAGGTCAGCATCCATCAATTTGTTTCAAGTCTCTCCTACCCAAGGAATTTGGTCCCAGGAGGCCCCAGCTGAAGGATTCGGCTGACCAAGCTTTCTCCCTCATTAAGTGGGGGAGGAGCCGTAGGCAGATGAAGTTTACTGAGTACATCCAAAGCAGCAGTGAAAGAAAGAACATAAATAAACTTTTATGTACTTTTTGTGCCAGAAGGCCACTGTCTGGTCCACAGAGTGGAATTAGGCTGTACACTGAATAAGGTTCCGTCCTCCCGGTGACAATTTGGTGACCCAAATCGGCAAAGTTAGTTGCGTTAATTTAGGTTCTTTGCTTGCTTACGGGAAGAGAAGGGGAGCGTTGGCAGCCAACGCAATGGGGACAGGATTCGGACCTTAGAGTGCATCTCTGCAAACGGTCATTTTCTGATTTTACTGCCAGCACAACACCTAGCGAACCACTTGCAGGAAGGCCACAAAGATCTGAGAATGAATATAAACCTGAGCTACGTCCTGCTCTTTCAGGTGAGACGTTCTCCTTAGATAGAGAAACCATTAAAAAGAAAACGGGAGACACACTTAAGGTCCGTTTGTGTGTCACAAAAGATAACGGGAAGACCGCATGTGACGGCACAATATTTCTCGGGCTCTTTAGATTTCTTTTCTTTTTTCAGACCTGCGTCTTGCTTTTTTACCACATTACAGCAAACAGCGGAATAGCCAAACCGCGTCTGGGGGATGTTCTCCTTTCACACCGGCAGTTCAAAACTACCCATCCACTTTTTTCTCTCCCTAAGCTCAAACTTCTGCAAAAAGCACTAACGAAGACAGGGGCTCCGATGATTGCCCGTTATAAACGGATTTTAAAGCAACTGATTTGTTTTGAAATGGATTTAGACTACGGCTGTTTACAGTTTCTGAATGAAGCTATTTATTGTAATAGAAGGGGTTCCTTCGATCATCCACTTTTGGATGCCACAGTTGATAGGGAGAACGGTTGGTAAAACAAATTAAAAAAAAAAAAAGCGTGGATAACTGCTGCTTTCAGCTGAAAATGGCTAAAACAAGCTCAGCAGCAGCCACAAACCTGAGCTTTCTATGGGTTTTGCAGCACAGGACAAAAGAAATGGCCAATATACTCCCGGGTTGCCCTATTGCGTAGTTCAGCAATTTCAGCCCCAGAAAAATCAAAGGCGCTGCGCTTCCCTGATAGCCCAAATTACTGATAACACAACACAAGCTTCTAAAATAATAAGCTGTAACTTGCGTTGCATTTGCAGCAGGCTTTCCGCTCGGGTTTTAGATGAGTGCTGTGCCATTCACGCCTCGGAGGTAGGTTAGTTCAATATAGCACGAACTGCCTTTCCTGCCTCCCACGGGGTCTCTTCCCACCATAATATCACAACACTGCGTAATAATTATACCCAAGGAAGCACATTAACCTTAGCGCTAGTGGTTAAAATACCCGTTTTCAAAGGAAAAGGCGTAAAAGCTGTGTGTATTGTTAACTACCAACCGATTCGTATTTCGTCTGACCCAGCCCGTCATCACACGTTACAAACACCTCGTTTTCTGTTCAAGTCTTGCAAAAGGAACCATTTCAGTGTAAGTCGCAAAGAGATGAAAACGGACCGGACGTTTCCCTTTAGGCCGTACGGGCACCCCTTACCCAAGAAACTGAGCACCGGAAGGTCCGACTTCAATCAGGCGGCTGGCCAGCCCTTCGCCTTCCACCATGGGAGGCATGGTGGCCAGGCGGTGGCGTTTCACCAGCCGGCAAGTCACTCGCGTGGGCGCCGTGCATTTCCGCGGAGGGATAATGATCCGTAGGCCGTTATGTCGGCAACCTCTCATGGCACCCCCGCGAGCATCCACCATGAAACTAACTAGGAAGCTGAAAAATCGGGGAGGGGGGGAAGGAGGGGGAAAGACAAAAAATTAGATACAAACCACATCAAAACTCCTTTGGTTATGTTCCGCTTACGTTAACAAACTACGTATGCAAATATAGCTCTTTCTCAAGATGTACAATTGGAAAAACGCCTTTCTCCCGTTGTGAAGCACCAAGTCATGCTCAGATCACTTATTAATTAAACCGACAACTGCTATCTAAGAGTTCTTCACGGCAAGTCTTATGTTTCTTATGTTTGCTGTGGGTAAAAATACCGGCAGTCGCTAATTCGTGTGAGCCCGTGTGGATGCACCTACTGGAGACAAGGCCAAGTGCAAAGAGCACTGCCCTCCACCTGCGAGCATTTATTCTTGTAAAGTTGGCATTCTTTAAATACTTTACAAGCAAATACATCTCATCGAAGAAACTGATTTAGGACTGGAGAATTTAAAGCCAATTCTGATTGGAAGGGTTGTTGGGTCGGGTTGGTTTTTTTTTTTTTTTTTTAGGTTATCTATACGATTTTCTAGCTATTTGGTAAACTGTCATTTCTAACAAAAATCAAATTTCTTTCTGGAGTGTGGGGATGCAATTTGTAATGCACCAGTGGAGCTAGCACCTATTTATACAAAAAGCCCAACACGTCTTCGCTTTTTTAAGCCAAATTTGGATTTTGGTGAGATAACAGGTCAAAGGTTTATTGACGGATTTTTGTTTTTCTCTGTTACTTTGCCCAGCAATACAACGTCCCAGTGGGAAACTTACAGAGAGCCATCTACAGGGAGCCCTCTTCTAGCACACGGCAAATTATCTTATTTCTTTCTTTTTCTTTAAAAGGGAGAAAAACATTTCACGGCATTTCCTTTATGCTGAACTTCTTATAGTTCCATAGATAACCAACAGGTAGATCCTGATAGGTTTGTTATAAAGCTTGAGGACATTCTTGGGAAAGATGTAGAAATACTTCCATTTTTTGGTTGGGTTTTTTTTTTTTTTTTTTTTTTAAACTGGTTTATGACTTCGGATCATGCCTGATGTGGGATGGGAATGTCAGGTTGCTGGAAGTGAAAGTAACAGTAGATGAGACAGAAGGGTATCAGGCCTACTTCTAGCCACTAAAATAGAATCATCACATGGGGAGTCGCAGAAATGCTACTGAAGGACCTGCAATAGAGAAAAGCCCTTATAACACCAGTAACAAACCCGGGGGGTGGGGTGGGGTGGAGTGTTCCACTGTCCCCCTTGACCGTTCTGCGCAACCAACATTGCCTCCATTCATTGTCCACACGGCTACGAGGAATTCCACATGCTGTTAAGAACACAACACTCAACACGCCGTGCAAAGTCGGAGAAATGGATGATGGAGAGGAGCCACAAGCGCCGGTCAGAAGCACACCATGCACCACGGATGCCAGTCTGTCTCACACATGCAGTCTCCTATTCTACTGCCATTCATATACCTCTAGGTTTTGTTTAGTGTAAAACTCTGGGCAGTACAACCATTATCTCATTCCTTTAGAGGTTGGTGTTTCTGTGGTTTTAAACAAGGGGGGAAAAAAAGAACATGAAAACATTTTACAGCTTTTCGATTCGCTGGGGATTGATTTAGAAAAAACGGGAGCTTCCTTCAGAAAATACATACTTTATACATTTTAGAGCACAGATGAAAGAAGAGCCTAAGAGATGCTAAACGCTCAATTGTTGCAATAATGCTCTACCGTTTGCATTGCAATTTTCCTTTAACTGTACAAAGCAGTGTTATCAAAGTGGTTCTGAATGACGTTTCAGAGAATCGGTCCGAGTCTCTCTTACAATGGGTGCGTTATAACACTGAGCGCTGGAAGAACTTTCACATTTTGACGCTAACACTATGAGCAACGGAAACACTACCCCCTCAATGACCAGAAGCTAATGAGTGCTCTTACTGAATTAAATCAGCATTCGCATTTCTCGTTGGGTAAGCTGTCACGAAGACAATTTTTAGGGGTCAGTTATCTTCATTGTTGACGTAATAGTCCGGATTGTATACTCCAACCACTGGTTCATCTCCATCACTGCCATATTAGTGCTAGGTCATCTGTCTGTCTGGCGTTCGCCTTCGCTTATCTCCCCTTACGTGCCTCAGCAAGGCCAAAACCACTGTTAACTGCCAGAAAAATACACACGCACAAACGGCCCAAATCAAATCACCTCCTTTCTGACCACAGTAATGGCTTCTGTTGTTTTTAATATGGCCCTCTTTCCCCGTATAGTCATTCCTTTCAGACTAATTAAAAAATAAGCTGAGATAGCAGTGCCTTCTCATAAGCACAAGTTACGCAGCAAAGATAACTATCTTGTGGCGTAGAACCAATATAAAAGCTGAAAAAGCAGAATTAGTTTTTGATTTTGACCATCCGTAACAAACTGGTATCTCGCCTCACGGTCATAGCCCTGCGTTCCCACCCCTGCAAAACTTGGGACCGAATACAGATCGAGTCAAAACAGAGCATGGCATTTGTCTCTAGGAAGCGCTGGAGATGGGAAGGGATAGTTGGATGTGCTCAGCCCTTCAAACTGCAGCTCTTGCTTTCAGTTCCCGTTCACTCAACGTGCCTGGTGGGTCAGAGCAAGGTCTGTCAGTGAGTTGACCACGAGGTCTATCGGCCATCTATCCCTGAAACGCACCATTGCTCCCAAGAGTGGGAAAACAGGCCAAGCTAAGAGTCATTGGAAGGTGGACACAAAGATAACAGTGGTTAGGATAAAGCCAGTAGGACGTTATGGTTATTCACTGTAAAAACCAGCTGTTCTTGTGCTGAGTCCTCAACACAAGAAGGACATGGACCTGTTGGAACGGGTCCAGCGGAGGGCCACGAAGACGATCAGAGGGCTGGAGCCCCTCTGCTGTGAGGACAGGCTGAGAGAGCTGGGGGGGTTCAGCCTGGAGAAGAGAAGGCTCCGGGGAGACCTTCCAGACCCTTCCAGTCCCTAAAGGAGGCCTACAGCAAGGATGGGGAGGGACTCTTTATCAGGGAGTGTAACAATAGGACACGGGGTAACGGCCTCAAACTGAAGGAGGGTGGATTTAGATTGGAGATCAGGAAGAAATTCTTTCCTGTGAGGGTGGTGAGGCACGGGAACAGGTTGCCCAGGGAAGTTGTCAATGCTCCACCCCTGGAGGGGTTCAAGGCCAGGTTGGACGGGGCTTGGAGCAACCTGGTCTAGTGGGAGGTGTCCCTGCCCAGGGCAGGGGGGGCTGGAACTAGATGGTCTTTAAGGTCCCTCCCAACCCGAACCATTCTGTGATTCTGTAAAGGTCTAATATATTTACTAAATAATGAGACACTGCCTGGCAAACAGGAGAATACACCAAAAAACAGATTTGTGCCGTATCCCTGAAACAGAGCCCCAGAATGTTCCTGACGGGTTCGGTGATTTCTGGAGGAGTCTGAAGCCACCCAGGAGACCTCAAGGACCCTCAAGCTGCTGGGCAGCGAGTTCAGGCAAACACAGAATAGCCCGAGGGCAGCAGCGAGAGATCAGTGCCAATTATCGCACTAAATATGGAGGAGCTGGTTCCCAAAACCAGCTACGTCCTGCTAGGAAATTCCCAGAAAACAAATTTTGGAGAACTAGCACGAATACAGCGCCAAAGAAAGAAACCCAAGGGGGAAATTCCTCAGCTCCAGAGCCGTGGCATAAACGTCTGAAAGGACAGTACACGGATGCAGGATTTGTGGAGCTGACACAGAATGGAAAAAATACGTTCTTTTTCACCACACCACCCTGTTTATATCCCAAAGTTTTGCCACGTTCACTTTTTCAGCCACTTATTTAATTTGATTTCTTTTCATCTTTTTTTTTTTTTTTTTTTTTAAAATCAGCACACTTAACATAACTTTGGGTAGGCAATACAGCCAAGCAAATAATTCGTAACAAAGCATTTCCTGAATCACTGCAGCCTCTTTTTCCGCCTATTTGCCATACAATAGGGCACTCGGATGGTGACATTACTGTTCCAGGACTGGAAAAGCTTTGCCCTTTTGAAGGACTCTCTTTCTCAATATACAAATAATTCCTACAAAACCTGATGCATGACATAAAACGTGCTTTCTGAGATCACGCGCATTTAGGAAAGTGAAAAAATCATAATGTAAAGGAAATGCAAAATGCAAATTCATTATTTTGATGCCCACGCGCGCACACGTTATTTTTCCTCTCCCTAACGTTTCTGTTTTACCAGATGGCAAGTGAGACGACTGAGATAGGAAGAGATTGGACTCAAATGAACAACCAAAACCAGCGGGAACAGGAGGGGTAACATCTTTGCATCCGTCTTCCCCCCTCTCATTTAAAACTTCTTAAGATCCTCCTTCAGCAAAGGGCACGGGGCACCTCTGCTCATGCTGACTGCGGGGTGTAAAAAGTGACTTTTGGCAGGAAACGCAGAGTTTCCTCCACGTTCCAGCTGCAGGAAGCACTACCAACCATCTACCTACGGAGAACGAGGAGGAGAGGGCTCATTAAAGAGACACACAAATGGCTGTGAAGAGTTTAAAAGGGGGGGAAAAAAAAAAAAAAAAGAAAAAAAAAAGGAAAAAAAAAGAAAAACGTTAATAAAAGGGATTAAAGGGAATCAGAAAGCTCTTCTCTTACAGGTTGTCACTAGGAGAGGAGAAGGAAGCATCCTAAAAAAACTGGGCTGGCAAACGTTCTTTACGCGAATCTTTGATAATTTCTTATAATCTTAAAAATTAAAGAAAACGCAAAAGAAACCAAAACAACGTGCGGGAACTCCATTTAGGCATGCTAGTTACAATTTTCAGAAGGGGTTAAAAATGGCATAATAGGGAAAGGAAAACCTTAGCAGGGACTAATTATGGTTGGGAGAAATGAGGTAAAACTGAGGAGAGGGAAAATAACATAAAGAGAACAAGACTTTTGGACAGCTGATAAGTAGGAAAAGAGGGATTTTTAGCCATTTAAAACAAGGCCATTTAAAACAGAGCCATTTAAAACAAAGGGGGCCAAAATAAGTGAACTGACCGATCAAGCAATGCATCCAAATGACACGTACTTTCCGTCAGCAAAAGTCTATTTCAGAACACGCTTTAAATGTCCTTCCAATAATAACTATATATAAGGGATGCATCCTTCTTTAGCACTGACTTCAGTTTATCTTGGCGACCCACGGCAAGAACTTACATTGCAATTAAGTGATGATTCCAAACTCAAAGCAGACGATGGGTTAAAGCAGGAAAGTCAAAATGGGCACGTCAAGGGCAACAATGAGACCGTCTTCCTCAATACTAAGACAGCCTTCGAGTAAGTTTTGTTTTCTGCCGGTTTTAAAGGTTCGGTTCGAAACGATGCACGACACAAACACGTGCCCCTGCCGGTCTTGCAGACTGGGTCGGGTACTGAGCTGCCCCGAGACGTAGCAAGGCGGCAGTCCAACGTAACAGCCAAATGGATGAAACAAAGTCGGTTTGGGGAAATCGCTGCCTTCTCTCTTTCGAAGAGAATGAAGGGGAAATCGGGATTTTTTTTTTTTTTTTTTCTTTTTTCCTTAAAGAAAAACTAAAGAACAAAAGCAGTTCTTTTCTCGGAGTAAATTCTAGACTGCAGTGGAGTCTCTACATGCTTCTGTTAAACACATGGTTAGCAGTTACCTCAAGCATCATCCTTTCTCCCCTAATTTAGCAATGCTTCCTCATCAATTAGAGAGGCCATTGCATTCTCTTTAATTTTAGAGCAATTAAAAACTACATACTTGCCATACGAAAGGTAACTATCTCAAATAACATTGGCTACAGCACCCTGCTGGTTGAGGGCATCTATAGAAGGCCCCAAAATCTTCCGGGCTGTTTCCGTGCCTTCTACAGAGAGCGGAGCAAACAGCAATGGGTTTTCTAACGGTTCCACTTGAATTGGCTCCATTTTACCTCAAACCAGGACAAAACCAACCACGGACAAATATATATGCATGGGATTTATCCACCTTACAAGGCCAAAAGGTTGGGGTGTATTTTCACAAAATATTTGTATTTTAGATCCGAGCCTGAGTTATCCCCTTTGCTGATTTTATTCATACGGAATGTATTCATGTGGAATTAATTCTGTTATCTACGCTCGTTCGAAGGATAATAGCAAGATGAACAAATAAAATAAAAACATGGATGCGTCAGCGCTGGGGGTGTGTGTGTGTGTGTGAAAGAAGATACTTTATTCTGTTCTTTGTGAAGAATCCCTGTCATGTAAATAGCTTTGCAGAAGAGTCACGGTTTCGGGTGGCTGCGCACGCAAAAGCACGTTGGCACTCAAAGGCGCTTCTCATTCTGCGGCATCGTTTGAAGAGCCATGCAAGCCTAGCGGCGTCAAACGTCCTTCTACAACAGGCAAGAGTTCTCTGAACACACAAAACGCAGAATAGGCAAAATCAATACAGCACCCGCTTCCACACGGTCAGGTCAGGGAGGATTAATTCTCTCCAACTAGCTAGGCAGGCACGCATGCTCTCGTCAGGTAGCAGGAAACAATAAAAAGGCCTAAGACACTGTAGACACATTTTAAGAACTTTTCTGCGTACGCCCATCTGAATTTTTAAAAGAAACTGGGAAACGAGGAGATAGCAGCATTCAGTGTTAGTCGCGGTGGGAAGAAGCAGAAACAATCAGGGTGCTTCAGCCGTTGTAAAGTGTTCAGCTGGAGGAGGAAAACTAACAAAGAGCCTGAAATTAAGGGAAAAAAGGCCTTGATCCAGCTCCCGCTGAAACCAACAGCAAGTCATTCGACTACCTCAGTGTGCTTTCCATCAGGCTGCAACTATGCCATCCATCAGCAAGGCAAAATACACATTCCAGGAGGACAAAAAACATGATCCTACGCAGGGAACCACTAGAGAATTAACTCACGGCAACATTCCCTTCCCTGCATTAGTCAACTACGGAGAGACTGAGTGACATGACCTAAAAATACGGGTTTGTAGTTTGGGGTTTTATTTAGCCAATTAGTAATTTTACACAGCTGCCTATTTTAGAAGATTTTCACCTTTGTACGGTTACATTAAAGGAAATAAAGAGGTATCGTGCCAATAAACACTCGGTTTGCCAAGTGAAGACAACCTCCTTCGGGAAGGTACCGCTCCAGGTGTTCCGTGCGGGATGCAACGTGCCAGTGATTCAACCACCGACCAACCCAGGCCACCCAAAAAAATGCACGTGGCATGAAAAATTAAGCATTCTGGGGCTGTGCTGTTATTCCACTGGTTCCGATATGGTGGCGCAATTTGGAAAATATGGCCTAGAGAGTGGCTCTGCAATATTCTTTATACAGACAAGGGAGACGAAAGCCCACTTTGTAACAGAACAGTTGAAACTAAACCTGCCTACGGTGGTTTGTGTGGGATTATTTGTGGGTTTGTTTTTCTTCCTTCCTTTTAATAACACTAAACCATGCTGCCAACAGAGAAAATGCATCGTTGACTAAATCAACGGTTAAAACAACCTAGGAATGTAAAAGGAGCTTTATTCAGATTTTTTTGCAGTGGACTTATTACGGGACCAGTATTCTTTCCTTATAGAGGACATAGCAGACGGGAGAAAGTGGACGCTTACTGTCTAAGAAGAGAAATAGGGCCATGTGTAGCTATCAGGGCTAGTCAGAGTACATGATGATTTTTACCTCTTGGCTAACGCGCACTATCAAAACACTAAAGCATCCTGACGTGAGCTAAGAGAGGAGGATCAACAGGGTGGGGTGAGAAGTGCAATGTATTAAAGAAAGAAATTATGCAGAAGTTCACCTGCTGTTGTCATGATCAAGACATGGAGAAGAGCATCTGCAACAGAATAGATGGTTTAACATCAAAAAAGAAAAGAAAGGGGGAAAAAAAAGAATGAGTTAAATGAAATACTGAAATATTGGAAAAATGAAACAGTTTTCTAAATTAAACACACGAACGTATATATTCATTACACGTGAGAAGGTAGGAGTGAGTATGGAAAATAAAACCTACGTAAACATCCTTGGTTACAAATGGTCACTACCACTACAGCAGTAAAGCTGGAGTGACCTCGTTTCTCTACGTACGTTCTCAAACTGGAAGTCAGATCCCTACAAAGTACAGTTAGGTGCCCAGTAAAGCCTTCAGAACCAGATTAGGGGAAAGGCTGCTCGGTTTAGGTCTCCACATCTACGCTCTGGACCACGGTATATCAAAGGGTAAGGTGTCTAAGGTGATTCCAGGCAGTGTTTCTCATAACGCAATACATCATCGCTTTCTTTTCTTCCAATTTCCTACCAATACGTTCTGTCCTCCTCTATCTTCCATTTCAACATGTTTCTTGTCCTCCTTTCGTTCTGCGCTACAGAATGACAAATTTCAAATGTTCAGTTTGACCTGTTTAGGCTCTTGGTAATGCCTCACACGGCCAGTTAGCTTTCTGATGTCGCTTTTTATTATATATCTCTCCATTGCCATTTTCTTCCACCGACGTGAACAGCCATTTTTTCTTAACGAAAAATGCCTGCTTTTTTTTTTTTTTTTTTTTTTTTTTTTTTTCCCCTTATTGCAACTTTCTGAATAAAGGTCATAAAGGCGACGGTATAATTTGAAATCATTTAGGCTTTCAGATTTTAGAAATGACTATCAGCTGGTGGCTGCCAGGTCCTGTTTCCGCAACTATTTCCAGGAAATTAATCTCACATTGGGGAAAACAGCATCAGGGATTCAAAATACAACACTTGAAAACATATTTTCGTTACCTTGTTAGCAAGGATCCAGCCTCCTTTTTTGCAGACATGCAGCTAAGAATGATAATTCACATTATTTGTCACGGTTCGAGTTGCCCCCTCCCTCATCCTTCTCAGCCTTTTCAGTGATGGAAGCAACAACTTCCAGAAAGGTAAAATCACTGCTAACATCCCAACCGCTTCATTTTATCAGATACTGATGCACGTGGATTGTTTATTAGTCAAATAGGGACTCCTTAATCAAATTATATAAAAGAAGTCAACATCTTTCATTAAAAAGTTTTACTGGGAGCGAGTCAGAGCTGGGAAAGCCGCAGAGCTGCTACACATCTTGCTCTAGAACACAAAAGCAAGTTAATATCACAGCATGAACTCAAAGCTCCTTCCTCCCAGTGCCACGCTCCCGACGATAGGCCAGACTGGCCTCTCTTCTTATCTACCCTACCTTTACGTATTTGTCAGCAAAATTCTTAGAAATATCATCTATACAACTAAATCGTGGATTTTTTTTTTTTTTTTACTGTACCACCATAACCCGGGCAGGGAAACAACATAATTTTGCACCTGATTTATACTCTAAAATCTCACAGTCATCCTTATCTTTACCATTCACGCTTACCTAGCGGGGGTGATAAGAAGACACAAGAATACGATACCGTCAAGCAACGTCTAAACGCTGCAAGTCAAATCTCTCAGTTCAGGGTTTGTTTTTTTTTTTTGCCTTCCAACTTCATGAAAATATGCGTGTTCTTCCGCAAGAGGGTATCGTGAGGTCTGAGATTAAAACTGTGAAACGCACGTGCATTTATGCAGGCATTAGTTCTGTCTCTCCTAACGCTTCAGCAGGAGATTAGACAGAACACCCCCTAATATTACCTAATTATTTTCTTGCTTTCGCAACGGCTGCCAAAGGCTCTGACCAAACACCCTGCTTTTCTTTCCTTCCCGATGAAATCATCACCATATTGCAACAATAGCTCCATTTAAATTTTAAATGGATGCTTCAAACATTTTCCCCTTCTGAAATTTCCGACATCAAGAAGTTTTGGTTAGGGTAGGCAAAGGCCGAAATATATGCCTGAGAAATTCCGCACCAAGAGAGGAGTTCTCTCTAAATTTATCCTTTTGCTTGGGGGTGCTTCGCTGCGATCCACGGAAACACTTCCCTACAACGGGAGATCAGCCAGAACCCAACAACAGCCTGGGCTTAGCCGCTGAAGTAGTGCAGGGAGGGAACGGTGTCATTTTCTTTTGCCCCAGGTGGCACAGAACACAACACTGAAACCATCTGTGCCAAATAAATTACCGCCCAATACTTTGCCGATGTCTTGCTTTATGAAACACGGTCTGAATTCAAGACATTTCCAGCGTCTTGGGCAAAACCGAGGCCGTACCCTTGC
This sequence comes from Fratercula arctica, assembly GCA_947846985.1. Classification (NCBI taxonomy): domain Eukaryota; kingdom Metazoa; phylum Chordata; class Aves; order Charadriiformes; family Alcidae; genus Fratercula; species Fratercula arctica. The sequence goes on from CANTUZ010000004.1 coordinate 2,897,377, forward strand.
TTAAAAGCCACTAACGACGTTTATATAGGATTTCTTTTCAAACACTGAGAGTTTTCTTTCACCCCAGATGCGTTCTACAAGTACTTCTACAATTGCTTCACTTTGAAAACAAGGACTTACAAGTGAAACTCTAATAGCCAATGCATTTTCCTAAAAAAAAAAGAGATTTAAACAAGATGCACCCCAACAGGTTATGATAACTTAATGGCTCGGATAAATCTAAGCCAGATAAAAGTGGTGTACAGTCTTTTCCAAAGGTTGAGTAAGCATTATTATAGGTTTCTTATTATAATATTTAGTGGCAAGTTAGATGGTATGTATAAATAGAAGAACATAATTTGTGTCGTGTTAAATGTCACTATTTCATACGAGGCTGCAGGGAGCGTTGCTCCTCTTAAAATCAGATATTCTTATCCTCCCGCTAGCGTCCTGGTCATCCAAAAAGACCTAAGTATCACTAGTATTTTTCGAAAGAAAACCACAAATCCAAGAATCAGATGCCACTCTTCTACAAAGTACTTAGTTCATCCTCTGCAGTCCCTGCGAGGACCTACCTTTCTCAAAGCGAAAAGTAAGGCATCCTTCAGAAAAAGTCTGTGAACTGTTTAGGGTTAGAATAAACCACCAAAGCAATTTTAAAGCTTACAGACTGACAGATATAGAAACGTATACATACTGTATACATTCAGTATTTTCATTTAATGTGTTAGTTTTAGAGCTCAAGAAAAGCAAAACCGAACAACGCTGGTCACGGCCAAATATCCCGCTACCAGCTAACAAACAAACTTCTCCTGCGTGTCACAAAACCAGGCAATTTGCAATGGCCGTTACGACAATATCGTTCCTCTTCTAGACCAGGGCTGCCTGTCATTCCAAACGGGACTTCCGAACTCTTTTTTGAAAGCTAGGGACTACAAGATCGTTGCAAACTCATTTGAGATTAACAAAAAAAGAGTCAGTCGGGAGAATACAGGAACATAGTGGCCAATTCTGCGTAAAGCACGTGATGTTTAGGCGGCTTGTCTATTACACGGTTCATGCGATTTAAACCCCTCGGTTTCTTTTTTTTTTTTTTTAAAGGAATCATCACAAACACCTGAACTACTTCACTAGCACAGGAAGAACTCACCATCTGGAGCGATGAGGCCCCTGGTCTCAGCCATTACTAACTTTAAAAAGGCACCGCATCTATTTCTCCATAAAATTCACCCAAACGCATGTGTCTACGCGTCAGCTCTCTCATTCGCTCCTCTTGAACTGGACTGAAAGCTCACTGCCGCGCAGTGATTTCAGCGGACAGTCTCGGTACTCCGGCTTGCTTGGCTCTCACAGCTTAAGAGATCATAACAATTTATTAACAGCTCTAGGAGGCAATGAATTAAAATATAACTCCTAGTTAAGCATTAGCTGAAGCTGCTGCCGCTGCAGGTATGCTGTTTCTCTTTTCTTTTTAGGATAATGCTAATTGATACACTCACCCTGAATGAATAGGGCTGGAAGAAAGAGCCACATTGTCCAAGTTTTCAGGGCCCCAGCTCAAGCGATACGAATTCCTTTCAGCTTCTTTGGCCAGAGTTGTTACCTTGGTAAGCAAAAAACCCTCCTTTTTACTACAACAAAATCCATTAATCAACCGAACGATAACAAGACGTATTTTGCATAGTAGTGCCTAAAGCATTTAAACTTTTTTTAAAAAGAAAACAAAGGAGCAATAATGGCATTAAGATATTAGAAATCCCTTATTGTACCATCTTGTACTGTTAGTGGTCGCGGTGAAATGAATGCTGTGATTTACCAAAGTGGCACTTCCTAAATCTTTTTTTGTGAACTACAAGCACGCTTCAGGATAGCATCTTTGAGAACAACGGCCTAGAGTTCATTAGATCACCCGAAGACTTAGCCCAACGCCTGTTAGCGTCATTCAAAAATCAGTTAAAAGGGAGAACAGCGTAAAGACAGCCCCTGTACTATATTCACGCGGCTTATCTATTTATTTTGGAATAGAGTTCAGCGCTGCACGGCGTAACGTGCCATTAAATATCAAGGAGAATTAGAGAGATTTATATTAAAATAAACAAAGCAACATACACGACGTGGTGTCCCTGCAATCTAAACGGTAATCTTTTTGTATTTCCACCTTTATCCCCCTCCCCCCCCACCCCGATAAGTGAATTTAGGAGAACTGGCTTACCTGCTGGCTGGGGATGACAACCGTGTCGTCGATCATGGCACTGTCCCTCAGGTAGGAGGCATGGCTCAAGGTGTGGGACCTGTCGGAACTGAAGGACCGCAGGCTGGGGGGTTGGTAGGATGCCATAGCAAGACACCGGCAGTACGGATGATGTTGTAAAGGTGTCATGACAGATCGAGTGGGAGAATGAAAAAAGCGTGCTATTAGCAATACGATGCAGCTTCCAGGGGGAGTAGATAATAGTCACGGGGGGGAAAAAACAGAGCTTCACAAATCTGCGTTACGCTACCTTTCCGACCACGGGCCACAAAGTCTTTTAACTGACTTGTTTGCTTCCAACCGCAGAACCTAGAGATTAATCTGGATGATAGTTTTATTTTATACTGGCAAATACTTTTACTTGGCTTTGTGGCACGATAATTTCCTCACAGCAAAGAGCACGGATTTCTTTCAAGTAAAGCTCTTTGGAGAAGTTCTCGCTCCTGACACGCCACACAGGCAAACCACTACGGGAAACCAGAATGCCAACACCTGAAACGACTCTTTCGGAAGCTTTGTTACCATCTACCTTCTCCCCTTAAAACTGGAAATAAGTATGCTTGGTCTCGTCCCCTGGAAGGTACACACAGCAAGGTGAACGGTGGCCAGCCGCAAGCTCCCGTGTGAAACAAAACTCTTCCTCTGTGTGCCAACAGCACCTTTAGAGAGCGGCAGCCCCAACGCCAGCAGCGTTTGCTCCGTTAAGTACACACAGCTCTACAGAAAACCGGTTGCTGTAGCAATGAGAGACGCAAGGCAGTAAATAAGCTGCTGCCAAGCACCGGCTTGCAGTATCCGCTAGCAAAAAGCGTGAAAAAAAAAAAAGACAAATAAGACAACCACAGAAGGACGTCTTGAGGTAAATGGGGTTCCTGCTACCAAATAGCACCAGTTTTGTCCTTTTAAATATTTGCTTTAAATATTTGCAACAGGGATTTTTAAAAACGGATCAACCTTCGGCTGCTGTAGGTGTACTCTGTGAGGTTGTTCCGTACCTTGAGGAATACAGCACACGGAACTGAAGGAAGCGGTTCCATTTCCATGGCTTACACATCCATGAGTAGTACTCCGAATGACTAACACACGGGCTCAGAACAATGGGCCATTTATCTAGCTACACGGGTTTTTAAGGGATAATTCATTTTCAGCAGTTAGCAATAAAAAAAAAGTCACGTGCCCATTACGGACAGGAGATTCAAGGGCTTTAAATGCAGATCTTATTGGGAATCCTATTTTACCATCTGATTCAGACCAGTCAGCCTTCTTTAACAGTAGCTACATCCACTCAACAATTTTCTGGGTCCATTTTTAGAAGCAAAAGGTTATCTAATTTTTGTTAGAAACGTATGCCATTGAAGAATAATCAATGCCACTGAGGAATAATCAAGGCTATTGATCATCAACTTATACCGATGGCCTATTTAGCATATTCGATGGATTGTACAAAAACAAAAGCAAAGATAGGTATTGCACAAGTACCAGCCTTAGGAAAGTCTTGAGAAAAAAACCAAACCAACAATAAATAATCTCTCTTACACGTCACAAAATGTCTTTCACCCAGACAAGTGGAAGAGGTGAGACATGTTAGGCTGGCAGTATTGGAATTACGCGTTTCTGGAATAAAATTCTGATTCCATTCAAACCACCAACCAAATTTCAACCGGGACAGAAGTTCACCCTAACTGTCTGCATATAGCATTTCAGAAAAAAAAAAAGATGAAATTATGAAATGGAACCTTGACTGAGAAGTATTTTGGTTAAACGTTTTAGTGCGAATTGGGTAGGCAGAGTACACCTTGCTCGCTCGTAACGCGAGCACGCCAGCGAACGTTTGTTCTGTGGTTGGAAAACAAGCCTCAGTAGCAGCCCCCATTTGCCATCATTATCCTTTAATTCATTTCAACGTTCGACACTTTCGGAACGGCTTCGCTGCGCCATGCAATGCTGGTAAGAGGTTCGCCATCCAAGTTGTAGGTTCTGCTATTCAGCTCACGTCGTGTCCTGGATGGATACTGACTGAAAGGAAGCGTGTACTAGATTTGCCTGGTTTATCTGCGTGGTGATTTTCTCCATATTCTCCTCCAAGTACCCACCACCACCGGCAGCCCTGTACATAGCCCCTGTGCCATACCTGTATATAAGCTCCAGTAAATATCCAATACATTGAGGCTATGGGCTGTATCTACAGGCAAGTTATGGCATGAGCACGACTGAGGCCTGCAGGAAATTAGAACTTTAAACTGCCTACTACACTTAATTTCAAAACCAGTGTTGAGATGACACCGGGCCTCTTCTGTGGGCTGTACCAGCTAAACAAAGAGCAAACCAGTCGTTACAAGGTCTGCGCTTCTGAGACTTAGAAGTAACGGTACTGACTGAAACGCCAGTCCAGTTACAGAAGCGTGGTGTCAATTGTTTACTATTACAGTAAGCCTTCAGGAATCCTGTTAAAAAAAAAAACCCAAACCTAAATCACAGAGACAAAACTAGTTTCTAAATACAGATTCTTTCCAAAGCTGGTTGATAAATCTTAAGTCACAGGGGCTGTGGGGTTTGAACAGAGACTGAACTGTGGAACCCAGGAACGCTACAAAGCTCCTGTGCCTTCCCCATGGTAGGTATTGCACAGGCATGTATCACCCACCTCTTCTAAGCCCCGAAATAAAGGCCAGGTGGTACCCAGAAAATAAGAGGGGCATACTCAGGCCAAGTTTCTAATACGGATGACCTGGAGACCATCCCGGTCACGTCCACGTCCACTTGCCAGTCTAGACAGAGCTCTAGCAATCCCTAGTTCCGTTGAGTGTATCTCCTGTTGTGGGAAGTATATGTTGTTTCAGAAGCTGGGAAAACCACCCGGCACCATTGAAAACTGTATAAATCAGCCCTGAAAATGATTCTCTACTCAAAGACTGAAAGCCTTCCTCACACCTGCCAAAGACCGGAAAGATGGAAGGGGCTTCCAATGAAATGGAGTCTTTTCAAACACTGGTGATCCCATATGGCTCGAATGAGTTCTGGCTCTCGCCATCCAGAGGGAGAATCCAGCTAGCGTAGTCCATTCTCTTTATTTTTCATTCTACCGTCGTTTCTCCAGATGGAGAAGGAAAATGGCTGACCTTCCCAGCATATGGTGACAGGAGGACACCCACCAGCTGTTGCGATCTAGTACAACTTCCCCGATCCTTGCTAACTCTATCTGTGCGGGAATCGGGGACGTTTCTGTGGGACAGCGGCTCCGTCATCCCACGACCTTTCTAGACAGACAATACTCTTGGATGAGCATTCACCGCCACATATCGTACCCATTTGAGACTACAACTATCTCCAACGGCAGCGGCGTTCATTTGCTTCTCCAAATTAACTTTCCGGCGTACAGCAGGCCTCCAAAATGGATGAAGGGAGATGGGTGCCGTAAAAGGATACAGGAGACAACATGTTGTCATGCTATGGAATACCTACCTGGGCATGGTGCTAATGAAAGCATATGGAAAAGAATGAAGGGGAGAGAGAAATAAAATAAATAGGGAAGATGGTTACAAAAGAAAAAGACATGTTTTTAAATCAAGTTGTTCAATGCGTAAGATTACGTGAGTCTAGACTGCTAATACTATTTTGCTTTACTGAATTTCTTGAAAAAAGCCCCGTCAGTATAACGCAATGAAAATCCCATTAAAGCAAAAGCAACGTAATTTAAGCAGTCTCCGTGAAAGTTCTTACAACCGGTAGCCTCACAGCGACAGAAAGTGAGACCACGGAGCTGGTAAGATGCACTTTTTTCTTTTGTTCTTTCTCCCTTTATAATTTTGCTTCATTTCAATATAATCATGCTTGCTACGGGACGGGAAGTAATTTTCCCACAACACAAAATAACACACATCATTACGTGCCAGCGAAAAATCTACTGAAATCCACTGACAGCATTTAAAAGCTAAAATACTCTAAATGGGAGCGGAAACTGTCTGGCACAATCATTTCTATACATCTTAAAATTAAAAGAGATACAAAAATCTTTGTCACCACTGAAAGCGCGTGAGAAAAGGTTTGGATTTTTAAGCATTCTGAGGTAGTTCATAAACATCCTCTGAGACTTAAAAAGCCACAGAGTCACTTTGTTTGCAGCGGATTCACTGAAGCTGTCTAAAAACCAACAAAGACTGCCAGCTTCCGAGACCTGAATGAGGAGGGATTTACACACGCTGTGAGGCAAACCCAACAGTTTCCTGACATCTTTTGTTCCGGGAGCAATTCAAAGCCTACTCAAGTCAACAGAATGGATCCTTACTGATTTCCCCGAGCCTCGGAAATGCGGCCAGAATAACAATCGAGACTGGAAAAGGAGGGAGGTGAGAAATTCCTTCGGTTGCCAACACCTCAACTTTTTTTTTCTTACTATTTTTTCCCCCCCTTTCGCGAGCCCCGATTCTGAAGGCAGTGAGTCTGGAGACATCGCTGATTTACGCTAGGTGTTGTCATTTTCAAACAGGAACGCCTGGGTAGCCTATTCCAAACGCGAGCTGTGGGCGTTCATCTGCCCGTCGGAGCCTACGCTTACGCTCGCTAGCAAAGGCTCTCATTTTGAAGAAGGATCTCTGTACTTTTTGTAGACTATTCTCTAAAATAAAACAGTCTCTAAACCAAAATAAAATAAAAATGAAAGCTACAGGCATTATTGTTTCACAAGTACATCCAGCCTTAAGTTCCACTTGTTCGATATAAGCAAATCAGCCAGCTGTCTGGACTGAACGCATTTTTTCTCATTTTATTTCTTTTATTTACAAGATAAATACTGCGCTGTGCCAGTAGAAGGAAATGATTCTCTTGCCCGCTAATTCAGCCGTGGTGAAACAGAAAGAGTGGATGTGCTTGCTCGCAATATACTCCCTGCCAACCCAAAGCAGAATGACCAAGTCCATTGCTCCTTCCCTTAGATCTGTAGCCAAACTGCTCCAAAAAGTCGGCTCAATTAATGCTAAAACGCCGTGTCCAACTACCCGCCCACCCCCTGGCTCATGTCAGGAGGAGATGGGGATGACTCACAAGCCCTTTCCCCAGCCAGCCAGACTCTTCTTCCTTGGCCTGACCACAGAGACAATAAAGCAAGCTACGCCTTTTCCAGAACCAAAACAAGAATCACAAACAAATCCTTCACTAGACTCTGCGTACAGTTTTAGCGCCAAACGTATTTATTTCCAGAGTGGTCAGGAAATACTCCTCCCGACCGCACCTTCCTCTGACAAAGCCACGACTGCCACAGTGACATCCCCAATAAAGAAATGTTGACAAGTGCATCCCATGACTCCCTTGAGTTAAAGACCCCGAGAAAGGGATTTCAAACATTTATAACAAAACGTGTACGGAATTGTCGTAAGAAAAGATATGCGTCCGGGCAAATACCTGTCAGATCGTCCTCCTTCCAAGCTGTACCTTAGGTAGTTCATACCATCTAAGAACTGGCTGCTCGGTAAAGAGTCATCTCCTAGTTCTCGGAGGTCTTCTGGCCTAAGGTACTCTCCTCCATCTCCTGTCATTGTGTCATCACCTTTAAACCAACCACAGAAGGGACAGAGATAAGCAGACACGCACAGGTTTGATTTCAGTTACACGTTGGGATCTAACAGCTGGATGGCACAAGAAACGGGGAGGCATTTTTCACTCAGGAAACACTGCAAACCACAAGCAATTAACGTATTTAAGGAAATCGGCACATCAAGCAAGATTTAAAAAAAAAAAAAAACAAAAAAAAAATTGAAATCAAGGTGATTAATCAACTAGATTTAATCTAATTTTTGCTGTTGCACATACTGGTAAGGGTAAATCTCTTTGCTACTCTCTCAAGCATGGTCTCTCTCTTCCTTTATCCATTTTTGGGCTCCGGTCACAGCTATATGGTATCACAGCCTGACAGTTTATGATCAAACATAACCACTTACTTGACTGTAAGCTACGTGTTTTCAGCCGAAAAGGGGTTTTCTGTGACCTTATGCCTGATATTTGCAAATGCTAATTTAAACTCTCCATTGTCCAAACTCCACATCACATGAGGCTGTCTCACCCGTGCTCCAACATCCTTCTGCGAGCAGCAAAACAATTCGTATTTCTAAATCACAGCAATATCCAGAAACGGGAAATAAGCTCACATGCATAGATGGTAATGATCATTAACCAGAAAAGCGATTCATAATGAATCGAAGCCTAAATGACCACTGGTAACTGACATAGTAACCTTATTGCATATCCTGTGAATAACAGGTGTTTCATTTTCTTTTTTTTTAGGTCCAAAATTGTTTTCCCCGGGAAATTCTGCCTCTGTGAAGTCACAGTTTGCTTTTCCCCAGCAGACTTAACAGAACAGATTACATTGCCAAGCAACGCGGAGATGCGGCTTTTCATTCCCATTTGCGACACGGCTTCTCTCCACGGTTTCCGCCTGGAGACTTCAGTCCCTTTCCCGATGGTTCATTACTACTCGCCGAGCCCGGCAGAGCCTTGGGGTGGCCCGTAGAACCGCACACCGTGACCCTGGGCCACCGATAACCTTCAAACCTTCTCATTTTCTAAGCTGCACGGGCAAAGGTCAAGAACGTGAAGCTCAGTGACACTGAAGGAGACTGTTATAGAGGAACAGTCTTCAGGGGCTACACGTTCCAGGTGCAGTAATTCACCCCGATATGCTGAAACGCGAAGGATGGTAAAGGTTAGGCAAGCTGTATCCACGCCATTTCAAACAGAATTCATTTGGGCATCGGGACAGTTGCCACTTGTGTCATTTAAAGGCCACTTGCGTCATTTAAAGCCGTAATAAAGCAAAATCGCAAAACCCGGTTATGGTAACCGCTGCTATTTCTGGTAGAGCATCTTCCCCCCACCCTGCAAACAAGCCACAGGAGCGGAAGGAAGGAATCTTGATGTTTGCTTTCATGACAGAAATCAAGCTAGTTTTTCTCGCTTCATGTTTCAGCTAACAGATAAATAATTTAGCATTTGCCATCTAAAAACTAAGTAACGTTCGGGGTTTTAAAAATACTTTTTGTATACGGAAATATTCTATGTAAAAATGAGGCCTAAATCTTTTTGGTGTAACAACAAAAGCTCTTGAAAATTCCATCTGCCCACATGAAAGGGAGAAGCTGGGCAGAGTTTCACAGAAAACAATAAAATGCATTTAATCATTGCATGTTTCCTGCCTCCTGACAGACGATGCCTCCTGTTTCCTGGGAATGTCACATTACAAAGCACGGAGCTTAGTGAAAACTTGGAAGACGTTAAGGCAATGCTGTTAATCAAACAGCAAAAGGAATTTCAAGTTATCTTTCAACTAAACTAGATACTTATAATCACGCCAGACATTCCATCTATAATAGAAACAAGGGCAAAATCTTCACCACTTTCATCACACCCACATCCTCTAAAAAAAAAAGTAAAAATATCCCAAGCTCTGCTCTTATTTCAGCTTTGGCGTCTCATCTAAGAGCTGTCAATAACGGGCCTAAGTAACGCCAGTTTTATGCGATGTGAACATCTGCGAACAGTAACGAGACCATCCGTCAATACTTCGTAACGTCTTCAGGACATTTATGTGCTGATAACCCAGCTTATTTGCCAGCACACCAGCCTTGAGCGAGTCAACTGGAAGTTCAAGTCACTCCTCGCCAACCCCTTGTGCCCTTCCACCTTCCCTTAACGAGATGAACTTCCAAAATATGTAGCACCTCCCAACATAAAAAGGGGAAAAAATATGTATGGAAGTCTAAATGATTGTGTAGCAACGTAACCGTTCATACGATTGTGGTTACCTGAGAGGCTTAATTCCTGCTTTGCAGGGCAATTCCACATAGGCAAAGGGAATTATTCTGAGTCTGTGCAACAAGCACTCATTCACCCTGCCGGTAATATTGCGTTGTCGTTAAAAAGATCTAACGGTTGTATTCCTGAGTCTCAGTCAATTCAAACACGTTATCTGTTGAGAAGAAATTACATATTTGGCTGACCGTGAGCTTCTTTACAGGGCAAATCTTACCAGATGGCAGTTTTGTGGCGGTACGAGAAATAATCCTCTTTAATGATTCTACAAATGATTAATCTGCCATCACGTTCCCCATCAAATTGATGACAGTAATGTTTTCATCACTTACTAAGCAGTTTGTGACAAATACAGCCCTCGACGTTGATGGTTTGCAACATCTCCAACTGGTTTGCAATGGGCATCTATGAACTTACAGGTGGATTTCGATTTATCTTGGTGATTTATCTTCTATTTACTTGAAAAAACACCTCCCTTTCTTCCGTGATCCCAACAGGCTTTCAGAGGTGTACTCGACAGGGGAAAACACCCTACAAAACACCGGGTGACCTTGCGCTGTGCCCCAGTTAAAGCATTCCTGTTCAGCCTGGGCCTCATCGCTGCTACTGCCCATCTCTCAAACATCTCTCAAAAATTTTGTCCAAATCCCCATTTTTGAACAACGTCATCTTCTTTAGGGCAGGTCTGAAAGGACATAAAATGCGCTAGAAGGAAGTATCGAGTACCTGGAGCCTCTTAAAAGAAACACTGAGTGCTTAGTGGCGAGGACACTCGAACGAGAAGTAAAAAAAAAAAAAATAAAAAAAAAAAAATTAAATCCCCAAACCTGGGAATCCCTTTTTACTTAAAGAAAAAAATGGTCAATAGCTGAGTCCCTGCGCTTGCTGCTGCTGTTATTTTTGCTTTGCAGAGTGCAAATAATTCCAATACGATGGGTAGCTTTTCCAGAGCATAACACACAAAGCGGGACGGTCCCACCGCACTCTCGGCAACGATCTGGTTAGTCCACTCATCTGCTTCCAGTGGCCAAACTAACGCCCTGGAACAAGATGTAAGACCCCCCAAAAGCATGTATTTTGTACCGATTTGCAACACTTGGGCTTCTTTCTGTCCTCCTCAGAAGGGGGAATAGGAAAAAACCCAAAGGAGAGCACTTGAAGGCAAGAGGATGGATACAAAGGGTGGGACTGGCCAGGGCCAGGTTGCAGGGACAGCGTAAGTTTAAGCAGGTTCCAGGCGTGTTACTCGGAAAAAATGAGAAGGAGATATGGATCTGCTAAACAAGGCGATCAACACTTCTATGAGGTGTTGGCCACCTACAAAAACTATTAAATCAAGCGGCCTCTTCTGCAAAACCAGTGACCCGGCACTCTGGATCCAAGAGAGGAAAAGAAAGGATGAAAACGGAATGGAGAGCAGAAAAAGAGCGACAGTAAACCTAAGAATCAGAATGGGAAAAGCCAATAAACTTTAAGATTTAAATACTACGCTTAAGACAAGGAAGGCCTGATACAGAAACTCATAAAGGGCCCGTGAAAACCGCATCGATGGTTGTTAGCAATACACAAAGGTTTAGATCTTTGCCACAACCAAGCCAACCAAAGTCATATCTATCTTAAGCAGCGAGGAGCGGCGCAGAGATTCTTGGGCTGGTGAATCCGTACGTTCCAGGCTGCAGAGTGATCCAGAAGCAGTAGAGCTACGGTGATGCAACCAAGCTCTCTCGCAGCTGGGGACTCTTAGCCATGGCCGAGGGTGCATCCCTGCACAATGCTGCACCATCACCAGCAACACGGGTGGCACCACCTGGAAGAAATTCCCCACCTTGCTCTTTCGTGCTGTAGAGGCGCTCCAGAAAAACCCAACAGCTAGTTCTGACTCACAAGACCCTGAACGTTTAAGACACCGCCGCCACAGAAACGGAATTAAAACAGCAGCGTGGGCAGCGTTCTGCGGAGCTTCACGGGGCTCTGATGGAGCCTCACGCCACCACAAAGCAAGAAGCACACGCTAGAGCCTACGAGGAGCTGCGCCTTGCCGTGATGGTGCAGTTAGTTGGGCAAAAAATGGCCAACGCGTGAATGGGAACCTTCCTTAGAACCTTTTAAAATGAAGCTGCCTGGAGTTTTTCCGATTTGCCGAGGCTGGGGAGCAGGAGTAAACTCCATTGCCAGTCGCTGCCAAAGCCACACAGAACTGTTTTCGAAGTCTGCATTAAAAGAGAGCCAACCAACCAACTCGCAAAAATACCCAAGTAACTGACTTTTTGCTCAAGTCGGCAATACTCATAGGATGACCCTCACCGGTCTGCTCCTCTTTTGTTTTTATTTTTGGGGTTTTTTTTGTTTAGTTGGTTTTTTTTTTTACATTTTATGCTGACCACATACCATTTCTGTGTATCGTGTACCCGTAATATCCAAATATAGCAATGGATCTCAATTGCTAATTTCTAAGATAGCTCTTAGCAGGAAGGGAAGCACCTGGGAAGATCGGACCGGCCGTAAATATTTGCTTTACTCTAAGCGAGTGGTACAGAGAGAACAAAAAGCTAATTTTGCTGTTGCTGATTTCACGTGTTTGAACACAGGCTTGGAGCATTACAAATCCTTGACCGGAGTGCCGAGAGGAACAGGCCGCATGCTGAGACCGCGTATCTGCTCCTTCAGTGGCAGTGTGGCCGAACGCGCAGGATTTTACCAAACCACGGAAACTTCCCTTCTTAGTTTTCTTAAATTCTACAAAAGGGAGTGCCACGTCCTACCTGCACTACTGATTAAATCAAGCAACAATCACGAACCACTTTGAGCCCCAAACCGTGTTTTAAATGCCAACTAACATTTTGAAGATCGTAGCTTCGAAGCACCAGCCACGTGCCATTCTCAGCTTAGCAAATCAGTACCGGCTCCCAGGAGAAGTGTTTCATTAACGTTTCTAAAACAGACAAGCTTTTTTTTTTTCACCCCCCCCTGCCCCCAGAAATTAATTATCCCTCGATATCAGGGAGCGACGCAGATGTTTGATCAAGAAAGCGGTTTGACAATTTCCACCGCACCACTCTGGACGCGCATCTCCAGAGTCAACACCTTTTTGGGCAGCCCCAGCAAAGGCAGCAGCTCCCACCATTCCTGTAGGTCTCCTGCTACACCAGGGAAGTGCAGAACACAACTGCTGTAGGAAAATTGCTCTGGAATTGTTTCTGACAAAGCACAGAGAAAATATGGTCAAAAGTTTTAAAAAAAAAAAAAAAAAAAAAAGAAAGATGACTGTGAGAGAAACTGCTAGAAATTGCTTTTAATAGATGTTTTTAAAGCCAGATACAGTTATGTGAGTTTGCCAAAATTATTGTTTTCTCTGCAGCGCGCAGATACGTCTACAGCTCCCCACATAAGTGCTGCTCCTCAAAAGCAACAGATGGAGAAGGGACAGCTACGGCAAGCACATATTTTTTACGGAATATCTAAGTCCTGAAGCATCTTTAAAGGAAAGTCCAATGCAGAGTTTCTCTGACGTCTTCCTTGGACACCTTCACTTCCCTAAAGTCAATCCTATATTTAATGCTCCCCCCAAGCAGAAGTTTCCCTGAATTACGGTTTTGCTAATGCTTTAAATTGCTTTAATTTTATCCAGTTGGGAAAGCAGAGTTTCATGTAGGGCTTCATATATTGATACGGGACTTTAAGATGAACGAGCACGTCAGCTATCCATAACTCAACGCAGCGCTTGCTGAACGACAGAAGGTGAAGCAAATGAGAACGCTGCTTTCTTCTCATGGAAGAGGAAAATTCCCCCCAAGTCCTGCGCGTTCAAAGGGGAACGCTGCTTTCTTCTCATGGAAAAGGAAAATTCCCCCTAAATCCCACACGTTCAAAGGAGAATGCTGCTTTCTTCTCATGGATTCCCCCTAAATCCCACGTATTCAAAGGGGAACGCTGCTTTCTTCTCATGGAAGAGGAAAATTCCCCCTAAACCCCGCGCGTTCAAAGGGGAACGCTGCTTTCTTCTCATGGAAGAGGAAAATTCCCCCTAAACCCCGCGCGTTCAAAGGGGAACGCTGCTTTCTTCTCATGGAAGAGGAAAATTCCCCCTAAACCCCGCGCGTTCAAAGGGGAACGCTGCTTTCTTCTCATGGAAGAGGAAAATTCCCCCCAAGTCCCGCGCCTTCAAAGGGGAACGCTGCTTTCTTCTCATGGAAGAGGAAAATTCCCCCCAAGTCCCGCGCCTTCAAAGGGGAACGCTGCTTTCTTCTCATGGAAGAGGAAAATTCCCCCCAAGTCCCATGCATTCAAAGGGGAACACTGCTTTCTTCTCATGGAAGAGGAAAATTCCCCCCAAGTCCCGCGCGTTCAAAGGAGAACGCTGCTTTCTTCTCAGGGATTCCCCCTAAATTCTATGCATTCAAAGGGGAACGCTGCTTTCTTCTCATGGAAGAGGAAAATTCCCCCTAAATCCCACGCGTTCAAAGGGGAACGCTGCTTTCTTCTCATGGAAAATTCCCCCCAAGTCCCATGCATTTAAAGGGGAACGCTGCTTTCTTCTCATGGAAAATTCCCCCCAAGTCCCATGCATTCAAAGGGGAACGCTGCTTTCTTCTCATGGAAGAGGAAAATTCCCCCTAAACCCCGCGCGTTCAAAGGGGAACGCTGCTTTCTTCTCATGGAAGAGGAAAATTCCCCCCAAGTCCCGCGCGTTCAAAGGGGAACGCTGCTTTCTTCTCATGGAAGAGGAAAATTCCCCCTAAACCCCGCGCGTTCAAAGGGGAACGCTGCTTTCTTCTCATGGAAGAGGAAAATTCCCCCCAAGTCCCGCGTGTTCAAAGGGGAACGCTGCTTTCTTCTCATGGAAGAGGAAAATTCCCCCCAAGTCCCGCGCGTTCAAAGGGGAACGCTGCTTTCTTCTCATGGAAGAGGAAAATTCCCCCTAAATCGGGTAAATATTTCCCATGCAATAGGAAATTTCTTCACAATACGGAACACGTTGGGCAGTAAGGAAGGAAAGCTTGGTCTAGTAGAGATTGTCTACGACTCCCAACAAACCTGCCGGCCAAGACTCCGCATGCACTGAAGTGAGAAGACGGGGGGGGGGACGACACACACAAAGTCTTTTCCTTCTTCCCAAGGATACAAAGTACTTCCTAATTTTGCCTCTGTGAAATTCATGTGGCAATCACCGCCCTTTTGTGTAGCGCTTTTAAAAATATTTGTAAAACCTTATGGACTGACGCACAAGCCACCCTTCAGAGCCGTGTTGTTCCAGGGAACAGTTGCCCAAGAGGCCTTGCTGCCCGCGGGCGGGTAACGCTCCTCTGCCTTGGCCGAGCTCACTTCGACCACAAAATATCTGTAAGTACTGTCAGCAGCCATAAAATCTTTAGCTAATTAAGGTCAATGCAAACGTACAAGCAACCGGATTTTTATCAATCACGAGTGGGAATAACATTCAGTAGCTTTAAAGACAGATTTAGATCGGATGGATACGACTAGTCAAAAATAGACGGTGTCTCACCTTCTACTTCAGCCTTTCTATTCCCTTCTGCCTGCCTGCAAAAGTCGTCTGGCCGAAAAACAACTTGTCGGAGCGAACAAAGAGATTAGTTTTCAGGCAGATGAGTCCTCTGGGTTGCTTCGCCCCCAGGGTGAAAACGTTGGCGCTGACGTACTGGAGGATGTGGGAACGCGCGGTCACGAGCTGTGAGAACTTCTCGCAGCAGCCGGAACTTAAAAGTCTCAAAGAGACGGTGAAACCGGCGCTTTTGAAAATTGAGAGAGCAGGAGATGAGGAGGCCCAAAGAGACACGAATGAGAGCTCTTCCACAACCTGTTCTTTACTGGTTGGTCTCGTATCCTCTATGTACGGCACCACACTTACTGTACTGTCTCAGACGGGCGTCACGAAGATAAACCATCGGCAGTTCGCACAGCTCTCGCGCCACAAAAATAACGCGTGGAATGGGCACAGAGGAGCAGCAACATGCTCCTCAACACAATATTAACACATGGGAGAACACAATAAAGAGGTTCCTGCCTTTTTGAGATTTTCCTGTGTGTCTACGCTGACTCAGCCCTAACAGAAACATCTGCTTGCGCTTAAGGTCACTAATTCTGTAGGTGTCACTAAAACACATTCCGCAAGATGCTTTGCTCTAATTGCCCTTCACCCCTGTAAGGATCCCTCAGGTGCAAATCGCTTCGTTCGTGGCAACAGCTTTAAAGGAACGAAGCTTTTTAGCAATACAAACAGCTGAGCCAGACACAATGCTAAAAATGCGCCGTTTTTTTAGCACAAGTCCATCCACACCAAGCATTTCTGCTGGCACGGGCACGTGTTTCAGAAGCCACGTCACAGCCAGGCCTGTGGGAATCTGCAGTGTAATCCCCAGCCTTACGGAGAAGGGCGTCTCAATCTTTTTGGCAAGATCGGGCCACCACCTCCTGAACAGGGACTTTACTGCATCTGCGCACGGTGCTGAGCGAATAACGATGGATGATTACCCTTACGTAGTTCTTCCTGGTAGACTATAACACACACAGAGAATAAGTAGCGGTAACCCACGCGTGCACGTGCGTATTTCCGTGGCGTATGAATAAACTGCTTAATAAAACCGTGCTGATACATCTTTGGCCCTGACGGTCACAAAGCAGGGAAGACTTCTTAACGCCACCGAATACCTGACCGCGTAGCAGGCTTACAGCAGACGAAGCAGGATTTTTCTATCATCGTGTTTCTGCTAGCCTGTGAGGTAGCCTTTTTTTTCACTTTTTCCTTGATCCTTGCACAAAAGCTTATGAACCCAATTTCATCTAGGCTGTTATTGGCGCGGGTGTTCCTCTCTCCCTGACAAGGCACGCCTGCTTCTGTGCTTAACTCTGATACTCATCATCTGAAAACCAGTAATCCAATTTAAAAAAAAAAAAAAAAACAAAAAAACAAAAAAACCCAACCCCAAACCAAACGCAGTTTTAAAGAAAAAATATCATCTGGTTCAGTTCAAAGGAAAAGATTTTTTTTTTTTTGACAGGTGCAGCAAGCGGTAAGGAATTCTGAATAATAATAATACAATTGCTCAAGATAAAAATGCTGTATGAAAATTAAAGGAGAATTAGTGGGATGGTCAGTCCGTTCAAAATATTTTAAAAGAGGCCACACAGAGCAGGACTTGACATACCAAGCCGAGCTATTTGATAGATTATATGGTCCTTTATTTTATACTGCTAAGACTGGATGCTGCACTTGAAATTGTTTTAGGGATGTGAATACTGTATTATTAATGTAACGGCGTACAATCATGCAGCATAACTGCTTCCCAGGCAAAATGCTTGTCACCAGTGAGGAACAAGCTCCACGACGGGACCTGTAACACTTATTTGCTCAAGTACTCTTCGTGTGTCCACCTGTATAATTATGTAATTACAGCCGGCAGGTTTACCGTGCCATGTTAATTTATTTCAGGACACCTTACGTCACTTTAAAGCAGCCAAGAACGCAGCACGACGCCAACCTTATTGCTGGCCTCTTCCAAAGACTACACCATCACTAAAAGGTCCATCCTCTTCCATTAAAAAAGTTCTGCAGTCTTCCCGCCCCCAGCTATTTTAAGTTCCGGTAAACAAGTACCATCCCCGTCAGGAATTTTCCCAACATCCCGACTTGTTCCGCCTGTAGAAAGGGCTTTTGCAAGGACTTGACGGTGCTTGAACCGTGAGCAACCTGCTGGGCACCCTGCAGCAGGGCGACCAGCCTGGAGCAGCCGTGTGCCGTACCTACGTGGTGTCTGCCGGCCGATGACAAGCAGGGGGTGTCGGATGCTAAGAGGAAGCAGAGAATGTTAATTCAAAGCTCTGGAGAGCATTAGTCATGCTGCACGGCCACGCTTCAGTCCTGCCAACCTATTCAAGATACAGCTAATAAATCTCGGATTTTTTTCCGGCTTCCCTTCTTCCTCCCACCTTTCAAGAAACCCGCGCCCGGTCACACTTCAAAAGGAATGAAAAGGAGCAGTGTTAGGCACCCGGATTAAGCAAATTCATGTTGCTTCAACACACACACACACACACAAAAAAAATAAAGCAAACCGAGTTAAAGAAAAAGAGAAAGTTTGTACGTCTTACTCCACGAGCTGCTGCTAACAGCACCTGTGCCATTATATGCTTCACCATCGCTGAAGCGTTCGTCATCGGAGTGTTTAAAGGCTGTACAACATATAAATTGGTTTGAGGAAAAGAAAACGCTCTGTATCAAGCCTCTAGAAGCAGAAAGACATCCGAGGCTTCAGGAATTTGAAGAGGGTTAAATGGGAGTTCAAAAGACTGGGAGAAAACCAAGTGATCATAAGGCTACAAGCAATTTAAAGGCCATTTATCACAATAATTACGCAAGCAGTCGAATGTTTTTCAAACGGAGAAAATGTAGCAGAAACACGCCCGAGAGAAATAACTTCACTGATCATGATGCAGCAGAAAATAATTTCTTTTGAATCACACTTGTTTGCTTTCGCTTGCAGCTTCGCAAGAATTAAAAAAAAAAAAGAAAAAAAAGAAAAAAAAAAGAAAAAAAAGTAGCGTCCGGAGCCTAAATGTCATATTTCCTCAAGAGCGTAACTCATTTATCAGCATAAATCCCATTTCAAAAAGTAATACAAGCCGTTTAGGAACATAAATGCCATTAACTTCCAGTACCATTCAGAACCACAAGTGCATTTGTGGGTTTGGTTTTTTTTTTTTGTAAAAGAAAAAAAAACAACCCACATCCCTGTAACCTGCGTTCCTAAATCCCTACGATTTTTTGAAAGTAGTCACCTTCCAAATTATTTGCAGGAGATGATAACATCCATAAAATGGCATATGTAAGACACTGTCACATTAACGTTGCCAAGAGTAAAGAACTTGGAAAATTCTTGCAAACGTGCGTGTATTTATGAGGTGCCACTGTGATTAAAATTGGTAACGGGTCCCTTGTGAACTTTTCGAAAGGGATGTTTTTAAGCTACTCCCCTAATTCTGCGCCGTATGAAACTACGGTACTTTATCGGTCCCTCCGGAAGGTCACAGATTTGCCTTGGGACTTAGCCACGCCGTCTGCCTCCTGGCTGTACGTCCAATAGGCTCTGAAACCCAAGTGCCAAACTTGTTGGCGTGTTGTGACTTTTACGTCGGGCCGTATGTGCCCGCGATTCCTCTGCGCCCCTCGAGGGAACGCTCTCCCTCACCTCCCGCCTCACGCGTCTCTCCTTACACAAACGTGTCCCATCAGGCGGAACTCCCAGCCGTACGGATCTGAGATAGGTGGCCTTGATCCCAAAAATGCACTGCTCGAATTCCTCCTGATGGGAGGGTCACGCCCAGCTTTGGGACAGCTCTGCGTTTCAATTTTAAAAGCTGAAGTGGGGAAAACGTTCTCTCATTTGTCGATTTGGTTCGGATAAGCTTTTCCTGAAAAGGATGTAGGGGTCCGGGATTTGGCTTTGGGTGAACCTTCGGCATCTTTATTCAAATGCCGTAACGACTACCTCGTTGAAAAAAGGCCGTTAGGCAGAACTTCGTTTCAAGCGCCGCAAAACGAGGATGTCAAAGTACTTAAGCAGCTCTCTTGAGCCTGGATGACAGGTTCCGTAAGTGATAGGGGATAGGAATTTAGCAAAGTTGCTCACCTTCTTCATCCGAAACATCCAGCACCTCGGTCATTGTCTCAGGGACATTTAGCTTGTGCTTCTCTGTTACGGTCTGCGGAGACAGAATCATCAATCCTCCAGTTAAACACCAAAAGAAGCAGCAAAGTCGACCGCGGCGTATTTTCAACAGCAACAGCAGTGGCATCTGCTGAGACATTTTACAGCGCGTTTCCCCTTCCCCCAGCTTTAGTTTTCACCTTTGCTCCAGAAGCTCCTATTCTCAGTGCTGTATAAGGTAACATTTATTCTGGCAGAAAAAGTACAAAAAAAGAAAGGTAATGAGCTGGTCAGAGGAAGAAATGAAAAGGAAAGAAAGCTCTCTGCATATTTATTTATAAATGGTGCGTGTAGAACAATTCAGCTCAATGTTTCCAAGATGATTTTTTAAATGAATTAGGTAATGTCTACAGAAGAGCTGCAGAAAGCTCTGTGGGGCATATGGAAATTATTAAATGGTAAAGCATTTGGAAATGAAGTTATGAATGATGCGAAATTTTTCAGCTAAAAAAAAAAAAAAAAAAGACGTGAAGGATTTACACAGATCACTTGAAACATTCCCCCCCCCCCCCCCAAAAAATGACTACACTGCATATTAATGATACCCTTTTCATAAATGGTGTCTAGTCCCCCAAATCTCGTATATATCGGGGGGCGGGGGGAAGTTATTTGAAGATTCTGATATATATAAAAGCGTAAAATATTGTGATCCAAGGCAAGCATGGATCAAGGTCTGCTGGGAGGACACTCTTTCAGTGTGAGAGCACAGAGAAGGAGAACACCGGAGGATTTTGGAAACAGAAGATGTTCAGGGGTGCCGAATCAGGAACGGGGACATCCTTTTAGCATCGAGATACGCGCTGGAGAAGGAGAGGAAGAACGTAACGAAAGAAACTGTAGGAAGCGCAAGGTGTGAAAAAGCTGCCTGCAGGAAACACTTCGGTGCGTTACGATACAGGAGACAAAACGCCAAGGACTTAAAATACGAGCAGCGATCCCAACGGCATCAGTCACAAGAGAAAAATAAGCGTTTTCCCTGGCTCCACCCGGATCTGCAGCCAGCCAGCCAGCCGAACCGGGGAATCCACGCATCTCCCAGTAAGGAACGGAGGAGCAGATGTGCCCCCCTGGCATGGAGGGGAACGGCAGGAGGCCACGAGTCTTGTGAAGCTCCCACCGCGGCAGAGCTTCACTCCCTACGGTGGATGGTATCTACCAAGTATCAATCAGCCTTACATGCAGACGTAGTGAACGAGCACGCAGTCTGCGGGATAATTAACGCCAGGCAAATCCCGAGGCCCGGATGCCATATGCTTTTGGGAGAACGCCCACCGATATCAAGCAGTGAAGTCAAAAGTTGTTGCGCGTACTAGGTATTTTCCGATTCTGTTTTATACTTCTTTATTTCTAACCAAGATAGCATTCTCGGTTATTACAAGGCACTGCAATTTTATAAATAACAAAGTTACTGACAGCGTAGTACTTTGGAAATCTGTTTTAAAAGTCTGCCTCACGTTTTTGAAGTACATTTAACCGTGACGGACGTCTTCAATTCACCCTCCTGAGGTACAGGGAAAGAGCAATGCCCTTTGCTTCAAACGGCAATCCCAATTAGGCGGCCTTAAATTCACTCTTACCCGTGATTCAAGGCAATTAATTCTTTCTGTCGCAGTGTTTTTCACATTGAAAATTAGTTTATGTTCACCAAATGTCTGACTTTTCCCCCCCTGCATTCCCAGGGCTTTCCTCGGATAGAAATGTCAACGGTGACGAAGCCAGCGATGACAGATGGGGAGGACGCCATCGTTCGGGTGATGTTGGCCTCGTCCCCTCAACAATACAGCAGTAAGTTAACAAATACGCCATAAATTTAAAAAAAAAATAAAAAAATTAATCACACTGGGCTAAAGAAATAAACCCAGGTAAAGGGGGGCTGTATGTATTTCAAGTGACGTGGAAAGCGCTGTATGGGGGTATGTTATTTATCACGACATCAATTTATTTATAAATTAGGCCTTCACAGGCCCCTATATAGTACCAACGTGGTCTCTGACTAAGACTCTCAGACTTTATTATTTATTGACAGAGAAGGAATGATGCTTCATTTACGTCGCGATTTTCCCTTCAGCCAGGGAAAATTTGCACATAATTTAACAACCGAAACAAAGTTTGGAAAACAGACTCAAGCGCACGTGTGCGCGCACGGGCACGTTTCAGAACAAAAACTCTGTGAGGCTACCTCTGGAGCAACGCACTCAGCAAGAATCATTAGTTCTACGTCAATTCCCAAGAGAAACCGTGAATTAATGTTTTTAAACGATTTTTTGATATAATACTAGATTTTTTTTTTTAGTTGATGGGCACATCAGAAACGTCAGATACTCTCAGAATTCCAAATCCATTGCCTAGCCCCACGAATGGCTCGCTCTGAAAATTGCTCAATGTGTATTTCTCGAACTCCCTACCGTGTAGTGCCACCGAGAATGCAATTCTGCGCTTTACTTCAGGCTCCTGTATTGAAGCCTCCCGTCGTAAAACCAGATTTTCACCCGCTGGCACAGAATAACTCAGATACGTATTTCAGGTGTATAAACCTACGTGTACATTCAAGCGATGACTTACTCCACAGCAGTATACTGTAAACAACCTCAAAGCTCCTCATATATTCAGCTGTCCGCAGGAAGACGATGCCTCTTTGTATAAATACCCCAAACCTTAATTGCACAGCCAACCTCTGAAAGTCGGGCTTATTCTGATTTATTTCCCATTCATCTCCAGTCTGAGTAAAAAGAAGTGCGCTTTATTCTCTCTATTCCTTTATAGTCACGTGGCTCCAGTGATAATAAGACTAATGCAAATAAGAGGAAAATTTGTTCCGAGTTCGAGCAAAGGCTTCGGCACCGGAGATCTTTCCCTCATCTCAAACGCCGGTGACTTGAATCTCAATAAAGCATCAGCCTGCCTAACACCCTCCACGCATCGCTCGGCTACAACCTCGGGGAACCAAGTAGCTATGGTGACAGCACCTTTTTTTTTTTCTTTTTCCCAGTGCTAAATGCTGCGTTCTGGTTTGGCAACACCAACCTCACCATCTGGAGGATTTTATTGCAGGGAGTGCCTTGGACTGCCTGTTATTTATCCCTCCCTTGTTAGGACTCCTTCTAAATTAGGTTCGATCAACGTTCCCCCACCACGAACGACGCCACCAGGGGTTTGGATTCTATACATCCCTACGGTACAAATTCAGGGATGAGAAAAATGGGCTGAGCTTATCGAGAGTTCCCACCTGACTTTGAAAAGCAGCGCTTTGTACGCAGCCACAGTTCGAGATTTCAGGTTTCTCTTGCGTGCGAGCATTAGAGGTCAACTGTGCAAGTAAGGTTCGGTATCTGATTCAGTCCTAAACCCCAAGCATCTGGAATCTGCTAGAAAAATCCATTCGTCTCCAAGTTTAAAGAAGCATTTCCCCAAAATAACTAGCTCGCAGGTGTCCTGGCGTAGCGTAATCCCTGTTATTACAAAGCCTCCCATGCTTACATGTGACAAGGTACGAGGCTCCACAGTGCAACACAGCGTGCGATACAAACACAAGTTATGACTTAAAGCAGGCAGAAATGGAAAAAGTGTGGCAGGACACAGCCCGGAGAACAGGCACGGCGTCATCTGAGGCTAAAAACCCCCATACTTTTGAAAAGAGCTAACGTTTCCTGAAAATTTTTACCTAGGTTTTATTTTTCTAAATCTCTGTTATGCGCATCCACGTGTGATGTGCCGTGGGGTTAAACAAGAAGGCAAAATAAATCACAGCAAAACCACACAGTCTTTCTTCAGAGACTTCTGGAATTATGCTGGAATTCCTTTTCCAAACCTGACTCAGTCTGATCTTTGCAGGTCATTAATAAATCATGGCTCACTCTATTTGTAACCTTATGCCGTGCTACTTTTATTCCATCTTCCTGGGTTAATGTCAGCGGGACTTGCTGCCAGCGTGCGACAAAATCAACATTCTTTTCCCTTTTCTTTACAAAAGACTTTGGATTTCTTCTTCTCTTCTATCCCTCTCCCTGACTGAGTAGTGGCATCTTTTAAGTCATCTGTGGATTTTTATGGCTCTCAGCTCCTAAGTGACATCTATATCTGATAGGTTTTTTAGACAGCTAATCTTTCTTGCATTTAAGGAAAAAACAAAAAAAAAAGCATCACCGTACAACAAACAGTGTTTCAAGATAAAATGCAGCAATGGAAACTGAAATTAAAATTAATTTCTGAAATGGTGCACTATTTCTAATGTTCTGCCTTCCTGCCTGCTAAAACATTTGTGGATGGGAGGTAAAAAGTCCAAGAAGAGAAAACCTTCCCCTCCCAGTGTGTCAGAATACGTCCATTTTTCCTGGCTTAAAGCAACAGTACCACCTTGCTGATGTTCAGCACGCACTCTTCACGAACCCCGAAGTCAAAATCCAGCCTACCGAGAGCGGGGAGGACTGGGAGGACCGAGCACGTATGGCAAGAGTCTTCCGTATTTTGGAAAAACGGGCTCTATTTGAACTGAAAGTGACTGGAGGCAAAAGAGGCGGGATGCGATTCGGAGCCATCTAGCGAGCATCACTGAGCCTGGCACCAGCCCACGGCTGGTACTCGCTGTGGTGGAGCCCCAGGAGGTGTCAAAAAGTGTGGAAACGTAAGGACGGGAGTGAAAAGGAGAGGTGAAAAGAGAAACAGGGGACAGGATCTAAACAACAACGCGCAAACTTCTGGAGAGTTTGGGTTTGCGGCTCAGACCCGCATATAGAAAGAAGTTTTCGTCTGCTTTTGAATAGTTGTTTAAGCACAGAGATTTTGTTCCCTAGCTCCGTGGAGCCTGGGGTGTTGCACACACTTCCACATGCTTACAAGATACACTGAAAGCATTGTTGCACCTTTTGCAAAAATCCCCCAGAAAGGAGGGGGCTAAACCCAGAAAATAAAAAATAAAAAAAAAAAAAAAAAAAAAGGAAAGAGACACATGGATAGTCTGAGGGAAGAAGAGAAAGACAACATTCTGCACAAAGAAGAGAGACATTTTAGTGCATCTGCAACTCACAGTTGTGGTGGTGGTAATCTCCTCCGTTACAACCTTCAGCGTATCGACCACTGAGATATATCCCAGACGCCTCGCAATAGCTAAGGCGGTGTTACCATTCTGAGGAGAAAAGAGAGAAGGGGAGAGAGGGAGCGCGCTGAGAGGGAGGATTGTGATGGGAACCAATGAGCTCACTCTCAACACTGCATGAGCCAGCATTTCCATCCAAAACAAGGCGCAGCCTAGGAAAAATCACCGTTTTTTTTTTTTCCACCGTTACATCTGACTCCGTCTTTGTAACTTCTTTAAGACTATAGCCCTGATTACCATGGCAACACAACACACTTACATCTGCCTGCTACGCCGAATAAGAAAGAAAAAAAAAAAACAAAAAGTGCCGTACGGTTTAACCCTTCCGTGCTCAAATTTCACTCTCCAGAATGTGTCTTGGCGGCAGAAGCTCATGTTTTATTTTGCATAAACGGCTCGACATCAGAAACACTCTTCCAAAAAAAAAAAAAAAAAAGACTTTTAAAACGTCACAGTTTCACTTCCCATTTAAAACTGTTAAATCTTTATCAAGCACAATTCCCTCTTTGGGGAATACAAGATTACAGCTGTGTTGTCCACGTACACTTCTATTCCTCCTTACAACAAAAACAGGCATCCAAGAAAAGTATACAAAAGCTGATGACTTAACAAACACAAAACCCACCTGTATAAGGCTTGGGGGTGTGGAATTAATTTCCATGTAAATAAATTTATTTGCAGTTTAAATGTCCACGGTATACACATGTGCCATTCATCAAATGGACATTAAAATGGGAATCTGGTAAGTGTTTAGGCCTATTTATCTCCGTTTCACCACCTGGAACACTGGCAGTCCACAGTCCCTGTGTCACTCCACTTGGGGAGGGGAGGAAGGGACGTGTCCCCTGATTCTTTGTACAGAGCTCTACCTGGAATTGGTTTATGTTCTTTCGCGCTGAAGCAAAGGAAAGCACGTTGGCCTACTTGGGGAATCAGGGAAAGCCACGGTACCGCTCTCTGCGGTAATGATTTCTCTTGCGACACCACTGACTGTGTGCAGGACATCGGCCTGAGGGCTTCTCTCTACTTCAGAACTGGCTTTCGTTATCTATAATTTAAATTCCTCTGGATTAGTCTAGCTCAGCCACCCTGAAGCAACACAGCGTGGATTAGCAGCACAAAATGCACAGATTAGCATCTTCACAGCGCAAATAATTTGATTTTTACTGTCGCTTGCACATTAACTGCTCCTACCCCGCTCCCGTATACCCCTGCCAGACGTTTCGGGTTGAAATTCTCCCTTATCTCAAGCCAGAGGTTGCGAGGCGTGGACAAGACCAGAACTAGTACCCGCGAAGGCATGCAAACCGTGCAGGAACGACACAGCCTTGAGCCCCCGCCCTGCATCTGGGTTAGATTTGGGCACGACAGCCCCAACATGAGGACCGAAAGCAAGCGGAGAGACCTTCGGTTGAACACGCCCAATGGCACCTACAGCCCCAGAAGCTGACTACAACGGTCTCTAGCTGGTGCTGGTGCTTCGTCCAGTGCATAAACCGGTGTTTTGGATAACTTCACAGCACGTTATGCAACGTGATCATTCCAGGAGCAAACGGGGCGCCCGTGCTGATTTAAGCATGCACAATACACGTCCAGGGAAACCTGATCCACTCTGGGGAATGACACCAGTTTGGGACATTCTGGCTGCGTTTGAAAGATTACTCAATTAGAGGTGACTAATAACAACATCCACATGAAACAGGACAGTTGCGTTCCTGGCTGACTGCGGAGAAGGAGCCGTGCCAGAGGTTACTGACGGTCTTTGAGGAGACATTGACACCAGTGAACTCAGCATGAATCTGGACCAGATCCAGCGGAGAGAGGGACAGAAATTTGGGTCTAAATCTTAAAAAAAAAGCCCCGGTTCTGATATCCCTCTTCTGATATCCCTCCCTCACGTTTAGCTTTAGCTATCTGAACTGCCTTAAGAGGCTTAGGAAAAGAAGAGGAAGTTACATTTACACATCTGACAACCAGCTGTACGAGGAATACTTTCACCAAGACGCAGCCCTAAGGAAGGAAAGAACAGAAGCGTCCAGGGAAACAAGTTCCCGCTGGCACTTCACAGACTTACAGTGGTGATGGCGTTGGGCTTGGCCCCGTGTTGGAGAAGAACGTTGATGATGTGAGTGTGGCCTTGTTGAGCGGCTTGGTGAAGAGGGGTGTACCCGTTCTGTCGTCCCCGGTGGTTACGATAAAAGCAAAGAAAGAAAGAACAACAACCACCAGTAGTTAGATTAGACGCTTCGCTCTGCTTCCTTCTGCTCCTTTTGAGACATTTCAAAAGGAAATTATGCCATCGATCGACCCAAAGATAATAAATCTTCAGTAATAATAACAACGCTCCTTCCCCAGATTAATGAAAAGATAAAGGAAGATAATATTTCTACCCACAAATCGTCTTTCATCTCACAATATAAGCAATCTCTGCAAAGACAGATAATTCCTCATTTCCTAAATCAGAGGGAGGAACGATGAGGGACAGTAAATTTACAGCGGCATGTTCAGGACGCAGCATTGGAGCTGAGGCAGAGAACAGTTTTCTTCCTCTCGCATCTGAGTTTTCTGCAGGAACCCCAAGATCTGTCTTTAAAATATTTGAGCCAAGTAAAAAATACAGAATTTTTAACAGCAGTGATTTGTGACTATTTGCTTTTAAAAAGGCTAACATAGACCTATTACAAATGTCAATCAATTTTAGCTTTACTTTGCCTTCAAAAGGCTTGACCAAGCTGTAATTACACTTAAAAACATGTATACAACCGTCTGGATTAATAAACACGCTAAACTCCGTACATTCATCTGCTCCAGTGATTCATCCTAACGTTACACAATACAGCAACAGAACCAAAGCCTACTGCAGCTAGCCGATCAGGGATGGTATTGTGTAAGTCCAGCCAGGCAATCCATCTACAAAATTCTTTGCGATTGGCTTTGAAAGCAAGCGGAGGATAAACTGGAAGCAAACACCCCGCTGATCTCGCTGCACACTTACGTAAAGCCTGGGGGCAGGCTGTGAAAGACGCGCTCGGAGCGGTATCTCTCTCGCAAAACAAATAGATGCAAGAAACGCGTTGTACTACTAATGAAATAGTGATATTCAGAACCGGTACAGTTCTTGTATTTACATTATGGGTGCGTGGACTACTAAGAAACCGAAGGAGGATTTTACTGTAGGTTGTAGCGCAAAGGGAATTCGCTGTCTTTACTTAAATATTACTGTCGCCCTTCAAAACCGGACTTCAGCCGTATTATTTTTCACTGGAGATGACACAAACATCTCTAGTTAAAGCCCAAGCTGCAACAGGGGTTACTTATTTCATCCTGAATCCAGCCAGGATGGATTTGCTCTTTAAACTGAGGCCACAGTCCCAGTTGTCAGACCGCCAGCGTTTTTATTGGTCCCTGGGCGTGAGATTTTGGAGAACCGCTGCCCCATACTCTCATACAAACTTGCTGACTTCAAGGAAATTATTCTAAATAAGTGAAATACCCGGGGAAATGGTGTCAGAATCTGGCCTACTGGCCCCTTAGACGTCGAGCGAGACCTAATACTAACGATGCAAGTATGTCTGTCCCTTTAGTTCGCCTCCAAATACCTCAGCTGAGTGTCTTGGCAGCTCTCGTTTGGATCCTGCTAGCGTCTGCTTTATTAATTCTTATCAGCTGTTTTTCTAGTCGTGTTGCCTGTTCTTTTGGAATCCCTGGGTTCTGCCCATCGATTCTGGGGGATCTCACGAGGGATGGGCCAGCTTCTTTTATTTATTTACTTTGCTGTTTCTTAACCACATGCAGCTGCGAGCACTGGGATGAAATAGCGCTACTTTGAGAAAGGAATCCATCCCATAGGTCCCAGCTGGGGACAGAGGAGCTGGCCAGAGGGACCACAAGCCTGTGGTTTACTGGGACTTGCTAAGTCCGTCACTAGAAATAACTATGGACTTCTTGATGTCTATCCCAAGACATCCAGTCTGAAGTTGGTAGCTAGCTATTGTCTGAAGCCAGCTTTAGCTAAGCTGAAGCCCTGCAGCTCCTGAGTTAGCCTTCTCTTTCCGATAAAGGTGATGCGACACACTGTTGCTGTCACCGGAACCTCCCTGTGTATAGAATCATAGAATCATTTAGGTTGGAAAAGACCCTTGGGATCATCGAGTCCAACCATCAGCCCCACTCTACAAAGTTCTCCCTTACACCATACCCCCCAACACCACATCTAAACGAGTCTGAAACACATTCAGGGATGGCGACTCCACCACCTCCCTGGGTGGCCTATTCCAGTGTCTGACCGCTCTTTCCATGAAGAATGTTTTCCTAATGTCCAGCCTAAACCTCCCCTGCTGCAGCTTGAAGCCATTCCCTCTTGTTCCGTCCCTAATTACCTGTGAGAAGAGACCAGCACCAACCTCTCTACGATGTCCTTTCAAGTAGTTGTAGAGAGTG
Organism: Fratercula arctica; assembly: GCA_947846985.1. Taxonomy (NCBI): domain Eukaryota; kingdom Metazoa; phylum Chordata; class Aves; order Charadriiformes; family Alcidae; genus Fratercula; species Fratercula arctica. The sequence goes on from CANTUZ010000004.1 coordinate 2,926,664, forward strand.
ATGAGGTCTCCCCTCAGCCTCCTCTTCCTCAAACTAAGCAGTCCCAGCTCCTTCAGTCGCTCCTCATCAGATTTATTCTCCAGGCCCTTCACCAGCTTCGTTGCCCTCCTCTGCCCTCGCTCCAACACCGTGATATCTCTCTCCTATTGAGGCGCCCAAAACCGGCCTCAGGAGACAGACAATTCTTGCTACAAGATGCATCACGCTCGGGTGTTGTGCCTACCACTTTATACTGGAAGAAACTGCTGAAGTCAATGGAGTTCGTTCGGACTCCGGCTGTAGTCAGTCAGGTGCTTTTCAGTATAACCAGTCAGTAAAATTGTACCCACATTCCCCTCAAAAAACCCCCCCGTTATCTGTCTTCGGCAAACTGCATTCCCCCACCACAGCTGCTTCCTCTCCCAGAGTCATGCCACCCACGCTTCGCCCAGCAGATTGGAGAGAACCTGGCATCACCCTCAAAGCGTCTGAATTGTTACTTACCAGTTTGGCAGCACACCGGTATTACGCTGGCGTAAGCCCACGTGTAAAGCGAGATCAGAAACAAGCTTGCGTTCGTTAGTTTGCAAGTAAAAAAGGGAAAGAAACGAATGAAATCTATTCTCTGTCTCCTTCTTTCATACGCCCAAAGAGTTATCTGACCTTTCTTTCGTGAACGCTACACAACGAGATGTAGCAGAGAGAAGGCGTTCCACTCCAGCCACAAATCACCGCGTGTTGCCACCTACCACGCAATAATTATAGTTTCCTAGTGAGAAGGCACCTATGGTACCTACGCGTAGCGCTTGGTTACCAGGTTCGTAATAAAGAGCAAAAACAAGCAACGGAAAATACTTTACCTTGGTTTTAGCGTTGACATTTGCTCCCTGCTTGAGAAGAAAATTCACCATTTTGATGTTTCCATAGTGACACGCCACGATTAAAGGTGTGTAACCGAGCTACAATAAGAGAATCAAGAAGTAAACCGCAAGCTCAGTGGAACGTTCCTTTTACAGTGGCAGCATCCTTTGGCACACTGGAGACAGCAGCCACTCCGTGGCCTACCTTTGTCTGAGCATCTTGGTTTGCCCCGTGCTTTGTGAGTATTTCAGCTACATTCACTTTATCCTCTTGAGCTGCAAGGTGTAAGGATGTCAGTCCAGTCTGGAGGTGGAATACAGAAAATAAATAAATAAATTAATAAGAAAGAAGCCTACTTTATATGAGGAAAGAAATCTAGACTTTCCCACTTTCTCATCTTTAAAACATGAAGAGATCCTAACTATAGCTTCTAAGTATGGGTGGTTTTTTTAAACAAAGTAGAGTTGATGTTTCTCCTGTTCCGGCTGACAAACGGCTCCAAAGCAATTACACCACAGTAACCACCGAGTAAAACTTTCAGGCATCAGTGCTCACGCTCGGATTTTATACAATAATGTCACTCGGGAAGCTGAGGAGCCCATTAATAAATGAGGGAAGCACATTGACTGCGCTTCCCACTCCTCAGACGGGAAAGGGAACCTTGACAACTGCAGGCACGAGTCAGAATGAAGAAAATAACTCCAGAAATAGATCCCATTCAAAGATGCCAAGGAAATGGATGGAGCCTTTAACTAAAAGCTCGCTGCGACCACGCACACGGTGCTTGCCTGTGAACAAGGCAGGGAACATATTTTGCAAGAGAAATGAAAATCACCTTGTTTCTCACTGGGTAAGTCGCATAGTACGTTAATGCCAGACAAGGAGAGACTTCAGCCTTCTATTTTGACCTGCGTGAGCAAAAGCTGCAGGCTTTTGACCTTAAGTAAATAAGGCTTACATATATGCCTGGATAAATCTGGTGACCTATGAAGATCTAGAGTAATGGGTGTTTTTTGAGGAACTTGTTTTCTATGGAAAAGCTGTCATGTACAATCATCAAAAAAAAGCCAAAAAAGTCAGAAAGGTCCTCCCCATAGGATTTTCCTCACTCGCTACTCCGCTGATAACGTCGTTTTGTTATTGGCCAGACACTGCCCATTTCTTCCACTTGGAAAGAAGACTGAAGGGTAAATACGTGGGGAAAAGCGTCTCTGCTGGCAAGAACACCGAACTATTTTAGATTCAAGCTCTCGGGTTTCTGATACATGTCGTTAAATCTACCCACGGACCCACAAACGACGCGGCATCATTCCTACACTGCACTTTGCATCTTACTGGCTACTCCCTCCCGCCGTACTTTGTCTCCGGTTGTGAGTTACCTTTGTTGCCACATGGATATTGGATCCTTTCTCCAAAAGCAAGGTCACCATGTCGGTGTGACCTTCTTGGGAGGCCAAATGAAGCGGGGTGACTCCCTGCTTGGTCAAAATGTTGGTCTCGGCCCCGTAGTTCAACAGAGTGGTAGCTATCTGCATCTGATTTTTCTTGGCAGCAATATGCAGAGGGGTGTAGCCATTCTAACACCAGCCAGGAAACAAAACGAGAATAAAGTTAACCCAACAGCCATGTAAGCCTCGGAAGTCAGACACCATAAAACAGTATTACTTCATGTTACCCCTTATTACTAGGGATGAGAGTTCATTAAATTTTCAAGGCCAGACGTGTCCCGTGGGGCCCTGCTGTTGTGTCGCTTTGTCCATCTGTTATTTTCGCCATCTAAACTAGAACAAAGCCAGCCCTCGCTAGGGTGAGCAGGGCCGGTCAGCCGATACCTTCAAATTATCCCAAGTTGGAATCCTACATTTTGAATAACCTCTTGTAAACATTCACTTTTGACTGATGAGTGACATTCTCCGTGACGAGTGATGGGTGCACGCTCTTCATTGCATTTTGCTTTTTCGGAGCGCGTGGGCAGAGGTGTGTTTGCATATGGAATTTTGATACATGTGTCAGTCACGGCACCGGCTGGAAACAGCAATAGGGAGGAATGCTTTTCTGATCAAATTCACCATTTAGGCCAAGCAGAATGGCATTGATGGTACTTTCTGGCAACAAGACAACTTCCCAGAATCACAGAACGGTTGGGGTTGGAAGGGACCTTAAAGATCATCTAGTTCCAACCCCCTGCCCTGGGCAGGGACATCTTCAAGTAGACCCGGTTGCTCCAAGCGCCGTCCAGCCTGGCCTTGAACCCCTCCAGGGATGGGGCAGCCACAGCTTCTCTGGGCAACCTGGGCCAGGGCCTCACCGCCCTCACAGCAAACAATTTCTTCTCAATATCTCATCTAAATCTCCCCTCTTTCAGTTTAAAACTGTTCCCCCTCATCCTGTGGCTCCCCTCCCTGCTCCAGAGTCCCTCCCCAGCTTTCCTGCAGCCCCTTTAGGGACTGGCAGGGGCTGGAAGGGCTCCCCGGAGCCTTCTCTTCTCCAGGCTGAACCCCCCCAGCTCTCTCAGCCTGTCCCCACAGCAGAGGGGCTCCAGCCCTCCCAGCATCTCCGGGGCCTCCTCTGGCCCCGCTCCATCAGTTCCGTGTCCTTCTGATGTTGGAGGCCCCGGAGCCAACTAACACGACACAATACTAAGGTGGCTTCCCGCTGTGACTAAAGCTCACAAACACGGGCTGTGAGAGACCCACGGTGGGACAAGGCGGAGGCCGGGCCGCCCTCCCTGTGGCCGGGGTTCCTCAGGCGGGCGACGGGAGCTCACCTTGGCGGTCGCGTGGGGGGAAGCCCCCTTCTCCAGCAGCAGCAGGGCCACCTTCTGGTTGTCGTAATGGGCCGCCACGTGGAGAGGGGTGAGGCCGTTCTGTAAGGGCGGTTATGGCGTTAGGCTGGGCGCGCGGGAGGGGGACATTAGTGCGTGAGGTGACGGGCGGGGAGCGAGGGGCGCAGGGCAAGGCTGCGGCGGGCGGGCAGCCATTAGTGGGGGAGAAGCAGTGGAGGAGGGTGAATGGGGGCGGCCCGGTGGTTTCCATCTCCCCAGAGCCCGCGCTAAGCAATTCCCGCAGCACGGCGGGGAAACCAGGCCTTGTCCCCGTGTTTATCCATCGGGATTTTGACAGGGACCCGAACCCGACACGCTCAGTTCCACACAAGCCTTGGGGGAAGGCGACCCTAACAAAGCCAAAGCCACCAGGTGAAAGCAGCCGCAGCCTTCCTTCGTGCGCACATTTCACACAGTTTCTTTCCTAAGGAAGAATCCAAAACGCCGCCGATTCTGTCTTTTTCTTGCTCGTCCGTACCTTGCCGGCTGAATCGGGAGAGGCGCGACGCTGTAGCAGGAGCTTTGCCACTTCCAGGCTCCCGTATTTGGCCGCCACGTGCAAAGGCGTGAATCCCTTCTGAAAAATGCCAGGAGACAAAAAAAGCAGATGCTGGCATTAAAGGTCATGCTGGCATCTCTCTTTTAAGATCTACGTATTAAGCGCTTACTCTTCAACCTATATTCTAGCTCGCAGAATCAACAGCTGTACCTAGAAAGAGCATCACCTCTTGAAAGTAGTTTGAGAAGCACGAAATACAAGGAAATACTTTGTCTTTCATTATTTTCTCCTCCGTACGTGCTGTCAGGCTGGCAGACATTGTATCTGACACAGACTCTGTGTGTGTGGGCAAGGAAGGCACTTGTTCAAATTTCTACTCCAAACCAGCTGCACTTTTCAGTTTCACGGTGACAGCTTTAGGAATATTTCCCTTATCAATTGTTGCCCGTAACAATGAAACACCAACTAAACTCAGTGAGAAAAGCTCCAAACTTCCTATTCCTCCTTTGGAGCTGGTCGAAGAAGGATTTATTTTTGGACTCGTGGATCCACAAAGTCACTCAAATTCTGCTGCAGCCTCTGAACTGCAGCTAAAAAAGTCACGCCTGACTCAATGGCAGTGCTTTGGGAAACACACTGTGGCAAGGCTAAAAATCTTGTCTTTTCCAGAGAGTCCTTTTCTATTTGTTTTAATAAGGCTTATCGGTACAGCACGGGTGTAAACATGCTTTTTGCCTGTTCTTTTAATTTAAAAAACCCACATTGATAAAGAAAACTCATGGATGGAAGACAGTAGGTGGCAGACCGCACCGCTGCCTGACAGTAATTCCGGGGAGCTACAATGACCTATTTGCCTGAGACATAAGTGCTGTGAAATGCTTATTGTCATTAGCATCTTGTTCCATTAAATCCCACCTCAGAAAGGGGTTACGTCAGGCAATCTCAAGTATTTCCAGTTCATGATCACAGGTTTGTACAGAGATTATCTAGTGGAGTACATCTTCTATTCATAATTACAGAACGTTCCTGTAGTACTAAAGCAATTGCCATAAAGCAATATGGGAAATTAGGAAAGCATTTAGTGTATTTTTAGCCATTTTAATGTGATTTAACAGCTGGATGAAAGGAGAACAGCAAGCATCCCCCGTAATCCGTGGATCATAATTTGAAAATTGCTGGTTTAGTCTTCTAAATCCTGGAAGACACCCCAGTGTTGCAAAATATTTTTTTGAAGCTCCAGCTGTAAAATCAGGGGTACTTTTGAAGACCGAAAACAATACTGAGAATTAAGTGATTCTCAATCACACGTGATAAATTTGGAAAAGATATCTTAGCGCCTAATTCTATTCATTCAGCTATCTGTTTTCTTACGTGTTCGGCACTGTTAGGAATCTACTGGTAAACATTTTTGGATAACAAAACCATAACGATTCTGCGGACTATTTCTTTTATAACCCCAGACAAAACGGCCTGTTTTGTCGCACGGCACCTCATTTATACAACCACTGAAAATAGATGCAACGTCAGATGCGACTGGACAGATGCTGACTTGTATGTTTTAGGAACATTGCCTTCAGCTAGCAGAGACCAGAATTATTTTACTATTTAAATAAACAAGATATTGAAGAATAAGCAGGCCTGTTCATAAAAAAAAGTGTTGTTGTCATCCCCTTTTTCTTTTTTGAAAGTTTTGGCCAAAAAAGCCCTACCCATAACACAAAGGGAAAGAGAGAAACAAGGGCTTTGTGTACAGTTTAAACCCGTTGGGACCATGTATTTACCACGATCTGCATTTGGCTCCAGTGGGAACCAAACTCCCAGCTTTAGGCGACAGCAAAATGTGTCAAAATTTGATTAACTTCTGATACGTTACTTCATAGAATCTGTTGGGTTGGAAGGCACCATTAAAGGCCGTCTAGTCCAACCCCCCTGCAGCGAGCAGGGACATCTTCAACTACATCAGGTTTCTCAGAGCCTCATCAAGCCTGGCCTTGAACCTCTCCAGGCATGGGGCCTCCACCACCTCTCTGGGCAACCTGGGCCAGTGTCTCACCACCCTCATTGTAAAGAACTTCATCTAATGTCTATCGGATCGCTGCTGATTAAGGAAGAACGAAACAAAAGACCCAAACTAGGCCAGTTTCTTGGTGTCAAAGTACATTCCTCACGGAACAGGCATGCGCTGCCTGGAACACGGACGTAAAGCATCTTGTCTTACTTTGGTGGACATGGAGTGCGAGGCGCCTGCCTCTAGGAGAACAGATGCGACATCAACTTGTCCCTCTCGGGCGGAGATGTGGAGCGGAGTGTAGCCGTTAGTTGTTGCGGCATCAGGGTGGGCCATGTGCTGGAGCAGAAGTTGGACGATCTCCGTCTTGCCCAAGCGAGAAGCGATGTGCAGTGGAGTCTGTTCTTCCTACAACTCAAATCGAGTAGATAATCAGCGCAGGTAGAACCACCCTCAACACAATATTCTGGTTGATCCCAATAGGTCTACCTATGCATTTGTCTTGCAAAAATCATAGGAAGTCATAGTACAAAATAAAGGCAGAAAAGGAGGGCTCGTGCGTTAATTTTTACAATGAGCTTCAGCAATGTCTTACTAGAACAGAAAGAACCGTGAAGAAAAACATTGCTGTTTCCTTTTATCAAGCAGATATCGCACATCACCGTAAGCATCACTTGCCCCGCTTTGCGTTCTTAATTCGTTTTACAACAGCTGTACCTTGCTCTGCAAACAGTCCCCTTGGTCTCAAAATCCGGCACCAACTGCTATCAGAACCTCTGGTGTTTGGCTTTAGGACACGGCCGTGCGCCTCCTTGCTCACATAGAATAGCTACTGCTGGTCTGACTCAGGCACATAGCGCTGGGTCTAGCTCTGATGGAGTTAATTCTCATCCCAGCAGCCCGTATGGTGCTCTGTTTTAGATTTCTGACCAAGACAGCGTTGATAACGCACCAGCGTTTTAGTTATTGCTGAAGAGTGCTTCCACAGCACCAAGGTTTTTTCTGTTTCTCCCTTTGCCCCCCCAGGGAACAGGCTGGGGGTGGGCAAGGGGTTGGGAGGGGACACAGCCAGGACAGCTGGCTCGAAATGACCGAAGAGACAATCCATACCATAGAACAACATGCTCGGCAATAAAACTAGGGGCTGAATTTTTCCAAAGGATCTGTTGCTCGGAGACTGGCTGGGCATCGCTCTGCTTGTGGGAGGCGGTGAGTGACTGCATTCACATCACTTATAGAGTCGGTTTATGGGGTTTTCTTCTCTCTCCTTCACCTATTAAACTGTCTGTATCTCAGCCCACAAGATTTTCTCACTTTTGCCCTTCCATTTCCTCCATCCTGCTGCGGGGGCAGTCAGCAAACGACTGAGCAGGGCTGAGCTGCCCACCACACATTCTCTTTGGAAGATCTATGCATAAATAGGTTACTGTTTTTCCGAAATGGTTTTAGGCGTGCTTAATATTGAATCAACAGATAAATAAAAATGAAATTGCTCCTCCCTAGCTCCTCCTCAGCTACGACTTTGAGTAAGAGAAAGCAAAAAAAAGAAAATTGGAAGCAGAACACCTACCCTGGCTCGGGCATCAACCAGGGCCCCGTTTCTCAGGAGGCAGCGAACTACTTCCACCTGCCCAGCACGTGCCGCCATGTGCAACGCAGTTTCTCCACGCTGCAGAAAAACAAAAGCGTTTTCAGTGTCCTAAACCTCCAAAAAGAAACAGAGCTCTGACGGTGGAAATTCCACCCACGTGAACTTGTGCAGAGACCTGCCTTTCCGCCAGCTGAGAACCTGGCTTCATAGGATCATAGAATGGTTTGGGTTGGAAGGGACCTTAAAGATCATCCAGTTCCACCCCCCTGCCCTGGGCAGGGACACCTCCCACCAGCCCAGGTTGCTCCAAGCCCCGTCCAACCTGGCCTTGAACCCCTCCAGGGACGGGGCAGCCACAGCTTCTCTGGGCAACCTGGGCCAGGGGCTCACCCCCCTCACAGCAAACAATTTCTGCCTCAGATCTCATCTAAATCTCCCCTCTTGCAGTTTAAAACCCTTCCCCCTCGTCCACGGCTCCCCTCCCTGCTCCAGAGTCCCTCCCCAGCTTTCCTGGAGCCCCTTTAGGGACTGGAAGGAGCTACAAGGTCTCCCCGGAGCCTTCTCTTCTCCAGGCTGAACCCCCCCAGCTCTCTCAGCCAGTACAGACTCCCCTGGTCACACACGTTCCTCAGCTTTCACATAACAGCGCATCGGCTTGTGTACTGCACAGGAGACCAGAGGATATTGCGCCTGTCTCTCTCAAGGGATTTCGAGGTACAGGAGCCTCAAGATGGAAGGGGATATTTTTCCAGATGGTCTCTTCCTGCACACTGTGTGGAGTTGGCAGCATTAAAGGGCCTTACGATGGCTGCACACAACTGAGCCAGCATACAAAACGTCTAAAAATCTGTGCTCAGCAGCGTGGCTCGGTCTGCAGGCTAGGGAATGAATCTTGTTTCGAGCCTTTGGTAGCCCACAGGATTTGAAAGAGAATATGAAATTTTGGAAAGCGGGCTGGAGCGATGTGGAATGTCCGATCAGGATAATGAAGGACGCATGATCCATTCAAAGCATTCCCTCGTTGCATAGGTTTGCGAAGGAACGCTGAAAGCGAGTATTCCTTGACGGTGGTGTTTCTAGCTGAATTTTTCAGTCCAGCATTCTTTGAGTGCACTGCCCTGAGGTGGACTAAAACGGTCCCCGTGCAGCTCATCGGTACCTGGTACATCAGGCACTGGGCCGGTTCCTCTATATTCATCTGTCATGATAACACAGCAGGACTGATCACTTCTTTGTGTTAATTGTTCCTTCTCCTTACTCTAGAGCTGGCGTTTATTCTGTCGTAAGGCTTTTACCCCCACGACTATCAAGTTAAACTGCAATTGCCAAAATGAACACTCTGGTCAAGACGTTTTGCATCAGAATCCAGAATCGTGTCTTCTTGCCCTTCGTCTAGACGTAGGAAAAGAAGCAGCCTGAGCTTGCCGACTCTTATGAACTTCTAATTAAAGCAATCCCTCTTCACCAGGAGTTGATTGATCTTGTCATTTTAAAATTAACATCGTATTACCCGCTGTGATTAGTAAGTAGGCAACCAACAAACTCCCCCAGCCCTAGCTACAAACCTTAACAGAGAATTTCATCTCTATAAAATTTATGACCTGAAGAACAAGCTGTTTAAAACGTGAATAAGGTTTACATTTCAAGCACTCTAAAGATCAAATTTCTATCAAGACCCTTTGGTATTTGCATGAGCCAAGCAATTTAGCTTTTGGAAACAGTTAGTAACTCATCAGGGAACTTCAGCTTACCACGTGAAAGCCAAGACACCTGTGTAGCATAAACCGGAAAGTGTTAAACTTTGCACACAAATGTCCAGTAACACAATACTTTTAATCGCTTCCGCAAGAACTTCTTGTTGGCTTTCATATTATCAATAAAGTTTTGACAGAAAGATTGCTTCTAGAAAAAAGTATGAAAGCAGCAAGAGACTTTGTCAAGACAAGTCTGTTGTAACGATTCAAGCAAACAACTCGGCGCGCTCAGCGTTTTTAGTGGGTTCCATACAAGATTTTTCTGACTGAGAAAACCCGATGAGTCCAGCGTGCCCGCATTACTAAATTTTTGTTGTTGTTTTGTTGCTGGGAACACTTATCTATAACGTTATTTACCGGTAAAAAGCTGCTTTCAAAGCGCAGGCGGTCATTAAGTTGAATTATTTGTTTATACTGACAAATTCCAACAGTAAGATATAGCTGTGAAATACAGCTCAGAAAACCATCACGTTCTTTTTCTTCTTCTTCTTCTTCTTGGTGACTAGGCTATTGGTATACAAACACTGATTTCTACGGCAAGTCACGTTCTGCAGTTTGTGTTACCTCCCAAAGGTCACATTTGCTAGATTTAAGCGTGCTCTTTCGAAAGGCACCAGTTCCTGGAATTCCCCGTATCAGAGGAACATCTCCAGTTTAACATTTTTGTTTCATTGTTAGGTTTTAAGGATTTTACACCCTTTGACTGATACAACTGACGCAATTTCACGGCAGCCAGCGAAGCTATGCAAGCAGAAATCAGAGCCATTTGGACTTAAACTTCATCCTTGAGAATGGAAACACAGTCTTCCCTGTGACTTGGCTTACAGTCAGGTTTGGATGTATTTGGTGAGCTTTATCTGTTTCTAAGGGAAACTCTACCTACTCAAGCAGTGCTGAAGAACACACAAAACCACAGATGGCTTATAATCGTGGAATCGTCTAGGTTGGAAGGGACCTTTAAGATCATCGAGTGCAACCATCGACCCAACACTGCCAAAACCACCACTAAACCATGTCCCTCAGCACCACGTCTGCCCGGCTTTTAAATCCCTCCAGGGACGGCGACTCCACCACTCCCCTGGGCAGCCTGTTCCAATGCTTGACAACCCTTTTGGTGAAAAAAATTTTTCCTAATATCCAATTTAAACGCCCCCTGGTGCAATAACGCATATACAATCACCACCATCCCCTCTCCGCTTCTAGATCAATTTGTCCTAAAATGCGATAAAAGTCCTAAAGTATCATCAAAATGTGACCTTTGGTTGAGCCACACGGTAGGCCAGACCCTTTTTGGAGGAGGTATCGCACAGAGGATTCTAGTCAAAGCCATACTCACAATGTTAGTGACATCGGGAGAGGCTCCGTTCTGCAGCAGAAGGAGGACTATGTTCAAGTGGCCCATAAATGCAGCCACGTGTATTGGTGTGAGGCCCGACTGCGAAACAAAGCAAGAGCAGTTTTACTCCTCTGCACGGGCGTAGGGAAGGGGCTTCTTCGTTTAAATAAAAGATCAGTGAAAGTGAGGCGTGACAGGAGAGAGAAAAAAGGAAGTAAAAAAGGGAGAGAGAGAAGGAACGTTTCTTCAGGACATGAAACATTTTTCTACCTCGGTTATAGCCTGGATTGAAGCCCCATATTTCACCAGGAGTTCCATGACTTTGATGCGATTTTTCTTGCAGGCAATGTGCAGTGGAGTAAAACCATTCTGTGCAAAAGACAGTCATGTTAGTTAAAAAACATGCAGCGACACTTTCCACACAGCTCCACGCCGGGAGCAGAAGCGTTAGAGTACCAGAAGCGATTGTTCTTTAAGCACAACGGGTTACGAATTACGGACATCTCCCAGGAGGCTGAGGCAGAAGAAAGCAGGGCCGCTGCTTCCTTCTCAGCCCATGGAGAGAAACTCAACTTCCACCTCCAAAACCCAAACGCAGACATGCCCCCCCTGCCTTTCCCGTGTCTGCGTGAGCGCGTGTACGTATGTGCTTCCAAAGGTTGCACACAGGTATACGTCAGGATGACTTAAAGTGGTTCCCAAAATTGCCTAACGCAAGGAAAATATAAGAAATGATAACGGTCTCTTTGAAATCAGTTAGCGTCTTTTGAAACGGATGAAGCATATTCTCCACCTCTTTAGGAAAAGAACAGAGTACTTCTAGATTCCACCTTATTTGTCTTTTTAGAAGATCTTGTAATCTAAGCAGCTACGCGCATTTATTCTTATATTTATGCATCAATCTGCGGTACACCGTATTCATGTTTGTGTGTGCACGCATACTGTGAGGCGTCTTAAATAAATAACCCCCACTTCAGCCATGGTTTCACAACACAAAGTCTTCATTCTGGAAGTGTTTGTGGCCCCCTCCTTCCTTTATTCCTGCCCTGCCGAGTCCTAAAGCGTTGTAAGCAAGGTCTCGGCCCTCGTCTGGATTAAAATTAAATGGGGCAGGGACAGGAATGAAAGGGAGCTGGGGAAGGGAAACATCTCAAAACCAGGATTGCAACCGAGCACTTTGTATCGTGAGACAAACGTTTTAGTGTTGTGCTTCCCATCAGCACCCATTCATTAATTCAGAAATGCTTATTCAGTAAGATTGGGGCCCAAATCGAAGCATGACTTCCTACTCTATACCGTAATACGCGCTTTGACTCCAAGATTTTTTTACGTACTATGACAGTTAATGCAGGTTAAGCGTGCGCCTAAAGCTAAGCAAACACATTATTCACCGTTTGTGAACGTTTTAGTGAAAAGCACAGGTAACGTTTTCAGGTAACGTTGAAAAATTGCTCTATTTTCTAATGAAAAGGATCAGCATCGCTAAACAATCAACTAGCAGTAAACAGAAGTTATCAGGGAAATCTCAGCTCACGGAAAGAGGCACGTGACACGTGATCCTCGTCAGCTTCCGTTAAGGGAAATGTTAATTACTAGTTGATTTGAAGGTCCTTTAAAGCATATACAAATTGAAAAGGCTAAGAACTCATATAGTGCTTTTATCCCCAAATAATTTTGCAAACGTTAACAATTTTTTTTTTTTTTTTTTAAATCTAGCCAAAAATGAATTATTTGCAAAATCTATTCCATCACAGGACTGCACTGAATATGATTCCTGCTATTAGCCTTCTCCAATTCCTAAAGAAGGAATCAAACCCATTAGATATTTTAGCTCCCGCTCAACACCTCGCGGTATGTTTCATAAGGGAGCTTTGTCGTTTCAGAAGTTTTCCGTATTTTCACTTAATTTTACTGCCTGAGTTGATTTAATTTTGCTACTTCTACTGAAGTGAGGAAGAGTTTGATGGGGGAGAGAAAAACCGTATCACTAACAGAAATTATGAGCGTCATTTAATATATTAAATGCTATAAACAGGCCGGAGGCGACAAGTCCCTGACGGGAGAGGAAACAAGAGAGAGGGAATAAAAAAAAAACCACCCCAATCTGGAGGGAAGAGAGCAGAGAGGCAGCGGCCTGGGGGTGTTCTCCTTTCACTTCAGATGTTTCTCCCGGTGGAACAGAAGGTGTATTTCTGGTCATGGAAGGAAAGAAAGAAGATGTGGGGGCTCACATCATGTGTACGTGTGGGTAGCTGGGAAAAGTACAGCTAAAGATAATCAGAAGACTGGCAAGAAAAACAAGAAAGGATGAAAACAGCTTTGAAAACATCAACCGAGCAAACAAGATACCCAGAAAGACAAAAGAAGAAAAGCATAAGAAGAGGGAGCGAGGAGGGTTATGGGGTTTGCGGGTGTAGAGAGGCCAAGAAAAATGAGAGGGCAGAAGAAAATGGTGTCAATAAAGTCAGTTCCAAGGAAGTAAGGGGTAGAGGGAGCCTTCACGGAAAAACACGGGGTCATACTGAAGGTAAGAAGCTGGGGAAGACATCAGGGTGGCCTGCGGTGGAAGGTCTGCGGGGGCACTGACTACAGCAGCCAACGGCAGGCTTCTTGCCCTGCAGAAGTACCTCAAGCGCTCGCAGTCTCTTTCTTACCCCCACCGAGCGCAAGTTATTGGTATTTTAACTTCCATACAGCTAACAGCTCTCGGGGACGCTTCCTATTAGAGAAAACTGGAATCCCGTCTGGGGTTTGGATAGATTAAAGGCTCTTGAAAGCTTTATACGTTCCCGAAGCCAAACGTGATGTTTTTCTCTCAGTTAGGGGATAACGGTCTGAGCAGCGAGTGAAAGGAACTCACACCTGTTTTCCTGCAAGCATCAGAAGTGCTGTTTTTTGAAAAGGAAGAAAAGTGGCACCTAATAGAGGGGAATGTCATAATTTGATACATGCAGGAATGTTAGCTTTTTCATGTATTTTCTCCCTGCCGATTAGCTTCCTGATTCAGCTGAAATTCAGCTTAGAAACGGTATGTGTATCATATCACACAGTATGGAAAACTCAACTCCTAATTCAGTGAAATACCGATGAATATGTTAGCATCGGCTAGAAACGGCCCTGATTTTTGGAACTCTGCAGAGCTTCCAGACCTGATACTGCAGCCATGGTCCGTGACTAGGCCTAATGATATGAGATACAACACTGCTAACCAGCGGGTGTGACAACCCCTGTTGTTACTGCAACTATTTAAGGTTGAGGGAGTTTGTTGACGGAGTTTTCACTTAGCTTTACTGGTAAGAGCTACTCATCTGCCCTGGATAGCTTTGTTACGCGACACAGGTGGGACAGGTTTACCAGGGCACGAGCATTGGGATTTGCTCTCTTGTCCAGAAGGAGTTTGGTGACGCGGTAGTGGCCGCAGTGTGCGGCCACGTGGAGGGCGGTCAGGTAATCCAGCGTGACATCGTCCACGGGAGCTTTGTGCTGCAGGAGGTGTTTGACGCATTCCACGTGGTCCCCCTGGGCCGCCATGTGAAGCGGAGACAGTCCGTTCTGTGGCAAAAGAGAACAGAAGAGTAACTTGCAGTAACCCTCCGCTTGCATCGTGGCGCATTATTAGAAGGATGCCGTCGTGAGCTAACGCAACCACATCACGCAGAGTACCCCCATCGCTGGAACAGAGCCGCATCTGAGCTATGGACTGGAAGAAAAACTGGGGAAAAAAAAAAGCTATAGCCCCCCCTCCCCTGCCAGCCAATAGAGGCAAATTTAGAGGAACGCCGCATGATTAACTAAAACCACAATTTAATCAAAGCAAAAGAATCTAAGGGTCTTACCTCGTGATTTAATAAGACATATCCTGACCTCAAAAGACAGCTCTGGGCATACTCAAAACACTGAGGTTGTATGTTAATTAGAGGAAAAGCGTCTACTTACCCATCATCGTATTTATTAAGGAACCTGTATTTTTTTCTTCAAGTGTTCAATGCAAAAAACAAATAACATTGGCAAACCTGACCCCTGAGCTTCTGGGAAACGATGCTTTCAACGGCCACCTCGTTGGACCTTTTGTTCACACCGTAACACTTGAAGGGGAGGGGAAGCGGGAGTTCTACAGCGCCGTCCGGCTTTAACAGATCTTTTTGTAAATATTGAAGTCCACGGTGGACAATTGAGAGGAAAGAGATTTGTTGCTATTAATATGTATAGCAAGTTGTTTTCATAAAAAAAAAAAAAAAAAATAGTTTTATTATTTCCGTATTTGTCTGTCTCCGGTTTGGAACCACCAGTCGGCAGTTAGAAGGGGAAGCTGCCTTTAAATCTAATTTAATTTTACATGCGATAAGGTACTTAAAAAGCACTGCGCATTTAAAGATAGATGGTAACACATGGACTTGGACAGGTAAGTGACTTGGTGCGGTCAAACGGACTGTTTATTGTCACCCGGAAGGAGGGAATTATTCACCGGACAGTTGTGCTCTGCTCAATCCCTGCCACAGCGGGGACGTCCAGATGCTGTCACAGCAATGCCGGTATTTTGTCCTGACTGGCAACATCTGCCTTTGAATGGCAACATGTGGGAATCCCGCCTGCAGCGTGCACAGTAGATGTGCCAGGGTCTGTTCTTCTGAGCCTCTCCCTCTTAGTGAAGTGAGGGTGTTGACACGTGAGGTTCATCTAACCACCTTCTCCCACCAAAGGAATCGGTGAAACTCTAAGGAATCCTTTCCCTACAAATTCCCATCTCCCTGTGGATCCCCATCCTGCATAAACAGATGACCTGGACTGCTTGGCGCTACCAAGGATGCGTAGCTGGAGCACATCCTTATTTGATGTAGCTGATATGCTCGCAACTCAGGGATAAAACCTCCTGAAGACTATCAAGAGAAAATCTTGAGTCTCCGATAAGGCTAACTATGGGCCAGAAAACACTAATTGCCCTTGTTTCGAGCCATGTTTGAGGGAGTGGGGCCCAGTAAAGAGCGCGATGGTCTGAAACTCGTATTTAAATTGTTTGTCCCTCCTGCTCTTCCAGGGGACCTCAATATGTCACCGTAATACTCTATTCCATTGTTTTTCCAGCTGATGATACCAGCTGCCTGTGTCAGCCTCTCGGAAATTTGCTGAAGTGCTGTTCAGTGGGGTTTGCTTATTTACATTTGTTGAACTAGCGAACAATTATCTTCCTCTCGTTAGTTTGACCAAAGGGGCAGCATTTGTAGGAGATGCATCAATGCATCAATCTTAGACGCGTGCTCTTCACAAACCGGTAAGAACACACTGAAGTAATTTTCCAAGTCTGAAATAGTCCATGAAAACGATTAGGAGAAGCTGCAAGTCACAGGTCCTAGGTAGCTGATGTGGAGGATCGGAGAATATATACCAGGAATCATCTCTCAGGAGTGACTGACCCCAGTTTTCTCATCTCCGTGCCCCCGTGGTCTTAGGAAGCAACAAAAGTGAAGTGCTTGGAGTAGCATATTTAGTCTGGTATTACAGAGAGGGGCAAAGAAGTGTACACTGTTTCATGTATTTGGAAAGGATAGTCCCTAATTATGTAAGAAAACCTTATTTTGGATCATTCTACCCATTAATAACATTTCCTTTGGGAGAACATAATGTTCCTGTCTTCTTCCTTGTCCTTTCGGTCACACGGAAAATTCTGTGGAAAGTTACATCGAGCTGCTAACGCGTTCGGAGAAGACACACACCTTGGTCCGCGCAAGCAGTGGGGCACCTCGTTCCAGGAGCAGCTCCACAACTTGGTCGTGTCCACTTCTTGCAGCACAGTGGAGCGGGGTGAGTCCGTCCTTCAAAGTAAAAGGAGGGAAAACAAATGAGCACGTCTCCCCAGCCATCCATCCTGCCACGCTGAGGAACGCCCTTTCCAGGAACGCAGAGCCCCACAAACCTGTGAAAAAGCTCCTTTTTTTTTTTTTTTTGACCCCTAACGGAAGGTGGCTCCACAACATGAAGTTTCATCCCTATTCTTCCTTGCACCAGTAAAGGACACTCTAAGGTTACCGTTTCCCAGAGGAAGCCCATTGTGTGCTGAAATCTCTTCTCAAAGAGGACCACGCGAGCGTGCTTCGCCTCCTCCCCTCTTTCTCCTCCGCATGGCTTTGAGACGGTATCGCCTCTCCCTGGATAACGTGTGCTGGGCCACGGGCGCTCCATTCACCAACCCTCGCCCTTTGGATTGCCTTTGAGGCAGGGATGAAACAAGAAAGGCTCACACCGGAAAACCTGCTCTAGAATTTTTTTGGGTTTCTTTAAACAGGCAGCAGGAGAAAGAAGATTTTTTAAACCAGAGAAAAAGAGAACGTGAGAAACAAACAGAGCAAAACCTTTAATTTCCGAGATTGAGCGGTGAATAAAGAGCTGACAATTCTCTGCTAAAATTGCCCTGAGACCACCACATGTTTTTTCCGTTGCAGACCACCACCTTATACCACAAGAATGGCTCAGGCTACTCACTAATGATCACGGCAGCGGGACCAAAAGACGCGTCAATGGAACATTTAGATAGGAGAATGCGTCCTAGCCAATTCTGCTACAGTTTGGACTTTATGCAGAAAAGTAATGGAGATACGAGGCAAGAAAAATGGCTGCAAAAGAACATTAGCATGACAGAACGAAAGAAAATGCGTAAGATCTAGAAACCCAAGTTTTCCTCTCGTTAGACCTCGATATTGTTCAAGCATGCACTCGGAGAAGTCATCAATACTCAATCGACAGAGAAAGGTCTATAAGGGTGAAATGGTCATAGCTTTTAATCACAAGAAAAGCCTTCTCCCTTTGAGACTCCCTGCTTATCTTAGATGAGGTAGATGCTATTTTTCTAGGGTGCTGGTCTGAGCTGGATTTATTACTTAGAGCTTAAAACAATAGCAAAACCGCAAAAAACGTGGCCTTAAGTATGAGTTAGCGACCCTGCTTCATACACAGATATATTCTTTGCTGGGATTTGCAGGAAGTCTACGCATTGCTGTATTTTTACTTCTGCTATTAACATTTTTAAATTAAAAGTAGCTCTAGACTGCAGAGTGCCGTTGCAATCGCAACATCATTTTTTGGCTAGGCAAACGAAGCCCTGTAACGCTCTACAAAAGGTAGTTCCAAGCAGGAGATCCTCCCCCATCCTCAGTTTGGAAAGCCCAGCGCATCTTCCTGAGTCAGCAGGGCAACAGAGCCCCACTGCGGTGAGGAACTGACGCCTGCAGGGAGGAATTTTTCTCCTCCCTCACTTATCTACTGTTTCCAGAGATTTTTCAGAAACCCGTGAAGGGTTTAGGTCTGCCTCGACGCCCGCCATCTCAGCGGCAGAGGCATCACTAAATCCCACGGAAGCTTTGCAATGAAACTCAAGAGATGCAAGATGAAAGCCGCAAACAGCATCCGAGGCCGTTCAGCACCTGGCGCATTGGGTCAATGTAAAGGAATCGGGAATAACCAGTTTATCTGGGATTTTTTTTCCGCACTGAGATTTCACAGTCCCCTAAATCAAGTCTACGTATGCACAACTGAGGCCTATTTTCATCTCGCTGCTAGAGGGATCCATACACCTAATTCCCATTAGCGTTACTAAGGTGAGAATATATCCCAAAAGTATTTCTAAGGAAGGTATTTATTCGGCATTTCTTTCCGGTTGCTGGCTTTTTGTGCTCTACGTTTTTAAGCAATGTGGGAAGTTCACTTTCCCTATCTGCATAGTGACTTGGACGTTATTCTCTTTAATAGAACAGCAAAACAAAGGTAAAATTGTGTGAGCCCTTGAAAAAAAACCAGCATAAATCCCCAGAGGGAGGAAAAAAAAGAAGAAAAATACAAGCTAAGAAACCTATCAACTCCACCAGAAGGTCTAGCTAAAACAAAAATATAAGAACTAAGTCGTTAAAAAGGGTGATTTCTCCTCTGTTCTTATCTGTAATTCCCTCTGAAAGCAGAGGTAAAACTTTGCTACCTTTCCTATTCTATCCTGTCACAGCTTTTATAAATTCATCAGCGTTTATTATCGCCTATTCCAGTGGGTGAACGAAGCAATACGCTTCGCGGCCTTCCCATATAACCCTCTTCTCTTCCCTCCTTCTCCTGGGGAAAACAGCATGTGTATTTTAAATCTGTTGTCTTAATATTTAAGACTTTCTACTCTATTTTTGCTCACATGCTTTAAAGATGAGGGAAACTGCAAAGACAGAGCCATTGCAGGAGAAGAATTAGTACATAATGGAATGAGGACAAACTGACATTAGCCAACATCAAGAGCCACGCCAGTGTACCGAATTAGTCCTCTTTTGCACCGTTATCTGTTTGCAATGAACCTCAGCGCTCTGCAATCTACCGCAGGAGTTTTGCCTACATACTTTTTTAATCAATCCATTGCTAATTGGTACACCACGTAAATTGAAGACGACGTGCCGGCCAAGCTAGCGAACACACCATTTGACAGGACACACAGCACCGGGTGGAAGAGACACGGACGCCGAAGGGCAGATAACGGCTATCCCATAAACGCAAAGGCCGCCATGCCGGGAGACAAGAAATTGGGCAATTTTATATTTTAAAAAGTCCGATATTTATCTCCGCCTCCCAAACGGTACATAATGGAGAGCTGAATGTTTTCATCTTCCAAGTGACGTCCTACGCCTGGCGTTCTGCTGTTCCCGTATGCGGTATTCTCTTAGCTCAGGCTTTGCGATGTCACCAACAGCCGGGGCACTGTTTGAAAGGACACTACCAACCTCTCTGTCTGCCTGGAAGCCATGAAATTCCATCACTCCTAATTTCCTCTTAAACGGCTCTCAAAATCGAAGGTAAACTTGCGCCTTTTTTACCTTGAAAAATCCATCACTGGCCATTTTTTAAGCCGCTAAATGAATGCGGAATTCTGCGCGTGACTCCTAACTGCAGGAAGAGCAATTATTGGGTCATTTCAGAGTCATTAAAACGCGATCCTTCACAAGAGACTGAGATAAAAACGAGCTGTGCTTATGAGAGATTCTTAGTGGAAAATGATACGGGCAGCATCTTAACAGAAGGACGGTTGCGCACATTTGGTGCTCATCCCAACGAAGACTGACGACAGAACATGAACACCAAAGGCCAAGTTATCGAAGAATTTTCTAAAATGCTGCCGCATATTCTCATTTTCGTAAGGGGGAAACAAAATTTTAGCATTCTGCATGTTGAACGTGCAAAATTGTCCAAATTTTCTCACCAAATAAAGGCCTTTTCATTTGTTCATTTTTCATTACTACTAAACCTCACCTCTTTAAAAATGAACACGGCGAGTCTCCCCCTCTTGCTCTAAGCTCTCAGAGTCTTGGCATAATTAAACACGCTCTAAATAGTCTTCTTCCAGGTCTGCCACTCAAAGTACAAATTTTAAAAATGCAGCAAAAAATATACCATGCTTGAATAATACGATGTTAACTTAAATAATTTGAAATAATAGTCGCTATTATCTATAGCTTGCTTAGACAATCTGTACGACATCCCTTCCCGCTCCCTTGTAAACGTTACGTGAATCCGTTGAATTTTTTATAGCAACTATCTGCATTGCGATTAGATATTTATAATCTGACGTTGCTTTAGGAATGGCAAAAACTGCCAATGAATTATTAGTGCTCTGTGCACGCGTGAAGACTGGGAGGAAATGTCACAGCAGCATTACCGCAGGAAAAAACCCCTCTGTAAACACAGCGTAGCGCCCAGACAGGTTTAGGGATCACAACGGCTTTACGGTAGGAAAACCATGAAGGTGGAAAGAGCAGAGAGCCGCCGTGCCTAGTTTGTCAGGATGCATATACACAAAAGGAGACATAATTACAAATAAATCTCACTAGGTTCCCAGAGTGAGTGTTAAGGGGTGTCTGAAGCGCATTCAGCACCAAAAAAACCCAACCCAAGCCAACGAAAATCCAAGTTCCACCCGCCCTGAGCTCATTCCTTTTCTTTTCCCGTTGGTATCGCGCATCTCTGTGCTCAACCTTCCACTTCTTTCAGCTCCACCTGAGTCTCCCTTTCTTTTCTGGGGCTCTTCTCCAACCCAAAGGGCACACCAGACTTTCTCCCCGCCGTCACCACCTCTCCTCCCTTCTCCAGCCCCAGCCGCCCCGCTCCAGGCACACAACACATTTCATTCCAGGGATTTTTTTTTTTTTTTTTTTTCCCCAACTGTAAATATTCTGGACAAGAGCCTGCAAGAGGAGTCTAAAGAAAAGTCCCAGAGCGAGAAAAATTTCATTTCAATGTTGGCGAGTTTCAAGAGAAGGAACACACAATGGGGGACAACTGCAGCGTCTGAGACAGGTGAACGTGTTCCTCCCTCCCCCTTCTAAGGACATTTCCCACAAAAATGGAAATACCCGAAAGGTGACAAAGGCCTGTGAGTAACACTGTATTTTAAAAGTAAAAAAGCATACAAAAACTGAAAAAGCCTCACGTTCTTGTTCTTTTTTTTCCCCCTATACAATTTATAGAGAGAGATGACAAAAACGGAGGTATTACGAAAATTGCATCCATAAAGAATGCTCCTAAAATCCTTTAATAGTCATTAACATTCCAGATCCCACATATCCTTGCTGTTACTATTCCCTTGTACCAGAATATAATTTTAATAGAAAGATATATACGTTGGCCGTGCTGAAATTGCTCTGCTTTTAAATGCTTCGAATAATTCTCCCTGGAATAATCCTTCCTGGAATAATCCTTCCTGTGGTTCAGGAAAGGCCGTAAATGCTTTCCTTCTCTCCAAGTCAGCATTGCTAATTGCCACGTTCCTCTTGACCATCCGACGTCGATTTGATCCTAAAAATGAACTTTCCTTCATCTTTTGGAGGAGAAGTTTGTGCCCAGTGATTCCTACCCACCGGCTGCGCAGCCGCTTCTGCAACCCAACTCCACTCGTCCGCTATCCCAAGCCGTACAGGTAGGGAGTTAAGTTAAATTTTACAATTTTAAACAAACATACCTCACTGAAGCTCTTAATTCAGGTAAACTCGTGGAGAATATAGGCTTGACTACGATTGTAAATATTTTTACGTTTTTAGCATACGAATTGTTGCCCGTTAATTACTTGGCAAAAACCCCTCCAGCTGTGGCTCGTATGTAAATGGAAGTAGCACAAAGGCGGACACAACAGACAGCGCGAACAAAAGTCCCCCACTAATATCATCGGGAGCGGAGTTTACATTTTCGCTTTAGATACAAGAGAAAAGAGAAACGTAATTCCACATTTTAAAACCTTCTTTAGCAGCTGAGAAGAAGCGTAAACCTTGCCCCAAAAATGTCAGTAAAACCTTCTTTTAAAGTATCTGAGTGTAGCAAGCAGATTCACTAGCGATTCCACGTTTTTATACTCCGGTGGGAAATGCCATAAAATTTCAGCAAATACCTTGTGAAATGCATAGAAAATAGAAGCACGTAATTCCTGCAGTAAGCAGGGCTTTCCTCTGACATGCAACATTAACCATGGAACAGCAGGACACGTGCACAATTTACTCCCTCGGAGTAAATTCAGTTTAATTTATTTAATTTTTTTAGACAACACGGGGGGGTCCTCATGGACGATTCCAATGGAGCATTTTTCAAACATAAAAGGACTGCACAGATTAACTCTGCAAATTTGAAGTACTGCGGCTGATCTAAAATCTGCCTAAATAAGTTTTTGCATCTTAATTTATGCATCCTCAGATGCCACGTAATACAGCAAGTTAAAAATAAACCCAATGAAAGCCATGAGTAGGGTTTTTTTAACCAAAGAGCTTATTTTGGTGGGGTATGGAGACCAAGAGTAAAAGCCCAAGCTACACGGCAGTGAAATAGCCTCGTATATTTAATTCCACTGGTTTTCCGTCAATCTGACCTGCTGGAAGGTGGTTCCTCGGGAGGAATGGAAAGGCGAACATGGAATGGTGTTAGTACCGAGGTGGAGGCGGCAGAGGTCCGTCCTTTAAAGTACAGAACCCACGTCCGCACGGCACGCAACGTGCAACCTACCTCTTCAATACCCTACGCGCTCACGGCCAGAGCCAAGCACACGTGGCACGCGGACAAAGCCCAGGGAAAAAAGAAAAAGACGCGGAGGTGATATAAAGGGCTGAGCATGAAGGCGAGATCACGCCACGGAGACACGGACAGCAAAACCAAAGCTCGGGCATCTCCCCCGCCGGGAAGAACAGGCGACCGATCGCCGCCGTGTGCCTTTGAGCAGGGAGAAGGCAGAAGATGAAAGCAAGAGGAAGCTGCTGAGCACGGGCAAATTGGGATGCACGTGCTTTCGGATACCATCGGTTTCCACTGCTGACAGTTTCTGAGCAGCTGACAAAGGGCAGGGAGCCCAGACAATGAGAAGACTCTAAAATTAGCACCTTCCACCTATGCCGGGCAAAGTCCTGCTCGTTCAGGTTTCATTCCCGACTGCACATCCACCTCTGCGGGTGGGCGGGGAAGGGAATACACCTCCACCTCTTAAAATCCAAGACGCCCTTTACAATCCTCTGTGCCAAGCTGTCTAAAACAGGCATCTAAATACTGAGCAGGAAACAGATGAATTCAATACGGTCCTTCTCCAAAATGGACCATTTCTGTACGACTGCTGGGCTTACGAGCATGTGGAATATCCTGACTCCAGCGAATTATTACCATTTCGTGCCTCTTTACCATGAGATTTTAGGCTCTTACTCTGGAAAACTTGACCAGGGATGATGTACTGCACACCTTCATTTTCCATCATCAGTAGGGTTGGTTTTTTTAAAAAAACAAAACAAAACAAAACAAAAAAACCCCAACAACAAAAGAGCACGAGAGACATCATTCATCTCATAAATAATCAGAAATCAAAATCGTAATCGCATACAGAGTTACACGATAATCATGACTGTCTTCCTAACTTATGCGGCAACAAATGGCTGATGTAATTAATGGCTGATGTAATTAATATCAAAGTAACTGCTGAGCTTGAATCAACCATAAGAGTAGCTGACTGCACCATCCTCTACCTTTCCACCTCGCTAAACAAAAACTCTTATGTCCAGCTCTAAACCCTGCTTTAAAACACCTTCTATTACTTAGAAACACAACTTTGCAGATCCGTGCTTAAAACTCAGCAGCTTTCAAGAACGAGTCCTTTGCAGCTCAGTTCGCGTAAACGACCACATTTTCCTCGGTGACTCCAAAATCCCTTTGGAAATAATTAACCCTGCCCATATAAATTGACGGGGTTTTCTTTTGTCCCTAACGACGGCAAAATCCCCCGTAACTACAGAGCAGGGTATTGGTGTGGCATTTCAACAGGAGAGCGGGGAGGAGAGGAGAAAGCCTGGGGCTGTTCAGCCGGGAGAGGAGAAGGCTGAGAGGGGATGTCGTCAACGCTGACCGATATCTAAAGGGCGGGTGTCAAGAGGATGGGGTCAGGCTCTTCCCACTGGTGCCCGGCGACAGGACAAGGGGCAGCGGGCACAAACTGGAACACGGGAAATTCCATCTGAACATGAGGAAAAACTTCTTTACTTTGAGCGTGACGGAGCACTGGAAGAGGCGCTGGAGTCTCCTTCTCTGGAGATGTTCCAAACCCGCCTGGACACATTGCTGTCCAACCTGCTGTGGGTGACCCTGCTCTGGCAGGGGAGGTTGGAGGAGATGATCTCCAGAGGTCCCTTCCAGCCCCCACCATTCCGTAATTCTATGAAAGGCCTAGCTGGGTCCAGACCCTCCGCTTCCCATCGCTGCGCAGCATGCCTGTTCTTGTGTCATGTGAAGTTGGACCAATTACCAGACTTATTTCCTCAAAAAGATCAGTTGCATCAGCTTTTTCGTGTACGATGTACAAGAGACTAAAGGCAATAGTATTTCTGCCTCCCGCCATCACCAATACCTGCCATTCTTCAGTCTGATAGCCTAGACAGCAGTCTGCATAAAACAACCTGAAAACTAAAGGTAGGATTCTGAATTTAAAAAAAAAAAAAAGGTGCAAAAAAATTCTTTATAAATTGTTCTTGGATTCACAATTTAAATTTGGTCCAAGTTTCGAAAAGAGTACCCTTGTGAGGAAGCAATGCTTAACGTTTTTGGACCTGTGTTCAGCTGAACTTGTTCTTTTCTCTTTTTTTTTTGAGTCATTTATAACAGACACATCAGATGTCTCATTTTAAGAACAGAGACCAAGACACAATTACTGGAGCTGAATTCCTAAGCTATGAATCTTGGTGTTCCAAGTCTCCGGCTTAACCAAAAAAAAAAAAAAAACCAACCCCAAAAAACCCCCAAGCAAGCAAAAAATCCCAATCCATTCCCAAGAAGGGACAACATCATATGCAGGGAATAGAAAGACTCACCCTGGTTTTGGCATCGATCTGCCCTCCGCGATCCAACAAGAGCTTCACCATGTTTGTGTTCCCCCTTTTGGAAGCCACATGCAGTGGGGTGATTCCATTCTACACCATGAAAAGAACAAACAATGAGCGTGATGGATTTGAAGGTGCGCGATGGTGGTGAATTCGCGTGGGGGTCACAAAAAAATGAGGCCATCACATTGGAGAGAATAAACGGAAACGTACTTGAGCATCAGAGCTAGGCACACACCATATAAGCTAGAGTTAATAATTCCTTTCTAAGCAAGGATCTTCATTCGTTATTTGGGTTGTTTTGGTTTTTTTTTAATAAACGAAGAAGCGCGTCTGCCAAAGCAGCCAACATCGCAGTCCCACAGTCAGACAAAGAAACAAACATGTATCAGAGTCCCAATGAGTCAACAGTCACAGAACACTGATGCGTTTAAATCACTGCAACGCAGACAGAGTACACAAACGCGCAACTCCTACACGAAGGGACCTCCTGAGGGTAACGCCAACGGCGTCAAGGAGTAGGCCCTGTTTAGGCTGAAAGTCCTCGCAAAGGCTTTGGGCGAGGGGAAGAGGAAATATTAGCAGCTGTTCCAGATTGGCAAGAGGAGGAAGGCAGCCTGAAAGGCAGGACCCTGAAGTAATTCAAAGGGTGGCTGGCGAAATTAAACCAAAAACCTGTGATCCGGTGGCTATGCCGAGGTGCAGATCACCAGAGGTGCTCATGGCACCGGACGCCATGCTTCGAGCTACCTAAGGTACAACAGCCATGTAGCTCTGCAGTTGTTTGGCATAAAAAAGCAGTCATGACTGATTAGTACTTTCATTGCTGCATTTCTAGAATGGCGCTCTGCCTTACTTTACTTTTCCAAAATAAGCTTACGTGTGAAAATTTCAAGTTAAAGTAGTAAATGCTGAATGCTGAAAAAGCCAATAAATCCTACGCGTATTTCTGGAGAACGTCTAACCGACAGAAAAGCAGAAGTGAGCTGACACGTTAGGAGAATATCAGCTTTCTGGAGCGAGCCCAAAGGAGCCTGCTTCCTTCAACTGGGACTACTGGTGGCTACTCCACTCCCAAGGACTCTGGCGCATTGCACGGGGGCAGCCTTTAGGAATGACTGCAAAGAAAAGACAAGCTTCGAACGCAACAGAACGTCAGCATCACTTGGCTCCTCACCTACTCTTGCCTGAGAACCACACAAAGAAACGCCCCCCGTTTTGTCGGCCGTTAGAGCTAAGAAGAGAAAAGAAATTCCTCCGTACCCTTGCTGTGAAATCGACGGCGGCTCCTCGGTTTAGCAGAAGCGTTGCCACATTGACGTTGCCGTAGTGCGCGGCTATGTGCAAAGGTGTAAAGCCACTCTACAAAGGGAAACAGCCCGTATTACAGACAACATTTGGCACGAGATAATCGGCTTAACTACAACTCGATTTTAAAAAGCTGCCGGCCAACGGATGTGCTGATTTTATCCGCTTCGCCTATAACATAGCCCAGCCTTTCAGGCAGAGAGAGCAGTTTTCATACGAGAGGTTACCAAAAGCGTTATTCTTTCGTTCTCCAATTCAGTGCTCTGCCTCACTGGCCAATAAGAAGAGTAGCTTTCATCGTAGGAAATATTAATATATTAGCCATTCCTAAAAAAAAATAAAGGCCGTTTCCTTGTTACAATTAGGAAGCAACATGGGTCTTTTGGGCTGCACCTGTGTACTGGGTTCGGATAAACGACCACAAAAGTTGTTGGATTCTCAGTTTACTGCTCTTAGAATTAGAAATATTGACAACATATTTCCTTTTTTTAAAAAAAAAGAAAAAAAAAAAAAGCAGTGGTTATTCAGTGCGTAACCCAAGAATTTGGTGCACATGAGAAACTACTTAGGAGCATAGTATAAGGATTGTAATTATTTATATTTATATACAATTTAGATCTCAAAGGACCTGAAGAAACTTTGCCATTTATACATCAGAAAAAACTCAACTTACTTATTGCCTCTGGAACACTAGAAGGTGAAAACCTGCTCCCGCTACGAGATATAGAACTGCTTGACAACAACATCAAAAAAGATTTACTTTTTCAGAAACTAGGACACAGAGGAAGCTTTTAGTCTCATAAGTAATTCAAGTAGAAAGGACCTTGCTTTTGAGGTTTCCCTGAAGAGCTTTACGCTGATTTGATCAGATCCTAAAGTCGGCTACGGAAAGAGAGAAACGCTTTTGGCTTCTGGGCTATACCGCGTTTTCAACCGGGTTTCATTTCTTTCAGCGTACAAATCATCATTTCAAACTACTCATGGAATAATGAAACGTAGGCGGCCGCTGCACTCCGAAATCAACTGTCCTCCCCAAAGACACGGCAGTCAGCCCACTATTTTACCCAAATTTCATGTGCTTCCGTGTCAGCCCACGGTTGATCCTGGTCAAAGTAGAGTCATTTCAAAATCCATTCCCTCATCCAATGGAGAAACTCCATTATTTAAAAGCAGGCGTTCAAATAACGACCGCGTTTTCTTGGAAATAATTCTTTTTCCTATACGTGACGATAATCTTTAGGGGAGAAATCAGCGTTCTTGGCAAAAAGAACCCCATGATTTTTAGTGGAAGTGCTCGGAGAGTTGCCATTTCCAAAATCTGTATGAGAAATGTAATATTATCTGCTGTAGGTGAATTCTGATTATGTGCTATCCCTCAAGGACTTCTCAAAACTTTACCAAAAAGACTGTCATAAGAACAACGGTGAAAATAAGCAGATGCTCTGAACAAGTTTTTACCTTGGAGGATTTGATTATATTTGTTATTGTGAAAGAAGGAAAGCGAATTTTAGTATTATTCTGGCTGAGCCAGACACCTTAATTTAGTTATGCCAAGTGAGTGCATTTTCGTAATTAATGAAATTGAGCTAGAAAAGCATCTTTATCCTCCTAGCTCCATTACTCGCTTCAGACTTCTTTGAACTGATGTGACTTCTCAAAAGTTTAATTCAATAGTGACACAAATAAAAAGAAATTCTAAGACAAAGGATGAAAAAAAAAAAAAATAGGTTTGCTGAGTCACAGATTTCTATGTATTAAAAAAAGAGTAATATCTTCACTTCTAGTGCTAAATAATAAAGAAATATTGCCACAGAGCAGAGAAAATAATTATAAGGAAGAGAAAGAGTAATTAAAAATTTTTGATCTCGGTACCTCAGTCGTCCTATTCACCATCATCTGATGCAGCATGGTTTGGGAAAAAGAGGAAAAATATTAAAGACTGGCCGCAAAACGAAGAACTATGTTGCTTTTTGAAATGAGTTATGCCGTTAATTATGGGAAAAGCCACTCAAGCATGCATTAACTTTAAAATACAACCTATGTTCCCGTGGGCAATAAACCAGTACCCTATTTCATAGGAAAGCAGTGATTCTGCCTCCAGTCCAGTCTCTTCCGCTTTACAAATAATGAGAGAAAGCTGGTTACCAAAGAAACAGGAGCTATAACAAAAAAGCAAAAAAAAAAAAAAAAAAAAAAAAAAGGCGTAGCTTGGAATTACTGTGTAGCTAAACACTGCGAAAGTAGGTGTATTAGCGGGGATACCGGTCGAGCAACTTGTCTTTCCCCACAGAAGAAATTACCTTTAACCCTTAAGATGAAGGCAGCAAAGTTTGCTGCCCACCGGCACCGAGCCGCGCGACCGCCCTGTTACCTCTGCGGCAGCAGCGCGTTACCTTGGACTGCACGTCGGCATTGTGGTCGTTCTGCAGTAACAGCGCCGCTGATTTGGTGTCGTCTTTCCTAGCGGCGATGTGCAGAGCTGGTAATCTCACTTTCCCCTTGGTGTCGTTTTCCAGGAGGATGGCCACCGCCTGGTTGTGTCCTTGTTGCAGTGCAACAGCTAGAGGAGTGAAACCGTCCTGGTGGAGAAGAAAACAGGATCACAGAATGGTTTGGGGTGGAAAGGACCGGTAAAAGCCATCCAGTTCCACCCCCCTGCCCTGGGCAGGGACACCTCCCACCAGCCCAGGTTGCTCCAAGCCCCGTCCAACCTGGCCTTGAACGCCTCCAGGGATGGGGCAGCCACAGCTTCTCTGGGCAACCTGGGCCAGGGGCTCACCCCCCTCACAGCAAACAATTTCTTCCCAATATCTCATCTAAATCTCCCCTCTTTCAGTGTAAACCCCTTCCCCCTCGTCCCACGGCTCCCCTCCCTGCTCCAGAGTCCCTCCCCAGCTTTCCTGGAGCCCCTTTAGGGCCTGGCAGGGGCTGGAAGGTCTCCCCGGAGCCTTCTCTTCTCCAGGCTGAACCCCCCCAGCTCTCTCAGCCGGCCTTCAGGACTTCATGTGACTTCAAACATGTCAGAAATACACTTTTTCCATTTCAAAGCAGTCCTTTTTTAAGTCCACTACAAGCAAAGGATCATTCTACAGTATCTCTCTTAATTACTTATCGTAAACTAGGCCACAAAGCATGTTTTTAGCAATATTTTGTTAAAGATTAGTGAGCACTCAACAAAGTCGATGTGAAAAATAGGCAGGGAACCCGTTTCTGAGTATCTCTGCGAAAGGAAAGCAAGTCTTCGGACGCATTTGCCGCTGCTTCCCATTCTAAGTTACACGCGGACTATGAGACAAGACAGCCAGAGGATGTTTAGGAATTCATTCCAATTTGAAGCGGGAAAACATCAGATGATTTGTACTTTTTGGAAAAACAAAGCCAGAAAAATCCCTTGGCTTTTCAAGTCACAGTTTTAGCTTAGTCTTAAAATTATTTTCACGTTGTCTCGCTCCTCCTTCGTGTGCCCCTGGGGTTGCCAATGCTTTAAAATGCGTCACAGGGTTGCAAGGTGCCATCCCAGGTATCTGAGGTGCTGCCGGCTCCCACCTCTTTTATTCTGGCAATAAACCACACATTTGCTGTAACCACACGCCAGATCGGAGGGCAGCTGGACCGCGAGGAACAGAGCATCTCCCTGTGACCGCAGGCACCATGAACAACGACGGAAGAACAGGGAAGGGAATAAACCAAGGCCTTCTACGTCTAGGTGGGAAGAAACAGCTGAAGACTTGATTATAGCGGGGAAAATTAATTCAGATACATTGTAAAAGGCGTAGGAACGAGACAGAATTGATTTGGAATAGGAACATGGAAAGACGATAAAATAATAAAGGACAAGTTAGGAAGGAACGAGAGCTAACACATGCTGAGGGAAACATCTGAAGAATTGCCAAAGCAATTTTTTCCCTTAGTAATCGAATAACGCTCACGCCCTTTTGCGTAGAGCTGTGAGTAGGTGCGTTGTAACAGCGATACTGCCGTGGTTTCTTTCTGCAATAGAGATTAAATTCTGGACAGTGAATTAAAAAAGGGGGAACAGCTGAGGAAACAGCTGAACTGTAAAGATAATTCTGAGATTGGGGCTACATTAGGTGTTGAAATGGCTTAATGCATATGCCTTTTGCCTCTGGGAACATGAGAACAAACCCTGGATTAGGGGCCCCGTGAAACTGAGCTCATCCTTACCCCCGTTTTGTGTATCAGCGCTAGAGGAAACAAAGCGTATCCAAAGGCAGCGCAAGTTTCACAGCTTCAAAGACAAGACCATCCATTGATTTGCACCACTTTATCTTCCAGCCTTCTCTAAAAGGACACGACCCTTTCTGCGTTCCCACTCCTATTGCTTCTGGAAAGCACGGCTGACCGAAGCTCGGAGAAAGCTTTCCATCTCCCCGCTTACCCCCCCACATGAGGACAACCAGTCTTTGATGCCCAGCAGAAGGTCCTTCTCCGCGTATTTGGGTGGCATCCTCAGTTCTGGCTGCCATCCGAGTTTATTTAACGTACCACTTCTTCATTGTGTTCGCGAGACTAACTCTGGGCACGCGCGGAAGAGGACA
Organism: Fratercula arctica; assembly: GCA_947846985.1. Classification (NCBI taxonomy): domain Eukaryota; kingdom Metazoa; phylum Chordata; class Aves; order Charadriiformes; family Alcidae; genus Fratercula; species Fratercula arctica. Next base: position 2,957,728 of record CANTUZ010000004.1, read on the forward strand.
GGGCCTTGGACCTGAACCCAAAACTTGTCTCGTTCAGGAGGAAGAGAAGAAAGCCTTTACCTTCCAAGCTACAACAGCACTGACCTTTCTGATGGCAGAAGACAGGCTTGGACTCAGGGTCAGAGTGGGGGGCATTTGATTTTTTTTCTCCCTTTTTCCGCCTTATTGAAAAAAACCCAACCAACACAGACTACGCTGTGAGTTCCAGCGATGCCTGGCTGTCTGCATGCAAGCAGAGGCCACGTTTAATTAACTTAATTTCATTTTATTGAATTTAATTAACGATGGCAGTTCCCATAAAGTAATGAATGAATTTCCAGTGCACCCCATCACCCCAGCCAGTAAAAGCCAGCGGCAGAAAAGGCCGCGAGCAGATGCCTGCGGGCTCGTCGCCAGGCCGGGCTCCTGCAGAGCCACGGTTCCACTCGGCTCCTTCACAAGGAGCGTGTTTCTGCCACGTTGCCTGGCAATCACACGGGGATTTCGTATTTCAGAAAGCTGCCGTGTAACCTGATCGCCATACACGCAGGCCACGGGAGGATCATTTTCGGAGCTGTCGCCAAACGGTACGGTATCCCTTGGAAGAAGGGACAGCAAAGCAGCTGCTAACGCTAGCCGTTCGGTTTAAAGGAAAGGAGAGCGAGCAAAAATGCCCCATCATTTCAAATTCATCTGTTTGTGAAGGCAATTCAGAGTGGGTAAGGGTCCGTACAGACTAGGGAAAAGTCATAACCGTGGAGGGGAACTTGCCTATTACTGCTTCAGACGGCACATCCATAGAACAAACATGAAGCCAACGCACTGTGCAGCACAGATCCTGTTTGCTCGTCCCCTTGGCTTGGAGTAAAAGAACACTCGGCACAAAGGGAGCAAGAGGAAGAACCAGAATGAGCACGGTCCTCATGGCCCTGGAGTTTTCCCCATTGCCCTCAAACCCCCTCAGCTGCAGAAGAGAGTTCTTATGATTTGGTTCCTCTCGAGATGGAGCGTCGTTTCTCTTAACGTTGGTGTCTGCCCTGCTTTACAGACTCCGGTTACAGACAGAACCCAGCAATTAATACCATCCTTCTGCGTATTTATACCCCCGTGGTCCGGCAGTAGAAATAGAGCGTCCAAGGAGAAAACGGCACGCTGCCTGCTGAGCTCACCGATGTGATCCTTGTTAGCCATTTGATTTCCAGTTTTGGCGAATCACAGCCAATAATGACTATTCATCTGTTACCCAAAGTCGCAGACAATGAGAGTAACTTGGCCGGTCGGGGAGGTCCAGCTGCCATCGCTCCTCGCTTCAGGGAACAGGAGGTTGGACCAAGTGACCTCCCCAGGCCCCTTTCTACCTGAATGCTTCTGTGAACCCAGCACCACCGGGAGCCTACTCCACTCACAAGTTTTGTGCACGCGCTTCCCTGTTTCTCACTCTTTCTATGCGGAAAATACTCGGAACTCATCTAAAACCTCAAGTCCCAGTCTGAAAGGAAGCTCGTCAACAACTAACTGTTGATACGAGTTGGTTTTACACCATTTTACCCTACGCGCAGACACCTTTCTGGCCGCAGTCCTCATAGTCCGAAGTATGGTATCCACATTATGTTCCACACGCTCCTCAGCTGGCTTCCCCAGAAGACTCCTTATACAGCCGGGAGTGGGAGATACAAGCTATAATACTCCATTCACCGATTTTTGCCCAAATCTTACAGTGCAAATGGAAAAGCAGCGCAAAGGTAGCCCTGCTGCTCAGGCCACGGCTGGCCTACAAGGCTTGAGTTTCACGGGCTTTGTCAGAGGCGTAAATCCGTTCAGAGGAAACGTTGTGCCTCTCCGCTTAGCCTACGATCGATCTACCATTCGCTCCGTTCCCCTGGCAATACCGCCTCGGGCCTCCTCTGATTTCTGCAGCCCTGGCGACGTCTCCTCAAAGCCTCATTCATTTTTTCAGAAAATTCTCCAGGAAGCTGATAGGAGACACGGGCACAAACTGCGGGTGAAAATCCCGGGCCCGCTAAAATCAAGAGGGAATTTTGCTGTCAAATGAATCAGGCTGGATTTCATCCCTTTTCGCCGCTTCCAGAGCAGTTTACCTTCATCTTGTGTGCGTGTGGAAAGAAAGGACAAGATTCGTACCTACAACTCATTGAAATGAAAGGGTGAAAGTCCTCAAAATACTCCCGTTGAAAAAATCTTCAGACTTTAAGCGACCTGAATACAAAGGCAAAGGAAAATAAGAGCGTGCGTAAAAAAAAGAACAAAACGCCTCACCTCGGTAGCTGTGCTTTGGTTGGCTCCATTCTCCAGGAGATATTTCACCACCTCAATGTGGTTCTCTTGAGCTGCCATATATAAAGGAGTAAAGCCATTCTAGGAAGAACACACGAGAAAACGTTGTAATGAGGAACCAGAATACACCAACAATAACGAACCCCGAATAAATACGCGGCTAAAAATGCATTTGTGCTTTTTAAACTGAAACGTTTGAAGTACCTAAGTAGAACAACTTGCTATTTTTTAACTTAGTATGGTAATGTTTAAAGCCATTTAAACCCACCAAACTCTACATGCTTTCACGTCCATTTTCTTTCGACACATATTTTAAGGAAGCAACGGACACACTAATTATTAATACAGCTATTCCCTGCTGATAACGCTCCGGGACTGTAAAGCTGGCAATAAAGTTTTATGAAAGCTGACAGGAAAGCCAGACTTTCCTCCATTTATTACATTAACTTAACCAAAGACATCACCCCCTGGAGACCATGAAGTCCATACCTCACGACAAGCTGAGCAGAGATGACAAAGGCTTAACGTACGCTCCATAAAATTTTGTAATACATAAAACATCGCAAATCATCAGCCATAAAGGAACTCAACCTTGCGAAGCAACAACTGCATTTCTGACCATACAGTAAGTTCATCTATCATTCAATTATAAATGTTCATTAAAATGTCCTGGAGTCCTTAAAAGAATCTGCTCTGGATAATACAGTAATTTAAAAAAAAAAATCCTTCTAAGTTAATCAAACTACAGGCAAAGTCATTAGAAACGTACATCCTTTCTTCCCATTAAAATATTGAATGCAAACAATTTTAATTAATTAGCTACAAAATCCTTACGAAAGCAAGGCATGGAAGTGAGCTGTCTGCCTGATGAATAACTTTCTTCTAGGAGTTTTTAGGATTGTTAAAAAGGCCTTAGAAAATTCTGGACTGTTCCGCAGATTACCACGTAACATAAGAGGACGTCATCGCCTGTACTTCTGAAAACATTCCTCTGCCTTGGAATGCTGCTTTTAACTACAACATAAACCATAAACCAGGCTTCAGACATGCTTTTTTGGTTTTTTTATATATCCTAACGAAATGAAATCTCATTTTTCAGTCACTCGCTAACACGGTTGACCGTACAACCGATGTCTTTATAACCCCCCTCTGCTTTTACCAATGTGGAAGGACTGGTCAGGCCACAAAAGTCATTTACGTTGTGTATGTCATTCGATATACGCCATATATGTCGCAGGAAGTCGTCTGATACTGCTTTGCATAATATTCTGCACTTCCATCAACAACCTTGGCACACGTAATTAAAAAATGGCACCCAGAGGACAGTTAACGGCAGTTCAACGCCCAAACTGTGGGGTGTATTTTGAGTGGCTCTGCACAGCCTTCGCCGGGCATTATCCAATATTTGCCGTAAGGACCGGAAGGAGGGAATAGAGACCTCTTAGTACAGTTACAGAGAGCGTGAAGAAGGCGGTCTGCAAGCACACCCCACAATCATCCCTGGAAAGGTTTCTGTTACCTCGGAGAAAAGAGCTGGAAATGTAATTTAGTAAGGGCACAAACAAGTTTCTCCGCTACGGCAGGAAAAACAAACCACGCAAACAGGGAATGAGGAGCTAAGAGAAGAAGGATTCTGCAGAAAAGGACCTGAAGGTCGCAGTGGTCTACCAGAGGGCCACTGGTCCACGAGCTCATTCTGCTTTAATAAAGATAATCGTTGCACCAGTGGAAAAATATATCTCCCCTGGGAAGCTATTTTTCTTTGAGAAAAGACTGGTAATTAGCGTTGTTCTGTCTGGAAAGGGAAAAACCAAAGGAAACCAAGGTAACAGCCTTTAGAGAGGAGGATAAAGGTCTGTTCTGCATGTTCACGACGACTAAAACAAATAGAAAAGCCCATAGGTTACAAAGGTTGCTGGAGAGAAAATTCAGGTTAGGCATCAAGAAAAGCCTCTTAAGAGCAAGGTCGGTCCGCATCGCGTTTCGACGGGCAGCTTCCCTCCTCCCAAACCACTGCTGAAAAAACCAGGCAGCAAACTGGAAGAGGAACAAACCAGTCAAACCAGACAGGGCTTTCCAGGTCCACCCTGGGGCCGGGAGGGCGCTGGGCTCCTGGCTGCTCCTTGGCCAACTCTTCAATGGGGGAGATGAGATGAGAGGTCTCATCCCACCATTAAAACGAAGGAACGCTGGTCGGGGTGTAACGAGGAAGGCGCAGAAAGGGCAGGGGGTTGCCAGGCACAGGGTCGGAGCTGGCAGTGGGAACTGGGAACAGATTGGGTTTGTTTTCGATTGCGCTCGTAGAGAATGGCAGAGGGCAAACGGGCAGAGCTGGCTCCCTGCTTCGGTTTTCCTCCCACGCCGGAAAGGAACAACATGGCAACCTATTAGGTATAACTAATAGTAATTTTCCACTCGCCTCATCGGCATTTTGATATTACTGCCTAACGTAGCGGTTTTTTAAATGGTAACACGTGCCATTTGTAAAATCCTTCTAGCACCGAACATTCCATGGTGAATGTAATTTCATCATCGATGTGTTACGACGAATAGGAGGATTATTAGGTTAACAGCTGGACTTGATCTTAAACGTCTTTTCGGACTTAAACTATTTTACGATTCTGAGGATCACACCGACTAATATAAATTCGGGGAATACGAGAATTTTCAAGGCAGAGGAAATCAATTTGCTTAAAAGCTTTGAAGAACCTTGTTGGGTTTTTTTTAATCAACTCAAGTCCCTAGTTCTGGAACAGGAGCAGGATAATAAATCCTGGATTAGGAGGCCGTAAACAGTACATATATGACTTCATGACCATTTAGTACCAAGAAGTACTACATGCTTTTCCACACAGAGATCCAGAAGAGTGCCCTTTACATCACGGACATCCTCCTCGCGGGCTATAATCATACCTGAAACCACAGCAATCGGGGGTAAGGAAATTCTTGCCCGTAAAATCATAGCTTTTTTTTTTCTTTAAGCTCCATTTATAGTTTAAAACTGCTGTATGTTTTTTTTTCTTAAAACCTGGCTTGTGCGGAAATCGCAACAGCATGCCAAGGTCTATCTGCACAACCACCTATACCAGACACGCTGAAAAAGCTCCCCCTGGATTCCTCCCCGGGGCAAGGTCAAGCGTCATTTTTTTTGTCTCTGCTTTCTGAGCGAAGAACTGGTTCCAGAGCTTCCAATTGCCGTGTTCCTGACCTCCGCGCTCCTGGCTCTCGGCCAGAAAACTCCTATTTTAGGATTCCCAGCGTGATTTCTCTCCTCGGCGGGATCCCCTGGGAGCCCTGTTGGAGCTCTTCCTTCTCCTTTGCCCACCGGAGCCCGGGGCTTCCACGCCTCCTCCCAGTCCTGCTCAGTTTCCACGACGTGATCTGTCTGCCTGTCTCCTACACAGCAAGTTTCCGTCTCTCTCAGCCAGTCCTGCTGTTAAATGGAAAAGCCCCCAACAAAAGCACAGCCTTCGCTTCACTTCCTTTACTTCTGCCAACCTAAAATCCCCCTCCCCAGTTTCTCACCTTTTCATTTCAGAGTTATACGCCAATATTTGGGTTCTCTGTTCTTCTTCTAAGAGATGTTTCAAAGCCCAAAATCCCAGATCTCTGCAAATTGGAGAAAACATCTTTTCCCTAGGCTTTTGTTTCACTTCCCCCAAAGTGTCTCCTACTGAATCCATGACATTCCGGTTAATGATTCTCCATGGATGTATGGCAAAGGAGACTGACCTCTCCCCTCCTCGTTTTAGCACGCGGAACGGGATACGTGGGTTTATTCATCCAGGGGGTGGGGACTCTTTAATTCAATAGATTCTCCTTCACTTTATGATCCCATACTGCATAAAGACCATCCCGAATTAAAGTGAAAATACTGACTGTGGCACAAAACGTGACCTGGAAAAGGAGAAATGCACTTTATTCTGCTCTTTCTGAAAGCCCGCTCTGTAATTATGTCTGTATGTTTAGATTTTGCGCATCATCTCAAAAATAGAAATTAATTTTGTAATGTAACATACAACATTTATTTTCAAACAATGATTTCATCAGAGTATTTGTAGTGAGGACAGAGTGCTCAGATTTCATTATCTTTATAAATGTATACTGCAAGATGTTTACTGCTATAATATAAAGTTATAATGAGAAATTAACGCTAAACAGAGTATATTTCGTACGCCATTCTTTCTACTACATTCACTGATTTACTTGCTAATTTGAGAAAATGAGTAGCTCTCAATGATTCTTCAAGCTATTAATGCAAATTGGCAAGTCTATATATGACTCAGAATTTGTACCGTTAAATTTTGCCCAAGCCCTAATGAAGAACACAGTCTGAAGAAGCGGAGGGATTATTAGAGCCTTCAGAAAACCATACAAACAATTAGCTCGGTTCAGCTTTGTTTTATGGCAGGCTTTCAAGGAACCGCACTCTTTGCATGCAGCACCAAATCATCGGAAGCACCCATCTTCCAAACTCTGATTAGTAGCCAGCGCCTTTGAATGGCTAGCCATTCTTGTCCGTGAAGATGTGGCCTTCGGCGTCTCTATACCTATAGTATCTATATACCATATGTCCATGGAATCGTCTAGGTTGGAAGGGACCTTTAAGATCACTGAATCATAGAACCATAGAATTGTCAGGGTTGGAAGAGATCTTAAAGACCATCTAGTTCCAACCCCCCTGCCATGGGCAGGGACACCTCCCGCTAGATCAGGTTGCTCAGAGCCCCGTCCAGCCTGGCCTTAAAAACTTCCAGGGATGGGACTTCCACCACCTCTCTGGGCAACCTGTTCCAGTGTCTCACCATCCTCATGGTGAAGAACTTCTTCCTAACGTCCAGTCTGAATAGTCCCATCTCTAGTTTTAATCCATTCCCTCTAGTCCTACCAAGTCAACAAACCAATCGAGTCCAACCAATTGAGCCCAATCATCAACCCAACACTGCCAAAACCCACCACTAAACCATGTCCCTCAGCACCACGTCTGCACGGCTTTTAAATACTTCCAGGGATGGCGGTTCCACCACTGCCCTGGGCAGCCCATATACATCTCTCTATATTCACACTGAGAAACAAAAGAGAAAACAGAGATATATTACCTCTTCCCTCAGCTTGGCTCTTTTAAGATGACACATGAGAGTTAGCAATGTACCCTGTGATTATATCGCTAACGTAAACCCAGAGGAACGTATCTATTCTATCTTAAAGGCCTCCAGGAAGTGTTTAAGACTGTATTAGAAGATCACTGAAATTACCAGGGAAGACCAGAAAACCGGCACCTAATGCAATTGTTTACATACGGCAAATGCTCATTCCTACTTACTCTTCAAGATGTAACTACCAGCCAGGAGGTCAACGCAATCAGCGCATCGCCCGCCCCAGGCCCGTTGCCTCCTCTGCCTCTCCATCTTACTGCATGGGGTTTTTGGTTTGGCATTCTGGTAGCCTTCTCCTCCCCAATTTTGCTTCATATCAAGGTCACAAATGAAAACCGAATTAGTTAGGCTTTTTCTGCAACCTTTACAAAAATTCTGCAACTCCACTCCTCAAGCAACCTTCAGAGAAGATTCTGTGCACAAAATACTGTCCATACAAAAGCTCGGTTTCCTTCGGGTCACTCTACAGTTTCCTCCATAGGACCCAGCGCTTAACGTAACCTAAGAGAAGCCATTGTGAAATTGCTCTCCTTCCTCCCTGTGCCTCCTCTTTCTACTCTTGCTAGCCCCAAAAAGGAACAGATACGGGCACAAAGGATGAGACAAGGGTGAGACAAGCTTAGGTTACTCATGAAGCAGCTCACACAGAAGAAATCTTCTGATTTGCGGTCAGGTGTTAATATATCGTTGTACGCAGTAAGATCACAATCATTTCTGGAGCCTTTAAATTTCAGTAGCTTTTTCAGGATTTTTCCTGCTCTGCAGAATATTGCTCAACGTCAACGAGAATGTTAAGTTCCTGATTTAAATCCTTGTTCAGCGACACGCTATTCACCTCCCTGTTTTCCCCATTTTCCCACAGACATTAGGCTAAACCAGCGACACCTACATCTCACCTCAACAGTTCAAGGGAGGTAACTCTACCTTCACTCGCTGTTTCCCTTTACCTCAGTCTCCAGCAATCTCTACGGGAGAAGAACGAACCACTCCAGCAAGGACTATTCTCTCTCGAACAGGAGAACGTCACGCAGGGAAGGGAGAGGACCAGAGGCAACAGGCACAAACTGAAACACGGGAGGGTCCTTCTGAACGGCAGGAAACACCTTTTTACTGTGACCGAACACCGGCACAGGTTGTCCGAGGAGGTTGTGGAGTCTCCATCCATGGAGATATTCAAAGCCACCTGGACACGGTCCTGGGCAGCCTGCTGTGGGGGGCCCTGCTTGAGAAGCGGGGTTGGCCAAGATGACCTCCAGAGGTCCCTTCCAACTTCAACCACCCTGTGATTCAGTGAAAAATCCTCTAACAAGCCAAGCAATTAGTTCATTTTAATCAGGGAAATAGGAGAGTTACAAACAAATGCAACCCTGCAAGCTAAATTACGAACGCACGTCTCGACAGAATCAACAATATCACGATTCTGGGAACTCTGTTGTGCATTATGCTCAGAGCAGTATTTTCAGCCGGTCTAAAAACAGACTCTTCATAAGAGGATTTTATCTTAGCAGGCGAGATCCTCTGCCTAAAGGGGTGAATTAAGGATAGATCAAGGTATCTGCTTTAACTTTCAAAAGTATCTTTTTTGGTTTGTTTGTTAGCTTTCCTCAAAATCGGGAAGTTTTATACAGCAGCAGCTTTACCAATTATTCGTATTCCACTTTCTTCTCCATTAAAATACATTTTCCATGAAACAATCACATAATCCATAGTCTTTTTCCAGAAAAAAAAAAAAACCAAACCTCGGAAACATTCCGACTACTACACTTGTATTTATGTTCATGCAAATAGCCATTCGTCAAGTCTGTGAAGATATCCTACAGGGAAATTCACAGCATTTAATTTTAAGTCGCCGAATTTAAGGTGCCGAAGGAGGCTCATTTTGCCACCTGGCCAAGGGAAAGGGGGCTACTCCAAAGAAGGGTTGGGAATATTCCGATCAACAGCCCGTATCTTGTTCAACCGACAGTTTAAGCAGCACGAAACTGAGAATGCAAAGGAAAGAAGGAAAATACCCTTTATTACATCTATGACTACGGAGGATTAGAAATAACGTGTTTACTCTCAGAATGAGAACTCTAAATATTGATTTACTAGATAACACTCTATATATTTAAAAAAAAAAAAAATCAGATTTTTTTTTTTTTTTTAAATAAACAAGTGTATTTAAACTGATGTATTTTAGCAGGCTTTCACAAGCTGGAAACAACTAAAACTCCTGGAAAACTACTGCACGTTTTTCGCCAGTGAGCCCGTAGTGCCGACGGAGCGTTCAGATCAATGCCGCCGAGGTGCGACACGTCCTACCCGTCCTACCCACACACTGCTTGATTTTAGCTTTAAATACTCTACCACAAGAAGATCTATTTGTGTAAAATGTACCGTTGCGACGCTCAGAAGACAGTTTGGCATTCGCCTCTATGTTCTCCTTGGGACGGGGAGTTTCGTTCCACTTCAACCATAAGGAGAAGCGCTGAACCGACACCAGCGCAAAAAGCACATTGTGCCTTGGAAGAACGTTGATTCAGTTCAAGATTCTTCCCCTTTTTTGAGAGAAATTACTTGCTCCAGCTTTACATCTGGCTCAGCCTGGAGCGACGGAGGAAGGAAGCGCGTTCTCTTCCCCTCCTGCCCCCTCTGACCGCGCTGCTGGCACGCTGGCAGCACCTTCACGGGGGGAATTTTTGGTGCGTCCTATATGCACGTCGTGAGAAAGAGAGATTGGCTACAAGCATCTTTTGGATGCACTGACAACCAGCTCAATTAAATGCTATATATCAATACTATATTAAATATAAAGCACCTTATGTTTTCTGACCAGACTCTTTCCTCCACTTTTCAAAACGAGCAGCACGTTAGTATGTATTCATTTTCCTGCGGTATCCTTTCCTTTTATAACAAAGCTGGAAGGTGCTAGTAAAAAGGACAACGCACAGATCAGATGTAAGCGTTTGTGAGCACCGAATGACAACAAATAGAGCATGGAATGGCAACAAAGTCGCTGGGAGGGCTGGAGCCGCTCTGCTGTGGGGACAGGCTGAGAGAGCTGGGGGGGTTCAGCCTGGAGAAGAGAAGGCTCCGGGGAGACCTTCCAGCCCCTGCCAGGCCCTAAAGGGGCTCCAGGAAAGCTGGGGAGGGACTCTGGAGCAGGGAGGGGAGCCATGGGATGAGGGGGAATGGCTTTAAACTGAAGGAGAGGAGATTCTGATCAAAGATTAGGAAGAAATTGTTTGCTGTGAGGGGGGTGAGCCCCTGGCCCAGGTTGCCCAGAGAAGCTGTGGCTGCCCCATCCCTGGAGGGGTTCAAGGCCAGGTTGGACGGGGCTTGGAGCAACCTGGGCTGGTGGGAGGTGTCCCTGCCCAGGGCAGGGGGTGCCACTGTATGATCTTTAAGGTCCCTTCCAACCCGACCCATTCTATGACAGGAGAGCTACTGGATTCTGACCTACTGTAACATTCCCCAACAAGTGCCAGCTCATCACTGAGGTGACAATCCTTGCGTTCATTACGCACCGCAGATGTCGAGGCCCACGGGGTCCCATAGACTGTAACAATTAAAGCTGAGAAAAGCATTTAGGAAAAAGGCCAGAATTACGGGATTTAGGGAGGCTGAGGATTCTACTTTATTGGGCCGAACAGTTAAACAAACAAAACGATGAGAGATTATTTAACTTTTTTGAGATCATAAAAACCATTTGTAGTAAGTAAATTTAAAAAATGCAGCGACACAGAAGCCCACGCTGAAAATAGCAGCGCCCCTTCAGCTGTCTCACTAATTCCCTTGCCATACAAATAGGTTTTTTCCTATCTATCCTTACACCGCTGCAATTCTTATGAAGCCTATGGATAAACGACGTTGTCTGGGTTTGCGATGAACTCGCTAAGCTCGCTCACGAGAGACCACCGAGAACTCCAAGTGTAACGCTACGGGTATGGCACCTGCTGCCTCCCCGGTACAAGAACCCCTCTCTTGCGAAGTCTGTTTTACTGTAAAGTCACTTCCTAGCTCAGATGCCGGATTTCAAGAGCACAACCAGTCTCATTTTAGCAGCCTCAAACATCACGATTTTCTCCGCAAGAACAGCAAAGCCACAGCAGAGCCCGCGAAGGCAGCCAGGCAGAAATCGAGACGTTCCGTGCCCTGGAAACGTCCGTTTTTACAAAGAGGGAACCTGTAATAGAAACTGAGCTGATGGAGAAAAATGGGAAGGGAAGAGATCAGCCACCCACAAGTAACCTTGATGCCGGGCACGGGTTAGGGCCCAAAAGCTTAGCCGGGGCAGAGTCTCGCGTTTGAATTCTGGGCCCTCGCCCAAAACAGCATTTGGGGTTTGCCTCCCAAAGGCGGTACAGGAAATCTCAGCACTGAAAACCACCGCTTATTTTACCTATATCGTCGAGACCTGGAAGGGAGACAATATCGCACCGAGGTGATAAATGAAATGCGTGTGTGTGTTGAGCTGTGACTCGGTTGTATCTACGCCCTCATAAACCTGCGCGGATAACGTTGCCACCCCCCTGGTCCTCATCATTGCAGACGGCCTCGTTACAGCGGGGGTGAAGTGGGGCAGGTTGGTCGGCTGAGCCCTCCTGCTGCCAGCTGCCGCGTTGGTTTATGGCAGGCTCCTAAAGTTTATGCATTTTAAGAATAAAAATTAGAGGCCGCGCCTCACATTATTAGCTGAAAAAAAAAAAAAACCCAACCCCGCTATCTGTTTAAATCAAAATCTTTCAACCCGGACCCATTGGTCCCTTTATAGCACTTCAATAGAGACCGAAAGGTAATAAAACAGACTAAGACGTAGGCTGGGAATATTTTCAGTTCGTTTTCAGTCTTTGTTGGTTGAGATCCTGACACACTCGGTTTGCAGCTGGGATGCCAGAGACAGACACGGAACTGGCTCAGTAGCCTCCTTGGGTCTTTATAAGAGCTCCTGCTCCTCCTTTGAGGGAAAGCCAACCCGTCCCACACCTCCACGCCGCTTCTTCTGCAGGTGACACCACGAACCGGGCATCCTCACGGCGTTATTTTTCCTTTAAGTGGATGAGTTGTTCGGGGAAACGGCAAACTCCCCCGTGAACGCGTTGACGTTAACAATCGTTATGGTACGTTCCCGCTCTGTTATCCTGTAATTCTGTGTCAACCTAAGCACCGCGTCAGTCACGCGCGCGCAGCCATCCCGCTTGACCCCACTTCCATGGCTGCCTGAGCTCAGACTTCAAAACCAGGAATAAAGGTTGTTTACCACTAACCGATAATCACCTTAAGAGATGGGCAGCTGAAACATGGACTAGTTTAAGGCAGGATAAATAAATATATCTGTTCTCTCATTGTTCTTAATGTATCACTTTTGTTTACATCTCTTAAAATCCATATAATCCTCCAGAAGGCGGTTCTTCCTTTTTTTTTTCCCTTCCCCTCCAGCGAAGAGATAAAGGGCCTGATCCTTTATTACATTAGGAATGATGAATTGCAGCTAAATGACTCCTCTGGATATACAGCAGCTAAAAATCCGGCGCTCTAAATATACTGATAGAAGAGCAGAAAGCCCAGGCGGTGGAATTAAAACCTTTTGTCATAATGGAGGAGCAAATGCCCTGCAGCACACGCTCCCTTCTGAAGGTGAGATTATCTTTACAAACCGCAGGGAGGGCAATCTCCCGGCAAAGCAAATCCTTGGGCATCCCGAGAGGGACAAGCCGATCGCTTCTCCGAGCATCACGTAAATCCTGCCTTCGTTTTTGCGGTGACACCGAATACGGATGTTCACCAAGCTCCCTTAGCACTCATTTTTGGGAAAACGTATCCAGGCTGGAAATTTTGTCCTACTCCTAAGGATTGCTTCAATCTGATGAGCAGTCGGGAGAAGAATACTCCATCGCAGTCACGGTGGCATCTCCCAGGTGTTGAAACGGGAAGTGGGAGCCATAATGAGGGCAAATTTAAACACAAATATTTCCTGGCTAATGCGTTTGCCATGAGCTCAGGGCGGGATATAGAGGAAAGGAAATCAGAGGGCTTTTAAATAACAAGATCAGCTGGGGGGGAGGCCTGATTTATCTAATCCTTGCTTTCTGTATCTGGGTCGCTTTAAATAATCCCATGATTATAAAGTAGCTCCTCCATTTGTGAGGGCCCCTGGATGAAGCAGCGGTCAAAGCACAACCCCAGCAGCCAACGGGGAACACCTTCTCTCCTGCACTCCGCTGCAGAAATCTTAAAATTGAAGGGAATAATTTCTTTCAGGGGTGACTCCAGGATATGACAGTTAACCTTACTGAACCGGAGAGAATTCTATTTCCTCACTTCGCCTTTTACTTTTCAGCTCTTTGTGCCTCGATCGCTCGACGTTTGTCAGGTCACCTCCGAGGAGGAGGAGGCGCAACGCATTCCCTGAGGTCAGAGCAGCTCAGCGTCATTGCCGCAGGGGACAGTCCACAGGCAGACTCCGTTACTAAGATTATTGCGGTCAGGGCATCGTCGCATTTGGCCGGCTAATATTCCAGTTACCAGGCATCTCCAATTGCCTACACGTGAGTCAGATGATACAATCTGACTTTAAGAGAAAGCAATAGAGGCAAACGGTAATTTATCAGTGGGAAGCGTTGGACTGACTAAATCTGGCCATGTCTCTTCCACCTCGGTAAAAAGGTCAAGCATTGGTGTAAGAATTCCCAATAACGTCACAAAAATAGCCGCTCTTTGAGGAGAAGATTACAAAAAAGAATTACTGTTCTAATGCACCAGCGACAACAATAGGTTCGGGGTAAAGAAGCGACCCGGCTGTGACAGGAGGATTCCACTGGGAATTTGCGATGGGCGAGCGGATGTGCGCGAGAGAGACAGCGTGATGGATGGCCAACGCCACTTCCAGGGGGGTTTCTGCATAACGAAGCATTTCGACGTCCCCTGAGGGCTTTTTCCAAATTCCCCACTGAAATTCCCAAGTACCCAGAGGATCCCACACACAAGCGAACACATAGTGCAGAAGATGACGTCATTCCATGGGGTGGCCTTGGGCTGCTCCGCAAGGAAACGTAGCCAGAGCTCCAAGGAATAGCCTGGACCAACCCCAGGAGATCTGCTGCCCACTTTACGTTATAGTTTGTACCATCCAGCCCCCCCAGACAAGATTTTATATTATCAATGAGTACAGCTCGGTCAGACCTACACGTGACCAAAAATCATGAACGAATCAAGCAAAGAAATTGCAGAAATGGATGTTTTACTTGATGACGCGCGTCTAGATCTGCTCCCTGAACTATCAGCAGAGTCAACCAAGTGAATGGTTTATGGATACTCATTATATAAATGTATTGTCTCCAGCAATACTTGAGCCAAACAACGGCACACTTGTCAAATTCTAGGTGGAGGTGTGTCAAAGAAGGACCGGCAACTTCTAGATCTCTCTCGGGCCACTTCTGGGTGCGCCCTCATTTCAGCCTTCGCCTGAAACACGCTCACGGAAGATGTCAGCTCTCAGATGATACGCGTGCAGGTGAAAGTGGAGTCATTCAATTAGTAATCACTGCGCAATTAGGCTTTGCATCAAAATAGAAACGACTTTTCTAAAAATAGCAGTGACGACTTACTAGCTCAAGAGGAGCAGAGTTTTTGAAAGAGGGAGACAAACAAAACAGCTCTGAAGGCCAACGCGAAGCCGAAGGGCAAAGTAATCTAATGGAAAAACAAAATCCATAAAACCAAAGTCCTGAATGCGTAACGGTCTCAGATAGCGCAGATGGGGACTGTACTCTCAGTGGTTACAATGTTTTTAATCGCATTTGCTGAGATAATTCTGTCATTGCTTTGTTGGAAGGAACCGGGAAATCGGTGTGGAGTTTCAGATGTCACCGGTGGTAAGTTTTGAGAAAGGCCAGTGCTTTTATGCCATTTAATGGAGAAAGGAAAGGAAAACCAGTAAATTGAACAAGCTGGAGGTGAGAATATTCTTTTATCTATCAGATGTATTGTCAGGGAAGAAATTTTGTCGCTATGGCAAATTGTCATCACTGGAAATGAGAGTGACCTTGACAGACACCAAGTTCTGCACAGAGGAAGTTATGGGGCAACCTGAGTAACGGCGCTGGCATTAAATCCCTACCAGCAAATGGCATTTAGCAGGGGCCTAAAAAAAATAAAGTGTGAAATAACAGAGATACCAGGGAGAGGATGTAATATACCCCCAATACCAACAACTGTTCACAGAAGATTCACGGGTGACAATACAGCATCTATTTTTAAAAATGGAATTGAGAAAAACCCTAAGAGAAACTGAGCATTTCAGTCGTAATTTCTCCCTTTTTTTTTATTCAAAGTTACCTTTAATATGTATTTTTGTTCATTTCTGGGCTTTCTCAATTAAGTTCTTTCCCGATAACGAATTTTTTTTTTTTTTCTCTTCACCTTTTCATCAGTGACGTACTTCCTGACCAAAAAAAACTTAATATTCGAGTATTCAAGCATATTCTGTTCAGTCGTTCTCTTTTCCTTTTTCTATGTAACTTGCTATTTTTCTTTTGTGACCAGCTGTAGTTAGGTATGCTTGAGTCTCTCCTCATCTTTTACCATCAATCACGTGTCTCTTCTTTATTACTTTGGAAGTTTCTGTTTTTCTTCTCTCTTTTTTGCTAACTTATTTATTTGCTACGACACCTGGGATTCTTGAGCATGTCAACGCAATCTGGAGTAGAAAGGTGGCCTTCACGATCCCCATTCCATTCACGGGGCATGGAGTAATTACTTTTTTATTTAATCTTCCAAAGGAAGCTGCTGGTAAATGAGTACTGGAACCAAATGCTTAGGAGTTTGCTCAGAGCCCTGACTAAAAAAAAAAAAAAAATACATCCTTTCCACCCATCGTATTGGCAACTTATTCATGAGGCTCTGAACATCTCCTCCCACCCAAAGCTGCTCTGGATCCATCTCTTCCGGCAAAGAGCGGCAGGAGAGAAAGACCCAACCCAAAGGTCCCCACAGCCGGACCACGCTGCGTGAAGGACTCACCCCCCCAACTCAAGTCAACGGGACTTAATTCGGACAACGTGGCACAACTCCAGGATGTACATACCGCAGCGGTTTGAATTCATCCTGTCTGGAGGCAACCAGTGAGCAGTACTGGGGGGGGAAAGTGTCCTCCATCAGATTCAGTCAATTAATTCAAGTAGCAAACGCCGGTTAACAGGTCCGTGTACGTTACACAAAACATCCAGCACTAACAATAAACACGTTTAAGACTAGAATACTGTACAAAATACCCGTGAAAACAATTTCCAATTCTGATAGAATTTTTTTTTTTGAATTTAGAAAACTTCATTTATTTCTCCAGCAGAAAGCAGAGCCTTTACGAAGACTTTTTGAGGGATAATGCTTCATGAAAGTATCATTTTTACAATTATTGCTCCTACCATGCTCAAAGTCCTAACATTAAAGACATTACTTTATCTTCTTATGCACAGGAAAAGGCTGATAAATGTTTGAAGAAATCATCCAGTTAGGTCATTATGAAAGGAGTTTGCTAAATTTTTGAGCAATGGAATTACAACATTTCTTATCTTTAATGGAAGTAGAGCATGGGGAGCAACTACTGGCCATCAGTTGTCCTGAGAAAGCTCTTTAGCAGTCGCTTTGGGGCAAAAAGCATACTAAAGGCAATATTTTAAAAAATCTCAGAGTCAGGCAGCTTAAAGATCTTTCCCGTTTCTCTCTCTTGTCTTAAAACGTAATGAAAGTACAGACAAATGACTTCATTTTATAAACCTATTCGTTCCTCTCCTGCTCCCTACTTACTTTACACTGTCCATCGTAAGTTTGTAACATCAAACAGCAAAAAAAAAAAACCCCTCCAGGTCCCAGTTTCCCAGGTATGGGCGAGCAAGATGTGGATTTAGGCAGACTTAGGATGGGCTCTGACAAATCAAAACCTTTTACAAACTTGTCTGTGTTCCTAATGATCAGGGAACGCGCTTGAGAAGAGGACTGAGGAGAGCATCTCCCACCGGCCCAGCTTCTTGAAACTGTCTTCAAGCGAGGTAGTTCCTCGCTGCACTGTTAAATCAGATCACTCTCCTCTTGTTCTGCTCACGTGCCTCAGCAAGATCAAGCTAAGGGCCATTACCTTGCCTACAGACAGTAAGCGCCAGGCAAATTGCATTTGAAATTAGTCTACCCCTGAAGGGCGACTTGTTTTTCGCATCGTCTTAGCTTACGCCGTTGCTGCAAAAATGGTATTTGTGGTCACCGAATGACGCACCAGGACTCGATCTGAACACTGTTAGTTAGCTCGATGATCTACCGTGAGAATGTCACAAGCTGACTAAACACTTCAGAAAGATGACGTTCCTCTATCATATATAGTCCCCGTTTATACCATCGGTTCGGTTCTTCGTAGCTACAGACACGAAGAACTGAACAGTCTACCTAACTACGGTTAAGGTAGCATTTACAAACACTGGTCACATTATTTATTTGGTAAATTGTTCCAAATCCTAAACAGAGGAAACATGTATCTCAAACATGTGTTAGGATAACTCGGTCAATTAATCTATGGTGCTAACAGCTGATAGGGCAGCGGAGATAGGGATAGTTCGCTCGGAAAACAAACCAACCCGGCTTGTTTGTGGTACGTTCACCGCAAATTTAGCGCATCTTGTTTACGGCTCTGAAGTCGCAGGAGGCAGCTGCCTCTACAGCCTCCCCCAAACCAGAGAGAGAAGAACCAGCCGTCAGTCGGTCTCTGCAACATCACCACCTTCTCTGGTAGGTTTTGGGAGAGCAGAGAAGCTGCACGTCAGTGGAAATAACCGGGCTGGTTTTACAGTTGGGTTGCCTGCCAGGACAAGGGGGGTTTCCCCCATTCAAATGTACATTCCAAACTTTTTATTTAGACTCTTTCTGATCACATAAAGGATGAGTTCAGAAGCCTGGAGTTCGCTACCTAAGCAAGTTTTTAGCCAACAAATAACCGTGAAAAGCAACTGTAAAAATCAAGTCTGAGAAATTAATCTTCTTGGTTGCTGCTCACCAAATTCAACTCAAACATATCATACGATGTCATATATCTACACTTGGAAAAATTTCTGAAACAATTTATTAAAGCACACTAGGAATTCCTAAATTGCTAGGAATGCCAGTCAACAACAATGTGAGTTCCTGTATCACACAATGAGTACGTAACGACTTAAAATTTGTCACTTACTTGTATTCTACTTACCACTGAATGCTATGGAAAGCCTCTATTTGATTGATTTGTCAGGTCTGGAATCACTAACATCTCAGACCTGTCTTATAAAATCTCACCAAATAAGTTTTAGAAGAGAGAAGAGAAAACAGCACCATACCTGAGATTGTGCATTAATATTGGCTCCTTCCTTAACCAGAACTTTGACAACTTCAGCTTGTCCTGCTAGGGACGCAATGTGCAGGGCTGTATTCCCTTTCTGTTATAGGGAGGGGAAAAAACAAAAGACATCACCCTTCTTCAGGAATAATTCCGACCTGCAGTTCTTCATAACACTCATTCTTCGCGTACAATTTGACCTTATCATTTACAAGCATCACAGGGGACGGAACTGGTGGTTGCGTAACACTAACGCATCCTAACGTAACTTTTGAGTGAAATTATGGAACGGGATTGGGGCACGGGACAAACTTCTAGGTAAAGCTGAGTAGAGGCTAACAGGTTTTTTCATTCAGGTCCAGAGATCGAGATTTCCAGGCCAATCTCTCATCCTGGGAGCGATATTTAAATGGCTTTATTACAGAACCGAGTTTCACAAAACCAGAATAAAACCCCGGAGTCCTACCTAGAACCTGGTGGTCCTTAACAACAGCTTCGCTGAGGGGGGAATCAAAATGTTTTTGAAAGAGGAAACTTCTGTTTTTCCATCAGTGATGGAAAGCACGAGTTCAGCAAGAAGCTCTCTGAGCGATAACCTTGATGGCCGTCCCGTGCGTCAGAAAACATAAAAAATAGGAGAGCGTCGCAGGGACACAGGGGTGGGAACCAAATGCAAAAGCTGAGCAGAGCCAGCCAACCTGGACACCAGGAGTCAAACATTACATCGTTCAAGCCAACAAACCTGGCCCACCACAAGGAATTTTCCACCCAGAGAGCAATAACACACTGATCGAATGTTTTGGACGTACGCACATGCCTGATCGTGGAAAGGCTGAAGGCAAAATATCACAGAGGTGTTTTCCTCCATCGTGCCCTCGAGCCAAAAGGCTCTGGCTACCATACGGTCAATTACCAATTTTCACAGATTTGAAAAAAATCTACTAGTTTGAGCTATATTCCCTCTCCAATGGGGAGCTGGCATTGGAAATAATGAAAAATCTGGCACTGCTAAAACCTTTTAATGCTTCCCCTGTAAACAGACTGTACAAATAATAATCTTTCCCTCTTTGTTTACTAACGATGAGCTTCAGCAAAGCACACGGACTCGCTGGCCATAGCAGAAATAACGTTTAAAACATCAGTGAGGGATTTATATTATTAGCTGATTTTTGTACTTCGATTTTTTTTTTTTTTTTCTAAATTTCTCCCGCCTACTTGACTTTCGTCTTTTTGTGAATAAAAACTTAACAGACGTGCATGAATTACCTTCGTGGCAGAATCCACAGCCGACCCTCTTTCCAATAGTTCTTGTACCAGTCCCACGTGGCCTTCTTTAGCCGCCAGGTGCAGAGCGTTGAGTCCATTCTGCAAGCACAAGGGCCATATCAATTACAAATATCAGTTCGGAAGACACGCGTTCCTACCTTGCCCTGGTGCGAGGAGGAGATTAGTAGCTGGAATCCTGTTACATCTCTTAGCTGACTGTCTACATAAGTCAGATATTTTGGACTTGGCTATTTAAGCCAAGGGGCTGCGTGACAAACTTCTCCAATAACATTTTTCTCGTAGCAACAAAGACACCAAAACAAAGCGTATTTTGCAAGTATTCATAAGAGATTCCTTCCTTTCCCATAGTTTCACGTTTTCCCAGACTACTAACCTTGGGCACCTCCACAGAGCCCATTATTTCGAAATTTGAGCGCGTACCTGCTTTCTCTCTACTGTAAATTTATCTAGCCCCATTGAGGTATTATCAACACAGAGAAATCACAGGAATTAGACAAATTTACGCAGGATGTGTCTATTCAGTCAGGATTATTCCGGGCTGATGTAGCTGTCCTGAACCCTGGACTCTCCTCCGGGATAACTGGTATCAAACAGAAAAGCGAAAGCGCAACTAGACCAAAATGGTTGTTGATCGCACGTGGCTCGTAAATTATATCGACCCTGGTTTCTGATGAGCGAGTCTTCACTCAACTCGGAGGTTTTGTAACCTCATTCAATAAGGAAAAGAGAATTAACAAAATAAGAGCTAGGATTAAAAAAAAAAAAAAAAAAAAGCAATGTAAGAAAGCATCTAAATCCTTTTCACATTGAATAGGAAGAAGATACTTTATCTTCTTATATTCTTATAAATTCCATTCTTTTATTATATAATTATTTATATAATATAATAATATAATACAAAAATTATTCCAATCTTTTATTATATAATTATTCCATTCTTATATTATAAGAAATTATATATTCTTATAAATTCCAGCCATGGAAACCATATCTTCCTCTTCCTAGCATCCCTGTTCCACCCGATGGAAAAACAGAAAATGACAGTCTATTTTAACGGAATCGCCAGCCTAATTTTCACAATCCTACGGTATTTTTCACAGTACATCAGGCAGGCGACAGGAACAGACGCTGCCATTGCCCTCCAGCGTTCTCCTGTTTCCATACTGCAGGCATCACAAGCCACGCTCCGGTACCCGAGCAACTCGCAGCGAGTTGAGCGCTGTGTAAGTTTTAGTGCTTAACTCGTCTCTGAGCAGCTCGGAGTCATTTAAACGGCGAAATAAACCAGCAGCTTTCTGGCCTTCTATTTGTCCATCCACTGCCGCAGTTGGAGCCCGTAATTCCCAGTAGGATTTCAAAGCGCTTAGCACTTCACAGGAGGCGTTTAATGGGAGTGGGTCCGACGGCGGCAGACACAGCAACGCACACGCGTTTCTGAAGTAACTCCATTTAATTCTACCTTCACGTGAGCAGCACAGGCAGGTTTTTTGGGGGGCAAATTCAGAAGCGCAGCTATGAGGAAAGCGAAGGAACTGAAGGAAGGCTACACTCACAAGCTGCCAAAAGAAGAGGAAGGCCCTTACGCGGCCTGGCAGTTAGGAAACGTGAATGAGAAATGTGGTTTCAAACCCCGTTTTGCGGGTAAAGCAGCAGCAACCAGATGTTCCTTATTCCAGAGGAACACTCTTACTCCCGAGCTGCAGAGCCCAGGGGTGGCAGGAGTCCCCGGATCAAGGACAAACTCTTGGCCAAAATTATGTGGTGAGGTTGACCACAATCGCCAAGATGAGGAACGCTGTACATGTCAGTGAATTTTCTGCAGGCTGAAAACATTTCAGAAAGCTCCAAACTTCCTTGTCCTTTAACCTGAGATGAGTATTAAATAACCATAATTGCCACCTACCGCGGATGAAAGCTTGGAAACGGTATTTTGTGGGGAAACACACAGCGTTCCCCTCGTTGCTGGAGAACACAGACCTCTTCTCATATCCAATCTCACAGATTCGGCCGTCGACGCTTTCGACGAGGGCAGGAGCGGTAACTTTGCCTCCTTACGCAGCTGCTGCATCGCTGTGACACGCCGTTAACCTCTCTCGCTGGCTGCGAGCAGACTCAAGGCCACCAGCGGCAGAGACACTGCAGCGTTGCGTGGCCCACGGGAACGGCACGCGCACACCCGCCTCTGAACGCAAAAAGTTGAGGACAAGCTTCTTTTTCGGTTCACCACGGGCCCGAGGATGGAGAAAGCAAGGCTTCTCCCTGTGCTTAATTAGCAGCAATCGCTTAAAATACCTGCACTCGTACCCCTAAGACACATATATAACGGTAACACATTAAGCGGCCTGAAAGCTAGTAGCGTTGCATAGCTTATTGTGCGTTTCCTTGCAACACACGACTTTTTTTAGTCATTGAAACATAGGCAAAATGAAAACATGAGGTCCCGGAAAAAGGTTATAGAAAGAAACTACAGCCTAAATACAGTTCCTACTGTACCCATTCCAATTCCGTACTTCCTTAAATAAAGTAAGCCGGGGCGAGCAGCGGCAGAATCACTTTAAATGTTGAGGGCCAGCACGACCGAAGCCTTAAAGCAAGCTTTGTTCCTCCATAATCAGAACCGACGCCGTAATTATTTCCCAACCCACGTGGCTGATCCCTGCTACTTATGACGACGGAAGCTCAGATTGAATCAACGCAACTCCTCCGTTCCTGCCGACGGGTTTCTTGTGTTTTAGAACAACAAAGGTTTCTGGCACTGCCCTTTTCCTCTCCCGTGGCTACCAAAGAGTGGTGGGTGGGTGGGTGGGTGGGGGGGAGATGAAATTAGTTGTCTGCTAAGCAAAACCGCACAGCACAGAGACTACAAGCCTACGTACGGCATAACTACCTTTCTTTTAGAGGTTCATTTGCAATTCTTTCATAAGAGACCAGAGCACTAAGCCTTCCAAGCTTGGTTCTTCAAGTCTTTCCTTGCAGAGCCTGATTCCCTCCGTTCTTTTCCTCCTCCGCCACTGAGCCAGAGGCGTCAACATTTCGTATCCCGTGGAGCGCTACAAACGCGCGCACACACCACCACTGCTCACAGCACTTCTTATGGTGCCACCCTGCACGTTTTCACCACAGATTTCTTGTACGTCACAGAAACCACCAACCTCTTCTAAGCCTGGTGAAAAATCAGTCGCTTCCCCCCCCACCCCCCGGCTAAGTCTCACCGCTACTGTCAGAGAATCACCCAAGGAAGTCCACGCTGCTTCTGCCTTTGAATTCCGTTGCCTCATGGAGCGATCCTCATGGAATGGAAGTTCTTCAGCCACTGCCCGGTTCTGCTGTGCCATTGACTCCTTCTGCGAACATCACCCATATCGCTGGGACGTCCAACAGCAATAACGGCTTATCTTATTCCTGCCCAACCCTGCTATGCCAAAGCAAGCTGGCCCCACCGAAAGGCGCCTTCTTGGCAGAGCATCCGATCCACCTGTAGTTCAAAGAACATTTTCAATCCGCCAAGTCAGCACTGCTGCCAGAGGGGCGTCTGCTTCTCCTGTCCTCGAAGTAAACTTCCCTAGGGTTTACTTCTGCTTGAAGGTATTCATTAAGTACTCAGTATCTTTAAGAACATCAGGAAGCAGGAACGTGTCTTACCAAAATTAACCCTCCTCTTTCCTTTACGCTATATTTATCTATGCTTTATTTATACATGACCCCTTAACAACCCCCATCGACGCTGATGGAAGTTGGGATGCAACACTTCCCAGGAAGATTTGCCAACATTTGAGTTTCCAATTACTCTTGCCTTTGCCGCACAAGGCGAGGATGGCATTTAAGCAACCTACAGAAAAAAAACCAAAAAAATCAGGGAAGTCAACGAAAATAAAACCATACAAAAATCTATTATTTTTTTTTTTAATGTTTCGACACTCCCTTGAAGCACGAAACGCGATGCACTTGTACCAAGTTCCTTCTGCTGATGCTGTATTCACAGATTTATTTATATATATATATATCCCACACACTAGCAGGCCAATAGCAAAGCGTAAGTTACAAACACAATGAAAATTAAACATTTAAAAAGCTCTTGTGACTAACTCTGCGTGGTTGTGCCAACTCCTTTACACGCTTTGCCAGAGCTAAGAAGGCGGCCGCACTCATGAGTAGAGGCCGAGACTAAAAAGCAACATCATGGTCTTTGTTCAAGTCAAGTACTTTTCTCTGTCTCTTTTAATTGATGTCAGGCTAAGGTTGCTGCAAATTCTCTCCTCTGAATAAATCTCTCGGGGAAGGAGAAAGTGCACGTGGTCAACCTCTTCTCGAGAAGGATCTGGGAAAGGGCACATTGGAGAGCCGGGCACGGCCTCCTCAAGTCGGAAGGTTTGCTGAAGTTCTTCCCCAAAATATCACGAAGAAATAAAAGCGGACGGTTGAAAGAAGAAAAAAATCATTTCAGACGATGAAAATTCTCCCTTTGTGTCGCTTTACAGCCTATGAATTCATGAAAATGAATTAACCTACTGGGTGACATCCACACACGACAGCGTCGCCCTCGTTATGACTGGAGTGCTACTCCAGTGGGCAGTTAGCACTGCCGGGAGCGTTTGCTGCTTTCCCTTTGGGCTCAATGAGGGACTAATTAACAGCTGGTGCTCTGTCTCACTGTAACCGAAGCAATAAGGACACCAACCAGACTATGCAGAAGCTAACAAAACGAGAGCAAAAGCCAAACAGAGCTAAGTTTTAAAGAGCCTTGGGGCTGGAGGCACCCCAAAAACTACCTAATATTTGAATCCTGTTCTGTTCAAGCTATCGTCCTCGTGAACACAGACATCTTCTTCAAAACAAATGCCAAAATCCATCAGATCCTTCCTCCCCAGAAAGTAACTCCATCACCATGAAAGCTGCCAAGCCTCCAAAGACAAGATGGGGAAATGTTGCTTTACGTTGCCTTTTGGATTACCACTTTTCTTTCAAAACACAGCAAACACCTGATGAACCCTCGGACGTATCGGATTTTGGGGTCTAACTTCTGCTAGAACTACGGGCTCACAAGCGCGTCCTGTAAAATTGAAGTTCATTTTGCTACTCAACGTTTTCAATGTTGCTCCAGAAGCAAGCCGTCTCCTCTTGCTACATTAACCAGAAATAGCAACCGCGTCCTAAAATAACTACTTTTGGAACATAAGGAAAATAGCTTGAAAGGAATCGGAGATTTCCAACGGCTATCAGTTTTTCATCCCCTGAAATACCAGTAATTAGACTTTTTCTCAACTAACTGTTGTTAAAACAGGGAGATTTCGTCCCCTGACATTTCTAACTCTCTCTAGAAATAAAGAAATAGAAATGATTTAAGATTTTCAGAATAGATGATGGTGCTTGAATTCAGATTAAAGTAAGCAATTCCGTAATAATTTAACTTGATACGAAGGTAGCCTTCGACAAACATACCTAAGTCACAACTAATTATTAACTACATAACTATATTAATAACTGTAATTAAGCCCTGTATTCAGTATCTCCAGAAATATTAAGTTCCATCAGATTTTGGAAACAGTTAAATTGGGGAAACACTTTGATTATCCTTAAAGACAGATCTCTACAAACACTTGGGATCTGAGAAACAAACATAAAACTGAAGAAAGCATCTTCATGTGTTCTCTCTGTCGCTCTTAACGTTACGTACTGTTTCCTGAGATGGGATCTAGTCTAAAAATAGCATTATACCAAGAAAAAAAAATATCCCGCATGCACAAGGCTTCATTTTTGGAAGAGCATTCAGATATCTCACTCTTAAAAATAAAACACAGCCCCTGTGTTTTGCACAGAGCGCGTTAGCTTTTCCCCTGAGACACGCAACCACGTAGACACCCCATGCGGACCCCAGAGAGGAGGAGGAGGAGGAGGAGGAAGAGGAACTCTAAGGCTGCAGAAGCAGCTGCCGTGGCTTGTTCACTATCCCCAACCTCTAGAAGAGGAGTCCACTCCTAGTAAAATCTACAATACGCCAGCGGTGCTTAATCAACAGAAGCTGAGGGTCTTCGTTACCAAGCAATTTTATACGGCACCAGAATTGGGAGTTTGCAAGAAGAAGCTTCAATGGATGGTGAAGGCTACGAAATGGGGCTCGATAGTCCTGACGAAGACACAGGATGCCCATCTCAGCTCGTTATTTGTACTTGGGAACTCCCGCAGAGTAATCGATGCCTTCACATACCAGATGAGCCACAGCACAGCGAGAAGTTTTTCCTGGCTAACGGGGCTGAGACGATCCAAGTTAGAGATTAATCTTATTCGTAGACCCGAAGGGATTACTTCAGCATTTTTTGTTCGGTGCTGTTTGTCAAGAGCTCAAAACACTTCATACAGTCTAGAATGCTCCCAAGTTAACTCAACCCAGACGCCAGGTAAAATTACTTAATTAAAATCCCATTAATATGGGATCTTTCTGTTTTGCACACTAGTCAACTACTGTTATTTTATTTCTTTTTACCCTAAGAAGTGCAGGTTTAAGTCCAGCTTTGATCTTAACCACAGTGCAAACCCCCAGACTCTGGAGAGTTGGCCATCGATCACCCAGGAACGCTTTATCTATTTCAAGCCACTTGGAAATTCCGCGGCGTCTATTCTTCTGCCCTTCGCATTCATCTGGCTCCGATTTCACCTACGCAGGGCAAGAGCTTTGCCGGCCAGCTGCACACGGGAAGCACTTTTCCCCAGAAGATAAGCCCGCAGCGACCCTAGCCATATTGCCTCTCGCAGAATATGAACAGCAAAAAAACCCCACCTTGTAATGTTTCCAAGTAATTATTATACTAACCGTGCTCTGTCCTGGGGGTGACTCCTTTTCGTTAATATTGGTGCTTATAATCAAGGCATAAAATTTGCTCCATCTATTTAAATATAAGAACTTGAGTCTCGATTTACTTTCTCCTGACCAGGGAACTTGAAGTTTGCCAGGTTGTGTCCCATATAACTCGGCACATTTTTTCTTGACAGCAGGTCTTTTAATGGGAACTTCCTTCTAGACGGTAAGACCAGATTCTTCTTATATGTTTTCAATAAGTAGCACGTGGAAAGCCCCAGTTCTTATCCTGTTCATCATTAAATTCCTTGGCCCAGACAACAGAACTGCTCTCAAGTCTGTGTCCTAACTTCCATATGCCTACCCTAATCATCGGCAGCTTTTCTTCAGCAGGGAAGGCAACGTCTCCAAATGTTTTACATCATTTCTTATTCTTCCATCTACTCTTTTTTTCTTTTTTTTCTTTTTTTTTTTTTTTTTTCTTCTCAAAAATAAAAAATGGCCGGGATTGTGGGGTTTTTAATCAGCTTTGACATTTTTCCAGTCTGAACGTCAGCGTCTAAGTATCAAAAAAAAGGAGCAAGGAATTTTATGGAGGTTTTCTTGGTGGTATAGATAAGACTTGGATAGTGTAAAGCTCCAGTTCAGGAAAACAGCCTTCTTCAGACTAGCCCTCAGCTGCATACTTAAATAAAATTAATGTAGGCTTAAAACTCAACACGTAGCTAATTTTCCACAGAATTAAGGACTTGCGAGGTTCTCCCTACAGCAGCCTGGGCCACCCCACACCACCTCCTGCCCCCACTCTTCTCCTGGTCCCATGTGGTAGGACCACGTCCCGAAGACACAGCGTCCGCGTGTTTGTTTTCCCTGGGCGAAAATTCCTGAAATAATACAAATTCTGTACCACAGGCTCTTAATACAGAGGGATTTTTTTTTTTTTTTTCCTTTAAATTTGCCACGGGTTAAGTTGTGCACAATGTGGCTCACGGCCTGAGACAAGGCTTACGGGATCACGGTTTGCTCGGATACACCGGGGGACTCTGAGGAGCAGCAGGACCCCCAGCACAAGCTTTCCCTGCTGCGTGAGGAGAGCGGTCCCTGCACCCAGCACCCCCTGGAACCGCTCCCAGGTCCCATCTCAGAGAAAACCACCTGCTTTATGCCAGAAGGAGCCTGGGAGCCAACTAATACCTATAGAGCATGGATGAGGAGGGAACCAGGACTCAGGGGTCAAACTGGGATGTTCAGAGTCTTCTCCTCCGCTCCCAAATTTCCCCTGAACACCTGCATCTTTCTGCCAGGAACTCTCCCTCTTTATAGCCCTTCCTTGGAGTCAAACAGACTCTTGGACTCTCCAACTCTTGGAGCCAAACAGAATAATCTGTGCTGCCACCAAGCTCAACCCGACGCTGCAGCCTACGGAGGTGAACCATCTCCAAAGTTTCTATTTAGATGCTGCGCTCAAATTTTAGCCCTCCTCCTGGTGCACAAGTTATAAAACACAGCTTCTGTGCCTTTTCTATTGACCGATTTACTGATTTTCATGTTGTTTAAAAACAAGCTTTGAGTGATTTTCCTTTCAGAACTCCTAGCCATGGTCCAGTCGGTGGTCATTTTGGTTAAATCTGACGAAGAGTTAAGGGAGAGTTGGACACCATATAGCCTGAGCTTTCATGTCCTCCTTCAAAGAAATGCCCCTGATTTCACCAGAATATCGGGCTGTTTTTCAGGACTGATGCAGACACTTACTTGTATATTTATTTTAAGTCACGGTTACAGTCCTGTTTAATTCGATGGCACCAGTCACTTAAGTGTTGCAAACGTAGCTCCCTAGGTTATGAAGCAAAAGCAATTGGATTTCTATGACAGACTTACAAAAGAGCCAAGATAAAACTTTTTATCACATCACAGCGATAGAATCATACCGACGGTGAAGCTCTAACAGCTTATTTTTACAGCAGTAATAACTTTCCTGAAAAGGAATGTAGTACCTTAAGAAGAAAATTTAAGTACCTTTTTCTAACAATACGCGAAACAATTTACATTATAGGTAAGATTGACCAGCGATAAAAACATATTTAAGTTTACAGTTTTCTGACACAAGGTAAAAAAACCCGCGGTTGCTCTCAAACTGTCCGGGGGTAACGGGAATCGGATTGCTAATGCGAGTGAGCTACAAGATTTTAATCTTCTTGGACACAAGTTTGTTAGTCGGCTAAAAATACCACCCACTCTGTGTTTACGTACCGGCTGAGATCTCACCAAAATAGCAAGGGAGACCTCAGACTTCCGCACCTCGGGTCACAGGGGATCAGGTGCTTCGTGTGGGATGGCGAAGGAAAACCAATCGGCTGACCATACTGCGTTCAGGGAGATAAACCAGTATATAATGTCTCTACAATGCCCAGCGCCCTTTCTGCTACGAGTGGACATTTTGAGTTGGATTTGCTCTCGGTGAAACGGTTCCCTCCGCAATTCCAGCAACGGCTCCTAAGGGAGGAGACTGGCACTAAACCTCCTCCTGCTTCCTTTGAACTACAAGATGAAGAAGTGGTTTAGAACCCCCTGAATCATAGAATGGTTTGGGTTGGAAGGGACCTTAAAGACCATCCAGTTCCACCCCCCTGCCCTGGGCAGGGACACCTCCCACCAGACCAAGTTGCTCCAAGCACTGTCCAACCTGGCCTTGAACCCCTCCAGGGATGGGGCATAACCTCCCTGGGCAACCTGGGCCAGTGTCCCACCACCCTCACAGGAAAGAATTTCTTCCTCAGATCTCATCTAAATCTCCCCTCTTTCAGTTTAAAACCGTTCTCCCTCGTCCTATCGCTACACAAAGATATATGAGGTCGTGCACTAACTACACAGTTGCGACAAATTCCTTCTAAAATTTTATGAAGGCCAAAGCAGGATTTGGGCAACCAGCAGACCAAGAAAGTCTTCAGGAGAACTAAACCACTGAAGTCAAAGATACACCCGAAAAATGCAAAAGAGGCTGGTTAAAACAGTACAAATCTTTTTCTTACAATAATAGCTCTAGGGTATACCATCGTTAAGCCAAAGGCAGAAGATGTATAAATACTACCTTGGAAAAACCTCCTTCTGCCCCCTTCAAAGCAATTCCTTTACAGGTTTCTGAAGCAATTTACTAATAGTTTTCATACAAGTGGCTTCCAGGTATTGAAGAGGAAAACAAAAATTACATTTCTTCCCCGAGGGTTCAGGGATACAGCAATTGCAACCCGATTTTCCAGAGCCTGGGCAATCTGCCCTCAGGATCTCTGGCAGGGTACTGCTCCGGAGCACGCTGCCCAACGCCTTGGTTAAAACCCTTTCAGAAAAAGGAAAACTTACAATTTCATGGGGGATTATTGCTCTTGCTACCGAAGAAGCCCCACGCTTTCGCAGCATTTCTTTGCGACCAAAGAAATACCCGGCTTTTAAAGCCCACGTTCGTATCAGAGCAGGAAACAAACTCAAGCTTTCCGTCTGAAAACTGACTCGGAAGAGGTGTACCTATCATCGTGGTTGTTAAAAAAAAAATAATTTATTAGCCGTCACACCTTAATGGAGTCTTAATATAATTTCCTTACTCATTCCAAAGATAAATACAGCTATACTTCCTAAATATTTATTTATAATAGGTGTGTCCACAGCAACTAGCAGCTCGACGCCTGGACACAGTAAGGAAAATCTTAATTATTTCTGATCTTAATCTGAACAGCCATGAGAAGAGATAAGGCAACATGGGTGTTTTCTCCATACAAAGCCTAAAATAATATCTGTTACTTGAATTTTTTTCCACTATCCGGTACTAGTAGATTCCATCCCTACCCATTTCCCAAGGGACAGAGAAGCTCCAAACATCTTATTCCTGGAAACATTCTCCGCCAAGAAGGGAATTATTTTTTTATTAAATCCAAATAGAAAAATAATGTGACTGACGGGGGGAAGATTAGATTCACAATGGAATTCTCTTTCTTTTCTTTAGTAAAGCAAATACTTTCCAGCATTTTTCTGTCTTTACGTTACTTAGTGACACTTAGATGATACTTTTCACCACAAAATAGAAAAAAATTTGAAAAACCTAATTTAATAGAGTATCGCGTGCAAGCAAATCATATTTTAGTTCTAAAATTTGTTTACTAAAATATTAACTGAATGATCTGAATAAAAAAAAAATTAATAAAATCCACAGATAAGGTGCAAATTTACCCATTTATTTCGCTAATATCTGCTCTCTTTGGTATGAATTGTTCAGTCGCTATCCCATTCCCCCAGCATTCACGTTAATTTAATGAGCAAGGAAATCAATACCGAGCCCTGAAAACTAAGCATAAAACTGAAAACACAGACTATATTTCTTTATTTTGGAGAGACTTGTACCAACGCGTTGCAAACAGGGCCAGGATAATTTATTTAGGAAGAGTAAAAAGGTTGTTAGAAATTTAGACCTGTAATTTCTTATTTTAAGTTCTTGCTATTACCATCATATGAATGAGAACGTCCCGGAAAAGAACTCTTGCTCTAGTTATGATAGAAACCCCAGGCTCTAAAAATGTCCCCATGCTACAGGGCTTAAACATAATACACAGAATAGGAAAAAAACGACGTTTACAAGAAACTTCTTTAGGTGACTGAAAAATGTTTTGAAATTCAATTTTGAAATCCGCTCAAGCACTACTGCATTCATCTTTGCCAACTGTGGCCTGGAAAACACAATTAGTCTCTATCAGCTCCAATTTTTTTTGATTCATTCTAGCACGCTTCACTTTAAAACTTCCAAGGAACGTCTTCCTGTGGGAGCTAAGGCTACCATTTTTCATATATGGCTTTCAGCTTCTTCCTTGGCTCTGCCAGGGATGCCGGTCCACGCTGTCCTTTAGTCAAATGTTTGCAATAAGACATTTAGAACTTTCTTTTAAAGTAAACACCTATGGAGATGTCAG
This sequence comes from Fratercula arctica, assembly GCA_947846985.1. Taxonomy (NCBI): domain Eukaryota; kingdom Metazoa; phylum Chordata; class Aves; order Charadriiformes; family Alcidae; genus Fratercula; species Fratercula arctica. The sequence goes on from CANTUZ010000004.1 coordinate 2,989,525, forward strand.
AAAAGAGGTCTTCAAAATAGCTTTATTTAAAAAAAAAACCAAAACCACTCAAAACCAAACCCACCACCTGACCACTGGCATGATGTGGCTTTACTAATCACAGCATCTCACTGCTCACCTCTCAGTTTGTTGTAATACCTATTGCTCCTCAATCCCCGTTCGCAACGCACGTCCTCTGGAGAAAGGCAACGCTCATTAACGCGGGGAATATCCATTAGATGGGCAGGCCTCATTGCAATTAATAAACGGCAACAATAAACAGCAATAACTAACAGAGCAAAAAACGCGAGCGTTGGCATAATCTCACTTCTCCAGACCAATAAAAGAAGGAGAAACTCTCAGAATGGGAAAGAAAACTGGGTAATGGGTGGCCTCATCTTCCCGGTCCCCTTCCATCTCGCTCTCCCAGCAACACCAACCCAAGCGGACCAGCAGCGAGGTGGGTTGGGTTGAACACAGATGCCTCAGGACACCTAAAACTGGAGCCTTCTAGAAAGAAACCAACGAGAGAACCTTCAACTTGATACCCGGGATTATTTTATCGTATCGTTTGCCTGTATCCAAAGAATACCACAGAATAACTTCCTCAACTAGAAGGGAAGCTTAGGAAGAGTGGGTTAGATGAATGGACAGGAAGGTGGATAGATAACTGGTTGAAAGACAGAGCTCAGAGGGTCGTGATTAGGGGTGCAGAGTCTAGTTGGAGGTCAGCGACGAGTGGTGTTCCCCAGGGGTCAGTACTGGGTCCAGTCCTCTTCAACATATTCATCAATGACCTGGATGAGGGGGTAGAGTGCACCCTCACCAAGTTTGCCGACGGCACAAAGCTGGGGGGGGCGGCTGACACACCAGAAGGCTGTGCCACCATCCAGAGAGACCTGGACAGGCTGGAGAGTTGGGTGGAGAAAAACCTTATCAAATTCAACAAGGGCAAGTGTAGGGCGCCGCACCTGGGGAGGAATAAGCCCCCGCACCAGGACAGGTTGGTGCTGACCTGCTGGAGAGCAGCCCTGTAGAAAGAGACCTGGGAGTCCTGGTGGACAACAGGATGACCATGAGCCAGCAATGTGCCCTTGTGGCCAAGAAGGCCAATGGCATCCTGGGGTGCATCAAGCAGAGCGTGGCCAGCAGGTGGAGGGAGGTCATCCTCCCCCTCTGCTCTGCCCTGGGGAGGCCACATCTGGAGCACTGGGTCCAGTGCTGGGCTCCCTGGTTCAAGAAGGACAGGGAACTGCTGGAAAGGGGACAGCAAAGGTCTACAAAGACGCTGAGGGGACTGGAACACCTCTCTGATGAAGAAAGACTGAGGGATTTGGGTCTCTTCAGTCTGGAAAAAAGACGGCTGAGGGGGGATCTTATCAATGCTTATAAATACTGAAAGGGTGGGTGTCAGGAGGATGGGACCAGGCTCTTCTCAGTGGTGCCCAGCGACAGGACTAACGGGCACAACCTTGAGCATCGGAAGTTCCACCTAAACATGAGGAAGAACTTCTTTCCTGTGAGGGTGGCAGAGCCCTGGCACAGGCTGCCCAGAGAGGTGGTGGAGTCTCCGTCTCTGGAGACATTCCAGCCCCGCCTGGACGTGTCCCTGTGCCACCTGCTGTGGGTGACCCTGCTCTGGCAGCGGCGCTGGACCAGATGATCTCCAGAGGGCCCTTCCAACCCTATGGTTCTATGATTTCACAAAACTGTAATATTTCAAAGACTACAACTATATTTAGGGTTCACTGTTTCCACCAGACCCGTAATTTCCACAGCGGGACCACTAGTGTTAGACTACCAAAACAGACCTTCATCTCCGATTATAGATGCTTCGCTACCATATATCTCTACCTGCGGGACGGTGGGAAGAAAGAGGAGCCCAAAAAGGCTTACACAAACCTTCACTGAAAACAGGACAATTTTATAGACGTTAACAGCTTCGCGTAGAAAGACACCACTGAAGAACAAGACTGAAAACATAGTGATGTTTTGAGGTGAATCAAAACACCTGCATGAAGTCATCCAGCCTAAAAAAACCCAGGTTTTAAGGCAGGTTTCTCGCAACTCGCTCTGGCAAACTTCTGCCCTTCAAATATCTTACCTGATTACATGTGTTGATGTCGATTCCGCTTTTCAGGTATTCCACTACTTTGTCCAGGTTGCCAGCTCGGGCAGCTCGGAGAAAGCTTGCATTGCTGTCAGACTGTGGAAAGATAAGAAAAACAAAAATCTCTCGTTAGCTCCTGCTTAAAAGAGAGCACAACCTCCATCGCCTGGGAAAGGCTTCCGCATTTCACGCTGCAGGAGAATAAAACTGCGAAGAAAACTGACTTTGCGTTATATCTGCATTAATTAGCAGACGCATACGTAAGGCACAGAAGAACTGCAGGCCTGTCGGCCTGAGCAAAATAGTTGCTGAAGTTCAAAATTTAGCAAGAATCAAAGAAAAAAACAGAAAAAACCCCACAGAAATGACAGTAACTGATATTAGCAACGCGGAGAAAAACAGGCATCAACTTGCTAGCTATAACTTTCTGGGGTTTTTATATATATGTATGTATATGTATATATATATATGCATATACATACATATACGTATATGCACACACACTCTTAAACTCTGGAAAATCATTGACCAATCCTGTTTTCGGCTACGCTACTTAAGAAAACAGATGTCAGCTTGGGATTTGCATTTGGCATAAAAAGTTACATGACTACAGTGCACATTCATGCCCACACACCGGAGTAAAAACACCATTCCAAGAGCCAAAAAGCCCTGTGGCTGTATTTTGCCCACCTGTCACACAGAAGTGGGGCATGTTAAAGTGGGGGGGGGGGGGGGGGGGGAAGAATTCCCCCAAAACCAGGCAGCCCCGAAGCGTAGCTAACCATAGAACAAAGCGGATGAAGTACTCAAGCCCGAACATCCAAATCCAGGATAAGGTTATAAACACGCTCACTCCCCAACCACCTTCCCATTTAAAGCCCCGTTAGCGTTTATAGGTTAAAAAAATAAAACCAAATCACGTTTTCAGTTTACAGCTAGGGTGTGGGACGGACTGCTAAGCGAGGCAGCGTGAAACGCGTCAGCCCTCGTGCCTTTACCTACGAATACGACGGGAAACCACGCTGGCTGTTGGTAAGCGGCGCGTAGTTTGATGCTCGCCCACGTGTGAACCTACACGCAGGTAAATCGGCGGCTAACGCGGCCGCAGGAGGAAAAACCGAAGTCGTGCAACAGATTTAACGATTAAACACAACAAGCAGTCGGGGACGCACAGAGAGACGCTTGACAATTTTCACACTTAAAATAAAGAAAGAGAGTAGGAGTGAACTTCAAAAAAAGCAGATGAGTAACTCTAAAACCTTTTTTGGGGGGGGGATATGATTGGAGAGGCGCAGGAGGACGTGCACGCCGTCGGACAAGCGCTTGGCCTTCCCTTGGAATAACTCCGATTGAGCGTGTTTCTCATCTAATTCCACCTCCCTGACCGAAACACCGGGTTAAAAACCCTTCTTCCCCATTGTGTGAATATCCTAAAAATCATCCCACTTTCAGTTTATTAATCCTGACGGACAAAGCAATTTATTTCAGTCACCCAATCCATCGCGACACATGTATTTCGGTCACCCTACTTATCACGCTGGACTAACTCCCTTCACAATCCCCGATTCCAACCTATTTTAATCCGCAACAGATGGATGTCATCAAAACGATTCTTCTTACGACCGCGCTTCCCTGCCAAGAGAGAAATATTGCCTTTCAAATTCCTTTCGGCAAACTGCAAGCACATTTTCCACATCTTTCACTGTTAAGAAAACAGAGCATGTTTCTAAAGAGGCCGCGGGGAGACGGGGAAGGTAGCGCAGGAATTGCCGTTGACAGAACACTTGCGGAGCTCCAAGGCTTCGGCCAGGCGAGCGTTTGGATGAGCCTTTACACAGGAGCGAATTCTGCTGGTGACTTGAAAAAGATGCCTTTTTTCCTTCGAAGGGGAGCTGTCAGCGCTGCCCCGTCTCTCCCGCGACGCATATGCGTGCATAAAGACACAAAATTATATTTTAATGTTTGAATGTCCTTGAAAAATTAACTGGCTGGGCAAGAAAATTAACCAAGAACAAGACACTCTTGAAATCAATGGGAAAAGCATCTTTGGCCTCGATGGGGCACACGTTTTACTTTCTTTTTGCCCGTTTCTCCCCTGCTTTACTACTTCTACAACAATTTACCACGCCAAAACCGCAGCCATCTGTTTTTATACTTTTAAAAGGTTAAGTGAGAATGACGCAACACATCAACATCCACAACTCCTGTTTTATTAGGGATGAATCAATCATCCCGTGTTTTTCTTTCCCGCAGAGCAACGTGAAAGGCTAAAAATGTTGAAGTCTCAATTACTGCTGGAAGCTCCGACCGTAGCGAAGACCATCCGACTGTATCCCATTAATTTCTGGCTAAGAAGATGCAAAAGCAGGCCTTCCAAAATAGATTCTCATTTCCCCGATTCATACTTTTATTACCCCAAAACTAAATCACTGCAATGCACCATCACCTCAAGACACATCCCGTACAACTGAATATCCATCAGAGTGCGGAATACGAACTTCTTGTCTACATGAAGAGTTATTGTGAGTTAATTCCTCAAAATTAACTCCCTCTACAGGCACTTTTATTCCAGAGGCGTCTCTCGCTGTGGATGTTCTCACTCTGAAAGAACAGGGCTTGATCGTGACTAGAGGAGGAACAAAACGGCCAAAATCCCAGTGAAACACGAGGAGATCTTGATGCTTTATTTAGGTGCCTTTGAAAATCCTAGCCTACGGGATCTTTGGGTTTTTATGAATTTTCTCACTGTAACGTGTACTAATCTCATATTAGAGACATATTAGACACTGTATATACTCATCTCATATTAGATTAATGTAATTGTACCCATCTCTTCGTACCCTGGCCTCTCCTTTTCCATAACAGTTTCTCACAGACTTGCACGATGTTCTCATTTAAATCCAACTTGAACACCCAAATAAAAGACACGAAGCAGCAATTGCGCTGCTTCATGCACAAATTCACGTACAAACAGCAGCGAGCGCTCCCTCGAAATACTCAAAAGATTCGGCCCTGCGTTTTAGACGCCAGGAGTACTCATAGCTGTATTTTCTTTCCTGGCTTTGTCCGGCAACTCTAATTTTTCAGTAGGTCATCAGTAGTTTCTCCTTTTCCCCGTTCTTTCAAGGTCTTTATAAAGCGTTTTTGTCAGTTCTACTGCCTCAACAATTTACTCGCTTCAGCACGTCCCAATTTCAAATCCATTTTGACAAAGCTGTCCCAGTGGTCAACAGCGGCAGTTTTCCGTAGCCTTACCATGCTAGGAAACGACGCCTTTTCATCTGTGGGCTTTTCCGATCAATGCAGTCATCTCATGAAATATTTCGTTTCCACACACGTAGATTTTTTTAGTTGAATTCCTGACGCGTTTCAGTGGCCCGGAAGCTGGCGTGTTGGTCTTCCCTAGTTTGTCGACGGATGAAGACAAACTGCCAAGAAACCGTCATTTGAAGAGATTTTCTTTACAGAAAAGCAGACAGAAATACGGAGCCAGAATCCTTTGCACCATATGATATATATCACGTCATCTCTTCCTAAGCACACATCCCCGAGATATTTTTTTTTAGGAGTTTCGCACATCTATGCAGATCACGCGTAAAAACATTTGGTGTTATTTAGGCGTATTACAAGCTCCTATCTCTTAGCTTAACTTTTCTTCTTCAGCTTTTGACCGAGGATAAATAATTCCAGCCAGAAACGCGAATTTTCAGAGCACTGCGAACAAATAAACCACAATGTGAAAAAAATCCCTATAACCTTAAGTACACTCACAGCAGAATGCAAACGCGTTCTTTATAAGCATCTCGTCTTCAGGAATTGGGTAAGAAAACATAAGAACCCATCAAGTGAATATATGATTTAAAAAAAAAAAAAAAGAGGAAAAAAAAGACCGAGAGGCTGTGGATTCAACTTCCTTCCTGCTAATTTGCAACGCCAGAATTTTGCCTGAATTCGAAACATATAGCTCAGGGAATATTGGTGATTAAATCACATAGGGAAATTAATATTTTATTCAAACCGTTGGAAACCTTCCCTTCTGGTTCCTCTGTCCTCCCTCTGGTTGCCTTCCCTGGCTCGGAGCGTCCCACATCGCTTAGGGCACGCGGCACACGCCTGTTCCTTCCAGGGATTTTAGAGAGATGGGCAAAAATAAATCCAAACGCGTAGTGGTGAAATCAAACGCTGTACCAAACCCACAGGAATTTCTCCAGGTATTCAAATTGCCTGCTGAAAACCAGCTTGACGCTTAAGAAGGAAAGACTGGGGGAGTAGGAGGCTTCAGTTTTCAAGAGCCGGCTTTCACAATAACATTACTCAAAGCATCCAACTACTTGCTTGAAATCACGTCTATAGTAAAATTATTCCCGCAGGCTGGCCTTGGCATAGTAACTAAAGAGTAGTTCTGCACCTTAATTTAATGTTTCTGGTTTATAGGTGTATTAAAGCACGTATCTGAATACTACTAACCCTTTAAAAGTTCTATTTCAAGCACCGACTCTGGGTCTTACTGCTCTGATTTGATGGAGAAAATTTATTCGGGTATCGATTTGGAAGAGGCTGGCCCTGATCAAGAGGGTGAGCAAAACCTGCTGTTAACTTGTGTGTTTTATACAAACCAAGAATCCCAAAGCATTAGCAGTTATTAAAACTTCCACGTTAAATTGAATTATTATCGCGCCTAAAATCAGCGTTAACACGGAATCCCAGGGTTCTCCGGGTTATCTGACAGCGTTAATGCCCTTTACAAACTCCAGAGTTGCGAGGCAGAGTTCGTCCAACAGCTGTTCCCATAATTAGTAAAACGCTGATGGCTTGTTAACTCTTCTTCATTAAACAGCTCTTAGTCGACTGGTGGCTCATCGTGACAATATATTCAGGCAATACCTGGCGCAGAAAATTCAGCTCGCTGCAGAAGGAAAGCCACATAATCCAAACTCAGGTTTTCGTGGCTTCTTGATGTTTTCCAGTACTTAAAAAGACGCAGGGAGAAAAAAGACAGATATGTAAACACATTCCATCACATTTTTGTTAAGCCACACCTTCTAGAGCGTCGATTTCTGCTCCTACCCTTGAGATAACCACTACGTTTTGTCCCAAAGGGCTTGGTTATGCTCCGATTTCGGAAACCACCTGTTCGAACCAGCCATCGTTCAATTGGGTGCAAGTCTAAAAGCGGTGCCGACAAGGTGTTACCCTTCCCCAACTCCTTTCTCACGTACGTATTGGAGCTTTTTCCATCCCGCCATTCAAACGTGTAAGACGGGACTTCAAAAGGAACGCTTCTTCCTGGCGGAAGAGTTTCTGTAAGCCTCGCCAGCCCATTTTTCAGCCTCTCAACTGCTTTTGTGCCCTGAAGTATTGTTTTTAGTGGGCTGAAAGTGCTGCCGATCTCCAAAGGGCATCACCACACAACCACGGCGACATTGTCAACTCCAAGCCTAAGCCGCAGCGATGTCTGCAAGAAGGCAAAGGATTTTTCTATCTTTTTTTTTTTTTTTTCCTTTTAATTAAACTACCACAGCAGAGTCTCAGCCTGCAGCTCTGATACGCCTGCCAGAACGTCGGCTAAATCTTTCACTTGCAATGGCACAGGCTCCGTAATCTAATATTGGCAAATGAGTAAAATGAGATAATAACAGCTGCAATGGAAACATATTTTCCCAGCCTTTAGCGAAATAACGTTCATGTTCTGAAAGAAAAGAAATGCACCAGCGCTTTACTTTCAAAGCCGCTTCCTTTGCTTATAAAAATGTTAAGTTTTCCTCCCATTGCTTTACTGGAAGACAGGAAGGAAGATAAAACCGCAGATCTTAAAGAAATTTCGGTATCTAAATTCCTGAATGAACACCGTTCCCAGTTTTCTTATTTCCATGTCCAAAAAGTATTTTTATCACGCAGCTTTTCCCATTCAAGCACGTACAGACATTTCAGACCTAATCCATCCCGCTACGTACCTTCGGCTGGCTGGAATTTGTTAATAAACGGCTGAACCGAAAAGCCCACAATTCGAAAAGAGCCGTCTTAACTAAACCAACATCTCTTTCGCATAATCTAACGCGTCTTCTTCTCCAGGAAAAAGACACAACTGACCTTACAATAAACTAATTTATTATTTTTCTTTTTAAGAAATGAGAAGCTGAATCATAGGAATGGTGAAGCGTGAGGAGGAAGACGAGCTTTCAGAGACAACAGATCCCTCGCAAGTTAAATATTCTCTACCAAGACGTAGCTAATTGCATCTAGCAATTCATTACTATCTCAGGGGTCTGTCTCTCTATGTGGATGGTGATGGTTATAAATCGGAGAAATAAAAATATTCTTTTAAGTACATATTATGCACTTGAATAATTTAAGGCGCTTTTGAGTATTTAGGCCAACTAATCACAGAACGTCATGAAGGAGATGGGGAGGTTGGCACCACTTTTACCGGCATCGAGCTGGAACTGGGGCTGGAGGTGCCCCCACCATCACGTCGTGACAAGTATCGTGTAATGTCAAGATGGTGAAATAGCTACAAGAAAAGAAAAAGCTTCCGTGCTATGAAAGCTTATGACCCAGGCGTAAAACATTCAGCGATTTCCAAACTAGGCTGCACGTATTTAAACCCAGAAAATGACAGCCTGGCAGAGAAACCTGTGATAGAGTTGACTGGATTCAGAAATGACCCCTTCACCGTGTCCCTTGTTCCTCAGAATCAATATTCTCTCCTTAGATCTACTAAGGGATGCGTAGGAGCCCCAATTACCCAGCGCCAGAGCAGGTGGGCAGGCTGATGTAGTTTGCGTTTATGATACGTAGCGGTAAAAGCTGTCTTACGTTGGACAAAGAGGCTGCAACCCAAAGGAGACAGAGTTGGTAACAATATTCCTGACGTAGAGCGCCCTTGAGACATGAATTCCATCAGTATGACCGGAGATGGAAAGAACCCGTTGAAAAATAAGAAGCAAAAAAAAAAAAAAAGGAAATAAAACTAGGTTGAGGAATGCATTATGATTTATGCATATTATAAAATAACAAATGTGTTATAATTCCAACATATTTTTAATAACTGTTGAATGGAAAGACTTCTTCCGGTCATTCTAATATTTGCATACGACAGTTTTGTAGTGGTTTCACATCAAAGACTGTTCTCAGAAAGCTGCATTTCGTATTTAGAAAGTTTCTTATTGCCGTTACGTACACTGCCCCAACAAACACATTTCTAAGTAACATAAGGAGAGAAGACTACGCCTGGCTAACAGCTTTATCGGGAACACCAGATCCGGCTGCAAGATCGCTCCAGACAGACACAACTGAACGCTATTTACATCCTTAAGGACCCTTCTAATTTTCACTAATGGAAAAGCCAGGCTTCAACTATGCTACCTTTTGATATTGATGGGAAAGTTCCCCAATTATTCCTAAGGGATGACTTTCATCTTATGCTGCTTGTTATATTTCGACGCCTTTTGCAAACTCCTCCTTGAAATTCCAGAGCTCATGGGACAGCAGCCACTCTCTTCTTTCCACTGGAACGTACAAAAGTTTAATCAGTTTTGCTTTGTTTTTAACCAGGGGAAGGATAAAGAAGACAAAGGGCTACGTTTGGCAAGACGCTTCAGTATATGCTTAAGTTTTACCCCATCTTTAGGTGCAATCGATCTCAAATTAAACACGTTAAAGTTACGTGCTAAAGGATGGATTTAAATCCACGCCTAGCCGCGTTGCTGGGTTCGGGCCAATATTAGCAAATACAGCAGCAAAAGAAGAAGAGAAAACTACTGTAAAAATCAACACTTACTGCAGCCAAAAAGCAAATGTCTTCTATAAACCCTTTCTGATCCTTAGGGGCCGCAGACGTCCGTGGGAGTCCTCCCACTCCGTTCATTAATTTGACATACTGGACTGGCCGCCAGCTGACTTCTCCTGCCTCAATGAAGGATTTGTGAGAACGGAGGCAAAACTGCATAGTTTTCCATCAAAAAGGAGAGAATAGAAGTCTTTTGCCCAGCTGCGTGTTCCTTGCAAATAGAGCGCTCGAAACGATAGAAGTTCTTTTCATCCATCCTGGTTTTAAAACATAAAGTACTGGCGGGGACAGGGTTCTAATCCAGAAGAGCACTTGAGCACTAGCCGAACTTCAGGCATACGTAATCCCTGATGTCCCACCGGGCTATTCACGTACCGAACGTTTTGGTACAAATCCCAGCTCGGAAACAACGCGTGCAAGTCAGATTTATACTCATCAGCGTGAAGCTGAAAAACAGAATCTCAAAAGCGCCTGGAAAACATAGCCTGGATTTTTTTTTTTTTTTAAAAAAGAAGAAATAAATAACTAACCAAAACCAAAAAAACCCCCCCCACACACACGCAAAAACCAACAAAAAACCCCCAAACCGAAAACCAAAGGATTCGGGTTTAAAGAATTAAAGCTTTTCCCACAGTCTAGGTAATCCTAAAAACTAGAAGATTTGTCATACCTTTTATTAAGACTTTATTAAGTCTTTCCTACTTTACTGACTGCTCTAAAAATAGAAATGGATAAGCCTATTGTTTAATGGGAAAGTTTCCCGTGCTGGAATCTGAGTGAAAATCTCGTTTATTAATTTCTTGAAAAAACAAGGATCCAGGATACACTCATATAAACCACAGGATCACGCTTAGCTCTCCTGCATGACACGCATTTACCGAAGTCTCTTAAATACTGAGATGGAACCTCAATTTTCGGCAGAGGAATTAAATAATAGTAAAGGAAGGAAAAGTATTTCTGGATCAGCTGGACAGCATCCGTTGAGATTTTGAGGCGTTAGTAACAACTTTAGAACCTGGCAGGCATTGAAATGGTTTCCATGGCAGGTTTCCATGAGTAATGATGTTCCTAAATAGAGAGGTAATAATGCTAGAGCACCTCTAGAAAACATGAGGATGCCATTCCAAGCGTATCTAGCTGAGTAACAACCAGCCCTAACAAAAATCTGGCCTGTAAGTGAAGCTTACGACAGACCGTTGACGGATAATTCTATCGCTCGTTAATTTTTCACCCCCTTCTATCCCTTGTCTTATTGTCAAAGGGACTTTTTCTAGTAAAAGAAATGCCCTAAACACCATCAGTGCTAAAGAAGCGAACAGCTCTACTGCCCTAAACACCGTTAACCGATTGCCCATCGACTCAAACTTACTGGTACCATAAACAGGGGAAAAAAATAATAATAATAAAAAATGGATTTGGTGTTCCTCTGAGATGGACTAAAAATAGATGCAAACAAAACGGGTGTTAGTGAAAGGCGGCGGTTCCGAATTCGGTGCCAGTTCTGCCAAATCGACTCATCGGAAAGACCGTACTCGTACAGACAGGTAAAACGGACACCGAAGTAGTAAATGAAGACTTTTTCATTTTGTTCACTGTGGAAAGAAACCTGGCTTCATTTCGGAGTTTGGGGTTGTTTTGGTTTGGTTTTGTTTTGGTTTTTTTTTAGGATTCAGGCCAATAGCATCATACCCAGCACGGACAATTTCTCTCCTCACGCTCATTTATCCCCAGTCAGCCGGGGAGTTACACTCGAAGCACACCTAAACCACGCAAAACCCTTCTCCTTCGTTAACCCTGACGTTTGTTGTTTGCATATTGGTCACCATATTAAACACTCCTCCTCTCCCCCTAATTCCCAGCTGAACACGACCTAGAAGCCAAAATCCTGTAATCCTGGGCCTAAATTTCAAAGAATTCAGCTCCGGGCAGCAGAGAAGAACCCGTTTCATCTCATTCCACCTGTATAAAAGCTTCTCCTCTAATTCCAGCAGGTCACACAGGCTCCCTGTGGCATCAAGTAATAAAAATGAGGAAAAGGGATACTTCCCAAAAGCACTTTTGTCCCAATTTAAGCGCCTAAAATAGGCCGAATGAGCAGTCTGTCCCGGGTAGTCTGAAACACAACGTGATCCAGCCGCATCTCCAGCGCCGCGAAGCAAATATGGATCCTACGCTTTCACAAGAGCAATTATGAAGGTAATTAAATATCCAAGTAAAGAGGGAGGCTAACGTAGAGTGAATGCGACAAACCCCAGACTGCTGTCATCTGAGACAGCTTCGTTCCAACACGTTAAAGAAAAAAGTGATTAAATCTATAATATATGATTATGAAATGGTTCGGTTGTGGGTTGGGTTTTTTTTAGTTTTTTTTTTTTTTTTTTAAACGCTGCTGTTATTTCAAATACGAACTCGGTATCAAAGTTTGACTCCCCGTTTGATGAAGTTTTTTGGCATCCTGTAGGCAATCCAGGAGAGCCCTGATTTCTTCAGCAAGGCAGGCCCGAAGCAGCAGGCCCGAAGCAGCAGGCCCGAAGCAGCAGGCCCGAAGCAGCAGGCCCGAAGCAGCAGGCCACGTTTGGTTTTCGGTCAGAAAAGATGAGATCACGCAAGTCCGTTTTGCCCTCCGAGCTGGCCCAATACCAACCGAATTATTCCGAACCTTTTATCTGGTAGAAAAAAGTCATGGAGTCGTCGGACTCAGCTTGATGGGGCACCCTCTTTCAGAATCCAAGACAGCGAGCGTGGCTACAGCTGTGTAAAAACGCGTCGGAAACCTATAGCCGACGAAGTATTGTGCTGGGTATGTATTCCGAGATATATCGCTATATTCCTGTTTGGGTTAAAAAAAACAACGTACAGTTTCTCCCTCAGGAGAAAACATTTCTAGTTTACAGACACCTTTTTTTAATTTTTTTATTTTTTTTTTTTTCTTTTAAACCTCTTCGTAAGGAATCATGATAATAAATGCAATGAGAGGCTGTAGACCTTCTCAGGGAAATACAGTAATTTTCCTTTGGAATCCTCCAAGCGCCGTAACGTCTGAACCAAGGAAGATATTCTCAAGGGACTGTCAGTCCCCACCAGGGCCGCGCAAAGCCAAGACCTTGTGATTGAGCGTATCAAAGACCTTATCGAAGTGCCTGATCTCTGCCTGCTATGAAAAGCTCTGAAAGCAGGGGGTGGGGGGGAAGGAGAAAAAAAATTTAAAAAACCCCAAAGATGACCCACTGCTGGCTTTGGCTCGCTCCTGTCCCCTCCGAGACCTGACCTTCCGCAGAAGGGCGGCTGGGAGACGGGGCACTCAGAGGGAAGAACTGATTCAGAGTTTCCTTATTTACATCCCAAGGAACTTCCATACATTCGCCAACAGCTTTGGGCCACCCGCCCTAAGGAAAATACGGTAACGCCTGTAGGAATCCACCTATTCCACAAGGGAAGCAGCCTGTCCCTCCCCCCTGACTTCACGTTTCCCCTCAGAAATGCCGGAGGCTGATCTGTTCGTTCAACCAACAACTTGGTGGTGGGGGGAGGGGGGGGAAGGAAAATAGAAAGAAATAATTTAATTTCGTGTTTTAGCTTGAAGAAAGTTTTATTTGTGAAGAACTGGTCCAGCTGCGTTGTCAGGGAAATAAGCAGTAGAACTGCTCAGGAAATTTCAGCCTCAAAATCCTCCTCCCAGAAGAGCAAAACGGCATCAAAACGGTTTTCTAGGACGAAGCAGAACTTCTTGGGAGCTGCTGCTGGGAGGGAATCCCGTCTCTTCCCTTACGAAGGGCTGTAACTCAGCTCAACTACCTTTCCTACGACGCGCTGCAGGAATTCACGCGAGTGCAAAGCACAATACGGACCTGAGAACAATTCTACTTTAGATACTACATTTAGAATATTTAGATACGAGAGAACATCGTGTTTGGGTATATTGCCATTAAAGGCTTTCTGATCTTCCTGCTCAGCCACAACTTTTGACACTACCTCCCTTTCATTGCCAATTTGGAATGAAATAACTATTTAATAACAAACTTCCCAAGCCGAGGAACAAAAATAAAAAGAAACGGGGGGGGGGAAAGAGGCCCTTCATTTGCCATCGACATTATACAGGTGTTCATATCTCAGTGATTTTTCCTCTGGCGTGCAGGGGAAATGCTGACATTGCTGTTCTAATCGCTGTCTGCGTGCCTGACCCTCCGGCCCCGCCGTCACCGGTGTGACCCCTCGCGTGCGCCTGGTCCCACTCGCTGTCACCCTCCCCCACGTAAAGCTCTGGGGGCTCTGGCTCTACTGCAAGACCAGAAAATTATATCGCGGACCCGACAGAGAGCGGCTTAAAAAAAAAAAAAGCTCCCGAGTTCAAGTTTGGAGAACGATGGATGCAGTCGGGTAAACGAGGATAACTGATTCCATCCGTTCATTTGAAGGACTTGGTTTACTCATGGTGTCCTCTCTCCTAAACCTTTTGGTGGCTGACAACGGTCCTGGGTGACGGCACAGCTTACCGACACCCGAGTTTTAATTGCAAGTCAGTCCCAAAAGCAAAAGCAAAGCTGGACCGCGGGCACATTTAGCAGATCTCTTCATACTGCAGGCTACCGAGTCAGATTCAGGCCGAGCAAAGAGATCCTTTTCAAATTGAACATGCACAACCCTGATCTTCAGTTTTCCCTTTGTCTTCTTCAGCCAAGACTTACCAGGGCATCCGGATCTTTGCTTTCTTCACTCTTGTATCCATAATAGTCCGGGGTTTTATCCAAATCCTGTATGTTGCCTTGTGTCCCCAAGCCCTTACCGGAGTGACACGCCTGGCAAATGGGTGCATTGCCCATATCACTTCTTCTGCTGACTCCTACAAGGGGGATCGCCCTTGCGCTGCCGAGGGTGCCCGGCGTTCCTCCCCACGGCCAGCCGATGATCCAGGGGGAGGATCCCGGCCGCTCGTCCCAGACTCCCTTCCCCGAGCCGTCCTGCGTCCCGGAGAACCCGAAACCCCAGCAACTGCGGGCAGAAGTCGGTGACCATTTCCAATTCAGGCGCTGGGCTGGCTATTTTTACACCTACCAGGCCAGCTATGCGTGTAAATGGCAGCGGGGTGGGGGAACGGCTCTCCAGCAGGCAGCCAGCCTGCCCAGCACACAAAGTTAAAGTCCCACCGAGCGAAATGCCTCTCCACGCGAGGGTTATTGAATTACCCAGTTGCATGCCTTTTGAATATTTGCATTTTTTTCTCCCCCTCCCGCCCCCCCGGCTACCGCGGCTCCGTCTCGGCGGCGTTTGCGTACAGCACTACATTGCAGAGCATTGCTGCTGCCTCCTGAGCTTCTAACTCAAAAACCAGATGATTAATTCAAGTCGCACCTATGTGATATTTACCAAAACACGACAAAATGTATGAATACAGATTTCATCACCATTTCATTCCTGTGACTCGTCCCGGGGGGGGTTGGAACTAGATGATCTTTAAGGTCCCTTCCAACTCTAACCATTCTGTGACTCACATGGTATTTCATGCTCCTGAAGATAATAACGGTGATGGGCTTGCTTTGAGTTGATAGATCCCTGGGGTTTGATTTCAGAGGAGCTCAAATGTATCCAAAAAGGACAATCGCTGATGCCAGATCACTTCACATCTCATCTCTGCCCTGTCTGATTTTGGTTTGGGTTTTTAGTGTTGGTTTGGGTTAGGATTGTTGGGGTTTTTTAGCTACAATTATTAAACAAAAAGCCACCGAAGCAAACAAACAAACAAAAACCCCACCAAACTTGAGAATAAGGATGTTCCCTCTAGGTTTGAGTTCCTTATCGTGACTGTACCCAGTTGGATAAAAGACCATTTTGAGGATTGTATTTAGGAATCCACACGTTATCCCAGAAGAGGCCCACCGCGGAATTAAAACACACAGCAAAAGCAACCAAAACCAACACCCCCACCCCCACCCCAAAGTTAGCTAAGAAATAATTAGCAGTTTTCAAATGCTTTGGGAATGGCTCGAGGAAACGGGGACAGACGGCCTCTCCGCAGGTAAGAGAGTCCCACAGAACACATCGCAACGCACGCGCAACCCGTACGCGGAGCTGGGCAGGTGTTCGAAAAATTAAGCCCTAAATTCCTCAGGAGCGGGGTGGTCCTCCAAGAAGCGCAATGTCTCGCCAACCTTCTTCTCTTTGGGGCTCCAAACCATTGCTAGTCCTGCCAAACGCGTCCGCAGGCCATCGGCCACAGCGTCCTATCGATCTCCATCCACCCCGTTACCCTCCACAGCGGTCATCCCAGAGAGCAACCTCTCCCCAGCCCCCTTTGAACGATTATTGATCAGTATTAGGGTTCTCTTTTCTGCTAATTACTGTGAGGTGGATTTAAAACAGCTCTGTAATTCCTCCTTGACCCATGAACGCTCCAGGATGGGATCACTCAGCTCCTTTGAAAAGCTCCGATGTGTAACGAGTCCGAATACACGCAGGATAGACCCAGGCACAAAATAGTTACGTTCCTTGGCACTTCTGCTTATGTGATTATAGTCTCGTACGGAACGGAATGAAACCTGAACTACAAAACTTCCCCGCCACCAACAATTTTGCCAGCAACCGGCAAATACAAGAGACGGAATGTTTAGCCTTGCATTCAGCCAGCCTGAATTTCAAGTACAAAATGACTAGTGATGAAGCAAAGGCTTCACCTCATGCTAAAATTATACATTATAAGAATAAAATATAATATGCGCACACATTAATTCTTAGCTGCGGGCAGGTTCAGATGCGAGCTGACCATAATCCCAACTGCATTTGATGTCTGGATGTGACAACAGCGAGAGCGCTCACTGCCTCTAATTGACACCAACGATGTTTCAGAGATTCTCATGCAAGGCCAGCCTTCCCGTAATTAACTGACGCTCCTTTTCTTCACCTCTTCCAAGGCATTATCCTTTGACAGGAAGGCATATATACATTGCTGTAACTTCTTCACGTAAGATGGAATCCCACCAAAGGCTTGACTCGACCCAAGTTCATACAACCAAGGTTCCAACATAAACTGCAAATAAAAATCCTCGGACAAAGCAATGTATTTAATGCGAAATGAACTTAGAAGGGAGGGAAACAAGGAGTCAGCTCAAGGGGAAAGGGTGGCACGAAGCGAGTGGCATGCATTCCTTTCAAATAACGCTGGAAGAAAGCAACAATCTGTGCAGCCATCTGATGGAGGGAAGGGATAAGCTTTCTGCCAGGGCCTTGTAACAATATTGCTGTTGTTTATCAAAATGGTTCAAAGTCATTAGGGCAAATTACTCAGAAAGCAAACACGCTTGTCTTTTGCCAAACGTAGTTCGGACATCGTATTCTAACAAAGTATACGTCTTACGGTGTAGGACTCAAAGCCTCCGAGGAGGAACGTGCTGTAGTGTATCTTTGTGCGTTCCCATGCTCTTTTCTTGCTGCTGCTGTTTGGGCTGCAAATCCATCCCCCATCAGGCAGCGGTCAAGAAGCTGGAACACAAAGGCGCGGTTTACAAGCACGAATCTCACGCCAAAGCATCTCGGGCCTCCTCCTCTCCTTCAGAGAAGTCGGCGCCCGCTCTGCGTCATGCTGCCAGAACTGCTCGGAAGCCCACCACCCTGCGCCTCTCCACAGGGGGGCAGAACTTCTTAAAGAACCTCCTGCAGGCAATTCACCGAATCCACTTGTTTTCCCCACGCTTTAATACACCCTTTGCTCCCCAGACCTTTTTTTTTTTTTTTTTTGCAACGCTAAGCCCGAATCTTAATTACTCCCTTAGCTAGAAAACCTTCAGAAACACTTTGAAGTGCCTGGTAAGAAAGCGAGTGGAGTACCTCGCATACCACAGCCAAGCGTCGATGCCAGGATAGCAAACAGCTGAGACACCACCCCAAAACGTTGATACTACCGGAGAAGCATGAGAAGACCTCAGCACCCCAGAAACCCACCTTTTTTGCTCCAGTTGATGCCTTGCGCTCATGTTTTAAGCAGGAATACAAGCCTCACGCTTTTGGGGGTGGAAAAAAAAAAAACCACCCCGCCGTGCTTCATTTTGAGCGTTTAAATTTGCCACATTACTTGGGGTAGGCGCAAACCGGTTTATTTGTCTTGGCAGGTTTTCTCCAAAGTTAGCCTTGGCAAGTAGCAGCGTCAACTGTGTCAGGCTTTTCCATTTTTTAAGAGAAATATTCTGATAATGTGCTTGTCGGAAACCCCATTCTTCCCGCTCCCCGGGCCTTCAACCCTGAAGTTATCCACACGTCCAACCTTCTTTCTCCTTGGCCAAGCAACTTCTGGGTTTTGAGTTTTCGCACATGGAATTCTGTCTGACACGGAGGAAACGGGGAACAAATCGAACTATTGAGAGCACCCAAAGGTCCGCCCTAGTTTATCTGTGCCAAGATTGTCACGATACTACCCTCTGCTTCCCCACGATTTCAGAACGGCCCTCTTCCTCTTGGCGTCATTCCAACGCGACGCGGTGGCTCATTCTAATTCTTTCATTAAGTGTTGCTTGGGGGGAAGAGAATTCCATCCCTGTGAGGGGAATTTTCTCCTGGCAACTCTTGCACTTTTGTAAACACCCCCCCTCCCCCAATAACGCAAAGCAATCAGAATCGACCAAAAAACACACACCAGCAAGCTCAAAATCCTTGGTAAAGACCATTATGGGTATAAAAAAATAGAAGCAATGAAGACTACTGGCAGCTGCCTTCTCCTCTTTCAAATCCTGCAACAGGCTTTGGGGAACACCCTGGTTCCACCACCTGAACTCAGCGGTGATGGTTATCAGCCTCTCGGCAACGCAAAGCCAGTACGGGACACAACAGGCGAAGCCCTCGGAAAACTTCTGGGAATTGCACCCTGCAAGAGCTTCTCCCACTGAGTGCAGCAAAGCGGAACTTCAAATCACGTGCCTTCAGCCGCTACAGCCGGTACGTCCGCGGGAGTCGTATTTTACTACAGTTTTTTATACTTCTTGAAAAAGTTTCCCTAATTGCGACGTTTAGAAGGGGTACAGCTGTGGATAAAATTAACTACAGTAAAGATATTGATTTTTTTACCTTGACCGGAACGCCCCCACATTTTTTTTTTTGACAGAAGGGTTGTCTACCGTTTATTTAATGCCTGTTCTCAACAGCATCGGACATTTTATAACTATTTTTCTCAGATAGGTACCCGGTTTGGCTTAAATGTCAGCATGAGACAACTCCTGACGAAAAAACTCCCGGCTCCTTTGGCCAGCAAACACCAGCAGGGATTTGTGATGCTGGTTACGGTCTGGCTTCCTTGTAGTTTGCCACATCTCAAAATATCGAACCTAGTCAAAGGATGAAATACAGACGCAAAACACTGGGCAAGGCCTGTAAATTAAAATTTGAAAACAAACCCCAAAGATCAACACAGACAGCATTGCACGAGACCATAGAAAACACTACGTGAAAAAATAAGAAGCCTTGCCACCCAAAAGATGAAAGTTAAAGACAAAATAATACCGAAAGAAATGTTTTTGCACATGTAACATTGCACCTTTATCATACTTATATATGTATGTATATATATACACATGTATATGTATAAATATAATACTTAGCATGTATTATACATGTAGAAGCCTATAGTGATTATAATATGTCATCACCAACAAGAAATCACTCTCCTAATTACAGCATTTCTTCTGTCACCAGGTTCCTGGTTTCGCTTTTCCTGGGATTTTTGCAGTCAATGGAGTCACTGCTCAACAACCGGACTTTCCTACTACCGGCCACGAGAAAAAAACAGCGCAAAACCAAACCACCGATTCGCTGCCTCTCGCAACACCTCAACTAAGACCTCAAAGACTAATAAGCAAGAAGCAGTGAAATCGAAGCTGTAATCTTATCGCCAGATGGAGACTTAATTTGACGGGATACCCTTCATCGGTCCAGGAACGGCAAAGCTTGAGACTCCTAAGACGAAACGCACACCCAGGTAAGCAGCAACAAAAGCAACATTGCTCGGCTGCTACGAAGAAACCTTCTTTACCCTTTTTTTGGCCATTACTACTAAAGCTTCGTTCGTCAGTTGAAGTTTCAATTAAGGCCTAATGTAGCACAGTAGCTAAAATAACAATTCAGGAAGTACCGGCAAAATATTTAGTGCTGCAAAATAACAGGGAAAAACGCAGAAGAGAAAGAGTTCCAAGTATCGCGACAAACCACACCCTATATATTGTTAGTGACATAAATCCACAGCTTGATTATTGTCAATTCGTTCCCCAAAGAGGTATCTCCCATTACGTTTTTATGGTTAAACACAGTAATTTTTAAAAAAAGTGAGAAAAGAGACTGTACTGGGACCTATATCTTCCTGGGAGATTTCCCAAACTTTGTAAAGTTTCCTAAATGCAACGTTTTTCACTCTCAGGGATTCTTCTACGGGAAGGTCAACTACAATACGGCTCGCCTGTTTCTGGCAATTATTTTGGGTCAGATCATAAACTCTGATGATTTATGCCTTTATATAATTCATGCCTCCTTTACGTTTTACAATGATGACATGGATGTGATTGCTATTTCCCCAAAATTCAGCCTTTTCTTTCTTCTGGTATCTACCGTATGTTGATTACGCAGACCACAAGAAGCGATTCCTGAAACTCAGCAGCCTTTACCCAGAAGCACTTGTCTACTACAGCAAATCCCTTTCAGTTTCGATAATTTGAGTCCAATCAATTGCAAAAATCTATTCTGAGCTGTTTTGAAGAGGACGAATCATTTTGCTGGGCTTTAGATGGTGAATCATTTGACACATTAAGCGTAACCATCATCTCCGGACAACGACAAAGAGCTCTCGGTCCAAGTAGTACCATACGTTTTTGTATCCCTACGAGGAGGAATGAACAGATAACCTGGTTATTAACCACCCCAGCCACAGATCCTGCAGTGCCGAAGGGGCACAGGCGTGACAGAATTGGGAAAAGATTGTTTCATGGATAGGAAAGTTCAACAAAGAAGTATATAAGGTATACAATTTAAGAAATAAGCTATATAATGTCTGTTATGCTGAAATAATTACGGCCCCCTGGTGAATTTACATGAGCCTTCCTCCACACACAAGCCACCTGAGCC
Organism: Fratercula arctica; assembly: GCA_947846985.1. Lineage (NCBI taxonomy): Eukaryota > Metazoa > Chordata > Aves > Charadriiformes > Alcidae > Fratercula > Fratercula arctica. Next base: position 3,010,494 of record CANTUZ010000004.1, read on the forward strand.
TCCAGCATTCCACGGATAAAACACATAGAACAAAAAACAAAAACAAAAAAAAACCCCAAAGCAAACATTCAGAAACAAAACAAAACTCAAAGCGTGGATAATTCAAATGCAAACAAAGCGTACTACCTGATATATCCTTCATGTACCAGTTAGAGCGGGAGCAGCTGCAAAAGGTAACCTTCTTATTCCAGTATTCCCAGCGTTTTAAGTATGTGATCTATAGAATCACAGAATGGTTCGGGTTGGAAGGGACCTTAAAGAACACCCAGTTCCAGCCCCACTGCCCTGGGCAGGGACGCTTCCCACCAGACCAGGCTGCTCAAAGCCCCGTCCAATCTGGCCTTGAACCCCTCCAAGGATGGGGCATTCCCTGGGCAACCTGTTCCCGTGCCTCACCACCCTCACAGGCAAGAATTTCTTCCTGATCTCCAATCTAAGTCTACCCTCTTCCAATTTGAGGCCCTTACCCCGTCCGTGTCCTATCATTACACTCCCTGATAAAGGGACATCTGTAACTACATCAGGTTGCTCAGAGGCTCATCCAGCCTGGCCTTGAACCTCTCCAGGCATGGGGCCTCCACCCCCTCTCTGGGCAACCCGTGCCAGTGTCTCACCACCCTCATTGTAAAGAACTTCTTCCTAATGTTTAATCTAAACCTACCCTGCTCTAGTTTAAAGCCGTTGCCCCTCATCCTGTCGCTACATGCCCTTGCAAACAGCCCCTCCCCAGCTTTCTTGTAGGCCCCCTTCAGGGACTGGAAGGCCGCTATAAGATCTCCAATACAATATTAATTAACCATTAGCAGTTTGATTTCCTGTAATTCTGAACACACCCATTTATTTCATGCTTGTTTTCACACCTATTCACAGAGGGGGAAAAGGTCTCAGGTGACTTCTTGAGGTAATTAGGAAAAAAAGGTCATTTCCCTTCTACAGGGGAATCCCCTGGGATACGAAATGTGTGTTAACATCAAACACTGAATAACAGGCAGGAACTACCACAAGGATTGTTGACTGATCACAAAATTAACACAGTCTATGGCTGACTTTAAAAGCCTGGGTGGAGCCGGCGGAAGGAGAAGTATTCCATATAATCTTATCGGCTGGTCCTAATCAATTTTATTCGCTGACCATCATTTTCTCAAGCCAGGGCCAGAAGACCTGCGGGACTGTAGGGGCACTTCTTCCGCTGGAATCCAAGCGCGACCGTGAATTATGAAATTAATGCCCGGATTGATTTCAGCTCCGGTGCAGACCCATGTTGTCCTTGTGGACTCGTATCTTTGCCAGCCTTGTTTTGCTGATTGAAGGAAGCACTTTGCATGCGCCGCAATGTTTGTATTTGCTGGTACGTACGGAAAAGTAGCTGTGTCCTAAGATTACGGCAGTTCACTAAACTAAAAACACGCACGCGCGCGCTATTCAGCATGAACGTGGCGTATGCGGGAAACGGTGGAGAGGCACGGCCTCAAACGCATTGCACCACCGCAGAGGACAATTACACCAATTTAGCCGCGCGAGCCCAGCTTCGCTTTGATTCAGGCTGTGGCATCCGAGAAGCAGCAGCAAACTAAGAGCAGGGACGCAGCAAAGCTTTCGCGGCACCAAAACACCAATCTCAGAGCAAAGGGTTAAGGCGGCAGCTCGGACCCCCCCACGCCAACATAACTATTGAGTATATTATCACCCCCCGTGCCCAAAACAGCTTTTTTTTTTTTTTTCTTTTGTTTTCAACAAGAGTAAACATTCTTTGAGAACTTCACGTTTTTATATCCCTCTGCGGCAGCAAGCTGCAATTGGTACCTGTTTGCCATGGGCACTTCAGTCTAAATCTACATCAAACATCTGGCCCTTGATTAGCTCTAATTGCTGTTCCTGAGCACAGACAAGATACTAATTCTGCCTTAAGCCATCTTGCAGGATTTCACAAAGCTATCTCGGTTCAGAATTTGGAATAGCCAAGGCAGGCCCCACTCCTCTTCTCCGAGATAATCACCCTATCTTCTTCGTTTGGATACCGCAGCAGGAGATCACCGCTGACTCTCCGAAAAAATCCCAGTCTCCTAAAGCCTTGTTATTGAAATACGGAATGAAGAGAAACAGTCCGGCTACAGACCAGCTCCGTAGGTACCTCGCCGGTGCCTTCCCCCTGGAAGCACCACGTTCTTATTCCCACTGCGGCAGGAGAAACGTCGCACCGACCCACCCCTTCCCCTACCTGCGTCTGAAGTTCTCACTTCTCTCTGATGTCTCACAAATTTTGTACAACTTCCAAAGACAAAACTTCCAGATTTTCACGTAAATTCAGTCTTTCCGGGGAACATGTATTTCATATATAAAATATAACAGATATCACGTCTCACATATACGCACACGTCTACAATATACACAGCAGAGTTTTCCACATGATGCACCTTTTGTTTTACTGTAGCTTAAAAGAATCAATTAATTCAATGAGGAACGGAAGGTAACAATGTTAAACACAGAATTCTTCCTTTCCAAAAGATCTTGCCGTTCACTAAAACGGACTTTATTCAGGCTAATGCCCAACATTTATTGAAGTCTGAATGTTTTCTTCTCCAAACGTCAGTTGTCCTTCAGTTTTTTGTTGACGCAGCAGTGCCACCTGCAACACTGGTAATGGGAAGCGAGAGCTTAATCAATTCTAATAAACCAGAGCAAAACAGCAATATGTAACGGAGAGACGGGTGACTGCTTTGCTCCGAGACGCAGGATTCTGTTGATAAGCTCATCTAACATGCAAGGAAAACAAGGAGTGAAAATAGTTTAAGAAACGCTGCGCGTATATTAAATAGCACAGAACCTTGTATCTGGAAGACAAAGTGCAGGTTCTGACAAATTTCCTCTTATTAAACATCGCTTTATGTTGAAAACAACAGTACTGTTTTAGAACAGGTTGGTGTTTTGGGGTTTTTTTGCCCTAAAATGTCACCTTATCTCAAGCCTTGAATATTTTCGCAGCGAGACGTCAAAGAGAAGAACCGCTCTGTACGTAACTCATCTTCCCGGGAGCGCTCTCCTTGGCGGGACCATGGAACCTACCCGGAGTCCGACATCTGCGTAACGGCACGGCTGGGAATTCGCAGTTCTACAGTCTCATCAGACCTTCTGCGGGACTGGGGAAATGGGTTTATTTGTAAAATGCTGGGGGGTGGGGGGGGGGAAAGGAGGATAATTTATTTGAGTAGTAAAGACACTTTGAAATCGTGCCTGGGTAAAACTGTTCTAAATATTGCACGAAATTCCTGGGTAGAGAAGAATCCTCTTGTCTCAAAGGCAGCTACTGTCTAGGCACACCTTCCGGTAACAGAAAGAAGTAGGTTGAGGCTTTCAGTACCTAAGAAATGCTCCAAGAAAGTGAAAATAGAACACAGAATAACGCAGGTTTCGGTGTCGCCTACCAGCGTGAGGAAGAGCATCAGATGTAATTTATGTGCAACGTTGTTTTTCGTTTCTATATTTGTCAATTAAGGAGGGAAAAAAAAGGCGTATTCTTAGGGAATCCTCAAAGAATGACACAGTTTTGGTTAGCACTGTACCCCTGCTCCTCGCTTCTACTCTCCCATAATAATCCACGGTTGCTGACGTACGTAATTACATAGGTTAAGTATACACCAGTAGTTAATTTATTCCCTGGGTTTTTTTTATTTTGCGTCCTGTGCCTGCCTGTTGTCTCAGGGCCCATTAAATCCATCTGGTATAACAAGCGTTCCTATTAATCCGCATAAGGAAACGCTTTTATCTTAATGATTAAACTATTTGCTTTAGTAAATTGCTCCTTATCGTTAAACAAGAACCAAAAAAGCGTATCTAGTGCCACTGAAAGAAAACTATACCTAATCCCCCCCAATTCCCACACTGATGTGACTCTATATACATATATATATATAAATATATATACACACACACTGAATATATCTGTATCGATGTTGACAACAACCTGGCTGTCTAAAGGGGACTCACAAACTCCAAACCAGTGTAATTCTTCTATTCTGGAATCTTACAGCTTGCGCTGAACGCGTCCACCCAAGCACACCACGAGCTACTGGAAGAAATAAAAACAGAATCCAGCGTTACCGGCTCCGAGTCTCTGACTTTAATAAGTCGATAAGGCTCCCGTGCAGATGAAAGGACATCCTTTTTGGAGCAAACTCTAAAGGGCTTATTTTTCCAACCTTTGAAGAAAGAGTGAGTCCCGAAATGAAAAGTTACAAGCTACACTCATCGCACGTCAACAAACAATATTTGAAGGCTTGGGTTTATATCGCTCCCCTCTAACGTTTTTTCTCTCCCCACACTCCGAAGTAGTTTGTAACAGATGATAAATAAAAGGTGACAATCTTCCGAAAGCAATTTTCTACCATCAAAAGTGTTTTAACAGAATACAATCAAGAATTTTGGTTTCCGTGTGTAAACAGCAATTTGCGCCCCACAGTAATATAAATCACCCAAACGAGAGACAGAATAGCCTGAGAAACCAAGAAGCGCGCTGTGTAACTGAATAAACTGCCATTATTGCAACCACACACACACTTCTAAATAAACATCTTGAGATCTTGTGATTGGAAACACATCTTCACAGATTTTATCGGCTAGACAGACACGCCACCCAGGGAAAAACCCAAACAACCTCCATCCAATTAATAGAAACACCGAAGGCCATACCGAAAAGCCCATCATCTGTAACCAAGTCTCCGTCAAAGAAATTCTGTGGTAACTCTGAATCATGCGTAAATTAAAAATGGTGAGCGTGAGACTGATTATGAACAACTGACAAAAACTGACAGAGGCAAATTCTTTGTGCGCTGCAGTCTCTCAGAATTAGTAAAAACAGTAGTGTCTATTAATTGAAGTGAGCCAAAGACAGAACAATGACAAAACTGAGGATTTCGTTTGCAGAGAAGTTCTAAGGCTGCTATAAAACTTCCTTCAGTTGCCATTCATAATTCACGGTGCTGTGACGTGCACATCAATGGTGCCCGTATTGTGACTCTTAACCATGAGACAGAATAGCCAAGGTTGAAAGAATGACTTGGCATTCTTGTGAGCAATAAACACATCAGAAAGACACACTCAAATCACTATTAGTTTTGTAGTTAAGGCATTCGCCAATTCAGGTAAGCACGGATCCAGGACAACGCTTTTCAGCAAAAAAAACCCCAAACCACAAAACCCCTGCCACAACAGGAGATTCTGAACTCCTGAAGAGGAGGCGCTTAAGAGGCACTCCGCAGTCCAGCAGCAGCACCAAGTAGATGGGATTCACGCAAAAAGCACCCTCGTGGAGCACCAAAACCCCAAACGTCATTACTATATTTAATACGATGAAGATTCCTTAGGCAGATCCCTGTTGTTTAACCTCTATAGAGGTTTAAAGCCTCTATAGAAGGACACTAGAAAACAGATATATTCTGTGACGGTCCTACTAAATGTACTTTCAAAGTTCTCCTTCACTAGGGATCGTCTTGCTACGACAAGTAATAGGTTTTGATGTACAGGTTTGTAAGTCGCGTTGCAAACACGAGTTATCCCCTTCTCTGTCTCTTATCCCTAGAGATCCCGTTCCGTTTCCCAAACCCACGCCACCTGCATGCTCTCGCTCCGCATCCAACTATTTCTGTGTTTCAGAGCGGCTGGACCGGCAGGGTCTTTGCCTTTCAGGTAATTAACCACCTTGAAAGATCCAAAGGGCCCAAGAAATGGAAAGGCCTTGATATGCACTGGCCAGTGTACAAACAACATTGTCTAGTCGCATCTTCCTCAGTTGGGATTCTTTATTTCCATTATTTGGGATTTAGAAGGAAGATGAAGACTTCGGTTGCATGTACAGAACGCAAGGACTCGTAGGACTGCAACTTCTGTAAGTGAAATAATATAGCGTGACGTATTTCTGTTTCTTCCTCCTCCCCATCATGCTTATTCAACAAGGAGCTTTCGACTTTTTCTTTAGAAAAATAAAATTTTCAGCTCTCTGGATTGCATTGTTGTTTGTGTTTTTTTTAAATTCGGCCAATTACCTAGCAAAAATCATCGTGTCGCCTGTATAAACGCATTCATAGATACGCGATGTTGATGTCAAAAAGAAAAACTACATACAAAAACAGGGCCATAACAAAGTAGCAACCACTTATTCCTTTATGCCAACCATAAAGGAATAAATACCCGTCCTCTTGTAGTAGAAAAGATACGGCCCAAACTATTAAACTACTTCTATACAGAAGGCTAACGCTTTAAGCCTGTACATAAACATTTCACGTAGATTTGACGGGGACCACGCTGTCCCCATTCGGAGGAAATCGCTCACTTCGTTGACACCAATGCACAACAGCCGAATGTCATATTTTCGAGATGTGCCAAAGGTGCACCTAATGAGACCCAATGAACTGGAACAGCCCATGCTTTGCAGCCAACATTTAGGTTTTTCGTTTTATTCACTTTTCCGCTGGTCAGTTCCTCAGGAGAATTGCTGATCGCTATTCTTGTTTGGCTTGACTCAACCTTAAACAAGAGTAAACATTAGGATTTAAAGCATTTGTCCGAGACAGGAGTAACTGAACCAAAGCCCAGTTCTGGTCTTGGACTCACGTAAAGCGCGTTACTTCGAGTGAGGTTCCTTCAAAACTGAACTCACCTTGTAAGTCAACGTTTTTGTCCTTTGGATTTACTGGCGTTACCTTAGGTCAAACTGAAGTTGCAGATCTTAAAAATAGATATAAAAAAAACCTGTGCTACCTTCGCAGCGCAGTCCTTCAGGGTTCACGGCCGGGGTATAGTTTCATCAAATAGGAGGGAACCGAAATTAGATGCTAGTAAACTCTATTAACATCAATTAAAATTAACCAAAAATAAAAAAATCAAACATACAGAAAACCACAGTGGGATTTACTGCCAGCAAGAAACAGAAAAATTTCCAAAATGACCTTCCACAAAGCCCGTGCTTTTCTCTCAAAGTTAAAATCTCTTGTGGCAAGGAAAAGCGCTAGTAGCATTTTAAATCCTATGTTACACTATAATTGTAATATGTGATCGTTACCAAATCAATTACGTTACTGCATTATCCTATCTATCCTACAGCATCTTCAGGAATCGGGGAAACCCTTCGCAGTGACCACTTGCCCACTCCCCCTAACGAAACCCCACGACTCGGGGCAGCATCGCTTGAATCGAGCAACCCCAAGTGACGTCCCTCGTTGCCATCCAGTGCTCTGCCATTTTGAAGCATCTTTTCAATCCGTATTAACTATCCCCGTCCCCGATCTGTCGCTATTTAAGCTCGTTTATTTGGGCTTCAGGGCCCAGCACCAAAGTTTGACCCACAGGCAATCACAACATGGAAAATAGGTTGCAAGCCTCCAGCGACCACTCCCCGCTCCAACACCTTCTCTCAACGCGGCCTTTCCAGCTTTTCTCTCCGAGAGCATCTTTAAAACACCACCAAATGGGACAGAGACACATAAAATTTCAATTATACGCAATGGAAAATGAGTGTATTTCCAATTAGCTAAGTGCAGTTGTTAACGGGCAGGGTCAGAAATAGATTCCGATCCATCCGGCCCCGACTCCTGCCACCCCTCCTCTCCCAGTGCAGCCCTTCTTCGTTCCATCAGCCCGAGCAGGGAAGTCCTCTAGAATTCTTTATTTAAGTACTTATCAACAAAACCAATATCGCTAAACTGCTCCCTAGCCTCGGCTAAAAAAAATAAGTTGGTATTGTGCTCTATAACGATGATGGGGTTTGTCAGTGTTGGGCTGATGGTTGGACTCAATGATCTGAAAGGTCCCTTCCAACCTAGACAATTTTATGATTCTATAATGTTCCCTGCTACTTGAAATGACAATAAATTTAAAAAAAAAAATTAAAAAAAAATAGAGGAACCAAGATTCCCGTCTCGCTTGAAGCAACTCCCTGTTTTGTGGAATACCGCATTAAATTTATTCTTTCCTATGAGACCTGTACCTTGAGGAAGTCAATCCAGACAATCTTTCAGAACAGAAGCAAAAGATGTTCTACGCTTGAAACATAAATGACTATAAATCACTAGTAGAATAATTTACGGCAACGCTGATAAAGTGAAACCGTAGATGCGAGTATTTCTAGGCATTTTGACAAGCCCCCGTTTGCCAGATTTCTGGTAAAGCGGCTGATTTTCCCTAAGCAAAATGTCTCGTAGAGGTTAATAACAATAAATACCTATAAACATTCTAACATAATCACAATACTTGCCTTAATATTATTAATTGCAAAATAGAATAAGCACGATTGTTTCCATTTTACAGGCGCGGAAGCCTTCAGCCAGGTTCTGATCTCGGCCTGAGGTCACGGAGGAGGTCACATGGACTACGCTTCCCACTTGAATTTGCATTTTACATTCAGAACGAGTAAAAATAAAAGGGGGGAAAAAAAAAAAGAAATTATACGGCAGGCTAAACAATAGCTAATAAACCTCCCGGATAAGTAAAAGTATATATATTATGCAACGGTACTCTAAATCAAAGTGGTTTCGTATAATAAAATCCTTGAAGAGGCTAACATTTCCCAGGCAAAAGGAATATTAAGTGAAAGGCTTCCGTGTGAGAGTTCTGACAAGTCCTACTGCATTCAAAGTGACAAAGGAAATGCTTTTTTTTTTTTTTTTTTTATTACTGCAAAGATGACTCATTTAGAGGAGGATATCAACACCACAGCCACGGGAAGCAGCTGGCTGATTCAACGAATATTTGGCTATTCTTATCCGTTCTCTATCAGCCGGCCCCAGCACCCACCGAAGCCAACCCCGTCTTCGCCTTCGGATGGCGATGGGATCGATTTATCCCTGGGCCAGGCGGGTCCTCTCGCGCTAAAGGACTGTCAAGGACAAAAATCGAGGAAGGAAAACCCCGTGGGGCAGTTCCGTCACCGGCTCCTCTACAGCCCACAGCCTCGTAGGCCACCGTCAGGCAGCCGCAGTCCTTCTGGAAGCGGCGAGGCCATCGACATTTCTGTCCGTGTGGCACCTTTCCAACACAGGCTTCTTTCTTCTTTTCCCCTCCCGCCGTTACATTACTATTTCTAAAAGCACATTTTAAATCGAGAGATTTTTCTCCCCTTTCTCTTGAGCTCCCTCCATAAGCTATATCGGACAAATTGGAGTCATACATTCATCGCAAGGAACAACAAGAGTACGAGGAAAACCTTCCATTTCCTCATGCAGAATATTTTACGTGGAAGAATAGGCGAAAATGCAAACAAGCAAAGGTGTAAAAATAATCAAAAAGTGACAGTACGGCAGCCTGCCACTGAATAAGCAATTCTTAAGTATTTGAGAGGTGGGTTTTTCTTGGACTTGGAGTGAAAACGTTGCAAATAGAAAACCAAAACTCTCTCCTTCCCTGACTCTGAAAAGAAAAAGGCCGCCGCTCCAATTTTGCAGGGCTGCGCAATTGCTTTGGCGTACGAGAAACATATTTCACCTTTCGTAACGATGAGCGCTAAGCAACTTTTTCCAAATCTTCGTCAAGCTTTCACTCTCCCTAGCAAAAATTCCGTCCGCGTTAAGGGCTGAACAACACCCTGATGCACGTATTTAACCTTATGCTCACGGGACAGAAGCTTGCGCACCAATTCCTTAATTGCTTTTTTTTTTTTAAATGATTGAGATGCTCCTTTTCCAACGTTCCTCAGCTGGACGCTTCAACTATTCCATGGCTGCTTTAAAATGTTGGCCTAAATTAAAAAAAAACACGAAACAAACCCTGAAGGTATTGTTTAAAAATTAATTACAATATTTTATATACGTATGTATTAGAATAACTCCCTGTGTGTCCGCTGCAGGATGGTTTCTATAGAAACATTCCGCATGCGTGCCAAACAAAAACTACCTACACATCGCAAGCCTTTGACCCTTCTTCCTGCTTAATTATCTTTGCGCGGTGAAGATGTCCCTATTTTTAACACTTCCATAAATATCCTCGGCAAAGCCGCGGATGCCCTACAGCGGTATTTAGGAAGCGAAGGTTTTTTGTTGATTCTCTGATCCTATTTCTCACTCACAACGAGGGTCTCCCGCCCCCACAAAAACCCTGAGGGGGTTCAAGTACCAGCAAGTTTCTGTGTGAGTTATCTCAAGGAATTCAAAGATATAAGAGACAACGTAACAATTCAAGAAGCCGTAAAGAGTCTATATAACTTCAGCACGCACAAAAATGAACTAAAATGTATATGACATTTATCTCTCTGTATAAAGTACCCCAGGAGCTCACATACAACTGGAACAAGCGTCTTGCCATTGTAGGGACTGCGTTGCTCTTAATTGCACGGATGTATTATGAAGTAACAGGAGATGATAAGCTAAAGCAGCTTAATAATAATAATAAGCCATATTTCAGATAGCCCTTTCTGAACTGCTTCATAGAGATATCTAAGCAAACCGAGAGGTCTGTCCTTCTTCCAAAGGCCTTACGTTGATGGCACACGAACATCTCGAGTTCCCGGTGTCGGGAACAACCGCCTTCATTTTATCCCCCTGCAAATTTCTCTCCAATTCCATTTGTGATTTTCAAGCTCTTTCGCCTTCCCTAATTATTACCTTTCGAACCCTATTAAGTTTATAAACAAGTTCAGAACACCAAAGCCCTCCCCCTCATGCCAACCACGTGGTGATTGGAACGGGACGGGTCACAGAACTTCTCTGAAGAACGCTTCGGTCCTCCAGGTGTATTTGCTCAACGTTCTTTTCCCCCATAAATAATCCCTCTCCCCACCCCAGAGCGATGTTACAGAAATTGAGCAAATGTTCCCAAATGACATTTGAAAACATGAAGCGCTAAGACGGTTACGTAACGTGAGGTGAATTATCTCCCGTTCGCAATCTCCTGGAAAAAGTCCTAAATCTCCTGAAACCATTAGCAAATCTTCCAGGGATTTCCATGCGTTATCATTATACTCTATACTGTTATAAAACCAAGCGTTGTTTTATAACCTTTAATTACAGTTCCCTGGCTCTAAAGTACCCCTCTCCACCCCAAACCCCTTTTCCAGGAGGAGGCCGCTTCCTCTCAAGCGTTTTGTTTTCGCGACATTAACTTTGCATATTAAAGTCGGTTCGACCAGCTACGTTAAAAAAGGATCAAATGCCGCTTTCTGTATTTCAGGCTTCCGGACCGATGACTGTTGTTACAACTATGTAGAGACTAGGAAAATAACGATGGATTACCGGTCGAAATAAAGGAATACGCAGTGCTAAATCCACTCCCATGACTTACAACACGGCTAAAATGAGATAAACAGAAAACTGATGTTAATCAGCCTTTTCTGCCACCTGCAGATTCATAAGCTGAAGCAATACCTTGGGTTCCTCCTAAGCTGCCCATAGGAGAATTTCCTTCCGTTTCTCCATTTTAATGAAGTTCCCAAGCACCGAGGCTCAGGTTTGCATCAGAGCACGGTACCAACGGTGACAAACGCACGCTGCAGGGACAGACCCTCCCCGGAACTCGCAGCTACGCAGGAGCCACAGCCCTGTATTGATGCCATAATACGGAAAAAAAAAATAAAGAAAAAGGCAAAAAACCCCACAACACAGCAAAAACCATCGGCGCTCCCTCCCCAACCGCGTTTTCAGCAGCAACGCCAACACCGCGGGCACGGGGAGGATGACCAAACACTACACCGCATGGGTTACGGGGCAAGGATTCCTTCGAAATACAGGGAAGATGGCCAAGCACGTACTTCTTTAAGGCCGGGAGAAGTGGTGCTGCAATGCAGAGCTCCGCTACGCAGCCAGCTCTGGGCACGGCTATTAATTATTTCTCATTTCACTTGTTCGGGAAACCTTTTTGTCAAGGCCTCCTCGTGCACCAGGCTAATGTCACGCACTTCTCCAGGGAAGCAGCTCTATTAAGGCACGTATTGCATATTAAAGAACACAAGGGAGGGAAGAGAAGTGAGTAAATCAATTATTACCAAAGAAGCGACTGAGTGGCTTATCTACCTTTCAGACAATGCTGCAGAGGCTTTGTGCTGTCCTTGGGATAATCAAGAAAAGGAAATCAAATATGACCCGGGGAATATATATATTTTTTTATATATATATATATATATATATATATTTTTTTTTTTTTATTTTTTTTTTTTTTTAAATCATCCTAAAAATAAACCCCGAGGCAGCGGTCATTCGCTGAACTGGCCGTTTGCCGAGCGTCGCTGGGCTGAGCAGCACGGCGTCAGTGGGTGAAGGCTGGCGGCTCCTTCACAAAACCCCCGGCCCCAGCACTGGGAATATTGCACGGATTTGATCTAGTTGCCATGGAGCCTTCCAGGCATCCCTGCAGAAAAACTCCGCTGCCGTACATCAGTTGCTGTTGCCACTGCCCAGTCAAAAATTACTACTGTTTTATTTTAATTCACTTTTTTCCCCCTCCCCTCCTCTCTCCAGCAAATGCCATTTTGCAAAATGATTCCATAATCGTTAACGGCAAGCCGGCTTCGCGCGCAGCAGCTCGGCATGTCAATTTAAGGCTGACATCAGCATTTTAAATTTTACTGAGCTTCTCCTGCAAAGTCATGCCGCTCTACCAAAATATATTCAAAATGTATCTCTCCATACATCTTTTTTTTTTTTTTCTTTTCCCCCCCATGATCAACACAAAAAGAAACAGGCACCATCTGGAAAATGACTGGTGTTTTCTTTGGCCGTTACATAAAGTTTTGGGTGTTTTGGTTTTGTGGGGGTTTTTTTTGTTTGTTTGTTTGTTTTTAATTTGGTGGAAGAACCTAAGTTTTATAATGAGACAGATCAACGTTCTTATTTCAATAGCCTCTTTCCAACAGTGACTAACGACTAACTGAGCGATTAAATCAGTGGAGACCTTGGTGCGGAGGCTAAACCAGAGATCACTTACGCCGTTGCCTGACTTAACCCAGTGGAATTGAGTCTACCCGGCCTGGAAACTTGGGCGACAGCAGCAATTCCTTTCCCCCGGGCAGCCCTGATGGCCACCAGTACCACCAGTTCACCAGCAAAAATTAAAAATACTCGCTCAAAATAACGCCTCTCTGACAGGTGATGGGTTCCGCTGGGTAAATCTGCCTCTTATTGCGACGGTATCATCAACGCGGCCAATGTCGTTTCTCTCCTCTCCGCTGCTTTGGAGCTTTTAAAATAAAAATGAAGCAGCGGAGTAAGAGGGTTCGCCCAGGTCCAGCTGCTCCCGACTAAATCCTGGCCTGAGCAGCGAGGCCCTAACGAGCTTTTATCTGTTCCAAGTCTCCTGTTGCACTGTCAGCTTCGCTGGTTTTGAGCAGCGACGTGTCCCTGTTCGACATCCTGAAACGTTTCAGGCCCAAGCCTGAAACGGTTAAATAATTAAAACCAAGCTTAAATTATTAAGCCTAAAACAGCCTAGAAAGGTTTGGAATTATGGTTCTATAGGCTGAAATCTGCCAGCCTGGGGAAATTAGAGCTACATCCGTTGGGGGTGAACGCCGAGTTCTCAACGCTGGCTTTATTTTATGTAGAGAAATAAAAGAGAAGGCGGACCTCAATTATCGGGGAAAAAGAAATCCACACCCTTCCTCAGGTCACGTACGATAACAGCATCACGTTAGTACCTCCTACATGTGAAACGCCGCAAGTACTTCGTGACCTGCTCCCACCATCCCTTTTGTAGACAATCCGTCTCAACGGGCTTTTCCAGCGCACGTGCAAACAAGATTCACTTTTTAATTCTAGTGTTACTGCCCTTCCCCTTTTCTCCTTCTCTTCTTTCTTAGTCCCTCCTCGTCAGAACGGGAACAGAGCCCACAACCCAACCCCCATCAGCTCCGGTGGGAATTTCGCTAGAGGATGAGAAGCTGACCCAAATGCCGACTCTGAAACCTATTTATGCCCAAGTCCCCCAAAACCACCTCTTTTCCTAAGCCTTAAACATGTATATTTTGAGGAGGTTAACAGGCTAAATGCTTCATTAGCATCAACAAATAGATTCATTTCCAGTCACCCGTTTAAGGGCAGCTGGCAATCCATCTGCATTGATCCGCACGTGGAAGGTCGCAGTACAGGAATGAGCGTTAACGCGGTTTTGAAGCAAACCCGGAAAAATCATCAGCAAAACGCTCCATCGATTCACAATATACGGAACTTACATGAATAATTACCAAGAGAAAACCCTTGAACGGTGCCAACGCGTTCGGCACCTTGTCCGGTGCCAACTCTGTGAACCATCCCAAATTGACCTAACTGCAGTTGTCAGGTTTCCGCGTTATATGCTCTAATACCGTATATAATCGTGTGACCGTGTGGAATATCTGCTCTTACTTACACCTGGACAACTCCACAGACTGGTGAGGGGAAAAAACCATCCATTTTAGCTGTCTAAGGCTAAAGGATTATGAGCAGGTTGTTAACAGGAGCATTCATCAAGACATAGTTAATGAAGTATATGAGAGCAGTTCTTGTAAACTGTGTATTTCCCCCTAAAGAAGCAGCTTCCAGGCAGGGAAGAGAAGGTTGTCAGACATTCAAACAAAACCACATGGCGCCACAACGGCTGCACAAAAGGAATCGCTTAGGATCGACGCAGAGAACAGGAATTATTTTGTAGAAAACTTCAAGTAACACCTACATCCTCCAGAAGTATCACAAAAGACATTTTGTGAGCGTAGAGAGTCAAGTCAAAGTACGGAAATCCGTTTTACTCTTTGGCTAAAATTGCTGAATAGGGGAAAAAAAAAAAAAAGAAAAATACTAAGTTTAGATAAAGCTGATGACAAGCTCACAAAAATGTGAAATATTTCTTAAGAATTAAAAGTAGCTTCAGGAACTTCCACACCGTTTTGTGAGGACAAGAGGAGACCCTACGGGGAACAAAGGTTTTCCACTGTGCCTGAAAAATGCTACAGGACCGATCTTGTTGACCTACAACTGACAATTAACTCCGACATCTTTTCCCAACGAAGACGAGTTCAGGTCTCCACTTGGGCACATGTTCTGTATCTTGAAGGGAAATGAGTACGGAAAAATACTGAAGCAGAAAGTTTTCTTTTACACTGGTCAACAAACCCCTTAATTACTGACAGCAGATCTACGCTTTTAGTCCTGTTCCTCGCAACACCTTTAGCGTGACACTGTACGATTAACGAAGATCACTTCCTAAATTTGTATTTTCTAACCTGGATATAACCGGGACTCGAAGGAATGGCTGCCAGTCGCCTCGTCAACCTCCGGTTTACACAATAACTCATTTCTAAGGCGGTAGCACTAAAGTAGTTTTTCAACTGCTTTAAAATCACGGTACAGGAGTTAAATATCGGACCGCATCCCAAATGCCTACGTTGAACGCATCTGTCCACCTTCATTGCCTAAATAGACTAATTGACTTCATTGACTAATAGAAATTCAAACAGACACTTGACCAAGAAATACATATTTATAAACCCACATCTGTTTAAATTCTGAAGCAATACTATGCGTGTTTGTGAAGAAAAGGCTGGGGGGGAAAAAAAAAAGTCTAGCATGGGGAAGATGCAGCCCACGGTGCTTCCCGTGCTCCCGATCCCCAGAACCGCGCTCCAGTCGGGCTGGGAATCTTTGCTGGAGAGGGCACCACCCCAGGGAGAGAACCTGAATGGCAATAACCCCACTGGACTGCTTACGGCCATACTCACCCATTCCGCCCTCTGGATGTGCTATGTGTTGGCAAATCTATACACCAGGGCACGGCTCCAAACCTCGCCGTTAAAAGTACGATCTCTCCGCGCTCATGTGCCACCGTTACTGCAGGTGCCAAACTTTCCCCAGGAGCTCAATGGAAAAGCCTGAGGGACTAAATTACGGAAGGCAGATTCCTAAAAAACTTGACACGGCACAGTTTAACATCTGACATCTACATTACTTTTTTAGCTCTTGACCTCCATTTGTAAGATTTCCCTTTAAGCATTTTTTAATTGCTTTACACCAAACTGCCCAACCATAATGTAATAATTCTTCCAGCGGTGCAGAATAATTCACCAATTTAAAGGACATAACAAGACGTTTTATGAGAAGGTAAACAAAGCTAAACACAAAGCCATAGAAGTTTATCAGGGATAATTTCCTTTTACGTGTAAATGCTCGCTCGATTTTTTTAAAATCGCTCATCGTTCCTGGTTAAGTAGGATCCACACTTGTCAAATTTGTAGAGACTGGGATAAGTGGAGTCGCCGTAGGCAGGTGATGCCATTTCTCCTCTCTCTTCGTTGATCTTTTTAAAGTTCAGCAAGAGTTCTTTACACTGAAACAGATGGGAGCGAGAGATGAAAACTTCGGCATTTTGGCCACTTGCGTAACTTTATGGAAAAAAACACATTACAAGTCAATCCAGCCATAAAATCCGAAGTGTATGCCATTAAATTGGCTTGCATCAAGCAAGCTTTAGGAAGCAAAAGCATAGATCGAGCGCGCCAGGAACACATTTTCCTCCTCCTGCGTTTGATGGAGCCGAGAGCCCGATGGTTTATCTTCATCGGGGGAAAGAAGGGGGCAGAAAGAAGTGAAGAGATACATACGCATATTTGTATCGCTCCATCTGCTCGTGGCTGGATGAGAACCGTAGCCCCGGCTACCAGCAAGGAGTGGTGCACAAGCTGCCAACCAAGTAGGAACTCTGGAGGCCCCAGTACGTCCGATGTCCCCCACCCAAGTATTCCTCCTGCCTCATCTTCTTGGGAGGGGTAATAGCAGGGAAAACGATTACAACCTTCGTGAAGGGGTCATAATTTGTCTCGATTTCCCTCGCTCAGCCCACGCCTCCCTGCACAAGCAGCAGGGAGTGAGAGAGGATCTCGGATTCAGACCAGTCCTGTGCCCGTCACGCCGATTAGCCAGAGGGGACGAGTGCCAGTGGGTGCAATGGGTGTGCTCTACGAGCCCTAGACCCAAGCCCCAAGCATGCTTCTCTTCACTAAATACACAAGAAGCAAGCATCATGGATCTTCTATTTCATGGCAGCTATCTACTGACCTACCCCACAGTCCTGCCCATTGAGGCAATATTTTCCCCACTATCCCAGGTACGGATTAATTCAATTTAAAGCTGTGAAGAGGCATATTTACCCAAGATACCAAAAATATACTTAGGTAAGTGATCCGTGTTTTGAAATACTGTCTACATGTGATTTGTTAAGACCAAATAGATGTTGTCTTTCAAAAGTTACCATGGAGATTATATTTGAAAGCCACATAGAAATCACAGTACGGGTAGACAACAATATAAAGTTGAGCAAATTTAAACTTGTAGCGGAGGTTGCTCCTTTCCCATCAGAAATAAGGGAACCGGAGATCATCAGTCTTTACTACAGACCCTGCCTTGCCTTATTTCGGAATATCGTCTATTTGTTCCCAGTTTAATTATGACAAGCAGGGTGAAAGCCTCAAAGAGGAGTAGAGAAATAATGACACTGGGCACTACGGTAACAATCTGCGTCTGCAGAAAGGCCAACAGAGCTTTAAGCAGCCACCACTTTAGAGCCCCACTTGGGTTTCCTCGTTTAAATTAAACCCACAGTGAACTCGGTCGCTAACTCGCCCGAGAAAGACGGACTGGACGGGACACGCACGTTAAACGCGGCGAGCGCGTTGTCGCAGCCCAGCATTTGCAAGCTCCCTATCACCCCTCAAGAGAGGGCACCTGGAAACCAAAGCAGCAAATACCAATCCATCATGAAACGCGACATCATCAAAAGCAGCTCCATTTTACCAGGGAGCCAACAGCGGGGTATTATTTTCATGCCAGGAAATATCTACATAATGAAAACAGAAGCTGGAGATGCAGAAGGTAAGCGCTCAAAGGGCACCAGGAATAGGCACCACCTACGCAAACGCTCAGTTATGAAACTCCAAAAAGATGATTTTTTTTTTTTTTTTTCTTTTTCGTGGCTGAAGAGGCATTTGAAACATCTAGAAATTCTAGCGAATCACAAAGATGTCTGCCAAGGCAACGCACGCAACATTGAACCGATGAGCCGCATTCTGTGCTGAAGAAAAAACAGTCAGTTAAAGCCCCAATAAACCTTGAAAGCTCCAAGTACAGAGAGGTTAAATGGTGAGAGACGCTTCCTTTCCCTTCTGTAGCCCAATACAAACCCTACACTGATCCTGCGGCACGCTCACACCAGGGGAGATAGTGTGCGGCATCCATGAACCAAAGCAGGAGCGACCAAGAGGGAAGAACTGTACCTCTCCACGACTTCCTCCTTGGGACAGCTTTTTCTAGCGTGCCCAAGCACTCCTGAATTCCTCCACGTCCTCCCTTCCCCGCTGAGGCTTTGGTCCTTGCCCAAGGGATGACCGTGGTGGCTGCCAGCCTCAGCGCAGAGCCCGCGCGCCAGAGGACAAACACCCCCTTTCCCCCTGCTCCCCACCCCACCCCCCCCCCCCCCAACAAAAGCAGGACTGATTTTCAAACAGGCTTTTCCCCCCAGTTCCGAGACGAACCTGGCATCATTTTCTACGCGACTCTTCTAACGTGAGATGGTTCTCACCGTTGGTGCGGAGGGAGATGGCGATGTGGGAAAAAGGTCTGCTGTGGCATGAAGGCAAAGAAAACTCCGTCCCTGTCTTCTGCAGCTACGCCATGGAAGGAACTTACCCAACGTGGACTCTTCCCCGTACACACCTGAATTCTGCTGACAGCAGCAGCTCTTTATTTCTGCCCCCCACCCCCCCCATCTTTCTGCAGATTTGCCCAGCAGCAGCAGCTCCGCGGGAGCTTCCACAGTGCTTCGGCTGTCAAGCGAAGGACAAAATTCACCGACGATGGCCAGTCCCCCCATCTCTTTTTGGCAAGCAACGGTGAACATTCTAGATACTGTGGGACATCTTATGCTAAAGGACGCTCAACTCCTGAGGCTGGCCTTTAAAAACGGTATAAAAGTTTAAAAAACTTTTTTAAAACTGTGTATTTCAATACTAAATAAATACCCACTTGCTGCTAGTAGAGCCCAGAGGTCAAACTGTCCTCACCGCTGACGGCAAAAGGGTAACAGGCATCAGCCCACCATATTCATGTGTTCAAAAAGCAGCTTTATTTGGCAGCAAAATCCACGTTTGGCGACGGCTTTTTTGGTTTGGGCTTTCGTTTTTTTGTGGGTTTTCTAAAAATCTTTGAAACGCTTGTCACACGCCAAGGCAGGGAGCTCTGTCTGCTGCAAAAAGCGTTTTAGACGGGGAAAAGCGAGTGTGTGTTACATACTGCCAGGGGCCGGGAAGCCGGACTCCAGGGCTGTAATTCCAGCTTTGCTGCTGACTCAGTGAGTGACCATCACGTAATCACGCCGTTCCCCTTTCTGCCAAAAAAAACGAGCCGTATTCAGCTATCTCAAAAGACACTGGAGCTGGGCCTCATGTATCCTGAATTTAGGTGTAACGGAATTAGGCGTGCCTAAATTTCTATAAAAATCTATGTATTTTAAGCTGCTCACCTCCTCTGTTAGGGTCTGGTTTAACGCTCTCTTGGTACCTTTGGGTATTGACGGAACCGTGCAGACTGTTGGGGGTTTCTTGCTTTACGTACGCGTTATTTGCACCCGCGTGCGTTCCTCAACACTGCAGGAAAAGGCTGCACAGGCAGAAGTGGAAGTTTTCCATTTGCATGCGAGACGAGCAGAACTGACACTCCTGTCAACTGGTTTTTAAAAAAAAAAACAGCAACAAAAAAAAAAACCACCAACAAAAACACCCCAAACAGTCAAGTCAGTCTCAGAAAGAACGCAGGAGAAGGTCTGGAAATTTGCCTTCAGCCTGCAAACACCTTTTTCCAATTTTTGGGTGCGGAATAATTCCGTTCATCTTTCAACAGCTACAAACGCCTAAGGACTGCAGAGACACCATCTGAGCAAGAGCGCTGCTGGTGCTGGCCCTTTTCCCAGCTCTGCTAACGGCCAGGGAGCTGTTATTGTCCAGAGCCGTGTCGAGCAACCGACGTGATGACATTTAAGAAGGTTCTGGTCCTGCCCGAGAAGCACAGGAGCCTACAGCCACGGTTTGCCGTGCTGCTACCACGGCAGGTGATCATCGCGCTGCAAAACATCATTAAGCAAAACATAAGCGGAGACAAAGCCACAAAAAACCCACACCCTGCGGCATCCCGGGAAGCAGGGATGAAGGGAAAACATGGGACAGTACTAATAGATGCCCAACGTGCTGGCGGAGGGGAAGAGGTAAAGTCACAGTCCTTCGTTATCCTCTTTCACATAATCGGGATGTGCCAGGGTCAGAGAAAAAGTTTCCATCCCGAGGCCAAATCGGCGCTTCACACCTAGAGCGCGTACCGCTATACGGCACGTATCCAGAGGAGGTTTTGAAGAGACAGTTCGCAATTCCTTACGTTAACGTACTGCCCCCCTCTCCCCCCCCGACCGTCATTCCTACGAAACAAAATGGATCTCTCCCGTACTGAAAATCCGGTCCCTGCAATGCAACAGCTTTTAAATAAATCACCAAGCTGGGACGGTATTCCCCACACGTAGGAAGAGTTGAAGTGCTGAGAGCGATCACACAATATTCATTTACATTTGGTCTCCCGCGGGCCGGCACGTACCATTTGTCCACGGCCTCCATTTTCCAAGGAAGTCAAAGAAAACCGAGAGGGCTCTGCCCCTACTAGGACATCAAACACATTTTGCGGCAGAACAATTTCTTTTCCCCAGCGATTTAAGTGACGCGTATGTAAACGTGTCTCTGAGATACATATATCTCACTTAAATCGACGAATCAATCCAAATATCACACAGAATGTGTATTATGTATTTTATGTACGTAAGCGCGTATACCTATTCATTCGTACACCTCATCTGCTCTATACCACGCATTCTGCGCGGCGTGAGCGTGGAGATATGCCACCGTAGACAAACTCAGGCTTGTGCGGCTCAGGGAGGAGGAGGAGGAGGAGGAGGAGGAGGAGGAGGAGGAAGAGGGAGGATGCCCAGCCTGACCCCCGCTGTCGCCAGCTGACGGCAAGTTTAGGGCGCAGCCAAGCACTTCTTTACATAACAGCAAGGTACCGCCGCAGTGAGAAAGGGAGGCAGGAGCGAGGGCCAGCGCTGAGTATTCAAAAAGGGAGGAAAAAAAGCAAACAGCGTTAAGGTATTCTCCGTGTTTTTCTAAGCAAAGACTGATGGGAAAAACCTGACGAGGAGCCCGCATCCCCATAGGCTGTCGCTAACGCGGATGCAGCCTGAGCCCGTCTGCTTGCAGTCCGGGATGCGCAGCACTCTGGGAAAAGAGCTAGCAGAAGGGGCAGCATTAATTCTAGCCAGCTTTAATTAAAGTAGGAGGATACCCATTCGAATCAAACGCACCGAGGAAATAAGATAACGTGAAATCCGAAAAAAAAAAAAAAAAAAAAAAAGACACGCTGTGAGGAAGTAACCGAGATGAGTGAGTGCCGGGCAAACGCGGAAAAAAACCACCCACCCCCCTCCAGCAAGGGCATCCACACGTTAAATACATTTTTTTAAAAAGCTGTTTTGCAGAGAATTCCACCGTCAAAACCCTAATCACCAAGCCCACCTCCTGCCGCAGTGTCCCCTTTAGGGGATTAGGTTGGTAATCGCAATCTGCCCCCAGCAGCTCTGCCCCGGCGCCCAGGCACTGCCCACGCGACAAACGCACAATTCTTGTTTTGATCAAGGGAATTCTACTGCAACTTAACCAACTCCGCGAAGCCAGCCTTTCAGAAAAGTCAGGGAGAGCGTGTCCCAATGGTACCAAACAGCCTCAGGAATTTCCTTTAAGGCATGCCGGTTCAGAATCTGGAAATCCGTTACGATTGAACGTCAGAGGAATTCAAAGCTTTCCCAGGTATGCCAAGGGAGCAGATGGCACCTGAATCCTCGACATTTGCCAAAAGGGTCTGTAAATTCAAACGTTACATTGCTGGATTCCGCTCTTTTTCCTTGTCATAGAGAGATCTGCATTTACATGCGTTGCAGGGGAAAAGAAAAAGACAGGTTATGTCTCTTGTTATTATCCCTTCCAGAAGAAATTATTATAAAAAAAGAACGCATCCAAACGCGGTGTCAGTGAATGGGTTAACGCATACCACAATCTAGAGATTCCGGAGACGGGAGAAAAGAAACGGCAGCGAGGAGGCATTAACACCGGCACTCCCAATGTAATGTAGTCCTAAAGCTAACCTTAACAGAAGCTTCAGGGTTTGGTTTTGGTTTTTTTTTTAATATTTTCTCCACTAACATACAACATTTGTGCCCTTGGAAACTGCAGAGTGACCTGGCAAATAAATCACCTCTATTGAATTTTTTTATTATTATCCCCCCCCCCCCAAGGCAATGAGGGATGTCATTCCTCATTTCTAACACAGAAGAAAAACAATAGTTAATTATAAATTAGGAGAAAACCTCCCCCCAAACCTGAAACATGTAAATAGATAGGCCTCAGCAGAATCAAAGATTGCCATCAGCAACAGACTTGGGGGGGGGGGGGGGGGGGGGGGGGGGGGGGGGGAGGAAAAAAACCAGCAAACCCAACAGATTGCAGACTTGTGTTTCAGGCCCCACCTAGAAAAACACACCTGCAGCGTGCAGTGTAAACCCACCGGCTCCGCTCGCTCTCACACGCGGCATTTAGCACCGCCGGCGATGCGGGAACGGGGAACCGAAAAAAAAAAAAAAAAAAACAAAACAAACAAACAAAAAAAACACACCCAACCCCCCCCCCCAAAAAAAAAAAAGAAAAAAAAAAGGGAGGAAACGGGGGCAAAAACGCTGTCGTGAAGGACCGAAACGCACCTTCGCGCCGCAAAGCCCGACAACCACAGCCACCTCCCTCCCCTGACAACTTGCTTCAGACCAGCCGGAGGAGGGAAAGCCCCGGCTCCCGAGGGGTGACACGCGTCCCCAGCCCTTGTGGGGACGAAAGGAAGAAGGGGCAACGACTGGTGTGCCAGCGGCCAGCTTGATTTGCACCTTCCCTGCGTAGCTGTGGGCTGCCATGGCTGGGAGCACCTGAGTCTCGCTGCAGCCGGGCTCGGGGAGGATGGGAAGGGATGCAAATGGGAAATATGATGTGAAGGGTTAGGAAAAGGAAAGGGAGAGAGCATCACACAGGACAAAAAATACCCCCGTGAAGTGCTGCACGGAAAGAGGAAGGGTACGGGGCCAGGGGGGGTGAGGAAAGGAGAAGGGGACTGGTTTTCCCCTCATACCTTGCGTTTCCGATCTGCCCGAGAGATTTTCCGCTGCCTTTTCCTCTCCTTCTCAAGGTTCCTCTCCCTCTCTTCCAGTTCAGACTCTCGAACTTTTTTAATGGAAGCGGCCGCGTGAGCCATTTTGGAGAGGAAAACACCAGCTCCAAGGAAGCTGTTTCCACCAGGCGTGGATATCCAGGTGATTTATTCCGTGCCCCCCCCCCCCCTCCGGCCCCGGCAAGGGCGCTGGCCGCCGGCCAGAACTTCCCGGTGTAATCCACCTCTTCCCTCCTCCGGCTTTTCCCCCACCGCCACCACAAGGAAAGGTCACAGCTCCGCTCCGGCCTCTGCAGCACCCGTAAGTCAGAAGCACGAGCGCCACGTCCACGCACGCGAGGTGCCGAAGTGCTGGCAGCCGCCGGCACGCAACCGGAGAGGGGCCGGCGAGTCTCTGCTAGCGGGCTGAAAAGGCTTCAGCTTGGCTGCCACCGCAAGGGAAGACGAGCTTCAGACTTCGATGAATAGTAAGGAAAAAAAGAAAAAAAAAAAAAAAAACCAAACCAAAAAAAAACCCCGGAAAAATCAGCCTTTAAACACACATCACCGAATTGGAAAGGTCTCTTGGGATTCCTCCAGATAGGCTGCGTCTTCTGCCGGGGAGGAAGGCTCCACTTCAGCATCACCCCCCCCCTGGAGCTGGGGGAGGGAAGCAGCTCCTTTCGGCTTCTCACATCGCCTTTATGCGGGGTGAGAAGAAAATGGTGCAGTCTGACTTACTGCTGCCGCCGCGACCGCCCGCGCGCTGGAGCCCCGGCATCGGCTTTTCCCTGCTCTTCTCCCTCCTCACGAGCTTTCCCCCCTTCACGCCCAGCCGGTGGAGAGGAAACCGGGAGCAAAAAGCCGCCGGGCTGGGAGATCCCAGCCCCGCTCACCTGCGGGCAAGCGTGGAGAGCCGCCGGCAACCGGCTTGCGATAGTCAAGTCCTCATTGTGCCTTTATGCGGCCACGTGAGGCTGCATCAGGAGAGCGGCGTTAAGCGGCGAGCCAAAGGCAGGCGAGGAGGGGGACGCTGCTGGGGTGGGGGGGGGGGGAGCGGAGCACGCAGCGTCATCTGGGCTCAGCTGGCCCCGCTCAGCCGCGGTAAAAATAATACCGCGTTTGCTGGTCGTTATTATTCAACGCCGAAAGCGGCTTTCGGACGCTTCCTAAGACAGCTTACGAAGCCTCTGCCTCGAAGATGGAGAATGATTATAGCTGTGGAGCAACAGAGATCAATAGAGACAGAGACAACGTGTTGTTAATTAGTCTCCTCCTTCTCTACACACCCCACCCCACCCCAAATATCATTTGGGTTTGGGACTTTAATTTCGAGTCTTAATATCAGAGACAGATGGGTCTGTCATTCCCCCCAGTCGCTTCACCCCCTGCTAAAACCAGCACAGCAAAGCCCTGCTGCCGCCTCCCCGAGGTAACTGTTATCGCTGTTCGCGTCGAGCATTTAGTCATCAAAATAGGACGGGCACAGCTTTGCGGCAGAGAGAGCCCAGCACATCGCAGCTCCCCTCCACCACCCCCCAGCCAGGTCCCCGGGGGAGAGGAGGACGGCGACGTGGCGACCCAGCAGAGACGGTGGCATCCCTGGGCTCAGCCACCCCAGAGGAGCCGGGAGCCCGCCAACGGCAGCACTGAAAATCACCAAATCAAAGAAATACTTCCTATGGCCAGGCTTCCCGCTGCAATACCGTCTTTGACTTCAGGCTGAACGTGACCGAACGCCACAAATCTCACTGTAAGACAGCACCACCAAATCAGTCCCAGATGTCCTGCGAGCTCTTCGCGTGTCAAAAGCTCATAGACCAGGACTAATCCCAACCTCACGGTATTTTTTGTAGCCACAGAATTGGGCCGCTTTCAGCTCACGTACACCAAGACTATTTATTATGACCACGGAACTAATCACTATTGATGGCTTGCCTTTGCACTGTAAGGTTTCACTTTGAGAATTTCACAACATTTCCAAGACCTGGTTTCCACAAAATAACTCGGTATATGGAAACCATGAAGCACCATAAAGGCATCTTTAAAGCAGGCGCCTATTTTGCGTTTGAGCCAGCCATCTGTGCGTCCCATCAAAGATTTACTTCCCTCGTGGAAGAAGTCATCAGAAGAAGCAGGGTCCAAAAGCGCCAGCCAACCTTTTTTGCCGGCTCCTCCGTATGCACAGGCTGATTTTCTCCCAGTTGCGCCCATTCGTGAGGAACTGGGCTACACACAACTAAGGGCTGAAACACAAGCTGCAGCCACCAGCCACGCCAGACAGGCGGAGGCAGCCGAAGAGGGAAAATAAAGGAGAAAATGGGATTCTTTAATAGGCCTGTAGCTCGCCTTGCCTCCTTTATGTCGTATGAGCCTCGCAGGTGGCACCGCTCGTAAACCAGGAACGCGCAGCCGGTAATTTAGAATTCTGCCTTCCTCATGCAGTGGGAAAGCGTTCATCTTCCCAACCTTTTTTCGCGGGATCTTAAGCAGGAAATACGAAAACGAGAGCAAAACGCAGGCCAGCACGCTTAAAAACCCTGGTCTTAGGGTCTCCCTGAGTCACGGTTCAAGGTTTCTTTAAGCCACTAAATGCTTAAATCCCGGTACGTAGTACACACAGGAGGGTCTGAAACACAGGGGGGTTTAGAGGAGTCGTGATTATTAAACAATTTGTCATCTTTTGACGATTGATACGTGCAGGCTCATCAGCTCCTCCTCAAATCATTCTTCTTTCAGGAAACTCACTTAAAAGTTCATGAAGGACTTGACGTACTTTGTAACCCACGCTACACACGGGGACAAAAAACCCAGACGCTTGAATTGAACAACTGGTGCCGAGAGAGACACAATCCAACAGCAAACACTCTTTAGAAGATCACTGGCAAAGAAGAGCTTCACATCAGTTCGAGTTCACCATTATGTCCCATAAACATTTTCCCCCTAACCTCAAGGAAACATATAAATATTTCATCATCGCGTGGCTAAAAAAAAGTAACTTTCAATAGATTATTTTAGAAAGAACATATGCAATCCGAGGAGAAGAACATGAAGGATGTTATCACTTAATGCTTGACACAGCTGATGTCCCTGCAGGGAAGGAGTGTTCTGTTTTAAGACAGAAAGATTTTGCTAACAAAAGGAGAAAACGGTTCGTCATCGCCCTGCGCATACAGATCTTAACAAAAAGAAAACCTTCCGCAGACATCAGTCTGAAGATTGAATTTTCAGGATCTGTTCGGTAAAAGCGGAGACTGAGCAATTTCCCCCTAAACATAGAAAATGTATTTGTGAAGCTGCTACATAAAAAAAAAAAAACAACACCCCAAAACCATGGAATACACAGCGCTGCTGCCACAAACGGTGTGTAGGAGGGGAGTGGGAGAGTGGGCAGATGCACAACAACATAAAAAGAACACGGTAGCAGAAAAAGGGTGGGGTTTTTTTTCCCCTCTGAAAACCATTTGTCATCGTTAGCTCTGAACGTAGAAATAAATAACTCGTGAGATTCAACAAATTCCCCTTTGGGCTACCAAAGCTTATAAGGCTTCAACCTCCACGGCGTCCCGCGTGATTTGTGAATAGGCTCCGAGGGACCAACCTCATCGGGAGACCCACAGGCACGCACATGCTTAATTAGCGTTCCAGCTCCTATCTGCCTGCTTTACAAATTGGGGTAGCTCGTTAACTTCCTGACCCGCTCTCCTCATTTCACAGCCTCCGGGTTTTGCTGTTTTAACCTGACCCACCCGCTGAGACCATCAGCTCCTGCGCTGCGGCGCTTTATTAGCCACAGCTATGATGAGCGCTTGGCTTTCAGCCGCCAGCTTTCAGGTAGAGAGACGTGATTCGCTGAGCAGATCGGCCTTTTTGTGGCTGTAGAAACCTACTGGATGAAAATCAGCAGTGATTGAGTACAAGAGGAGAGGACGTAAACAAGAGATTATCTTCCTCGAAGCACATCCACTAAGAGGGGTCCATCTCCTAAAGAGGAGGTTCTCTCCACATAAACCACGCGGGCAGTGCAAACCCGAAGTTAAAGCCAAGCTTAGGAATAGCTTGGTTTCCCTGGAATCCCTGGAGGTATTCACCATCCCTGGAGGTATCCAAAAGACGGGCAGACGTAGTGCTTAGAGATATGGTTTAGCGATGGTTTTTGTCAGCGTTAGGTTGATGGTCGGACTCCATCTGAAAAGTCCCTTCCAACCCAGGCAATGATTCTATGATAACGCCAAAGAAGCGTGGCTCAAATCCGTCCGCATCATTTCCCAGAGTTACAGAAAAAGGGAGGCAGGGATGGAGGGGGAAAAGCCTTCCATGCCTCAAAGCCAGAACGGAGCCTGCTCTTTCCAGTTCTAAGCTGCTAGCACAGTCAGGAAGCAGGCTGGAAATCAAAATTGGTTTCAAACCGCTAAAAATGGGCAAGGGCTGTCCCAAGCAATAGTTTGGTAGGGATGAGAGCTGGGCAATTCAACTTTTTGTCTAGCGTTGTAGAAGACCCTTTCTGGCCAAGGCAGATCGCAGTTCTGTAGGGGAATTAGGTTCCCTCCAAAGAGTTGCGCTCCCTAACTTGTTCGTAACACCTAACAGGTACATCCACATGTTACTTTACAACCATACAACAACCACCACCTCTGCCCTTACACCTTATGCAGCGATTTAAACTTCTCCTCCTTGCTGAACGGCAGGGACGTGTTAGACCAGGCTTGGAGACGCGCACCCACAGCCGTTAGTGGCCTTTTTAGCCACTGACTTGCAGAATTATCTCCCCTCCACCCGCAAGCACGGACGTCGACCCGCCCTCTCCGTGGTTATTCTCTCCAGGTTAAACGTCAGAGGGAGGTATCCTTGTCCCTCCGGGACAGGAGACTCTTCTCTGAACACTGAGGATGGAGATGACGGAACGTTTTCGATTGGGACAAAAATATTCGGAGTGCCAGAGCAGCGTAACAAGGCACTCGATTCAACTATTTGAAACCATGCGGATGGATGGCGCGCATTAGCATATTCAGCCCTTCCACTAGCTACAGAATTACATATTCCGGCGGGGGGGAAGTCAAAATAATTCTCGGGGAAAGTAAAAGCACAAAGTTAACGATGGAAGTATATGCTACATTTATAAATTGCCTCCTGTCTCATTGTTTAATCCACACTCTTATTTATTATTCACACGCCATAGCAATTACCCTAATTCCGAAGGCACGCTAACCCTAGAAGCGCGTTAGCAATCACATATCCACACTGCACAAGTTTCATGTTATATTTTCCTGACAGAAAAAAACATTAAGGTTAAAAAAAGGCTCTACCCGCTCTCGTTCTCATGTTACCGAATACGTGAAGGCAAAGCGTTCCAGAAAGCTCTAGGCTGGAAATTAGTGTCACTGAACTGGTACTGAAAGGCTGATATATAGAACTATGTGCTGGGGTTTTTTTCCTGTACCTTGATTACATTTATTTTATTAATTGAAAAGAGGCAATGCAGAAGAAGAAATGAAAAAGGCCAAGTTATGGCACATACGTTAATAGACGTAAATCGGACCAGTCTTAATGCCTTTCCCTTCTTTTCCGTTACATCACCCCAGTACAACTTACAGCACCGACACGTTTAGTGGTCAGTGCTAAAAACCTGTTGCAGATAACGCGGTAGCATTCGCAATACCGCAACGCTCCCACGCACAGCGGGTTTCTGGCTCAAAGGTGTCCAGTTCAACGCTGACAAACTTCAAATATAATTAATAACTACACCAGAAAAAAAAAAAAAAAAAAAGATACTGCTTAGCTACCTTCATCTTGAAAGAGTTACTGAAAATATTCATCTACTCTTATAAAATTCGTTTTTCTTATATTACAGGTGAAGAAACAGAGAGTGTGGTTGCATGTTTGCTCCTAAGAACCTAAGAGCTGTGGGATGAGACCAAAGCCTTCTCTCTCCAACAGCGACCGAAAATCAGACACCTGGCAAAACACACGCGATGCTTTCAAGTACTCTCCCAGCTTCTGGTCATCTCAGACAGACATGGGTGCTAGACATTTCAGTTTATGTAGTCGTCCTCACCGGCTGTTTTCCATGAACTTGCTCAGTCTCTCTCTGAACCTTTCTGAATTTCCAGCATCCGCGACATTCGAGGGCAGATTTCTGCAGCTTAACTACGCGTTCCAAACACCACTGCCACAGGCAAGCGCCTACAGACCAGCACAGGCGGCAAAGACAAGGTAACTGCCATTCTCAAATCATAGAAGTCCTTGCAGTCATCCTTTATGACTGTCCAAGCTGCGGCATGACAAAGCAATGCCTTGCACACACCACCAACTTTCTGAACACCAAGAAGAGGATTTAAAAAAGCCCTTCAGAGACCGATGCCTCCGGTTTAAATAAATACCCCAAATATGAGGTAAAGACATTCCAGCTGTGTCAAAGTCGGCAATTTGAGAAGCGTATTTATTTTTTTTTTCATCAGAATCCTAATTTAACTCGAGACAGACATTTCTAGCAAGAATGCCCATTTTGCAGTTTTCTGATGACAGCTAAGTTCGTTAATTCTAAATATCGCTCCGCTTATTTTAAGTTTTCGTATCGATTGAAAATATTGACGTCACATTCTATTTTAACTAAGTCAAATCGTGCCTGACCCAATAGCTCACTAAGGGCAACAGCAGACGTTTTATTGATTTAAATGGACTTTGGATCAGGACCACAATCATTTAATTCAACACCGCAGTGTGCCTTCTCATCTTCCTGCCTGCCCTGGCCCTTCCTGCCCTACCTTCTTTCGTCTTTGATTATGGTCAGGTTTGATCTTGTGGGGACAAAAGCTGCTATTAATGCCAGGAAGGACCCGAGGGATCATCCTGAAGGTGCTGCAGATCTGCCGCGTCCGACTCCCAAAACACGCAGAGTGTTCCTCAGGCTCAGGAGTCCCTCACTCCTCAGGGAGTGGCTAAGACTTTAGAGCTTTTGATTTTTATGATAAAAATAAGTGGTTTAGTGTTTTTACTGGAACGCCTTCCTGTATAATGATCTGGCCTGTTTTCAGAAGGCTTTTTTCCACCTTTTTTTCTGAGCATTTGCATTACAGCCAGATACTGCTGAATTACAGTAGCTCCGAGAGACGGGGTGTATTTCAAGCTCAAGGGTAATTATCTGAGAAGAAGTCACAGAAAGCAAGTTATATGCATATATTTCACTTGTGTCCCTGACGGATCCATTCTACCACTTGAGATTAAAAAGTCCTATTCCTTGTTCTCCCAGAAACCAGGGGAGTCTTTCCATCAAGCTGTCTGAAGAGACAAAAGGAGGACTCTTTATTCTAACCCCACTGATTTATCTAAAGTTCGTTTTTCATTACATTCAGAAATTATCCTGTTACAATACTGTGGCTGGACTACAGCATTGTACGGAGTATAACCGATTTAATAGGAACATTTGTTGATCTGCAAAGAGAATTCCGTTATCTCAAAGCTAAGTGCTTCAGGGTGACGTAAATAAAAATCACTTTACAAATGATAACGACGCAACAAATAATTATGCCCGGGCAATCAGAGCATATAACAGGAAAACTGACTTGGTTGCCACCGCGTCGGAAGCCTGTAAGCCAACATGACCCAGATCTTGTCCGCTTTAAATCCTTTCAGTTGCAACCTAAATGCTGCACATAATCAGCTCTGCTTAAGCATCCTTGCTGTTATGTTACATTTAAAAGTGTGCCAGCACTTTAGCGTTGGGCCAGGTCACATGGAGTTCCGTTTGAATGGGCCCTATCTACCTTGAACTAAAAGTCTACATACCCACAGCTATCAGAACAAAGGCTTGAGTGATTGCTACTTACACAAATATTATCATATATGTACATATATGTATTTGTATGGGCAGCAGTCTGACCCAAAAAATGAGCCTTCCAAAATTCAAGATGACCCATGAAATCAACAATTGCGTTTCACAGTTTGTTTCAGTTTGCAAAGTATGGAAGAAGAAGAGTATCATCAAGCGATGCATCTTTATGTTTCTGTCTACTACATATATGCTATCTAAAACAGCATTTCTAGCAGTGACTGTCTAGCTTGAGTTCAGATAGAGTTAACTGTCTTCATTAGCAGCTGGTATAGTGCTATGTTTTGGATTTGGGATGAGAAATACTTCTGACAGCACACTGGTGGGTTTTAGTTGTTGCTAAGCTCTCAAGACCTTTTCTGCTCCTCACACTACCCTGCCAGCGAGGACTTGGGGGGGGGGGAGGGGTGGGGGACACGACACGGGGATGGGACACACAGACAACGACACGCAAGAAGTTGGGAGGGGACACAGCCAGGACAGCTGACCCCAACTGACCAAAGGGCTATTCCATACCGTCTGATGTCATGCTCAGTATATAAAGCTGGTGGAAGAAGGAAGCGGGGGGACACTCAGCATGATGGTGTTTATCTTTCCAAGAAACTGTTACGCATGATGGAGTCCTGCTTTTATGATGGAACACCTGCCTGACGATGGGAAGCAGTGAATGAATTTCTTGTTTTGCTTTGATTACATGCGCAGCTTTTGCTTCATTTAGTTTAATAAGTAAAGCTATCTCAACCCATGAGGGTTTTTTTCCTCACTTTTACTCTTCTTACTCTTTCTCCCATCCAAACTGGTGGGAGCAAACAACTGGCTGCGTGGTTCTAGATGCTGGGTCGGGTTAAACCACGACACTGGCATACCATCAAAACTACCGATATGGTTAGATTTCACCTACCCACCTGTAATCAGGCCTGTAGTCTGAATGTTTAGGCTGCAATAGTGGCCTACACATAACCAGTCATAAGATGGATTCTAACTACACAATTTCTAAAATAGATCAGCAATAATGTGCCTTAAATAATGACCTACAGCAGTCTACTATACCTGCTCTAAAGCGAATAACACTATTTCTTTTCTGTTTTCCTTGTTTGATGTCATAAAAACATAAAGAAGAGTTAGATAATGCATTCCTTCATCAAATACTTATGGCAAAGAGGTGTATCATTTAAGATTTCTTTCAAGTGCATTTTCCCACTTCTTATAATATTTTATATAATATTTTATTCTGTTTATAATAATATTATATAATATATATTCTGTTTATAAAAACACAGGATAAAATCCTGTATTAAGGATTCCCAAAGAGCTCTCAAAGACTATTTGCAGATACTCCCCAAATTAACAATCACATTAAAAACATTAACACATCAAATCCTTCTTCTAAGCTAGATGTTTTTCATCTTTTCCTCACAAAAGAAATAAGACTGAGGTTCCTTTGTTATTGGAGTCTCTCCCCCTACCCAAATAACTTCAGAGGTCCCAATGTCTGACCGAACCAATATATAGAATAGCATCATTACCACTGGTGAACCGAATTCCAGTAGCCTACAGACAAACTGTGCCTTTCAGCATGTTTATTTGGCAAGATAGAAAAAATCACGGGAGGAATTTACTACAGAGCGAATTCCCAAGGATGAGAGCTTTCTGCTCCCCCAGAGCTCTTCTTAGGCACCTTTGGCAACGATCGCTAGAGGGGTATTCGTGGGTTTGGGGGACCCTGCACAGAGTGGGGCGGAGGCGGCAGCCACGGAGCACCGTGGAGAGCTATCCGTCAGCACCATGGAGATCGACCGTTCAGCACCATGGAGAGCGGCCGGCCACCGCCCGGGCCACCTCCCGCAGGGCGAGGGGTGCCCGCAGCCTCCCCACCCCAGGGGGCCAGGAGCAACGAGGCCTGTAGAAAAGCATCAGGAATGCCAAAAACAAAGAGTCGGGAACCGCTGGGGACACGGCCCGCTCCCCTTTGCACATGCGTATTTGTGTGTGTCTGGAAATGCTGCCCAGCTGTTCAATCTCGGATCCAACGCGGGCACCAGCAATCAGCGGTGTGGATGGCACACGGCGCTGCTCCGAGCTTCTGCTCACCTCCTGTGACATCCTCTGTTCCGATGCTGCAAAGGCAGCACAGAGACCACACGGAACCTTTGCATTTCTAGTTAAATATTTTCATCAGCCGTGAACGCTAGATCTTGAAAACAAATTATAAATTTGGACTGAGGTCCTAGGTCTAGAACAGCTAACACATCAAGTTTCAAAATTCAAGAAAGCTAGATCTGATTACTGTGGCATCCGCTTATTTCTGTTGAAAACATGGAGTCAAGATAAGCGCAAAACATCCAGTGTTCTATTTCCCACCACGAGAGCCTGAGGAAATGAACGGCAAACGATCCCCCTCTCCTGGTCAAGTATTGCTAAGGCAGCGACAGATTCACATTTCAAGACAGTTATTTCATCACTACAGCAGCCCAAGCACAAAGGTTTAGGATGGCTAAAATACACCACTGCTCCAGGTGCAAATGCTGCAGTAAACATCCGGGTTCGTGTAAGTATTTGTCTATTCAGGACATCAACAGTAATCTTCACCCATAGTCATATTTCCCATGTAACTTTCTGAACAGCTCTGAAACAATTTGCCAAGGAAGGCTGAATAGGGTTTTAATTAACGAACTTGTAAATTCCCCTACGGTAACATCCTGTTGAAAACAAGATGAAATACACTGACGGCGATTATAAAAGGGCAGGAAAGGTTTAACTCCATGAGAGAAAGGTCCTACTGCCCAGATTCTGCCTCCATTCCACTGTTCTACCACCAGTTAGGATAGGGTAGGTCAGGATAAGACAGAATAAGATGCTCTATCAGATACACCGTTAAATCCTTAGTGGCCCAAAGACACAGACTACTGGGGAATCGCTACAGAAGGCGCCTGAGAAGATCTAGGAATTTTACTGGAATCAGTCTGAATGGTCTGTCAAGAACTAGCTTGGCTTCCCGTCAAAAGGACTTTCAGACCACTTCCACAGCGAAGAGGCACAAACATGGCCCTCACAGATCAAAATGATTTGGGCAATCGTATCCCTGACCTGCGTCAGTGTGCGAGGCCAGAAATGTGTTCACTTTGAACTGAAGTGGCTGGTGTGATTCTGAATTTGTACTAAGACCAAAACATTCTAGATGGGAAGGTAATTTGCAGAGGCAATTACATGTCTCAAGCCAAACAAAGGAAGGTATATTTGATGCAAAGCTTTTTGGTTTACTGTGAAAAGCTGTACCACCAGTTGAAAGGGCTTCTTCTCCATAACAGGACACCTTCAGTTATGTGAAACAAAGCGTTCCCCAGAATCAAGAGATGTGTCTGACACACAGAAAGGCATACGTTACCATGAATTTGTTCCTGAAGTGCCTTCAATTTCTATTAATTCCTGTGGAAGATGAGGATGAAGAACTTGTCCTCTCAAACAACTGACAAGAATAGGTCCAAATTCATAGCTAGAGTAAAGGCAGCACTCTGTCTACGTTAATCATTTAAAAGCAGGGTCTTTCTAAAAGGAATAATTTCTGAAAAACACTTTGCGACTTCTCATGAGCCTTGGGAATAGAGACCTTACAACAAGGGAGCTGTCTGAACCACTTTCCCAAACAAGCTCTTGCTATTATGGAGATTTGAAAATGCGTTGTGGGGATCATTACCAAAACACATATCCTTGCACAACTAAACCGTAATTTGACATGCCTGATGTAATTGGAAGCCTTACTGTAACTCAGCTGAGTTCATCAAATGATCCCCCTCGACTATCGCTACATGCTTTTAGCAATTTTACATTTCATCAAGACAGCAGCATTACAAACAATGAATGAAGAGTATGGTAATTTATCCATTTCCTCGACCTTACTCTGAAAGTCAAAAAGGGGATGCTCTTCCTTGGAGCCCTGGAAGACGGCAGTGTGTAGAATGAGATGCTCCCAAGAGCATACACAGAATCTTCTTTGAAAAATCAGACATCTGTCGGATCATAAAGTTGATAGTGAACCGTGGCTGGAACGGACTAGAAATATTTCTGCAAAAATCTAAGCAAAACTGACCCTCAGCTGCCAGACCAGTTCAAATTTGAACTGTCCGTATCAGTTTGTATAGATGTGGCAAAAGGGCAGATCATTTGTTCACGTGGGTTAAGGTTGTGCTCTACATTGAAAAGGAATAAAGGCAGCAAAGTAGAGATTTCACCCGAAAAAGGAGGGCAAAAAGAACTCGAAGTGCCTTGGTCTACACCAAACACATACTTCATCCCAGGCTTTCCCTCACAGGCAATTTATCATCCTTAAGCTCTTGCAAAGAGCAAAACAAGTCTCTATCTCCGCAACATACAGGATTTAATTCCACTCTGCCACATCAGCGCTCCTGGAGCGGCTGCGAGGAGAGTGCTCAACAGGAACTACCCTCCTTCCTGCTCCCAGAGCTGCCAGACCAAGAACAGCGTTCAAGACACGCGGGTTCTTCTGAAGATGCTAACAATTACAGAAGATGAGTTTCAAAGCAGGAGTTAAACTGGCTTGTAAAGGCAGAAGCTGGACTTTCCAGCAAGAGATAATGAAGACAAACACTGGCTAACATTTAGCATGTCACTGGGGATGGGAGAAACCCAGATTCAAAATCCCAGGTGTCCTATCACCTCAATGAATGGATGGCCCAATTAGAACACTATTATTTATGTAAAGTAGAACAGTTCCAAAACCAGACTGGTCGGGCACCAGTATATTCCTTCGGGACTTCAGAAACCTCTCTGAAACGAAAATCTCCAAGTCAAGCCTTAACCCCCAGCCTTTCAACGGGCACTCGACGCCGCGCAACGGAGCAAGTACTGAGTCAGCCAACAGGTCTGCATGGTAGAGCACGCTGCTCAGGCGGAGAAGCAGGAAAGGCACATCAGCACCTTCCGCCCCATCTTTTATAGCTGGCTTAATTTGCAGCCTTGTGCTGACACGCTTAGGATGTTTCTGTTGGTGCTGGCTTGAAGGTCACTGCACTGTCCACCGTGGCACTACGCAGAGGTATCCCTAGACATGACCTTTCCTTTGCAAACTTATCAAAACTTCTAAATAGAGCAGTAAAATCTCTGGGATTCACCTCGCCATAACTGCAACCAGCCAACACAGAGGATTTACCAGTCCCTTCCGCTCCTTTAGCCGTCATCTCTTTTCTTTGAGGACACAAAGGTGGATAGCAAAGCGCTTCCTTAATAAAATCAATCAGCCTTTAATTCATCAGCTGAGGCTGAGATTTGTGTCTGGCTAACAGTGAACAATCTTCAAAACAACAGTAAAGCCTATGCTGTAGCACTATGTTATGTTTCTCTAATAGTAGTGGGTTCAGATCCTACAAGATCGGAAGATTGTAAATACTTGAATTCGGGCAGGTTAAAAAAGTTTGGGCACAGAGAAAAGTGCTACTGCGAACTTAAACAAGGGCAATTCTGTTCTCAGCCATTTCAGAGCCATCGTGGGTTCTTCTGCCTAGCTCATAATATTCAAGTCCCCCTTCCACGCGTTCCATCCGAATCGAGACAAAAGAACCATGCGGGCAGAAGAAAGTATCTCCATCTCAAGCAGGTACAAGGGGTGCACGAACTTCACTGGTTAAGCAGAATTCTCAACTCAGATCCACACTCGCCTCTACCGAGCTAAATGATAGTTTGCCAAGGGGTCTCAGGGCGCCAGAAAAGCAAGCTTCACCTCTGCCTTTCCACAGCTAAAACAGAACTTGCACACCCTCAAGGGGGGAGGGTTTGTGAGGAGGAATGGTTCCCCTGGCTACGTGGAGCGTTTATGGTAACTCGAATTGCAGAAGCATGTCCCGGGTGTCCCCTGGTCCTCCCCCTCGACGCTTACACCCCAAGCCGCGTTTGAAAAACTGAAAGACTCATCATTCGCGCCATCCTTGCGTGTGCATCGGTTTGTAGAGTCATTACTACAACTAAGAAAGAGGAGCAGAGGGATACCGCAGCCCAGCGGGGATCAGCACTACAGGCAGCAATGCTCTACCAACTGTTGCGTTTTCCATACGAATCCACGACCCAGGGTAAGGAAGCCTAGATTTTGAAACAGCCTTACAGTCTTACCAGATATAAGAGTATGTTGTGTGTATTTTTAAAAAAATTGAGGGAAGGATTGGCAGAGAGGAACCTCTACGGACGGACGGTGACACCGCACCATCGCCCCGCGCTGCTCCAGGAGAGCAGAGGAATCAGGAGGGAAGAAGCTGAGGCTGGGAAGGTGGGGGGCGGGGGGGGGGAAGCTTTGCTTTAATGCCTCGTTTTTTTGTTTGTTTGTTCTTTGTTTGTTTGGGGTTTTTCTGTTTTGGTTTGGGGGTTTTTTTTGGCTTTTTTTTTTTTGTTTCCCACTCCTCGAACCTATTTTACTTGGCAATAAATCTAATTATTCTCGAGGCTGTGGGGCCAGCTCCAGCTGAGCGCCACGCGGTGGCACTCCTGCCCCGGCTGTCCCCAGTGCCACTCCTCGCCAGCCTCCGGGCTGGCATGGTGGGAAGAAAAGCAGGCAGGTGACCCAGTCTCCGGTCGCCAACGTCTCAGTCTGGCTTGAATTGCATTACCGGGCAGTTCATCGAGTTTAACAGCTTAATACAGTTTAGAAGAACAAGGAGTTGTCTACCGGGCAATTACTTTTTATTTTTCCACTCATTTTAAACTCCTCTCGGGGAAGGTTCATCCTCCAGGTTGGCTGGTCCAGGGCAGCCAAATGGCAATTCTGTTTGCCTGCAGCAACTGCCCCAACTGTTGTGTCCCTGTCACGCTCTGGCCATAACCCGGGCAGACAGGCGTCCCCAGCATCTCCGCTCTCCTGCTCCCACCTTGAAGCAAGCAAGAAAGAGGAAAACTACACGGCAAACCATTCCCAGCTCCTCCTGGCAGACAGCCTGCCAAAAAAAAACTACGGCGGGGGCTTGGTGATGACACCACCCAAGGTATTTTGAACTGCCGCAAGCACGAAGAGCGGCGCGCAACTCGGCGTGCTGCTCCTCACAGCCACCCCTTGAATTAACCCGGCCTTAATTTTAGCGTAACAGACGCTCGCAAACACGAATAGGCCATATGAGCTTGACACATAGGGTTTTACGTCGCATTTAAGATTAACCACTCGGTTTTCACCGCCCTCCATACCCCCCAGGAAAGAACAGAGTGCCTCCTGCTGTTTTGCGCCACGCTACCTCTCTCATTTCTCAAAATTGCTACCGTGTGTAGTTTAATACTGGTGCATTAAGGAGGTTACATCGTACAACCTACGGCGTAACCCTGCGCGTAACATTTCGAGGAGCGTTAAACTCGGGAGCTTCCACGTGAGAGAGAACAGCGCGGGGTTTCTTGCCTGTCACCAGCAGAAATGCATTTGGGATTTCACGCTGCCTTTTAACGCGCAGGCAGGAGAAAAAAACTCCACTTTCAAATGCAAAATATATTCTTTCTAGCCGTCAACACAGGCGCCTCAGAGCACGGTGTTTTCCACAACCTCATCACCTCCCCGAGTCAGAGAGAGAACAGAGCCCAGTGAGGGTAGAGGAGAAACCGCGGCAACCTTTGAAGAGGTTCCTTCAATGCTGCCTTTTGCTTTGTAGATTCGCCGCTGCCGTGCCGTCGTGCGTTAAGGGGGCTATTTCTGAACTCACGGCGCATCTCGCCGCACACGTGTGCGGGAATCGTCACTTCAGCTGTCATTTTGTCCAGGAAAGTACAAGAAACGCCATTAGTGGTGTTTAGCCCTCTAGTTTCTTTCCACCCCCAACTCATTTATTGTTGCTGGTTTAACCTGTTCCTAAGCCGGGAAAAGCAGGGACTTCTCTGCAACCAACAGAAACAAAAATACCTTCTGGCAGGACTCTACGTATGGTCTCACCTCCTACAACATCTTAAACGGCATAATTTGTACTCAACCTAGCACCACAAGAGAAACGCAACAAAGGCGAGATGGGGGGGGGGGGCGACGTGGATGGCAGCCTAGGGGAAGAGTGGGGGCTGTGGAAGGAAATGGTATTGGATGATACAAAACCCTATTAATTTTAACGAGCAGAAAGAGGCATGTCTACAGCCATTTTTCCTGGGTGATCTCTGCATCATTACAGGCTCAAAACAACCCCAGAGCTCTGGGAGCTGGACACCGGGCGTTCACCGCGGAAAACGAGAGCGATGAGGCTCCTCGATGAGACTCCCAGAGTTGCTCTTTGCTCTTCTTTCTCGGGAGCCTTTCGGCGAGCGCAGAGAGTCAACCCCACGGCAAAAACCCAAATCCCACATCCGCCTTTTTATTGTGAAGGGCGTTGCCAGAAGAGCTGGTTGGTGATCATCTCTACTGCTGCATATTCCACCCATCTGGCCTAACTGAGGCGCTAACAGTAAGGGAAGTCTGAAAGCCAGGCTACCAAATCTTGTAGAGAACGTGTTACAATGCTTTTAACATCTGCCCTCCAGCCCAACATGCGTGAAACGACGTGTAGCCTACGATGATTTAGGTTGCAAAGACAAGCACTTAAAGCCTAAAAAAAATTCATCATTGCAGCCATAATCTTTATTCAAGCCCCTTATGTGCAGGCACTGTGAGATAGCCGGTAATTAAGGATCACATACTATATATTCATGAGACCTCTGCCTCCTTCAGTGAGCAGGTCAGGCAGCACACACTTAAGAAACAGGGCTTTGAGCACTTATTTTCTCCTTGATGCTCAGTGGGTGGCAGGAGGACTTCGATTCTGCACGATAAACCCGATTTCTGAAGATGAAATTACTCATTTCCTCGTAGGTCTTTCTGTAGTTCTCCGTTATATTTATATCTGCAATAAGTACCGACGCATTTATTGTCAGTAACGGCTTTGTGAAGTGAAAGGCACTCCATCTTCAATTTACAAGGCCAAAGGTGTCCTCTAATTTCGGCTGCACCAACCAGAAATGTTTTGAAACTTATTTTTCAGGATACATACATTACACATAGCATTTGTAATTCAAAAGTGACGTTTCTATTGGCTTCATTTCCTATAATTTCTATGAGTAGACCATGAATCACAAGTCAAGCTGTCAAACAGAAGGAGGGAACACGCAACTGCTGCGAGTCCTTGAAAACCCCCGTTTCCTGATGCAAGCAGCATCACGCGGGCCCTCCGCGAAGAAGAAAGTCGGAACCCACCTCTCCAGGGCAGCCGCTCCATTTCCTAAATGGCCAGTGATCCTCTCTTCCCCACGCTCCCGCCTCTTCGCACAAAACAGCCCATTTCCAACACAATCCAAGCAAGAACACTGCCCTTCCCCGATCATTCAACTCCGATTCACGTGTAACTCGGGTCTAGCCTGTACCCTGAATAAATGAAAGAGGTTATGGAAAAATAGCGCACAACTCCATCAGCAGCAATCAGCGCCTGAGAACACACACCCTCCCCCTGTTTCTGGCGCTTGTTAATCTTTATGCGTAGCTGTCCTCAGTCTTGCTCTTGGGAATGTCTGAATGCTCGGCAACGCTGTCACACCTGAAACATGAAGTGTCATGGTGCCATAAGACCAGTCGGCGTTAGCAGTGTCACCGCTGGTACAAGCACTGCTAAAATACAGAATGCTCCTTCGATGAGACAGTTCAAGAAAAAAACTTCCAGAAAGTGAAAAACTAATCTATATGGCAAGAACTTATATTTTCCCAAGACTTGTGCAGGGCTTTAATCTCACCTAGTCAGATAGCGCGGTCAAATTACAGAGAGGAAAACATCTTTGGGTGTTTTGTAGAAGATCAGAAAGCTCGGCAGCAAGACTGCTTAAGGCTCATCCTCCCTCAATTCACACACCTTCCCTCTTCCCAGTAGCAGCACGCTACAGTGCACTCTTGTCCTGGTTTCAACTGGGACAGAGTTAGTTTTCTCTCTCGTGGTTGTTGCGTTTCAGATTTGTTATGAAAGCAATGTCAGCAACACATATTGTTTTAGTCGTTGCTAAGTGATGTTTATACTTTTCAAGGACTCTTTTCAGCTTCCCAATAGGAGCTGGGAAGAAGCATAGACAGAAAAACGGAACGGCCCATGGAATATTCCATACCATAGATGTCATGCTCAGTATATAAACAAGGGTTGGCTCTGGGGGGCAGGAATGCGCCGTCAACTGCTTGGGACAGTACCAATTCACCGGGCGGTGCAAGTGACTTGTATCATTATTATTATTATTTTCGTTTTCTGATATTGTTCTATTCAATTGTGTTTATCTCAGCCCACGAGGTGATCTTCGGTTTTTTCCTTTCCCCTCCTTTTCTCGCTCTTCTCCCCACCCTTCTTGGCGGGAGGGGGGGGGGGGAAGGAGGAAGTGAGGGAGCGGCTGCGTGGTCCTCGCTGCCAGCTGAGGTTAAACCACACAGAGACAAGATTCCCAGCGAGGGCACCCGGGGACCTGCCGAGCGGCTGCCACATCTGCTGCAGCGTGCAAACCTGGTGACAACAGGCAGGAGCACGTGAGCCAAGGCCACGCTTCACTTGCCGCGGTCGATACCAGCAGATGGATTCAGCAGAGATCGGTGACGGGTCTCATTTCCAGCTGCCGTGTCCATTCCCTGCCCCTCATTACACAGCATCGTTAATACCAGTTAGCGCAGATCGTTATTGCAATGAGCCGTGGTCTCCATAGCAACAGAGCCTGCAATTCTGCACACGGAAACCCAGAATTTGGGTAAAACGCATCCTCGCGCCCGCTGCTGGATTGACATGGGATGAGAGGAATGAGGTTTGCAGGGTTTCCAAACCGTATTTCTGAAGGGACCCATCTAACAAACCCTTTGCTACATCAACACTCCTCCCAATCCTGCGAATCTGCCTCTCCCGCAGCAAACGCTGGCACAGCCCAAAGCACAAACACAGCGCCGAGGGCCGGCGGCCCAGAAGCCGGAGAGGGAACAGACGCTTCCAGGGTTATTTCTGGCTCATCTGCCCATTTGCTGTTTGCCTTCAGGCAAAACACATTGAAATTCCGAGAAAAACGCGTGGAACGATACGTTCTCTGCGGTTTTGCCAAGCACTCTGATAACTTCAGTAGATAAACATGTCCACAAAAGTAAGAAACAGTCATCTGACGGCAGATGTGTTATTATATTAAAGCGCACAGATAAAAAAAGGAAAGTGAAGTTCCACCCATCCACCACCATGTGGATTAATGGGGTCTTTTTTAACACAAACCTCCACTTCCCGCCAAGGAGGGGGAAGAAAGTGGGTTTTCCCCTCTGTCCAACGCCATCCAGATCTTAACTGTAACATATAGACAGGACAATAAACCGCCTACATTTCCTCTCTCCCTTTGCTTTGCCTCCTTTCTCATAAGCAGTCTGAGCTTCCGTGTAACGGCACTATTTATAATATCATCAACCAAATTCTTTCATTGATACTGAATAAACTCTCTTTTTTCCCCCCCAGCAGACGCCGTGCAAGTGCTGGTAAACCTCCTGTATAATATATACCGATGTAAAACGTACTCGTGGTCCGGATTCTCTTAATTATTATGTAAATTATTTTGTTTCTTTACCCCTAGAAGCCTGTTTCTGTCTCTCTCTACACACACACACAGACACATGTATATATATGAGGGGAAAAAAAAAAAAAAGTGTGTCTATATATAAAAAGTTGGATAAAATTCAGCGTTCAAGGAACACCGGTACTGTAACACTGTGAATAGGCGACGCTGCATTGACGGAACTCTGCAGTAATCCAGAAAAAGAGGTAGAGAATCCCGACGAGGGATTCCGTTCCCATTTGGTCAGCCGTGCTACGGTATCGCACGGCTCGCCCTGTGATGAAGGAAACAAAAATAGGTGGTAGAAAATAAAGAACAGGAAGACGCCCCTCGTCCAGCAGCGCGCACTGGCAAACACCTCATCTTCAGAATTTTGGCTGTTTTAATGATTTTTGGAGATAGCCCAGCGAAATAACTGCTTAAGCACGTGCCGTATAAAAGCCTACGAACTCAGAGAAATAAAGCTACTCATGGTTTTAGGTATGACAGTCTCTGTAGTCGCTGCACTTCTTTCAACTGCTCTATTCCACGTCACCAGGGCACGCTTCGCCCTTTCATATACCGGAATTGAATATAAAACTAGTTACGAATCATTTCCACCAAGTAAGGCCAACCTACAAGGAATTGTAAAAACAAAAAATAAAAATATTAGTTAGTTATGGTGGATTGGCAGTTTGTCAGGCACTACTCAAAAGCGCAAGGGTTGTCACTACTGTCCCAAAACCACGGTGGCTGAAAACTCAAGGCCTGAATGAAGGTTTTAGAGTCTCATCCACGACAATGGTAAGGCAAGATCGGTGTCAGATGACAAAGCCGCAAGAAGGGATTCAACTCAATCGCAATACGTAAAGCCTCGATAGAAACAGGACAGAAGAGGGGAAAAAAAAGGAAAAAGGAAAAAAAAAAAGACCAAAACTGAGAGGTAAAGCAGCTGCGAAGTGTGGGATATGGAGCCAGAATAAAGCCAAAAAAAAAAAAACCCCCAGCGCAGTTACTTGGAAGACA
Source organism: Fratercula arctica (assembly GCA_947846985.1). Taxonomy (NCBI): domain Eukaryota; kingdom Metazoa; phylum Chordata; class Aves; order Charadriiformes; family Alcidae; genus Fratercula; species Fratercula arctica. The sequence continues at coordinate 3,054,081 of CANTUZ010000004.1, forward strand.
TCTATCGGAACTGGTGCCCTGTGCGTTCTGTGACCCGAGGACTTGTTGGGAATTTCATCTTTTGTTGAAAGAATCAAGGCTTCCGCGTGTTTTTTTTAACCCTCCTGGCTGAAAATACAACCTTGTTGGTACGAAAGCAGAGTAAACAACACGGCAGCGCGACCCCGAGTCAACACATCACTTGACACATTATTAGAGAGGTTTAGTTCCCTGTTTGCCAATAATTTGCCAAGCTTCGAAGGGGAAAGCACGTTACTTGATAAAATTTAAAAGTGTAAATACTTTGCTGCCATGATTTTCACACAAGCATCCCAAATCCTGACTATTTCCCATGTAATCCTTAGTTTCCTTCTAACATAGTCCCCACAAAACTGCTCTCATGAGAACACAGGCACTTCCAAGTTAAGAAGACGCTTTTGGGTGCGGAATGAGTGACGTAGTAAGTTATCTGTATTTAAAATATTAAGCTTTCTTGGGCATTGTTTTCCAGAATACGTTTTCGTCTTTGATAAGCACAGTAACTTACTACTTTTAATCAGCAGGTGGAGACCGTTTCTCTTAGAACAACAACTTTCTACTCTTTTACCCACATTTTAGGAATGTGTTGGCAAACTTCTCCACCAGTTACTTCGCCCACAAACGAAATTAAAATGTGTCAGTTCTGGCCCCAGCTTTTGCTGTTGTATGAGTCAATTCAAGCAACACTACTTTCCTACGGTACCTTTCTTGAATTTGATGATCAACGCGGGGCCAACGGGGCCAGTGAAACCTTCGCAGTGGCAGCTTCCATGATCTGGACCGTTGCACTGATGACATCTTGGCTTTGTTTGCTCTTTGCGAGCTCTCCTGGCAGGACTCGCGTTGATCGACACTGACAGCGTGTCCTGGGACTCTGTAATCTCTTTCTGCTGCTACTGAAGTAGTAGTATGAAAGTATAAAGAATATACAAGAGTATAAAAGCTGTGAGTACCAGCCATCTGCTCTGTTACAGTATCTGATTATGTGTTTTCCTAGACACGTCCATCTCAGCTGGAACCGTACCATCGAGACGGTATCATCAAGTGATGCACTAGATGGCACAGAAAAGCTCAATCTAGGGACTCTCTTTTGAATACGTAAGCGAAGTTGGGTCCAAGGACAGGACGGAACTAAAGGGCAGCGTTCGCGGGATAACAGTAGATGTACTAGAAACGCAAAAGCACAGTGGTGCTGCAAATAGAAATAATAACAACGGAGAAGAATTTGAGAAGGAACAGTTGCAACAGCAACTGCAGCGTCGATTGTCCATTTATACGCAACAAGATCGCCAGACACCCACGCACCCTTAGAAAGAGACTCCCGGCTGAAAGAAAAGGATAAAAGGATTCCTTAAGGCAGGTGAGATCCGGGGAGCAGGCAGCTAAGGAGGCACTGCACCACCTCCGGAGAACCCCTGTGGCAGCTTTGCTCCCTCGGGTGCCTTTTGAGCCGAAGGTTATTGAGCTCGGATTTTACGCGCTGGTGGTGACGGTCCGTCGGAGAGGTAAGTAAAGAGCCTCCACGTCCTCATACCAACACAATGCGCGCAAATTATATGACGTCAAAAGTTAAGTTTTCTTTGGACTGCGCTCCGCTTTGAGCGAGGAGTCACCCAGACGATCTCCAGAGGTCCCTTCCAACCTCAGTTTTCTTTGATTCTGAGAAAATAAACCCAATTAGCATATTATAGTGCAGAATATTCATGAGGACTATTCTAGGTGTAATCAACAATTAAACGTACGCTAGCAACCTGCGGACTGAACCCCTCCCATGTCACACCAACGAGCAGTATCGTTTCTCACCGGTACCTCCCTAGCTGTTGCGCAAAAGATCGTGAAAGCGTAGTAACGTCCTCACGTCTTTCAGAACGATACCATTCTTCTTGCAAGTCTCTGCTAAACAATCACTGACCAGAATTAGAAAAAAAAAAAAAATAACAAAGGAGTGGGGCAAGGCAGAAACCTCTGAAGGATGTCCTATCGGGCTTAAGCTCTTCCATTCCCTGTAGACAGCTGTGCACGGCAGGGAGCTCGCTACCCTCACGTCATGGACCCAACGATGACCGAAATACCCAATTCCGCAAAAGCTCGGATGGATAAAGATCCATCAAAGAGCACCATCTTGAAAGAGTCTCAAGAGCGAGACAGCTGGGATACAGAGCTGTTGTCAAGTACAACAGCAGATACGACAGCTTACTTCTAATTGACCCAGCACTCAATCCAGACAAAATTGAGTTCTTGCAGCTTTACCACCTCTATTCAACTATATTTCTACAGAAGCCCGCTGTAACAAGGTTCTTAAAACGCATTAGCAGATTATAATTAGGGATTTCTTATCCCTTTTACACGCTTACGAATTAAAATCCGACTAAGTCAAAGAAAGGCTTCCATTGACTTCGAAGGCTTTGGAAAATCTCCTGATAATTTTCACTGATGCTAACGAGAATTGGGTTTGTAAAGGGGAAAAACTAGAAGCTGACGTTTCACCAAGAAGCAAACTTCCTGAATTTTCCTTTGGAAAGGCTTTCACAGGGCCAAGTGCCAGCAAAAAAACCTCGTTAACAACGCAAACTCACTGCTGCAGATGGGTTTATACCCAACTGCCATTGCTACCGAGGAACTTCTCTGAAGGGTTCTCCTGAGCCACCACGGATGAAGAGAAGGGTTGTCCAAATGCAGAACAAGACGCTTCCGCTTAAGCAAAGGCATTGTGTGAATGCACACAAGAACACAAACAACGCGCGTGGGAAAGTCTCGGTGAACATCCGGCTGTACATCAGGAGAGCACGTGGAAGAGACAGCTCAGTCTAAGCAGCAAAAAGTGAGAAGATGCCTTTATTTCAGTGTCAATGATGACACAGGAGCTCATACAGGTGAATTAACACCAACCCCAAAGCAACCAGGTCAAGTACTGACCCTGCATAACCACATCACTCACCTGGCATAAAGAACCTGCCCAGAATAGTTGGCTTATGGGAAACGTTTCTTAACACACATAGGCATTGCCTAAGCCTATTTAGCTTAAACATTGCTGCAAGCACACCTACGTGCGCTTCCGTGACCTCAGCGTTCCCATCTCCGGGCTTAAATTCTTCAGTACAGAAAGCGCAAGACTTCAAATAGCCTTGCAAATTAAATCAAATTAATCATTTTTACCATGACAGCAATTTTTCCTAACTGCAACAGACTACATGGCCCAGCATCGTGGCAGCTAATTAGGCTCTAGCAACAGCGTCAATGCTCTATTTTTCCCGGATTTTTATGCCTTTCTGCATCGTGACTGCCTGCAAGCCATTTTAGGGTTCCCCCCCCCCCCCGATAACTTCCAGTGTTGCCCTATCTAAAACACCTATCTGTGGTTATAAAAAATTCCCATTGAAACTTTTTCATATGGAAAAAAGGCTTGTCAATGCAACGCTCTTAATTCGGCATCTTAGCGGTGGTCACAAAAATATTTATTTTCCAGTGAAAAAGTTGGCCTTGCTTATAGAGTTGCTTATAGGAGAGGGGAAAAAAAAAAAAAGAAAAAAAAAAAAAAAAAAGAAGGGAAGAACAGCACAAAAAATACCTCCCACCCTGCTGAAACGTTTCTGCGGAGGATAATTATTCTTTTCAGCAACGGCAATCATTACCAGTCAGGGCTCAAAATTAATGAGGAACCTAGGGATAGGAAAAAAAAAAATAATAAGTCCCTAAGGAAAAAACTATATTTGGATACGAATCTCCAGGACTATCCAGCGCTCTTCGGCGCAGTCTTCGCTGGGGGATGAACACCCACACAAACCTGGGAGCCTATTAATCTGCAGGATGCTTAACACGCTCTCCCTTATCTGTGCTGGTATCACTCGTTTTGTCGTTGCAGCTCGACGTGCATCAGGATCCCTCCGTAAATAAGCCTAAACACTCTTCTCTCCCTCTTCCATAGAATTGCCAAGCAAGAAATACGCATTACGGACAACGATGGGTTGGGGTCCAACAACCTTGAAAAATAATTCAAACATGCATGTGCCGTAATAATTTTTTTTTTTTTTCTCTCCAATGTCTGCAAGAAGCCAACAATGGTATACATTCTATTAAAAAATAAATAAATAAATAAACCTGGAGCTCTGCTGCTCTGTCTGGATGTATTTTCGGGACTACGGCAGGGCGCTGGTAACAAGGCATAGTCACCTTCCGCAAACACCACTTTCTAAAAGCAATCTACGCATTTCTGGGATGGGAGCCGGAGGGGGGGTTCCTTTTTGGCGAGGTAACACACACAGGGCGAAGCGATTTTTGGTTTGTTTGCGTAGCGCGCTGCAAGCAAAAGATGGCTGGGTAGGAACAGATTTCCTGTTCATTTTAACGAAGCTGAGTGACGCCGGAGTTTGGCCAAATTATGTTCGTGGAGAACCACTTACCAAGGCAGCGTTACACGACTAATTGCCAAGATATTTCGGATATCGAGCACAGCAAAGGAATCAGTTGCTCAGTGCTGCTGGCAGCCCTGTCTGCAAAGGATAAAAGAAAATCTGTCTGTTTTCAATAATCCATGGGGCCAACCAAGTACGAGAGAAACCAGTAGAACGTGCCAAGACATCCCAAGATGCAAAATACAGCTATTTTTTTTATTTATCACCCAATGAAGATCTTTACATACATATAACGTTCCAAACACTTGACTATCATCACTAATGTGGCTCTCTATCTATTTTAGCGTCGTTTTAAGAGAAAACTTTTTGCGTTTGGCCTCCAGTTTGTATTTCTGCAGGTTACTGCGTTGACAGCTGCCAACACAGGCATCCCCTCCCTTCTTTGCCAACTCAAGATTTTTTTCCCCGCAGTACGTTCCCTGGTTTGGTTTGAATAGCTCCAGCAAGAACACAGCAGATAAAAAAAAAAAAAAAAAAAAAAAAAACACAAAAAAAGCTTAAACTACTGGTTGTTAGACCAACGGGGCGATGAACTGCTTGGCCCCCAGCCAGCCACCTCCTGCGCTCCCAAAAGAGCTGTAAAACTCGGGATTACAACCAGCGGCCAGAATGGGTTTGTTCATTGCTGGTAGGAAGGATGTCCCAGGAGCAGCGTGCGCTACCCGGGGGGAAAGCATCACCTACCGACAACCGGCTTCTTCAAGCCCTCCGGTTTTCATCCGTAGCCCAAGTGCTTGGCGAAAAAAATCCCCATTACAACACGACACCGGAGCAGACCGCATCTCAAAGCGGTATCAACGCGCAACACCACCGCGCTCTTTGCAAACCTCTGATGAGCCACGCTTTGCTGGGCCGGCTTCCAGATGAAGGCTAAATGTAATGTTAAAAGGATTTAATTCTCTTCCGGAAAACAAGCAGCTTGAAACTACGACGTAAAACACAAGATGCGACAACAGACTTGGCTTCGGTGCCTGAACCACTTCCTCGAGGAAGGATGCGCGTAGGAGGTGGAATGGCAGCAGTCAGTGGATAACCTGCCACACTTTTATACACAGTTGAAATTTCTTACATCGCACGTAAAATAAAAGCCCCTACCCCAGTGCCGCGCGGCCCCTGGCTGTGGGACGCACAGGAATAAATGTGCCGAGGGGTGAGCCCACTGTAGGATCCAAGTTACAACCACTAAACTGTTTTCCCGTCTTTCTTTTTCCCCCCACTAAAAGCACATTAAATAAGAATTTGGTTTGCCTGGGGTTTTTTTGTTTTTGTTTTTGTTGTTGTTTTGTTTTGTTTTGTTTTAAATTTGTAGGTAAATTATTCAAAGGTGAAGACGCATCTTCAGGTAGCTACCAAGTCAGAACGCCTTTTTAAACGTTACAGTCCGAGCTGCTGTAAGTGGCATTACATCTTTTTCTTTTGTTTGAAAATTACACTGCACCAGGCGTTCAGGAAAGGCCGGCCCTCCCTTGTCACCCCACGTGGATCCGTTGGGGAACTCAACAAGGAGTCGTGCTGATTGGAGCTTGATGAGGACCTGTCCTTTGAAGTGACCCTAAGGTAGAAGGAATGTGGTAATTAGGACAATTTCTGTGTATATAATTTCATTCCTCTGTCAGACACATTCGGTCGTTTACACAACAAAGGGAGATGCACCACCTTAGTCATTGTCTTCCATCCAGGGGCAGTAACGTCACCGATCCATAGGTTTGGTCAAGCTGTTCTAGGAGGCTGAATAGTTTTCTTTGAAAGACTGGGCTAATTACTATAATCCTCCACGGTGTTACCCATGTGGCAAAACCTCAAGGGACTGGAACTGGTGATGGAGTGACAATAGGCTTAGGGACAAAGTCTCTTTTTACTGATAAACTGGGTGCGCTCAGCCCCAGTGGCTGAAACCTCACGTTTATTTCCTTTGTTTACGTTTTTCTTGTATTCGGATAGTACAGATACCGGTATCGGTCAAACAGACTGCTAAGCAAGCTATAGAAAACACATCGCTACTTTTCAAAAGCAACCAAATATAGCAGAGGTTGAGTTTTGCTTTAACAAAACTTGAACAAAAATGCGCAATCTCGTCATCTGACCCGTACGCATCAGCGATTTGTACCAAAGTCCTAGAACTAAGAAAAAAAAAAAAACCCAACCTCCCAGAACCGGTGTTGTGTCTGAAATGCGAAATTATCTGTGTCAGCTCTCAGGTCGCTACACATAACGCCTTCCTACAATAGTATCCAGGTGCCTACATACCTGTATTTAGTCCTGGGGAAAGGTGACCCCCGTCCCCGGAGAGGGACCTCCTCCGCAAGAGTTGATTACACGCAACCGTTGCTGTCTCAATTTTTAAGTAATATGACAACTGGAACACAAAGACTAGACTTCCACACCAAGTGCAGGTAACAGCAGAGAAGGAAGAGTTCCTGACCCATCAGCCAACATTTTAACCCAAACACAAAAAAAAAAAAAAAAAATTCAAAAACCCTATTAAACGGCCAACTCGTAAGGATTTTGAGCAAGGCTCTGCAGACCTACCTATAAAGCATTTTTGCCCTTTGAAGTCTCAAGTACACGGTGACTGTCACACTTCTGCAAGACCTGCTCTCTCTTGCTGTCCCCTTGGCCTGCCAGGCAGCTGCAAAGGTGGCTTAATGACACCTGCGTGGCTCAGCAGAACTGGGACTGGCACGCACCCTCCTGCTGACCGGATCGCCGGAAAAATTGGATCACCTCTGCAAAATTACCCCGAGGACTTCAATAACAACGGAGCAGCCCTGACGTAAAGGGAATAATGACCATAAGCAGCAGCCAACGTGAATTTGTCAAGAGCTAATCATGTCAAATGAATTACAATTTTTGGGGCGGTTTTATTTTGATAAGGCCTTTCAAATGGACCTCCATAAGCAGCAGCCAACGTGAAGTTGTCAAGAACTAACCATGTCAAATAAATTACAATTTTTGGGGCAGTTTTGTTTTGGTAAGGCCTTTCAAATGGACCTCCATAAGCAGCAGCCAACGTGAAGTTGTCAAGAAGTAACCATGTCAAATAAATTACAATTTTGGGGGCGGTTTTGTTTTGGTAAGGCCTTTCAAATGGACCTTCATAAGTGAACTGGTATGGAATAGGTAGAGATAAAATTACAAAAATAAGGCTGCTTCCTAGTAGAACAGAGAAAACCCTTCTTTGCCATGCCTCTCTGACCCATGTATGTGGAGGCAAGACACTGGATTTAAAAAAAAACCACCTTTCATGGGCCGTGTACACGGCTCTCATGTACAGAAATCCTGAACCTTCAGAGGGTTAAGTCAAAGCTTTTTTTGGCATATGAAAAACACAGGGTTGTACCATTCCTCCAAACCACTTGAAACGTAATAGCCCTCTATTAGCGACAGAAAGCTCTGTTTATCTAATAACACCAAAGTCCAAAACACCAGTTAAATAAGGAACAGGAAAAATAACTGTGCTTCTTGAGTGGATTAACCTCCTCAGAGGAAAAAAAAAAAAAAAAAAAAAAATTATGCCATTTAGAACAAACCTGCCAGCTTAAAAACATTTCCAATGGAAAGTTCTTGTTCCCAGGAACCAGTGCCCAACCTTGGTTTCACAACAGAGTAACCAAAACAAAAGGGATAAGGTTAATAAATCCACCAGAGACGGGACTGCTGCACACCTTGAGGCCTTCCTAAGGGACGCGAAGACCCGCAACTGAGCATTTTTCCGGGCGAAAACAACAGCCGTGGAACTGTGCCACTGCTGAAGGAAGGTATCTCAAGGCAGTTGGAATTACCCAGCAGCAGCAACGGAAGATAACACTCGGCAAGTGCGGATGGTACCGCGACCTTACCGGGAACGTGATTTCGTAATCCTGGACAGGGATCCTCCATTGTCATTTATGAGCACAAATTCAAGGCTGAATAGGGTTGGCGCCAGAAACCACGGGGAAAGCCTGAGTAAATACTAGAAGTCTGCAGAAATTTCAGCAGCTTGGAAGGTGAAACACAGGTGGGGAGCTCCATCCGTTAGAAGGGGAGGGGACGGAATCGCATTTGCCCTATTCCTCACACTGCCAAAACCCTGAGGCCATCGGCGATTTCTCAAGAGCTTCTACACCTCAGCTACCACTCCACCGCTGGTTTAAAACTTCAAAAATCAGAATTGGGCAAGATGAGATTAAAAAAAAAAAAAAAAAAAAAAACACAAAACAAAAAAGGTTCTTTAAAACAAGCACACATCAATCAATAATTCTGCTGAGCTCAGTGGAGTTTGTCTGGTTTTCTCCCAGTGCAGATGATACAGAAATACAGCTTTATGCTGACACTCTTCCCCATAATACACATTTCATATGGGCTTCTGCTCTAATTGGTAGTGTTGACGCCGTCATCTATTAATTTTATTAGTTGATATTCCCAACACAAACACAGAAAATACAGATCTTCTTACTCCATTTGTCTCTTCAAACGCATTGCCTCGTTTGACATAAAAAGCCTTGCTCCGAAAATCATCAGAGGAACAAAAATATTCTAAGCCTGCTGCAGATATGCTAATTCCGGTGTACGTCCTAGTTATGAAGATTTGCCTTTGATCTGGACACTCGTTTCAAGAAAATTAGCATACAAAGAGAAATTGTCAGAGCTAAGACAAAGGATGAAATTAATTTTAACGTTTCTGGTGGGGTTTTTTCCTCCATGAGTTCCAGTCAGAACGTTAAAAGCCGCATGTTATACGGATTGCGAAACGGGGAGCGGTGTCTTCCACACAGCAACTAGCATTTTCTGGCAGGTGAATTCTGGTACCATCTAAAGCCGCTTTTGCCCCGCAGCATAAAAATCGACAATCGCTTTGTTACCGTGCTCCGGTTCCTTCCCTGACACACAGAGGGTCTAACAGAGTCAGTTCATCAGTTTGCAGCGGGTTATTGTTTTAAAAAGCCTGATGATACAGGGGGTCTTCCTATTCTGAAACATGAGGTTTAATGCTCGAGTCAAATAATGGGAGATTATTTGTTGCTTGCCAACCGAGCACAGAACTCCGTTCGTGTTATTAAAACGCCGCGTAATTTATCTCGGTAAGCCACGTAGCTCATGTTATTAACATAGATGCAGAAACTGCAGCAGGGACAGATGCTTCTTTAAAAGCTAAAAATGCCCCAGGCGGAGGGCGGGAGTCCCACAGACCCATCGCCTCCCAGCGAAGCAGCTCACGGAGCTGCAGGAAAGGACCAGCCGCGGCAGAATCGGCAGGAGAGAGGACTGAAAGGCCCAGCGTGGCCAAGAGCACCGTTTATTTGATGTTTTGCCAATATTCACGTGAAGGAATCCCAACAACCTAACCAGGAAAGAAGGCCTTCCGCCATGCACGCCTCTGCCCTGGCGTGGCAGAGCTCCTCCCGGCCAGGGCACGCACCGCCTGCCCTTCACCGAAGGTCAGCATCTTCAGCTCCAACCGAGTTCAACAAAACCTGTGCGAACCGTAGTTTGTGGCCAGTAATTAAATCCACTTGCAAGCCAGATGGCCTGCCAGGCTGTAAATTCACAGTAGGTTTGATAACGCAGCTAAGTCAGACACCGCGCTTAGCCAGTCGGGGAAACTGCTTCTTTGAAGGGCCCATTAACTGCAATTTCTACAACAAAAGGAATTATTTGATTTTCCGCAAATGTTTTGCTCAAATATTTACTGCTCAGAATCACAAGGTGGTTTGCTTTTAAGAATCACCATCTTCTAGTTCTAGTTGGTAGTGTTTGTGCAGTAACCTATTATCACCATTTTACCCTTTGAAAGATAGTATTTGAGAAAAATGTAAGCCCACCCTTTCATAATAACGTGAAGGATGTTTTAAGCAGTGCTAAACCATACAAGAGCATCGCGGCCAGGACCGACATCCAACATCCACAGGACCTGAAGGTTAGTGGGCTCCAAAGCTGGAGCTGATGGAGTGTCCCCTCCGGACACCACCGCAGGGAAAGCAAGGCATGGCTTTAAGAACTTCTAGATAAGACCGAACATACACAGAAATCTTCTGCTACTAAGTTATACTTGAAACAATTCAGGGAGGGAGAAATGGAGGCCTAAGACACAAACTAAGGTGCAACATCCAAACTTAATTCTTCATCCCCATTTCCCTCCTGCTATCAACCCCCAAGGAACCTTGGTGCCTCCACACCCTGTACACGGGAGAATGGTGTCGGATGCGGAATCCAGTCAGAAGTAGCTCACACTAGTAACGCACTCTTATAACCGCCTCTCCGCTGCACTACCTGGCAAAGTATTTTCCACCCCTTCAAAAATTAGGGCTCCCCAGATGCAACGCAACATGGACAGGAATCCACATAAATCTCAAAGAGCCAAAATAATCTCAACAGCCACACGGGCAGAAGTATATGAAGTTGTAGAAGAACTGAACACCCTTCTGTACTGGGACTAGGACTTCCACTTAGACCACCATATAAGACTGTTTACCCTCCTTGTTCGTCATTATAAACCCTTCATACTCAAGACAGGAGTTTTCTACGAGAGCACAGCCTGGGAAACCACTGCTCTTCCCCAAAGCGTTTTCCAACTCTCACTCAAACCAGTCACCCTTAATGACTGTTCTCCATTCATCTTAACTACCTCTTCAAAAGGCAATGGATATTGTTTTCCCTTGGAGCTGCACCTTCTCCTGTGGTGTTTTTTGCCACGCCAAGAAAGAAGGCTTTGAATTTTTAAGCTCACCGATGCCCATTCTGACCACGTGGCAGCTCTTTTCCGCTGGTTTTTCCCTTGCCGCATTTAATGCTCGTGTTTGTCGTTTGCAGTATGCCGTCCCCACTAAACGCGTATTTTAGGAAAACTGTTAATTATTTCTCAGCATTTCTTTATGTTCTTATAACTGTCATTACAGCTATCCCAAGTCAATCCCCTCCGCTTCTTGTCTGCAAATAACGACATCAGCATGTTCGTAACTCACTATGAAAGCCATTATCAAAGAATAACATTTATCTCCAAGATACACTTCAAGAACAGCACTAGTCATGCTAATGTGGCATAGCAAAAGGGACTTAAATGTCATTTTACCAAAGGGAATTAAAGGATCGCAGCCTGGGATTTAAGCAAAGTCTCAGTCACATAATATCCTTTAAACTTGGGGTGATCAGCAGGTTCCCCTTACTTAATCTTCTCAGCATCGTCAACATCACATTTCCGAGATGACATACGCGCGTAAACGTGTGCCCATTGAGCTACCGGGGAACAGTTAAACAAACGCAGTTCAACTGATACAAACCCTTCTGCAAACTCTCCTAGGGCTTTTAAACACGAATTGCCTTTTCTTTTTCTAATGTAAAGCATGAGAATTAAATATGTATAGGGTTTCAAATTAATACACAGATGCAAACACAGAGTAGAGGATAAGAAGCTGAGAAGTCATGCCTAAGCGACTCTGAACAATAACGTCTTGCTAGCTGAAATAGAGAAACATGGAAAACTAGTGACCCTGAGAGAGAATTAAATACATTTCAAAGCATCTACTCATTAAATCCTAAAAGAAATAAATTATCACGCTGTTTTACAGCCTTCCTATTTTTTAAAGCGGCAGTCCAAATTAATTCAAATGCTATTCGCCCCGTTTGGCACATCATCGAGTAAAACACCACCTGACGTAATTAAGATTGAAATTATATCGCTCCTTATGGAGGAGCTGAAACTCGAGACCTGCCCCAGACACAGCCACCTCTTCTCGCGAGAAGGAGAAAGGGGCTTTGAGCAACAGCAAGCAGCATTATTCCCAAGACTGTGAGTCCAAACGGCCACTCAAAATGTAACACCAAACGTAGAAAAACATGCACTTGGGATCAATACAGCTGATTTCTGAGGGGATTTTCTGGAGTTGGCCTGGCCTCGGCAGGCACAGAGAAGAGAGAGATGGCCACCAGCATCGCGCCAGACACCACACAGCAGCTACGGGGGTTTAGGACTTGACCCAAAGGAACCCGTCTTCGTTTCATTTTTCTATTCAGTTTTCTATTTCTACCCAGTTTTTCCCTCCTGCATACCCAAATCCCACGTAAAGCAGTCAACAGAAAGAGCGACAGCCTACATCATTTAAAAAGATTTTAAAAAGACAGACTTTCCACAACTACAGTGATCGGAACGTCACTTTTGAGGCCTGTGAAGATTGGGTTTTGCAAATCTGTGACGGAAATACAAGTACCTCATTCAAGCGCATCTGAAGAGGCCTTTTGCAAAGGGTCGAGGTTTGGGCCGGGTTGGCCAAGGACAAGACAACAGATGTTGCCCCCACAGTTCGCTCCAAGGAGAGAGATAAAGAGATTTAGGAGTTTAAGAAGGAACTAAACTACTTTAGTAAAATATTAATAATGAAATAAAAAGGAAATAATGGAGTAGATACAAATATACAAAACCATATCAAGCTCCCAGGATGACGTCATTGCTGGGCAATGAGGAAGTCCCAGATGGGAGCTGGATTCCAGATCGGGATTCAAGAATGCACAGATCAGGATCAAAGGCAGATGAACAGACAGGGTCCTCCTCGGACGTCGGCCACTGAAGAAAGAGCTGACCCTTTGATCCCTCAACTTTCATACTGAACGTGGGGCAGACGGGATGGAACACCTCGTCGGTCAGTTTGGGGTCACCCGCCCTGTCCCCACCTCCCCACAGGTGCGACCCCTCCATGGGGCAAACAAGGCAGGCAGTTTGCCCTGGTTCAGGGGGCGGTAAGTATAAGCAAGAACCTCTCCACAAGCCTTAACTACAAACACGGTTTTACCAAACAGTTTTCCACACAAGGTGCTGTCAACTTCAGCGAGTTAGAAGAGGCTCAGGCCAAGAAGCAAAACCATTCCACGGCAAAGTGGCTCTGCTCCATCCCCAACCAGGATGACTTTTTAGGCCCGTGAAGATCGGGTTTTGCAGATCCGTGAGAGGAACGCAATACTCTGGCAAAGTACAGCCGAAGGGGCTTCTTGCAAAGAGCAGCAGGCCTAAGCGTTAGGGAGTGGTCGTGCTTAGAAAACAACCGGTGCAGTAGGAACGTATTTCAAATGCTACTAGCGTATCTCAACATAAAAAACCCTGGGGGGGGGGACAAGTACAGCCAACTTTGACCCTCAGAGCAGGGAAGGCTTTCTGAGAGACTGAGGAAAAGTGAAACAAAACAAAGACGACTGGCAATTATATCCTGTCAAGCAAAAACATCAGCAAAGGCAGGAAAAGAAGACCTCAACTGTATCGCGTTATGGCGCCGATTAAGGACTTCATCTCAAGTGGCTGACCTAAAAAGATGTTTCCTTTTGATGCTATCCAGACTCAACAGACATAAATGAACTAGGCCTCTTGATAAACCTGAGGAGGGGAAAAAAAAAAAAAAAAAAAAAGAATAAAGCACTCTATTGCCTACTATGGCTGCGCACAGCCACAACAAGCAGCACAACAGGTCTTGCCTCAGGCCCAACCTCCTGATATCGCAAGCAACACATCACCCGCTCCTAGCCAGACATTTAACTCCATGCTAAAACACACAACTAACTTGTCCCTGCTCTCTCAGCAGAGAGTTCTTCCAAAAGCTCGTTATTCAAGTGGCTACAAAAAGCCTAACTTCAGGCCTAAATTTAATCACAGAGAACTTATATCCATTTACTGTCTCTGCCAACATTTTCATCTCTTCCAAAACAGGCTCCTTTTCCCAAGCCTCCTCAATGGCCTTTTCTGCCCCGTTCCGATTTGAGGTCATCTTTGTAAAGTCTGGGTTATCAAATTTTGCATGTTATTACATATATCAGCAGCGTTTTGTACGAAACTGACACCATCTCTACTGAAGAGACTATACTCCGTATTATCATAGAACTGGCTTTTTATGGCTGTACCCAACTGGTGGCTCATCTTTTATCCTGCAATCAGCTATTACATTAAGGTCCTCCTCGCCTTTGCCTTCCAAAACATCAAGATCCATGATGGTAGCAGAAAATTTTATTAGGCCACAACTGCATTATCTGACCTTTTGTACCTTTCATCCCTCTTCTGTAACATCTCGTGAGCACTATTCATTCTTCCCATGTTCCACCCTTCACAGCTCTGCTGATTTCATCAGCAAATTCCTATTTCTACTGTCAAAATGAAATTATTTCTCCCCCCCCCCAAAAAAAAAATAAAAAAATTGTAACTCTGGGGAAGCCATCAGTCTTCCGGTTCAGCCTTCTCTCTCAGATTCCCTTCCAACGCAACTCAGGAACGTCTCTGCTTCACCCCAGTCCTTATTGCCAAGATGGCGAGTTCCATCCAGACTCAGCACAAATGTTAAGACTAACCACAAAAGCACCGATATTTTAGTGCTTTACCTGTATATATAATCGAAGGGGTTATAGACAGAGCTGGCTGGGACTTTGCCGGTTAAAGAAGTTCCATTTACATTGATTTCTAGTGTGGCAAATCTTGCTCCTTTCCTTCCTATCTGCTATGGCGGTTATTCAGCCCAGACACCCACGGTTCCTACCCTTGAAGCTACTTCTCTTTTGGCTGTCTGGAGTCCTGGGAATTGGTGATTTCCAAACCCAGGAGTCAACTCAGACGCGGCTCCTGCTCCCCCTCAACTCACTAAGTGCCAGAAGGAAACAAGAGCTTCGAGTTCCCAGAGCTAAAGCCTCCTGAAAATTTACTACACAAAACATCGCGTTTTGATTTCATCTTGATATTCTAAAACAAAATGAGATACTTGTAAACACATAATCGCAACGGAACATAAATTCTGCTAATTAGCGAGCATGTTACGGGTGTGAAACGACTCATGGGCTACCCCTGAAGAAGAGGTCATCTCACCTGTGACAGTCTGCAACTTTTTTCTGTCCCTTCTGCACTAATCCTTTCGGATAATAAGAGACATTTCTTGAAAATATTTGCAGCCGGAGGCCCTGCCCTAGCAGCTGTGAGAGCTCTGCCATTTGTCCTGCATAAAAGGTTAACTCTGAAGCCTTGAGAAGATGAGGGAAACCGCACATACATTTTTTTTTATCTCCCATTTGCTCATGTCCCTGAAACCCAAGAACTCTCAATTCCCTGCTGGAAACTCATCGCTTTCTACGAACGGTTCATACACGTGCCAAGAGGGAGCAGGGCAATTAATCCCTTCCCCCAAAATAGGTCTGAAAACCAATCCACCACTTCGTATCCTCAGTGGGAAACCAAGTGCTCAGCACCATAGTAGATCAATCCCCGATTTTAGAGACCGAATGAAACTTTAAGTAACAAAAGCCAACACGGGTCGGGGTTTTTTGTCACCTCCCCCATGTTAATGTAACTATTACAAAATGGAAAGCACCTACGTTTTGTTAATAGTTTTAGTGCTGTTTCTATACATATCAAGATCACTAAAGAACCATTAAGCATCGCGTCTAAATCTTAGATCTATGTTTCTTAGAATGGATGCTGAACTCTTCACACCTAGTGTGCTTCATACGAATGACATAAAAGTCTGTGACCTGTATAAAAATGCACACATCTACACACGGCCTCAAATATGCGGAAATTAGCAGAGATCTCACATCCATAAAGGTCACCTGATACAAGCCTGGGGACGAGGCGAGGGAAGGGAACCTCTTCTACGGAAGGCTGAGAAGGTGGGTGGTGGAGCCGCCGCTCCTTCATCTTGGCGGCGCGGCTGGCGATGCTCGGAACCCTGCCGCCTGGCTCTTCCGCCCGCCGCTCTCAGGGGTGACAAAGCCACCGCCAACACGGACAAAAGCCTGAAGGAATTCTGCAGTAAATACCTGGCTGGCAGCTGAGCCAAGCGAGACACAGGTTTTCGGCACAGTCTTTCAAAATATCAGGAGAAGAGATAAAGGAAAAGGGGCAATAAATCACATTTTCAAAATTATGCCTGAAGAACAAAGAGATACTGACAAAAACTTTTTTTTTTTTTTTTAGAAACAAAATGCAATTCTCTTCCAAGAGTTGCTCCTCTTCGAATTTCACATTATCTTCCTAAAAACCTTTCCGTAATTTTTTCTTCAGTGAAATAAAATGGAGCCTCGCAGAAATTATATTATGTGCCAGCAATCCAATCGTGAAACCCCCACAGTTAGTAAATTCCCAGAGGCTACAGAAACATTTCTTCGTTTACAACAGCTGAAGAAATATTTCTTTATTGGAGCAGACACATACATTGAAGGCATTTAACAATCTAAGAAAAAAAAGAAAAAAAAACTCGCTGAGCACTACATGGAGTGACACTTTGCCCAGCTGGAGTGGACAAAGGTCTTCAGCCATCACTGGGACCTAGTCTTGGCCAAACCTCAAGATTTACGTCAACTTGAACAGATGCTGAAGGAGATCAATGCAAAGAAAGTGTGTTTCCTTCACCTCTGTTCTGAAACGTATTCTAAGACAAAATTAAAATGGATTTTTAAAATTTTGTTCAGTAATACCTATGAGTACACTTATATTTATTTATATTGGCGTATTACATTGTATTTGTATACTTTTATATATACACAAACATTTATATTTATAGCTGTGCTCATGAGACCAAAAAATGAAACAATAGTTTTAAAAAGAAATTTTAAAGAGGGAAGGAATCGTATTTTGACATTTCCTGCTAAGGTCTTGAGAGGTTTTTTTTGAAACATGATGAAACCTACACTCTTCTCTGCTGGGCTGCCAACCAAGACTGTAGAGTGAGTTTTGGCGTACAAGCAAAATTCCTCAATGGCAGCATCCTCTCCAGAATAAGAATTTACTCATTTGTAAGTAAAGTTAGGGGTACACCAACTCATTTGCTTAAGAGAAGCTTTTCAACCCTTACAATCCCGGTGGGTGCCGCTGTTCCCAAATAATCCCTGCCGTTCTTTGTAAAGGTTTTCCACACCTGGAATTTTCTTTGTAGTTCTTCTGCATCAGAACGTCAACTCTGCAAACGCAGCCCCCGTCGTCCCCCCTAACACTAACCTGTAGCATCGTCCTCTCGGAATCTTTTGCGACAGCTTCACTTACGACAGAGATTTCACTTTAAGCAAGACAATGAGAGACAATCTCTCATTACAGGAGCTATGTCAAGGGATCTGGATGATGTTACTGGATGCTTGCGCTAAAGGAGAATAGGACTTGTGGGGTTTTTGTAGCTCTGACATGTTTTCCTGTGATCAGTGTCCAGAATTTTTATCTCCTGTTGGCTGCGGTTGAGAACCAGGTGGAAGAACCGGGGAGTCACTGGGTGGGAGAACTGAAGACCACTGGGTTTTTCGTGGGAGAACTGAGGACCACTGGGTTCTTCGTGGGAGAACTGAGGACCACTGGGTTCTCGGTGGGAGAACTGAAGACCACTGGGTTCTCGGTGGGAGAACTGGGTGGGAGAACGAGGGATCATTGGGTTCTCATTGGGAGAACTAGGTGGGAGAACGAGGGATCACTAGGTTCTCATTGGGAGAACTGGGTGGGAGAACTGAAGACCACTGGGTTCTTTGTGGGAGAACTGGGTGGGAGAACTGAAGACCACTGGGTTCTTCGTGGGAGAACTGAGGACCACTGGGTTCTCGGTGGGAGAACTGGGTGGGAGGGTTCTCAGTGGGAGAACTGGGTGGGAGAACAGGGGATCACTGAGTTCTTGGGGGAAGAAATGGTGATCACTGGGTGGGAGAACTGAAGACCACTGTGTTCTTGGTGGGAGAACTGGGGATCACCGGGTTCTCAGCCCTTGCTCTGCCACTCGCGCTTCAGGTTGCCCCGGGCAAACCACTGCAAAGCAACCGACTGCAGCACGAGGCAGTAATACCATTTTTATTCTATCAAGCACATTAGCTGCAATGATGACAAATGCTATTGGAGAAAATGACCGTATATTAATATCCCCATTATTAGAATGGCAGCCCAATCTCCTCAGTTGGTTGAGCCATGCCTTACAGTAACGTAAATCCCACTCTCATTTCATTTGTATGCCTACAAATCATATTTTAGCCAGAAAAAAAAAAAAGGCAACAAATAATTATGTGCTTTTCATACTGTTCCAATAAAGGGTTTTATAAGCACACAATAGCGAAAAAGATCCAGCATTTTCTCTCTGATGATCTCGCCAAGCACTGAAACTGTCACAGGAGAACCAGCTCCACCCTCTCTCCCCTCCCGGTTCCTCGTTTCCGTCCCTTCCCGTCCTGTCTCCCCTGCAGAAAGGAAGGAGGGAGCTCCAAACCCCCTCAGTTTCTTACGCCGGTTCCCAGGAAGGACAAGCCAAGCCCGATTCAACCAGTGGCAGCCCCATCTTCCACCACCTTGTCCAACCACAAACCCCTAATCACAGCAGCTGCAGAACCGACTTCTAAACAAGATGACACATGCCGTAGGATTTGGAGCCCGGGAACTATCCCAGCCTCAAGTGTTTGGCTTCCCTCTGTATTAATTCGGGCTTGTTCTTTTCGGGAGATCAACTACATCTATTTCCACCACCCCCCCCCCAAGAAAGTTCCAGCAAAAGGTTAACCATTTGTTCACTCCTTCAGGAAATAAAAAAAAAAAAAAAAAAAAAAAAAATTCATCATTACATTAATCCTCCCAAGAGGACGGATGGGACAACGTAAGCAAATACCCAAACCTCACTTACCCACTCGAGTGATCCATTAACTCTGGTCTCCAGCATCAACACATAGAGCTTCACTGACTAACTCATACTCAACTGGTTTGTGACCGTATTTTTTGTCACTTCAACCACATCAATTAAAAAGGTGACTTTTATTAACGGTATTAACCGCTTCCATTTAATGATTTTTTTTAATTTTTTTTTTTTTTTTTCTTCATTTACACATATCTGGTTTCCATTTGGACGAACCTGCCTCGTGCAGAAGAGATCTCCAGCGGGATTTTCTTTTTGTTCATTCACTGGAAAGACTGGGATACCATTCACGTAAGTGCTGTATAAATATAAGCCAGACTGTTCGGAGGCAGCAACCGGTTCATAACGACGACTTCTAGGAAAGGCATGTCGTACATCACCACCCTAATTGCTGTCAACTAGATTTCACATGGGCCGCACTCCCGCGTTTACGCTGCAAAGGAGCAATCTCGTATCTTAAAAGTATACATTAGTGCCTAATGAATTCCTGGCAGCTGTTTTACCATCGAAAGCCATCGCCTGCTGCTTCTGCTTGGCCATGTTGCTGTGGAAAAAGCAGTTACGCTGAGGACCCGGGGGGAGAGAGGCGGGTACAAACACACAGCGTCAAATATAATTAACCGTAAGCCCCCACACGCTCCACACCTCCGATCACGGAGATCGCAAGCTCTGCAAGCGCCAGGACTTCCTTGGAAAACACCTTCTGCACCGTAAGAAGCAGTTGGTTAAAAATAAATGCCACAACAGAAGCCGTGCTTGCCTTTCAGGTGGGGGGCAACAGGTACATACTTACACCTTCCCTCCCCACCTCTCAAGTGCACCAAAGGAAAGGTGTAACTCAACTAGAACTCCAACGCGTAACTTCAACCTTTAACTTGCATTTCCCACCAAACGACACGATACCAGTCGTTCCAATGGCTGAGCGGGAGGCCACGATCTCTCCAAGTCCTTGGGAGAGCAGTGACCTTTGGAGAAGGCGCAGAGCGCATTTCCCGTCTCTCCCTTGCACTCGTTTTTGGGAATGCTGGAGTCGCCACTCCGCCTTCAGCGTGACTCAAGCGGTTAACGCGCAAATGGAAAATGCCACCTCATAAAGCGCCTTTCTTCAGTGTTTCAAAGCTAATGAGCATGAATCATAGATTGATCGGGGAAAATCCGTGCCCGTTCCAGGGCTTCTGTTTTCTGCTACTGCCCGGGCTCCTCTCCCTTCCGTGGGTAGGCGGCAACGAGAGCCCAGACCCTCGGCGGATGGATGCTGGCAGAGCCCCCGCCGGCTGCCACAAACCAACGCCGACATCCAGCAGCGACCACGACCCGCTGTGCGCCGGTGCCACGCGCCAAGGAGGGGGGTACGAACAGGCCGAGATGGAGCACCGCCACACATCCCCGAATACACACGGACACAACCCACAGCCTGCTCCTCCCCATGTTCGTGCCTATTCATTCCTTTTTTTTTTTTTTTCTTTGGAGTGCCTCATAGCCACGGGGATCTAACCAGGAGGGTCAGATTAGCTTTCTAATGGTTTGCACCATGAATAACCACCACTGTTTCTTGACATTTATACTTTGACATCTGCTCTCCGATACGGAAAGCTGCCAGACGTATTAGATATTTAAAACATTAAAAAAAAAAAGAAAGGGACTAGCAGAGTCTTTTGGTCACAGGAAAGCGGCACGATTTTTAATGCAGTAAGAGACAAACAAGGTTCAGAATCGTTATCTTCTATAGAAGGGGGTAAATTGTTTATATTGTCATCAATTCACACTTTTGTTTATATATTTCAAAACTCTCACCCTTGTTCTTCATCACCTCAACTACGTTGACATATACGTCAAACACCGCCTTGTAAAGAAAGCCTGGTAGGGGAACAATTAGCAGATTTAATTGATCAGGAAGCCAAATTATTGCAGGAATCTGTGCGCTCCCGGTGCCAATTTAAATCCACACACTCCATTTGCTCAGAGCCAGTACTACAGCACAACATAAACACAGGCCACCCAAGGCTGGATAAAACAAACACAAGCAACCAATCGCTTCCGAAATCCTTAGCCTGTGGCAGAAACTATATGCTGTTTAACCTAGAAAATCATTTCAAACCGCAATTACTGCTGTTTACTTGATCATTTCCTCAGGAGCCAGTCCTATTCTCCAGAGAGCGCTTCATTCCTGGACTATATTTTGTGCGCGTGTGTGAGCTGAACTGAAAAAAAACCATACAATTACATGACACAAATAAATATACAATTACAAATTGTTTACCCGCGCGTAACCCAAGCTCAGGCTAGCTGGAAGCAGCCACAGAAAAGGTAAGATAATATGGGGAGGCATCTACCTTCGCTCCCTAAATTGCTGTGTGGTCAAGGAGCTTTTTTATTTCAAGAAGGTTTGGGGACGACTAATCAGTGCCCGCGCGTTTGACTTGCGCTGTCTGTAAGACACACTGCCTTCCTGTTTCAAAGGCCAAGACTTAAAACTTCATTGCCACCCTCCAAAAAAATTTAAAAAAAAAAAAAAAAAATCACACTTACAAAAGAGAGAGATGAATTTGAAGATTCATTACATGTGTTTTCAACACTGACTCGTTTACGAAAAAGCGACCCCATGCGATTCACTGCCTCTGTCGTGGCGTTTTAGAAACTACTCTGAGGGAGCCTTAAACATTGGCCCGTTCCCGTCTACTTTAAAAAAAAAAAAAAAAAAAAAAAATTGTTCCCTCCTGTATTTGGTGCCAGAGCACAATGAAATCAAGTGGAAATTAATGAGAAAATGCAAAATGACTCGCATCACCACTGAATAAGGGTACAGCAAATTTCCACTGAAAACGAAGCACGGAAATACCGCATCGGTGGAGGAATAATAACGCTAAGTTCAAACTTGCAGCTCAGCAAGTTCTGTCACCAAGACAAAAGCAACCCACTTAAGCGGCTAGGAAAGATTTTGAAATAATTAATTCCTGCAAATAAATGAGAGTAAGGGCCCCTAGCCATCTTATTATTTCCTTGGCCTCCCCCTGTTCCTCGCATTTCAGCGCCGCAGGGTTGCCAGCGTCTAGCCTAAATATCTACGTGCTGCACGTGTCAGTCTCAATTTGTAGAGGGGGAAAAAAAAAAAAAAAAAAGAAAAAACTTTCCTGGGCAGAAATGCCATCTGAAGCATCACCACAGCACACCCAGCGGAGGCAGGGACACAGAAGGTGGCATCTCTGATGTGGACGGGTAGGTCAGAGGGGCAGAGGACATGAGCAGCTGCCGATACCTCCCCAGGCAGCTGGATATGCCAAGACCTTGTGTAGCATCTGGAAGAGCCTTTGGGAAGATGCCTCTTCCATAAGAGGCAGAGGGAGAGCACGTGGCCGCCTCCGGCATGGAGCCCAATGTCCCCAGAGAGCCGGGACAGGCGGCCAGAAAGCCCAGCTCAGCCCGTGTCACCGCTGGCCCGCAGGAACGCCTGACAAGGCGGCGAGGTGGGCGAACGTGATATAATAAACGCGATACTCGACAGCCCCGGGCATCCTGCTGGGAGAAAAGGAAGGCGGCCGGGGAAAAAGGGACTCGCTTCTCTGACTCAACTGATGTTTGCCAAACATTGGTGAAAATGAGCAAGAGCTGCCAGTGATAAATGGGGAGCCCGGAACGCGCGGCAGGCGGAGGCAGGCTCAACACGACACGCGGCGCTGTATGAAATCCACCGCTCTCACCCAGATCGTTTCCTCCGTGTTGTCTTCACAATATTTAACCTGTGAAACGTAGCACTTGAAGACAATTGCTCAATACACTAAAATAACTCCATCCCTCTTGTAGATTCCTATTCCTCTATTAAAAAAAAAAAAACAACAACGTTTTCAAAAGCAACACACATACTAACTTTAAAGCCCGCAATGAATAAATGTAACCTTACAAGTAGTTGTGTCGATTCTAAGACTTGTTCATGGCTCATTCCGTCAATAGAAAGGGGCACAATAACGCTTGAAGTGATCCTGTTCCACCAGAACATAAAGACCTAGAAAAGCCAGCGTGGCCCCTAGAGCATGCTCTCTCTCTCTTACACTCTTTATTATGCCAGAAAAACGACGACGACAACAAAATGCTGCGGAGTCCAGATGTTCACTTGTATTGCCCCATCATTGGGTTCCCTGCCTCACTGCTGGAAGGAAATGGAAATTATTTCTCCAGAGCGTCAACCGCCGTGGGGCTGCCGTGAGAAAAGCACTGATGCAACCACCAAAAGTACAGCGGTATAAATACACAGCGGTTTTGGTTTGTTACCGTTACGCGTAATTAAAGCTAGAGTGGACGGGCAAGGTAGGGGGAGAAGGGGAAAAAAAAAAAAATACACCAAAGCATTTGTTTTATAGCTGGCACAAAAAGTGCTGGAAGCCCTGTGATAAGAAGAAAGGGCAAAGGGAACGGGCAAAACCTGAGCTCGACAATGCAAGAAGATCGGCGGAGTTGCATCAGCTCTACAATAGCGCAAACCCCGCTGAAACGTAGCGCAGGCCTTTAGGAACACGCCTGGTTTGATCCTCAACAGTCTCTTCACAAACGAGTCTCTCGCCTCCACGACCTAAAATTAAGTTTGGCTTTTTCTCCGTCTATTCTCTTCTTTCCAGAGCCAATTCTAGCGCCATTTCTCCGCTTGTTTGTTTGTTTTCGCGTAAATGGGATTAACTCAACTGAAAGCAAGGCAGTTCCGATTCTCTAAAACCAGCTCAGCTGAAGGAAGAATAAAACCTTCCAGAGTCACAGCAGCTACATCAGTAGTAAAATCAACACCACCAAACACCAACGTGTTGGGTTAACTTACACCTACCGCTTTGGCTTTGTGAGGAAGCCTTTTAGATATCCTAGTCCTGAATGAAAGAGAAGACTGGGTTTTTTTCCCCCCGTCAGCTCTTTCTGCCTGTTCACTTCACTGCGCCTCGTCTGAAGGAAAACCTTCTTCTTTTAAAAGTGGAGGGCGTGATCTCCCTTAGAGGAGGAGGATCACCGCACTCTGGCTTCATCTCGGTCGGATCGTCAAACTTTACAGCTATTTACCTGTCACCAGTAATAACGGGATAGCGAGGGAAACAGCAGCAACCAGAGGCGCCTAGGGGGGACTCCGCAAGTGTGAAATGAAGGCAATTGAGAGGGAAGGCCAGCCAGCAGACTGGAAGCGCTGTCACACAAGCCCCCAGACTCATCCCAGGGAGAGATGGACACTGGTTCAAATTTTTCTTCTGACGGCATTTCATTTTCCGCTACATTTGGTAGCTGGAAGAGCGAAACAACCAGGTAAACAGACATTTTAGAAGACGTAATTAGCCACGCTTACAGTTAAACTGTTGTGTAGTATTAGTACGGCACCGTGACACAGGCGAAAACACAACAGGACGTGGGAGCGAGAGGGACCTCCTTCAGTTGAATCCAGTCCAGCGACACGTTAGAGAAACGGCATCTCATTCATAATGAAGTTTCGCTTGGTTCTTTACCCCGTTAAACCTATCAAAAAGCTGCTGAAGAGCCTCGTTTCCTTCTCCCCTCCAACAGCCTTTTGCTTTAGCGCACCAAAGCCAAGCTCCTCCGGTTGTCGCATAAGACAGGCTCTCTCTTCCAGCAGTCCCTCTTTACACGCTTTGGCAACGGTTGGACTCTTGTTCTGGAACACAGGTGACCAAAATTGCACTTGTATTCCAAAATGGTTCTCAATTACCTTACGCGTGGAATGATTAGTCTTGAGGAACCGAAGTTAATTAAAAGCATTACCTTATACCCTGTAACAATTCTATTAGCAAATATACAGCTTCCACTCAAAGCACCTCACCTAATACGTCCAATTTCTTTTCTTTTCCCATAGATACGCTTAAAAGAGGAGATGACGCTTAGCTTAGGAGAAGACGTCTCACTTATCTTCCTTTAAATCAACACTACAACTTCCTCCAAGTCTGTTATAGCATGAGCCTGACTCCAAGCTTTTCGTTCCTTTAAAGAATGAGCAATACAAGTAACGAGAGTGGAACTCCGTGATAAGCTAAAATGGATTATTTGTGCATCGATGGCGTGTGCTTTCTGATCAGTGGAGTGAGAACCTGTGGTTTCTGGAAACCCCTTTGCCATCGGCACTTTTAGGACCAGATACAGGAACACGCTTCACTTTCTACACCATGACCAACAGTAGTTGTTTTTCATCTGAAACACTCTATAGTGGAAAAAAAACCCACCAAAACATCCTTGAGAGGAATTATAGGAATTTGGTACTTGGACACTTCACAACACACTTGGCAAAATACAGGAGGCGGCCTCCAAGAACTACGGTATTAAAAATTCCCATTCACTTGCTATGCTGCTCCTTCAACACCAGCAGCATGTCGGCTACCAAGAGGAGAAGACCAACGCACACCAAGCGCTGCTCTCGCTGGATTCCCACGCGGTCACACCAGCCACAGAACGCGGCCCTTCTGTTCGCTTCTGCCTCCAGCAGAACGCATCTTATGCTCTCTGACACTAAAACACTGAACTTCAGTGTGATTTCCACCCCCACTCCCCCCCCGGAACACAAATTTCACCATACCCCAGTTATCACGTGAAGGCGAAGTACCACAGGAGAACTGGACGCAACCCTACCGTTGGATTCACAAACCTATGAAGGCAGCCCACTGACTCACCAGAACGCACAAAACCCACCACAACGAATTAAATTTGGGGTTGGGGTGGGTAGGATTTTTCTCCGTTTCATGCAAATTTCGGTTTTGCCCATCCTGTATCCGGATGAAACAGAAGCCCTTTCATTTTAGAGTAGGCGTGCACAAAAACTGCTGATAATTAGAGAAAACCCTACACCTTTTCCTAGCTAGGACACCCTCCTGGAACATAGAAGATCCAGCTGAACCCTGTATCCGAGATAGGTTTCCTTCCGTCTCTCCCAATACATAGATCAAACTCATCTGGCTCAATTAATATTTAATTATCCACACAAAAGGGATCAGCTTCCACAGAACAGATAGAGGGCACGTTGGATGGCGCAATGCAGCTTCCTTCAGCAAAAGTAGTTCAGGACCTGAAAACAGGCCGCGTTACTTCTGATTTTGGAGCTCTCGCACATGGCGCTTTCATCTCTGTTCCCAAAAGAAATTCTGCCTACCTAGTCAAAACGCAGAGGAATTCAGCCCGGAATTCTGGTACCCTTGGCTATTCCAGGGTGGCTCTTTCTCATCCAAAAAGTTATCTATTTTTAGGTTTTAAGAAAGCCACCCTTAGAATTTAAGAAGGAATAATATAGCGTGGAGCTATATTTCTTCATGAAGTCGCTCACGGTAAAGCTTCAGGAGAGCTAATCCAACATGAGACCCGAGGCACCAACACCAACTGCATCCACACTGAGCCATTAAGAACTTTTTTTGGTTGAACGCTTGTCAATTGAGAACGCCCAGTTAATATTTTCTAGTTGTAAAAGATAACTTTAAAGAGGTACCCCAACATTTAGTACGTTCTCGCAAAACGAAGACGCATCAGCCGTTGGAAGACTCAGAAGATGGAGACTCAACGTAAGAGAGGCTTTCTAAGCACTCATTCGGCAGCAGCGGCATATGCTCGGGTTTCAACCTTGAAAGGCTCTGGGCCACTTCACTTAGAAAACCATGGGAAAACAAGAAGCCACGTATACATGGATAAAAAAGAAGAAATGGAAACACCCCCTTGAATTCCTTAGATCTTCAAAACCTCTCCCCTAGTACGATATTCTTCCCGGCTTATCTAACAGCCAAATGAAAACACTGGGCATGCACCTGATCATTTGACTTTTGCTTCCTCGTGTGGATTTACATACCCACGCGAATAAACCTTTCAAATCCAGAGATAAGACGAAGCAGACATTCCCTCCGCTGCTCGGTCGTGCTCAAATAGAAGGCCAAGGTGCTATATAAAATCCCCCACTGTGTGGAGATCCAGGCAATATTCCAGGCACAATGGGGTGGGGTGAGGATGTTTTTGTTCAGTTTCTCCCTTAGACTGGATTATTATCTCATGCCCTTACGGTTATCTGTACAGAACCTGCCCTCTGTGACAAAATGGGGTTTAACAGTGTCACCTATTGCAAAACAGCTTTTCTTCACCAGGCCAAAACCCTGCCAGAGCTCCCTCAATAAGTGTCCGTTTAGCAGCTCTATATATTATTTCCATTGGTGGCAATTCGTCTTGCTCGCATACAACGTCGGTTAAAATGCAAATTCTATGCAAAACGAGGGACTGAATAACTCATCAGTGGATATACTTTGTGTGGATTAAGTTCTTCCTCATATTGGAGTAATTCCTCACCCTCCGAGTAGTCCCACACATTTCAGGGGGGTAACTCACGTTATACCAATTAGGATGAAAGAAGGGTGTGGAGGGGGGATGACCGTAAACCAGTTTATGTCGTAACTACGCAGACCCACCGACATCTTCCCTCTTAAAGGAGGGGGGGGAAAAAAAAAAAAACCCAAACGGAAATAAATAGCTGCCTACAATTAAAAGCCATTAAAAAGAAATTACCTCGAGCAGGGGGTTGAGGCGGCGGGCAACGCTATACCTTGCAAATCAACCATTTAGGGAAGAGAGACTGGATGCACGGAGAAAGTGCCCTGGAAACTGGGCGTGGCTGGACAATTCACGTTTTTTATCCCATTATTTTTCATTAGCATCACTAAATTACCACAGACCGTACAAAAGCCAGCGTGGCTTATCTCCTTTTATGACCATTTCCAAGCCCATCTAAGAAACGTCTCCGGAAAAGTAAACTAAAAGGTTTATAAGCCTGCATCCGTATCCCTTGAAGAAAAAGGGGCAGAAGCACAGAAATCGATTCAACGGGCCGTCACGTGCTGGCTGGATATTTCTTCTGTCAAAACAAACTGCCCTTTTTCTCCAGGGGAGAGCAGGGAAACCCGCGCCGAGCGAGCGGCGCCCGCTGCCAACTCCAGCTGCACAGACCAGACAGCTGCTTGGGGGGGGTTGGGGGGGAATAAAAAATAAAAAATAAAAAAAAATAAAGAAAGAACAGAAAAGAAACAGCCCTTCCCTCAGCCGTGTGGCCGCGTTATCGCAATATTTATCAATTCCCATGTCCAGACAGGGAGAGCCCCATCGCTTGCGGGGTACCAGGGGGCTGGGTACCAGGGGGCTGGGTACCGAGCCCCCCGCCACCCCCACCAATAAAACCCCTTCTCCGGCTGGCCATGGGGTGCTCCCCTCGTCTGCTGCCCCCCCCCCCATGGGGCTCACCCCCCCCCCGCCCCCCGCCCTTGCTTTATGCCAGGAGCGGAGAAGGTGCTCTCCGACCCCGCCCCGCCGCCCGCCGGGTGCCGGCCCCCACCTTCTTGGGTCTTTTCCTCCTCTGATTGCCGCCGTTGCACTTCTCCCCGCCGTCGCTCTTCTGGGCTACCTCCTCGTTCATGCTGGCGAGCGGCTGTGCCGGCTCCCGGCCGCGCCACGCACCGGCTGCGCGCGCCCGGCCCCGCCCCAGGGTGGGGCCCGCGCGGGGGGGGGGGGCCAGCAGCGTTGCCATGGCAGCGGCGGGAGGGGAGGGGGGCGGGGCCCCGCCACCCATCGGCGCCGTTATCATCGCGGAGATGATCGATCGATCGATCGATTCACGGGTGGAGCCCCGCTGCTCGGCTCCGGGGAGACACACACACACACCCCCCCCAGCGGTGCTGCCTCCCGCTCCGGGGCCACCAACAGCAGAAGGACACGGAGCTGTTGGAGCGGGGCCAGAGGAGGCCCCGGAGATGCTGGGAGGGCTGGAGCCCCTCTGCTGTGGGGACAGGCTGAGAGAGCTGGGGGGGTTCAGCCTGGAGAAGAGAAGGCTCCGGGGGGACCTTAGAGCCCCTTCCAGTCCCTAAAGGGGCTCCAGGAACGCTGGGGAGGGACTCTGGAGCAGGGAGGGGAGCCATGGGACAGGGGGTGATGGTTTTAAACTGAAATCGAGGAGAGCTGGATGAGATCTGAGGAGGAAATTATCTCCTGTGAAGGTGGCGGGATGCTGGCCCAGGTTGCCCAGAGAAGCTGTGGCTGCCCCATCCCTGGAGGGGTTCAAGGCCAGGTTGGATGGGGCTTGGAGCAACCTGGGCTGGTGGGAGGTGTCCCTGCCCAGGGCAGGGGGTTGGAACTAGATGATCTTGAAGGTCCCTTCCCACCCAAACCATTCTCTGATTCTACAACCCCTCAACCCTATCACTACACTATTTCTTCCGGTGAATACTTTAAAAAAAAAAAAAAAAAAAAAAAAGAAGAGAGATAAAGAATACTGTTCCACTTACAACTGAACAAAACAGCCAAGTAACTCGCCCTCCTTCTCCAAGAGCAGCGAAGGCTGGGGAACAACAGAAAGGAGTCCCTTGAACTGCTTCCTCAGCGGAGGAGAGGTTGGAGAACATGGAAAGGACCCAACGAGGCACGAATAGGCGCTGGCTGCTAACACAACCAGCATCTGCAGCGCCAAAAACAACGGCAGCAGTGTAACCATCTGAAAATCCTTTCTTTTTTTTCCCCCCTCTTTTGCTTTAAGGGCGACTTCTTTGTTACCGTAAATGCTACGCGAAAAAGAAAAATAACTCACGTAAAAGTAAAGGGAGCTACAAATCTGGAAGAAGGCGGCGGGTGCTACGCAACCCTGCATCTGTTATGCCATCGTTAGAGCTGCAAGCGCAGTCACCGCGAGTATTTCGGGGAAGACGCACAACAGCCATTTGTTATCAGCGTCGGGCACTCACGGAATGCATTTGGGCAACCTGTAAAGATGTGGTTATTCTTTTCATTTCCAAACAAGCCTACTCTGCACACAAACGCCGCCTTTACAGAAAGGGGTCATCTCCCCTTTCACCTTTTAGTCAGATTTTGCACAAATTCATCCCCCGCCCCAGCCCTTTTTTCATGCGAAACTAAGCCTTTTACACTCTTTGCCTGATATTTCTTTATTCCCAGCAATAAGTGATCCTTGGGTTAAGGCAGATTGGCAAAGTACGTGGCAACAATATATTGGGTGTTTTCTTCTCGCAACGTTTCTTGCCAAATTAAAAAAAAAAAAAACAACTGATATTTCTGAAGGTAAATATGAAGAAAACTTAAATCACACACGATGGTTCTGAAAACCCAGAGGCGACAGTGCAGTGATGTAAATGGGATGAAAACCACAGTACCTCACTCTCAAACCCATCGCTTCTCCCTCTGTCCCTAAAAGAGATGGGACTTGCTACTAAGTTTTTAATTCTATATTTACAGAGTCATTGGTTTGGTCTTCAAGCTGGAAAAGAGTAAGGAACAGGATTGCAGGAGAATTCGGTGACAGCCAGGAGAAGGAGCAGCTTTTCCTGAGAGGTTTTTTTTTTTTTTTTTTTTGGAAAATTGATGGAAGGCTTGGTGCCCTGTGAGCGGCAGAAGTCGCCGGGAGTCACGGCGAGCAGCAAAAGGCCAGCACCCCCCGGGGAGGCAGCCAGGAAAGTGGGAGAAAGGAGTGACAAAGGCACAGTTTGAGGATTTTTCCATTTCATTACGCAAGTTTCCTAGTTCTTCGTGCTCCGTCCTCACGTAAGTCTGCGCCAGGGTAAAGATACAGAGGGAATGACGCAGCGGTCGGCTAGAAAGCTAGACTGCGCACGGAGTAGGATCCCTCGTGTTAAGAAACCAGCCCCTAACTGTCCATTGTGAAGCTGCACATTTCTCACCTGATCTTTGTTTTTTTTTCCTATCCGTACACCGGAGTCACACCGTCACCCCGCTCCCCGTGACATCAAGCGTACGGCGCGACAGCGCCCACGAGCAAACTACGGGAGAAGCAAAATACTTATCCGTGAGAGCTACAAAACCAGCACTAACTCCCACGTACTGATTTACTGAAGGACAAGCACCTCATTAACCTTAACTGATCTTAGCTCACGTCCTCAAATCCTGGGCATTCACCTGCAGAAACACGGTTTTAGGTGCGGAGGAAACACATGCTCTTGCTCAGTAACAACACGCCAGTACTTTTCCTTTCCCACAATCCCCGAAATCCGGCATGAAGCCTAACCCACATAAGCCTAACCCACCAGGGAATCACAGCCCCTGGGAATTGACCATGGGTCCAATAACGGGGCAAGCTCAGGTCTAATAAATACAGAAGCTATCTTAGAAACGCCCGAACACCCCCGTGAGTCCTAAATATCCAAGACCGCGGAAGGCATTCTTCCTCATTTAAAGCAGTTAGGGGGAAAAAAAAAAAAGATATTATAGCACGCGGATCGCATGTCCTTCACAAAGCAAAACTTATTAGCTGAAAAAACAGGCAGACATCACCAAACTTCTAACACGGGGAACTGCACAGGACGTAATTTTTAACTGGCTTGAAAGAAGGCAGTTCCCACGAGTGAGGGTTTAGATGATCAGGTAGATTAGCGTCAGGAAGCTTCCCACGGATATATCCTGTCGGTTATGTTGTTTCCAGGCCCATATTCATTACGCACAAGTCCAGGTGTTAGCTGGAGTGCCTTAAGTCACCCAACATCTGAACTACGTGCCAGTGAACAACCTCTCAGGTCATCAACATACAATTACCTCCCTTCACACAGCTTCGGCCAAGGGCATTCCACCCCAGCTTAAATATACTTTATGGAACTGAAAAGGAATCACACACCAAAAGCGTGAAGCAAGTTCTTCAACGTGCTGGCCAGCCTCCCCACGAGCATTGCCAGAAGCTCCGGGTAGTGCGTTAGCAATAACGGCAGCAGTATTAAATGAATCCCTTCAATTTGCGAAGTGCGGTCAGTTGGAAAGGCTTCCTCGCTGAGCTTTGCCTGGGTTTTTTCCAGTCCTAGGACCCTCCCTCCCAAAACGCCTTCACGTCGGCAGGTAAAGCAAAGCCCCAGAAGAACGTTCCTCTGTACAACTGGTGGCAGATGACACCAGCCTCTGCGACACTGCTGTCGGGTCACTGCTGCTGTGTAAGCTATCGGCCTCATCGCTGCCTCGGGCATGTCCACGCCGTCCAGCAGTCACTAGCTTTCCCTTTTCCACCATACAAGTCACACTTTCCTAGGAGAAAATCATCTTTTTCTTTTTCCGGAGTCATTCCTTATGATGCCATTCCCAGTTACTTCCACAGTTGTAACATTTAATCCTACAAGGTCAGCTCTATACCACTGAATTCAACAACGGCAGATCCATTAAATTTAAGATCAAATTAAGATGTCAAATCCCACCACCACAAACAACAAAAATTAGAAGAACTTATAGCTAAACTAGGACTTCTTTCTACACCTTGACCTTCACTTCATATTCTGCACCTATGCTATCTATACAAAAAAAAAAAAAAAAAAAAGTCATTGCCATTAAGTGAGAACATTTCCACATTCCACACTTTGGAAACTAAAGGCTTAGGGGGGATTTTATCAATGTGTACAAGTATCTGATGGGAGAGAGTAAAGACGACTGAGCCAAGGCTCTTCTCAGCGGTGCCTGGTGATAGGACAAGAGACAACGGGCACAAACTGAAATGCAAGGAATTCCATTTAAACATAAGAAAATAAAAAAAAAAAAACAACACACCAGCCACCTTTTGAAATGTAAAGGAACAGATGACCTAGATAAACTATGAATTCTCAAGCCTTAGAAATACTCAAAACTCGGCCGGACGCGGCCCTGAGGAACCTGCCCCAGCTGACCCTGCGCTGTGAGACAGGGGTTGGACTAGACCATCCCCAGAGACACCCCCCACCACCACCGTGCTGCAGAGCTACAGACACAGAGCCTTGATTCTGCTGCTGCTGAAGCGTGCTTTGCTTTTTCCAGTTGTTAACGGCATTAAAATACTCGGCTGTTCCAGCCGACTACTTGCAAATATTGTCCTTCTTAACATGGTGACACCTGTGTTTTGCCAGTCGCTTCTCTGTTTAGCATTATATATTAAAAAAAGCCCCTCTCAATATCACGTGGGGTAAGTATTCCTTATCTACGCAGCAGTACGCCACAGATCATCATCTGGGATTTTATCGGCTCGCCACTACTGGAGTTTCTGCCGCTTACCTTGAGCTGAACCCTCAGCTTCCATCTGTCCCACCCTGATAAGGGAAGAACAATAGAGTGAATCAGAGGTGGAGGAAAAAGCCTCCTATGGTTTGCCACCGACACCGTTAAAGGAAAGGGTTCAAGCATGCATTTATTTCATTACACCAAAAATTCTGAACAAATTATTTTTATGACAGAATCAAGTTAACGAACAGATACCACAGAAATGAGCATTTTTACCCGCCGTTATATGAACATTCCCTATTTTCTTTCTCCTCAATGAATACAGCACAAATAGAATCAGTAGCAGAGAAACAAAGGCGCTAGCGAAAAAAAAAGAGAACACGGAAAATATTTTTACGCTGATCAACAAATAATCAAATTATTCCTTTTTAACTTGGCAAACGCTTTTTTTTTTTTTTTCTCCCCCTGTAGTTTGCTCTGTGTAAAAATTCTGAGCGAAATCCTGGTCCTGATAAAGCCAAGAGGAGTTTCATCGTTGACTTCATCCAGCCTAGCCAACCATTACCATTTAAACACAAAAGTATCTCCCACCAATATAACCATCATCCTCACGCAAGGAGCAAGCCGGGCTTTTAATACACAAAAGTTGACCCAGACGCCACAGAAAGCGTTTGTTAATTTAATACAAAGTGGATACAACCTAAAAGTGTGCTCCTTGGTATGAAAGCATTCATTTCTTGAGAGAGGGGGTGAAACAACGAGAAGATCTAACTGGTCAATTCATATCAATTTAATTTCGTTTTCCCCAGCACATCCTCCAAGTGGCAGCATGGAAAAAGAACCACTGTGGAAGACCAACGGTTGAAGCGTTTGTCAGCGACCACTGCTGGCAGATGAACCCTATGGCCACAAGCCCTTGGCTACCTGTGTCTGACCGAGGACATGCAGCAATAGTCAACCCAAGTAGGACGCAAAACGGAGGCCCAAGGGGTGGGACAGGAGG
This sequence comes from Fratercula arctica, assembly GCA_947846985.1. Lineage (NCBI taxonomy): Eukaryota > Metazoa > Chordata > Aves > Charadriiformes > Alcidae > Fratercula > Fratercula arctica. The sequence continues at coordinate 3,088,058 of CANTUZ010000004.1, forward strand.
CCCCGAGCAGGACCCATCATTCCGGACATTTACTACCCCTCAAGCAAAATCCTAGGTACAGCCTTACTTTTTTCTTACGCCTAGTTGGGGATGGGACCAGGAATGAGGAAGAGATGAACAACCTTTACAACAAGAACAGTTGAGGTTCTAGCCCAAATTTTAAATCACAAAAATACCCCAAGTGTAGAAAAAAAAACCCCAAAGAGGTAGGTCAGCGTTTGTTTCTACTAATTCTGACTGTAACCTCCTAAATAAGCACGTGTCACAGTTTTCCATTAAATATGTTGTGTTTAAGAAACACCAGAATGCTACAGAGTTCTACAACATGCAACAAAGTGATCTTTCTTTAGTCCGGATTTGAGTTACATCCCTATGATTGACCTGGTAACGAATCTCCTCCGGATAGTAAGATAGCCAAGAAATACCAAGCCATCTCTCCCAAGAAATATACCCGACCTGCACTTCCGTTCTTTTAATAAATCATGTTTGAAAAGGAAAACCAATAAAAATCAAATCAGTAAAAAGTCCCAGCTCTGTTTTACTCGTAGTTTCCACCGTCGGCGCCCTGGCCAGAGAGCTGTACGACCCAAGGCCCCTTCCCTGCCCCGCGTTCCAGGTGTGTTCTGGTCCCTGGCACGGCTGGTTGCCACATCCCAGGGAAGCAGCAAATATTTCTGTGGCAAATACTCCTGCGTGACTCGTTTCCCCAGAGGAGTATCTTCTTGTTGGTGGCAATCTCAAAACAAAGACGATACCTATCTCTATGTTCTCGGTGTAAAGCTACAATACGTCGTACCCTCTCACCATTAAACATACCCTAGTTGACGCCGCACAGCAATACCGAAGCGTGTATATCAAGAAAAGGTTCTTCTCTTCAAGGTAAATATTCCCAAATAGTGACAATTTCACATCTGAGTTTGATACTGTCAATGACTTGTGGATGTGTTTAAAAAATAACAATACATACATATTTAATCACTTGGCTCTACTCCTTGTCGCTTCCATCCTCTAGAAAAGGGTCATTCCGTGGAAATGGCAAGGAACTGTCAATATTTAAGGTTTTTTAAATGGGATTCTCAACAGCCTTTAAACGCTGATGGAAGTCAAATCATGGAATAAATGGGAGACTACCTATTGAAACACCCATTAAAAAGTAAGTAATGCAGTATGCAAATTTTACAATTTTTTTTTTTTTTTCTAGAGAGAGTGAATTATTAATGTCAAGCCACCAAACCCATTAGACACATAAAGTCATTGTCTAAAGAAAGAATTAACTTTAAAACAGCCGGTTCTTTTAATGAAACACTGACTGACTTCGTCCTTCAGCATTAACACCTCCCATTTGCTGGGATTATACAATATTTCTAGCCTTTACCTGCGTTGTAATTGTCAGCCAAGTCTTGCAGAGGTATGACTGTCTGCCTAGTTTGAAGTGCTCCGCAAAACAACGTACGCAGCAAAGATTCACAAACAGACCATCAAAAACGCAGATGTAAAAAAAAAAAAAAAAAAACCACGTTAGGCTGGGCAAAAGAAACTCCTCCTCGCGCTCATAGCGTGCCGTAGATCAAACAAATGAAAATCTATGAACTGAACGCACCATTTTCCGCCCACTGGGAGCCGCAAAATTGATCGTTCGCATTTATCCATCCATCTGGTGGTTCCAGTGGAGGGTTTGCCTCCGTTGGAGGTGACCTCACGTAACCTCTCTGTTGGTTGGGTTTGCCTCCGTTGGAGGTGACCTCACCTAACGCCTCTGTTCAGAAGACACCAAACTTGGGCAAGAGAAAAGGCTCTTAAGTACCTTGCAATTATCATGCGGGTCACATGCTCCTTGGCGATTGCTATAGAAACCAGACACTTACCAGGGACACTCACTAGCTAGAAGCATTCTTCTCTTACGCCTGGATTTTTTTTATTCTTTGGGTAATTCTTTATTTATGTTTTAACTTGAAGTAAAGGACTGGAGGGTTTGGCTGTTTTGTTTTGGTTTTTTTGTTTGTTTGGTTTTTTTTGCATTCAGCTGGGAAAGCAAAGATTACCAGAAATGAAATCGGAAATCAGTTATAACGCAAAGGAGAATTAGAAGAAACGTTTGTGTCATCAGTGCCACAAAACCCAGTACCTTCTATCATTTGACATGCACAAGCCGCAAGAGAAACACACCATATTTCCAGCAGAATATAACAAAATAAACAACAGCGGGGGGGGGGGGTTTCTTGCCAGGTACCCAAATGAGCCTCCGAGGTTGACATTATTATAGGTACAGCCAGTAGTTAGGATCGTTACACGCAAACTTCTCTTGCTAGGTACTGGTTTCATTTCCTTGTGAAATATTCTGATCAAACTTCCACCTCTTGGATTTACAGGTTGGGGTTTGTTGGTTTTGTTTTGTTTTTTAATACTGTGTCTCAAAATGAACTGGAAAGGTTCATCTGAAAGAGTTCAGCTCTTAACGATGTTACATCCACGTGCTTCGGACGAAAAAGCACAAAAAGGGGTAACGGGATTGCCGACGCCGGGGGAACGGAACCGGGACTGAATCTGGGAATGGCACCAGAGGTACAGGAGGAGCAAAGAAATTACACTGTGAGGTTGAGAAAAACAAAGGGGGGGAATGGAGAGAAGAGTCAGCGCTCCCTAAAGCCTAGTGTCCTCCTGAACTAGTGGGGGGGGGAGGCAAGAAGAGTCAGGACTTACCATCAGCAAACATTTTGAAAGTCTTTAGATAAATTGTGCAGCGGTTGACATACAGAGCGTGAAGCTGCTGCCGCTATTACTAAGAAGGAGCAGATGGTTGCCTACTGTTCCAGAAGGAAGGAAAAGTAAACAGCAACGGTCCTGATGTAACCTTAACTCTCCCTGTATCAATGCATTGTACAGCCCAATCACAGCACTGCCTGTCTCTTATCTCACTAGAGCCCCCGTCAGGGCTTAGGTGCCTACCCCAAGGGATCAACACCAGACACGGAGCGAGGGCGTCCGGTATCTGATGTGCAGATTTATTTATTTTTTTAGAGAAACTGGAAGACGTGGGGAGCAGGGCGCGCTGTAGGACTAGGAACAGGACGGTGGCTCCACAGCCAGGGGAACTGAACTTCGCCCCAGCCACCAGGATTCACGCTGCTACATCGGTCCCCGACGTCGGACTCCATACGAGACAGATGCTAAAAACAAGCTGTTCACAGGAAAGTTTATCATTTTCCAGGTGCTTATCCAAGATCCTGTGATCTTTTCTTCCAAGGGTTAAAAAAACCCAAACTTTCAGGCATAATGGAAGTCAAGAAGACAGTTTATCGCTGGAATCAGTGAGATGAAATACACTTACTCTAAAAAAAGTCCTCGTTTTCCTGAACTAAGGGTCCCAACAGTCAAAACTTTAAAACTATCATTCATCTCTCTCTCTCTCAACATCCCATCTATTAAAGAAGAATAATTGTGTCTCTTCACTTAACAGAAGTGGAAGGAAAATTAATCAATTATTTTTCAGCACTCCGGATATTAATTTGATGCGCGCTATAGATGAGCCCCCAGGGGAATAATAATTCTGTCTTCAAAGGCGGGTTTGAACAACATGTTGTAAATAAGGCCTAGGGCCACAAATCGAACGACGAGAAGGCGAGGAAACAAGCCATCGAATAGCTGTTCGTTAAACACGTATCATCTATTTCATGCGCCGAATACAGCCGGAGTTGGTGGAAAAATTATTCGGGGCATGCGCCATCGGAGACGGTATCATGACGCACACACGTGACTCAGACAGAAGGTTGCAAAAACATCATCTAACTTTGCACTCCCCGTTAACTCCTTTCAGTGTAAGTTTTTAGGTATATATACGAAAAAAAAAATTAGTAAGGACTCAAAATCTAACACAGGATCAGAGAGCAAGACTTTCCGATTTGACAGTCGGTGCCATTTTCAGCCATGGCCTATCTTAGGCACATAGCTTTTACCCCATGGTAGCAAATCCCTCATTAGGAACTTGTTCACAACAGGAAAGGGCCAGTAAGAATCATTTCAGAGGGAAAATAAAAGGTTAATTAACTGAAAATATCTATTCCACAGGCAAGATGAGGAACCACGAGCTCTTCTGACTTAATCCCAACACTAGCACCAGCTCCTCTGGCTTTTATTATTCATCACCAGAGCAAATCCCTGACACCCCAGGAGTTTACCAACCGGCTCCGAAGCTGCCGCATCCAACCGCTCGACTCCGCGCACCGGCCCCATGAAGCACCGCGCTGTCACAGGGACAGAACCAAAAGCGTCCTGTTATAGACTGATTTTTACGAACTCGAGAGGGAACTGTTAGCAGAGGACACGCAACGGCCGTTTGAGTCCGCCCACGGGCCAAGGAAACGATTCGGACGCAGGAGGCAACCACTTACAGTACCGAGCTCTCCACAGCACTGGAGACCTTCTACTAAGGCACTTGACCTTTTATAAGATTTTACTCCCCTCCGAGAGATTGTGTTTTCAAGAGATGATTATTACTATTACAGGATTCAAGCTATTCCACAGTCTTGTTTCTCCGGGCCCAAGAGCAAGGAGCTAATACTGTATAAGCCTCTGTGGTAAATGGGACCGAAGGCATCCGAGCACTCATCGCACATAATCCCCGCTCCGAGCCGCGTTCCCAAAGGCTAACGCCTGCAGGAGAAAAATCCCGATGTCTTCTTAAATCAATGAAATCACTGTATCGCAAAACACTGACGCCTTGAATGACGGCTCTCCCCTAAAAAGCTTCCCGTTCTGTGCCCGGCTACACCCAGCACCTTCCTGCACCCCATTTTCTTCCTGCCACAACCGTCCATTTTGAAGAGTTTTAGTCAAATATAGAATCATAGAATCATTTAGGTTGGAAAAGACCCTTGGGATCATCGAGTCCAACCATCAGCCCCACTCTACAAAGTTCTCCCTTACACCATATCCCCCAACACCACATCTAAACAAGTCTTAAACACATTCAGGGATGGCGACTCCACCACCTCCCTGGGCAGCCTATTCCAGTGTCTGACCACTCTTTCTGGGAAGAATTTTTTCCTAATGTCCAGCCTAAACCTCCCCTGCTGCAGCTTGAACCCATTCCCTCTTGTTCCGTCCCTAATTACCTGTGAGAAGAGACCAGCACCAACCTCTCTACGATGTCCTTTCAAGTAGTTGTAGAGAGTGATGAGGTCTCCCCTCAGCCTCCTCTTCCTCAAACTAAGCAGTCCCAGCTCCTTCAGTCACTCCTCATCAGATTTATTCTCCAGGCCCTTCACCAGCATCATTGCCCTCCTCTGCCCTCGCTCCAGCACCGCGATATCTCTCTCCTATTGAGATATCTGGGACAGTTTCTCACCTCCAGTGGAAAAAAAACCAACCAAACAGAAGAAAACCCCAAAAAACCCCCATTTTCCCCAACTTTCAGAGACAAATTGCACATCTATATATTTAGCAACAAAAACTGGAGCAGCATTTAACAAAGAATTTATCCTTCCCTTGCTGTAAAAAGAACACTTCAGCACGTCAGCCTGACATTCTTCTACTGAAAAAAACCCACCGTGTTCGAAAATATTCTCTTTGGAACCGTACCAACGCGTACTCAATGAAATGCACGTTTAAAAAAAAGTCAGAAGTACTTCCCTTTTTCACCCACAGGTATTGCACTTTGTAAAAAAAACCAAAAAAAAATATTGCAGACGCGGTTATTTTTAAAATATTAGGAAAAAAAAATATGACTTAGAAGGTGTGCTTTGTGGTCAACGAAAAAAGACCCCCCCCCAAGATTCCCAGAGGCTGCTCTGAGCTACGCTGGCGAATTGCATGGAAAAACCCTAAATTTCCGATGGTCCTTCTACAGGTCTGTCCTCAGAGCACAACATTCATCCAAGTTTCAATTCAGTGAAGCATTTGGTCACGTTTAAGCGCTTTTCTGTACTGCGGTGGTCTTAGAACGCATGCTGGAGTGGTGTAATTATAAAATAACCTCAACCAACAGTCTGTAAGCTCACCTACCCTGCCAATGATCGCGTAAAACAACGAAAAATCAGATTGGCATAGCTTTGTACTTCAGTTAGTCATCTTCAAGCAGAAATCTTTTAGGTCAAAATTCTCAAATACACAAGAAACAAGTGCTCTTCATTCCTAGAGATGACACTTACTAGACTGATTGTCTTATTGGTTTTATTATCTTGCCATTTCTCTCAAAAAAAAAAAATAAATACAGTCACGGGCTTTCTAAACTGCACTGGGTAGGCAGGACTTGCTCACGGCACATAGTAAACTTGCAAGTAAATAATATTTACTCATCAAATTCATGATCAGAAGCCTTAGTTTTATCAGCACAACGTACTTCCCAATAGAGAGCTCATTTTTTGAGACGCAGCAGAAGAGACCATCTTCCATAGCCAACACTCCCTCCAAAGGAATCGCCCGTGCCCTGCATGCAGGAGCCCTCCTCTCTCTCCGATTCACCTTCCGGAGAAGGCACTTCTCTTATAATGTGACAACTAACTCTCCCCACAGCGAGTAACAGGATGAATCATTCTAGCAACAGCACAAAAAAAACCCCCAAAATATGAGGAACGTGGCCACGCTGTGTATTCTTCTGCCTTAAAATAGGTCTTTCCTTCACCTGTACTGTGAACGGCCCAAATACATTTGATCTTAGAATCATTTTTCTGTTGATAGCATATAAACGTTCTCATATAGAGAAGTGAACGCGTTTATTTTTAACTCGCTGTCTCAGCCGGGAAAATCTGGCAGCGGAGAGCAAGGACGGCCTCCAGAACACGGGCTCCCCTGAAGCCAAGCCGTCGGGGCAGTGGGAGGTCCCCGCCAGCCTGTGGTGGCCAGAAAGGCCACTCACACCAACTGGAGATGATCTAGTTGCAGATGTCCCTGCTCATGGCAAGAGGGTTGGACTAAACGGCCTTTAAAGGTCCTTTCCAACCCAAACTATTCTACGAAAACTATTCTAGCACAAGTGAACAAGCGATAGGACACGAGGAAACGGCCTCAAGTTGTGCTAGGGGAGGTTTAGGATGGGTATTAGGAAAAAAAGTTTCACCCAAGGGGTTATCAAGCACTGGAACAGGCTGCCCAGGGCAGTGGTGGAGTTGCCATCCCTGGAGGTATTTAAAAGACAGGTAGACATGGTGCTGAGGGACATGGGTTAGTGGTGGTTTTAGCAGTATTGGGTTGATGGCTGGACTTGATGATCTTAAAGGGCCCTTCCTACCTAAATGACTCTATGATTCCATGATCTTCATGTCATCTTTCTCAACAAACGCTCTGTTGGCCTGATCGCTGCCCGCACAGATACTGGAGACAGATGTATTATCGCAAACCTAAGCCACTAAATCTGACCATTTTGGCAACTGGGAGAAATCTTTTTTCCTTGTTTTGTAGAATAGGCACGGAGTCCAGAGGGAGGTTAGACTCCTTCGCTGTGCACCTGGAGCTCAGTTTAGTTTAAACAAGAAAACAAACAAACAAACCAACCACAACAAAGCAACGACAGAAACACAGTGCTGGAGAAATGTTAATCCGACAAAGCTCTGGAAGATAAAGGTCACCTTGCAGATGTGAACAAGATGTAGGGTAGGTTTGCCCATAAGGAAAGTCCAAAATCTCTATGGTCCGAGACACCTGCTGTGGGAAATGGAGGAGGAGAGCACAAACCCCAAGCTGATTCCCAGACAGTAGGCTTGAAAAGCTCTTCAGAAATCCCTGGTCATGTGATAGAAACCCTTTCACTCCACAGAAGCGGCAATAAACACAGACTTGGGGAAAAAGCCCTGTCAGAGTATTCTTCCAAACAAAGCTTTGGGCTGCTGTTTAAATCCGTACATGGTCAGACACTGGAATAGGCTGCCCAGGGAGATGGTGGAGTCGCCATCCCTGAAAGTGTTTCAGAGTCTTTTAGATGTGGTGTTGGGGGGTATGGTGTAAGGGAGAACTTTGTAGAGTGGGGCTGATGGTTGGACTCGATGATCCCAAGGGTCTTTTCCAACCTAAATGATTCTATGATTCTACTTGAACCCTTCCTTCATCCAAAAAAAGGACCTGTTCCCGTAGGAGCAAGGGCTAAACTTCTGCTGAGATCTACATTAGTTCAAGACCAGGGAAAGCGACCCCCTTCCCCTTTTTTTGCGCATCATATTCCAAATTTCTCTCCCTCCATCACATTTTTCTCTCCCTCCATCACTATTTGCTAAACTCCATCTATTTTTGAGTAGCTTTCAGTAAAAAAAAAAAAAAAAAATTCTACATTTTGGGTAATGTACACTAATCACCAAAAGCATTTTGGTAAACGGTCCATATTTTGGTCGATAAAAAAACCAAAAACCCAAACATCTCTATCTTGTGAAGTACTAGCTACTTCTCTTAAAATATGTCTTTGGGGTAGAAACTCTTTTGCTGCGATTCTGGTGGTATTTGACAGTGGAGTTATAATGTGGTAAGAAGTCCAATTTGGCAAGTCCTTAAAAGCGAAGCCTGGGAAGGAACGAGGCCACCGAAGAGCCTTACGGCACAGGGACAGCTCTGCCGCAGCCCCAAGAACCTCCGACACACTTGATACGGAGACAAGAGAGTGGAAGATGCTGGCGGCAGCCCAAGCACGACAAACCTTCTACTGGTGCAAAGGAAACAGATGAAATAGAGACGAAGAAAAGCAGAAAGCAAGAGCCACCAAAGACAGCTCTGCTCTCGTACCTAACTGATAAAACATAATGAAGTTCACCAAATAAGTTGAACCAAATCTTAGAGCAAATCTAGGAAACTCAAAGGAAAGACATTCTGCCTATAAACTATGGGTTATAAATACGACGCTTGCCTGCACATCAGGAACGAACACGTGCATTAGGTGAGATAAAGCCTGAAATATTTGAACACGAGGAGCAAATAAGTCTGGATTAGAGTATTGAAGAGTAGCTTCCACCGAAATAAGCAATACACATTCGGTATATGTTTTGTTGGACTTCTACGACACACATTTATTAGATTCCGACAGAGATTTAACAAGGGTTTCTTTTCCCTTCTGCACCAAAGTCAGGATTCTCAATGAGAACAGAAGGAATATAAAACATCTTTCCCGTTCCTTTCCTGGAAAACCAGCCACAACAGCAGAGACAGTTTTGACACCCCATCTGAATTAAACATCAGAGCTCATATAACACTTTGGAAAATGGGTGTTTTGAACTGTCTGTACCCGTAATCGCAAATTTTCATTTTGGAAACATACGCAAGATTTTCACATGCGGAATAGTCAGAGAAGATAAGCAAAACATTTTATGTAAAATAAATGGATATCTTATCCTGCAAAGACTTAAAAATCTCTCCTGGTGCCAGTAAAAACACTCATCAAGCTTGGAATGCGGAACACCAGCTGGGAACAGTTAGCTACAGGAGAATCCGTCTGGTTTGTAGCTGGTTTGCAAATCAGCGCACATCGTGGCAGCCATAGCTCTTCATTTCCTTTGCGATAAGCCTTTCAAGAGAAAGAAAACCCAGCAGGATTTCTTTTTGCCATACTTTGGAACCGTCTAAGAATTTCATAAATTCGTATCTGAAGGGTTTAAACACACACTTGAAAGCACGAGAGGCAACACAATGTGGAAACCACCACACGACGGATCAAAAGGATCCTTAATCATCAACTGGATGGTTCAGGTTTCTTGGCTCTTTCAGCAGTTAAGTCAGAACCAGCTTCTCCGCAGCATCAATTTCTTACTGCTGCGGCTGTGGATCTGATTTTACACAGGTTTTTCGCTCTCTGCTTCAACACATCCTTGCTTTTTACTACATGGGAAGAGAATCAAAAGCTGGTCCAAGGAAGTTGGCTTTCAATCCCGTGCAAGCACTTACGCAGCTAATAACCCTCAGCAGCTGGAAAATGAGGCATCCGCTTCACAACCGAGTAGACAAACGTTACCGAGATGCCAATGCCGACAACTGATTTCAGATTCTAAATACAGAGGTAGAGAATTTAAACCCAAATATGAAGAGGAGAAACTAAAAAGGTTCGTGTCAAGCACCCAGATTTTGTTTCGGCAGAAAAGCTTTTATTAATTTTTCACTTGATATGTGGGTTTTATTCCTTCCCTGCGGTATTTTTCCTGTGAGAAACACACTCAAGTGTTTCCATAACGTCTGAGAAATGCAGAAAGTAGATTTTGTAACTCTCTATTTCTCAGTTTCATTCAAATGTTTGCCCTGCTGTCGCTGGCATAACACCTAGATAACGTAGCCCAACGAAATCAAGGCCCTGGGGAAAAAATGGTGAAAAGCAAACGGTGACCTTATTTCTCAATAAAGAATTCAACTTATTTCATCTTTAAAACCCCAAACCAGCTTGGGTTTTCAAGCCACCTGCTGCATTACTCCAGTTGTATATCAACAGGCAAAACCCAATCACCTCGCATAGACCTTATAGTATAAGAAAATAAGCGCTCACTTTAGAAAACGCGTATTTAAATATAAAGTTAATTTGGGGGTGTAACAACACTAAATATTGCCCTTCATGAACGCTTTCATGTACTTTTTTCTTTTTTTTAAGCAATCCCTCTGGCTGAGCGTAGCCTCTTGAACGGAGCACAGGTGAAGGTGGCCTCTGCGTTTTTCATACCGCTGTACGTGATTTCACAAGTTACATGATCTCAGCTAAGTCAGGGACTAGCATTCAGTGCAAGAGGAAAATTAAGCTTCAGGTCCTTTCATTAGAAACACCCTGAGGAGAAGGATTCTTAAACACAGGTAAAAACATTCCTGTTACACCTTTCTGTCTCACCCGTTCATTTAAGCATCTCAATACACAGTAGTTTAACCACATCAAAGACTGAGATGTCACTGATATTATTAGAGGCCTGGACCGAATTCCCACAGAAAACCCTGACAAGTCACTTCTCCCACACCCAGCTCTATATAGAAACAGAACTTCTTCCCTCAAGAGAGGCTTTTTTGAAGTTGTTCTCTCCTATCAATAGCGCACTTCAGAATATAAACCGAAGAAGTCTCCCTGCCCACAGCTACAAAGGTCAAGCTGATCCTAAGATGGGCGTTTTGGGAAGAACGGATCCCGGGATTTAGAAATGCAGCAGACGTAAGAACTCCTGACGGAGAGAAGGCTTTCCGCGGGCATCGCTCTGAGGGCAGAGGGGAAGACCCGAGGAGCGCCGAGGCGAGGTTTGCCTGCGGGTCCCACCAGCCAGCAGAGACCGGCAGAGCACATCTAGAGCCTGTGGCGGTCCCCTGCCACGCTGTCCTGAGCCCCGTGAGCTCTGAAAACACGGGCCCCAGGGAAGAGCGGGCACAGCGCAACTCCAACAAATTCCGTCCGCAGGAGAGGCCACAGAGGCAGCTCCAGGGGCTTCCATGGGGACACCGGAGCCAGCACAATCCTCTCTCTCCAGAAGATGGGAAACCGTCTTGATATTTCTTCCCTGAAATACAGTACGCTGCCGTCTGCTGCAACTCCTCTCTAGCCCTGTCATTTAAAGCGTTTTGACTTCTGCCTAACTCCTTTTGTCCTATGTATGATTTTTCCTGTCCTATTTTTCCCCCCCATCAACGCTTCCCTTCTTTCCCTCTTTCTACCTCCTTGTATTCCCCCCTCAGCCATCTCCCTTTCAGCTAAATTGAACCCAAATATATATATATATATATATATATATATATGTGTGTGTGTTTAATAATAGCATGCTGTGACTGTTTACCAACCCTCCTGCAGCTTGTTTGTCCTAGGCCTTCTGTTGCCCTGTGAATCATCCATTTGGGCAGTGAACTCTGCAGGAAAAGGCCTCCCTGTTGTTCTAAACTCCTACAGTGCCTAGCACATACAGCCCTATTCTTAATTATTTTAACAACTTCATTAACCCTTTCGGTTTTCTCACCTCTGGATTGGTGGGTGGGTGCTTTGTATGCCTTTACTCCGCTGATAAAGCCTTAAGGTAAAGAAGTTACACCCACCTTTGAATACACATGGGACAGCATATGTGTGAGGAAGCAGAGCTTTGTGTTTGACACACAAACGCTGTAGATCCAAATATTGCCTTATGATTTCGTGTGTAGACCACATACTACCTCGCGATTTCGGCGGTTGAAAGCACGCCCAGCTCACAATAAAACCCTTTTCACTAAAAAAAAAAAAACAAACCAGAAACAACTTAATACATTTTTTGGCTTGGTTTGTTTTTAAATTAAAACCCAAAAGATACTGTTTGCATAAGTTTAATTGCAACCAATTCCAAGAGCAGTGCAAGGTGGGCTCTCGTGCTCTGAGGAGCACGGCAGTGACCAAAACAGGTCCTGGATGCCCCCCTCGCACAGACCATCATCTGCACCACCAACACGCACACACTCCCAACAGGGCCCTTGACCAGAGAAATGGAGAATGGTTGGGGTTGGAAGGGATCTTAAAGATCATCCAGTGCCACCCCCTGCCCTGGGCAGGGACACCTCCCACCAGCCCAGGTTGCTCCAAGCCCCGTCCAACCTGGCCTTGAACCCCTCCAGGGATGGGGCAGCCACAGCTTCTCTGGGCAACCTGGGCTAGGGTCCCACCACCCTCACAGCACCTTCTTCTCTTAGATGGTACGCGCAATTCCCGTTACCAACCACAGCAATTTCACAAGCAGTTTTCGTGAGGCAAATCGAACTCTTTTGCCGCACGAGGAACAACTACCACAACCCAGACGCCGGTGGAGGGGCGGGGGTAAGAGGACAGAATGGCATGTTCCCGTTCCCGGACACTGCAGGACATGCCGAGCTCTGCCTTCGCTAAACAAAAGCTTCTTTTTCATTACAGGGTGGAAAAAAGAAATCCCCTTTTATTCTCTAGCCTTTGAAGGGCTTACATCATTGCTTCTTCAATGTCAGGATTTTAGTGAAAACAAGCTTTCTACTGGGCTGGTCAAATGACTGTTAACTAAGAATTCCTAAGAGTGTTTAATGTACACCCTTTATTAATTGATAGTTACGGTACTGTCTCATAATGACTCATCTAACGAAGAAACACAAACACAGCAGAAACCCTCCCCGCTCCTACAGTATTAATGTTACCATGAGGCTGGGCCTCTCTCCACCAGACAAGTCACCAAACCTTCCCCCGCCACTCCCCCCCAAATTAGGCCCAAGGCTTCCAAGGGAAAACCATAATAAGCTTTATATATTGCAAACAATTTTTTTTTTTTTTTTTAACACTACCATTTCATCACATACATAAAAGCACCATTTCATCATCAAGTTTGTGTCCAACAGATAACTTGAAGGTGAAGACAGGAATAATTTATGAATAGGAACAGAGGTACCTTGGCAGAATTAATAAGGGAAAATACACAGTCACACTAGCACTGCCTTTTTCCCCCCCATCACACTTAAATAATACGATATTTTTTCCCAAGATATCTCCATACATATCCCAGTGATTCTTTTTCTTTTACTTCACCTGCATGCGTATCAGTTTTGAGAAACCCGTAAAACCCAACAGCAAGACAGCCTGAACACGAGCACACGTTTCACCTTAGGCAGGGAAATCCGGTATTGCAGGCTTTGAGGGAAGCTCCAAACTAAGGACAACGTTTGTATTTTGTTATGAACAACTAAGCCACACCAGTGGTTCTTCCACTGAAAGCTCCGAGTGCAGCCGACAGCGCAATGGAAGAAACCAACGGAAAAGAACAGAAGTTTTTGCATTTCTCTTTGCTGGTCTTTTCTGATATTATACCCCCTTCTCTACCTGGTAATGAAACACGGCTAAAGCAATTCTTTTGAACAAATTTTTGTAAATTGTTATGAAGTCAATAGTTAGATGTGTCTATATAAGAAAAACACCCAAGGACAGAAACAGAAAACCCGAAGACACATGAAATCTCATTACAAATAGCGCACAGCTGTCTTTCAGACAAGATGTATTTTGTTATAATACCACCTCTGTTATTCCTGTCTTTAATTCCTGGAGTGGTAACTACACGTGTCCATCAAAAAATACGCCTCAGAAAAAGGACGCTGCTCTTTTTCCTGAAACACGGGACACTTGAAACAAGGTAAATGTACACAACAGAACCAAGTCAAGGCAAAGTCATTACCTCACCTACTTTTCCTGTCAACAGGCTAAGAAAACCCGCTTGTACCAAAAGCTATTTTTCATACTTCAAACAACCCAGAGCCTTTAGAGAACCAACGAAAATAGTTTTAAATATCAGGCTAAGTGCCGTGGGTTTAGTTACGGTTTGAGGTACTGAAACCCGATAGGGAATTACAACAATCTCTCATCAACCCTGGACAACGGTTTTCATCTGTCGCCTGTAAACAAGCTGATTTCGTGAAAGTCTTCGCTACAGCGAGCAGTTTGCCCACGGCTCATCTTTGTCTTGACCTGCACGCTCATCGAAACCGCCTGCAAGTGATTCCTCACCAAAGGCCGCAACAGACCGAACTGTAATTTGCTATAGAGCTTTCAACATTACCCGCCATAAATCCTGAACCGCCTCTTCATACTAAACGGGTGTCAGCCCTTCGTGGTTGACACGAGATGACAGACTGACCCACAGCAAAACCAGAGAGCTGGCGCAGAATGGTATAACCCACGACGTTGGGTGGAATTCACCGCTTCGTTCAGTTTTCCGCTGTTGAGGTCACGACACGAGCATCGTACAGACTCGACCGACCAAATCTCAGCAGATCACACCAATCTGTCTTGGCTGGAAAAGTAGTTACCTCCAAGGGGTAAAAACAGTACCGTGCTAAGAAAAGCAGTGTTCAACAACAACAAGTGGGAGACGTAGCCACATCCTCTGTTTTGAGGATATGCACCTCAAGAATAAGAGAAATTGGAGGAATAAGAGACTAGACTTGCACACAAGATTTCCATCAAGCCATTCCTAACCTACGGTTTGACAAGGATCTTTCTCAAAAAGAAATTACCTGGAAAAAGAAAATTCCTACTTTGTGCGAGGCAGAAGTCGAGACGCTGTTATACGTAGGGGCGGCTGAAGAATTCACTCAGCCACTGCTTCGAGGTTTTCCCCGATTAAAAGGCCTTTTGCTTTGGCTGGTGGTTCGGTCTTTTTTAAAATCTGCTGAAACAAACCCTTTGTCTGGGAATTTTTGGTGATGGAGTTTCACCGCTAACAGTATTTAGATAGCATACTATCAGCACGGGACGTGCTAAATTTTAACAGCTTTAAAATTTATATTGCTTTTACATAACATGTATTATGTATAACATACATTATACATAACATGTATATACACTTACACATATAATATCTGCAGTAATTCCATATTAAGAATTCCCATCAAGCTAGCATTTTTTCATCAAAATAGAACAGGTCTGTTACTTTGCTTACTTCGTTTTCTTACATGTTTTTGGAGCAATTTTGTGCCGATTCGTAACAACAACAAATGATACCGCGTTAAAATTCGCGTTACCCAAAAGATTCTAAGTTTTCGCCCAGCTCAGAGCCTTTTTTCAAAGTGATGGTGGTCTCCACTGCTGACCAGAGTGGAGCTGCTGCTGGAAGCTAAGAACAGGCTTTGGTCTACGCACGGGCCGGTGAATATTAAAGCTCCACGCAAACGAACGTGTTCATTTTAAAATAAGATCTCCTGCTATCTACATGATGTATATCACAAGTCAAGTCAACTTCTGTGGATGGACCTGGCCTGAAAAAACCTTTTCAATTTGTGCATGTCCTCTCATCCCCGGAACTACAGATGTCTGGGGAACACTTTAACGTCAACGCGTTTACGCGAGCTGCGGAAGGGTCAGTAGGTTTGCCGTCTTTGGCATAGAACAGGAGAGGGCTTTGATTGCAAAATGTGCAATGCTTCGCCAGTTATGCAATTGTTTGATCTGAAGGACCCTCGCTAATAAATATCAGCTCTGACTAACTTTAGCCTACAAAGTGGAACATCAGATCCCAAAAAAGCCAGCCCACCATTGGCAGACGCAGCATTAGACATTCTCTCAAACGTATTTTGTCTGTGAAATAAAATTGCATTAAAAAAAAAAATATTTAACAGAGGTGAGCTGTAAAACTCAAGTAGAAATAACAGGACTTACTCCAGTTTGTGTGCTTGTTCTCATTAAATAATCCCCACTAGTGATCACAATCCAAATCTCTCAGTGTTACGCTAATTCTATACTATAACGGAACAAACAAATATACTAATACTATACTATACTGAAAATAAAATGGACCCGAAGGAATTTGCAGCTACAAAACAAGGCTTGGTCCAAAACCAAGGCAGACTTACCTTCATCTCATTACCCAGAGCGAAAAACCTTTAATTGCATAAATACAATGTGACTATTCACATGGTTGTCTCTGTAAATGTCCCTCTTTGACCTGGCCCCTTGAGCTCTCTCTGACTTGACTCAGATGCTTTCCGTCACCTTCAGGCTATGTAGCCAACGGGGAACACGGATCCTTACGGATTTAATGAAGGATTTGCTTTGGATCAGAAAATTTACATTTATTTTCCGATGCGACAGAGGTAGACAACAGCACTTAGGAATTCTGATTGACTGTAGTCAAAGTTTTTCATCCTGGCAACACCGTTGCCATAGCGATCCCGGCTGATGGGATATTCTTAGCAACCGCTCATATCTCTCCATCCCCAGCGCTCCCTGAGTTCCTCCAAAGCATCATCTCCTTTCCAAAACCCCAGTCACCACCAGAAGAACGATTAGAGCAGCCTGAGCTCATGAACCAAAGCTCCTTCTCGGCAAATACCGCGCGTGCCATGCCATACGCTCCGCGCACAGCACACTTCGCGAACGGGAGGACATGGAAAGAAAGCTTGGCTTCTGGTACTGCACAGGAAAAGAGGAGTTTGCATTTACCTTCTCCAGAAATACCTCGGTGAGCTGGGATCCTAAACCCCACCGCGTCTTCGAAGGCACACCGTTTACGTGAAACTCAAGTTCTTACATGAATTATGTGAACACTGGGAACCACGCTGTCTATTATCCTCACGTGAAATTGCAATCACCTAATATTACCAATTAAACACAGTGGTTCATTGCAAGGGGGGGGGGGGTGGACGGACACACACATTTTTTAGCAGGGTCACTTATTACTGCTACCCTGAAATTTAATTCCAGCTTTATATCGATATAACAAGATTTTTTTCTGAGCTTTCTCTTTGGATTTCTCCTACACCTCTGCAATTTCTTGTAAAGGGCTGGAGAGTCTTCCAGCATTTATACAATTGATTCTATATAAATTGCGATACTTCAGTGAGCCATGGGATGACCCTCAGCAGGTTGGGCTCGCTAGCCCCTCTAGCACTTGCTGGGCAGCGCTGCACAGGACAGCTAGAACCATGGAGGAATCACAGCGTTGCCCCTTTTCAACAGGCTCGACACTGTGCATATGGAGCAATTAACTCATGAAGGTGAACGAGCAGGACCTTTGCTGCCTGGCCCTAGCCGACAGCCTCAAAGGAAGAGAACGAAGAGTCACTCTGGGCCCGTTCGGCTGATGTTTTCAAATGCTCAAGACACAAACAGGAGAGCACAGAGGGGCTGTGAGGTTCCAAGACCATAAAAATCCACCTAATCATTTTTTATTTTTTTTTTTTTAGCACATGCCTAGTTCACCATCGCCCCTCCGTGCTACACCAGCATTAGATAAAGTCAAGCTAAAAGTGAAATCACTGAAATCGCAAGACGACGCGCGCAAGAGATCATCTCGGGTTTTATACCATACAGCAGTGAAGCAGTTCACTATTAACACTACGAACAATTGTCACTCTCACAGAACCACGCAAACCATACAAACAAGCTCAAGAGAAGATCAGGAGCCGGCAAACCCCAACATCTCTGTCACTCCAGCTACACGTACCGCGTTCGGCAACCGCCTCCGATTCCCGTCGGAGGCTGTGTGCTGCCACTGCTGCTTACGGCTGGGCTTCCCTCCACCCGGTGCAACAGGGACAACAAACTAGGAGCACTCAGACCCAAAATTAAAATGTGAGTTTTCACGCCGACCCAATTTAGGAGAGGGGGAGATTCACAACTTTTCAATCAGGCCATGCTTTATGGACTTCATGTGGGAACGAAAATGGGATGGCATAGCCGGGGTGGAGTGGGAAGGGAAACACATAGAGTGGCTGCTACGTAAACACAGATTTGGACACGCTACTCACCACCAAACCTGGACCTGCTACCTCTAGAAAGACTACATGGCGCCAAGAGCAGCGGAGGCGACACGACTGACGGATAGCTGCACCACAAAGCCTGATGGACCGACTGCTCGGCTCCGGATAAGTACTCACTACATTTAACACTTACAACCTCTGTAAGGAAAAAAAAAAAAAACACACTTCATTGGCTCAAACCAGTCATACATTACCGGGCATAAAACACATGGAAGTAGACCTTCAAGGAGGTGTCTTCAAATGGCAGTACGAAGTTTGCAAGGCGCAAACAGAGAATACTACCTAACCGCACATTCTGAAATAAAAGAACCGAACTACGAAGAAATACAATTTAGAAGGCTGCCTTGGATCTATTTCCAAAAGCCAAAGAACGGCAGTTTTCCATAAAATATGGGGTTTTTTTCCTATTACTACAGCAATTGCAAGCTTCAACTAAGACCAGGGTCCAAAAAGCATTCACGCTATGAACGTGGAATAAAAAGAGTGTCACTAAATGAGCTACTTCAGTGTTTCTAGGCAAGAAAGCTCCTGATAAATTTTTGGCTCCCTTCCTAAAGGGAAAGCTCCCTCAATGGTCCTCGTTGTAGTAATAAGCACCCCTAGTCTGACATCACGCAATTTGCTGTTTGCAAGAAAAAGAGGAGGAGAACGGCAGCAGCTTGGCAAAGAGCCTGGTCCTGACCCCCTACCCACGTGTACCAAAGGAAACGATTTCATCAGTTTTTCAGAACCACACTAGCTCGACCTCGATATACGTAAGGAAAACCGAGATTTGGCCTGACATTTCGGCTTCGCTACTTTTGATCAAGTGGAAATTAAGCGGAATTCTGCCCGATGCTTAGGTAATACGCAGAAGACTCAATAAATACCAGCTAGTGCTTTACTTCTCCGTTTCCTGCATATTTTCTATTCAGAGGCATCCTGGGAAGATGCAAGACACGGCGCTGCAAAAGCGCCCGACTATATTGTATTTACTTGGAGAGATACTGTCGTTC
The DNA here is from genome assembly GCA_947846985.1 of Fratercula arctica. Taxonomy (NCBI): domain Eukaryota; kingdom Metazoa; phylum Chordata; class Aves; order Charadriiformes; family Alcidae; genus Fratercula; species Fratercula arctica. Next base: position 3,107,206 of record CANTUZ010000004.1, read on the forward strand.
CTTTCAAGTGTGCTAAATATAGCCCATTATTTTTCCTTCTAGCCTAGAAAAGGCAAATCGCAGCGGACGCAGATTTCTTCTCAGCAGTTGCCTGCAAGCCCCGGTTGCCCATCTCCTCCCACAGCCAAGAACAAGCAGCGTCGTCCCGTGGTTGCAGGTGCTCGGACCACACGCTGGACTACGACCACGCGCTGCTCTCTGTTCCAAAATTAAGTACAGGTAACAAGAGGGAAGCGCTAGAAATATCAGGGCTCCAGGTCAGCCGCCCATCTGTCGCATTTGCAATTTAATCCAGAAATAAAACCAGAGATTCCACATAGCGTATCACGTTAGCCGTTGGTCTTAATATATTCTCAGTCTGGAATCAAAGCAAAGGCTGCATATATTGCGGGATCCAATTTATAAACACAAAGCTTTTTTTTTTTAAAAAAAAAAAAAAAAAAAGAGAAGACCAAAGAAATGGCAATGGACAGCCTTTCACAGTTATGTCACTTTGATGGTGCTGAGCCAGAACACGCACGTTAGGAACCCTTACGTAATTTATGCAGGTCATTTTCATTCTGAAGAGGTGAAAAGAGACGTTTTAAGAGATTCCATAGCAAGCATGGCAAATTTTCCTCTTTTTTTTTTTTTTTTTACCCTTTTAAAGTGTCTTTAGTATTTAAAAAAGCTGAAGATGCCACCACCTACCCAATGCTTTGCCTCCTTGCTTTCAATCATCTCCTTATACAGCTCGATTTTTCAAGGCGAGAAAACATTAGAAGCTCTCCAACAGCAGCACATGATGCATTAAACAAACTCACTCACGCCACACCGAAAGAAAACGGGCTGTAAGAACGTTAGGCTTGCAAATCTATTAAGCTCGAACAGTAGGCAAGCTAGAATTAGACAGCTTAAATCCACCCTTTTGCGTATATCAATACCGTGTACCACCATGCCATGGAAGAGAGTATTTTTTTCAATAAGATCCCATAGGAATGAGGGGATGCCCCATCCGATCTCCATTTGTTCCCTCCATTTGTGGCCCTGTTCTTCTCCGCAGTTGGCAGGGCAAGGTTACTGCGCCGTACGGGGGGGGGGGCAGAAGGTAGCCCCTCGCTCCCGATAACAGGCTGCGCATCATGTATGAAGGCTTATCTTCAGGAGAAACTCACGGCTAGACATCACGCTCCGGAGAACATCCTCAAGCCCATTTGGAGCTCGTTAGTCTGACTCCTAGGGCTGCTCCCACACATCTAGCTTTAAGAGCAATCCCTCCACCAAGAACCATGACCCATTCCACAAATCACCGGCACCCACAGCGGGAAAAATTTATCTCTTTTTTTTTTTTTTTTCTCACCCGTCACAACCGATACACAGCTTGTGCACAGCGACTTCAAGTTATGCGAACTGCGAGAGGTCAGCGGAAATAAACCGCGTCGAAACTGAAGTCGCTGAAGCCATGCAAATTGTACACAGTGTTCAACATAAACCAGCCACGGCAACTGTTTCAGAGGCAGAAGCTCCAGCCTCCTTTCGCTGGTGACCATCTGACAACACTGCATCTCCAGCCGGATTCTTCATTCATTCGTTATTCCAGCAGTTCACATGAAGGAAAATTAAGCCTCTGGCCTAAGAAAAGCAAAGGGAATTCCGTCACGTGTCAAAGGAACCACAGAGCGGTTCATTCAGTTTTCTTACGGCCCAATTAAAAAATCCAACGTAAAACATTTACAAAGAAAAAAAAAAAAAAACCACAACAAAACCTCTCAAAGTTCTAAGGAGACATGCAAACCCACGCTAATGCAACCCCTACCTATTCTTTCTCGAAGAGTCTCCATCGCAAATTCAAGAGCAACATTTATTCTTTTGTTTATTCTTCCTAAAACTACGACGTTGGCAAGTTTTTCCTGCGCAAATGGCAAAGGTGGCAGTCAAGAAACAAATGGCAAAACACCAGAAATACAGAATAAGGGGTACGCACTGCACGCTGCTAGGGAAGGGGCAAAGGAGGGATATCGGGAAAACACGCTACAGCCGTATCCAGGGAGCCAGGGAGAAAAGAGCAGAAACATTTTATGGTTTGGGGGTTTTCGGGTTGGGGAGTTGGGGTTTGGTTTGGTTTTTTTGGTTTTTGTTTTGTTTTGTTTTTGTTTTTTTCTTTGTTTGGGGGGTTCGTTGGATTTGTTTGTTTTTAACAATCGCAACTTACTTTGCCAGCAGGTGGCCAAATGATTTCTGATTCTTTATAATTGTTCTGGGTTTGCTGGTTTTTGGGTTGGGTTGTTTTTTTTTTTTTTTTTACCAATTTGAATGGAGCACTATTAAAAATTAACAAGTCTATGGCACAAGCTACTTGGCTGTGAAAAGCTTGCACCAACTCTAGAATGATTATTTTGACATACGCTCCCTAGAAAAAAGTTAATTCTTCTAACCTGCAACATTTGCTGTTGTTTACAGCTCAAAGATGTTGCGATGGTCCTTTAATTTTAAGTCACTGCGACTAAAAGGCTCACGGGTTTTACAGACAGAGGATGTCAGGCCATCAAAAGAGTAAACGTGATTTCTGGCAGCCCCCGGCCGAGCAAAGGAGGCTCCCGCAGTCAGGCTGCCTCAAGCTCCATTGGAAGGAGCATCTGTGTATCCCTGCCAGAACCAGGCGGACCACTGAAGGGTTTTTAAAGCACGTTTTATTCAGGCAAAAAGAGAACTTCCATAAGTTACTGAGGGAAGATTCTCAAACCTTCAGCAATTCACATGTAGTACAGCGAGGCATACCGTTCCTGTTAAAGACGATTTGGCCAGTTTATTATTTTTTATAGTACGAATGCAGCAAACCCAGCTCCTTATGAATACGTGCGCAGCGTACGTCATCACTGCTGGCAAAAGACTTCAGGTTGGAAATACATTAACAGCTAAAGTCAGCAGCAGCTGAAACAACATCGAAGAGGGAGACAGCATTTATCTGTCCATTGCGTTTATCTTCTACCCTGTGAGGAGAAGACGACTTAAAGGACGTGGCGCCTGTTTAATCACGAAGCACTTGCCTCCCTTACGTACTACGACCCGATTACAGCTCCACGGCGCTTTCTGGTGGTCTCAAAAACTCTACTGGTCGCATTAATGTTAAAAAAAATAAATAAATAAATACAAACAACTAAGATGTGGTCACTGTGTGAAATCCTCCCCTTCCCCAAATTCATGTAGATCCCTTTACGTGCGGGATTATTTGAAGTCAGAGGAAAATCCCCTCCCGTCACCGGCAGGGCGCACATGCCGCACCACCGGCATCTCTCTGAAGCCAACGGCCACCAGCACAGACTCAGAACCATCTTTTGCCCTTCCGCGAAGAAACAGTTTCCAACTCCTGCTTTGAGAACGTATTGCGAAACTACGGGCGGATAAAGCACAAAACTACGCTTCACGCATAAAAATAAATTAAAAAAAAAAAATCACTGCCTAATTCCGGGAGCACGTTAGGCTTTTGACCCTGCAAACCTGCGCAGCTTCGTGCTCTCATCTTTCAAGATGCATTTGCAAGTTTAGCTCCATCTGCTACGAGTAAAGAAACAGATTTAGGTTTTTAAGTCTTATCCCCTAAAACCATAAACCTTAAGCTGTAGTAAAATAAAAGCTACAGAGCCCATATTCATTTCTCCATAGGCTTATAACTTGGAAGAAATACCTTTAAACTGGACAGAAGCCTGAGATTTAATTTCTGGAAGGTCTGTATTTTTAAAAAGACAGCAAATGACCCACTTAGTGGATCTCTGGGAGCAAGCATGGTGCAGCGATGCTCACCTGGAGCCCTTGAGTTTAAAAAAAGAAAAAAAACCGAACAAACAAACTAAACCCCTGCCCCACAGTGTCCGATGAATACTCTATTTTCACAATATCCTTCTCAGAACAAAGAAATCAAGGGAAGGGACAGGGGTCTCCCCAGGTGTTGAAAGGTTTTTTCTGCACATTTTAATTTCACAAGATGTCAGTTTTTCAGGAACTGTTAAGCCTAGAGCTCCAACCCAAAGCAAATAAATTAATATACAAATACAGGAGGAGCATTACAAAATCCCTCCGGGGCTATGCCCTATATAGCTGAGAGAGGCCAAGATTTTATAGGTATTTAGCTGACTTATGCTAAAAACTCCTCAATAACAGAGAGGAGAGGCAAAATGAATTGCGAGGCGAAGCAGGGCTGGAGTCCATGACGAGGGAGCATCAAGTGCCCCAGCAGGAGCCGGGGGGAAGCAGAGAGTGAAGAGTGGGAAGCCTTATTGGAAGAACAAAGAAAATCAAACAACAAAAATAGACAGATAGAGCAGCGAGATGTTTACCAAGCAAAAAAAGAAGTTTAAAGAGTAATCCTGAGGAAAGCAGTTATGAAATGACCATGCAGACAGTGTTCTCAGGATACCGGCTACGCTCTTATTAACCTGTAACTATATATATACATTCAAACAACAACTCAGCACTTCAGCACTCTTTTTAGATCTTCCACTATTGAGAGAACGCATTGAAGGGAACACAGGTGGATTGCCTTTAGTTTTCTTTACATGGAAAATCCCACCAGGCAAGGAAACGCCACAGAAATGTTATGCTACAGAGTATTTTGCAATGAGGATATTCGATGGTAGTATCATTAATGTCAGCATGCTCTAACTCAGATGACCAAAAAAAAAAAAAAAAAAAAAACACAAAAAAACTAACAGCAAGTAAAACCTCAGGATGGATTTGTTGTTTCTTCATCCCAGACTGCTGTTTCTCATTATTTTAATTAGTTACTACTCGTAATACCATCTTTAGGGAAATTAGACAATAAATTATGTAGCTAACCATGTGGTCGCATGAATCACATAAACATCGTATTACCGTGCCTAGGAAACCGCCTGCTGTTCTACTTGGACCTCGAGTAGGAGCAGAATAAAATCTGTCACAGAGCCAGTGAATGTTGATGTGGTTTTACCCTTGGTGCTTCATTTAGCCTGGTGCCCCGCGGGCACACCCTGCTGAGACGCCAGCCCCGGGTTCTTTTCAGGGGCAGAGACCACCAGAACCAACACGGCATGATGGGTCAAGGAAGGGCCCGACCAGAGGACCTGGGACCTCCCTCGTCCCAGCACTTCAAACCTCTTTCATTCCTGCACCCATACGGAACTGCAGAGCCAGAGGTTCTCCCACATCTCCGCTAGTTTAAACCAGTTGACTTTCTGGGGCCCATTCGCTCTTAATTACTCAATAAAGACCAAAATAGTTTACTTGTGGGTGTTAATTGCAATTAAGGATATCATAGCTCTGCCACAGGAGAAGAAACCATATCTCCTCCCCACCCTGCCCTAAGATTGTGGCTCTTTTAAGGAACAGAGCAGAAAAAATGAAATTCAAGAAGTGAGTAGGACCCTGTTTTCGCTTCCCCCAGTTTCCTCTTCCCACTCCGATTTCTCTCAAGACACTGAAAAGGCTCATTGAAAATACAGTAGAGTGGGTGATACGGTATATCCAGTTTTGGTTCACATGAGACTTGACTCTGGGTCAAGAGATTTCTTCAGTAAATTTTTGTTTCCCTTGGAGCGACATCTACATACTGTGAAAAATAGTGAAGGTATTGTTGGCTTTTGCAATAACAACAAGGCTATAAATACTTGAATGATAAGGATAATTAACCTTTAGTAAATTAGGAAACATGAGAAACCTTAAAGATAACAACTAACAGCAGCTATGAAGAAGAACATCTGAGAGAAACAAAAGAGAACTTCTCCAAGAGACCCCACAAATGATTAACAGAAGGAGACAGACACATAGGAGAAGGGAGCTGATATGCATGGAAAAAGGGAACTGAAGATTATCGATCCTCAGAAACAATTGCCAGAAGGAAAACACACAAATAGAAGAAAAAGGGATTAATGATAATCAATCATCATAAATCATTACTCTGATGCAATGTTGAATGTATATAAGACATGGGTGAAGTATTAGCTGGGGTGCCTCTGACTTGAGTCATGCACCCAGCGCTGTGCTTTTGCTTTATCGACTTTGTCCCTATAATAAAATAAGTGCCATTTCTGTTTAAGGAATCTGGCTGTTTATTACAATACTAACGGGCAACTCCTGGTGTTTAAGGTGACAGAGATGCACATTAATGTTTTTCCTTTCATTTTTGACATATTCTCTCCACTGAGTTGCTGCAGGGAACGCAGGGAAAAAAAGGCTGTTAAACAAACAGGGCAAAATTTTGCTATCACGGAAACACGGAGTAAATCCTGCGAAGGAAGCAGGAATTCTCTCCCCAGCGCACACTCCCCCCCATCTCCAACTGAAGTGATCCTTGGCCATGGCAGTTGCCAGAGGATGGCTTCTTTTCTTATGTGTAAATAGCCTGCAAACTGATCTCATGGTATTTCCCCTAACGATTTTCAGCTGTAGCTTTGACAGTTGAAGTTTGCAGGGTGTTAGGTACGCCATAACTGAAGTCCGCATTGCTCTACACAAATGGGTTAAGGATATAATTTACCTATTTGTAATTACTCCCTTAAAGCAGTAAACAACCTTCATGCAAGACTTTTTTAAATACTAGTGTCTATGGGAGTAACGTTATTTCAGCCATTCTAGTCTCGTACGAGCTTCAAGTTAATTTGACTTTGCCATTTCCTTCAAAGCCCAAAGGCAAGATGCTCAGGAAGCAGAAACACACAGCTGAGATCATCGGGTTGACTCCGTGCCAGGAAGATCCCTTCTGTAAACAGAGCGCATCTGTAATGGTCTCGGTTTTGTTTTCCACCCATGGCCTTAGGGCTCTACGCCATAATCGATAGCTATGGATTTACCTTGAGATTAGGATAGTTTATAAGAAAGATTCTGTCACTCGATTGAGCAGCACCTTTCCAACTCAAGTAGCCTCCTTAAAATCAAATCACAAAGCCTAGGTTCCGGTTGGTAAACGAAGTGGAAAAACCTACATTAGCCCAGCTCAACTCCAGGAAATACTTAGTTGACACTAAAAACACTCGCTAATTCTGGCAAAATGAGTAACTAGTCAAAATTAATTCCTTATTCCTACTTCTAAGTATTAAAGCATTGTCCAAACTGGCTGCGTTGCAGGATGCTACAACGCTTTGCCACGGGGCTCCTTCCTCCCTAAGGAGACAACTGAGTGCAAGCTGCTAATAATTTTCCTCGTACTAAAACCAGACACTAAAACGTGGAGTAAATAACACACAAGTTCCAAGCCCTTCTTCCTCAATTTCAGTAAACCTCCTTATACTGCTTCTCTGGCTGCTGACCCCAGAGTGCCTCACTCAACGAGGCCTCCAGCAGCAAGTACTTGTCGTGGCTGAAGGATAAGACTGTACTTGAAAAACATTTACATTTAGAAGCTGAGTTCTCTCACCACGTTCACGATGTGGATCCGCATAAAACAAAGACGTCTACCAAAGCAACAGCGGTGCTTCGTTGGTGACCTGCTCCCACAGAGGCGCTCGGAGCCAAACCTCCTGTTGCCAGGTCAATACTTGGTGACTGCAGCGGTTCCTCAGCGCTTTCTGGTCACCAAGGGAAGCATTCTGGGCACCATGCAATGGAAAACACCACCTGATAAGCAGGTAAATCGTAACGACGACACTATGAAAATCCATGAAAAGATATACGTAGGAAACGCCCTACTCCAGAGCATCTATCAACAGCCAAACATCAAGAGTCCCGGTGTGTTTCCATATCAGCCTGATGCACAGTAAAAAAAACCCAACTTACACTTCTTTACCCAGAGAATTACATGAACTAAGGGCAGTTACGACTTAAGTTTGCTCAAGCTTCCCAGAAATGAGTATTTGTTTTGGAATTAGATATTGATTATATATATGAAAACGAGAACGTAACTATTCCACAAGTTTGAAGAGACCCCTTTCTCTTCCTCTATCTTTATTTCAAGATGTTCACAACCCTAAGAACTCTCAGAAGGAACCAAAAAAACAGTGATGAACATCACTGTAAAATGAGTAAGGTAATGTTCAAAAAATCCAGAACAACAAGAGCCTTAGGAACATTAATAATGCATAACTAATAACACCAAAATTCAAAGGCCTGTCAGAAACCATGCAAGTCCAAGTTAATTTTGCAGAGATGTTATTGCCACTGATAATAAAAAAGAACAGCAGCCGGCTTGTTCGTAGTGACAGTATGCCCATAAAACAGCAACACAGAAAATAAAAAGGTACAGCACGCAAAAAAATGAATAGATTGACAATAATTCAAAGCGCAAAAAAACAAGACCAAATAGTAAAAGAAGTTTTTACGCGATGCCACTACGTATTATCTAGCATTGCTTATAATTATCCTTCATCCTGGTCCCTCTCCAAAATGTCTTAACGTTTCTTCCAAGCCAGCCACGTCTGGTAACTCACACCGCCAGTTCTTTGAGCTTGGAAGCGCGGGGTTTTTCTACACAGAAAGCCCAGAGAAGCTCACAGATGATGTACTTATACCCATTTTGTTGGCTTTGTGCTTTTTGTCTCCGTCTTCCTGCTCTCTGGATGTTCAGTTACAATTCCTGCTCAAGAGACCGATCCTGGTACTTTCTTCTGGCATCTAGGGGCAGAAAGATATACCTTTTAAAGGGCATTCGCGTGTGGTCTTGTTGCTACCTTGGCCTTGAAAACCAAGGCAGCTGTTAGCACCTACAGTCCCCGGCAACTCCCTCCTCCTCTTCACAGCCAGAATCGACGGCGCGTAACGTGAGAGAACAAGCACGGTAAGACGGAAGCCCAAAAGTGGGACAACTTAACTGGCAGCAGGAGAAAGCTTCCCCTCTTGCTCCCTCCCCCACAAGCAGCACATCGCTTCTCCTGCAGGAACGAAGGTAATTAAACCACTCCTCTTTAGAATTCTGCGTGTCGTCTTATCTTTATTTTTACAGGGGATTCAGGAGAGCGAGGTGGCAGTAGGAAGAATACTGGAATTGGGAAACGGTATGACTGTCTCCAAATTCGACCTCAACGAAGAGGCAGTAGCACGACAAGTCCATCCTAACGCTGATATTATCTAGTACCTGTTGTGAGCAAGGCAAGCGTAATGCCATCTTTGGGAACAATTACACATGTACGAAGTGGAAAAAAAGAAAAACATTACGCTATTAGGCTCTCCTATTTCTTCCGCTTTATAAATAGCAAGAAGTGTATCTGAAGGAACATGAGACAGGCAAGAAAGATATGACTAGAAGCTTTCAGGTTTTTCAAAAGCACTAAATCTTTCCGCTGTGCCTTTTTTTTTTTTTTTTTTGTTTTAAACCAGATCACACCACTGAGAGAGACAGATAATACCAGGTAAGAAAATCCCCACTGATCGTTACTATTATCAAGGATCTAGCCTAAACATCCATCATCTGGTTCATATAGCTAGTAAGCATTCCGAACCTAGATACACTTCAGGCCAGTACAGGTGTGTATTTTTTAGTAAAATTTATACCAGATCCGTGAAAATGTAAGCTATGCTATCAAGCATTTTATCATAGCAATTACACCCGTATGAGAACAGCTATCTGTAGTGAAACGCCGTTATAAACAGATGTCATTCCCTCTCCACCATTAGTGCAGGGCACATCCCAGTGCCTGCCTGCCCATTTCCAAGTACCATGCGAGTGCTGCCACCAACAAAGCAGAAGAAAAGGATTCAGAGGCTACTGTAGGGCCTACAGTCCTCCTGGTACCCGCACCACCACACTCTACGCGGCTCACATGTGTTAGAGACAACTGGAGAGACGAACTCTACCACCTTCTATCCAGCTCTGGTAAGACTTGAGGAGCAAAGCTTACAAAGCAGCTGTTCTTCCATCCAGGAACACGATGTACTACATCTAAGAAGGGTCTAAGTCAACAAGATTAAGCCTGGAATCACATCTCTCATGCCTATGACAAAAAAATTAGCAGGTTAAGCCACGTGAAGTCCCATCTGAACCACGTCTACGCTGACCTTGCGCTGTATTATATCGTCCTGCTTTGAGATATCATGACATATCTCTTTTTTTTTTTTTTTTTGGTGGGGCTTTCAAAGTGGTTTTCATTGTTGGGTTGAGGCACTCAGTACAGGAAGCTTTGCATAATTAACCTAACGCAGGTATCTGTCCTCAGTGATGCTTTGGAAGCATTTTCTAGCAATACAAAAACGTTCCTGAAAAACCTGCTCAAAGTAATGCTTGTGCACGCAAGACTGCTAATGAGCGACATCATGATTCTTTTTCACATTTCATCATACAGCGACCGACCCGAAGGGGTTTGGTGAGATGACAGAATCTAGCAGAGGGCTCCTGGGCCTTCAAGTAGATTTTCTGAACAGACAGATAAGTTTTATTTCCTGTAAAAACGCTCCTGACAAGGGGGGGGGGTTCTGCAAGGTGAAAGCCGGCCTCGCACAACCGAAAAATGAGAAGATGAGGTGTGAGAGAATATGCTTTTCTCTGTCATTTTAATTAATACTAACGACATTGAACCATGTTAATGAAACAATACGCTACAATATGATTTCCAAGCTATCTGTGTCATTCACAGGCAATCTTAATATTCACTCTGCTCTGCACATCAGACCTAATGTTTACGGTGATGCATTGTTATAAATCACTCCGAGTAGATGCACTCAGCTAAAAAAAAAATAGAAAAATTATTAGAAACTACCAGGTTGTAATTCAACGCCTTGTCTTTCTACTTATTGGACATGTGCCAGCGCACATATTGGATTGACACCTGAAATGAATGGCAGTGAGGAGCTTAAATAACTTCAAAAACCTGACTCAAGTGCCACAGTGAGATGCCTTACGATACATTGAGATTGAAAAGTCTCATAAAAAAAGGCGCATTTATTAAGTTTGCATCGCAAATCCCTCATTTATCGAACAAAAGCGTAAAGAATACTAAAAAAGCAGTTTTACGTCTGCCTTACACATTATTATTGGAGCACGCACTCGAAGTTTGTGTCCCCTATTAATTCCAAAAGCGTTCAACATAAAGCTCGAGTATGTTGTGGAGCAGTCAGAGTTGGTAGACTTCAACCTAGCTATCCCCACGTTGCTTTTAACACATCTTTTCCTCTCGGCTGTCAAGCTCGGGCTCAATTTTCGCATATTAGACTGCGCTACTGTTCCAAATTAAAAGACATGGGAGAGCTCCCCGACCTCTTCTTTGCTTTCTTCTAGTCACCGCGTGGCACAGGCAGGCGTACAGTGGAAAGAAAGGTCTTATTAAAATCTAGCTGAAGTGGGCAAAGCTGAGCACCTTCTGCTGACCGAGTTTTTCCCAGGGCGGACAGAGATTGTTTAACAAAGCTACGTTTTGTTTTTGTGTTTTTTTTCCTTCTCCCAACACCAGGCATTTAGAAGCATCATATTGTTTTGTTCTTTGAGCATGTGAAGAGCTCAGGAGGCGGGCTTTTACAGCAGAAAAGCTAAGTGGAATAATTACTAAATTGGCTAAAGATACAAAGGTACAGCGTTGTTCACACATTAAGGAAAAGTATAAAATCAAGAGGCTTCTAAGGTAGGGAGCAGCTGCAGCTGGCATGCGAAGAATTCAACATCTGCGATTCCCTGTGCAATACCACTTGCGAAGCAACACGGGGAATGGAGTGGGATGGAAACCCTATGGCCAAGCCTTGTGATGATCCAACAGATATGGGAACCAGATGGTACTATAGAACCGATAAGCTGCCCATTTACCACCCTGAGCCAACATTTTGTCAAATTTTGATGAAATGCTGTCCTTTGTGTGAACTTTGCTCATTATAATGTCATTATAATACCAAAACACACCTCCATCCCAAAGGCTACCCGCCTCCAAGGTGCGACCACTCCTCCTTGAGTCTGCGCCCTGAGTTTTTCATAAACTATACCTTTAAATGTGAAGCGAGAGAATTTTACACCAATCATAATTAAAGTATTTATGACTAAAGTCACTCAAACACCACCTTGAAGGTAAAAAATAGTATAAAAATAGCCCAAGAAAGGGGGGATATCCAGGGAAGACACCATCAAGAGGAACTCCATCACTGACTTCTGGGATCAGTCGACGGGCTGAGCCTTTCTTCTGCCCCCACAGGGACACCTTTAGGTAAGACTTAGATTACACTGAGTGCTTTCTCAGGAAACTTTGACATTTCTCTAGAGAACCTCTTTCCTACATTTATAGACAGGCTGTATCGTTTATAACTTTGTCGCGCATTTGATATATGTAACAATACTTTAATTTGCACGTGCTTTGCAGACAGTGTCTTTATCACCAGCAGTCCTAAGAACCCATTTGTTTAAATGAACTGCACTGTTTAAGTAGCTGGTCTTTTTGGTTCCTCGTTGAACGCGACCAAAGAGTCGAGAGTGGCCGTGCTGGTTCATGAGCACGACTAGACTGAAGGTGCAGTCCACTATTAGTGTATCCAAATCGTAATAGTTTAATACATATTAAACACAATTGGACTCATAGTGCTGAATTTGGGCATCACTCAGAATTTAAACCCAGCCGCACCTAGCCTCCCACCCCGGTGAGGAGTGTTAGAACCCAAGGGGGTTTATCTTCTGCCAAAACCGCTTCGCTCCTTTCCACGCACCAATGTTGCCAGTAGATTCTCCCATACCTACAATTGTTGGTTCTGTATTTCCATTTCAATACATACACTTGCTTGTTGCGTACACCAATTAATGAAAACCACACCTCTGCTGAAGTGACAGAACGGGGAACTCAACCCCATGCCATCTGCCAGCTATTTCAGAGATTCCCAATCCTTTAAGATAATGAAAAATTAAGACCGCGCTCATTTTGCAGAGCCACGGAGCTGAGAGGTCGGTTGACAAAGGCGCTCTCTCGCGAGGGACAAACTCATACAATCAAATCCCCCCTGGCCTTCCTCACACGCACAAACCGAACTTGGCAAGCCACAAAACTGATCTAACCCGTGGTCACAAGCTCTTCCCCTTGTGATTACGGACTGGAACAATCAGCTGTCAACTTGACTATTTATAACGCAAGACACCATCTCATTCAATTGGAACATCACCACACTTTTTTTTCCTTAAACGCATTAGTCTCTGAGCATTGACTATTTGAAGTCTCACCAATCATCAATTCAACTGCAAAATAAAAAAGCATTATTCAACCTTTAAAAAAAAAAAATTTATAGTAACCAACTTGCAAGACTGACTTTTAATAAATCTTCAAATAGTTTTTATGAAGTCCCTTGAAGATGACATTAGTTTCCTACTAACAAGCAACTGATCTATTAGAACACATCAAATTTTTATTTCTCCTACTTTACCCTGCTTTCAGCAGATATATAAACTAAGGGTAACTAACACACTAAAGGCTTCCAAAGAGGTCTCCAGGCAAGTTTGCAGCAACGCTGAGGGTCTACAAGAGAAGGGACTCGTTTCATTCCAGGACAAGTATCCTCCTCCTGCAACAGCAGTACGCCGCTTTGAAGAGGCCAGTGACAAAAACTTTAAGAAATAGATATAAGAACTGGCAAGAACAGTTAGGAGTAGCCGAGGGGCACGCTCTTGCGGGCGGTTCAAGCGGTAGGACAGCAGCGTGTAACTGCTCGTTTCGATTGATGGAGATCCAGAGTCAACGGGCACACTGGATAAAGGGACACAAACGGACCCAGCTCCTTATGGCCGTCGCTGGCCAGAGCTGCGATGCTTTAGACGGTTCCCTGCCCAACAGCAGCCATGCTGGTGCAGCGGTTGCCACGCTCGTCTTTAGGAGTTATTTCAGAGGGGAAGCGCTTGCCCCCCTGCCAGCCCAGATGCCTTCCCCCCGTCAACAACCCACGAGGACGGGCATTCCTGCCTCCGCACACCAAACCCGGACTCCTCGAAAAATCTTCAGAGACGCCCGTTGTTTGGTGGGGGTTTTGGGGTTTGTTTTTGTTTGTTTAGTTTTTTTTCAAGGCAGCAGGTGGGAGATAGTTTAAAAAAGAAAGAACAAGGAGCTTTCTGCTCTTTAAGAATGAGGACAAGTCTACATCACACAAAGTTTGCTTAAGCTCTGCTCGCCACAGCCATGGGAAAACAGCGATGCGCAATGAATCAGTCACCCAAAGTTGTCCTTTCTACTGATTTGTCTTCTATACAAACTGAAGCACCTAGAAAGGTCTTCAACTGCTCCCCTTCTCCCCTTAAAAGAGCCCTGACAGCAGGCTGCTCGCTATCGGATCAACAGAAAGGCGTCATTCCTGCCCCAAAGGCTTCAACTACTACTTTTAGTGGTGAAAATCGATGTTGTCTGGAAAACATTTTTGCAATAAGGGCGGCAAAAGGAACCAAGCGGGACAAAGCTCACAGCAGAAAACTCACCATTGCTTTCTTAATTTTCTTTATCAACAATCAACGGTTGTAGTTTCTGCAACGTGGAGAGTCTGATGCTGCACGTCTTAATAACTCGGAATACTTTTTGTAAGAAATCAAAAAGCTTCAATAGAGCCATCTGAGTAAAGGCTATTGAGTACGACCGGCTCAAAAAACCCAAATCCTCTACGCCACTGGCTCCGCACAGGTCAACCCTTCTGCTAATTGTATTATATTAACCCAGACAGTTATTTGACAAGCAAAAGGGTTTCCGAGTGGGACGTGACAGTATCTTGCCACCTTTCATCACCTACGTGTAACTTAAAAAACACCTTTAGTTATTCCTGCAAGTAGAAACATTTAACTGCATAGAATATCCTTTTGAAGTCAAGTATAAAGACGGAAAAAAATGCTGCTTCCTCAAAACACAAGAGCTAAAAATAGTTTCGAACTCCTCCTGTTCAACAGCTCTTTTCTACAGTAATTTGCAACATGATGACAAAACGAGACCAAAAATCAAAAGAACAGAAAAACCCAGTATGATAAACTACCAGAGCAAACTTTAGTTAAAGGAGCCGAAGTTGACAGCATTATATCACACAGAAGAACAAAGGTGAAAACGAAATCATACAGTTAAGAGTTGAAATGGAAATTCTTTCAACTTTTCTATCAAACGTTAAGAGTGATATAAAGTTCATGGTAGGTCTCTGAAAAGTGTTTTTAATCACTTTTTTACTCATACTCTAATGGTATAATTTTTCTCCACATGAAGAGCGAAAAAAGCAAAAACCTGTCAAAACCCTTTTCATAAGTAAACTTGCAGGACCAGATAAGAACATTAACGAGCCATGAAACACAGCAAGCGTCAGGAGGACACAAGCTGCACGGGCAGATAAGCTATTTTGGTTTTATATCTAGAGATCCCATCCATTAGCGTGCAAAGATTAGAAATCGCTTCGGTACAGCTGTGGCTCTACCCTTTTTCTTTTTTTTTTGGTAATTAGCATTTCTAAACTTCAGGTTGAGTTCTAACTGATCCCCAAGTGATCAGCTGCAAGTGAAAAGGCAAAATAGTAAGAAGAGAAGCGCCGCTAATAAGACAGGAATACACGGAGGAACCACTGTAGTTAACCCACCCATTAGGCCTATTACAAAGCAAAGGAACCAACAAAACCCCTCAAAACAACGCTTAGGAGTTATTGCATTTAGTTTTTATCACCAGGACAGAGAATGCTTATGCAAAATTAATAAGAAACTTGGTCCTTCTGTGAAATGCTACAAGGGAATTTCTTTTGTGCCACTGATGTAGTAGAATATTTATGAGCACTGGGAACGGGGGGCAGTCAGAATTACGACAGAGGGAGGTCACAGAGGGTAGGACTGCAAGGTTACATGGCTTGGGGTTGGGGGTTTTTTGGTTTGGGTTTTGTTGAATGCACGCAACCGTGTGTCTTTAAAGATATTTGTGTAGTCCTGAACAAAAGCAGAATTGTTGTCAACTTGTTCGGAGGTGACCTGGATATATGCACCGCAATGCCCATGTTTATCTATTTTTAATAAACATTGCCAGTTGAGCCCGTCTTCCAACATGCAGGAAGACTCCACTGCTCAAGCGCATGCCTTTTGTAACCACAAAACCGCTTGAAGCTAAAAATCAAAACTAAAATAGGACCAAAACCAAAAATCATACTAAGCTGGACAGATGAGAAATGTATAAACAGGTGGACGGACACAACAGTAGTCACTCCAGGAAGACTGTTTTCACGTACTTTTTGATTCTGTATACAGGTACTGAAAACTTTACAACAGCAAACCAAGCAAGAAACTTCCTTTCTCGGATCCAATTTGCAGAGCATTAAAACACACACCTGCATAGAACGAGAAAACACCCTGACCTTCAGCAACTGTTTTGCCCAGAAATTGGGGCAGAAACCTCTTACTGCTGAATCGGCGAGGAGACAAGAGTTTCCCGGTAACACTGGAACACACACCCATTCTTTGTCCTTTTCTTTTGCTTACACACGGATGACCCAATTTAACACAGCACTGAGGGAATCTCCCGAGACAGGCCAAGTTCATGAAAATATTCATAGGAGAAGAGGGATGTCATTATCCCCAGGCTCTGCCTCCTAGACGGTAATTAGAAAGATCTCTCTTTTTTAGCAGATGGGTCTCCTGGCCTCTTCCCAGCCTACACTTCACATTGCCCATTATGGCAACCCACGTGGTGAACGAAGGAAGTAAAATAATGTTTCCTAGCGTACCTTTGGAGAGATCCAACTCTCACACACATCGTATGTGAACACAATCTTATTAATTTTTTACTTTTTTTTTTTAACTAAGAGACACAATAGCTCAATACATTGGTAACTAGGTACAAGGAGAGCTAGATCAAAGCTCCTTCAGCAGGACAGAGACAGGGTCATTATTCTGTGACAAGCGGGTGATCTCTTCCTAATTACTCCAAGGCAAAGTAACTGCCAGGAGAAATACAACTACTAACACAGCCTTTGTCGGCAGCCTGAGCAGGAAAATCAGACGAAAACTGAACGGCCTCTTCCCTTCTTTAATGGTTTCGCCAAGTCCAAGCTCGCTAGGAAGTTGGTACCAGTGCTGCCTGCTGTCCTCGTGGAGAGAAACCTTCACGGCTCTTCAATTTTACCCTAAACCAGAGGGATTTCCTCCCCCAGCCCTGCCAAACCCAACGGAAAAGACAGCGGTTCAGTTCCCGCTAGAAAATACCCAGGTAGCAAATTAAAATTACAGCACACGTGGAGGAACAGCTAAGTATGAAAGATATCATACTGATCTTCAGGAAAACCAGAACATTTTTAGGAAGATAATAGCAGGCGTGGTAGGAAAAGTGCTATCCTAAACCTTTCTGCGCTGTTTCAGCGGCGTTTCCCCAGTGAGTTCTGAGAAGAACCGAATCCTGCATGAAAACACAATTCCAGCTCCGGAGCCGTGCCATGCCTGGTCTCTCTGCAGCCGGCAGCAATGAGGTTGTCAATTAATATCCACCGTGGAGGTGATCCAAGAGATGGGGATACATCCGGGAATTCCCCGGAGCCCATCAGCCTCATTTCACACAGACTACTGAATAGCTATCAGATGGTGTCAAATTTTCACTCACTGTTACAGCTGAACAAATAACGAGAAAAACGATACGCAAACATCCCCGTGACTTCTGTATTGTTCTCCTCCAACTGCGTTCCCACATTTTTCTTTTTGTCTATCGTGGATGTTTTATGGGAAGAGTTTGCTCTCAGTATTCTCTCAGGATCACAAAGTCAGTCTTACAAGCAAGAGCAATTTTTAGGAAAGGAAAAAAAAAATATTATGCACAAAATTATTATAAATGGCAAACAAGTTGGTTAAAATTACGATCTGTTTGCAGACAATCTGCAATCAAGGAAGAAGGCTAATTCATCAAGCAAATTGTTACCGAAGATTGTCTTCCTCAGCTATAATCACTCATACAACCTTGGAAACTGAGGTACGAGACATCAGCGAGTCCTAGCAACGATTCCCTGTTTTATCCAGTTGTCCCCAAACGTAAATTTCATTTAGGAACTTTCTATGTGGAACGAATACCAAGAAGCGTGGCATCTCTAGGAATCAGGAGCTTTGGATTCCCATACAATGTGTTCAGAGTGGCTTTGGCAGCGTCCGACGCACCGTACACCCACTAAAGGCTCAAGCCTCTCCTATTAGTTTGGATTTCGCCACAGCTGAGATGAAGAAAGCTACTACCTACCAGACTCCTACTCCATTTTGGAAGCTGAAAAGACTTCTGGAATGATTCTGAAGGAAGATCAGTCATTTTGGCAGAACCGTTTCTGTCTGGCATGTTATTAGTTTACTTGGGTAAAGTGATTTGCTCCCTATTCGCCCACAAGCTTTTCTGTCTGCACAGCGCATCCTGCGAGAAAAGATAGCGAGAGGTTAAAATTAGCAACGACCGCAGATGCCATTGTCTCTTCCCATCACCTCCTCCCACAGCAGGCGTCTGGCATTCAGGCCGAGTGGGACTGAAAAACACCGATCTGAAGCTCATAAAAAAGAAACATCTAGCAAAAATAACCCCTTTTTAAAAACAACCGATACATCAGACTTTTCTGGCCAGTGACTACTTAACATATCATTTGCTAACCACTAATTACAGTATGTGACTCCATTAGCATCCTACGGTCGCACTCCCCAACACCCCACGTCACCATTAAATTTTGTTATCTCAAGCCTAGAAAAGTCAGGAGAACACGACAATTAAGACTTGAAATATCGGACTTAAAAGAACACAAGAAATCCTCTGAATAGTCTGTTTCTGGGATGACATGCTGTAAACAAGAACGTCAGCACTGACTTCAGCTCAGCTGCCACTGGAAAAAAAAAAAAAAAAAAAAAAACACAAAAAAAGCATCTGTTTTTCTTCCAGGCACATACAGAACCCAACTGAAACCTTCTCATACATTTGAGATAGACTTTCAAAAACCTCATTTAAGGAAAATAAAATAAAATCCTTCCTATGGTCACATCTCCAAATTATTTTCAGAAGTCTACGCACAGCCTGACAAAACAGGGCGTGGGACCAATGAGTTCCAGCACCTTGAAAAGATTTTCTCGACAGGGGGCGTCCCATGTGCACCCAGAGAGAAAATAATATCTGGATTTAGGACATCCCTCTTCGTTGTGTGCAGATCTCTCCCATCTAAAACTCCACCTCGAGCGAAACACATCTGAACGCAGACACAATGATCCGCTGGTCCATAATACGGAACTTAGTTGTGTCATGCCACGCGTTACTTAAGAAACGGGGAAAAAAACCATACATACTTAAATTTTACGTTTTTGTGCGTGTGTAGACAGAAAGACTGGCATGACTGTTGCGACGAAACCAACTCTACACGATAAAGCTCTTGTGTTTTTTGTCCAATAACCTCATTCTATACAGACACATCGCCTCATCCTTCTTTTCCTACCTGCTCACCGGAGATACCAGCTGGCAGGCCGCACAGAGCAAAACCAAGATAACATTTGTAAAACATGTCAGGATGCTTAACAGCGCAACATAGTATGAGTAAATCAATCCTCCCATCAAATGGCTGGCAGCACCATAAAGGGTCAGGGTTTATACATACACAGGGCTCCTCTTGAAAAATTACTAAGCCGTCTCCTGCTCCCAACCAGAAACCGAGAAAAATTAAGCCTACCTTGGCCTTAAATAACCCTCAGAAGCAGATCTTCCCTTTATAAACTTTAATAGGGATAACAAAGCAAGCTAATCACAAAAGTTTACTCAGAAAATCACACAGCCTAATAAAATAACCTCTAAAAAAATCAAAGATGTGGTTTGTTAAGACAAGTATTTCATTAACAATGAATTTTAATGACAAATTAACATATATAGGATGTTCTGTATTTCTGTACGCCTCCGGTGTCTTCAATTAAATATATTCATAAAGGTTTCTGCTCAAATCCAACCGTATTCATAATTAAAAAAAAAAAAAAGGCAACCACAAATGAAAGGTTCTGTGTGTTCTTGGACGGCACCACTTCCTACCATGAAGTTGTTTCACACGGGATACGGCGTGTTTTCCACGGGCTCCGTAAAAGCAGTGAGCTGCACCGGCTCGTGCAGTGTTTGCCCTTCACGAGGGACAGCACCCAACAAGACTGGCCAAGTCCGGTCCAGAGAAGGAATTGCTCCGTGCTGGAAGGCCGTGTTTCTCCAGCTCGGCTCTCACCTCTCCGCCTGCCCTTCGAGGACGGGGCTGGAGGCCCGCGAAAGGTGATCTCTCCACTTATCGGGCTGGGGGGTGGGTGGAGGGGGAAAGATGTTCAACAAGGGCAAGTGTAAACAACTCCCAAATCACTAAAAATTGAAGTTTCTGGAATTCGAAGTCAAGCATTTTTTTTTTTTAATTCAAAAGCTGAGGCTGCTAAGGAAGAACTGTGCTTGGTTTGGAGGGGATAGAAATAGCATCATGTGATTAGGGATAAAATGTTTCCCTTCTCCGTTAAAGACTAGAACTGAACGGAAATTGAAAAGCAGAGATATGTCGGGATAATGACCCCTGAAATTATGCATAGCTCTATCTAAGAGTTATATGGACTAATAAGAAGAGTATTTACTTGTATTGTGTTTAAATGTAAGACTGGAGTATCAGCTGAAGTTTTCACCAATGTTATAGAATGCAGATAGGCTCAGATTGGCGCTACTACAGCCTCAAAGGGGTACCCTCAACCGGCTGAGGGTTAATATAACAAAGGGATTCCAGAGGCATTAATATCAAGGAAGAGAGAAGGTTATAAAACATTTGCTCTCCGCAAGTCAAAAGGATAATGAAATTACGCAGCCCCTTCCTTCCCCTGCTGTCGGCAGACCCTTAGTTAGCTGCGGACTCATTACCGTCGCTTTTGACGGATGCGGTACAACATGGGAAACCATCGAGGGCTCAAAACGCTGTCCTTCTGACATTTGTCATTTCACAAGTGGGGAAAAAAAAAAAATCCCACTCGTGGCTCAAGAGACAGAAGACCTCTACGATGGCAAAGACTGACTTAGTTCAAATAGATGCTGAGACCTCTCATGAACTGCAACACCTGGAAATCCAGAAAATATACCTAGTTCACAGGTATAGATGCGGAACGACCACCGGGACACCGCAGGAAAACCACGAGAACTCACAGGCAGCACCATTACACACCAGGGTCTCCTAATGGATGTCCCTAACTGCCCAGAAGAGCATACGACCTGATTTTCAACCCTGCCAATCAATCCACGAGTCCCATCTGTGAGAACAGGGAGCCCTTTCCTCCACACAGAAATGAAAGAAGAGCGCTTGTTCAAAAACATCAGGGAATAGGTTTGCGCTTTAATAGCGGGTGGCAGCTGTGCTTGCGGTGGTCACTTTCCCCTTGACCTTCTTTCATTTGTTGTCCGTAGCACGCATTTCTCCAAGACGCGCGCAGGATTGGAAGTTCACTGTTGATTACTGCAATGAAGACGTGGGCTTAACTGGGACGCACGCACACACGCTCAAGGCAACATGACCATGACCAAGCTTCAAAAAAAAGAGTCTAATAAACACAGACCTAGATACCACAGCCAATCTGCCGTGATTCCAAAGCAGGAAATAGACTCTTCTTCATTTAAGGATGAGATATCTATTGTTAGCCCTGGGATCTGCACCCTCTTCAACGCCCCCCCATATAACGCATTGGTAAGCAGGACAAACCTTGGTCAATCTTCCCCTACCTTACAGCTAGAAAGCCCTAGACTGACTTTTTTCTGCCTTCCCCAGACTCTTTTTTTCCCTCCCTTTCTTACTTTTTCTCCTATCTTGCCCTCGCTCTTCCCCCACACCCCACTCCCATCCTCCTTCTCTCCTCCGTTTCTGGCGTTGTTATGCTTTTTTCCTTGACGAGTTCGTTTCCCAGTTCCACGCTCGTGAGCCACGGGCGGCTCTAGTTTAGCTCACTGCTCCTCGCCGCTTGCTTTGCCAGCGGAAGACAAGGGCGCAGTGAGGCGAGCCCGTGCCCGCAAACAGCTCTGGAAGAGGCAACCACAGGGGAAGTTCAAGGATCCAGCCGAAGAGTTAACGGCCATTTACCTTCCGACCCGGCGGTGGCTGGATGAGCAACCCAGCGCACACATGAAACCAGCATCCCTCGGCGGACCTTCCCAACGCAGCCCTTTTCAGATTTCGTGCATCGTTTCTTATCGGCAGCAAGAACCTACTGCACAGTTCCCACTGAAGGGAAACACTACCTCAACGGTCACTGAAATAAAACCTGAGAAAACAGCGGAAGTTCGCTCTAATTTTACCACTCGCTTATCCAAAAACTCTAAGCAAATGTTTCATTCCGCAACGGATAACAGCACATTGCCCGAGAAAGAGGATGCCCGGAGGGAAGTTGGGGAAAGACAGGGATACACACAGGCCACAGACTTTCCATGCAGAATAAATCTATTTGAACATCAACGTTGATTAATTTAATCTTAGCAGGCAGTTTGACATCTTCCTCCAGTTTTGCCACTGGGAATTTGAGAAACAACTGGGTTAAGGCACTCCATGCAGAGCTCCAGGGAAGTTCAAGCCCCTGTACGTGCCAAATCCTCTGCTTGTCCGCCGCCTTCTGTATTGCCTTCCCAAAGAGCCCGGGCAAGTGCCACCCAACACCACGCCTGTTTCTTGTTTTAGATCCCAGCTCCTCCGTGTTAAACACCAGGACATTAAACAGCCATCTCTTTCTTAACAGCAGAGCTCCTTACTTCAGCTCCCAGTGAAAGCAGATGACCATCTTGTTCTGCAGATCACAGGCAGTCCCTTTGGCAAAAACAGGCCGTGCCCTCCTCCGACCTTTTGATTTTCTACGCACAGAAACGCATCTGTGATCCAGCCACTGTGTGATGGAGAGGGAATGAAAACATCCTCATCAGATGCACTTAACTCCTTCCATTCCTTACGGGAGTGAGACAGCACAACCCAGTAATGCTTATCTGTACAGCAATACAGAAGAATGTCCTGCACACAGTGACAGAGAAGTTAAAAACAAGTTTTCTATACATCAACTTGGACTCAGGGGCCCAGAGGCAGAGCATCAAAAGCTCATTAAGGCTTCTCCTACCTCCACTGCTTCCTAAACAACAACACGACCCAGAAACGCTTTGTCGATTTTAAGTTTTAATACAGGTTGGGGTTTTTCCCTACTTGGTTCTGTAACTTGAAATCCCTGCCCAGATGATCGTAAGAGTTTTCCGGAATCTCCCAGAGGTGACCTACAGAAACACCCAAGCAGACAATCAAAGACAGGAGGCCTCATCTAGTTCTCCGACAATTTTGATGAAACCATTTGACTTGAACATCGCGTTTGTAGGACACAACAGAAGACAACGCACCTAGAGAAATCACCGCAACGCATCAGGCAGATAACAATTAGGAAGACTCTTCAATGCGCTGACGGGAAGCGGACACCGGTCTGATGTTTCTTATGTTTTATGAGGTAACATACTTGAGTTTCTCCACACCCAGACAGAAGCTAACTACACGGAAGAAGATAAAGCAAACGCATAGATGAATACAGTATGCTGCTGTGTTTGAATTCATATTAACGTGCTGCGCTAACCTGGTCAAAAATTGAGATGGTTTCAAGGGAAGCCAAGAAACAATCACCAGTCACACACAGGAATTCACGTGCCCAGATACGCTACCTTTCAGATGCCTGGGGAATTTTTTTTTTTTCCTGCTGGCTGTCCACTCGAAGCAGCGAAGTCATTAGAGGCCTCTTAATTCAAACCTCATAATCTTCGGATAAAAAAAAACGTGGAGGCTGGGAAGGGAGTTACTAGCCATGTGTAGATACGTAGGACGCAAGAACGGAAGGGCGTGCAAAGCCCAAGAGCTGTCAATCCAAGATTGGGGCTGTCTCAGTTGTAGGTTTGCCCAGAGCCAATTCCCAGTTACCTCCCAATCAGCGGGCATTTTCTAATGGGACAGGCCTTCTTTCTTGAGGTAATTAAACAACACAGAACTAAACATGATCTATACTGAAGAACTCTCGCCATAGCTTTGACGGGAACGCTAAGAACACGTAACAATTAAATTACCATTTCCATTTAATTGTATTGACTCAGAGCTTCGTTTTACACGAAAACCAAAAAGTAAGAGGGCAATTTTGGAGTTTCAGTCCGTGAAAGCATTTGACACATCCCGTAGCTCCAGACAGAGACCAAGCTCCATCCTGTTATTTTTTTGTTGCCTAAAAGTCAGACGTTACATCAGAAGTAAAGGTGACCCTCTGACTGCCATTTTCCCGTCTATTGAAATGCACCTTCACGAAGGAAGGTTTAATCTGGTCTAACAGAAAATGTCAAAGCTTGACTAAATGTCAAGATTTCATTACGCTCTGAAACAGTGTCCTGAAAAACAGCCGCAAGAGCCAATTTTTCAATACAATATTGATACTACACTAAAACCCCGTAAAAATAGTAAAAAAACCCCAAACAGTGTGACTACAATCCAGATTCTGACAGAAACTGAAATGGTTCTTTGTGATTTCCGAGTTATTTTACATTTTGTGACAACCTCAGTCTAATTTGTAATTCTAAAAGTGTTAATAGCAGCATTTCAAAATAAAACTTACCAGTAGAGACCAGATACTTACGAGGTTGTTCTTTAGCGAGCTATAAATGAAAATAAAGCAACACAAGTTGAAAACCAAGAAATACCCAAGTTTCCCAAGCAGGAAGGCAACAAAAGCTGAAGTAGGAACCCCTGACCAAACGCAACCATCATATTCTGACAACACACAAACCCAAATAATTCCTAGTTAGAGACAAGCTGAAGAATTCCCAACAGTCACTTGTGCAATTACATCACTTTTGCAAAACAATTATTATTTGTTTTATATTACTGCAGCTATTATTGATGTGATATTACTTACTCATGCTCTCCTCAGCACAAAGTCTTTCTCCTTAAGTGGAAATAGATAGGAAAAGAGAGAGGAAAAACCCACAAATATGGCAAACACACACGTGCCACACAGCCGGGATGCTCTTATTCCATTGCCGAGACGCTCAGCAGCCAAAGCGCTTCCTTCATCCTCTCATTTCAGCTCCTTTTGAGCAGACGCCCAGTCAACGCCAACCTTAACTAGTGCCATCATCTGCCATCTCCAAGGGACTGCAGCTGAACTGCCCTCTTCCTCTTTGGGATGCCACCCTTCCAGTAAGAACCGATGGGACACTACTGGGGCTGAAAGCGGGTTGAACTGCGGCCACTCAAGAGGTCAGATGACGAGTAACTGCACCAATGGACACACATCCCCTATCTCGCCACGCAGCTGGCGCATCTGTCAAGACTGACTCTGTAGCATCTTTTGTTCTTAAACTAGTTCTTAAACCTCAAAAGCCCACCCATATGGCCCAACTAGGCACGTTCATTCTTAGACGCAACATAATATTACTTGTGGGCATTCATCTTCAGGGAAATATTTTGTGGTTATATCCAAAGATATCTGGTCTTTAAACGTGACTCATGCTCAGCAAGCCCCATCCATCAAAGGATCCTTTGATGAGAAAAGCTGGAGTGAACCATCTGCTTGACTTCAAACTCTGCCTTGGTGCATCTGCTTGATAAATTGATTTAAAAAAAAGTGTTGTGGAGCTGTGCAAAAGCAACCCACCTGCGGGAAATAACTCACATCCAAGAGCGTCCAACTTGCATTCCAGTGGGACTGGAAGCCACCCTTCCCCAGCGTAAAAAGCAGAAGCCAGGACCACGTGTGGGTACTCGTAGACAGTTTTTAAACAGGCTGAGTTTAGTGAAATTAGCAAATAAATTGAGACGATACTGATTTAAAACTGCTTTGCATCAGTTTCCTAACAGAAGAATAAGTCACCATAACTTATAGTCGGTATCAGACCAGTAACTGCCCTTCTGATAGCCTGGGGTAAGCAAGTCAAAGCAGCTCAACCTGGGCAGGTACCACAGAGCAGTAACTGCCATTACTCATTACAGCCCTTTTTATGGGCCACAAGACTGTAGGCCCAGGCAAAAGCCAGCACGGTCCTGAGCGGGCAAAGAATCTGCCCTGGAAGCACGTTCAACCATCTCACCTACACCACAGAAAGAGTCAGGGCAAATCAGACACACTGCTGAGCGTGGTTCCTGCTCTGCGGGGAAGGGTCCATGCCTAGAACCTCATTTAGGTACAAAGACATCAAGGTGGATGCAGAGAGAATTTTTTTTATATATATATATATATATATATATATATATATATATATATATATATATATATATATATATATATATATATATATATATATATATATATATATATATATATATATCTTTATTTTATTTTTTTTTTTTTAAATGATGAAGGCAAACTGAACAGAAAGTCATTAGTAAATAACGAGCGAGCGCCCGCAGGTTTCACACAGCCCTGCCGGAGTTACTGCAGGCACTCGTGCAGCTCAGCAGCCAGCTGGCTTCAGCAGCCACTGCACTTTGTACCACAGCATCGCTGACAAAGCAAACGTCTTTTCTAGCCTTTAACAGCAAGGTCACGAAGCTATATCAAGGTGTATCCCATTTGCCTAAGTTCAAAGAGCCTGTTTTGCACTCTTTATAAACACAGGTAAAAATACAACCCCGTCGGGGGGACACTACGCTCCACGGCACACTTACTGTTAGCCAGCCAGATTTAATTCTCCCACAGCTCCGATTTCACCTTCTTTATCCCCACAAACTGCAGGCGCCGAGCAGCTTCAGACAAAAAGAATTTGCTAATGGTATAGCTTTTAATTAAGCCATGCCAACAGAAGGGAAGAGGAAGAAATTGGTATGTCATCATACACCTGCTTCCTCACGGGTTTCAGAATCTGTGAAGTTCCCCGGCTGTTTCTCTGCCTATCTCACTCTCCTTGCTAAAAGTACCTGTTAGGAACATCACCGAGTTCCTCTGTTCCCTCTCAATCACAGATTTAATACAGGCTTAATATGCCTTCCAGCTACAAATTTCAATTGCACGTTATTTCCAGCATTTTGAAAAGGACTGGTTTTTACTAGTAATATCTGAAGGCAGCTGATATTTTCCATTTCCCTCTGCCTGAATAGAGTCCCTAATGGAGCAGGAGGAGCTAAAGTCAGTGCCTGGGCCAGATAACACGTCGTAAACGCTGGCAGGATAAACATTCCGGGGCACGCTTTCCAGAGACCACCAAGGAGAAACCTTGGGAACAAGCCACTACGCTTCAAGTAGTCAATGCTACTTCTACAATCGCTTTTATTCCCTATTAAAATGGCATTCATCAATTCTGCGACCCACAAGGCGATACACAAACACCGTCTCCGCTTCGGTTCGTGGTCCGTGAGCTTTTCAGCTGACGGAAGTCAGACTGAGCCGCTCTGCGTCAGAGAAACGGCTTACGTCTCCCTTTTTCAAACTGATGGAGATCATCGTTCGTTTTCCTACGGAAGACATTTCTCTTGCGTTATTTAAAGAGGGCTCTGCATTCAGGAATTCCAAAGAGGAACTGACATTTCCCTTCGGCACCGCTTCCTTAAAACGCTGTATCATCAAACATCTGTTCCCCAGCGCACCGTATTTCTGCATCGCCAGCGCGTGGCAGAAAGGTGTATGAGCACAAGGTGGCAATAGAGCATCAAACCCAAGCCTGCGTACACGTCGTTCATCGTTAGATGCTTGCTGTCCCCAAAAAACACACACACAGAGGCATGGGTCATACACCTCCACTGGAAACGCAACACGATTTAAGCATGATATCTTATGGATACGTTGGGTGAAAGTAAATGCAACAAGAGGGTACCTCACACATAATTCTAAGACTTCCCTAACAGCTTACATTTGATGTTTCTTTGGTTTTTTTTTTTTTAAAGCTCTGCACAGGTTTTCAGATTTCAAACCTCTCGAAACAAAAGATTCTTCTTACCATGAATATCGCCATTACACAGAAATCTGTTTAGTGCCACCGAGGCGGTGCCCTGCCTTCCCCGGCAGGAGCCCACCAGGCGGCAGCACCAGGCACAATTAAATCCCGCAGAACCATGCTCATCAGCCATTATTAACGCTTTCGGCCCTAGCGTTGCAGGCACCAGGAGCTGAAACCCAAGCAGTATATCTTAGTCACACACATCTATGCTATGTGCCAACCGGTATCAGCGGTGATGAGGAGGGCTGACGCGAAAGCAGCTGATTAAAGAAGGGCAGCGGTTGAACTTCCCACCCCCCCACAGCAAACGGAGGGGAACCGAGAAGCAACACGGGAGTGAAATTATCCCTGGCTCAATTAGCAGCAACCGCAGCCAGGGATGGGCAGGTCCCGGGTCCTCGCGATCCGTCACCCGAGGTTAGGAACTGATACACAGCGGGCAGGGACAACGTTTTGATATCCGTACAGCGATTCTGTCGTGCCAAGCAAACATTTCTGGCAAATGCTCCGATGGCCTGCGGGCGTACCGGCACCCCAGCGCTGCCAGGTGGA
Organism: Fratercula arctica; assembly: GCA_947846985.1. Lineage (NCBI taxonomy): Eukaryota > Metazoa > Chordata > Aves > Charadriiformes > Alcidae > Fratercula > Fratercula arctica. Next base: position 3,135,510 of record CANTUZ010000004.1, read on the forward strand.
GACGGGAGCGAATACCGAGCTATAAATACACCCGCAGACTTCGGTGAGCGCTCACCCACCACAAAAAGGATCCCAGGGACGTACCACCCATTGCTACACGCGCGGCTGTAAAAGACCAGATTTATGGGAAAACGTCGAAACGAAACCAGTGGGAATAGTCAGAAACACCTAACATCCTGAAAAGCCTATCGGACTTAAAACACAGTGTCAGCAAAACTTAAGTGGCAAAGAGACCCTCAATTAGATTTCCAATTAAAAAATATCTAAAAGCACTGGTGGTCTCTCTGCCTAGTGTACCTGAAAGTCATCTTTAAAACAGTGTTTTAGTATTGATGTAGAGTTTAGAAATTGGCTGTTTAAATGCCACGATAAGCCATGCGGAAAAAGCACCACGAGGACAATAAACGTATGCAGAACCTGCAGTTAAGCGCTCACGTCTCCACATGCTCTGCTAAAATATGAAAGAACTACCTCCGAGCAGCTGTAACCCCAGATAGCTCCAACACCCAGGGGCCAAGAACCCAGGCCCACACGCGCACCCTCGCCGGGACCCCCGGCAGCAGACACACCACATGCTCGTCCCCCTCACCGTTTCGAGCTGAGCCGTGAGCACCGAGCGCTCCATCCAATACGCGCAAGCACTTTTTTAAGCGCACCCTCAGAGACTCTCTCAACAGCAGTACCCTCAACACTTAAGTCAGCATTACCCCACTGCAGTCTTCTGACTGATTACACTGAGTTTATTAACATTACGTTTTTCTGGTAACAGGGGGGGAAGGTTGGAGGCAGCTGCTGTACATCAATATAGCTCCCTTAATTTGGCACAAAGCACATACATTCAGCTTTTTATCCCAGAATCGTTCTATACATTCCTTGTCAATAAATCTACCTTTCCAATTTTGCAATCAACCTATAAAATACCTTAGTCTTTCCCTTTTCTTTTTTTTTTTTTTTTTTTTTTTTTTTTTACTCTCCTCATGGAATAAAGAACTAAAATCCCCATTAAAAAAAAAATCAAATCCATATGCATCAGGAAGTTACAGCAAGTTATTCACGTGATATTATTCGTACCACCGGATAAGCCATTTCAAGACGACGTTCTCATCATACAGCTGAAAAACTCTTCCAAACAGCGCACCCTTCTTCCATTGGGATTAAGGAGTTAAGAAAGAGGAATCATGGGACAACAGTCCCCGCGTCAGCAAATAATAACGTTATTAGTAGACACTTTCTGAACAAAACAGTCTGATTTAGTAACCTATTATTACTGAGCAAAATAAAACTTAAAACAGGACACAAACTAAGTGTTGGATACTCTTGAAGAAAAAAAAAAAAAAAAGAGTTGAAGGGTAAACTACATAACATAGCAACCAACACTTAATTGTCTCTTAATATCAGTGTTTTTAAATAACTTGGCTTCACTGCTATCACAGCTACAGCTTCCTGACTGGCTAACAGATAAAGTTATCCAGAAGCTATTTCTTGCCCTTGGCCTGGTGACAACATCGCATGACCCCAACCCCCCGACAGGCTGGCAGGGGACCATCGTTCCCATTTAACCTTCATCCCTGAGCACCGGCCTTCATCAGAGAGATGTTGCACTTCAGTCCCACGTAAATAGCTTTGCTTCCCCTCGAAACGTGGGCTTGGGCACAGCCTGGGCATTAGCGACATTTGTTACATGCTGTAATTGCCTTAATCTGCGAGTCCAGTTCAAGGGAAACGATGAGCAAGATACACTTGAGGTTTTGGTGGTTGGAGTAAGGAAGGTATGAAAGACGTTTTCTTTAAAAGAAGAAAAAAAAATAACAACTTCTTAACATGATTTTTCTCTATTGTCTGTATACATATCTCTTCAGTAAGTTAAATTTGACTCACATGCCATGGAAAGACTGTCAAACACCCAAAAATAAACCCAGTAATCACCAACCACCAAACCCCGGCAGAGTGTAGTTTTCAAGCTGATTTTATAGCCATGACGCAACAACAAAATCAACTGATGTATATGAGCAACTCGCCTTTGAGAGCATATCCCGAAGACCGGTAACGCACGTTTTAAAGCAAGAGTCATGGGAGAACTGTCGAAACGTTTCTACTTAATACATGTGCGAAAGCAAACGCAACTTCGCTTCAGCCGCATGCGTACTTCCGCATCAACGTGGTACTTAGGGAAATACATCAACTTGTATTTTATTATATCTACAGCCCTTGAAACGGACTGTCACATATGACTCAAATTTAATCCCTGTTCTTAAACAGATGCCTTTTGGCACTCTTTATTTTAATAGCAATTATTTATTGGTAATACTTTGACACGCCAAACCATTTCAACGAGTCTTTTGCTCCCCCCTAGCATCCAGTTGTTTTGCTGGATGAGACGACGGCCCCGTGGGGTGTACGAACAGCGGCGTTCCGGCAGCTCCCGGTGCTGCGATAGCACTGACGTGGCGACGGAGAAAATATCAGACGTCACCGACAGATAGAAGCCATGTTATGGCACTGCTGTTGTCGAGGAGGAGCCGCAGCCCAGGTGCAGGTTTACGGGACCAGGCTCTGCTTCCTTCTAGAATTGCCACCATGTGGGTACATCACAGTTCAGCGCCCCCCGGCATTTTCACCATTCCTCCCCCCATCGACATTGAAGCCGAAATCCTTTGAAGAGAAGCAAAACGTCGTCCTCCACTAGAAAAAGGAGGCTAAATCCTCACACTAACAGATGTCACGGCTGCGGCGCAGAGCGCGGGATCGGCGGATTGCCTAACGAGTTGCAGTGCAAGGGCAAGTTGCTTGTAATTATACCAAACTTCAGACGCTTTCAAGTGCTCGGAGCCTACCTCAGGCCGACAGTTTAGCCACATGAAAACATATTGTGCGCATCGAGCAGGTTATTTTAAGAAAATTCTCACCGCCATTGTGCTGACAAGCTCTAGAATGCTCGTGCTTTGGAGCCCGGACTGAAAAATCTGGCTGCCATGTCAGGGATAAGCTTTCTGCCATCCCGTGAAAACTCATCCCCAACTGAACACGCCGCAAGCCTCTAAAAATGAGCTTATATTCCCTGTTACGCAGTGCCGTTCCCGTGGGCAGTGCTTTCCATCGCTAGTTCTCGACGCACGCTGAAATGAGCCCTCCGCTCTTATTTTGCCGCTTCTTTAAGCGGAACTTTCCAGGCAAATAATCATTTTCTGCCGGATTAATTCGGCATCGCCTGCCCCCTTCCGTCCCCGCTGACCATCGAGCTGTGCTTGTGCTATGGCCCCGCGTCGCCCCTCGGGAAGCCGGGCACGCAGCCGGCAAACGTCACCGACCCAGCGCTTGGGTTTGGCTCCACGGGATGAGGCTCCGACCCCCATTTTTGAGGCATTTTCTAAGTTTCTGCAGTCTAACAGAGTTATTTTAAAATCAGGAAGCTTCCAAAACCTAAAGTAAAAAAAAATGAAAATAAAAAAAAATAAAAATCATTTTCAGGGTTTGAAATGAAAGACAGGAACAACATGTAACGCCAAAGATAAGACAATAGAGTATATTCATTTCTTGTGCTATGGAATCAGTAGATGCTTTTTCACAAAACCCCTGCATCAATTCAGCACACAAAACGGACCGAGTGCCTCGGTAAAACCTTGCTATTTTATCTTCATTTTTTAAACCCAGCCATGACTACGAAGTTACTCATTTCCTGGTGGCTTCCTTTCGAAAGCTGGTATTTTATAAATAAAGCCATACTCCGGAGAGCACGAGGACTGACAAGACAAGCGGCCACCTACTGCGCTGACTCAAACGCCTGGTCATTTCAATAAAGATTTCTGGGGTTGGGTTTTTTGTTTTTTTAGTGTTTTCATTATTTTCTGGATCATATGCCCTTATTCAGCAGAACACTTCAACTGTGTGCTTCAGCAGTCACTACCCATGTTTTTAACATCACTATTTTCCCTTGTCACCCTTGTATTTTCCCCTCCCCGCATTGAAGAACACATCCCGATGTGTTCTTGGGACAGAAGGCTTCGGACGTCCCAGCCCAGGGGCTGGAACAGAGGTGGTGGCAGGAATTCCCCTTCATTTAGGAAGACGGAAGGGGTTTACCTCGGCTCAAGGAGGGACAAGTTTGTGAAAGAGAAAAGTACTGAGGGTTATTAAACACACAGAGCCAATATCCAGCTCAGGAAATCCCCTGAGTCCTAAACAGCTGGAGGCTGGGAGATTATTCCGGGGAAGCATCCCATATGCTTGCCCTGCTCTTGCTATTCCCTGAGCATCGGGGCTGTGGCTGTCATTGAGGAGAAAACACCGAGAAACCCAGACCCTCAGGAGTCTCATCTCGAAGAGGCAGCTTTTACAAGTAACCAACACGGTTAGCATGCGAACGCCCCAAGTTTGTTTCATTGCACACTTCCAGAACCGCTGAAGAACAAGGCGAGCAACAGTCCATCAATTAACTGCACGTTTGCAGTTTCAAGACTATCACTAAAGTGATTTTGAAAATATCAGTTAAGACAAAGAGAGGAATGAGAACCAAGTCGAAAGTTCTGTAAATTCCTGGCCATGTCAGCAGACGTAATCTCCAGACCGACAAACTCCTGTTGTGGAGTGGTGAGAAGAGACTGAGCGAACGGCAGCTCCCAGCTAAGCCTCCTCACAGAGGAGATAGGAGAAGGGCGCGTAACAATTTGAGCTCTAAGGGAGATGCTTATTTCTTGCTCCCCCTCTGAAAATCCATCCTGTGCTCTCCTGGGTGGTACTGGCCTTCCTTGGACCCTTTCTGTTATTCTGTTTTAGGACAAGCATCTGAAGTTGAACGTTATTTACAGAGGATCCTACATCAGACTTTTTGTTTCGGTATTTGTCCGGTTCTTAACACAAGGCAAAAAGCCAGTTTTCCAGCTGCTACCCTATTTTGAAGTTCTGGAAAAACTAATGGCTCAGTGCAAAAAAATTAAAAAAAAGTAAAAAAGTAAAAAAGTAAAAAAGTAAAAAAGTAAAAAAAAAAAAAGTAAAAAAGTAAAAAAGTAAAAAAGTAAAAAAGTAAAAAAAAAATAAAAAAAAGAAAAATTAAAAAAGAAAAATTAAAAAATTAAAAAATTAAAAAATTAAAAAATTAAAAAATTAAAAAATTAAAAAATTAAAAAATTAAAAAATTAAAAAATTAAAAAATTAAAAAATTAAAAAATTAAAAAATTAAAAAATTAAAAAATTAAAAAATTAAAAAAGTAAAAAAAATAAAAAATTTTAAAAAAAAAATCATTAACTGCTTTCCTTGAATGGTTTAATAAATGCGGACGCCAGCGACTTCTCCCGCTGCGCTTTACCTCCCGTTTGCCCAGGAGCCATTTCTCCCATCGGAAGGCCCGGCTGAGGCTCCCACTGACTCCGTAACCACCGACCCAAGGTTTGCATCACCCAACGAAAGGCACCCCTCAGTTGGGTTTTTTTAATCCCGCTATTTGTGTTCACTCAAAGACCTCTTTTATAACCAACTGTAACCAGACTGTTTAGAAAATACCCGGTTTCCCTCTGAAAAAATGGTTGTTTGCGTCTAGGCTGAAGAAAAGAGCTAAAATGTAGCAGAAAGTGTGGATTACCTACTGCTGTGCAGGATTTTATTCAAGTACTTAGATATTTTTTTTTTTTTTTTAGCCCAACTACATCAGCTGCCTCCCCTCTGACGATTTATACATTTATATTACATATTTAACCTTTCCTAGTATCAAACGATGAACACAGTCTTTGTTTTAACATACACTTATATGCTCTATACCCACTCACACGCGCATATATATACACATATATATGTATACACAGCTTCCATATGTTTTTTTTTTAATTAAAAATGTTTGGGAAAAATACTAATTGCGCAGCTTTCGTATTCAGAATACACAACTTCCTCCCTATCATTTTTATGACCTTTTTAGTTCATGTTATTACCATTACGGCAGATCATAATTTGTTCTCATGGCTACAAATTAACGAGAGAAATTGCTGTGACATTACAGCCTGAGCAAAACAAGAGCAGACAGCGAGGCAGCCCCGCTTCCATCAGCTGCTTTCGCTAAAAGGCTCTGAGAACATGAAGGAAATAAAAAATTACTTCCCTACCTTAGCGTTCCCACCTCTGGAGCGACGCGGGGATCTCAACTGCAAGGCATCACAGCCGCAGGTGGTTGTAAAGACCACCGAGCAGGTTTTGTAGGCACTTTAAACATATACGCGATATACGTCAGCCCTTTTCCTCCTTCCCCCTACCCCAAGCAAATCCGGAGAAGGGATTTTGAGAGGGAGGAAAGAGACTGACCATCTAACAGTTCGTTGAAAGCTTTGCATTCCTAACCCGGGATATACATTGGGAGCAATATTTTGTTACCTCAGTTCACGCGTTTTCAATGAAAAGTTTGAAGGTATTATTACTTTTTTTTTTTAATTATTATTTCATGCCATAGCGAAGTAGTCTAGGGAAGCCAACGATTTAGGAAAACTGCCTGCCACTGACACTTTAAGAAGGAAAAAACCCCTATTCTATCCCTTACAGCAAAGGGATGGAGGGTGAACTAGTTCGCCCTGAAACGTGTCAGTGGGAACGTTTCTACCATTAACACTTACATCCAACACAAACACAAACCTCGCTTCCAGTCGATTTTGCACTGGCTCTTGGAATACGGCCAACGAAACAATAACCTTCAGCGAGAAGAGAAGATGCACAAAGCGCTCTGATTGATAGAAAGTGAGATGTGCGTTTTTAAGCGGCACTTTAACAAGGGCAGAGTGAAATTTCTGCAGTGTACAAACACGCTTAAAGGTAGGCGCAAGCTTAAAAGGATGACTTCGTGCGCGTTTCAAGCACCACCAAAGATTTGGGGCTGGCCGAAGGCCTATACTGTGGCCCCATCGTCAACCTCTACCTGTGCCAGAACCAGCGCTGGAACGTGGACAGAGAAAAGCAGAGGCGACAATATTCTGCATTTTTGCTTGATCTAAGAACGTTACTACCTACATTCCAGCTTTCACTCCCAGCCAACAGTCAACACACTGGGCAGAAGATGCAGCATTGCCTCCTAGAAGGTTTAGTCCGGCTGGAGACGAGACCAACTGGAGACGAGACCACCACAAAGTAATTGAATTGCAACTTCCATAAGACACCGGGAATTATCCTTGGCTTGATTTACCAACCGTATCCGTCTGGTGCTACAGGTGCATAACAATTTGTAATGCTGCTGGATCAGCATTACCGTATGTTCACAGGATCGGTTGTCAAGGTGGTTCTCTGCTGGTAAAGGAAAGACAAAATGCCAAAAAGCTCGTGGTACACCGTTAATTTGTAAGAATATTAGGAAAAAAGTTTAGTTACCCATTCTCATTCACCTCTTAACACAAAGTCTCATCCAAAACTGCCTGTTTACAAACATTTTAGTAAAAGAGCAACACACACACACCCCGACGCACAACGGCGTACATCTTTAAAAGCATCCAGACCTGTGTTTTCATCTCTTCTGGCACAAGAAGGAAACTGCAAAAACCGCAGGAGAACAAAGTGTTTTCTCAACGTATGTTTATAAAGAGAACGTAAGAAGTTTGGCTGGCTGGTACGAACTACCCATTCTCTCACTGGAAAAACATAACGCCCTTTTGACTGCCACGCTTGTAAGAGGAAGAAAATAAATAAGGTTTTGGCGGAAAGGCTGAAATAGATTACAACCAAAACGGCAGCCAACCCGTTGCCTTTGCAGTTGATGCTTCACACGTCAAGTTTTACTTTATGTCCGGAGAAAGAGCCATGGAAAAGCTTAGGACCGTATCAGACACTTCCTCAGGATTTATACTTTGGGCTCTTTTATAAAGCAAAGGTACTTTGGGACATCTTAGCCTATCTGATGTGGCTTCTTCCTTCTATCTTTATGCCCAGGGGAAAAGGAATAAACAACCACCGAGTCAGAAGAGAACAAGGCACACAAGGGCCTTACACAATCTGCTTATTAAACGGTGACCGCCTCCAGCAAGAGATGCTTTCCGCCCCCATTTTCTTCCCAGCCGCTACACCAAAAGCTGTTTTCAAGCATGGCTAAACAGCAGCCTAAAACAGCTAATACCCCTTCACAGGGCATCATTCAGCCCTTGGCCAACGCGCCCGGCTTCCCAATCCTTCTGGCAGCCGTCGAGCTCCAAACCTCATGCTGGACACTCGAATTACCCTGTGTGTCTTACGGCCCCGTTAGCTTCTAGTTTCCGATGGAGCAGTCCCTCTTTGGTCCTATTTAGCTTAGCTGCTAATCTAATTGCCCCTGCATCTGAAAGCATTCCACGTAAAATAAAAAAAAAAGAAAATAATCAATCACAATAGAGAAATACTTTTAAGTCTTCATAGGGACTCTGAAATTTCCTCCCATTTTGCAGGCACAGAGCCCAAGAAAACAAGAAGAAAATAACGGCGACTCCTCCGCGCTCATTTTGGTTACAATAAATATGTTCTTCCTTGCATTTTGCAACACAGGCCAGCTCATGATGAATTAATCAATCACGAAGAAAACGAGCCTCTTGCATAGCTACAGAGAAATAGGAGGCAAAAAGCAGCGCGAACTCACCATGTGCCATTTCATTCTTGTTTTGAAGGAACAATCTGATGTCAAAGGGCAATTTATTCATTATGTCCATTCAAACTTTCACGTCCCCTTGAAGCTGCCAACAGAAGTACCGTTTAATGTGACATGCTATGCTGCTGTTTGCAGATAGATCTGTTCCTTCGAAAATTCAAACAGGCAGATAATAATCACCACTTCAAATCACCGTACATCTAGACGGAGTATGAAGATAAGCATTTTGTACCATCGTTACACCCAGCACAACAATAAATATTAAGCTACGGCAACGCAACTGGAAGGAAAGGAGGAGGTACAGCTACAACTATGACTTGTCACAGCAGAACATTTTGGGTTGGAAGGCACTTCCAAAGATCATCCAAGTCCAACCCCCCCGACCATGGGCAGGGACATCATGTTTTGTGTTTGTGCGTACAAGCGTTTCAGACACGGACTTCAGAGGACGCATTTTAACTTTCCACGTACACTAACCAACCAACAAGAAATCCTCAAGCGCTGCATCCACTTTTTAAGGAGGAAAAAATTATGAATGAAGTGCAAGACATCAGGTCTCACTGTAAAAATCTTAATACAAGCACACACGTCCTCTACTTACAGCCTTTTTCACCAATATGACAATGAAGTTATCAAGAGAAGAATACCACCAATAGAGTATGTGACACGCTCAAATAGGTAAGTACTCGGAATCCGCTTGGATTAGAGGTCATCTTGGGCTCAAAAATATTTGGTAAGGAGGTCAATTGCTCACAGTGTGAAAAAACCAAGTTTCCTTTCCTCAAATGACAACTTCTTACTTAAATATCACCATTACTTGATAGAACACCAGTCCTGGTAAGCAACCACGTAGGGTAAAACAAAAATCTTTGCTACTTGTTGAAGTACAAAGGAAAAGTAATGTTGCTTTTGTTACCAAGCGCCTATGGATCAAACCTTCCAAGATACAGCAATAAAACTATGGAGGCGTCCCATTTTAGCTTACAGTGAACCAACACAGTTCTCCAAGCAAAGGTGTAGAGCACGGCCCATTCTCAGCTTCCCAAAACAAAGCACAGGATTCCAAGTCTGTATTCCGTTCAGTAAACTAAATCTTCGCCAATGTTTATAAGTCTAGTTACCAGGAGTCATCAGAGTCAGTTTTAAATTAATTAGGCGTTACTCAGCTCCTTCTCAACTCTTTTTAAGTCTGGCAGACGTATATCAGAAAATAAAAACTACATCCTCTCTTTGCTCCAGTTCCAAAACTGGAGTCGTCTCCCACGGGTTCAGCACGCAGCATTACCCTCTTCGCTCCACGCAAACGGAATCTGACAAGCACGGGGGTTTTGCCCACAAAATTTATACTACATCGCATATGGTCACCAGTTCCAACTACTGTTTTATTAACCTAATATTCTTTAGTTTTCTTTGCATTAAACAGAAAAGTAAATTGCCAAGCACCTCAGTGATTCTTACAAGCACCAAATCACTCTTTAGAAGTTTACTGGCGCGTATACGAACAATAGACTGTCAAGCTACAGAACTTGCCAATTGTTTCGGAAAACAGAGGGACAAACACAGGTGGAACTCCTGCCTTTAGGAATACGCAAGGAAAGCCGGGGAGAACACGCGCTGTAAACCCAGTAAGTGTCCTTTATCAAAAGCTTGAAGAGTAAAAGACAGGGCAGCATTTCCCTGCTGCACAGCACAATGCCGGCCACCTTGTTACCCACCAATGGCACATAAACACATTTTATTCTGTGATAAAAATTATATATATATATATATATATATATATATATATATATATATATATATATATATATATATATATACACACACACACACACAGAGGCCTGATTGCTGAGTCCTTACTGTCTCAAAAAAGAAGAAGAGAACACCTACCCATCCACCTCTCATTCCAGCCAGTACAAAGGCTTAGTTGAGCACCGGGGAGGGGGAATAAAAATCAGCGTGAACACAGTTTATATTTCCACTGGCACCTCTACAGTCACACAGGCTAAAAACTTGTGTTTTTCAAAGGCCAGGCAAAATTACCAGAGAACAGAGAGAATCTGAAATCTTAGAGGATTTTGACCTACTCTGGAGAGTCCCTGACCTTGGGGTGTATGGCCTTTACCTAAATCAACCGTACAATCTCAGCAGAACCTTTCAAGTCCTTTATCAAGAGCTCACACTGGTGTGTGTGGCTCAGACAAAAATATAACGTAACGGACAAAAAAATGGGGGGGGGGGTGGGAAGTGCATCTGTTATTTCCAGAACCAAACAGGCAGATTGCCCGAGCTGGTGCTGATGCAGCTCATCGAACAACGCCTGGTTTACTGAGATGACCTCTGAGAACTTTCCAAGGCATTAATACGAAATTGGATTATTATTCCCGTAAAAATTCAAAGGATTTTGTATTCCTCAGCAGCAGAGGCTCCGCTGGCTTCTGACAGAAAGCACATAGCCACAATAAAGGAATAATAACGCACTGCAGATGATCATTAAGACAGACAGGACGCGACACGTTTCCAAGAGGAAGCTTCTAGTTACGTTTCCGAGACCTCATAACATGTCAAACGTAATCAACTAAATGGCCTGAAACAGATCACTCTGATTTCATCTTTTTCCACCATTATATCTGTTTCCCCACAACGTCTCCTAACGTAGCTCACGAGACACAAATCTACACAAGCACCGGCTGACGTTAATTCTGCATTCACCCAATACAGGAGGTGTTCAGTAAGCATTGTATCAGACCTAGTATTTTTTTGCTTCGTGTATAAAACCAGCGCACGAGTATCCAGTGCTGATTTTCACGTAGATTTTTATCAGTTCCAAATAACCGCTTAAGGAAAATCCCAGGAATGCCTAAGTTGTACTCCACTGTATTTTCCACGCAGCTGTATCTCTGCTGTGCTAGGAGTCCTAAGCTCACCTCACAGACTAAAGGGGAACCACTCCCGTAAGCAGGATGGATTTCAGCCTACTGAAAGGATGGGTTTCCAAGAAGGAACCTTACCTCTTCAAAGCCTGAAACCAGCTTTAAGCACCGGCGTATCATTCACCCAACTCAAGCCGCCACATCCAGCGCCCATCCGCTGGGGGAGGTCAACGTCAAGAACAAGCGGGTGGTCTGGGGTGCTCAGAACCCCTCCTCGCGGAAACCGACCACTCGACTGCACCGCAGGATCCAGCCATCCTTCCCAAGTTACCCAAAGTTTCGCCTCCGATTCACAAGCGGACGTTTTCTTAATGTTTAACTGCTCAAATTCGGGAAAAACAAAAAAAAAAATCAAGAAAATTCAGCAGTAGCCACAATAAGCAGCATTCTGTTTAAATGCTACCGAAGTAGTTTCTCTTCTAAAAGGCTAAAACCATGTTGTGGCATTCTCCGCGGACTTAGATCTTTTTGTTGCCACGAAGGTATTTAATCAGATAGTAAGCACAACTCGGCCATCGCTACCTTCTAAACATTGATACGTCTGCGCTTCCGTTGGGAAGGACCTCAGCGCCAGTAAAAATCACAGCAAGCTTCAGGAGAGGAAAAAAAGGTTGATTTGTTGTCTTGCTTAGCTGCAGCACATTTATACCCCATCTTTCAAAACACCTCTTGCTTAAAACATGAATCAGAATAATAAAGTACAACCAAAGTTTTAGTTGGACAGGTATTTTTCTTATTTTTTCTTTAAGCTGAAATATTACCAAACTCCCTTTCAAGAGATCAGCTCCAGGTGTGGCTTTGTTTCTCCGTGACATTTCTGTGGCAGCAAAATCCCGGTGGAGAGAAGAAAAATCAGGAGGAACAGCAGAAAAAGATGATAAAATATAGTTACACGCAGCCGATAGCGGTAAGTCTATAAAAGGCAAAACCAGTCAGAATTTTTCAACTGAGAAACTTGACAGAATACTTAATTTGTGTGTCCAATATAGCTTTGGGATTTTAACTCAAAAAAATAGGGAAGGAGAACAGCCCAGAACCCAGTAGTCTCCATAATCTGTTCAGAAGCAGGAAATTTGAGTTAGTTAAACCTCAGCTATGCCTTACCGAGATCAGAAATTGAGTCTGTCCTGCATATCCCAGAAACACTCCCGAATCAAAAGGTCTGTCTTCCTCTTTCCACTCTTCTGGCAAAAACCTTCATCTAACTTTCATTCGAATGGAAATAATTCAAGAAACACTGCCATTTTTGTAAGACAGAACTCTTTTTCTTTAACCAGCCTTTCTGAAGATTCTTCCAAATAACTTTACATTACCATCCCTAATAGGTATTAACTGGAATTACTCTACATAACCACTGCTCTCCCATCAGCCTACGCTCTTCTGATGGATTCCACAGACTACTGCGTTTGACAGCAAACATTCTACAAAATCACAATCCATTACCAGCAATTTAAAAAAAAAAATAATCGGTAGGACAACTACTGCGGACAAAATATAGCAGGGTGTGCCTTCAAGTTTGCGTGTGGGTGTCGTTTGCAGAAGCTGAAGAATTTTGTTAGCAGCATCTTTACAAATACCGCTTCCCAAAGCGCGGGAAGCCCTTGCATGCCTACACAACCATCTGGCTGGCCAGAGATCAGACGCCAGTTTAGCTTTCTCAAAGTTCCATCTCTCTGAAATCAGATGTGACACATCGATCAGCTTTATGGCCAGCATCTAAAACAGACTTTCCAGTCGCCAATGGCAAAAAAAACGGCTCACACAGAGCCTCTGGGGCAGAAAAACATTTCAAGCACGATACTTACACATTCCATTCATCCCAGTATTATTCCTACTACATTTTTAGTACACAGTGAATAAAGTAGTTTTAGCCAACTAGCTAAAAATAGGTACTTTTGCCCTCTCTGCAATGACACAGCGAGGCCCTCCTGCCGGTCTAGATGTCATTTGATAGTGAAGAATGATGAAACCCCCGTAGAGGGACGGCAGAGCTGACGACGACTCCCTGCCCACAGCTACTTCTCAACGGCGCAGCGCGCGTGGCCTTGAAATAACCGGCGAGCTGCTGGTGAAGCACCGCAAACACTTTACCTTCACGCTCAACAGCGTCACTGCAAACCAGAGCGGCGGAAGGACGACCAAACGCCAACCTGCGTTAGCCTGGCATGAGTTACGCCAATAAAAACTTAAGAGAATAGTATCCAGTTTCCCCCATGAGACACTGATATCACTTCAGGGTAGCAAGAACATTTGACACAAGCTTGCCGATTTTTACTTCTTTCAACTGTTCGGTGAACAAAAGAAGGTTTAATCAATTACTTTTTTTTTTTTAAATAAGAGGCAAACATTCATTGAATATGTACTCAAATGAATTATTCGTGCATTCCTCTTCAATCTAAAGTGAAATACCTTTTGCAACATGCTGGCCATTTAAATGTCAATTCTTCATGTCCCCTTCAGTTACTTACCTAAAAAAAAAAAAGAAAAGGAAAAAATTCATTAGTTTTCCATGTTCTCAAATCTATCATGAATACATATCTGGCTCTCCACTGCTCCCCAGTAAGTTTTCAGTAGTTATAAATTAGGTAATACTATTAAGGTAATGGGGTTTGGTTATATTGTTTGTTTAGATGACACGTTTCCACTTCTGCTTCAGCTAAGTATTCAGTAATTGAATTTAAGATTTTTTTTCTTATTGTAGCTTTTTTCCTCCCCAGTAAAAGATATCTAAATAAAATCTACTTGATGCCCTCAGTAATTTGTTTTCCCCATTCTGTGTATTCACTCTGTAAAAGTGTCATTATTGCAGCTGCAGTAACGGAGATGTAAAACATTCCGTAAAAGTAGCCCAATAGTGGCCTTCAGTACAGAAATTCATGCAGGCATTCGTACAACTTCTCAACAGCTACGGGCAAGAAAACCCCTTTTGAGCAGACGGAGCACAGGACAGCAAACCACGACACTTTAGGTGACACACTAGTTCTATGAACTCGGGTATAGCTTTCCCATCCATCTCCATAGGATCCGTATTTTAATCACTTCCGTCATTCGTCTCTCATGGCTTCAGAGATTACACAAGGGCGTATAACAGTTGATCCCACCACATGTCTGAGGAACTACTTACTAATGAGGAAGAAGAAGAAAGCAGCTTGCTGTCAACATTTGCCTTTTGACTCCTTCGCTACTCAATAATTTCATCCTCTTTACTAGCCCTCCCTTTTCCTCCAAAACCATCAGAACCATTTCTGAAGTTGATGCTGTTTTCTTGCTTTCACCACGCTTCATTTTAGAAAAGAACGCTTGTATTCAAGGCTTTTCCCATCCCAACTTCAAATTCTTAATGCTAACCATGTCAAGATCCAGAAATAGCCAAACTTTGCCATTCTGAAGTGATTGAGTTGAAGTTCTCACAAGAGTTGTACTTCGTATTTGTCCAAATGGTAAAATAAGCAAGCCCATTTCGCAACCCTGTTGTTCTCTACGCTGTATAGAAACAGTTTTGGTTACTTACAACATTAACTGGTGTCCTAAAGCACTCTTAGAAACGGCTACAGATTAAAGCACAACTTCTGTGACAGAAGAGACGGCTTCTGAAGAGCACTTGGCAATACCAGGGAGCAATATATATGGACGACGAAGACAGACTGCCAAGCAGCAGTCCCACCGGGCTCCTGCCTCCAACTAGTCACAGTGGCGAGTTGGTTTGCGGACTCGTGAACCCAGGTTAGGAATGAGGGGACTTTGTTTGCTTCCTTGTTTTTGGAGGATCGTGTCTGTCAGCCTTCTTGCTTTAGGGAACAGGACTAAAAACATATATGGAAATCAAAACCTGAAACAGTCACGTAAGCCTATAATCCTGGGAGGAAGAGCTGTAACTGTTTCATCAATTGTTAGGTAAAATCCAGCAAAGCAATGAGTACTGGCACCACTAAATTCAAGTTTCATCTGGAAGATACTGGAGTGACAGTACATATAAGCCCCTGAAACCAGTAACAGAGCTATACCCTCCCACAAGCAGCAGCGAGAGCAGCATAAGCACAACAAGCTCGCAGTTCTCTTCCACAGAAACATGGTTTTTGATGTCATTACACATTGCATGTGTTTTCAACAAGACCTCTCCAAATCAGCCCT
Organism: Fratercula arctica; assembly: GCA_947846985.1. Lineage (NCBI taxonomy): Eukaryota > Metazoa > Chordata > Aves > Charadriiformes > Alcidae > Fratercula > Fratercula arctica. The sequence continues at coordinate 3,151,147 of CANTUZ010000004.1, forward strand.
GAGAAAGAGACAGGCATGAGTTCAGAGCCTCACAGAGGCCCCTAGTATTCCCCCCTTCTCACCCAGGAGCTCTTTTCCAGAGGATGGGCAGAGCCTCCAGCGCAGCCTGGGACCAGCCCACAGGTGCCCAGCACCACTAAGCAGGTGGAAGCATCTTGGCTCCAATCTAGGTGACAGCATCTGTTCTTCTCCAGAACCCACACAGGGAGACCAGGCAACAGCCGCAGGTGTCAACATCTGCAAGCCCCAGATCAATCTCAACTCCCATTAACACATCATAGAATCCTAGAATGGTTCGGGTTGGAAGGAACCTTGAAGATCATCTCATTCCAACCCCCCTGCCCTGGGCAGGGACACCTCCCACCAGCCCAGGTTGCTCCAAGCCCCGTCCAACCTGGCCTTGAACCCCTCCAGGGATGGGGCAGCCACAGCTTCTCTGGGCAACCTGGGCCAGGGGCTCACCACCCTCATAGTAAAGATTTTCTTCCTAATACCCAATCTAAATCTCCCCTCCTTCAGTTTGAAACCTTTCCCCCTCGTCCTATGGCTCCACTCCCTGCTCCAGAGTCCCTCCTCCCCAGCTTTCCTGCAGGCCCCCTTTAGGTACTGGAAGGGGCTCTAAGGTCCCCCCCGGAGCCTTCTCATCATCCATCCCTCTTCTGTGATTGAGCTGCATTTATTATTACTTCTTTTCTATGCTCAAACTGACAGTAATTTTCAGAGTTTACAATACCGCCTATAAAAGGTATAACTGTCTTACATGATCCCTAAGCTACCCAAAATATATCCTTACAGGCACCGATTCTGAAAATAACAGTATTTCATATTGCATCCATACCACCACTTTTGCCATATGCTGGCTTTTTGGACGTTTTCTTAACCAAGACCGCAAATTGAGAGTGATACAAAACCTAAGTGAGACCCAAACCAGCTAAATAGGTTCCATATTTGATCAAAAACTCAGCTGAACTCCTTTAAATCATAACCCCATACTTCCCAGCGTTATGCTCGCCCAAGCCTTCTGAAAAACATCGGATGGAAGTTTCACTTCTCCACATAATGCGCTCAACACCGAACAGAGCGTACGGGCTCAATATGAATTCTGCCCGTACTCAACTAACTTTATTTTAGAATGAATTGTCAATCACTGCCAAATTCAGACATCCACAGTGTAACTTCTGCTGCTTCCACCTCCTGCCAGCCTCCTGTGATGCCTCTGAATGAGCACTTGTTTTTTTCCCCCCTTGACAGAACTCATCATCTTCTTTCAAAGGAGAAAAAAATTGCTCCTCTAAGTCCATATGCCCAACACACGTTTAGTCTTTTTCAAGAGAAATCTAACTGCCAGCTACAATTCGTATTTCTCCAAGGTGTAAGCCCTTTTCAGAATTTCTAATATTATTGTGTTTCAACTACAAGATGTACTTAGCTGGATTTACAATCCAGTACTTTCATCCTTAAAATGACAACTCAATGTATTATTGCTATCTGACCAGAACTCTCTGGTCAAATGTGCTGGTTTTTAGGTTTGGTTCCTTTTCCCCCCCTCTTCCTCTTTAAGAGGACGCATAATTCCCAAGGTCAGCAAGAAAACACATTTATCCTCTTCATCACAGGCACTCGCATTCTTAGTTTTCCTACATTTGTTTGCAACCATGCCCCACTTACCCATTCCACAGGTAATTGAGTGACAATAAAAACTTGAGTGACTCCTTCATTTTTGGTTTGGTTTTTTTTTTTTTGCAGTGCCGCATTTGCAGTTTAAAAACTTAGGAGGTCCCCAGACAAAAAGTACGTTTTAAACTTGAACTACTGCAGCTAAAGCTTGTTTCTGTGGAAAAATATCTTTGTCCTTTGCCATTTGGCAAGTGTTACACCGATTCCATCGCCTGGGGCTCACAACAGAAGAGCTGAAATCAAGACAAGCGCCCCTTGTTGTGCATTAAATCACGGAGAGCGCGCATACTTCAGCTGTCCTTGGCCCAGTCCAGCTGCAGATCACAAGCATTCCACTCAAATGAGGTGTACATTTCTCTTTTATCAGTGAAAAATAGTTACGCGGGGAAACGGCCATCAGACAGGCTCCACACGAGGTGACTCATACACAGATAACGAATCCCATACCCTTTCTTTCACCCAACGTCCTTCATTCTGCACCTTTGCAACCCAAGGCATCTAGGACTGGGCTGACCCAGGCATTTTTTTAGTGCAAATACAGGACATGCGCTGTCAGACTTCATTTGGCATCTCGACCCCTTCCCTCAGACAACACCGAGCACCCTTCGAGCTGAAGGACACTTGTTGGAGGGCAGGTGCTGCTGCCTGCTCCTAGATTCTTCCGTCTCAGCTATTACCAGGCTCCGCAACTGTCACCACTTCTAGTTGACAGCAATAGCTGAAAAGCTTCACCTGGGAAAGTAACCCAGTTCTGTGCACTTAAGCACGTGATGAAATAAGATATAAACATGGTTTCAAGCTCTAGTCAATCGAGAAAGCAGTTAAGCACACGCTTGACCACCACAGTTCTGGAAACTTGTTGTACACGTTACATCTCAGCAACTCAGCTGGTGCCAGAGCATGCAGTAGATCTCCACAAATATGTTTCAAGGATGCTTAAAAAGTCTTGAAGAGTACCTTTTCCCTTCCCCCTACCCTAAAAAAAAGAAATCCTTTGGTCCTGGGTAGCATTCTGTATCCAAACCAGCCGAGTACAGCTTTCATACTTAGATCAGGCTGTCGGCTCAAGGCTGGGGGGGGGGGAACTGTGTTGAAGATCCCACTCCGAACGAGGTAAAAGGAGCATTTGAGCTTTGTGATGCCCACACACCGTGCAAGAACCCTTCCTGATCACCGAGCTCCGCGTTACTCTGCACAGGCATCTCAGTTTCTTCCACGCAGCTGCTCCACTTGGTAGAGTTAAATATTTATTGGGCTGGGGATGGGGAAAGGGGATGCATAATGCGTGCCATAAAGCAGGGAAGACATCAGAGCAACTGATGAGCCATTAGAAACTACATTACTGTTTCCTTCGACACCTGAAGCCAGTCTAGCAGTGCTGGTAGAAGATGTTAAAACGCCTCATCTGCAAGTGAGGTTCACCATTCCTATGAAGAGCTGATGGTGTCTTTTCACACTCCCTCTTTTCTCAATACCATACCAGCATATTACAACCAACAGGACTCTCAGAAACGTCACAGCACACGATAGGCACGGCTTTCTTCTAATATTCGTTTTTAAGATAAATACGGTACCTGTTACAGAGAAAGAAACGATGACCACATTAGGAGCAGGTGTCATAATACCACCTTGATCTACGAGCCCCTAAGCCACACCTTCCTCCCATTTTAGAGGGGAACAAAGATGCAATAGTTACTATGAATTGCAGAGGAAATCGGTACGACAGCTTCAACGCCGAGCTTCTTGTGAAACAGGATTAGCGCTAATGGATGAAGCTGTCTCTTGCCTGTCTAACAGTCAGAAGCTAGCCTCCAAAACACTCTGACCCAAATTGTATTAACCAGCCATTACAGACAAATATAGCTACAAGACCGAAATCATATTTTTCTGACTACTGCGGAGGACTTGAAATGAAAAGAGTTTAGTCCAAACCTGCACACCGCCCTCCGCTCTGTGAAACACTGCCACATCTCCTTCCTTCAGGATCCGTGTCCACCCAATTAGACCAATGAGGAGCTGCCTTACCTTCAAGATACTCCTTCCAGGAGTCAGCAGCGGCTGGTAAAGTACTGCTGTCTTCCAGCCATTAGTGCTCTGGCTCATCCCGCGTCCACCAAATAAATCGCCGCCTTTGGTTTCTTTCCGCGCCAGATTCTTGCGCCTGCTTAGAGCACTTTATGCAAGAAGCAAACGCTGCGGTTTGGTTTTTTAAAATTGGAATACGATTGGAAAAAAAAAACATGTTTTTCCACCCGAGTAACTTTTATCCTTCACCGTAACACACATCGCGTTTAAAATCTTATTTTGAACCGCTCTTCTAAGAAATTCAGTGTTATTTTCCGCTCTCTCTTTTCTGCGACTATTTCTCTGTCTTCCCTTACTTTTGTTCCTTGGTAGTACCGCTTTCATCTTAGCTTTTGAGACAGCTGCAGGGGCTCACAGGAAAGGCGAGGAGCAAGAAAGAAACCGCAGGCCCCTACTCACGACAGCAACGCCAACAGCTACGCATCAGGAAGCTGCGCGAACCCTGCCAAATCACGAAGACCCCATCGAGCCGAACTCGGGGTCACTACGGAAATAACCCACTCGCTCAGTTCATCTTCCTTTGAACTCCAGCGAGGCGCCTTCGACTCGCTCCAAAGAGCCATTAACACAGAGCAAGCTGCAAGGCGGAACAGCAGACTCCCAGGAAACAGTGTCATCTTGCAATTGCATATAGCATTCTGATGCTGAACGCGTGGTCCTTGGCGGACTTCTTGGGGGTCAGAGACTTTTCTTATGGGTATCGGATACACAGGAGTAAGGGGCGCATTAGCCACCGGAACCTTCGCTTTGTATTTTCCAAACAGAAACACAGCCAGTGGGATTTATCAGCGTTGCTCAGTTCTTCACTCGCTCGTTGTGCTTAAAATCAACTACTGGTTACCATTGCTAACAGATAAAGTGAGATATTAACAGCATAGTAAACACACAAGTATTAATTTGTACCCTTAAGACCATTACAAACTACCTAAAATGTTAAAAGCGGTGCGTTAAACCTTAAGAGCCACGCATTAAAATAAATCCACCTATTTTTCTGCTTAAGCACTTTCAAACCCACCGCCCCTGCGTTCTGCTCTTCAAGAGCTCCGCAGCCAGCTTCTTTTCTTCTGTAGCAAAGGGTTCCAGCACCCTGGCAGGGCAGCGAGGCACCGGGGTCACGGAGAAGGAGAACAGACCCTGCCTTTGTGCCGGTGCCGTGGAAGGCAGCGGGAGCCGGGCTGGCGGATACAATACCGTCAGGGCCAGCGTCCGCCGCACAATATGCCCAGTATTCAAAGCACCGATAGCATGAACTCCTTCACTTCGACGCCGGCTTTCCAAGTCCAAAGCTCTTCTCCACATTTCCAGTCAAAAAAAAAAAAAGTCCGCAAAAATAAAATGCTCTTTTGTCTAACTGGAGCTTTACCATTACAGAGCCCAATTCCGCAAACAGTTGGAAGCCATCAGTACCATTTATAATAGCAACTGCGTCAAAACAGTATTTTACCCTCTCTTCCTCCTCACCCTAAGCATCACCAAAGATATTTTCATAGGGTTTGCATAGTTTAAGTGCACTGTGTGCTTATAGCTGTCTACCTTAGAGCACGACATTAAGTTTTGTATCAACAGTAAATTAACAGCCTTGCAAATTCCAATTAAGTCTTGAAGGGTGGGATGGCAACCCAATATACTTTTTTATATACACCCCCACACACACAAGCCCCATACACGCACCATGTACCCACACCCTATATACACACACCCCACACACACACCCCCCACCCGCACCCTATACGCCCACCCTATACCCCCCCACCCGCACCCTATACGTCCCCCCTATACGCCCCCCCACCCGCACCCTATACGCCCCCCCATGTGCCCCCACCCACCCTATACACAACCCCCACCCACACACCCTATACACACCCCCTATACACGCCCCCCCACCCTATACACACCCCCTATACACGCCCCCCGCCACCCACCCCCTATACACCCCCCCCCGCCACCCACCCCCTATACACCCCCCCCCGCCACCCACCCCCTATACACCCCCGCCGCCACCCACCCCCTATACAACCCCCCCCGCCACCCACCCCCTATACAACCCCCCCCGCCACCCACCCCCTATACAACCCCCCCCCGCCACCCACCCCCTATACACGCCCCCCCCGCCACCCACCCCCTATACACCCCCCCCCGCCACCCACCCCCTATACACACACCCCCACAGAGCTATGACGCAGTATTTTATATTTGGTGTCATTTACCTTGATTACATCAATCTTCTTAAAAAGCACTTAAGTGCCAAAGTCTAGTACCAGGATCCAAGGGACCTGCTGAAGCAGATCTAGGCATCAGTAGCAAAGTGACCTACTTAATCCTTTAGGCAAAGGGAGACCAAGTATTTCTGCTCCTCCAACAGAAAAGAAGAACAAGCCAGAGAGAAGAGCTCACGACATCTTTCTTTCCCAAGCAGCTCCCCGAATTCTCCTGCCGTACCATCTTTTTGCAACTGACATCCAAAAAACTCATTTCATATTCCTGCTCACATAGAGCAGTAGTTAATTAATTCCAACTTGGCTTAATGAAATCTATACATTGAGCAAAAGAGATATAATGGGAAAAGCTGGAAACCATTTACTTAGCACTATACTGATGTCAACCATTGTGAGATGCCCGTTTTGATGCAAGTAATAGCAGCGCGGTTGCACGATGCAGTTCCACCTCGGCCTAACCTTTGGTTAGCGAAGGCACAGTACCCATGGACTTGGCTCAGGCCAGCTCAGTCACATGCTTGCTACCAGGTACTTCTGAAGCACCTCACCTCCGGAGCTCTCTTTTGGAAGGGGACAAAACATTCTGAATCCCTTCTTACTTTTCCTGCCCCAGATGAATTATTTCACAGGCCTCAAGAAGATCCTTGGGCAAGACATCCTCTTATCACCCCTACTCAACATCATCTTTCAAAGGTTTTGTTTGTTTGGGTTTGGGGTTTTACTAATGCAATAGAGAAGGCTTGCCATAGTTGATCCTATTTCTACAAGCATTGCACCAGAAGCTTTACTTAAGGACCAACACAACATCAGACACAACAGAGACCATCTCTGCTCCAGAAGATTAGAATCCAGGACTGATTCTAGACTGGAACAGGACAGTGCCAGTGAAGTACAAGGAAACGAGGAGGCGCTCATCGATTGAGTTATGATCGGTTACGGTTACGATCAACATCATAACAACAATAGGGCTGAACACACAATACCATAAAACATACTCGCTGAGAAGCATGCTCTGCAGAAACCATGGTGAAACACCATCAGAAGAACACGGGCCAAAAAAGAAAGGGCTTTGAACATATCAGCATGCAAGGAAAGCAGAAGGCAAACACTTTTAAGCTTCTGTTTGAAGGGCAATGAATATTCTAAGTTCATATTATGATCCGATCAGAAAGAGAAGTCAACAGCTAGTACATCAAGGATGTTGTTTTGAAGCAGGGAGGGAAGAAGCTCTGGAGAACTCCAAAAGCCATAGCTGGTATATTCCACGTTGGAGGAAAAAAGTGAGCCAGCAGATGTTAAAACAAAAGAGTAGAGTTAGTTTCATGTTAACACTTTACTTTCATACTACACCAAAAGGTTCCTTTTGGCGAAGACAACCATGGCATTGACCACCATGATAAAAGCTTGACAAGAGCTGGGAGGATGACTAAGAAAGGCACATGCCAAAAACGCCCTGCAAGAGAAATCCACAGCATTCAGGTTCTACTCATGTAACTGGCTTAAATCCAGTTAAGTCCAGAGTGACAGTAGAGGAAGCATGCCCACAGAGACACACGCACAACCCAACACGTGCTTAAGTGAGTTATTACAGGAAAAGAGCAATAATGAGGAGTGGAGGCGTTAAAAAGAAAAGGAAAAAGTAGTGAAAGCTCTGCTGTTATGATGTCAATATGACAACCCAAGCACAGACAAGGTGCCTAGAAGCGTCTAAGATGTATTTCAGTTTGGACCAGAGACCCAATGTTGTAAATACCTCAATGTCCTCCATACCTTTGGGTCTCCACGTCATGCGATGCGACAGTTTCAAAACACGACCAAGTAAAACTGGCAGCTATTCCTCAGACCATTAGATATTTTTTCCTTTGAAATATTGAAGTCCCAAACCTGCCATTTTCTCTCCAACAGGGACATTCCAGGGAGAGATATCTCATTCATCGCAACATCAAAGCTAAGAAGCATTGGAACATGAAGCCAAACGAGGATCTCCACAAAGCTGCCCAGTCACGGGAAGATGGGGCAGCACCAACGCGCAGCAGTGGAAAAACCACGCCTGCCTCCCTCTGCCGCATCCGTCCTGATCCCACACACCGACTTCCATCCCCGATGGAGCAGCAGCCCCTGGCCTAAGGCCAGCCTCGGCACCCGAGCAGTCGCCTCAGAAAACCAATCCCACACAGAAAGGATTCTCTGAAATTCCTTCTGGATCTTCAACGACGAGTGCAATGGTGTTTTTTCCTTGCCTGCAATATACCATGCAGAATTTGGCCTGTACTTTTGAACAAGGGACAAAGGAGAGATAGAGGGAACAATCAATCAATCGATCTGACATTCCTCCTGTCTCCGAGTAGGGTCAGAGACTAGAAATACTCATTAATGGCCAGTCATTAGATAATTGTCCACCATAAATACACGCCGTTGCTTTCACTGAGAGCACAGAGAGATTAACGCTGAGAGCATCTGGAAAAAAACAAGTAACACTTAGCAGGAATGACTGCTAATTCACTTCCCAATTATTGATAAATTAGGTTATAGCAGTAATGTATTTTGACGCACCTCACCAGCTTTCTTCCTCTGTGACGCAAGAAGATTTTCTTACTTGATCTCAGGACAGGTGTCCTCTGATGACCGTGCTCACGGCATCACAAGGGACTCCTGAGCCCCAGGGTGACAGCGGGGCTTACTGTGACATTCACTGGGTGCCAAGCAGCTTCAGGCTTCAGTGTACGGTTTAGGAAACTAAGCTGAAGGACGCACAGTCGGGACGCCCCCCCCCCTACTTGCGAGATGAAATTATCTCGGCAGTCATTTTGTTTGGCTTCCTTCCTATTTTTTATGCCACACGCTCAAGAGGCTTCAGCTAGCAGTCTTTTATTCAATTAAAATTAAGATGCTGATCTGATTTTTCTAAGAAGGAAGCAGAATATAAGCGTAAATTGGGGGAAAAAAAAAAACACAACAAAATAATCTTCCTTTCTGAGTCTTGCTCGACTTGCAAATGACTGCCTGCTCTATAAGAAGAGATTATTGGAGAGCAGGGAGGGACGACACCTTAAGGAAGGCAAAGGGGGCAACGGCAGAAATCACTGGTTTATTTCAGTTACATGATTCCCCCAAAGCCGGTAGTTCTCGCCACTCCTGAACAGCTGTAATACAAAATAAACTGAATGGAAGGTCACAGAGCGCTCTAGCTGAGGAGGAAAGCAATGCCAGTCGATCATTACGTCCTTACTATGTTAAGGACCAAGCAGGGCTTTTAGTGCTCTTTAGCTGACGGGCTATAGGTATTTCACTCCTCTCAGTAGTTACCGAGCCATTGACGTATGATAAAAAACATAGCCATGAGGATGGCTTCACACAACACAGTTGGAGCGTTAAGCCGCTTATGACCTTGAGGTCAACATTTTGTTGTCCAGTATGGAAAGCCTAGTGAAGGAAAGTTTCCTTACACTCTGGGGAGGTCTAAAGGGCAGGTGGCCTTAGGGCAGAAACAGAGGTTACAGGATTTTTTCCATCATTACAGTTAATTTCCTTTCGAGATATTTTAATTATGCAAGTTAAAAAAACCAAGGGATTCCCAAATCATCTTGTATTTCCTTCAGTCATGAGAAGAGGAAAAAAAAAAAAATACAGGGCTAAAAAAGTTCAGATTGAAACCTGCAGCAGTTCTTTCATTGTGTAGTCCTCCTAGAGCAGAAGGAGGATGAAATCTTTTCCTAAGAAAGGTGAAAAGGAGGAATACGGGTAAAAGGGAAGGAATGAGTGAACAGCAGTAACACATCTCCTTTTTTTTTTTTTAAAAAAAAAAAAAAAAAAAGATGGTTCAGAAAAACCTCTGTTCCACTTCTGTTCTAAGAGGTGGTTCAAGCTGCTTGAGCAAAGGCCACGTGTTTTCCTTCCTGCCTGTAAACGGCACAGGAGATGTGCCCAGAGCCTGACCGGACAGAGTGATTAGCACAGCAACGTACGCAGATGATTTCTGGGCCTATATTCAGACCTAAACGGGCCAAATTCAGCGATGGCCATAATTCAAGGATGGCTCTGCTCCCCCCCAACCTCTTCCAGATATGAAATCTCTTAAACACATACACGGGCATTTTCTTCCTGTTTGACTTGGTTTTAAAACAGAAACTTCTGTTGGGTATTGATCTATTTGGACTTTGCTTGCATTTCATAAAAAAAAAGTTAATGGAATGAATAACCCCTGAGAAGAGTATCCCTACAAGGAAACGTCAGCATGCACTGTACCGTGCACGGGGCTTTCTGCATGATGGACAACGGGCCCAACTACCTCCTATAGTTTGGGTTGAGGCATACATTTGGCCTAAGCATTGAGTCTGGCCTATAAATAGTCCAGATTAAAGAGGTCTAAACAAGCTCTAATTCAAAAGCTACCTCTATTCTTATGCAAGGCCTTGAAGAAAAGCAAAAGGCTATTATTTGGCTCTTTTTTTTTTAAATCTATGCAAAGAAAACAAAAGACTAGAGCGGAGCAACACACACAGAGAAATATAACACAGGAATATCCTGATTTGTCCAGTTTCCTGTAATAAACAAACTTTCTATACTGCTTTCTTCAGCGAGGAGGGTGGGGGAGAATAAGAACACAGAGAACCTGAAAAGATTTCGTCCAGAGCTCTGGAACAATACGAAATATTCCCAGAGACCTTTGGTTTAGCAATGGCACCACTAACTACCGCAGCAGAGCTTCAGAAGCGCATGAGAACATGGGACTAAGCACTAATTACACCCGAGAAACTAATATTCTGCATTAGCCAGAGAAATATACCTGCTTAGATAAGTCCATTAACTTAAAAACACGTGTATGCTTTTGCACAAGCAACTCAATAACCAGGGTCATGCCAAACCCCCAGATATCACTTCCAACTCCGTTTCACTCTCGTATCTTAACTTCTCAAGCAGAGCCACCCCTCTGCAGCCCAACAGCCTTCTCCAGAGCTCCGACAGCTTTTTTTTTTTTTTAAAAATAAACGACGTTTCTTGAAAAAAGAATTATGCCAAAAGCTGTATTTTTAAGCAGAACAAATTAAGATTTCAAAGCCTCCTATCTTGAAAATGATACAGTTCCATGTAAATTCGCCATTTCTGGGCTTTGACAGCAAAAGACAGCCTTTTTCCGCATTATGAACTGCCGACAGATGTTCTCCCCTCTGTTGTTAAACACGTCTTGACAAAAATACACTCAAGTCTTATCAGAACCGGGTGTACCCGAAGTGAGTTTCCCATTTAATCTGCTGTACGCCTCGCGGGCTTTTTTTGTCTGCTTGTTCTAGCACACCGCGCGCCCGGTACCACCACAGCGACAGCTGACAACCGTTTCCCCCTGCTCGCGAAAGCTTTACCATTCAACCTGAACCAAAAGCGTTTGTCACGTCGCACGGCGGCGGCGGCGATTTGATCAGAGGAGCCCACTAGCCTTGTCAGTGCCAGGCCAGAAGGATTTGGTCCAACAAAAAGCTGGATTTCTCTCTCTGGGAGTCCGGGCGTGGAGCAGCAGTGTATTTTCGTGAAAGCACAAGGGAGAATTTCAGGAGAAGAAAATGAGTACGAGAGAATATTTTATTACAGTTAAGCCAGAAAATAACTGTTGTTAAGTGACCAGCAGGATGCTCCTGCCAGCTGACAGCACCCTCGTCAGAATCCTGACAACATGAAGTGAACCTTCACATCCCACTTTCAAATGTCACTAAGACCAAGGATGCCTTCTGCGCTCTACTGCTACATCGTCGTATTTCCAGAATAATAAGCATCACCCGATAGCTGGTCACATTCAGCAATAAAGATGCAAAAAAAAAAAAAAAACCACAAAGAAAAAAAGTTAATCAGAACAGATAGGAGTCCCCAAACCGCAAAGACGATCCTCCAAAATACTCTACCAGGACTTCAAATTCCTTACAAGTCGTAACAAAACATGTTATTCCTCTTCTAGCTATTATGTCAGAGACCATGTTTAAAAAAAAAAAAAAAGGCAACACATCACTAAAATCTTGCTCTTTGTATCCGTTTGGATGACAGAGTCATTCCAGAAGATCTACACAGGGAACTTCGGTTCAGAAGAAAAATAATAAACCCATACATGCAAAAATCAAGTTGGAGGTTTGCAGCAGTTCAAGCTCCCAGCAGCAAGTGAAAAACCCCACAGCTCCATCTCAAGAGCTTTGCTGATTTACACCAGTCTAACCGTGCCTCATCAGGAAGCCCTACCTTGTTAAGAGGATGCTGGTGCAAGAGGAAGGAGCCCCCCAACTAAGACGATTTCGGAAGTCAAACCGTGGTTCTGACCTGCTACAAACTGGGACGGGAGGAAGGACTAGAAATATGGCTTCTCTTAAAGCTAGACCTTGAGACACAACCTGAAAAACAAGGCACCCAAATTAGAGTATGTTCTACGTGAAGATTATCTAATCTCACACGAAGACTGACTTTTACACCAGCATCAGAGAGAGAAGAGGAAAACAAAGGCTTTTAAGTTCACAAGAGAGTGGACAGTGACAGTGTTGCCTTGATGCATTGATACCCTCTCGTGTCATTTTAAAGCGACAATTTCCATCTCCCCAAGGTTTCATTAAGTGGCTGCCAAAGGTCAGAGAAAGAGGCGCCTGGATTTTGCTTAGAGTGTGCTGGTATAGCTGGTTCTTTGCCACAACGCAGCCCAGTTTTTGGCATTACTATATGGAGAGCTGCCTACAGCACATTAAAGAATTGGACTTCAGCCCTGCACGAAGTGTTTCAACATCGGCTCCAACTGTGCGCTACAGGAATTTCCCCATTTGCTTTTTTTCCGCTAATTAGAGAGCCACTAGAACAAAGCACGGCCTTCTGCAAGGTGCAGTGTGTCCTCCAGTTCTGCTAAGTCCAGGAGAGGTACGGGCCATTTTGATCCACTCCGAAGACAATCCTTACCTCCAAGAAGCACGAGTATTTGTTAGAGTTAGATAACATTTACCACCTTTTTCTAACTTGACAACCTACAGGCGCCAACATCCATCTAGAATTTATCTAGTCCTTAATCCAGGAGACACAACAGTTGATGAACGCGCAGTTTCTTAGAGCCTTAACTCGCTTTTGTAGGTACCTGCCTTGACTGGCATACATTTCACACGTATACATCCTCAAGTACGCTGACGCAGAACACAACACCCAAAGCAAGTCCTACGAAGTGCCTTGCAGAAAGCACGCATTTTAAAAAAAAAAAAAAATCTGTTAGAAAGCCTCTACACAGCATTTAGGTATTCAGAACCTCCCTGCACCTGCAGACCATTCACAGCTTCTGAACCCAGGCCCACCAAAACAGCCCTCGCATTTATAATGCCACCGGCTCAGCAACTTTTATAGGCTTATTCTTGACTTCCAACTGGAGAAATTGAAGTTTAGAAGAAGCATCAGCACCACTTCAGGACCGCCTTGCCATTTAATTTATCCTGAACAGCCAGAAAGCCAGCTAAAACCTGATTATTTTTTTTTCCATTAACTTCAAAAACGCAGAAATCCTTAGTGAGGCTTTTCCTCCTGTCTTTCATCCCCCGCTGAAGCAGGTGAAGCCTTTCACCGCTGCTCCGTAAGTATTCTCTCATCCACAGAGGCATCCCCTCCTGCACCACTCTCTGGTTGTACTGTTTTAATGAAGCAGCATTCTACAAGGCTTTGTTCCAGCAACTGTCAGCATTCCAGCGTCTGGGTTTGGGTAGGTTGGCGTCCCATCCTGTCCCTCCTCCCTCCACCCCCAAAGGAGGGAATTGCCCTGGCGTCCCTGCATCCCGCCCAGAGACTGGTCTGAATCCCAAAGGAGACTCCCGGTATTACAAACATCGGTTAATCCATGAGACCGCGGGCACGGACCCTAAAGGAGCTTCCATTCCATCCGAGGAGACAAGCAACTTGGCCTCTTCCACATCTTCAACTACTGTCCTAATCCCAGGTTACGAAATTTGAGGCGTTAATAAGAAGTCACCATGTTTTTCCTGCATTTTTCACCAAATTAAACCAAAAATCTGATCCAAATTCCACAAACGTTACTACAACTCTTCTATTAACTACGGTAGTTTAGTCCTTACAACCTCTTAATTTATTTTTACTCTTTAAAATGCATGAAAGTTTTCACGTCACCTTTCAATGTTTATTGACATTTTTAGAGGAATATTCCATGCTGATTTTAAAGAACACAGTACTACTTTTAACGCTTCTTTTGTTAAGTACGAAATGGCAATTCTACGTTTTCAGGCATGCTCTCAGTACAACGAAAAGTAATTTTTCATCTTGTACAAAGCAGACTATAAACATTGACTGCTGCAGAAAAATAATACATTAAAGATGAGGTTTTTTCAAAGCTACTTAAGGAATTATGAAGCCCACACAGCTCCCATTTAAACTCATAGAAATTGCATGTCCGAATCTCTTAAGCTATGTTGAATACTTAATTATTCCACGGAAGATTTTCCCAGTTTAACAGTAGGAAGTTGAGAGTAATAAATTGATACCATATTTCTGATATACAGTGGAAAAACTGTTCAAAGTAGAAGTGAGCATTTTTTAAGATGCTACAGTTGTCCTTTGTTTTCTGCCCACAGAAATAAACCTCCCCGTATAGTACGCTTACTTTGTCAACATAGCTCTATAAACATACCAGCACAATAGAATCTAAAATCTGTCTCATTTCTACGTAAGCTATAACACTTAACTACTTGTTTTCCCCTTCTACTCACCATCTTTCATCTGCGTAACAGAAGGCGCCCAACCCAAGTAAACCAAATTGAAGGCAAATTTCTCAACTGCACGTTTGGTCTAATCGATTCAGATAGCAGTATCTATTTCAAGCCCTTACTGCCCTCCCTTTATTTTATTTAAAAAAAAAAAAAAAAAAGTATTTTAAGGCTGCTAGAAATGCAACGGAGGAATAGCAGCGCTGTCATTCAGACTGATGGATGCAAGTTGGGTCCATAAACGGCCGAAACAGCACCGTAAGGCAGGTGCAAGTTCTTTCCCTGACATTAAAACAATTGGTGCTGTTTCTTTACACACAACCAGCCCCATATATCTTGAAAAAAGCCACCTGTTCAAATATTTAATTTCAAACAATCTTTCATATTGCCAGAGATGGTTCTAGATATTTCTATTTTTTTTTTAGCAGACAGGTGTATGGACAGGCAAACACAGGATACTAATAAAGAAGTCAACCAGGGAAAGTAATTATTGGAAGTCAAACGCATTTGTAGTTGAAAGAAATTCTTTGGTCTACATTTCTGAAACATCAAGGTTATCGTTTAACCACCGATAACTTCAATTCTTTCCGTGGGAATGTAGTTTTATTTCACAAGGCCTAAATATGTTAACATAAACGTCGCTGCACAGTACTTCAAGCCATGTTTGGAGGCCTGACATGCTCTACATTCTAACAGTCAACTAGAAGGCCTAGAACAGCCCGAAAAAAGCCAGCTGAAGTTGGAAATAGCAGCTTAGCACATTTAGAAGCTGAACTATTAACGTTCAAAATGCCTTGCGAATACTGCCCCTTCCCACAAAGCTTCATGAGCCGGTGTACTAACACCGTCAGTCTTGCACAAAGAGGCGCGTTACGATTTCTTCCTTTCACTTAAATTCCATTCTTGCTATTTCAGCCGTCTGTGGGTCATACTTTGAAGCGGAAGACATCAGACTAGCTTAAAGCCAGTAAATTGCAACGGAGCGCGTAGAATCGAGCAGTTTGATCAGGTAATAAAGCCGTGGCCGTCTTAACTGGCTTGGAGATTGTGATGCCAAACCAGCTCCACCTCACTGAGGGCTTTCTCCAGGAGCACTTCGCTGACCACCAGCAGAAGCTTTGCCTCAAGTTTTCGATATTCCAGACTTCAATGGCTCCTACGCTAATTCTCGCCGAAGCGAGGAAATACGTTAACAGTAGCTAAAATATTTCAACTAGTGCAGAATGCAGACAGCTTGCATTGTCTCTGCTCTCAAGAACGGCTAAGGATTCTCCTGTATTCAAGGATATTCTCATAGTTCACAGTCACAAAACGGTTCAAAAAAGCAAATGATATGCTAGAAGTAAAGGGTGGGGGGGGGAATAAGCACAGAAAAAGCAGTTTTTCAGAACATGAAAGACGTGGGTAAAGGAGAGCTTGAATATGCTGTGCTACAGCAGTCATTACCAACGCGCCCATTAGAACTCAATTAACATGGACGTCAAATACCAACACACAGATAAACAATAAACTACGCTGTGAAATACCAAAAAATGGCTGTTATTTGCCAGTAATTCCATCAGCAGAAGACAATTAGTTTATCACACAATTTCCAATACTGTGTTGCAGTGGTTTGCTTTTTGTTTAACTACTATCAACTGAAGTAAAAGAAAACAAAAGAAAACATTTCACAATTTCACACTCGCCCTCCTCTTCGTACTGCTAGCGTTAGACATGAATTACATGGAATGATCAAACCCAGACAGCAATCTCATCTGAACACTCGATTCAGTTTTTACAGAAGTCATTTCAATTTTCAGTAGAAACAATTTAAAACCGTTTTCGAATAGGTCTGTGGCTCTTTCCCCCCCCCAAAGACCTGAATTGTAATATTTTCCAAGCTCTTTGAAGTTTCTTTTTCGTATTCCCTGCTGAAGCGACCACAATCTTATGATCAAAAACCCCACCTTGAATAGTTGTGCCCCAAATAGTTCGCAGCACATGTAGATATTAACTTACACACCAGAGGTCAGGTATCTCACAGTAAACTTCGGCATATTCTTCTCATACACCGAAGAGTATTTAATGAAATCAAGTCTTCCATACGTTTAAATAGCCAGCCCCTTCTGGTCATAAACCAGCCGAGATGACCTTTACTTCACTGCATGGAGAAGCCATCCTAACATCCACATCAAACGGAGCGGGCAGGTGGCAACAATAAGAGTGAAGATAAGCTGAAGTGACAACGGAGAGCAAAGAAATTCACGCATATCATCCGGACCACAAGGACACCTCGGAAGATGGACTGATACCATTATATCATTCCATATCACATTCATCCTCTCTCCCCTTCATTTCCTCCAAAAACGGAAAGTTGCCACAGTAACGTTGCTTTTTAATACAAGTGAACGTTCCCTCAGTATTCAGTAACTTTGCGCACAACACAAACTAGGACTTGCCTACCTCTCACAGACTGCACGCTGTAAATACAGTACTGCAGTGATTTCCAACAAGTAGCTCATACGAGGGTGGTGCACATCAGCATTTGTGTTTGCGTGAAGGGAGAGGCGATTCCAGATCCATTCGATAAGATTCCCTTTACGGCAACAAAAAGCATGAACTGCGTACGTAAAGTCCGTTAGCAGGAGATAAGGAGAAAAGGGCAAGATGAGAGTAACGCGATACCTTTGCATCTTGCGGCCCCAGGCGTGTGTGTATATATATATACACACACAAGAATTTTTTTATATATAGTACACATGTATACACACATATATATAAAAATATATTTCTCTTCTTGAGAATTAAGTGGAGATGGTGTAGTTAAACTCCTTAAGGGGTAACAGCAAAATTGCTCCCTAGCACTTGCCTTGGCCTTCAAGCTTAGGCCAGTGCGGAGTTATCAGCAAGAAGTTAAAAAAACGATAAAATAAACCCAAGTTTGGACACCTTCAGAGTTATCACGGAAGAGGTTTGCGATCCATTCGCTCTCTCCGCTTACCGTCCTACAAGCACTGAAAGAAGGCAAAGTCGCTTCTGATCCAGCCAGCTTAAAAGCATGTAATTGTTCAAGTGAGTTTTCACACGTTTCTGTCATCTTTTTTTCCATGGGATTTTACAATCAAGTTGTCCAAATGTATTTTCGCCCTCGCTCCTGCTGTGAAAAAGCCCTTTGAAACCAAAACGAAACCCCAGCTTTAGCCAAACAGGGAAAACAGTGAAGCCACCTTATGCTGCCAGAGGCTATTAACTCCGTGATTTGGAAGAAAAGCCTTTGATGGATACATGCCTATAAAACTTGGAGCCATTCTTCCTTTCGATTAGGGCCGCAGCTATTAGGACTCAAGGTATAGGACACAGAGACAAGATGTTCCCAGCCACAGGACAAACATGACAAGCAAGAGGACTGACAAGATACTAAAACCCTTTAGGACAGCAATTGCTCACAGATGTCATCAAGTTTTGCTCCCATAAAATAAAGGAATGGCAAGAGAATCACGGATGAGATATTTTCCCCACCTTTCATTGAGACCAGAGCATGCTGGATTTCGAAATAACTTCCTCTGGAATCCAGACAGCTTGTGAAAATGGCAGGTTTTCAAGAAAACGTATTTAGTCTAAAACATTCTGACCATCATTAGAGCAGACGGTTGCTGCAGTCACTAATCTAATGCATTGGAAGCTTCACCCCCCCATTTCGCACTTCTTCCTCTTCCTTCAGAAACAAAGGCCTCTGTTTTATCCCCTTTTTTTTTTTATAGCCAATATAATAGCTTGCGTTAATTGTCAGTGCAACACATTTTACTCAGGATTGTTGAGAAGTGGTTTCAGTAACATGACTTCCGTCATTTGATTTCTAGTCATTCAGTCGCCACTCAGATACAGGTTAAAGAAATCGCAGAAATTCAGTATAAGATGCAGTTATTCTGTCAATTCATTCAGGTGAAGTGGGGAAAAGACCCCAACGTATCCAACATTTTGATGGTTTTGTTAGGGAAAAACCCAACAAAAATCATAAGATAAAACCCTTGGATAATATTAAGATCTTTTCAGAGAATCACTACCAATATACCAGTACCACTCAGGCCCCAGTATCCAAAATACTCTCAGGGTTTGTGCTGGACCGAGAGCAGGGAGCCTGGGGGTAATTAAGAGGGGCTCACTTCTTCTGCTCCCCCCAGGTAGAGAGCTGTACAGAAATCGCAGCAGAAAAGACGGGATATTTTTGTATCCCTTGGGACAAAGGGAGACATCTCCTGCAGCGGCATACGCTATGCCATAGGAATTCCAGTACATTATTAGTGAGTCATTTCCAAGACTGGAAATAGAAACCTTTTTCTTTTAAGTGCCTGTACACCGTTACCTGACATTATTATGGAACACTAACAGCTGAACACCGCTCACCTCCCAGGGAAAAAAAAAAACAAACCCACAAACCTCTTTTTCAACATTAAACCAACAATTTGTTCCATGGTACATGATAATTTTGTTCCGTCGTTGTACGCACTCCACCTATTGTTTTTCAATCAACCGTTCAAAATCCATTTTCTGTGGAAAAAAAAAGAGACAGAGCTGAAATGCTTTATCTTCCTAAGCAACGTATAGCAAAGAACCTAATATATCAACTATAGGAAGCTGATGGGTCTGCGAACGCCTGCGGGCGGTGAGCACTCAGGGCCATGAAAGAGCAGAGGAGGCAGCCAGTGAAGATGACTTACTGAAACAGGACTCACCAATGCAAGAAGCACTTTGATTAATGGATTTAATTGCATTTATAACGATTTCTGCTGCCTGAATCAAAGCAGCACGTCTGTGAAAGCTGAGGAGTATCCTGGAAGGCATCCCGGCCGACATCTTCCTTTCCAGGCGTGCAACCTGCACCTGGTCCCTGCAGGACGGGGTTCAGCGGTTCCACACCCAGCGCCCTCCGCTCCCAGCGGTGAGGGCGAGGAAGGATGCCAACAGCGGCTGAGGTTCACCCAGCAAGGAGAATTTCAACGACATGCACCCAGCGCCGGACTGCACAAGCGGTTGTACCTTCCCGTCTTTCCGACCAGCAGATCAAACCCTGGTGTAGGAAGTCAGCCCAGCTGTTCCACAGGTCAGAGCACAGATGTATAAATGAAAGCCCCCCTCTAACTGCCGGCAATTAACATTTTAAATCACTGTCACTACTGAAAAAGAACAAGAAAGGAAGAGAGCCCCTAATGCCACGTTTACTTCAGCTCAAATCACAACATCGATTCCTCCGCTTATAAACCCACCCTTGAATCAATCTTTTTCAAAAACGATAAATACTTACTTCTAGCAGTCATCAGCTTTCTGTTTGAGAAATAAATAGAAATAGGAGCTCTTATAAATCGGCGCTTCCTGTTTAATACAAACCACCCTGAGAACTACCTCTTCCGTATAAAGCACAATATGCAAAATTGCTTCACAGATAGTTTTGCAGTTTCCCTGTGGGTAGATTGTAATTGTAAATCCTAACTGAATTCTTTTAAGTAATCCGCATGTGTTAAAAATCTCACCAGTGCCCTACGCCTTTTCCAAGAAAAGCCAAGAAGAACCGGCGTTAGGTTCTCTCTCCAGAACTTCAAACAGCAGATGGGAAAATATCGAGTGGAGACGATTTTTATGCAAGTGGAAAAAAAAAAAACCCAACGTACTGCCATCAGTGAAGCTCAAGAACTTGGACAGGACGATAGGACTACTGCAGCCTCGCACCTGTGCTCAGCCACAAAATGAAAACCACGGTAGTGCTCAGCTATTTTTAACACCGTGTGTTCAATCGGTGTACCACAGGTCAAAACAAACCTAAGGGATCACCATTTTATGCTTTTCTTAACACAGAAAAAAGGGCTGTAGATTCAAAATAGTCATTCTTGATAAGGCAAGTTTTCAAGACTTCTGAACCGTGTAGTAATTGTTCAAAATTAAGTGCCTGCTCTTCGTTTTTCAAATGAGATACATTGCTCGTTTTAAAAAGTTCTCTCCCCCTTACTTTGCAAAATGAATTTTCCGAGTGAGACGAGATGGTGAGTCAAATTTTCTTTTTTACATATATATGTACATGTGCACATATGTATTTTTTTTAATACATATATGATTATTTGTTCCTTCTCTCCAAACTACATTGCGAAGTTGGGGAAAGCGTAAAGGGAAAACTTTTGTTGGGAAAAAGAGAGTGGGAGAGGACAAAGACATTCCAAAATAAATGGAAATGAAGTTTCCAGAACAACATGAAAAGCATTTTTGGGCCACTAGTTGAATAAGAAAAGACTTCTACAGCCTAATGCAAAACAAATGATATAAACATCTGTGAAATTTAACCTATGGGCCCAGATGAAGCTCAATGAAATAGCAGGCGGAAGGCAGCAAAGGGGCAAGTCTCAATCTCTAGTTTCGCAGCAAAGGTTGAAGATGGGATGGAGAAAAGATGCCGGGGGGCAGGAAGGCAAAAGGTTGTCTCTGGAGGAGGAATGGATGTTCTGCTGAAAAGCTAAACTAGCATAGCCAGCCAAGTGAAGACATGGAGCTCTAAATATTTTGTATAAGTTACTGATATTCTCTCAAATAGGAACTGTCAATAAATAAACTCGTTCCGGATGATGATGACAGCAGAGTCGGCTGAAAGGAAGCACAGTTGCCACCTGCCAGGAGAGGAAGGCCCCGAAGAGCCAGGACTGCCCAGGGAGACTGGGAAAGCTCAGGGCCCCGGGTGCCGCTGCGCTCCCTGGGCTGGAATCCGACTTGAAAAGCTCGATAACCCCATAGACGGACAGAACCGCGTCCATCCCGCCTCCTGCTCAAAGCGCCCAGCGCACGGTAACACGCCAAGGGAACGTGGCCAACGTTGCTGAGCTCCGTGACAGAAGTGGGAATATCACATTTACATGACCGGTATTTTGTACGATCATTAAACTCTAACACCATCTGTAAGAAGATGTTACATAGGAGATAATAAGAAAAATATCTTAAGCAGTCTATGACTAATTGCTGTGCATTATGACCCATTTAGGAGGCCTAACTTGTAATTAAAGTTGCTGCACCGAGTTTAAGAACTTTCTGCTCTGTGTAATTAACCAGCCTCCATAAAGTGGTTCTACGGAAACACAAATATTTTGCTTCCGAGCAGACAGATGTCCCACAGATCCACAGTATCTTGTCAGTTTATTCTGCTCATGCTATGAAGCTTAAAATGTAACTTTGTATACACATATTAATTGGAATATCAGAGTTTATGTAGTTCAAGATAACCAAGCTCTTTCCACTTGGTTGAGCACTCCCCATGAATGGAGCTGAACTACTTTCACGAGTTAATTTTCCAAAATCTAAAAGCCTAAATAATTTTAGATTACAATAGCAGCAGTCCCAGGAGTAAACTTTGCGTGCTATTATCACCAAAGCGTAGGAATTCCATGTTTAAGTCCTTGTCAGAGCCTACATTATCTTGTCACTGTAAGATGCAACAAAATTCAGTGCCACATTTAACAACTGGAACCGTCTCCGAGTAGTAGTTCGTAACTGGTGACGAAGAAAGGTTCTTCTCGTAGTTGCCCCAAATCAATATTCAGGATTCATCGCCAAAATTACAAACTTAGCCCCTTTAGCTGTGCACACTTACATGTAAGTATATTATAGCATGAAGGACATGTGTAGGACAGGTTTACAAAGCACGTATTATCTAGTTGTGTACGGGGCACACACTCTTCAAATGTTTCGTTCAACACTATATTTTTAGGGTCCCCCCCCATAAACGGTTGCAATACATTAATCTTCCCAGAGCCCTGTGAAGAAGAAGGACGTATCATCAACCCTGTTTTACCGAAACATGCAATGACTTGCCCCAGGTGGCACAGGAAAGGTGTGATGACGCGGGGAACAGCTCCTGGGATCTCAGCAATCCCATCTCAAAATTCTGGCTGCCCTGCCATCCGTCCTCAGCCATACTTAATACAACTCAATTACTGATGGCAACAAACAGCAGGATCTGACTTTCAGATGAGCCGGTTTGTACAATGAGTCGATCCGTAACTGTTGTCTCCTTCAGACACTTAGATAGATGGGCTGTACGCCCAGCGTGTTATAATAACCCTGAAAAGCTTTTGGCTCAGACTGCAAACATCAGCATTAACTTAAATCTGCTGCTTTGTTTACTAGATGAGATGAGATATCTGCTCCTGCTCTATGCCTAAGTGATACCAATTAATGAGACCCAATTACAGAACCGCTTCCAGCATGAGACTCCAACTACCCACTAATACAAAGTTTCGCCAACTTTAGCTGGTATTTATTCTTCCAAAGCATTATGGTCCGACAGTCACCTTTTTCTTTGCCAGTCAGGGACTTGCCGTGATCTACATTCAAAACCTGCACAAAAAAAGCGAGTCAGAAAGGAGTAGACACCGGGTCCACTCCCGCTGCTTCCAAAATGAATTAACGTGACTCCAGTCTTGCATCCGTACAACTACAGATTACAGCAAAGCCAACTTTCATTTAGACTGCCAGGGAGTAAGGCAGGGAAAAATCACCCGAAAAATTCTGCTCTTTTGGCTGTTTAAACCCATTACTGAGTCCACACAGCCATACAGGTGCTAGAGTAATCCCCGGGTGGGAGAGGGCACCATTCCGAAACAAGAGGCTTGTCTTATTTCTGTAGAGTTACCAACGCAGCAGGCCTGGGAGGGGTCTAATTACACTCCGAACACCCAAGCAGCATCGGAGGCGGTAATTTATTGACCGTATCAGTGTAGCTTCACGCGCAGGCTGAAAAGACAAGTCGAGGATTGTATGCGGACCCCTAAATCGCCCCCGGCCTGCCAGGGGAAGCAGACTGCTCCAAGCCAATGAAGAGATCTCACAAAACAATAAACAAGATTCATAATAAAAACATACTCTGCTTTTACTGGCTTTTAGGGAAAAAAGAGAAAGGTAAGACGCGATTTTTTTATTACTGTTATTTTTAAACGCTTAGAAACAAGTTCAGGAATCATTACCAAGACACCCTGCTGGAATCCACAGTCACTAATTACCCAGATGGGCAGCTAGGGAGCCGAGCCAAAAATCCATCCAGGTCACCGGAATGCTTTTTATCAATCCTAGCAGCCTTCAGATCAAGCCCTACAATACCAGTGCTGGCTTATCCTTTAAACTCAACTGATAGTTACCATCAGGTGCCAACCCGCGCGTGGCTCTGCCCTTTTCAAAGAACGTAGATGGGGAAACCATGACATGCAACACAAAACCGAAGTAGCATAGAAGACAGATCAGCAAAAGAGCTTGTTAAAACGTGTTTTCTCGCTTTTCTATACCAATCAACTCCCCCTTTGTGCTACCAAAAAGTGAAGGTTTCCGAGCAAGAAGTGCAACAGACTCACGAAACATTTTCCAGCAGTTAGCGCATGCTACTTTGCTTCCAGCAAAACATCCACAAATATCAAGCCCATTTCACCCAAAAATGAGAAGCAAAGAGCAACAGGAGTACCTCAGAGACACAACCCCATTAAAAAAAAAAAAAAAAAACACAACACACCACATTCATGGCAGTTTAAGCACCTTCTTAGAGTATGTTTTCCCTCTTCAACACTCCACCAAAAGGAATAAGATACATCAGCTGGCTAGACATAACCGAGACTAAGTTTCTAAAGATGAATTTATATCGCTGGTAATTCCTTCCCCCCCCACCCCATATGACAAGACAGGATACTAGAAGCAAAAGCAAAGGTTTAAAACCATCTGTATTTTGAACATCTGACACGCCCAAGGGCCTTATTCAATGCTCCATCCTCAGCTTCTGCACAGTCAGAATCGCGACACTGCTGCCAACGAAGCCCTAAGCCTGGAAATTTGGTAACGCGCCTCACATGAGCAGCCTCTACAGTCAGCTGTTTAATAATTGCCAACACCAACTAGTGTTGCTTGATCATATTACGAGGGAAATTGAATAAGAAGCAAGGGAGTTAACTTCTTGTCTACTATTGACGCTCCTTGAGGAGAAAGAAAGGCAAGGAAGAAAACCTCACGAACTGAGGATATTTTGCTTCCCTCAAGCCCTTGTTCATTGTAACGCAAGACCCAGAAACCCTGACGATCTCCTCTAGCAGCCCCCTCCCATCACAGTAAGCAGAAAAAAAAAGTAATCTTGCAGACATCTCTTCACAGAGGATACAGCAATTATTGGCAAAGCCCACTCTGCATCTTCCCAACCATCCTTCTGACCCAAGGTCCAGCAGAAACGCAGAGCTCGGCACAGCCGAGAAAAGCCCCCCTTTCCACAGGATGCTTCCGAAGATGCGGGGAGAGCACCTGTGCCTGGCAGCCCCGGACCGCTGCTGGATGGCAGGGGAAAATCTCCCCACCTCTATGGGTTCAAATAGGGGTTTGCTGTCCCATGCCCCCCGTCTGCCTGACGCATGACTTGGCCAGGAGGCAGAGTTCCTGTTCCTACGGAGGGGGGGGAAAAATCAAGTGCAAAAAAAATTAAGAAGAAAATAAATGTCTGATTATTCCTTATTTTTATAGAGTTCGGTGGTTTCTTACACAGTGCAAGTTCTGGGGTCGCCACAGACAGACACGAAGAGCGAGGAAAAAAAAACCACACACACAAAACAAAAAAATATCCGTAAAAAGACAAAAAAAAAACAAACCCAAACCCCACCCAAGCCACAACCAGAAGACCCTTAGAACAGCTCTAGAGCGAAAGGGACCGCGGGTGACTTACGCCCCGGTGCGCGTCCGTCGCCAGCGCCGCCTCTCCGCGATCCTCCCCCGGCCGAGCCCGCGATGCGCGGCTGCCGCAGCCCGCCCGCCCCCCCCGGGCGAGTGACAGGGGGGGACAGCCCTCCCCCTTCCCCACCCCCACCCCCCCCCCCCGATGTCACTGCCACCCCCCGCCAAACCCCGAACACGAGCAGGCAGGACGGCACCCAGCCCGCTCCTCCCCCCCCACCCCCCAGCGCTTACTCGGGGATGGGGAGGGATAAGGGAACCGCTCCGATGCGGGGAGAACGGCGTCCAACAGGCTGTAAACACCACCGACACCTACAGCTGCTTTTTATTCCCCCTCTCCCCCCCACTTCATCCACTGGGAAGGGGGTACGACCTTGATTTCGTTGCAGACAGGGGCTGGCCAGTCCCAGAAATGCCAGCAACGGCAGCAGTGCCAAAGCTGGGGGGGGGGGGGGGAGGAAGGGGAGGACAGAGGGAAACACGAAAAAAAAAAAAAAAAAGATAAAAAAATCAGCTGCTTCAAAACAGTTTTGGTGAGCCAGCCTTGGCCAGCCGACAAACCATGCTAGTTTTGTTTCCAAAGACGTCGTAGTTCGCTTCACTGCTGCCCTGTAACGCGCTGCTGCGACTACGGCGCTGCTAAAATAATACAGTGCAAAGACAAGAAGTCCAAGCCAGTGCTTTTGAGTACAGCATCCAAAGGCAAAAACCCTGGGAAAGGACAGGCTGGGAGAACTAGGGACAGAAGGGAAGGCACGTCACGGGACAGGGCTGGCGGAGAGCGAACGGCGCGTCACCACCGCCAGCGAAACGCAACACGGAGACCCCGGCTTCAACGGCTCCGTGTCCCGGCTCTCCACGGGGTAATTCAAATGGATTGAAGAGTAATTCCAACTGCACTGGCCGAAACACACAGAACAAGACTCAATACTATACAGGGGGAGGGGGGGAGGCTTGTTTGGTTTCTGTAAAGGGAGCTATCACAAGATTAATAGGGAGCTTAAGCTTATGAAGTACCAAAAAGGTCACTCGATATAAATGTCTCATTAAAGCAACTTGTTTTTTTTTTTCCCCTCCATGCCTTGCTGCCTTTTACTTTGCCCTCCCCCCCACCAATGAACTTTAAGGGCTTCAAGGAACAAGTTTAACACAGGAAAGCAGAGGCTAATTTCATCACAAGGATTTAGGTCAACTTCAGTTCAAGATTTAACCAGGTCTCATTAAGCTGGTTGTCCTGCCCGGTTTAGCTGAGGGCCACGTTCTCGTAACCCCGCGCACGGCAAGCGACAGGAGTTCTCACACGCATTTGCTACCCTATCCGATCCTTCATATTGCAACTCTCCTTTCCGAGCACAAAATAAATCGGCGGAACATCGCTGCAGCGGAGAACAGAGTCCGTCAGCGAGGCAGCCGTCACCTCAAAACAGAAGGAAATCTTCTAGGTCAGCAACACTAGGACTCGTTTTCTAAAGGGCTTTCAGAACATACCAACATAGGAGTTTCCAAAAATGCCATCATTCACCATGTAGTTCAAAGATGACAGGTAACACCTCCCATTCTTCTTCTAATATACCACCACTTCAGCGTAGAATGGACAAGGTTTAGTGCCATTACGATTTTGGGGCTTCCTCAGTGCAACAATAGACTCTTAACAGTGAAGGGTCCAGGGTATTTTCCTTGCCTGTGCCATCTTCTAAGGAAAAAAAGCTCTATATTAAGCACATAAAATCTTGTGGTGCAAGCACACAGATCTTGAAGCCCGAATTGTTTCAGCTGCATACGGTTTGATGATTTTAGGAAGAAAAGATTAACCCGCACACACGAAGAAGTACCAGAAGATAGGCTTCGATCTGCTACTAAAACCAGAAGATTGGAGCAAAGGTTAAGGAGAACAGGAAGTACACAGAAACGCGAAAATAGAAATAAACTCTTTGTGATGCTATACACATTAGCTCTGGTCAGTGCTATCCGGAACCGCTTCCGATACAGCTTTAACAGCTCTCAATAGTCTTCCCACTAAAACTGTAAACGAAGATATTTACATTGAAGATGTTTATGTTGGAACCTTTTTTTTTTTTTTGTAGTAAACGTCTCTTTCTGTACTTTTCCTCCCCACCCCCCCCCATCCAAATTAATTGCATTCTGCTTCCACACCACTGACATAAAACAACCGAAGCGACCTACAGCTTCATCCCAAGAGCAAAGCAAGAGGCAATATTCTTCCTGCAGCCTGATGAGGCAGGGAATTTTGAATCCTGCAGCACAAAACATGCACCAAGTGCAAGCCGAAGGGAAGCCAGGAATAAAGCAAGCCAGGAAATCGCTGCATTGAAATACGTGGCATGAAACATTCATTTGTTTTTTTCCCCCCCCCCCATTCCTCCCTCTCTCATTTTCCAGATACATCTAAGTTGTTTCATTCATAGCGAATGAAATCGATAATGCTTTTAGCTCTGAGTCCATCAAGAGTTCAGCATAATGCCGCATCCCTTTCAAATCTAACCCATTCCGGAATTAAACAGGAGCGATTCCCAAGCGTACAAAAATATGCTGGAGCAGGCCCAGCACAGCCATGTAGGGTGAGATTTTTTTTTTTTTTTCTTTTTTAAATAAATACATATATACACACACATATACATTGGGGCTCTGAAAAGGATGGGGAAAGAAAGACTGTTCCAGTGCTTCTCAGTGGACTGCACGGGGCATCAAAGCAGCTCGAGTAGGAGACTCTCCTCTCTCGGGGTGGGGGGGGAGGGGGGAACAAGCCATTTCACTCATTAAAGCCTTTCTTCCATGCTTCGTTTGCTGCCATTTCAGCAGCCCAGCGGCAGCTGCCTTGCCACGGGCAGAACGGGACATGCCACCCAGCTCAAGCCAGAGGCTGCGCTTTTGAGGCTGGTAACTTGTGACTCAGCTCAGGAACAAATTAAAAAAAAAGCCAATCAAACAACAAACCAAACCAACAGGTAACGACCCAAATATCCACTTCAAGGAGGACGTTCATATCCACTGAGCTTTAGAATGTCTTTCCCATCATGGAGTTAAAGTCTTTCTTAACCCGTCACTAACCAGCAGAACGAGGAGCCGTTTTCTCCTGCTGGAGAACACTTCGAGGGTTTTACCGGGAAAGTAAGAATTTTCTTCTTCATAGTAGCAGACTACTACAGAGCCCTTCACGTGCTACCTCCTAAACCACTAAACAAGGGACAGTTTTCCCCCTCCTGGCAGAGGAAGCCAGAGACTGTGAGAATCACTTGCCAAACACATGTCTACAGAAGAGCTTTGAATTACAGTAGGTCAGAGCCTTGGGTATTTCAAAGGCCAGCTGGTTGGTTCGGGTTTGTTTTGTTGTTGTTTTGGTTTTTGTTTTTTGGTTTTTTTTTTTAATTTTTTTTTTTTTTTAAGTTCCATTCCTCATGACAGTTACTGCAGGAAGATAATGGCAACAGCAAGCCTGGAGATCCCTCTCAAAAGGACCAGCTGCTAAAGGGATCCATCAGAAGTTTTATATGGGAAGCAAATCCAAGTTCTTCCCAGGGGAGTCCTCCACCTGTAGAATGAGCAAGATGACATCTACCCACCCCTTTGGGTCCTGGCCCACTCAAAAAAAAAAAATATATTATCTCTTCCCTGGTGCCAATTCTGTCCCTACCTTACCTATCCATCACTAACACCAAACCAAATCCCATGGAGTCACTTTCATAAGTAATGGGAAAAGCAAAGCAGCAGCACAGCACTGACGTCCTTGACTTCCTCCTCCAGAACCTGGTGGCTTTGAAGGGAGGAGCACGAGGAAACATGATATGGCCAAATTAACAAGCGATGGATGCAAGGTGTTCACTTTTTGGTTGAAAGGGTAACTGGAAAGAATTTTTTGATACTGTTTCCATTCTTCTTCACTGTCGTTTGCCTTCCCTCTCCTCCCCCTCAAAGCCTTACTGGCAGGGGAACCTAACTTCATTTACAGCATAGACAAGAGGAAGTTCTCTGCTATTTGTTCATTTCCAGCATTACGTCTTCCTAATTAAATTTCAGTGCATCTCTGTTTAATGTTTGGGACATAATTGAAGCAGGTGGTTCCTACAGTTCAGCCACCAGCATGAGCCAACCGAAAGATTTTCCAAAGCTCACGACAGGAACCAGCACCTCTCAAACAAACATATCTACTCCCAGGGGAGCCAGAACATAGCAAGAAGCTTCCACCAATGTGCCTGGAGATGACTACGCCGTCATCCTTACAGACAGGCTGGATTCAATCTGTGATACGCAGTAAAACTTACATTCCAATTATTTATTCCCCCCCCCCCAAAAAGCTATAGTCTTGTTATCGCATCAATTCATCCTACAGACTGTGGAAATCAGAGCTACGGTGCTCTATCTCCGAGATGACAAAATTTGCTATGAAGTACAAAGCTTGGGGGGGGGGGGGAAGGGGAATAAGTCACATTTCTGCTAATTGAGCATAACTTTTCCCCAGGCTTTCACCTACCCCAAAGCGCTCCTCACCATCTTTCGGGATTAAATTCACTGCAGAAGCCTGTGCAACGTGCCAAGTGCCACCTGCCCTCGCACACAGACCACGGCAAAACCCAACTGCCAGCATTTATTGAGGATACTTTTCCCACTGCACCTAAGGGATGGCCGGGAGAAAGCCTTTTGAGGGCAACGAGCAGATCCTGAAGCCGAAGAGCAACACGCTGGCAGGAGGTGGTGTGAGTGGGAGGGGGTTTTACCATGTCTTCTATTTCCATTTAAAAAAAAAAAAAATTTAAAAAAAAAGTTTTCAGTATTGAGATACACCCCCCCATCAGCCTACAGATTAAGCTGTACTTTTAAACACAAGCTTCTTGTTAAACAGTAACAATTAAAAAGGAAAAAAAAATACCACCTCCTCAGCACATCATATATTTTAATGGACCCATCCTTGACACGCGATACGAAGGCAAATTGGTTTCCTGTCAGGCTGACTCAGTCTAATGGACTTTCGAGCTGCAGTTTTTCCACTCCTCTTAATGCCTCGTTGCAATGGAGATGAGCGCTCCGCGCACAGCAATGCCATCTTCTGGCACAGTTCCTGTGAGAAAGGCAACTTGCTGAATGCCACTAAAAGAAAGCTCCTGTTTGGGGAAAACAGAAACTCAAGACCCCACAATAAATCTCGGGTTTCCCCCCCTCTCTACTGCACGTACTATCGGGCTCTAATTGTTCGAGGGCCTGAAACGAAGCAGCGAGAACGCGCACAGCGCGCTGTGGGAGCAAACGCGCTCGACCGTCTCTTACAGGCACGCTAAATACATCGCATTTACACCAACCCCAAGGTAAAAGCACCGCGGCTGAAGACATGGGTGCGTTCACAGCTCATCCGTGCAGGAACCGGGCAGGAAGGGCAAGTTGTCAAACAGAGCCGGCTTTGGACATCCCTGGGAAAATCCTCTCTCCATCAGCAAACGTTTCACACACCTGATTTATTTTACTTCTGCATTCCCAGCCAGAAAGTCTATATTAAGCAACAGCAAAAATTGAAAACACGTGCTATTTACATTGAAGAAATAAACAATTCCTAACTTCCCCGCAAGTCTGACTTTCTCCTGAACCACCTCTATTTGTCATTTGGAGCTACAGTAGGACAGGCTTAAGATAAAGATTTCCCACTCAATCTGATACCTATGCTTCTTTTCCCCCCCCCAAAGTTCGCAAGGTTCATGTAACAGTATGTATTAAGAGCAGAGATTTCAAAAACTGAATGAGCAAGTCAGATCTTTAGCGCTACTCCGGAATAATACTCGAGGAGAAACAACAGCGTGGAGTTCTTGTGTTTCACTTGCTCTCCAGCAATGAATCCTGTCAAACCACTTTGTGAATGACATCAGCCACTCCGATTCTCATATATTTGTTCGTTAGGAAAGCATCACCTCCACGTAAGTTATTTTATGGAAGAACTGTATATTTTAAGTGCTTTCACATGAGAAAAGTATTTCGGGCTGTAATTTGTAATACTGCTGAACAAAGCTGAAAGCGTTCTGCTTTCATTTCCAATTTCTTTCGTGCCTTTCATTGTCTTGCCTCTGCTCCTTTCACACTCTCCATTGGTTTTATTTTCCTCATCTCTCCATTTCCCTGCGTTTCTTTCAATTCCCATAAAAAAGGGCAACTTTCCCCAACTGCCCTGTACAAAAGTTGCCTTTCTCTTGCTACTGTCCTAAGTTAAACGCAGTTTTTATAGATGGCTCCTTGCGTAAAGAGTATAGCCTCCATCAGTGCTTATAAGTAACCTCTTAACATACACAGTTGCACAAAAACAAGCCAGAAAACTTTTTTTGTTTTAGAAAAAAATACCAGTTGCTTTTTATTTTAAAGAATAATTTCATAGGGTTTGGACTCGCGTTAGATGTGTGACAAATACCACCAAAACCATTCGCAAAGCACTTCCAGTCCTAGATTTCCGTCTTATGATGGTGAACACATTACCAGGCTGTCCCATCAGAAGTCTCCTCTCGGAGATCAAATGATCATCAGATGCTTTCTGCATTGCCAAGTCCCCGTCCTCCTTATGGCCGGAAAGAGAGAAGGCAGCAGGAGAGTTTGGGTGCTTCTACAGGCACAGCAAGAGAGTCACCTGCCCGCCCACGGTACCAGCACGGCCAAGAGGTGCATCTTCCAAACCCCTCATCTTTCAATTTGGGCTTCCTGCGCTGATGCTCACAGAATTTGGGTTTGTTTTAATATCAGTTGGGGAAAAAAAAAAAAAAAACCCCAGCCGTGTTGACGAAGCCGGCTGTCTTGGCCTGGCGTGACTCTTAGGGCTGCGCCCCAACAGAAGGCACCTCGCGATCTACACTGCTAAAGCATTAGAAAGAGACGAGAGGGAGAAACAGACAGTTTCGCAGCCACCGGAATCGCTCTAGGAGCCGCCCAATTATTTGAATTACATTTTCAAGTTGCAACATGAGTTCACCTCTCAAGTCTGAAGAGAATCCGTACAGGGAAAAACACTGTCTGAAGTGAATTCTTCGGTGTCTAATAAAGAGAAAACCCCAAGTAAACTGTTTCCCACAGTAAGTGTGTCTAGGGACTCTTGTTCCCACAGATTCCCATTAGACTAAGGTCAGGAGTGACAGACATGCTCCATTCTCTCACCAATTCGTACTAGTCCATAACCATTCCCTTCGAGAAATTTTGTATTTAATCTTTCACAATATCAAATATTTTGAGACGCATGTGCTTTGATGCGATTCTCCGCTCATATTCTGAGCAAAAGAGAGGAAGCGGGTCTGGAGGCATGGCCTACAGTTCAAAGGCATTTTTCAAAAATTGTTTTGTCTGATAAGCCATTTAAGAGCCAGTGTACAAAAAAACCCCAGAAAACCAGCCAGACAGGCACTTCCAAGAAAATGAGATTATTACTGGAAGTATTTTCAGTTAAATAAAGCTTATCCTCTGGACACATTTCCATAACAACCACTAACACTGTCCTAACAGACGCGGTGAATAGACCAAGTAGACAACCACAGTCACTCCAAACATGACGCTGAAGAGCTGACACCACCAGGTCTGGTTTCAAGGCCCATTCAGCCGAGCACTGTGTTTGTTTTTCTCTCTGTGGGGGAGATCAGTCATTCCAAATAATATCGCTTGGGACTTACCATCCAAACCCTCAACCCCGTCTCTCTTTTTTTTTTTTTTTTTTTTTTTAAGAGTATTTGGATGTTCCAAGTTCCCTAATCATCAAGCAACACAGTCAATAGCACGGTTATGTCTAGCAAATACACAAGAGCTGTCGAAGAAGCAACGCTCCAGCAGCGCAACGGATATGGAAACGGCGCCGCTGACTTTTTAGAAGCTGCACGTGTAGTTTTCCCTTTGTTTATAAACCTGTCAATTAATAGTTTTAAAACTACTCCACTATCTCAGCAATTTAAGCATTAATGCATATGATACCAGGACAAAAAGCAACCTCAATTTTTTTTTTTTTTTTTTTTTTTTTAAATCTTAACACTTCCATCTCACAAGTGGCACAGGAGAGTCTCAGTACAACTGCAAACGGTTGATAATACAGCAGAGGTGAGCAAGATACAAGCGGCAAGCTCAGAGAACAGCACAGCCAAGACAAGACACAGATGTCTGAAAGCAAAAGCTATACTCTTACCTCAGCTACAGCAATTTTCCCCCTCTGTGTTAGAAAACGGCAGGCTATCGGACAACTTTGTTTTGGTTTTTTTTTTTTTTTCTTCAGAGAGATGGTAAATCAAAATCTGGTCTCCAATAGCTGTAAATTCAGCCTCTCATAAGATGAGGAAAGAGACAACAACGAAGAACACGGCACTGATTTCAAGATCTCCTTATCTGAGCCGTCTTCTCATATAGGTTTAATGGTTCGACCTTTGCTGGCTCTGGCACATCTACAGTAAATGAAGACTTCTCTTCCCACAGGGATACCCAATATATGAAAAAGCTTAGAAAATACAAGCCAAATCAAATTAAAAATCACTTAGGGCCATATGTAATAATTCTGCAGATCGGTAGCTGAACACGGTGGATTTTTTTTTTGTCCCCTATTGAGTCGTCTCTTCAGAGACAGCCCAACTACATGAACAAGGTAATCTTACACGCGTGCCTAGAGGGTTCTTCATGCAACAGAGCTGTTTAAATATAGTCCTTCTTCTGCAAGGGCAGTTAAAAGCTTGAGGAAAGCACAGAAGACCGTCTGTGATACACAAACACATTCATACACAGGACATCCGAAGCCTGTACGCTGTTCAAGTATTTGGCTAGTCCAGTCGTATGACTTCTCTCAAGTTCATGCATCTGGGTAAACACAACCGTTTCCCATGTCTACTGGTGTCCAAATTCCTCAACGAGTAATCCCAAAAATGTAAATTTGGAATCCGAAGTGAAGTATGCGTCTTCTCAAATCACATACACCAGTAACCCATTTTCAACAGTATTTTTGTCTGGCAACACAGTCAAATAGTGGGTTCTGGTAGCAACACCCAGCGTGGTTTGGTGGTTTTTGGGGGGGGGGGGGGCTTTTTTTAACAGTTTTTTTTCTCCCCTACCCATATTCACAGTCATGCGAAATGGTCTCTCCTCCCTGCAGTTTTGAAATGAAGTGAACCAAAACAACGCAGCTCTACATGGAGCTTGCATTTGGGGTAGCAGATGACTCAGCTGCTGCCCTCCCCCAGGGTTCTGAGCCCCTTTTGACGCCTCGCTCCCTGTTCTCTTTGGAGCAGCAGCTTGTTGCCAGCCGCGCAGATCAGCTGCCAGGTAAAACAGGATTACTGGATGTCCCTTCTTCAAGGAAGCGAGACACGAGTTTTTTGTCAGGCAGGGAATCATGATTGATGACACCCCATCTCACAAAAATTGAGACAGACTTCTTAAAATACTTTTTTTTTTTTTGTTTAAATTGACATTGACGCTGATCCGCCCTGTAAAAAGTTAACACTTGCTGTAGCCTCTGTAGATACCGACAAATAAAAACCTTAACATATACAACCTGCCTCAACCCAGACAAGAAGTTAACCTCGCCTGCTCTCTGCAACATCTCATTAAGGCTTAGGAAAGAGGAGAGAAGATTCCCACCTTTCCCCGATTCCTTCTTTCCAACTGCTCTGGTCACAAGCATAAAATTTTCACGTCAGTTTTAGAACCTCACGGTGGAGGTGGATAAGTCTTCAGTCTAATGAATGTTTAAATGTAAGTAATATACATCCAGGTGCAAGACTGCTTTCATTTTTGGCAGAATATAGACCTCAATGGAGACATTTAATTACCATCAAGGGCTACACTCTATCTTCAGATGGGCTTGTAAAGGTTTTCCTTCTACAGGAGCTATGTAGAACCGACACAAAACGCCCTGTACAAGCCACAATTCGGTACTTATGAGTTAGAAGATAATTTCTCCAAATGCATACTGATTCCTATACACATAATTATGTTCTTCTAAATTTGACACTTAAATTGCATAAAAATTATTACTTTAATTACACATTAAATGGGTTTTGAGTGGAATATACCGTCATTAACATAATTTAAAAAGCAACAGAAACATCACCTTTTACATTTATTCCCTGGCTTTCACTGGATTTTAAGTATAGAAAAAGTCAACGGCTCAGCTGTCATGATCTATGTTACCATGGTAAGTGTTCTGCCGTACATAATTCCGCCTTCCTGCCAACGGGCACCAAAAATACTTATTTGTGTCATCTCTAAATGAGAAGATTTCATTTGCCATTCCTGCATCGAAGTGCGCTTCTGAAAACACATCTATCTTCGTAATTGCATTTAGGTCGGGTTATTTCATGACAACTACAGTCATTATGACAGATATTACGAGTTTAAGACAAAGATTCAAGAAATCATCCATTTACAGTAAGAATTTATCATCTTTGATTTCACAATACTTCATTTCTCCTGCTCTAGTCCTTTCAGCTTTCTACAATATGAAAAAAGTCTCTTTAGAATGTACCTTAAGCCAGTATTTTCCGATTTTTTAGTTCCGGACAAGTGTATCATTGCGTGCTATTCTAGCCACTTCACTAGAAGAAAGTAAGTCTAGACGGTTCAGTGCAATTTCTTCATTATGTATAAAGTCTTCGGTACACATGCTTCCCATTAGATCTTTAAAAATATATATGTTACCAAAGCAAAAGAACAGAGATCAAGTAAGCCTTCATTTATCTTTCAAGGGAAAGCATTATACTCTTTTGAGTAAGACACGATACAGCCTTTTTCACAATAGTGTATCGTCTACAACTGAAGCGCTGTTATAAATAGCCAGCTTCGGACCATTTATTATCACAAAATTTCTCTCGGGAATTGTTCAACAAAGCCCCTCTGTGCACTTAGAAATTAATTCTGTAGGTTGCACGTACAAGCCCTAGAAATTCCATTTGAAATCCAGCTGAATTAAAATTCGAGACAAAAGGAGTATCGATACAGTATTACCTCTCCAACCTCTTACATGGATTCAGTTTACATCAAGGTGTTTTTTGGAACACAAGCTCCCACCACTCTAAATAATCATTGGCAGTGTACGCCACAAACAGAACTTGACTAGAAAGGATTAATAACGTGTTCTTTATGAAGCCCTGAAATGTGCTGCCCTTAAGTGAATCCTGATTTTGTGACTATTACAGAAGCAACACAGACTAATAAGGGATTTTAAGCTGTAGCTGAAACTAAGGTGACCAACTTCCTCAATTCTTTGTTAAATAGCAACAGGACAGATAATTGGTTTATGTTCTGGGTTTGTTTGTCATAGCAATAGAGTATTGTAGGAAGCTGGAGAGTTGACTTGGAGCTCGTTTTTACAGTACATGGCATTTCTAGTATTTCAAATTGATAGATCATAATTAGCATCAGAGTCATCTGGTCATTCTATTATTAATCTCAAAAAACAAAAAAACACCCCATGATGATGTTGCTCAGCAATTTTCTAAGACCGAAATCAATCTCTACATTAACTTGATGAAAAGAAAAAAAGAAAACAGAAGTCACAGATGCAATACACTCACACTTTCAGGGGAAACTGCTCTGGGGAAGAGACGCGTACACTGCGTGTTGGTGATGCACCAGCAAAGCTCAACATCAAGAGCTCCCACAGGCACTAGGTCAAATTAAAGCTCAGTGGGACAACAGGAGGAGTAGAGGTTGGCTACCTCCTCACCTTCCAAATGCCTCAAAGGACAGATCCTCCAAGAGGCTCAAATAATTTTACAT
Source organism: Fratercula arctica (assembly GCA_947846985.1). Taxonomy (NCBI): domain Eukaryota; kingdom Metazoa; phylum Chordata; class Aves; order Charadriiformes; family Alcidae; genus Fratercula; species Fratercula arctica. Next base: position 3,188,273 of record CANTUZ010000004.1, read on the forward strand.
TTGCAAAACTTTCAAAGGCAAGCAAACTACCTCGCATACGTGTGGAAGCTGACACCAGGTAAAGGTCTGGGTTTAGACGCCCCCCCCTCTCCTCCAGCACCCCAAAACAGGCACAGTAACTCAACTGACAGGTGCCAAAAATACCAGACTATGTTTACTTGAAAGCTGTGTCACTGTCACATTACAGATAACCAGAGCTTTCTTCCACCACACTTGTAAATGCAAAGGTTTGTTTGAACAACACTCTGGGCTGTCTGGTGGGATGGGTCAACTCCCACCTTGCTGGATGCGTACACTACCATAAAAGATAACCCAAAGCATCCAGAAACATTGCCAGTAGCACCTAGTAAGAGCCAGACCTCCTCCGCCCCACAGAGGATCCCCCAGCCCTCCAAGTGCCACACTCTTCCAGAGTCCTCAGGAAGATGACAAGACCAAGGTCAAACAGCTGGAGAAGTTAGGGCCTTTCACCTGAACCTCAAGGGAGCTGCAATAGCATAGTCCAGACACAGGTGCCAAGACCAGGAGCAAATAAGTCACCTGCCAGGAACAGTATTAGTCTGGGTGACAAGAGGTTATCACTCATTAGCCCATGCTGAGTAAGTAATTTCCTATTGTAAAAATGGAGCGTCGATCAATTTTCTACCGTGCCTGCCCATCGACTTACCAAATATTAATAACACATCCAAAACATGTCAGACAAAATGCTTTTATATAGATTCCATACACATTTGCTTTACTAAACATAGAATCCGTTCTTTGAGCTGAACCAACTGAAGGGGAACTAGCAGCCGCTGGAGCCAACAGGAGCTTTGCAGAGGCACTTTTATTTCCATTTATACCCAACTCTTTTTGCTCATTTCTTGCTCTGACTTCTCCAGCTGTCATTATGAGAACCATAAGGCTTCACTTTTTTGCATTTCAGTGCCACCGAAACTTAAGATCCCCTGTTGCTATTGCCCCCCACCCCCACTTTTTTTTTTTTTTAAATTAATAATTTTCTCCAATTGCATCCTTAGAAGTTCATAATAACTGTAAGAGAATTACTGGAAATCAAGTTTGTTGGTTTGGTTTTTTGTTTGCTTCAGCAAGTGATCCCTTGTGATGATTAATATAACACAAAGCTTTGCTGAACACACATTTTTCCCCTTTAATGGGGAGATCACACACATAACAGCTCAGAATTCCTGTAACGCAAACGAGACAAGGAGCATTCAAATGGCAGGAACATGAGCTCTTCCTCTAAAGGCCTTCCCTAAGATCCTACAGCTGTTTGCAAAGAGGTAACACATGAAAATTGGATCTGGGAAGTCAAAGGGGCTATTCTGAAACTATCAGCCTTGGAATTGCACTTGGCTCAGGCCAGGTTTTGACCCAGCAGCAAGAGGGTCCATTGCCTATTGCAGGCCTCAGGAACAGCCTGTTCTTGCTCTCAGTAAAGCCTGAAGAAGGTTGTGCTCACTTGGGGGATAAGGAAAAGAAACCAAAAAAAAAAAAAAAAAAAAAAGTACTGCAATGGCATCTTTTCATCAATTATTGTCACCTGGAAAACCACATGTGCTCCTGCTCCCTGGTAAGGGAGCAACATGAGAAAAATTCAGCCCAGGGTGTCAGCCCTATTTTCTGTTTTTCAGGTGTATTCCAGCACTGTCCATATCAAAGAGTCCTAAAATTGCTTGGAACATCCACCTCGTCAAATGCCAGCCAGCCGACAGCAGAGAAAGCGTACCAAGACAACAACCAACCCAGCAATGATTCCAGGTAGAGCATTTCCAGTACAAATCTCCAGCTGCGACAGAAATGGCCTCATTAGAGAGCAGGTTCAGCGACAGCACGCTATTCGTAGGAAATCCAAGGCCAAATTACTAGCGACATGATCTAGGTCTAAAAACGCTCCAAGTTTACAGTGTGACAAGAGATATGGATGCAGCATGCGATGCTCCCATCTGCTATCCCGGGCGAAGCACCAGGCTTTGGCTTCCGTGCCGTGACCAGCTGCTGCTCGCGGCAAGAACTAAAACACCCTCTTGACTGGAGGCCAGGATATTAGCGTCCAGCCCCAGCAAGTTCAAGTTCCCAGAAAGGTCTCGTGCCATCGCCAAGGGAGTTCTGTACCCACCACCCAGCCCCTGCCCCTCTCCCTGCCAAGCTCCTCGCGCCACCCACGCGTACAGCCGACATCAGAGGGAACCGCAGCCCCCCCCCCACCCCCCCGTCACCCACCGCCCCCGGAACGCAACCCGCCTTCCCCGGAGCAGCAGCTGAGGGTCACAGACGACCAAGTAGTGGCAGCCATTCCACCCTGGGAAGGAGGAGGGAAAGCTGGCTTTTTAGAAAGATAAAATAATAAACAACCAAAAAAAAACCCCCAAAAACAAAAAAAAACCAAAAAAAAAAAACACACCAACTCAGGCGATTCATGGAGCTGTAGCACAGCAAAACAGCAAACAAAGGATGCTTCAGAAGAGTTCTCGTCACATCACTAGCTTAGATCATACACAAAACACCCCAGTTTAGAGTCAACTGCAAAGTTTATTTTCTCTGCTTCGATTTGCGTCTCAGGGGAAGGGGGGGGGTGGGTGTTGTTTTGTTTTAAATGAAAGATTTTTGGGTGCATGCTATTTCTAATGGTGCAGAGGAGTTGTAAAGTTTAAATTGTCCTTGGCTTGATATTTTCTGAATACGCAGATACATCTAAGTAATCAGGGACTGCAATATTTAGGAAAATCAGAGGAGAAGATTAATTAAGGCTGGACACCCTCAGTCTAAGCTCATAAACCAGTACTTCACCATTAGACCTAGCATACACTAAGAGTATTTACAGGGTCATTTCACTAGCTTGAATCCAGCCAGTTTGAATGCTTGAAATGCATTCCCATCCATCAGATGTTCCAGAACATCCCACGAGAAGGAAGTTCTCTAACAAGATGTACCATTTATGTCAAGACCTCTCACACCTTTTGCAAGATCTCCAGAGCCTGAGGCCACACACCATTTCCTCACGTGAATCTCTGCCTCCGGTGATGCCCTGCCGCTCGCGACAGTCGCGCCAATATATTCGCGTACGTGTTCGCTCGCTTTGCAAAAAGACATCACCAGAGGGATCAAACCCTTCTCCAGGCTCGTCTCTTGTGCAATAGAGATGCCATTTTTATTTAATTCATTATTTTCAACACACTTAGAATAAGCAAGAGCAGATGTAATACCTGATGCAAGGATTTCAGTGAAATGAACTGCCTACAGAAGCACAAATATTAAGAGCAATGAAGAACGGGATGACAGTTGTGCCGTTACTAGCTTGGACCTCAGCACACAGGAACCCGTCACTTCCATGGAGGAGATAGGCAAGCTCCACAAGAGGACAGAGGCCCCTCGGCAATACGTCTCTTCCTACCCCAGATAAATCATCTTAAAACACCCAGATTATCTCAATAAGTAAAGCCCAAATTAATAAAGGGGTGCATTCCATAAAGCTTCTTGCCAGTTTTCGTCAAGCACAACTTTAATACCAAAGGCAGTGCGTAACTTCTGGAAACTCTCCTTGGTTATCAATGGTCAAAACACCATTGGAAGAGAACCCCTGGAAGGGAGAGGTCAGCAGCCTCATCTCCTGTAGCTGCCATTTGAGATACGCCAGCAGAACTGAACACAAAGAGTTAACGAGGCAAACATTTCTCCAAAGTGTTTTGCGGGGAGAGGGGGAAATTTGATGAATGAATCCTTGTTGCATAAACAAAGCTCCCTTTAATATAGGGAATCTCAAGTAGCTGCCCCATTACATACTGTACTCTTAATGCTCTACAGGAGCAATGGAGTTCTGCAGATAAATCAAAATATTTTAGGACTAGACAGCCAGAACAAACAAATAAAAACAATCCCAAGCAGAGAAAACAAATAATTGTCCTTTAAGTACAGTGCAGTCCCACAGCTCAACACAAGTCAACTTTTTTTTTTTTCCTCCAAGTTGGCATTCTCAGATGTGATGTACAGCTTGACCAGAGCTTTAACTTGATGAAATCTTAAAAAAAAAACGCAGAGCAGTTACACGTAATTGATACCAGCAGTTCAGGCACAGGAGCAGGGAAACACAGATACAAATGTTATTCTAGGGTATTATCAGACAACTCACAGAAAGCAGGCATTTAAACGGTATGCCCCAAAGTGACTTCCCCAAGCAGTTCGGCTCTCGGGGTTGTGATTTTGTGTTCCGAGGCAGCGGGAGGAGCGAAGCCATAACCCCATTAGCGAAGCCGCCATGTTGCTGCCTGTCCGCCCAGGGCTCAGCAACCACCCGCCTGGCCTGTCACCTGCCGCCAGTCACCCTGAGAATGTCAGGATGCCAAGCTCTCCTCACTGCTGAAGACACGTTACAACCATGACCAGAAAATAAAGATTTCCGCTCCGTCGAGAGAAAAAATTCCACCTCCAGGCCTTCTCAGTTCTGACAGTCTGCAGCACTGTGCTCCTAACCCATTTTCTGCCCGGTGTTACCCCTGACACTTCTGGCGAGTAAGGCCCAGCTTCCAGCTCTAAAGCTTTCCCTCACACACCTTATGAGATGGTTTCAGCCAGCTACCCGCTAAAAAAAAAAAATAAATAAAAATTAAAGTATCTCTGTGCCCCCACAACCAATTCTGGACACGGCCTGTTTTCCCCACCCAAGGTCAAAAGCCTCCACAGGGGAACCAACAGCAATTTCTAGCTCCACACACACCCCCTTTTACTTAAATATTTTTATTTTTTTGAAGAATAAGGAGTACAGAACAGGGTGACATCTTGAAGTCTACACCCTGCCAGATACGACAGTTGTTTTTAAGTCCCAGCTCACTCGCCATCCCCCTAAGGACAGTCAGGCACTTCAGGATAAAAGAGAAAGAAAGGCCCGCCATCAGAACAGAACATATTGTGTTTGGTCGAGTATTTCCCCCACTGTGTTAGTCAGTTCTCTATCGACAGTCAGCTACAAGACTTCCGAAGCCCATTTCCCAGTTGCTGTTTATAAATACAGAAGAGATTTCTCTCAATACAAACATTTCATCGGGGTTTCTCAGGCAGCGTCTCGCAGCAAGTCGCCTTAATATAAAGCCCAAGATCCTGTACAAAGGAAACCTCATAATAAATACTTCATAGTAAAACTTAAATACAGACACAGCACATTAACCATGACCCCTCCGGTGTTCCACAGCAAACCTTACCATCACTCTACAAAGATCTAACCTTGGGAGGCAACAACACTACAGATATTAAGAGCGACAAGTTGTGTTTCCACAATGCCTATGTAGCAATTGGTATTTAGCACAAAAAGGCTCACAAAGTTTGTGCTCAGGGGTTTTTGTTCTTTTACTTCCTGACTGGTAAAAAGCACTATTTAACAAGTTAAGAAGCAAATCCACTTGGACATAAGACATGCAGAAGCTGCTTTTTCCAAAGCCAGCTATGGTATTCGCTCCCCTTCCTGGCCCAGCACACCCTGACCAGAGGGCACAGCCGCAGCCTGGGCATGGGGCGGGCAACCCCCACAAAATGGCAGGCAACCCCCACAAAATGGCAGGCAACCCCCACAAAATGGCAGGCAACCCCCACAAAATGGCAGGCAACCCCCACAAAATGGCAGGCAACCCCCACAGCACCTCTGCCACGAAGGCAGGCTGAGAGATTCGGGGTTTGTTGAGCCCAGATGGTTCAGGTTGGATGGGGCTCTGAGCAACCCCATCTAGCAGAAGGTCCCTTCCAACCCAACCTATTCTGTGACTCGTTCTACAAAAATGGCGGCCAACCCCACAGACCAGAAGGTTCCGTGCCCCCCAGGGAAGGGGTATCCCAAACAGTTCCGTGAATAAAAGCTTAACACCAACAGCCAAGAGTCAGCTCTTCCGTACCACTATCACATACAAGTCTTGTAAGGAAAGAAAAAAAAAACAAAAAACACACAACCAACAACCAAACCAAAACCACTAACAGCAACAAAACCCCAAAAGCCGCATAAAACAAACACCACCACCCCCCAAAAAAAGGAAAAAAAATAAACTAACCCAAGCCTCTCCCAAACACTCCGCTCTTCTTAACATATATACATATAAATTAGGGAACATGGAAACATTTAGGCTAGAAAAGACTTTAAGTTCACCTAACACTTGCAGGTCCACCACGAACCCAGCTCCCTCAGCACCGCAACCACAAACCAGGCAAAGAAACTTCACAGCAACCACAAACCACCAGAAACAGAAACACAGTCGACCAAACAGCGACACAGAAATCACCACCAAATTATAACCTTTAATTCAGCCCCTCTTTCTCACGGAGTCAGATTAAAAATAAAATAAACCCCTACCTCTGCAAGCACCACCGAGCAGCCTCTCCCCTGCAGCCAGGAAAGCAACAGCCCCTCTAAGGCACCTCTTGGGCTGCTTCTAGTACTTTCTAGGTGATTACAGCGTGAGGTGACCAGGTGAGTTCAGGACCTTTGTGTGATGGACCTAATTAGGCACAATTAGCACCAGCTGGGTGCAATTACCAAGGCGCTGGGCTGGAGTCCCAGAGCCATCCCTCCCCTCAGCTCCGAGGAGCGAGGTGTCAGCCCAGGCCCACCGAAAATGGAATTAAAAGACCCGAGTGGAGCATAAATGGGTTAAAAAAACACTTTAATTCTTCATCTCCGTAGCAGGCTGGAAACGCTGGCTTGACCTAAAGTGGTTTGCGTGGCTGTGGTGAATCTTCACATGCATTTTCTGCCTAAATTGGGATTATTCACCACAGTCCCCTCATTTTAAAATCTCAAGTGTAATTGAAAGGATCTGCTAATTTCCAGGATTTCGGAGCACTCCTTTGACTGGATGCAACCAACGTGCAGGCCTGACATTTCAGTTACTGTATGTCGTGGAAACGCGACTGAATACCCAAGATCCACTATAATTCTGCATATACCAGGTTTTTATTACGGAGGATTTTTGCTACTTTTTTAAAAAAGCTCCCATCTCTCTATTGCCTGCCTCGAGATTGTTTATTCAGGTGTTATCCCACAGCGTGTTATCATATATTGTGACTCAGATGCCAATTTATATGATCCCTTAAGCCTTTTTTTTTTTTTTTTTGCAGAGTACAATTCAGTGTAAAGGACAGACACAGAAGGGGACAGAATTAAGCTTCCACAGTCCTTAATTCTATGAGCTTGGAACTACAAAGTGCTTGATTTTGCAACCTAAATAATGCTGCAGCGTAGTAATTTTTACATGCAATCAAGATACATGTAGTCATTTCCGCGCTAACCGTAATTACTTTTTCCGACATTAGCCTTCATCTATTATGCAACAGGTTCATCGTGCGTTATGTTTCATCCTTTCAAACTGGCGAGAAGACATTTTCCAGCACCCTTTTCCCTTTGATATGGCACAAAAGGCTCACTGAAATAGAAATGTTCGTTCCGATGGATGTTGTCTTTACTCGGCGCCGTGACGCCTGAGCGAGTCCTTCCCTGTGCCGATTTTTCAAGTCGTTCCAGTTTGGAACAAATTACTTGTAATCCTTCGCATTAGCAGAAGGCAAAATTAAAAATAAGCCTGAATCAAATCAAAAAGAAACCTTGAAAATGGGGAATTCAAACTCAGCTAATCTTTGGAATTATGGAACTAGAACCCATGCCAGCCAAGAGGTGAAGGCAAACAACATACTATCCAAAGCAAAGCTGCCCGGAGGGACATCGGTCTAAACCACCCATGGAAGAGGAGCTTCAAATATCCTCAGATCCCAAGGGATTTGTTAGCGGGGGACTAAGAACATCCTGCAGCAGGAGAAGTGCAGGGAGTGGGATAAAGAGCAGTGGGCTGGAAAAGGCAGCACCAAAGCGCCCCAGGAGCTGATGAATAGTCAGCGGTACGAGCGGTCCAGAAGATGGCCTCTAACGCTGCAGGGGAATACAAGTTTTTAGGAGGGTTTCTTTTCTCCTCCTTCACCGGAGAAAAAAATAAAACGGTAAGGGACGAAATCCAGTAGAGTTGCAGGGGAAACTCCTTGAGAAAATAAAAAAAAAAGAAGACTAGTTCCCGCCGTCCCCCACACCAATCGAAGCCTTCCCTGTAACGGATTTTTGTCAAGCCCCAGGTGGAAGCCTCATAGCGACTAGAGTTTATGTCATCTGACAGGCTGAAAAACTGTATGATTTGAGCGGAGAGGTGAATCGCTATGGCATCCAAGAGGCACGTTTGGCACAACGCACAAGGCCATCCTTATTTCCAGCGATCTCAACTGCTTGTGGTGACCTTGACTCTCCTAGTAACGAGGTATTAGGTAAAATCCCAAGGTCTCATATTCCACTCTCTTAAGTACTCAGGAGAACGTCCTGCTCTCACGGATTTGCGATACAGGACAATTTTGCCACGGAAACATCCTCGGAGAAACAGAGTGACAGGAGCTCTGTTCTGCATCTTCCCACGTCCACGCCAGCACTCTTCTGCTGAACACCACGGTGCATCTTCTCTCTCCAGTCTCGGTTCTCACTCCAAACCATGAGTTCGGCACCCCAGAATCCTTTATGTCCAAAAGGACATATTTGGATTTCCAAATACATCCAACCGCATTTTAAAATAAATAAATAAATAAAAGAGCTTGAATAGGAAAAGAACTTCCAGAACTTCTAGTTCCAGCCATAATTTTACAGACAGGTCTCTTACCAAAAGGGAATTCTATCGAATAAAGGGATTTCAGGGGGATCAATAATGGCATGACATCAGGAAAATTACTGTGACTGCTGTACATTGCTCGATGATAAGCAACTTTGACTGCAATCAGTTAAATCACAGTAAAAGAGACTCCTGTGTGCTTTCTTTTCGTATCGGATAATGGATGAAGATATGTTTTTCCTGCTCATGAGTCAGGCAGCTTGCATTTTCAATGGATTAAAAATATTTCCTAGTTAACCGTTAGTAAGAGGGGGGTTCTACCCTTGCGTCCTTTGTTTTACTCACAGAAACACGCTCACATAAAACCACACCACCAAATTAAACAGGATTCCTCACTGAAATCTTTTTGGTTGTCCCAAGGACCAGAACTGACCACTAATGCCATCTCTATCCTTCTGCACCTTCAGTCATTCCTCTGAACAACTTTTAATCCATCATTCAGGTCCTAATACAGTAACCAGATACCACTCCACGGAAGCCAACTTGATTTTACGGTGTGGAGGGCCACCCGAAATGGCAATGCCCCTCGCTGACACACTTGTGGTGGCCGAGGAGGGCAGTGGGGTGTGGTGGACCCCGCTGCGTGCGTGGAGTTCAAACACTGGAATAGCTTCCACAGAGGCTGGAAGAAGGGACCTGCCTGACAAGCGGGCAACGGGAGATCCACAAAAGGGTCCCTTTAATCACGGATCCCCGGCACAACATCAACCCAGCGTCCCCGTCTTTCCCTTCAATTCTGTTTGCGTTGCTTTGTTTCTTCTACAGATCAAGTGTTTTGATACAAGAGGCTTTCTATTTGCTTTGTACATTTTATTTATACGGTTGTATTTTTTAATGTGAGGATAAGCGCTTACATTTTCTTTTGACAAGAGAAGTATAGCCTTGACAACTAGAAGGAAAAAACGTGGAAATAACTCATGTGACCATTAACGAGAAACAACATCCATCCCATTCCAAACACTATGGTCTCCAGTGGTATAACTCACAACAGCTACTTTTTGTTTGGTATGTTCTTAAGCTTCGCATAACAAATTTCACTGGTATCTGACTGCAATATTTGGCTCACCGAGGGGTACTTCAAGCACAGCTTAAATGGTGCAACTCAGGTGTTCAAGGTAAAATACAGTTCTTGCTGTAACAGGTTCACAGATGCAAACAACGGCCTCAGCTCTGCCAGCACCCACGAATATACATTTAGCATAAAGGACGGAGTCGCAGACCTCTTAAATTAACTGAAAGACATAGTTAACAACCCCACAAATACAACTTCAGTTCAAACAGCTCCTTCAGTGGCTTTCGCTATCAAGCTGCAAGATGGGACGAGCCCCAGGGACCTGGGAGAGGCCCCCGTGTAGCGGGAATTCGGCACGTTGCCCCATTTCAGTTTTCATTAAGGGCTACTGCGATACGCGCCTTACGATAACGGAACAGTCAGTGCAACGGTTTCAAAGCAGACGTGTTTCCCTTTCGTTTTGTACCCTCCCAAGTCTGCTCTCCATCCCTCCTAAGGATGCTTGGCAAAGTGGGAGGCTTATAGTGCTTTATAGAAAAGCCGATTGACTTCAGCCCTTGCGGTGTTCTTTGCCTTGGTCTGGAGTGGCTTTGGGCATTTATTCCCGGACTTTTAAATGCCTGTGAAGGTCACCCAATGAGCTGTACGTACGCTATCTTATTGAAGGGCAGCAAAAATTCAAATAAATACTGGAGTCTACCACAGCCGTCGTTCAGAAACACCTCTGACAACTGATTTCCTTTCTAAACGCAATTTAAAATAATTTTAAATACAGAGTGGACAAAATGCACAGGAAGGCAGTAAAACAACTGTAGTAGTCAATTTTTTTTCATGAGCGCTTTCCGCATACTAATTCAGGATATTACATCGTCGTTTCAGTCTCATGTAAAATGAATGACCCCCTGAGAAGTCAATTCAGAATGCTCCACAGGTCTGGGTTTGCTGTTGGACGTACTGGATCCTCCCTCGGCGCTGTATTCCAGGATGGGGCTCTGCTTTGCCCCCCCGGCTGCACTGTTACTTTCTCAATAAAGCAAATTGTCCCTGCGTTTGAAACTACCGAGCCGAAAGCAACTCCTTGGTCTAGCGGGGCTTCCTCTCCCTTCGTCTCCATCGGTGGCGAGGGGCAACCGGTTGTTATTGAGCGCTATCAACGGTGATAATTGCTTGCTAATCAAAATACGTAACTGGCAACCTCGTGTTTGCCATGCTGCTGAGGAGCGAAGCGGAGGTTCGAAAGGAGGAGGATCATGGCAGGAAGGGAGCTGTCACCGAGGGTCTCAGTCGCTGCTTGGAAAGACGCTGCTGACTTGGTTCCAGGCAGCACGCGGAATAAGCGATATATAAATATATGTAAGTTTCACGAAGATCCCCGGTGCTTGGGGTCTTCATCTCCAGGACTTTCCTTTACTACCTGGAACTTCTTTTCCCTCCCCAACGCTCTGCATCCATCCTGCTGGTACTGCGGACTGCACCTAGCACGGATTGCCAATAAACCGGAGAGATCCCTGCTCGGTTTGCTCCCTCCTAAGAGCAAACTCAGCTACTAAAATCAGTCACATTTTTCCTTTCAGTTTCCAGCGGGGAAGAGAACGGGAAATGCCAAAAACACGTGGGGGTGAGGGGGACGGCTGTTCTTGGGGCATTTCCAGCCGGGGTCAGGAGCAAACCCACACAAAGGCCTTTTTGCTTAAGTCGCCCAGCCCAAACTTCCAGATACTCCTCCAAACTTTCAGTTGCCTGTCCCAACTGCGGACCCCTGAGATTTCCTCGTCAAGGGTCCCGCTAGCATCTTGGCGAAAATGAAAAAAAAAAACCCAAAAAAAACCCCAAGGATGGGATTTATATTTGGATTTATGTTTGAGTACATATATACTACGCTAATCTGATTACCCATTGGGAATCCTCCTTTACAACAGCTTTTCCTTTATTAATCTCACCACCTAACACCACCGCCTTCGGAGGAAAGAGCAAACCGAACGCACCGGCATCACCCGGAGAACCCCAAACAACCTCCCGCCACCAACTTCACCGTTCCGAATGTAAATTAATGCAGCAGCCGCCGCAAACCCAAGCTCTCTTCTTGCGAGGGAGGGACACGAGCCGTGCTGCAACACAGCGAGAGCGGGAAGGGCCGCTCGAGCATCGCTGCGCGACGTTAACGAAGATTCCACCCGTGCCTTCCGCTACGCCCTGCTAGAGCAGCGATGCGCCGCTGACTACGACGCACCACCGACTACCGCCGCGCTGCACCACCGCCGTGTGAAGTTACACACACGCGTGTGCGTGTGCGCCCATGCTGTCCTCTCTGCGTGTGGCCGCCGGGGCACACACCTGCGCAGGTGCCTGAAAGCGTTTTGGAGGATTTTTTTGGGTTTTGTTTTTTTTTTTGCTATTTTATGTTTATTTATATATATTTTTTTAATTGAATGCTGAGCCGAATAGACAAGCATCCATCCATCCACTGTCGCTCGGCGGATGCTCCCCCCCCCCCCCCCCCCCCCCCCCCCCGCCGCAGCCCCCGGTGCCAGCCCCCCACCACCACCACCACCACCCCCCCGGTCCCCGGTGGGAGGCGTGCGGGGGACACGCGTGTCGCGCACCCACCTGGCGAAGGCGCGGCGGGCCGGCGGGGGGCGATGGCCCACCTCCCGCCGCGGGGGAAGCCATCTTCTCGCCCCGCGGCTCCTCGCCGCCGGCTCCTCAGCCCCGCGGCCGCCAGACTCCCGCCGTGGCCACCATCGCCGGCGACCGGAGCTCTGCCCCCCGCCCCCGACACACACGCCCCGGACCGCGGTGACCTTCCCCGGGACGGCTCCGCTGCAGCGCGGCCGCACGCCCGGCCCCTTCGCGGGTGGGTGGGTGGGTGGGTGGGTGTGCGGGGAGGGGAGAAGGGGGGCGGGGGGGGCCGGGCTCCCGATGAGCTCACGGACACCTCGGCGGCTGCCGGCGGCGGGGAGGACCCGCCTCGTCCTTCCCCATACACATACACTCCCCCCCCAGCACCCCCCCACCCGCAGAACCCACCACGCGTGTACACCCCCTTCTCCCTCCCACCTCCCCCCCCCGCCCCAGCCCGGGCATCCCCGGGCCGAACCCAGCGGGGTTTAATTTTGTAAACGATGACGTTTTGTTCGGCCCCGGTGGGCTCTTTAAATTTCAAAACACGGGAATTAAAAAAAAAAAAAAAAAACAACACACAACCAAAAAAAAAAAAAAAACACAAAAAAACCCAAACACAACACGAGAAATGTGGAGGATATCAGGTGCAATCATCATCCTTCTCCTCCTCCGCCATCTGACTGCGCAGAAAGGCAGGCTGAATAGTTCTTTTGAAGTGCTGAACGGCCTTGACCCCGGAGTGGAAGAAGGAAGGGGGAAGAATTATTCCCCGCTTGCCAACGTTCAGATGGGTTAAGGCCACGAGAGACCCTATAGTCGGTGAGTCTGAGCTCCCCCCTAAAACAGGAATTGCTGGGAATACCATTTCCCCCAGCGACTCCTCCAGCAAACCCCAAACAGCTGGTGGAGCTACAACGTGCACGTCAGAAAGACGATTTGGAAGCGTCGAGTTAAAACGAACCCATTATATCCCCAGGCGAGTGGTTCGGATGCTTAATTGTACTCACTCCTCTCCAGATTTTAGCCACAGGAGCTCGCTACCTTGCCGCCTGCCTGGCCAAGGAAGCCTCCGCTCACGCGCATTTATGTGTGGCAGCTCACAACAAACCCTCACCAAAATACCTGCCTGGTTGCATACATACAGTGATCTGCCTGCTAACATGTTAAAAAAAAAAATTGATTCCCTTACTCGGCCGAGAAAAAATTCGCTGCTTCACCCAAGTTTCTTCCCAAAAGTAGTTTTGTTCGTTTAACACGAGGTGTAGGAAAACCGTTAATCGACAGGATTTTTCTGCAAGACGCGGGCTGCCGCCCTGCCCCAGCCTGCTCCAGTCTGTGGGAGAATAAAACCTCCCGTGGAATGGAAACTTGTTTCAGGTTTTCATGACGAAGGTGACGCAAAGACAAGGATGCAGAACACAGCCCTGTTTTCTCAGAACCGCAAATAAACAAATGCATGTCTCCCAGCCAGCTCGGAGAGCTGGCGCTCACTCCGTGGGTAGTTCAGCATATGTATTACGTTTATTTCACTCAATCTTACTTTTCACCCTGCTCATCGGCTGTGACTCTGTGCCATGATCTTCCCTTGAGCGTTACCTAGCACCTAACAAGGGCTGAAAGAGCCTTTGTTTCAGAGCAGACTGGAAACCCTTCACGCGGATTCGAAAAGAGGAATGCAGGCTTTTTCTAACACGTGGCGTGTCTTTTACTGTACAAGAGACACCAGCTGTTCAAGGGGGAAAGCTGTAATTTCTCATTTGCCAAACGTTGCAGGTGCATATGACATTTTTACAAACCCATACAAAAGAAAGTTCAGGCTTCGAGGAGTGTAAAACTCAAGCCAGACACAACTGCAAGATACACCTTTCCATTGGCTACAAGAGCTGTTATCCTGCTTACCGGTATTTCTTGCGTTACCACTCTCCATCTCCGAGGATTTCCAGAAGCGACGCCTGCTCACGTCACCTCCGTCACGCAAGGACACATCTCCTCCTTGGATCCCACCGGCGTGCCCGGCGCCACAATGCCTCACACACGTCAAGCAGGGACCTACACATCATTCCTGGGATCTACCAGCACGTGTCCAGCCTGCTGAAGAGGAGCTGGAAAACTCCAGGGCCACAGATAGACTGGATGGATCTGTAGGGCAAGGAAGGTTGAAAGACAATAATCACTGGTGGTAGGTGGTGGGAATCGGGATGAGAAGGGTGGAGTAGAAGGAATTAGTGGAAAATCAAGAGGGCAGCAGTGCTCTGGCCATGACTAAGTTTCAGCCTGAAGTCTGTGGTATTTAAAGGTGCTGTTGGAGGCTGGCCCCAAGGGGAGCTTGTGACACTTTTCCCATCTTAGATGACACCAATCATCCTGTTGACATTCAGGGCTGGTTTTCCCTCCTGCTTTCTTGCAAGTCTATTTTACCGCTTACCCCCAAAATAACGAGGCTTTTCTTTCTCCTTTCCTTTCTCCCAAGCCTTTGCCAGGTAGAAGACTTCCCTCACCTCTGCGCTCAGGTACAGCCCCTTCCCCGTGTGCATTTGCTGGGGGTGGGTGGGGACAATCAAGGACATAGTAAAGTTCCCAGGGGGTCCTAGGAAGTTCATCGAGCACAGAGAAGCTCCCTTTGGTCTTTTACCGATGTGGCCCATAGCATTGTATGATTGTGGAAAAATGACCCCAAATAATTCAGAGAGGTTCAATCCCAGGCATGGGGACAGCCCAGAAAAGCCCCAAGGCAGCCTGTCCTAATTTTGTTCCCATGGTTGCAACAACCTTCTCAGAGGCAAAAAAGAACAAGCTCTGGTCGCCAGTTAGTGCCTCCCAGCAGCAAGGGAGGGAGGAGGAAACCAGCCTGTGTCCTGCTGGTGACCAGTGCAAGGCTCCGACGTACAGGGTGAAACGAGACAGATATATAAAGAATGATCTGATTTTCTCAATTCCTCTGTTGTCTTTCTTACAGCGACAGTGCTTCGGGCATGGTTTCCCAGCCAGCCTGCACCCTGCTTGAAGAGGAGGACTGATGCTGATGCAGGTCGTGATTCAGCGCTGCTCAGCTTGGCATAACTGCGGAGAGCAGGAAAGGACGACATTCGTCTACGTCAATTAAAGCTCTTTGGGGACCTTGCTTCAGCAGAGGATCACGCGTGCTGGGGACTTGCCTCTCTACAGTCCCACCTTCCCCGCCACGTGCCCTGCTGCGCAGGACGTGCTCAGCTTTGTCTAACGCTCCTTCACAAAGAGTCCCCTGGCTTGAAGGAGATACGTCCCTGTCATCTTCGCCAGACCCGACGCGTAGCCCAGCAGCTGCAGCCCAAACAGGTCAGGTGCACGGTACGTGCGTGTGAAATGCTAACGTCAGCCAAGAAAAAAAAAAAACAACAAAAACACAAAAAAAAACCCCAAAAACAAACCCCACAACATTCAGACTAGATCCCATACTTCTTAACTTCACTGGACAACAGTCTGCTTTTTCGCTGCTGATCCGGCTGCGTATTTCCACCTCGGAGGTACAAAAATGGGCCTAAAGTTAGAGGGAAGTGTCTGGTGGGAAAACAGCGGTCGGCTGGTGTGTAAGGGCTGCCACAGATTGGGCTCTGAATGGCCTCAGCAGGGACAGAAGATCCTCTCTCCTGTCCCCGGCGAGGCTGCTTGAATGCCGTGTTTCAAAGCCCTGCTATTTGGCTTTGGCTCCAGCCAGAGGTCTGTGCCAGCGGGAGCTGGGGATGGTGCTGGAAGAGGAAAGCAAAGAGAAGCAGAGGGGAAAAATCCGACTGAACATCAGATGCAGTACAGAGCGGCTGTGATTTTCAGGACCGCCTAAGGGACTTGGATGACCAATTCCTATTCAATTGGGCATTATATAATTTTCTAGGCATCTTTGAAAACCTCTGCCAAGACTTAAAACCCATTAGTTTTTATGTCCAGCTTTGGGGAGCAGCCTGTTCTGCCCCGACACACAGTACAAGCGTTACCTTAATGAAGAAAACCTCTTTTCTGCTCACAGTGTTGAGTTTTTCTGAATAGGACATCTCTATTTCTAAGCTGCCCTCGTGTCCTCCCTTATACTCTGCCTACGTTTTGATACTATCTCTAATAATGTTCCATTTCTTCTTGATATCTGCAGGTCTTGGATTAAGCTGCATTCCTGCACACAGCCTGCTAACAGACCTCCAGCCTTATTTCCACCATTTACCGTCCCCTCCGCTGTTGCCCGGGAGTTAAAAATCCTCCACTAGCACAGCTTTGCCCTTTTGCCTGCTTTTTCACTTGGGCAGTGATTTTACACTCCAGTTCTTTTCGGATGAACAGCCTTCATGAAACCAGTTTTCTTCCTGAAACATTTCTAGCATCGGTCCACAAGCACTCGAACATTATCCTCCAAACAGCCTCTGCCCCTCAAAGCTCAGGGTTGCTCAAGGGATATTATTCCTGGGCATAAAAAACACAGAGGCCGGGTCACTCAGCCCTTCTGACTTTGTACCTGATGGGAGCCCTGAGGTGCTCCCTGTCACCTGCCAGAGCAGTTCAGGGGGTCAGTGCCCCGGTATCAGAACGGTTAGCAGAGAATTAACAGCTGGATAAGGGATAAAGGAGCTTGACCTCATCCTCGCCAGCCTTTCTGGGATGCCGTGTTAGATATACAGATCATCCACTTCCACACCCGTGTCAGATGAAGATAAAATTTGCAGAGTGCTGCAGCAGGCAGCATGGCTGCTCTTCCTTGTTATGCCCTCTATTGCTTTTGGTTTGGGGGTTTTTTTTTGGTTGGGTTTTTTTTTTTTTGGTTTTTTTTTGGGTTTCTTTACAGCAAATCTACATTGCCAGCAACAATCCCCTTGCATAAGAGCCTTCCTCTTCATATCTTAATTTGCCAAACGTGACCAGCGAAAGGCTGAGCTGGATTCTCAGGTAGCATCATCCATATGGCTCCCTTAAGTTAAAAAAAAAAAAAAACACCCATCAATCCATACTTTCTAAAGATGGGCCCGGGAGGCGGCTTGCAAGATATTTGTGGCGGCTGATGCCTAGCAGGCTGCGCTACGGCTTTGCAGCTCAGCCACGCAACGCCTCGGAAAAAAAAACAAAACAAAACAAAAAAATCATCTTGTGTGGCGTGTCAGGGAAGAGTGCTGCCTGCAGACAGGTCTGCAGACAAAGCAGGGGCACCATGGAAACTGCTGGAGAACAAAGGCGACGCGGAGAGGGTAGAAACAGGCGAGCTTGTGCCACGACCTGTGAGGCATGCCCCAAGTATTTCTCCCTGCCTTGCGTTCGCCTCCCAAAGCCGCGGCCCCCCCGCCGCAACGAACTGGACTATAACTTGCCCGGGGATTTCAGCGGGGTCAGGGTTTCGCTTCCTCGCCTCCGACGAAGAAAATGAATTGGGACAAGCAGATAGTGATTTTTGTATAGAATTGTGTTTTCTATCTCCAAGGTGATGACGTCAAGCAGGGCACCCGTGGGAAACACAGAAAAACAGCATTTAGTCTTTAGTAGGTGTCTCCGAGGACTGGAAAAGAGCCTACTAGAAGGGATAATAAAGTAGGAGTTACAACAAGTACTTTGCACTCCAGAGACTCAGGGGCCGCTTCAGGGAAGTTTCAGTGTCTGTTTATCCATTTTTTCCCCTTTTCCCTGGGTAGCAACCGCTGGTGCTGCTGGAGACGGGGTGCCGAGCTAAAGGAAACCTCAGTCCCACTGGGTGTATGGCTGCTCTCGTTCCCCCTTCTAACATCTGCCGTTAGCCAAATCTTGATCTAATTTAAGACAACCGTATGGAGCGACACCAGCTCATTCCAGCTAACAAAGTCCGTACTGTACCTTTTTCGTCTGGTGGTCGTAGCGGAGCCTACAGGAGGATTCAGACTGTACCGGTGTGAAGCTGACACGCGAGTCCAACACGCGCTTGTGTCTGTTTGTTAGGGAACGGCCAAAAAGCAGTGTTAACTGTAGCTTTCACCCTAGAAATTTTTGAAGAATGACAACTGTATTTACCCACAAGTGGGAGATGATGTGGTATTTATAGAACTTGTGGGGTTTTCCACCCTCCGTTACACCGTTACATTTTGATGCCCGTGATAAATACCAGGAAACAACCCCTAGCAAATCCCACGCTGCTTGTATTGATGTCAAAAAGCCACTGCATGACATTGCCAGTTCTTTTTCCTCTCTGGTGGCTCTGAGTCTCAGTGACAGATGAATACAGACCAGATGGGACGGTAGCAGAACCTCATCGGATGGACCCGATGGGCCTCAAGCTGCCCATGGTAATGCATAGATTAGTGTCACGTAAGGCTGGGCTTTGTATTTTGAGATTCAAAGACATGCAGCGGCTTTAGCCTTTCGTCTTGTCTTATCCTAATGTCAGGATCCTCGTTTTGATTTTGATATTATGCAGAAGACAGACTTAAGAAGCTGCACCCATATTTCTGTGTCTCTGTCAGCTTTCTGTGGTAAGCTCCAAAACAACAAGAGGCTTCTCTGCTGCACAAAAAGGCTTTTTGAATCCCTGCATTTAAAAATCGGACCAAAACCCTCAAATTTTCACCGAAACAAGTATTTGGTCTGGCTAGATTTTTTGTCATGTGTGCTTCTTAGATTGCTATTGTCTCACATGGAATTATTTAATAGCCATATTACTCTGGAAATATCTGTTCGTATTGTCCCCAGCAACGCATTCGACACTTCCATTCAGTCCGCCAGACGTCTGCGCGCTATTCGGTGAGTGTCTACAGCAGAGCCATGTCATTGACAAATAACGCCTTGAACTTTCTGACAAAATTACTCCTTACCTTTCCCACAGCAGACACGGGACATGTCCAAGAGATACCGCACCCGCACAACTGAGTCAGCTTGCTGAGGCCAAGAATATCGTTCAGCTTCTCCGTCACCTGCAGCCACGCAGGCAGCCCCCCCGCAAAGGGCCTGTCCTGCCCCGTGCGAGGGGCCAGCAGCAGCTCCCAGCACCTCGCAACCGCGAATCCCAGGTCACTCCTCTCTCCTTAAGGACGTTCGCTCCTCTTCCGCAAGGCAGATCTAGAAGAATATTGGAAACAACGGGGAAGTACAGTGCCACGAGGAATACATTTGCTGGGCATTAGCTATTGGGCTATTTTGGGGGCATTACTATTCTTATTTTTTTACATCACCATTTGTCGTCCTCTCTAGCTGCACGCTGTCGCAGTGCTGCTTCGAGTCTCATCTGCAGGCGCTCCTTCGCATAGGAGGCCTCGCTTGGCGCTAGTATGCTGCCAAGGCCAGGAATGCCTGTCCCCAGGCGCTCCCCCGGGAGTCACGGCTTCCCTACACGTCTCCAAGGAGATCATGGCAAGGGAGAAAGGGATTGCACTGCCTCTGCCAGGGGAAAGCGGAGCCTGTCTCACCAGCTCGCCCCTCTCCATCACGTCTGGCTCAGAAAACATCTTGGTATGCTAGGAGAGGCGACGGCCAAAAAACTTGAAAGCTCCTTTCACTTTGGAAGCTGAGATGCTCGGCCAAACCGTGGCTGGTGTCAGCCGAGTCATCCAAGGGTCTGGCAGACCAGTCTCTCTTAGGAGGTTTCTAGTACGTCCAGCTTTAGCTGTGATGCAAACCCTGTGAGAACAGCTCCCCTGCGGTGTGTGTCACTTCCAATTCCCATCGTGCCCAAAACCAGACAATGCTGAGACACCAGGAAAAAAAAAAAACGAGTTTAAAATTAACCCTTCGAACCTGGGTTGGGACCTCCTGGTAGTGCCTCCAGAAAAGCTTCTCCCCTCCCGTCTGCAGCCAGCCAGCACCTCTGATCCCCTCATCCTTCCTGCTCCTGCCACTGTCAAGTTCAAGCTCTACATGCTGTTGCCGGCAGCGTTTGGGTCTCCACCTGTACACAACCGAAGCACCAGCGCTTCCTTTCCTACCTCTTACCCTGAGACAGCAAAAGCCATTGTATTTAGTAAATGTTTCGAGCCACGTGCTCTGACTTCTCATTGTAAAGTCTCCGCTTCCCAGTTTCATTTTTGACACGGCTTCTTTGACTCTCGCTTCATTGGGCCACAGGCTGCCTGACAGCAGCGCGCCTCTTTCCAAGCCTGTTCGTGCCTTTTCCAAAGAGGCAAAGCAGCGAATGAGACAGCCGTTGCAATTTGGAAAGGTGGCGATTGCCAACAGCAGAACAACCGGCACAAGACAGTTTAATTAACATCTGCCCACACAGCAGGACACATCCTCTGCCATCCAGCAGCCTTCACATTGCACTAGTGGAGAGAAACAGGATTTTCCCAGGTGGGCAAGCTGTCTTTTTCCAGCGCGGGATGCCAGTCTAACGTTGCAGAAAACACTACCCTTCTCTCGGCCTCACCTATCACCAGCTTCATCAGAAATACCTCCATTTCCCCACACAAATTGCCACCTCACACCCAAAGGCCAAGTTATTGTCTCCGTATACAGTGTGACCGCGCTCAGCATCAGCCAGTACGGCCACACCTGCCCATTGTGTAAGCTCCAGCCGTTCCTCTCCAATACGAACTCCTCAGGCAGCTCCCTAAGGGAAGGGCTCTCTCTTCTGCATGCAGCGTTCAATGCATACCAGCTCCCAGTTGCTTTAATGTATTTGAGAATTCCTTAAAACCATTGCTTTTGCACATTGAAGAGGCGAGTGTACACAATTTTGGGCAAAATAAACATGGAGTACCTCACCAATAAAGGATGAAAGTAGGAGTTAAAAAGCATGAGCCACGTTGTCAGGTTTCGGTAAAGGAAAGAGTCCAACCCAGCCGCCAGCAACGTGTCCCCAGCTGCGGTACAATATTTTGTCAACAAACGGGATACAAAAGGCAGCGCAGGAATCGTAATCTGGGCGTCTGAAACAGGGGATGGTGCCAAACTCAGGCTTAAAAACTGCGAAATGACTCCATGTGCCTCTCCCTGCTGGAAGCTGTGGATGACCCATTCTGCCACTGCGGCTCTATCTATATATAGTTGCACAGAGAGAGATATAAATATAAAAATAGATACAGTCTAAACCCAGTTAGGCTGCACAGCTGCTTGCTTCAACACCCAAATAACTTTAAATATTTTGCCCCTGATTCAAGTTGTATTATTCTTTTTCCATCAGTGTAAGAGCGCAGCAAGAGACCAGGCAGAGATCAGTAGAAGATTATGTGAATCTATAGGAAAAGGGAAACAATTTCCCTTTTGCTTACAGTTTTGAAGAGACTCGCTGTGTTTTTTCCGCAGTTGTGATTTTTGGCGTAAGAGCAGTTCCTGGTGTGAACACAGAGGTCGGGTGCCTGGGCAGGCGGCCGCAGGCAGGGAGCAGGATCAGGGCACGGACCACAGCTGCCAGCCCGAGACCCTCGCCGCTATCTCGAAGACCATCCCTTCAACAAAAAGCATAAAACACTGGGTAAATCTGCTCATATCAATCACCACGAGCCAAATAAACCACTGCCAAGTGGAAAATCCAGGAGATGCGGTTGGTTGTTACGTTCTCCGTGGCTCTAGGCACAGAGTTTAATCTACCTTTTCACATCTGACTCGAGAGGTGAATCCAACATAGACAAGGGAACAACTCAGAGCTATTGCTGGGAGAAGATGGGGGTAAAATTATTTGAGGATGAACTGTGGTGGCGTAAATAATAAGCTTTGCAGTGGACGTTTCAGTGCAAGTCAAGGAATTTTAGTCGATTCAAAATTCTGCTTTCGGTTTTGAGTATTAAAATGTCGGAATAAAAAAAAAAAGAGATATTCATAATATCAAAGCAGCATTGTATGAAAGAGATTAATTAAGCCTGAAACTTTAGCCAAATTAATGGATAGATGTTTCTGTATCTGCCACAGCGTAAGACGCCAGAAGCAAGAAAGTCTACAGCTACAACATGGAGAAGAGCAAAGAAAAAAGCAACATAAAAGGAGGCAGACGGAACTGGCTTCTGCCTTTTCATTAACAGTGACCTAACTTGGCTCTTGGAGCTGTACTTAAACGTGGGCCCCCATTAGGACTCTGCACTGACAGGGAAAAGAAGCGAAAGGATGGGCCGATGCCGGCTGAATCCTGTTGGTTTAACAGCGGTGGATGGCCCCGAAGCGAGCGCGCAGCACGGCTGAGCTCACCTCTGCCCGCCTCCACCCCTAAGAACTTGCCTGCACTGAAAAAATGCCACATTTTCTTGAGGCTACACCAGGTAAAAGCCACTTTAGCTTGTAATTGGTGAGAGAAAATGCCCACCTTGTAAGTTATATCGCAATAAGATTGGATTTATTTTTACACAAGAAAAACTCATACATATAACTTGCCATAAAGGACGAAATTCAAGGCTTTTGGTGTTAGAATAAGGCCCTTTTGGGTAAGTGTGAAGTTCAGACTAGGCAGCACAGCCTGCTTCTGAAGCAAGTTTTTAAATTATATTAGTCTGACTAAACTGAGCCAACAGGTCAAGCACATTTTGCACTTGCGCAGGTGGAAGAGGTCTTCTAGGCTAAACCTTCTGGGCTAAACTTATCTACTGAGGCACCAGATATGATGGGCAAGATCTGAGAGCGCAGCTGTATTCCCAAAATACTCACTGAATAAATACCACACAAAACGCTAGGTAACAAAAAGCCACTTTTCCTAACAAAACATTTCAGTGTGTAGCAGGTAAGGGAAAGGAAAGCAAACAGAAACACCGGCCACGGTGGGAAGAAAACCAAAAGGAGAAAACTGCATAAAGCACGAAAGCAAGAAGGTATCCAACCATGTCTGCTCCATACATCCTTCAGAGGGTGGGAGAACTGGAACACACTCCCCCTGCAGAGACAAGGCATCGGGGAGCTTCCTACTTTTATATTAGTTATGCTCTTGTGCTTTCGGCGACAGGGAAGAACGGGTGTAACCTGCATCCCACCTATCACGATGTATGCTCCCACCACCAGGTAGCAGAGATCTGGGCGTTGATGAAACTTTTGCCTTTATATGGTCTGTTATTGACTGCGAAGGGCAACTCGGTGCCAAATTACCCTAATTTCTCTGGCATAGCTCTGCTACCCGAGGCGGGGAAGGGGGGTATTCAACCCAGATGCGAGCAGTTTTAGCGACCCTCAGAGAAGTATTTTCCCAGCTTGCTGAAAATCTCTCCTGAATGTACTAGAACAGCATTTTTCTGGTCTACCACAGGCAGCACATGAGAGCCAGGGCTCATGGCTGGTGCTTGGGGACCCTGCGTCCCAGCACCTGGACACCTTGCAGGCTCCCTAGGTACATAGAGGGCCTTTTTTTCCCCCCCAAAAAATTATGTATATAGCTTCATCTATGTGATCAGCCAGTGAGTAACTGGATGCAAAGCTGCCCCAAGCTTTGCATTGTGCCTGCAGCACAGGACAGCGTGTGGCAGCTTTGCCCTCTGCTGGCCAGAACCTCAGCAGGGTCCCTGGGAGCCCCCCTGCTCCACGGGCACCCCCAGGGCTGCCACCCTTGTCCCCAGCCTTCCCCAGGCCAGCAGAGCAAGGATTAGGTTACCGCAAGAGACTTGGCAAGTCATCAGCTAGTGGGTAGTGGCGCCTCACTGGGAACAGCCGTGCCTAAAAGTCTAGAAAAAATGAACCTAAACGTCTAGGAAAAAAAATGAATAGAATAAAAACTTCTAAATTTGATGGAGCTGCAACCCCTGCCCCCTGCTCTGCCCCAGTTCTGCAAAAGGTGAGAGAGAAATGGGGTAGGTTACATGACCTTACATAAAAATCACACCATACTGGAAGGCTTTTCTCCATCAGACTCATCACGCTCCTCACTTTATTCCAGGTCCCTCCTTTTGCACAAATCATTAGGACTGAGCACTGTAATTAGACATTACTGGCAGGCAGCTACCGCCGAGGGCTGCGCAGGGCCAGGGCGCTGCGACGCAGGTTGGAAACAAGCCCCGCTGCAGAAACACAGGCAGCCCTTCTGCCCACGCAGCCATCCTTTGCTTTCAGGCGCCAAGGCGGGTTTGTCCCTTCTCTCCGACTTTGTCTCACTTCTTTTCACCTTTCGGGTGTTTGTTTGGTTCCACTCAAAACGCCGTAAGGCAATAAAACTGCAGCAGTGGCGAGCGAGTGTTTATCTGGCTCCGAACGAGTCGCCTTGGCAACGGGAAGCAAAGCTCTCCCATATTCTCCTGCCTTCGTTTTCTCCCGGTTTTGCGGCGATTGGTGTCACTGGGATAACAGCTACGCATGTTAAGTATGCTGTCTACACCGATTCCAGCAAATGGAGCCATGAATAGGAGAGCTGGCCCGGCTCTGCTTGCGAACTAACAAAAACCTGCGGGTTGCCAAGTTCCCCGGAGAACTGCCCGGCCTCTCGGCACCGGCAGCTCCAGAGTTCAAAGGATTCACCGACCACTATTAACAGCGACTGCTGGCTTTGAAGGCAAGTGTGAGAGCCCCCAGCTTCACCATTCTCCGCCACTTACAGCTCCACTGGGGAGCGACCCTTTGAGGATGAAGACCCAATGAGAAGTATGGTTGGTTTGATGGCACATTTAACCTGAACATCAACGATTTCAGACATGGTAACCTTCTGCAAAGCCCAACTCTACACAACGGGTACTCGTTTGCGGTTACCTCTAGTTAATCCTGGCAACGCACGCCCGGCGTGGGTACTTCAGCCAGGCACTCTGGGTGCGCTTACACACCATGTCTTCCTCAGCAATGAAGTCAGCTTCAAATTTCCCACTGTTTTTTGTCCGAATCCTTGGGGTCGCATCCTTTACAGCACTCCCAGGGACTGCTGCACAGCAGGAGCTACAGACTCAGGGGCAGGCAGGAGCGGCCCCCGTGGAGGGACGCGACAAACTCCTGTGCCAGGGATGCTGCCAAAGAGACAGACTGAATCCCATCTTCACAACACAACAAAAAGCAGCTACAATTATTTTTTTTTCCTTTGTAAAATGAATCAAGTGTGTTCTCCCAGACATTTCTCCAACACATTGACAAAATACCTACTGGCGTATTTAAAAAGTAAAGGTGAAGAACCAAAATATGACAGCTGTGCATTTACATTGAAAATAAATGCTCTTCAATACTTGCAGGACCAAACTTCTAACCTGCTACCAGAGAAGGAAATGCATTAGGAATATAATGCTTTAGTACCACTGGTACTAAGACAGCTAGCTCACAGCCAGACCATCACAGACACGCAAGCCACGTTCCTCCATTACAAAACCGTAACTGACACAAAGAAAATGTATTTAATATTAGGAAGAATATTCCACTTTTGGTAGAGAGCAACTTCTCTAACATCATCCACAGCAACTTAATCGCTTGTAGGTAACATAACCATGTTACTTCCCCACTCAGGCACATCTCAAAGTCACCCAGGCGTACCTTATCTGATTATTTTTTTACAGCATTATGCAGCATTATTCCCATGATTTAATCCCGTCTGAGATCATTAGACACTATGGTACCATAAGTAAGCAATTACGACACTGACCTGTGTTCTAGGGAACGTGGGTGGGCAAGTGCCTTTGTCATCTATCAGAGGGTAATTTTCTAATTTGATTTAGAGCCTCTCTAGAAAAAAGATAATTTACTTACCTGATAGCTTTCAAGGACTGCCTTAAAGTCTGATTTAAACTAGGATACACAGTACATCTTAGAAAAAAAAAAATACAACGTACAGAATGCCTGTATTAGCTGTGTAAGGTAAAACAGGTAGAACAGGCAATGTTAAATCAGACTGCGTCAGATGGTAAAGTAAAAGAAATCTAGTTAAAGAGAGGGGCAGAGTTTTTGGGAACACAGCACGTCAACAGACACAGCAGATAAAGATTTAGGAAGTTGTCTCGCTGCAGACACCCATGCCCCAGACAAGAACACTTGGGCATCTCATGGTAACTTGAGTCTCCTACAGGAACTTTAATTCAGTGCAAATTCGCTACAGAATTTTTGTTTTTGTAGACTCTTTGCTTGCTCCAGGTGACAGTAAGATTGAGGACAGTCACAGAAGAAACTTACAAATTAACACGAGGTACAAAACCAAAGGTAAAGAAGCTTTTCTACCCTGCAGGGACAGGTAGAAAGGGCAACACGGTACAACCATCGTGCTGTGAGTGGGCTACTCCACTGACTGTAGACCACTGGCTACCAAAAAGGTCTATTAATTGTGGAGTATCAGTCTCCTGCTTTTGACCACGGGTGTTTTACTAAAACCACATTTTTCCTTCCAGCCCTTTTACTGTACAAATGCAGTTTGTAGGAGGCAGTCACAAAGTGGGTGGACACATATCTGAAGATGTGGGTAGCCCGAGCGTCCCTTCGAGGTGTGCAGTGGCCCTGCTGCCCTCTCTGCACCACCGAGGTCCTCCCCTTGCTCATTAAAAACGACTCTTCCTTGCTATCACACCAACCACTGCACACTCCATTCCCATCCTGCTCCTCCCCTTCCTTGTACCCCTCTTAACTCCGAGCTCTTTATCTGTACAAAGCCCAACACGACGGAGCCCTGGTTGGCACCACTAAGGTGACCGCAACAGTCCTTGCTAAAAGACAACAGTCCTCACGAGGTCAGTCTCTAAGCTTGGAAATGTTGCATCAGATGAGAAATCAAAGAAGCCTTCGGGGGGACAAGACCATGGACGACAAGATCTACAATCATCAAAAATCACCATTAATTTTTTTTTTTTTAAAACCACAGAATTCTTTTTTAATTGAAGACCTAAATTGCAAATGTTCTGCTGGCACCAAAAGCCTCGCATAGGTCAGAGTTACAGTCCTGCTGCTGCCATGCCGAGTCTGCAATTTGTCGGACAGAAGTAAAAATATGACGGCTAAAAATAATTTCAGATTCAGCTGTATGCTGGGTCATGAAGAGCAGAATCAATGCTGGTTTTTGCTCCAGGCAGATTTATGTGTAATAAGGTTCTTTCAAAACACTCAACAGTCAAGGGAGACAGAAAAATCAGCAAAAAAAAAAAAAAAAAAAAAAGAGCAGTCCAAGGTTATTAATTCCTATAATTTTATAGTATCATCCTGAATTTTTAAATAAAATGTGGTATTTCTTGGGGGAGGAGGAAAAATGTCACTACTGTAAATTCCTAAGATCGGACAAACAGAGAAAAACAGTAGAGCAGAAAAAAATTAATTGTAAACAAAACCCCAAACCACTGCAGGTAAATGTGCCAGACTTTGCTAAAGGCACCCTCCATTGCTAAGGTCAAATATAAAGTACCTTTAGGGATGCAACTCTTGGGATAAAACTCAACAGACGGACTCCTCCTCTTAGCATATGTTGACAGGAAAGTATAAGAGCAGCAGATATTAGCTGTCATGTGTACTTAAAAGACAAAAAACCCCATACATAATCCATTCTGGCATTCTTAAGAATCCAAGCTTCTTTAGTAGAAGCATATAGACCATCCTCTCCATACATGACTTCTGAAAGAAATGACAAAAATTCTATTATTAACTTCTTCGGAAAGAACTAACCACCACCCTTCCTTGCTGAAGCAGATTTCTGCACTAGTTTGAAAAAGCAGAAGAAAACCAAGGTTTAATTGTAAATACTTAACCTATATAAAAATGGAAAGGAACAGAAAGGTGACTTCTCTTGCTATGTGTTCAAGTCAGGAATTCTTAACTAAAGAGCAAAACTCCAAAAGTTATGCTTTTGCAATTCTGCTCCACTCTCCACAAAACATAAAAAGTCTGAATCATTTATGATCTGAATTATTTATAGCCTGGATAAATTTTTGACTTAAATGAATTTCAGCAGAATAAATCCAAGCCGTTTTACCCAGAGTAGGCTGTCGGGTCCTCCCCCTCCCCCCGCCTTCAACATCACAGAAACGGGAAAAAAAAAATTCTCCTGTCTTTCAGGAGATTAATTGATTCACGGATCAGTTCTTTTCGTAGCCAGGTATCTCGGTTCTCTCTACTGCGTCACCAAGTATCTTACCTTCCTAGTGTAAAAGAAAAGTGGAAGATTAAATAACAAGAATAATAAAAAAAATCCTGTGATTGGACTAAACATCTCAATACTGCAGAATTCCACACAGGAGCGCCTGGCAGGCCCCTGGGAGGAATTGTCCTTACGCAATTTCCAAGAACCATTAGCAAGCTTTTCCCCTCCACCCCTGCCTAGAGTTTCTCTCTTATCTTGCACTTTTCCCCTTCTGTATTTCTGCTATCTTTGATCACTGCTATACCCTCTCCATCGACGGGTGGTAACCCTCTCCATTCCCTCACTCGCTGCCCGAGGAGAGGGATGCCGTCTGCTGGTGTGTGGGAGCGAAGGATGGAGACTGACGCCGGTGGTACCCGAGCCTACGGACTGTACAAGTACAGGACACATCACAAATCGCAGCACATAAATAGTGCTCCATAGACATTCCTCCGCTCTTACTGCGCTGCTTCTCTACATTTTTCTTATCTTGGATAATCTGATTACAGTTAATATGCTTTGCTGTAATCTCTCGAAAATTTTTTTTTTTTTTTTTTTTTTTTCCCCCCCACTCCTTTACCTCCTGTTCTCCCTGACTGCAAAGCCACTGTGGCTATTATACCCACACCACTTGCAAGAATTCAGCAGAAATAATTCAGATTCTTTTCTTATATAGCAAGAATATACCAGTGTCACGAAACATTGCTTTGTCATAATATGTATCATTGAAGTACCTAGACTGCTCCAGTAATTTGACAGCAGAGCATTTTAAAACGTTAACCTATCTTACCAACAAAATCTGTAGCTGCAAAAACACGCAGAGTGTCATTGACAGTTTCCTTCACGAGATTCTGACGGTATTTTAGGAACATACCTCTAGTTTCAAAATAACTTGCTCATCCTTCTGTTTATAAGGAAGTTTCACACTTTTATAAACCAATGTGTTAGTGCCTTATTTGCCCTGCAATAAAATTCACTAAATGTCACAAAACATGTGAATTTATCTTTACATTAATGGACAGAACTTAAACAGCAGACTTAGTCATACATAAGTTCAATCTTTTATATCGTTACAATTTTATGGCTTTTTTGTTTTTTAAATATTGCCAGTCTACAACTAAATACTTTAAAGGGCTTTAAGATCACCATCTTAACTTGTCAGCTACACAGCTTTAACACTTATCTGTAAGTGAGAATTACTTCTGGAGCTACTGTTATCAGATGTAACAAACAAAGGTTTTCTTATTTCTTCCCCTGGCGATTCTTCTAAAAAAAAGAGAGTCTAAATTCAGTTTAGTGTGCACTTCATGCAAGTAAATTTTCTTCCAGACTTCTCAACGACGTTTTCTGACAGTCCTAGTCACTTCAAAACACATGTAAGTCTCTATAATCATTCTACTGTATTTTCGAACAGTCTGATGGACTGAACAGAGGCCTAGAGAGGTTTCTTTAGCATTAACCAGTTTTATTATTTACAGTGTCACCAAACAGATAGAAGAATTAGAGATGCACAACTGAAAATTTCTCAAGCATTTTATTTCAGAACCTAGCATATAAAACTTCAACATACAAAAAAAAAAAAACCCAAACAACAAAACCTAAATCAGAAGTGAAATAAAGCAAGATCTCTTAATACATTTTTTCCCAGAAAGCTTCACCTAACGGCTCAGAAGCAGTAAACATTCAGCCTATTTAAAAATGGGATTCAAAACAATCTTCATACTTGCAGTCTGCGGAATCATGAATCAAACGGACCAGGTTTTGATGCCTTCTTGAAAACGGTTTAGTTGCTGTAAGCAGTGGTGTGTTTGTGGGGTTTGGTTTTGGTTGTTTTGTTTTTTTTTTAAATATCTAGTTCACTTTCAAGATCACAGTCCGTCTCGGTTAGTTATCGTCAGTGAAGCGAATGTGTTTACTTGTTTGTTGAGTCTTTTCAAGTCTCATCCTTTCAGCTTTAGCAATCAACTGCAAACAGGAAAAATATTACAGAAAAGATTAGAGGAAAGTTATATTGTTATGATTTTATGTCACAATTGTGAATATATTATTCGCTGATTTACCAACCTTCATAAAAAATCTGATCTTTGAACAGCTGATCTAACCTGTACATTCAACCAGAAAATATTGAAGCAATCATGATATAATTTATTTCAGTATTGTCTCAGAACCATCAAAAACACTAAGGCACCTCTTCAATTTCTGGACATTGCAGCATCCTTCATTCCATCCCTTCTTCGTCCCAACATGGCTGAAGAGAACAAAATTATAACTTCAAAATCCCCAAAACACAGCTCATACAGCAAGTTAAAAAGCCCTACCCTTTTATTGGATTCATGCTGTTAGTGATGTAAGAAAAAACAAGGTCAGACCATTAAAAAAGGAGTACTGTGTCATTTTCTACACTCAGCAAAGAAAAAACCCAGATGGGGGCCATGCTTCAGGCTGGGAAAACAGCACAATATGTATCACAACCCTGTGGAGAATTAATCTCAAGAAATAACAGTGCAGTTGGAGAAACACTGACCCTAGGAATTCCTAACTCAAAACCCTGCCTGACCAGCCATTTGTTTGTTTTCAGTTGCATTTTAGGGAGATTGCCTAAATTACTAGGGTACCTCGTTAGCTGCTCCTGGTACAGAGGTATGAGAAATGGTCCTGCGGAACATTAACAACCTACTAATTTTCCATTTGTGTACTGTGTCTTCAGGCAGAAAACAAAACACTGAGAACAACATTAAAAGCATCCCTGTTTTTAAAGCAGCCATACTGGAACATCCACAGATTTAACCCAAAGTACTGCAACATCATACTAATACCCAACAGCAAAGGCACAAGCTTTGTTACTGCAATGCCCTATCATGATATTTTAACCATAAGCAAGAGCTCGTGAATTAACTGTTACATGAATAAGATGAAAAAAAAGAAATGCAAGGAACAAGTCAGGCTGCCTAATCTGAATAAAAAGGGAGAAAGCAGGAAACTCCTGTCAATCTAGGCACATCTGTAGCACACCAGCGTAAATCCACATTAACTTATCTGATGGAGACTACTAAAACATATTAGCTGCTGCCAAAGTAAGGAGACACTCGATCACCGGACAGTCCAGGAAAGAGTTTTCTACATCTGAAAAGTTTCACATATAAACCAAATTCTTTACTATTTATCCATATGACTGTGGCCACAGCTACGTCCTGCAGACATTGCATCTTGTACACAGCGTGGAAGCGCAAGGTAGGCTGCTGCACTGATGACGGCAGTCAGGAATTACACTCTACGCCGATGTCGCACGGATGCACTGTTTGCTGTGCTGCAATGCAATTACACTGCCCCAGTTTTACTGCCCTGCATCCCCGGGGCATTTCACTTGATTGCAATTCTTAATGCGTTCTCAACAGCATCAGACATAAGTTCTAGTAGATGACTTGCTCAACCATTCTCCAGAAATAAAATCGATCTGAAGATGTAACTAAGAGTTACTTTTACTCTCTGGTATCTGATAAATAGATTAAAAGAGTTAAACTCTAAAAAGAAGTGAGGAATGCAGTGGCTTATTGGTTCAAGATGTGGGATGGAGAATCACAAACACTGGAAGGAAAGCTCTAAGATGTGAACTGCCCAGTTCCTATCAGTGAGTGTTTCTATACCAGCACCTCAGGGCTGGAGAACTTGCAAGAGACCTCAAGAATTCCCATTTTAAGCTAATCAATCCAGTACCAGCACCTATTTCTAAGCACACCACTATTCATGTCTCCAAACAGGAGATACCAACTTCAGAGAACCAGGGAAAGGGGCTTATTTGTGCTCTGGAGCGGGACCTCTCCCCACCCCCACACCGACAGGGAACTGACATAGTCCCCGACCCCAAGCATAATCAGAAGAGAATAGGGTGGGCTGTGCCCAGGCATTCCCACTGTCCTACTGTCCCAAATATTCTGCAAATTATTCCGCCCTTGGTAAATACCCAATTCTCACTTCCTTACCAAATGCCTTTCACTTCTACCACCACTCCCACCCCCTTAAACTTCTTCCTTTCCTCCTGCCTAAGGGGGTGTACAAGGTGCAAACTCGGTTCAGCAGATCCTCCCCCCAGAAGACACGGACCCAAGGGGAAAGCTTGCAGGCACTAACGCTTTTGGTTTGGGAACAGCAGACTTTAATCGGTCCCAGAGGGTTTAAGGCTACAGACTGATGAATTGCTTCAGGTCTGCATAAACTGGCACTGCCCTAAAGAAACGGCTCTGGCGAGAAGGTTTTTAGTCTGTGTCACTGAATCACTAAGGGCGTTTTATCATGCAGCTGAACAACAGGCTACAGAGAACACGGATTTGGAGGGGGCAGCAGAGGGGAGCACAGAGGTGACAGTGAACAACTGAGCCTGGGGCAAAGCCCGACACCGAACACCTTTTTAACTCCAAAGGATGGCCAGGCATTTCTCACAAGTTCTGGGGGAACCGTGGGATATTTAGTCTCTTTTGGACATTTAGCTTATTATAGGAACTATGCTAGAGGAAATAAAATCTCTACCTTTTTTTTGGGGGGGGGGGGAGGGGGGCGGGGCGGGAGGAGGCACTATGCCAGAAACCCTCTGCTGAGGTGATTATTAACCCTGGCACGCCACAGCACCCACTGCAGGGAAGCAAAGCAAGCCTATACTTTTTAGAACGCACGGAAAAGAGGGAATCTCAACCTGCCTAAAGTTACACTCAAAAGCATCTCTGATGTGATGCAACAATAGGTATGTTCACTGTTACTGCAAATACTGACATCGACATCACTGCAGCTATATAGCTTATATGAACCTAACTTTTAAGCCCACATTTAAACACTAGCTCAAATGAAGTATATGACGCTGTCTTTATTATAAGTATAAAACGGCTAACAGGCAAACGCTCATCTTCAAAGAGAGATCTTTTAAGGGATTTTAAAACTTTTACCAGAATAGATCTTTATGTGAAAGATACACTAATGACATATTCAGCTGTACATGTTTAATTATGAAGCATTATATTACTTTTTTCCTGCCTTTTATTGTGACCTTCAAAGAAGTCAACTTCCGAGTACTCTGGAAGAGTTTTCAACTACAAGATTAAAAACAACGTGAATGAACAGAGAAAGAACCACTGTTTTTTTGTTATTATCAGGCTGTATTTGTGGAATACAGGCTGTCAAAAAGTAACGAAAGGGTTAAGCGTTACTGACTAGAGCGAGGCATTCTTTACTTGATGTTTTGCTTAACAGCGTTAGCATTTAAATAGCATTCACTGAGCTTTGAAGTTAACACCTCCCAGTGTTGCAAGGTGATGGCTAAGGGGGAGGAGTGGGAGTTCGCATCCTCGCAGCTGCTATTGTTAGGCAGAACTGAGACAGTTTATATTTGCAAGCCCAGATGAAGTACATCACTGGCCAATTTACACCAGTTTGGTCAACAAATACCAAGCTTCAAAAGATGGCAGAGTAGACACTTGAAAGCAGGGCACCTACAGTCCCAAGTAAAGTCAAAGGTGCCAGTGGCACCTTTTGTTTAAAAAAGTAAAAGTACATTTAAAAAAAAAAAATGAACAAAACCTGGCAGCACTGAGTAAAAGGCTCTAAAGCTGTACAGGTTTCACATTATCTTACTGCTTATATTAAAGAATAATGGCTAGAATCAATGCCATTTTCATGCTTTTTATATCAGTCATTTGGGAGATTCTTTATGGATGCCTTATGTGTCGGCAGGGTCTCTGAGAGAACATTTAGGCCAACAAGATAATACATGCAAAATATGCCTTGTACAGGACAAGGTTTTGACCTGCACAACTGCTCTTTCCTTAAGTCAATGTAATACTTGTTTTTAATTATATACGGCGCAACTAGAACATTTTTGGTAGTGTGTGCATCACTGGAGAGTCTAGCAAACAAAAATTACAGGAAGTCTCCAAAGTCAGCAGAAAATAATTAAGGTCAAACGATTCTGAAGTTTTGCAAGCGACAGCATAAAGATTCAGGGCAAAGCCAACTCAGAAACCTTATCTGCAATGCGTGTGAAGTAAACCCAGCAATAAAATGTCTGTGAATACCCTCTGGCTCCTCACTGTCAGGTAAAGGATCTGACTGGCTTAATGAAGAACCCTTCATGCCTGGAAGGATCTTCTGGGGCAGGAGTGGAGACTGCACCCTGCAAGTTCATTGCAACACTGCCAACACTGTGGCCTGACAGGAACACCAAGGTCAAGGTTGGAAGGAAATTTCACTAGATGTGGGGCAGTTTTGGTCTGGAAGCTGCTTAGCTACGGATGCTCGTGGCCACATTCAGATTTGTCTGGATCAGGACGCAGACGCACTGGTGCACAGGCTCTTGACTACACTAGGCACACACCAGTGTGCAGCACAGCACAGAACTAGACACTAAAAAAAAAAAAAACTGTGAGAAGAGAGATTCATCCTGAAGAAAAACATTTTCTTAATCATACTAGAGAATTAAGACTAAAGCACTAGACTTTATGACACTAGAGCAAATCAAGACTACTTAACTTCTTAATGAGTTCACTCAGTCTTTTTAAGGAAAACCAGCTTGTAAATTAACTTCATGCCTTTAGTCATGGACTTAACTTTCTTTGATTGTCTCCGTAAAGACAAGCCTTGCATTTGGCAATTGGACCGGGACAGCCACACGTTTTCCATTTTGTGGCTGTAAAACCCTGCTGCAAAGTCAGTAGAAAGCGATTTAACTGGATTAAACACAGAGTCAAACATTAAAGTATCAAAAGACGTAGACCTACACAGAAACAGAGTCATATTTTCAACCATGGCTGTGCAGGAAAAAAAAAAAAAGAGAGAAGGACTTGCAGGTTACCTTCTCAGTACCCCGTTTCTTTTCTCGAGGCTGGTTAAGTTTAGCTTGTCTGTCCACTAAAATCTTCTGCCAGTAACGTTGCTCGTGATCACCTTGAAATATAAATTAACATTACAGTACATGAATAAAAGTATAACTCGAGTGGATGCAGTGTTTTCAACTGTGACGAGGAGGAATCTTTTCTAAGGTAAACACATATGAAAATACCCGTGAGGGAAACCTAACAAGTATCTCCCCATCAGTCTGAAATTTCATAGTGAGAGAAGTCATACAGCATGGCAACATCTGACCAACACACACCAAGGTGAACAAAGAACAGAAAAACTCTGTCCAAAGAAGCTTAAAGCCGACACTGAGGTCTCCGTTCTGTGTGAGCTGGACAGGACCTGAATCAAAGCCCCTGTGCGTTTTATTAACTTTTAGGACTGGATTGCCAAGGTATCTGTACATTTTCCTGAGCAGGAAGTTCTACAAACTTAACAAGAACTGAGGAAATAGGCAAACACCGCTCTCTATATGTAATTAGCAGAAGGAGCTCGGTTTTAGCTAAAGTTTCACCATAGCACTTGGAGGCCCTTTGATTTACTGATGTACTCAACCCCTGACTTACTTTAAACAACTATCAAATAGGAAAATAAAAAAGTTACTGTAAGAATGATCAAGATTATTTTGTTTCAGCAAAGCCATTCTTAGAAGCAAACTCTGGGGACTTTATGGGCAGTTAGGAATACTTTAACATGGGGAAGAATATGAGAGGAAATTATTTTGCAGCTTTTTTCAGCCGCTGTTCTGCAGTAAGAAGCAGTTTGCTGCTGTTTCCTCTGGTTTGTGCCCTAACTATCATGACGGGAATCTTCTGATGTCATGTTGCACCGTCTCATGAGAAATCTTCAGTTACAGGGAAGTTTACAAGTGATCTTGGAAAAGGTTCCCGCAAAAGTTATGGAGTTAATAATTCTGAGAACCGATTTTGTGTACTTTTTAACAACATTATTTATAGATTCAATCACAGTAACAACTAAACATTATCCTAGATATTTAATTTCTTGTCCGATGAAAAGCTGAAGATATTTAGTCAAAGCCAAGTTCTAAGAAGTAAAATACTACTGGGGAAGCTTTAGTCCCCGCAGTAGGGAGCATTACAGATTCCATATTCTCTGTATTCACCTTATGCCACCAAGCGACGCTGAAATCCTTACTGTGAGTCACTTCTGCATTCTTCAGAAAGCCTTTCCATTCTCATTTCAATGAACCGGTTGGGAAAACAAAAAACCTTAAGACTATGAATGGAACACTCCTGCAATGTCTACTTATTCCCAATCTACTACTACACTCTTTTATATAAGGATACAAAACCAGAGACAAATACACACAGAGCGCACAGCTATAAAATGCTGTGTTTCAAATTGTGTCTGGATCTCTGGAACACAGAACACTCTGGAGACAAATCTATCTCCTAATGACATTAGCAGCATTCAGTGAGTCTCAAACTTTAATTAACTTTGATATTATGAAGGTTAATGCTTCCATTATAGCTCTTCTTTCTGCAATCCTTAATTGACGTTTATGAGGGTTTACATCCCTGCATGCACGGAACTGGGCCCTAAGTGAGGGTCTGTGTAGGAGTGTGGTAACATGTTTAAATACACGGATGAGAGAATCTCATACGGATTGTTTTACCTGTGGGGGTTTTTTGCATATTTGGGATTTTTAGTGCATGTCAAGAATTCAAAAATTTTATGAGTACAGTACAGAGTTTAAAAGACTTTCTCCCTCCCCCCTTCTTCTACCCCCAATTCCATAAAGAGGTTTCTCTAACACTTGGAAGACTAGTCCAATCTAATACAAGTTACGAATTTAGAACAGCAGAGTAACTTCAGAAAAAAAATCACACATAAGGGTAAAGTTCCAAAGAAAACCAGTAAAAATTTTAGTGTAAATGCAATTTAAAAGAGGCAGTACTCAGGCATAAGTTACTCAACTTCCTGAAAAAAAGAAAGATTAATTAGAAGGCAAGTGCTAGAACCACTCTAAGTGTATCCATGCTATTACATCCTTGTCCTGTTATTTCACACGTAAGTTCAATATTTTCAAGAAAATCTTAATTTAAAATTATTTTGCATCATCGGAATGTTATATTCATAAAGCTGAAATATGAATTAAGCTCACTCAAAGTGACGTATATAAATACATCTCAAAAGAACATAATTAAGTTGATAAAGGCAAGCAAAATCATTACTTTGCTCTGAACAGTGGCGTAAAAATCCTTACTGTTTTACCCATTTCACTACAATAGCAAAATGAGAAGACTCCAAGGAAAAAAAGAAAGCAGTCTTTTCCCTAAGTTATGGAAATATATCCATAAAGCTAACATGCGATACAATCTTTTTCACAGTACTTAAGTCTTCTCCTGTACCGCTATTAAAAAAAGAAGTCTTACCAGTGAGAACTTCTAATTTCCAGTTGTTTTTGATCTGTATTTCTTTGTATGATTTCACGACAACCTGCGCATCCTCAGGAGTTTTAAAACGGAGATGACATTCCGTGTCTCCCTCCAGCATGTCAACATAAGCAACGTCAGCCAGCACTGCTAAAGCATCCTATCAAAGCATGTGAGAGAACACAGACCATAAACCAGACTTTAAAAAAAAGAATACAAAAAGAGTGACTTTTTGACCGTTCGATTTGTAGGTCAGTGACATTTTCAAAAAGGTCACAAAGTAGAAGGCAGTAACCGATCTTTTTGATTTAATCAATGAATCTCTTGTCAAATAGTTTTGAATTAATATATTTTCCTAAGAAGGTTACATCGGAATTATGATTTATGAGCCTACAACATCTATTTATCTCTCATCTTGCCCTCCAAGAACAATTTAAAGCAGTAATACCTGAAGATGATGTTGGTTCACGTTAGAATAATTTTACTAATGGAGCATCAGTAGGTATCCCATTTATTTCAATACTGTATCTGAATGGACTTTTTTTTTTTTTAAAAAAAGAAAAATTATTTGTGCACTGTAACATTGATATACGTCAGTCCAACGGAAAAATATCTAACTTCATTCTACACACGAATTAAATAAAAGCAAGTTCATTCACGGCAGATTATTTCAGAACCGATTAATAGCAGTAGAACAACCCTTTCTATCTTTCTGGAGTGACCTCTGCCTGAAAATTCTCCCTAACAGCTGAAGGAAGAAGAGTCACACACGCTCTTTCAGATGAAGTACTTCACTTGTAATACCTGCTGTTAGGGAAATTAACTAAGACCACACATTCCTAGTCAATTTTGTTCACAGCAGGCAGCTCGAGTAAGATGCTTCTATTCAAGAATGACACACTGCTTTTAACCCTCCACTACCAAGGACAGCCTTAAAACAAAGCTTAAGTGCCAGCACCGCTGAGATCATTCAAGAGCCAAGCAAAGCTACTTTCCACTCTTAATTCTGGTATCCCAAAGTCATGCTTACATGGAAAACTACAACACCCCAAACGGTTTACTGGAGCAGGCAAATGTTATGATCTGAGAAGCACCTTAATAGCAAAATATCAACGCAGTGAAGTAAAAAACTGAAACATCAAACTACTCTGCAAAAATCTTTCCAGAGTGTGGAAGTAATTAAGAGTGACAAAATCCGAAATAAAGATCAATTCTGGAAGTTAAGGAAAAAAAACCAGATGCAT
This sequence comes from Fratercula arctica, assembly GCA_947846985.1. NCBI lineage: Eukaryota > Metazoa > Chordata > Aves > Charadriiformes > Alcidae > Fratercula > Fratercula arctica. Next base: position 3,226,978 of record CANTUZ010000004.1, read on the forward strand.
TGCTTTGTGGCAGTGTTTGCTGCAGCTATGACAGTCCGGGAGCACAGGCAAAGTGTGATTTTGTCAAAGAGTTATGTCTTTCATAAAAGCAACTAGTATGGCCAGAAATACCCAGTAAGCACCAAGTACAGTTTCCAGTTTCCACTGCTGACCTGCTGAAAAGCTGCCTCACTATAAAGATTTTTGTTTCTTCCAACTACAGTTGCATTCTGCAATTACATGTCTCTCTAAAAGCTTTGCCTCATTTCTTTGCTAACTTACTGTGAAATGTTTTGCCGATGTACATATTATGGGAAATAAAGATATGATTCATAATAGCAAAGGACACCCCAATCTTACTTTGTCCACCTTTACTTTCGTGAACCATTAGTTTTCCCTAAAACGCTTCCCTAAAACTAAATGAAAAGTGTAACTGCAGCCAAAGGGGCCCTCAAACATTGCAGCGACAACTGCTACGTTCCCCCAGCGTCTCCAGCACTCAGACAACTGCCTACAAATACACCTAGGCCGATAAGACTGATTAAGCTGAAACCTTCTCATCAGTTTGTTTTCAGTGAGCGAGAGACGTCTCTCATCTTGCTTAGATTTATGCACACGCTAAACTTCAAACGCTTGCAAGCAGCCAACTGGGCTACTCGGCTATAAATACAGATAATTTGATAAGTCATCTCAGAACTCGCATTTTGAACCAATCTCTCATTGTCCTCCGTGGTCTGAATATTTATTCTGAAGTGAGTTAAAGCTGTTTAAATTCCTTCCAGTTGCTATTCATCCAGAAGTGCCAATTTGTGAAAGAAAATGTCCTGTGTCACATTCATGGAAAATTCAGGATCTGGAAAAATCCTGTTATTTCCTTTGGAAGACTTTTTATATTTCCATTTCACAGGATGCAGCTTAAAACTGCTGTTTTCCTTAACAGAAATATTCAACTTAACATATGTAACTTTTATATCATGATGTGAAAAAAAAATTAAATTATCCTAAAGGCTTTTAAATTGAGAAAACTAAAGAGCACTTAACCATAGGGGGGAAATAAAAAAACGGGTGAATGTATTACTGGACAAGATCTAGTGCCGTCACTCTCACTGAACTGGAGTTTTTGTAATTGAGAATTTTTTTACTGAAAAAAAGACAATCCTTTCCTCATGCAGAGAGCATTTTCTTGCCCCCGAATTCCAGTTAATGGTAAAGCCCCCCAATATACTAGTACAGATTTCTTTATTCGAATTGTGCCAGAATGACTGGCACCAGGACAAGTACAGAACACTGCACCCACTTTGTCTTCAACTTCCCTTTTTGAACTGGAAAGAGCTACTCATCCTCTAGAGCATTATTTATTTTTGTCATTATTTTCGTTATAAACTTGACATTGCTTGAAGCACTCTAAAGGCTAAGTTTTGCTTTGAAACATCCTTTTTACCCTATTTTGCCGTTGTAAAATCTGCCATTAACAGGTACTAGAGAAGAATCTGTACGCAGCTACTGGCCAAACAAATAAAAAAGAAATCGGGAGGACCCTGTTTAAATGGTATTCCATATTCAAACATTTGGGGGGCACTGTAAGAGGAAAGGCTAACAGCTACCCTGAGGTTACAAAGGCATTACCTTGATCTGCTTCCTGCCCGGCAGGGGCTCAGTGCTAATGATCTTCACAATTACTCCACTCACGAACTGGGGTCCCATTGTGGCTGGTCAATTTGAAAAGAGGAGGGGGGTGGAAACAAAAACGAAAAGAAAAAAATTTTACATTCATTAGTTTGACAAACTAAAGATGCTATGAAAGCACATAAGCAACGTCATGCACACAAGAAATGTAACAGGGGGCATGAAATGCTGCTAATGCAGATGAAGTCTTTTTTTTTTTTTTAAATCTAGGATCAAGACCGTTCACAAGGTAAAGCCAACTTGAGTAAAAGTGAAAAAGAAAATAGGTCCAAGAAAAGAGTCTTAGAGAAGTTTTTACAGCCTACGTGGTCTTCCTATAAGAATATTTTATATTCTGTTGATTACAATTAATAGTTGAACCCTCCGTTCTGGAGTAATTATAAATAAGCAGACAGGCATTGGAATGTCAGGTATTCAAGTTAGTGAAGAGAAGTACAGAGGATCCAGACCAAAAAAGCGCAATTCTATCTCTGAAAAATGTAGAAATTTAACTAAGAGGACATAATTACAAAGCTACTTTTAACCATAAAGCTGATAAAACCCAATCGCAAGCCATTTTTAATGCCTTATAGAAACTGTTTTGTAAATTGCTGCAGGTATAGTTAAACCTTCAAACCAGGCCAAGTTACAGCATCAAAACAGTTGATTCTTTATTTACTTCTCTGAGGCATTTATAACTACAATTACTTAAAAAGATCCTTAAACTCAAGTGCTATTGGAATATGCTGAAATTACTTGCTTAGTCTTTACTTACAAAAAGTCCCAAATCTATCTGAATGAGGGCAGTTTGCTTTTAACAGTATTTGACATTCAGAGAAAGCTCCAGCATTCAAGAAAATAAAACCATTTTGCAGAGTTTCTCGAGGACCAGCGTCTTAAGTCACTTATGTTTGTGCACTAGAATCATGAAGAAAACAAGACAGAAAACATCACAAACAGGATTACATTTGTCATTTTCAGACTGAGGCTTTTTCTCTGCACAAGTCTCCGTTTCCATCTCTCCCACAGGCTCAGGTTTGATTTGAGACATTGTCTTCTTCAAGGAGGCCATACTGGCTTTCTGAAGGGCCAAATATTCTTGCTTCAAATCCATCCATTCGGTCCTATAAGCGGCAACACAGGCATAAGATGTAAGTTGTAAACAAGAAATAATGCTTAGAAAACTCCATGATAACTCAAGGCAAAACAGTTTACAAATAGCTTAAGCTGAACTTGGGGAGCAGTGCAGACCATTCCTACCATTAGAGATCTCCCCGCGCTTGGGTCAAATTAAGGCTTGTCAAAACCTGCATTTTTATTTTTGTTTTGCTTTAGCTTTTAATATTCCAGGTGAGATCTAACAAGATCAACCTATCATACAAATCAGACGGCTCCCCAATTTGTTTTCCATATTTAGAAAGCACACAGAACAGCTCGGTAAACTGTGTTTTCCATTGGAACTACACACAGTATAGGCACTAAATTCAGAGTTAATTCAGAGACAGTCAACTCCGAATACCCTGAATTAGTTCAGTGAACCCGCTCCTGTGTTACTATATTAAGAATCAGTCATTTATTTTCTAGAAAAATCATTGATGGAAAATCAACAACTGGTTAAACTCACCAAAAACCTACTGAGATAAGAACATTCCTTACTATTCAAATGCATTTTGGTTAAAAAATACCACCACATGGAAGCAATTTATATATTTACATACATTTAACATGGAGATGTTTCTGCAAACAGCTAGAGCTTTGCTCCACAGAAACACAATGCCTATAGTGCCACTGTGAGAACGACTCATTGTTACCCTAATCTGTGCTATCAAACAAGCTGATAGAGGATTTTTAAAGAGGAGGATATCTTGTGGTAATGGTTTTAGCTGTTAACATTGACAACTGTATACTTCAAAAAAAAGCATCCAGACTCACCCAGGATCATACATTCTCAACAGAGCAAAGACATTAAAATAACAAAAGACCCACGTAACGATTCTTAGAGATAAAAAGGCAACACCATTCCACAGCAAGGTATGGTATAAATACGAGCTCAAGGAGGTACTTGTTAACTTGACTGGAAGAAGAGAAGACCGTGGGGAGTGAGTCAGGCAAGTATTCGCAATGCTTATACTCTTATAAAACTTCCCCCCCCCCGTTTTGCTACAGCTAACTAAAATTTAAAACTATTTCTCTGTATTTGATGCAGTAGTCTCGGAACCTCACTGGAAGAGGACAAGCATCGTTCATAACTACCGTTTTTTGTGGACCCCTTTTACTTTAACATGGAGGTGCTTTCTGTGATTTTATACAAGTAAGTGCTTCCATGTTTTAGTAGAGGTGAATCCTGATCGCAATACTGAAATACCATCCAGGATCTTTCTTTTTTCTGCGCTTCAGTTCCAAGATTTTTTTGATGCGGGAAAAGAAAAATGAAGAACTCTGTCTGTAGCACATAAAGGCATGCTTCTCCAACAAGAACCAAAAGCGTCAAGTATTACTGAAGAAGAGACAACTTTTCGGTGGCCTGTATGTTTAATCATTTTCAGCTATTTTTGTTTTTTAAAGGACTCCCTTCGCTTTAACATGGAGGTACCTGCTGCCTAAAAAAAGTAAGTGCTTCCATGTTTCAGTGGCGGTGGATCCTAAATGTCTTAAACAAGATCCTAAAAATTGGCTGAAGCTAAAAGAAGCCTACTTACAGTTATGTATGTGGATTTTTTTATTATGTCAGAGCTCTGTATACCATGGGGTGCTTTTTTGTTTGTGGGGCTTTTGTTTGGTTTTGGTGTTTTTTTTAAGTTACTATTTATTTAGTGTCTCCACTTAAGGACCCCCACAACTTAAATGTGGATGTACTTGCTTTGTTCCTGAATAGTAAGTGCTTCCATGTTTTAGTGGTGGTGAATCCTTTTTTCTTAACCGAAAGGACTTCCCTCCTTGTAGGAAATAAATCAAAACGGATACAAAAACCGACATGGCACAATTTTGCATCACGGTATAAGCACAAGACGGCAAGGACCCCCTCTACTTTAACATGGAGGTACTTGCTGGATGCCTAAAAAGTAAGTGCTTCCATGTTTTAGTTGTGGTGACTCCTAAGAGCCCAACAGGAGGCATGACTATTTTTGTTAAAACTTTGGAATGGCATGACTACATCTACATATCAACTACTGAAGAACTATTGTAGGCAGAACTCTACACAGCAGTTATTAAGTCGGACTGGAAAACTCTGGTATTTGAACCTACAGGCTAATACTGTTGCTAATATGCAACTCTGTTGAATAAAAATTGGAATTGCACTTTAGCAATGGTGATGGACTGTAAGACATACAAAGATTTAAACTGAATTAAAACACTACAGAGGTTGGAAACAATGAAATTCCCATGCATGAGCCTGTTAAGAAATAAAAAATTAAAATTGTGTGCAAAGCTTGTGACTTTGTCATCACAAAGTTTCCTGTAACTAACAATTCAATACAGCTACATACTCCAGTAAATACTTCCAAACTCCAAACACTGAAAAAATATGTAATAAACGAGGTACCACATACTTCCAAATGCCCCAGGTTTTGAGAAAGGCAAAGAGTTGGCTAGCTAAAATAAATAGCTACCGTTAGGAAAAAAGCCATTACTAATGCTTTTTTGCACTTGAAACCACAAAAAAGAAGAAATTAAAGCTAAGATTGCCAATTTTGCCAAGGCCACCCAGCCTGTGCCTAGCCGTGGACTGGAGGCAGTGGATAAATCAAATGTTAAGCCTTGATCTCACTCAAGAGCAGTAAATCAGCTTTGCCCCCAACCCCCCCGCCCTTCCTTAAAAATGTTTCATAATAAGAAAGGTAACCCCTTTAAGACCAGGTGTTTTGTTCTAGCCCACCACTAAACAGGCAGAAAAATCCATTTGCTTAGTGTGTAACTATGGAAAAAGCTATGCTCTCCTACAACAAAAAGGCTACGAAGCAACTAAACATTAATAATAATAAACAAAGTCACATAAGATCAGTTTCATTTATAACGTACTTGGAGAGCACTCTGAGTGGAATGACTTCTTCACCCATTTTGTGTCTTTCTTTGTGCTTTTTCTTGTGTTTCCTTTTTGATTTTGAAAGGGATGTGTCTTTTTTATCTTTGTCATCATCTGCAGAAATGTCTACGTTAGAAGTCCAAAAGAAAAATGTTTAGTTCTAATATGACAGATAATGAGTATTCACATAAAATGACATAATATTATTTAGTTATAAAAAATAGTTTAACGAATACCACAAAAATCAGAGGGTACTACCTATTTCTAGTCCACTTTCTCAACTACCTGAGTTTAGTCTCTAATCGTGGACTCGTGTCACCCAAAATATGATTTCAATGCAGCATTTAATCCCATCTATTTTGCTTTTTTTCCTTATCTCATGTAAGAAACTGTGATCATCAGCTTTTCCTTTTGTATTTTAATCTTACTTATCTAGATTCTTATACTGTCACCATTTGCCTAGGCTGACTGTTTAATCCATACTTTACTTCAGTGAAGTTCTATTAACTTCTTTGTGTACTGTTTTTACTTCTGATGAGATTTACCTGCTTCGGTGTTGAAAGTTCTTTCCTAGTTTATCTCCCTGGAATGACTCATTACCAGGTTTTAACTGCAGGGAACAGCACATATTCCTAAACTGACCTTGTTAAGCCTCCACCATAGCAACCATTTTTCACCTACTGACCCAAGCAGAACAACCTTTTATCAGTTAAATTTTAAGTCTTTCAAAAAGAAAACTCATCGTCTGAATCTTTCACCAGCACTTGAAAGGTTTACTCAATAATCATTAAGCCAATTAATAAGCCTATCAGCCTCCAAAAGTCAGTTCAGTAATGCATTTGTATTACACAGATGACACTCACTACGTTTCATTTTCCTTTGCAAGCCCCGCCACTTGCTCATTACCCTCCAACATATCAAGATTCCTATTTACTTAACTTAGGCCACTACAAATACCATTTCAACTGCAAAGACCGCAGTTTCTTCAATTCTAGCTTTTCTCCTTATCTAGACTTTTTCCTGCCTGCCATTTGATTTCATTCACGCATATAAATCACAAAACTACTAAAAAGACATGCAAGAAACTTTACCATTGGAATCCTTCGGAGCTTCTGTTGTTTCTTCTTTTACAGGACGAACTTCATCCTTTTGAACAGTTTTCTTGACTTTGGGAGTTGATGTCTCACCATCTCCAGAGCTGGTTCTTTTTCTCTTCCCCGGCCTGCTTTCCCAAGGTCCCTCTGAGCTTTCTGTTCTGTCCCACTTTCTCTTCTCTCTCCTCGAGGGCTGCCTGTGAGTCTCAGTTCCCTCCATTTCTGAACACTCTGATGAAGTCCTATGTCTTTTTGACTTGGGTACTTGCTCTGTTTTAGTGTTCGTGGTGTTTGATTCCTTTGTCTCTACGGTCGCCTGTATGTTGCTCTCTTTCTTGATTTTGGATTTCTTTTTTTTCTTCTTTTTCTTCTCTTCTGTATCAAAAATACAATATTTAAAACTGCCAATGATTAAAAACTAGATTAGATCAACTGACCTAAGTAAACAATCACGATACCACATGTCATGATAATCTGGGATGTTAAATGAAATGCCCGTCTCTGCCATCTCTAACTACTGGAGAGATGCAACACATGATCCCAAAGGCCTTCCAAGGCATTTTAAGCAGAAAAGAAAAAAAGACAGATAAGACACTCAGCCCCACAAAGCACGAAAGACCTCCGGGTCACAAGGGCAGCTTGACTACAGGACTCCCAAAGTACTTACTCTCAGATTCCAAAGAAAGGAGCTAAACTGTTCCTTAACAAGTGTACTTTTTGTTATGTCATCCCTTACTTGTGTTTGAGAAGGGATACCTTCCTCCTTTCAGGCCAAACAACAAAGACAAGAAAATCAAAAAAGACCGCCGATTTGTATTCTGAGAATAAAAGGAGATACTCAGCCCAATGAATCTATCACGCTACGTAATGAACAACTATTTGCCTCCTAAATTAAACAATGTTAACCAATCTCGAAAAAAATAATTTTATTTTCAATACTGCCTACTTGCTTCAAAGTTGTCATCGGCAAGATGAAGCAGTAGAGTACCTTAAATGGGTTTAAAAAGCAAGTTTTTCTTTGATTATTTTTTCTTGTCCTAAAAGTTACTGGTATAACAAAGAATTAGCGACAACAGTGAGGAATATAACATGACTCATCATTAAACTTACGAAAAAGACAGGAAGACATCTAAAACCTGGGAAATTTTGTTACGTTATCAGAAATGAGGAAAAATGTTTCAGTGATCAAAGTTACAAGATACTGTTGTGACGCTGCTGTGTAAGGTATAATAAATAGTATTTATTGGAAATTCTCAGCTGTGAATTCAGGATTCATTTCTCAGCAATATCCTCCAGGTTTTTATGAATAATTATCAATCATGTAAGTAGAATTGCAAATACGCTGTAAAATGTTAGTTTCACTCTGCTGAAATAGCAAATGTTCCAAAGAGGAAGAAGGCAAAAAAAAAAAATCCACTGTTTTCGTAGTTCTCTCACAGAAAATTACAGCAGAGAGAACAGCACAAGGTTTGCTCTGAAACACGTCAGATGATCACAAACTCATCTCAACAGCACTAACGTTTGATTTTGCTCTTATGTCTGTATCTTTTCTTTCAATACTAAATATTTTTAAAACAATCTGTGTCAAGTTTGTCTTTTTCTAATGCTAAATGCGCAGATAATGATTTATTGTACGGACTGAAAGCTGCTCTGCCAGACTAACGATGACTAATGGTGGTAGCTAGCAACGGAGGAAAAAAAGAAATTAAGTTCATTATCAAGCAGGAAAACAAAAAGGCAGAAGCTTATATACTTTAGTTTCACACTTTCATTTTTAAGCCTAGATTGGCCAAAAACCAAACAGCAACATGCATTTTTACCAAGATTTTAAGAAACGTGAGATTCAGCTGCAGTAACACAGCAGTTCAATATTCTCTCTTCAGAAGTTGAGGCACAAAACAGTTTCTTTCTGCATCCCATTAACTTAATAACACTTACCTATTACGCTGCTGTTACTTGTATTCAGGGTAGGAACAGGCTTATTCTTTACCGTTTTGGGGAAAATCCCAGGTTTCCGTGGTGCTTCTTCTGGTGGATTATTCAAAAACTTAAAAAAAAAAATTAAAATATTAAAACCCACACGCTTTTACTAAAAAAAAAAAAAATTAATCATACTTTCTTTTTTAAAGAATTCCATCCAAGTGAAAACCAATAATCCTGTGCTCATTCAAGAAAGATGCAGCCCCTCATGACTCCAGATGTATACATTGTTCTTTCAGTGGTGCAGTTGGTTTTGTTTTGGGGTTTTTTGTTGTTGTTGTTTGCTTTTTAAATGCAGAGCTTGCTTGACTTTACATTATTACTGCGACTTCTTTATGCATCTGTTACCATTATGCTATTGAAAGATAAATGTTTTTAAACTTTCAAATCATATTTAAATACAGAAAATTAGGTATGCCCATGCTTGCCTGATTAAATTTAATAGCCATTGTACTGTTACACAAAGATCTCTAGTTCCATAAAAGATGCCAAGAGCGGCCAACCAAATTATTCACAAAATGACCCACTATGCTTCTGCTAAGTCTCCAGCTTATTAACAGAATTACACTTTTAAGGAATCGTGGGATTGATTGGAGGTCCTGGGGGAGGAGACAGGAACATAACTCCCGCTAAGTTAAGTTCCTAAATCATCATATTTTAGGAATTTCTCTAAGATTCACTAGGTGAACCAGTAAAGACTACACCATCCAGATCACAGAGTGACAATCAGGAAGAATGTTAACAGGCCAGAGGCACCATTTACTCACCTCAATAGCTTTCTCTGCTTGCTCTTTAGTTTCAAATTCAACAAAAGCAAATCCCTTCGGATCGCCAGTACTTTTATACCGGGGTATACTGATGTAAACTACATTACCACACTTCCCAAACACCCGCTCAATCCAGCTGTGATTGACATTTTTAGGAAGCAGCTCCTAAAAAGAAAAAAAATATCAAAGAAAGAAATGTCATTTTCTCACTACTGTATTACCATCGTATCAGATTGTTTACTACATCTTTTAATTTGAAAAAGCTGTCGTAACAAAATGTATTTAGGTTTGATGTGACAACGTTGAGGAACTTGTTTAATTTCAGTAATTATTCTTGTCAAGAGGTCATAGTATTCAGGCAGTAAAAACAGTGGTCTGAAAACGGATCTTTGATCATTCATATACCTCTAACAAATACACTGTAATTTAGATGTTTATCTTCTTCCTGCGACAGGTATCAAGACCTCACCTGCAGCTGTATCTTTCCAACATGAAACAGCTTTGTAAATTTAAAGCCTTCAAGCAAACATAATTCTGCATTGTCTCAAATGATCCACTACAAAGCACAAGGACTTGATTATTTATATCTAAAAAATTGTTGGCAATCCACGTATCACAGAAAGAATTCTTGTAGGTCAGTAAAGAGTCACTACTCAAACCGCTAAGTTCCTGTTGGTAGCTGACATTTTAAAGCTTAGCGGTTAGCACTTAAGGCCTAGTTGATGACGTGCAGCACAAACTTTTAGCCAGCTTCTTTAATAATAAATCTGTCAGGTTTTTATTTCTACAAACTCCTTAAAACAGCAACACATTTTAGCTGCTCGTAGATGTCACGTCTCAGTTCCTAGGTATTTCCCTTCACCAATCAAAGAGAAATCCTGTCACAACAATTTCAAAATAGACCCAGCTGAGCACCATGAAAAACCCTATTCTCAAATTCATGCCCAAATAACAATGGAGAGGCAGCAATACTTTGGGGGTTTTTTCATAGCAAGTTACTGCACTAAAAGGTTTTCCTTGTAGGAAAACGTTATTTATCACATTCAGGTAGAAAACTATTGTTGCATGAATGTTGCCCACCTGAGAAAAACGTTGCATTACGGTTTTGGTAGGAAGTTGAAAAGTCAATTACTTGAAGCTTTAAAAATATTATGGGATGAGTACAAAGTAACAGTCTACGTCAAAGTGTAGCTTATGTTCAAGCATATAAAAAAAGTCACTAACCATAAGTTTATTTCAGAGAAATTTAATGATAACTCCCACTAAATTAAATGATATTGTAAAAAATATAAATTTATGAAGTTACTATTCCTTAAAGGAACACACCTTTAAGTCTCAATTCAGAAATAAATCTTTGACTTCCTGCATAAATTCAGAAAACATGCTGCTGTTGGAGACAATCCTTCACAGGGGACGCTTTAACTGTAACCTTTGTATTAATCTTTCTTTCTCTTCCTACTCCAGAATGAAGTGAAACTCACCAACACCGACTACTTCTGCTCCCCCCACCATTGCTACATATCTCTCATTTAACACGGCTTAACATTTCTGTAATTGCAGTATAAAAGGCATATTCACACACTAGCCTTCAAAAAGGAAAAAAACCCATCCTCTTTGCTATCAGTAAGAGAAGGTAATGGGTTCCTACATATTCTCTAAATAAGTTCTCTATGAATTCCGTAACTTACCAAAACACACCAGTTATGTATTTTGGTCTTACAAAAAAAGCTTAAAATTAAAAAGCATTTAGCTATGTGTAGACTACATAGCTCATTACATTCAGAATATCTTTTCCAAAAATTATATAGACAAAGTATTTGAGAAGTTCTAAGCAGTCCCTGTAATCATGTTAGGGAAATAATATGATTGGCACATTGTACTTAAAAAACCCCAAAACAACAAATAACCTTTTCTGGGCTTTTGATGCAATGATGAGAGTAATCCAGCTTCTCTTTATCTGGATGGGCGGGTATTTGGGGCATGATTATCGTCTACCTTCATCACAGAAAGCTTGATGTCTGCTTGAAATTACTAATTCATTTGCTACAGATATATACCTAAATTATCCACAGTAAGTTGACTTTAGAGACAAAGGGAATTCCACACTGGCTTCAATACTATTTAAAAATTGCACAGGATTTTAAGTAAGTGACAGTCCAACCATCAGATCTCTTACCACGCTACCACTTCAGCGGTTCAACAATATGATGATCAATACGACACATCTGAAATATCATGTTGAGATGCAGGGTTTTTCCAGCAGTACAAGCTATTTTCATTTAAATTAATTAATCACTCCAGTATCAAGGTAGCCACAGGATAGTGTGCTATTAGGAGGACTTTGGTTTTGTTTTTTTTTTTTTTTTTTTTTTTTTAAAGCCTCCTAAAAATAAGAGTGGCTCATTTTGGCACATTCTGCTTTTAAAAGAACCATGTTTGTGTGTTACACAACCAGAGGCACTTGCAGTTAACAGATTTTGTAATCAGATTGTACTTTCTAAAGTATCCCTGATGATATTACAAACTTGGCCAGATACCGTTCGATAAAACTAGCAAAGTTATTATACAGCTTTGACTACATTACTGTAATCTGTAAATACTTCTTGGTAGCATTGTTACTCCTCTAACGGCACTAACTAGAAAAGCCCAGTGAAAGCAGTAATAGCTAAATGGAAGCGCGCCCTTTCTTACTAGCACATGAAGCAGCTCACTGCTCAGCATTTAAAATGATTTAAGCTGGTACAAGAAATCGGTGCACCAAACTAATCCCTTTCTTGTCATCGTCACTGCCAGCACTCACCTGCCTTTGCTTAATTTATTTCCCTTAATACACTGCACGAGCAACAGCAGGCAGTCACCTACCCAGTCCCTCCCGGTGTTAACAAGAATACTTATGCACAGGTACCTTCTGGATACAAAAAATACTTACTGCATTAAACATGTACATTAACCCCACTCTACGGGCCTTAGCATTACAGGTTCGGTACATCCATAATGCATTTCCCTCCCTCACACTGTCCTTTTCTTTTGGAGGTAAAAAAAAAGAGACAATCAAATTCCATTAGCTTTTATAATTTATGTAAACATTTTCTGTACTAAATCCATTATTGTTCTCAGAGAAAATCTACTTTCTAATTCAGATAAAACTATATGGCTTCTTTATGTTGTATTGTTGCTCTCAATATGGAAAATAATACTATGTAATCAGATTGTCATAGACAATGAACAGTGGAGTTTGCACTCAAGGAATTAACAGCAAGAAAGCCAAAAAGTTTCCATAGTTAGAAATAAAGCACTCTGCCAGACACCAGGCATATGCAAGTACAACCTTACCACGTAGACTGTACGACTATCCACATCCTTCGGTTGCTCACCCAGGGGTTGGCGTCTTCTGATTCTAGTTCCTTCTAAATCCAACTAAAAGTAACAAGAAACGAACATTTTTCGTAAGATTATTGCCTACTTCAGTACCACTATCCTTATTTCTCCAGTATCAGCAAATAGAAGGGAGTGAAATATTACATACCTCTACAACAGATGAACTTTTAACTGCTCGAGCTATCAATTTTCCATCAGTAGTTAATTTTTTCATTTTGTTGAAAGAAACAAGAAGTGATATGTCAACATCTAAGGATAAAAAAAGGTGCAAATGATGAAGTCAGGGTAATCTAGGAAGCATCAGTTATTTTTTCTCATCTGACCTTAAGGCTGAGCTAGTACTTTTGTAAAACGGTCTGCAAGTCATAAGTGCAGTATGTAACCGTGCTGCCAAGGATTTACAGAAAATTTTTACCATCAAAATTAAAGTTTCAAGTAAATCTATGTTTAATTTTCTTTTGTGCTAACCTTTATCAAAAGGAATTTTGTTCTTTTACCTCCCCACTGATAACTATTGTCTTTGAAAAGAAAGGAAGAAAACCCCCTTTCTGATGTAGTTTTACAACACAAAAACAATTTGCATTGAAAACATGCCTCTCCTCCAAGTGCTCAATTAAGTGTTTAACCCAGCCTTCCCAACACAAAAGAACCCCTGCTTGCACTTCAGCTGCCATGAGTCATGCTGCTAAAACCTTGACAGAAAATTACGTAGTATTATTCTTAATAAAAAAAAAGATAAAGACATCCAAGCTCTAATATCTCTAGAAAACGTAGCTTAAATTTTATTCCTCTGAAGGCCCCTTTTTTTTTTAAAACCGGCTCGAAGTTCAATGTATGTAAGGACTACACCTAGCCCTTAGAAGGTTAGACTTTTCACTCAGTGCAACTGGACTAACAATTTACAATTCAAATAAATATGGACTTATTAAGAAAACAAAAATAAGTAAACCCTTATGGAAACTGCTTTTTTTGTTGTTGTTTTGATGGAAAGGGACGACCTCTTTTTACAGACATACCGCAGTTGTAGTCCACCTATCACAACACAGTTAATTGAATAATTATACTGATAGACTGCCTTTACCACGTATCTACTGTTTTTTAAAGCAATAGCATACTAGTCACTGCGGCTACTGTGTAAATTAATTTCTTCTTCAGAAACTGGCAAATAGTTACAGAACCAAGGTCAATTTCCCACTCTGAAGTCAAATAAACCACATAAAAATTTTCTGAAGTAGCCACAGTAGCCCTACATGCAAATACACGATTTCTCATCTATCAAACTTGTGCAGAAAACACCACACAAAAGTATCTATATCTAAACTGCAAATCCAAATGACATTTTAATTTCTGCATACATATACACACCCTACAAGTCAAGTACTGTACCTCCAAGGGCAAAATGCCCCTTGTTTGTTTGCTTGTTCTTAAAATTATACAAAGTTAAAAAGAATATCAGGTCTGCCACACAGTGATTCCTACCCTGGCAAATGCCTCTAAATTATGGCTGGCAGTAAAGGAAAGACGAAGAGAAACACTAAATACAGTTTCTAAAAACTAGCGTCAAGCTCTGCCTCCCAAGCTGCTAATCCTAATGCTGGCTTCCAGCATGAAACTACTGTCTTCCCCAGGAGTAGACATGTACCTCAAAATAACTTCTAACTGTCACCAGCAATATAGTGAAGAAGAAAGTTAAACATATCTGTTTACTGAAACATAGTGAATATAAACTTACACCCATCTCTGGACTTTTCTATTTGTTCTCGGAGAAATCTGTCTTTGTGGAGATTAACATCGCCAAACCAGAAATCCACTTGTTTCGCTATATCTGCAAGCACCTGTTTAACCCTTGACCTCTTCTTTTTCTCTCTCTCCTTTTTCTGTTCAGTGCTTTCTTCTTCCATGGCTTTGTCTCTTGCAGTTTCAGTCTCCATTCCTGTCATTCTGTCAGCTGAAAGTTAAATATAACCTTTGAGAAAAATAAAAATATTCTCATTTCAAGAACTAAACATTCTTGGTTTATCTTACATTAAAAACTTCACGCATCCCCTGTGAGACTATGTGCTATTTGTTATTTGTAGCGCAGAAAAGTACAAAGCATACAGAAGATGAGGAAAAGTAGGTCACAGAATAAGTGTGCGGTTAAGACTAAGCTGGAACTCATGTCTCATGGCACCTAGTACTGCCCTTTAGACCCAGAGATTCACTGGAAGCAAACTGGTACCAAATTGCAGGCTTTTCATTTAAAATTTGTACTATCATGTTAATCCAGAACGCCTTGTGAACAGTCTGTCCCCTCCATTAGATTTCTAACAGCAGCTTTTGAATTTCAGCAGCAGTCGTGGGATTCACAGTTCCAATTGCTCCCCCGAGTTACCAGACAAGCAACGCAAATGTAAAAAAAAAAGTGAATTCTGTAAAGCATTTGTGCAGGTCACAAGGTGTGTTTTAATAATACATAACTTCCCTGTTATCAGAAAAGCAAGCTACTTGCTGAAGAGAGCCGACAAAAACTAAATCGAAAAAGCAGACAACTTCCCTCCCAATAAACACATTTTCTTAGACTTGAAAAAAGAAATAATTTGTTCTCCACTGTCCATTATCTCCCAGTAGAGACCGTTAGAAAGAACACACAAAACACCAGAGCGCTATACACTTCAGAAATTACCCTTTTACGTAGAAGGCAAAGTAGGGAAGAAAAATAAAAAAAGCTGGATTATATAGAAGACTTGTGAAAAGGCTGGACAAAGGACCACGCTCAGCAGGCAGGTATCGTAAATCCAGTGGTTGCAAACAGGTTACGCGCTGGCACACACACGCAGCAGCTGAAGACCTCGCTGCAAAAATTTATGGTATGACCTCCAAACAAGAAGCACCTATTAATCCTTATAAATAAATACAATGTAAAGATAGTCTGAGACACCTAGTTGATATTCATGGCAGATCTGGTAATAGTAAGGTTTGTTTTTATACATGTCTTTGTTACATCAAAAACACAAACTACTCACTCTGTGAATTGCCAAGGCCCTACCAAAGAGCAGGAATTCAAAATCTTCCAATCCCAACTCTGAATATGTTGTAACACATTCTTAGTTGCAAGTCCCTGTAGCAATCGGTACGTGCTACACTTAAACAGACGCTTTTTCTTTCTTTGGTTAGGGCTTTTTCATCAGCTGTCACTGATTTTAATAGCAAACCAAGTTCCGTCAGAACCTCAGAATCAGGCCCCTAGAAATTAGGGACTAATTAGGGGGAAGTGACTTAAATGTACAGATTTACCTTGAAAAATATAAAAAAATTTTAGTGCATCAATCCATCCTTTTTGTTCACAGTTCAATTCTCTGTAGCTAGTTAGTCTTCCACCAGACCTGCTTGTCACCACAGTACTTGATTTTACAGGAGCAAACCAAAAATCTGCCAAAAGCAGACAGCTTTTTGAAAATGTAATTAACACAAAAATTAAAGTAATTAATGTAGCAATCACCATATGAAAGACTTCTCAGCTCTCTGCCAAGGCAACATACAAGGAAACGTGACTAGAGCCATCAGAAAGGAAGCCCACCTCTGCAATAGGATGACAAAAATGGAAATGGTCCTCAAATTATTGTGCAAATCGGGCTTCCTTGGCCGGATATCAGTTTCTCTCCCCACTGTGAGCTGACCACTCAAGATAGCGAAAGGTCAGCAATTACCTTGAAAATATAAGCCAGGTAAAACTCCCAACCCAAGCAGAAGTTCAAGCTCCATTCAAGCCCTTCAGCAACATATGTGTATTAATAATCAGCAGAACAATATACTACTTAGCTGAGGGCTATAGTGAGTTGTACCATTAAAGGTAAAGCATCATTAAGGGATACTTTCAGTGGCTGAACAGCATTAAATGACCACACGGACATATAATCAATGCATCTTATGTACAGCAAAGCTTTATTTTAAGAAGCCATCTAAGCTTTTCATGCATTTTGAGTCACTCAGCCTTGGGACTTCTTTCCCAGGAGAGAGGTTCTCATTCAAGCTTAAAGAAAAACAGCTGCAAGCTATACTCTGTGCTTCCCCCCACACACTTTGTGCTACTTGCTTTAGAAATGAACCTTTGAGAAAATTACTTTGGAGAAGCTTGAAAATACAGAGTCAGAGCAAATGTCAGCCACGAGTCTATAATTAGAATCTGTATACAATCTTACATTCAGTACTGAAATACTCACACCTGAGACAACACTAGATTACAACTCAGGATTTAAGAAAATACTGTTTATAAGTAAGCCTGTTAATAACTCATAGCACTTGCTTTTTCATTGGTATCGTCTTAATTCACCATTACGCTTGCAAACCTCAACTCATCAATGAAAGCTGCAGTGCCGATACATAAGATAGTGCATTTTCGTGGACTTGCCAACTCTTACACTGCCAGCCTCACAGCTGCAAGCACTATTCTAATAAACAATTAAAATCAGAAGAAAGCAAAAGCAGGGTCAAAACTTCACTCTGTTAAAGCAAATCAGCTGTCATCCGTCCCTTAGCTTTCCTCAAATGAAATAAAATCACAGTGTCCCTATGTGGGACAGTGATACCAGGAAAAGGAGGGACAATTAAGCAGCAGGAGGGAACTCTAAGAAAGCAAAGATAATGTAAATCGACATAACACAGGTCCAGACAAATCTATAGTAACTTATCTATACTCTTTAAAAGGCAAACACTAAACATATTGGTGCTAACCTGTACACAGCTAAGTTCCAAACGCAATTTCTATTGTTACAAAGATCTAGAAAAACATAATCAAATTTAACTGTAATCTGAGGTCTCGAAGAAACAGTTATAAAATATCCTTTATTCTTTTATATTAAGCATTGGTGCAAATGCTTACTTGCTTTGGGCATTTTAAGTAGCAAAATGAGCAAAGGGAGGGTGGGGGGGAAGGGAAAGAATCATTCAAAAAACTTTTAGATGTCTCCATATAGTCAGTGGCAGCACTTCCTCTTGTGGATATTTATTCCAAAATAAAGGTAGGTATTCAGGAAACCTGAAGCTACTTTCAAAGACACATTCAGTAGTCTACCTCGGGTATTCTTACTCTAATATAGACACAGGCAGAGCAGCAGCAGTTTAAGTTCCCATCCTGCCTTGCAACTTCACTCTATAGGAAGCAAGCTAAGAAAAGACAGAATACAAGAGTATCAACGCAGTTTTCTTAACCTGAAAGCAGAGAACCTCCTGCTTTTT
This sequence comes from Fratercula arctica, assembly GCA_947846985.1. Taxonomy (NCBI): domain Eukaryota; kingdom Metazoa; phylum Chordata; class Aves; order Charadriiformes; family Alcidae; genus Fratercula; species Fratercula arctica. Next base: position 3,245,082 of record CANTUZ010000004.1, read on the forward strand.
CCCCATTTTAAGAAATAAAACCAATACATTATTTTAAACCCATATTTAAGGCATTCAAGAGATGTCACAAAACCCACGTGCTCACAAACAGAAAAGACTCTGCTTTTACGTGACAGCGATGGGTGTTAAGGCTGTTTCCAGAAAAAGGCAGACCCCACCGCGTCAGTCCTACTGTGGTTACCCTTTCTTCTATCATCACAGGAGGCAGACAGTGCATTTTTAATAAAACACAGGCCCACAGACCAAGACTATGCTCAGATAGATTCAACTACATGAACCAACATTTCACTGATACCCAGAGGAAAGCCCAGCTCTCTCATCTTAGTTGCTACACAGTCCTCCCTCAGAGTATCTCACCCTCTGATACGACAGTTCAACTCTGGGTGGGTTTTCTTATTTTCTGGTCTTTCTCTACTGCATGAGTAGTTTAAACCAATTCATTAAGGAGCTGATTAAGCAGCAGAACTGATGAAGGGAAGCAGCAGGGATAGGCACCTGGGAGCAGGATAGAGACGGGTAGAAAAGCAAGACATTCTGTTGCCCTACTAGCAGCTGCACACAGACTGGCCCAAAAACACTGCACAACTATAGGAGAACTTCATCTTCCTTATCCTTCAAACAACGGCGAGAAACACAACATCAAATCGATTTTTTTAGCCCCGACTTGATCTTTGCCAGCGTAGCAACTGGCTAAATCCTAGCTACCAAGGCGGCAGACCGCCATACCTTTGGCAATTGCACAGGTACTGACCACTACAGGTTTCAGCACTGCTGCTACAACTGCTCACAGACCTTACATGCATAAAATAGCACGGGAAGTGCTCACATTCTAGCCCAAGATCAGTTGCTCCCCACATTCCCTCTCCTCGACATGGGACCCTCTCCTCTAATGCCAGGTGTCAGGCCTTGACCAAGTGCGAAGGCACCCCAGCCAGAAACACGACCTACGAGGACAAAGCCACCACAGAGCCCCAGAGAGACGCCGAGGGCCAAGGGCCGTTCGAACGCCTCGGGAAGGTGCCACACACCTCGGGAAAAGCGGGCAGTAGGAAGGAAAGACACCCAGGCACCGACCGCAGGAGCGGGGAACAGTAAAGCACAACAGGCGAAGTCAGGTCAAGGTTAAGGTACGCGAGTGGCGGCACCCGAAGGCGACGCTTTCGTAAGGCGACGACTCCTTCCCGCCCACCCTGCACCTGAGGGGACCCGGCACGCGCAGCCCCCTCAGCCCAACGGCCGCCGCCTCGCAGGGCGCATGCGCACGCCGATAAACACCGCAGCGCCCCCTGCCTGCGCCGCGATCACACCGGACCGCTAACCCTACCCCAACCCCGCACCACTGACCTGAGGCCGCCACCCAAGGCGGGGACACCGGACCGCACCGTGCGTCTTTCGCAGCGAGACCTGCCCCCTCCCGCCGCCACCGCCGTCAATCCCAGCGCGACGCGCGGCCCCCGCAGGGAGAAAAGCCCCCGCGGCGCCGCCCGCGCATGCGCAGAGCCCCGTGGGTGCGGGGTGTGAGCGCGCGCGCCCGGCGCCGCGGCACGTGACTTCCTCCGGGGCGTCGCGGCGTTCTGACGTCAGGTGGGGCTGCGGCGGGAAGTTCAAAAGGCGGGAGGGGAGCGGGGCGGTGGTTGCTGTCACTTGTCTGAGGCAGGTAGGGTGGGCCGCTGGGGGCTGTTGGGTTGTGTAGCCGGAGTAGTAGCAGCCCCTGGGGGTCGGGGGTGGGTGTCCCTGAGGGGCGACCTTCTGTCTCTGTAGCGTCTTGCTATAACTTAAGGAAGGCCTCAGAGAGGCGGCCTTGGAGCAAACGCCGCCCTGCTGAGGGAAATTCTTTGTGATTAACCAGTTAAAAAGTGTTCCCTGGGCCTGTCTCGCCTGTGTGGAGAAAGAGGATAAGGGAGGTCTGTATGAACGTGTGCTAGCAGACTTCTTTTTTACCCTTATTCTCATCCTATTTTGTATGGAATTATGTTAGCTGTTGGCAATCGCGCGGCTCCTTTCAGTAGTAATTCCGCATTCTTCAAAGACGTGCATTTTTTATGCTTCACACCCGGGGCCTGCCAAGAAGGTGGCAGCCATAAGGAGCAGCAGCGTAAAATATTTCTTCCTTCTTATTATAAGCAGTTTGTTGCTCATGTGGGGTCTAGGAGGAGCTGGCAGTCTTGCCTCATTTCTTGTGATTGTTTTCATTGCAGTGCTGTTAACAGCTTGAATTAATGTGGCAAGGGCCGCTCTCCAAACACGGGTGCAAATTGCAGTACTCGCATATCTAACAGCAGTAAGTCACGGTTTCCAGAGATGAGTTGCTTTTATAGTCATTTGTTTCTGGCTTCCTTATCAGAGGCTGGTGTAAAAGTTACTGTGAGCTAACTTGAAATATGTAAAGAGGTTTGACTTTATGGGTAACTGATTCTGAGAGTCAGTTATCTTTAATGTAAATTAAACATGCATGACCACGTCTGGAGTCAATAAACTTCTGAATAGCTGTATGGTCTCTGGAGGTTTTGGAGTTGCTAGCCATTCATTTAAATGAGTGAATTCCCTTGGAAGTTAGGAAATACATTGGCATCTATAAAAAAGACTTGTTTTACCAGTAGTCTTTCTCTTAGGTTATTTTCAAGGCTTGTCTTTAAAGTGCTCACATCAGCCATACTCCACTGTTTTGATGATGTCTCGCATTTAGCTCTCTTGTTTTCAGGAAAAAATATTAAAAAAGTGAACTGATACCTGTTTTCTGTCAATACATTTCTTTCATGACTGGATTCCGTGTATTCTGAATATTTCCCTGTCTCTCAGGCTGTATGAAGATGTGAATATTTGTGAAATAAGCTGTTGGATGACTGTTTTGCCCGAGTAATGGCTTCTCAAGAATTCACCGTAAGTGATTTTTAACACTGTGTACAATGAAGTAGAAATAAATAAAAAGGCACTATAGCTGCTGTATTATTTAAATATTTTCTTCCTTAATTTTTCAACATTTTACACATTTAAAACAGGTATTATACACTCACCAAAAAACGAAAAAATCAAAGACATGGCAAGATGGAATTCTGAGGATTAGAACTGGCGGAAATAAGGTGAACAACTCAGATTTAATACCATATGACTTAAGATCTTCTGCTACAGCTGGACTGTCAGTAGCAATCTTGTTATCTGTGAAATAAAATTAGTTATTTAAAAATCTACTTTTTTCATTGCAGGCTATCTTGTTTGACGATAAAGGACAATGTTTGGAGAGTATTTTTATAAAATCTCAGGTATATTTTTTTGGGAGGGTTTCTTTATTCTTAAACTTATGATAGTGGTTTGTTTTTCAGGAAGCATTTAAAACTCGTGTTTGTTAATGAAGGTAGTGCTTCTTCTTAATGTGGCAATGAAAGTCTGCTGCAATGCAAATAATCGAAATTGAAAACAGCTGCTGTTTATTGATAAGCCTGGTTTTGCAGAACTAATGTAGAGCATTTATGGAATCTTATTTCTCTTGGGCAAAAGCAGTGTATCGCAGTGAAGTATTAGCTAAGCTTAACTTGAAGCTAAGTGCTAATGCATGCTAGTATATGTCTGTTTTAATCTAAGTATTTTGTTTTAATCTAAGTATTTATATGGCAGCTGTGATTTACTGGGTGTAAGTATCTGAGATTTTTACATCTAAGTGTTTAGAAGACAGTGTTTATTTAGAAGACTTATTGGTTCTTTTATAGCACTATTATCTACACACTGCTGCTTTCTCTTTTCTAGGTGAATGCTGGAGATAATTTAGAAAGTGAACGATATTTGATCACAGTTGAAGCAGTGAAAGTGAATGAAAAATCTGCTGAAGATCAGCCACGGAATACAGGAACTCCGGCAATGGATAGAAATGGTGTAAAGCCCAGTGTTATGCCTCCAAGACATCTCTCTGTTGGCTTGAAAAGGAAGTTTACAGTATGTCTTTGTTTAAAAAGTTATGTCTGATGCTAACCTGCATTTTAAAACTCAAAGGGCACATCTTTTAATGAGTATTAAATATATAGATGATGTCTTACTGGTTTTCTTGGAACTCTAAGCCAGAAAGTGTTACCAGTAGCTATTTTTTTGAGTTTACTGAATCTGTTTGGTGTAGCAGGATTGCTATTGCTAAAGCTGCAGTGAAAATTGCAAGGGCCTGATGTTATTTCTGTACACCTATGAAATTGTCATGTGCTACTTAATTAGGATCTATTTTATGGTGTATGCCCTATTTTCAACATTCTATTGCAAAATGTGAAGTTGATCTCTGAGTAGAATTAACATAAAACTTCTCCCCTAGGGTTTCCAAGGGCCACGCCAAGTTGAAAAGAAAATATCGACAATGGAAGATAGAGAAAAGCCAACAACATCGCCCTTATCTAAGCAGTGTCAGGGTGCTTTTCCATCCAAGTTTTATATTACCTCTCCGTTATTTTCTACAATTGGCAAGAAGGATGCGGGAATAAATCTACCTGCGGACTTTCATGAAGATGTGTGTACGGATAATGATAGAGAACGCATGTCTCTCTCCTCACTGCTTTCAGCTCCGTTTCTTGACAGATATGAGGAGACAGAGAAGCCAAACACTGATCGGGTGATTGTGAAGCCAGAATCTCCTTTAATTACTGGGTACGCCATGTCTTGTAGTCAGACAGCTGGTCCCGGGGCAGTGTCACACAACATCAGGAGCACTGCACAGATAATAGCTCTCTTGAAGTCCAAACCAACACAAGGATGCAGAGAGCAAACGACGTCTGAAGTCCCGGAATGTCTTTCTAGGTTTCAGGCATCAGAAAACGCAGGTAGTTTATATAACCAGAACAGCACAGTCCTACCTGCTTTTTCAGGCAACCCTGCTGAAAGACTCATGCAAAATATTAAGCACTTGCCTTCTATGAAGGGAACCGTAAATGATAAAAAGGAATGGAATGCTGAAATGTTTCTAAATTCAGCTGAGCAGCCTTGTGATGAAGTCACAGGACAGACACATGTCAAAAAGGTGAATAATTTAAGTCAGGACGTAAAAGATCCCTGCACTACAAATAGTTTCTTCCTACCTGAGTCCACCCTGAGTAGAATGAGTGACAGTCAGTTTGTCCCATCTTCAGGTGGCGTTTCATGTTCAGCGAGTCCAATCACAACTCAAAAAAATCTCTTCAGATACAGGGAGCATTTAGTGACTAAAGGTCTTAACGAGAATTCATCAGCAAAGTTGCAAAGTGAGCTTCAGCCAAGGCAAAGCCCAGAAGGAGTGTCTGGTGACTTGGAGCTCTCTCTGGGTGTAACATGGACTGACATTGGAATGGTAAAGGAGGAATTAAGTATGCATGATGAAGACTGTGGTCCAGGTGAACAGGTGATGGAGGTTAACTTTAATTTAGTGGAGGCTTTTGATTTTAATGATGCTGACAATGAAGACCTGTGTGAAAGAGATGTGAATAAGCTCACTGAAGGAGATGTGCTTTCACCAAGTCCAGATTGCTTAAAGGGAGAAGATGTTGCACAAAACGCTGCACTGAGACTTCACTCTTGCTGTGAAGTAGTGACGCACAGTAAAAACGAAGAAGTCAAATGTCCAGCATTTGACGGAGAGAAGGATGGAAATCACTGCGCCGAGGGGATACCATCTCAGCCTTGTCACACCCAAGTCGGAGGTTCAGGGAGAACTGCAGGAGACTCTGCAAACCAGACCAGAACTGAAGTGGAGCTTTTGGGTGATGGACGCAATGTAAAAGAGATCAATGAAAGTCAATTGAGTATCGAAGCCGCAAACAATAAGAAGGGTCTTCGTGGCTGTGCAGCGCATGTCATCAAAGACACAGTATGGATAAAAAACAAGCACTCTGATCCTTTGCCTGGTGACACAAATGTTAATGAATGTCACCCTACAACAAGTATGTCTGACAAAACGGAAAGTATTTCATATACTTCTACCAAAATGACTGAAGATGATGTTATACAGCTTGGATGCATGAAATCCCCAGGTGCTGATGTAGAACACTTCTGGGGTACTAAGAGTGATGAGATTAAACCAGGTAGTCCTTTGCTGGCCTTGTCACAAAAATCGGATCCTAGCTATGGCTCATTCCAATACAGTGCAGAAGACGGTGAAAAGGTATTTGGCATTTCACGTAAGGAAGATACTCTAATTTCCAGGAGTTCTGCCTACCCATTCGGAAAAGACCATTCATCTCCAGAGGAAACAGCGATAGGTGAAACTGAGTCTGAAAATACGGAGACCATGAATGCCTTTCATGAAGCCTGCCGAGGTGAAAGGATAGGAATGGATTGCCTGAGAGGCAGGGCAGTGGCTGAAAATTCATCATCTCTTCCTGACTTGGTAAACAATATCGCTCTTCTAAGAGCTTTGACTCAACATAGCACAGCATTAGAAAGCTTACAAAAGATGGAGGAAAATAATGGCGTTTTACGTGAGGCAGAGACTTCCAAAGAGGTGCTTGAACCCCTTGTGAAGGATGAAGGTTAGGTCAGCTTCTATGTCCAAGTGAATTCTCTATGACCGGACCTATTTGACTTCTGTACTTTTACCTCTGCTGCTGGAGAATTCATACTCAGAAATCATACTTTGGGAGCGATGTGTGATGAAGGTTCCCTCATGCAATTTTTTTAGTGTTCAAAGCAACAATGTGGGCTCCAGGTCTGCGTCTTTGTTTGCTTTAGTTCAGTTAAATCCTAAATGTGCAATTATTTGCATGGGTAAGGTTTGCAAGCCAGTAAATATTGAGATGTTTTTGTGTAAAAAGAATATTATAACAGTAACTTATTATGCTTTTCCATCTCTTGTAGCTATAAAAGAGTTTACGGAAATGCCTTACTCAGAAAGTATACAGGCATCTTCCTGTTCATACTTTGATTCTCCTGGCCTTATGGTAACCAATTTTTGACTGTATATATATCTATCTGTCCAAGATAAATTCATTTTCCACCAGGCTTCTTGAATAAAATCCCTGGTTTATGAAACTACAGAGGCTGAGCTAGAAATTGATTAGAGGCATTGACTAAGAAGCTGATAGTAAACAGAAGATGTCCTCTTGCAGACTATTGCTAATAAATGTTCAGGAGGCTAAATATATGACAAGAAACTTAATGCAAATTGTAATATTTAGTTAAGTTTAGTATCACATCTCTGGTACGTCCCCTCCTTCTCCACCCCATGTTCTTTTACCATCTATTTTTGCTTTTACTGTCATTTTTGAATGTGTGTCTTTCCTAAGAATTTTGTCACTTGGGTTGAAATATACTGGTAAATATGTTTGTGCTTGATGCTTCACATTGGTATTTTTGTCCAATGCTGCTATTAGTCTCTTTCTTTCAACCCATCCAAAGTGAAAGAAAGATTTTAGATTGAATGATTCTTTTTCCTGTCCTGTTGGAAAAGCAAACATAGTTTCTTACTCTATTGTGGATTGTTCTGGCTTCCAAATAACAAGCCTGTAATGTAAAATGCTTTCTCCTGTAGAAATACAAGATACAGCTTAGTTTTTCAGTTGAAATGGTTATAAAATTGTTAAACTAATTAGCTTTTGATACTTCTATATGCAGCCCAACTGCGTGGACCATTCATTACAGAAAACAGAGGCATGTGTTCTACCAGTAGCAGCGGCCCAAAGAGATCCTAGAATATCTGGCTGCCAACCAAAGGTACAAATTATGTGGAACTCAAGTATAAAGAATGAAACTTTCTTAAATTTCAATTAAGTCGTTTAGTATTTGCAATATATTACAAGAAGTCCTAATAAATATTTAACCAGTCTCATAATGGGCTTCTCATCCCTTTTTAGTACATTTGTCTGTGGGAAGTTTTCCACTGAGAGTTTTAAACTCAAATTTTGCAGTACAAAAATAAGACTAAACATACTACACCAGAATATCAATTTTCTGTTGACAGATTCGTGCAAAAACTTTATTGCTGCTGAGGTGCAGGAGTGTGAGAGAAAGAGAAAAGCATTGATTTATTTTTTCTCTTCCACAGTTTCCAACATTATTTTTGTTGTATGTATGAGAAGTACCTTTATTGACTGTAGGTAGTTCCAGAACAGTTCGTACTTTCGGTTAATGATAATTCCAATATATCGCGTAGCCTGTTGCGTTTCAAGGGCACCAAGTAAAGGGATCAGCAGCTAGTGAGATAATGCTGAGAGCTCCCTGCTCACAGCTAGGATGGCAGCAGTACCCAGATAATATGGAGTTCGCAGCTGAGAGCTTTTTGTCACCCCTCTTTTCAAGCAATCATGTCCTTTCTGTCTTCCAACAGGTAAAACACTTTTTTTCCAAGTTGTTCTTACTAACCTTAGTGCAAGACAGTGTCCTGTAAATGTAGAATAGAAGAGAGGTCATTTTTGGATTACTACCATCATCAAAATCACTAGGAACCGAATGCAGTCCTTTGTGCTTAAATCTATTTTTACTCATCTTTGCCATGGGACTGTGCATTGGCAAAATGTAATGATTGTTTCCTGGCGTTAGTAGTATAGTATTCACCTTGACCGGGTTGGAAATGTAATTGTTAGAGAGTTCCAAAGCAAGGGTTAAAACTTTGTCTTGGATTACGATTCTGTTTCTTCGGGATGCAAAGAAACAGCAATGTTAAATATAGACTATTTTTTCTAATGCAGTACATATTTCAGTGTTTAAAATACTGTAAGAAAACTGATACTTTATTTTTTTTACTACCAGAATGGGCTAGAGATACTAAAAAATTTTATCTAGAAATAAGATATAGAAATAAGATACTTACAAATAAGATTTATGCAAAGATTATATACAGGATAAACAGTTTAATTTCTGAGAAGTTTTTGCTTACACTTTTTTTGGTAAAGTCTCCAGGCTCAAGAAGTCTTCATGAGGATGATCTCAACTTTATCAGAGAAGAGCATTTTCAAGCGAAGCCTAACATAATTACAGAGTCAAGAATAGATCTGTCCCGTAAGTGAAAGTACAAGTAGAATGGCGGTGACAGGCCTCAGAACAATTGTTCTCCATGACCTCTGTCCTTGGCGTGTTTTCCCTAGCATTGGCGTTGAATGTGTGTTCTGAAGTTCCACCGTGGACAGTGTCAGGCTCACCTTCACGTTCTGGTTCGAGACAAACGTGGCGGACTCCGTGGGAACCTGACAAGGTGTGAACTGACTGTCTGTTCTAGATCTCTGTCTTTATTTCCTGTGTGGTAGCATTTCATTAATTTTTTAACTGTTTTATCTTAACTGAGTGGCATTTCAGTCGTTTGGAATGATGAGAAAATACTGACAGAAGAGCTATAATCAAGTTTGGGTTTTTTTCTAGTCATTGACTTGACGTGTTAATTCTTCATCTGTAGATCATTTCATCAGTAGAACCAACTGCCACACTTGATCCCGACTCTACAATTTCTCCAGCTTCAGGAAATGAGGAATCCATTGGAGACATCCAGGAGCCCCTGATGCGTGGGATCTTGCCAAGTGAACCAGAACTTTCAGATTTCTTTTTCAGTAAGAAACTGTAGTTTATAATTGCGCTTTACAACATTTTTGCTGGAATATCTGAGGGTTTTTGAGGCACAGTGAGTTGCGCTGTAATAGACAGCTACCCTGCATGCTGAAATACACCGAGATAGGTCTGAGTAACTACAGAACTTGATTTGTTTGTCATGTGTTTTTCATAGGCATGTGTGTTACTTTTTTTAAGCACTGCTTTAAACACTGTTTTCCAAACCAGCTGATTTAGCCTTGAATTCCATGCCTCCCGCCCCCAGTTGTATTCTCCTGAAAGAGACTTCAGTAGAATGATTTAATTTTATAAAGAAAAATGAGCTTCTAGTCGGGGGGGGGGGGGGGGGAAAGGCTGTAAGTTAAACTTCTAATTCATATTAATGTTTTCATTCATTTATCTGCTTTTAGTTTTCTTCCATATACAGCTGTCCTCTGACTCACTTCCGCTGGCCACCTATCAATGACTGGCTTATTGGTAGTGAATTTAGTCAAAAAGATGCTTGGGGTACTAGAAACCTATTTATCTACATTGGTTAATATTAATTCACGCAGTTTTGTGGGGTTTTTTTATGGAAAAAGGAGCAAATGTTAAGCTGTACATTTTCTAATTGGCAGCTGTCGCTGACCTTCCAAGAATATTGGATTAATGACCTCCAAAACACAATAATTATTTAATAATTTCCAGCAAACATTATCTTTTATACAAGTCAAGTGTCTACAGAAAGGTGTTCCGAATATAGGGATTTAAGTATTAACACAATCACAGTTGAAATCACTCGTGTCGTATGGAAATTTAGTACTGCACAGGCATGATACAAAGAGCTTGCCAATTAGAAGACAGGATGTAAAAGGAAGACCTTAGAATTCTTTCCTTAACTTAGTATTTTTTTGTGCATCTGGAGTCAATGTGCCATCCGGAAGTGCTACCAGTTGCTTGTAAGAGTTTTTTTGCCCTACAGGACCGGAGAAATCCAGCTCTCCGGAGGAATGCAACCTCTCAAGATTCAAACCCGCAGTTAAAACACCATTTGTTACTCTTCCTGCCACTGAGAAGATTCCTGACACAGTTGATCCACCTGACAGCGAGAAGGTCCAGCAATCTTTTGACTCGGCAGTGGCCCATTTAGGCAAGAAGTCAGCGGTATTTCCTATTAGCGCTTTTTGCCCCGAGGACAGAAATTATGAAACCTCTGTGTTTGGAGAGGATACAGAAAACGGACAAAGGGAATCCGTACAAGCAGCGTTCCCTAATGCGAGGTCACAACACAGACAAAGCAAGTGGCTGAAATATCAAAACAGTGCTCGGAGTGATTTGATAACTCAAAACAGCGATGATGGGGAAGTGTCTGATGACATCTGCGCTGAGAAGGTCCTTGGAATGCCGCTGGGTGACAGGGGAGAGAGCGATGCTGTGGATAACAGCGCTCCTGCGTCTGCACCTCAGCTGACAGCAAAGAGCGTGCTTGGTAAATGCTGTGCAAATACCCGCCGCCAAGATTCGGTTTCGGAGAGGAAGTTACTTTCTCTGCACTTAAGTCAGGCACCTTTGGCCGAAGCTACACAAAAGGTGTTGAGTCATCTGAGCTGCCACGCTGTAACAGGAGACGGCCAGGTGTGTAGCTGCTCCAGCAAATACAGTTACAGGTGACAAAACGTGGTTTTTTTGGACAAAGTGACTGCATTTATCAGATTTCTTGCAGGATATTATCAGTGTGATTGGATGAAATGTTTCTACAAACGCATTAACACAAGAGGCTCAGCTGCAGAACAGCAGCTGTGAATACATTTAAGTGCTGTGACCAATCCTTTTTTAAAGGTAACTCCTTGGCGCACACAATGCCAGATTGAGATTTTGAATGTAAATGTTGATGGCAGGAAGACGAAATAAAAGCTGCTGGGTTGTTTTGTCATCTATAATTAGTAAGAACATGTTTTCAAGAAGCGTTTTTTCTTAATTGTGAAATCAGCATTGTTTTCGCAAGCACTCAGATCTTGCTTCAAAGCTTAGTCTGATTTTAAAATATTTTAAATTTCTTAATTTCTAATTGTGGAAAATAATTTGGCGTTGAATAAGCATCTAAAAATTAGCACAGCTGTTTGTGACCAGTAGACTGTCTTAAACAAATGGAGTAAAGTGGGGGGGGGGAAAACCCCAAACCAACCACGTGTCAAGTTTTAGAAGTTGTTGAATGGTTATGTTGGAAAGTTAGTGAAAATGTTAGTGTTTTTCCTTCTTTTAATGCGAACCTAGTGCTCTATTTTCTAGTTCTTTAAAACTGTTTCTGCAGTAAAATTGATGTGAAAGAGGTGTGGAAGTAACTAGTGTATTTCATATACACACTGGTATACATGGTGTGTGTATGTGCATATATATAAAAAAAAATCCATCTATATTGGATTTTAAAAAGCTTATGAAGAGAGCTGTCCTTCTGATGCCCACAGCAGTGTAGGTAGGTGGAAGAAGGTCCTCGGGACTAGCTGGGATGGCAGGCACAGGGATAGCTCGTGGTATGCACGCTTCCCCCAAAGCTCTCTAGTCTGATTCTTCCTTCTCTCTACTACCTTTCGTTATAGTTTCATCTGTTGGATTGATTTCTGTGCAGAAACGGTGTTAAAAATGAGGTTTTTTGTGCTCCTTCCCCATCTCCAGGGCTGCGAACGTGATTCTGAATTGCATCATTTACTCCAAAGCCTTTACCTGGGTTGTTAGTAATGCAGGCTGTTTGTCAAAGGGCAAATTGGAACTTGATGGTACATCCTAAACGGCTGTCCAAGCTCTTGATGCTGTAGCTCCAGGTGTACTTAATTTTATTCCTGTTGGTGGTTCTATGGAATGCACACTCCTGTGCTTAGAGTTAACAAAGCCTGCAACCAGTTGTGGTGATGGGGATTTGTATTGTGCTGTTAGAAAATGGATCCTTTGTTGCCAGTCGTCTTCTTGAAACTTCTGGTTGCAGATGGAGATCCTGAATTATTTCTGTTTAATTGTACTTCTTAGTGAGGGCACAACATATAAAAGGAAAAACAGGAAAAAAAACTTGATAGGTTTTGGCATATCTGTACAGTAGCCATCTATCCATCTGTTTCATTCAGAGTTTTGTGAGCTTTAATGATCGATTCTTCTGTTTTTTTCAGGACATAACAATTTCGGAGTTGTGTTTTCCTAATGTGGATAAAGTAAAATACGCTGATCTTCCTAAAAGAAAGATTTCCATACCAATCGTGTTTCCGTCTCATGTTCACTACAAACAGGTTTTTAAAGCTGCTCTGACAGGTATATTTAACACCAGGCAGTGTAAAATGCTGTCATTTTGGAACAGTGTATTTCTGAGGCTTCAAAAGCAGGGCGAGAGGGGGAGAGATCGTCAGCATCAGCTATTGGAACAACTGTGTGCATTTGGGCTGGGATATATATGCTCAAATCTACGCAATCTATACCCAAAATTGCAAAGATAAACAAAAAGACCAATACACTTACACAGACGAATGGAAAACCAGGCAGACTTTACCAGACCTTAGATTCCCATTTAAAGTTTTGGTATGTTGTTGGGGTTTTTTTTACATAGCTATTTAGTGTTTGGTTTGTTTGGAGCCATACACTTAAATGGGATTGGAATTAAATTAAAGCAGTTACAGCAAATTAACTGCGTAAGCAATATGTGAATTTTGCAGGGACACGTGATTTCTTTTAGGACTCGGATTAAATATTTTGATTTAGATTTGGGATGGAAAGTTTCAGAGGAAAATGTATTTCTCTGGATGTTGTGTACTTGTGTAACCATTTTAAGGCTGTGCTAATGAATCTTATTTTCCTTTTTATGTCAAGAGCAATTAAACATAATGCTATTTGAGTTGTCACAAAGATTGCACAATGCTCTTTCCAAAGTGGATATATCATTTTACACTTCACTGAAAGATGGGCAAAGTGAGAGCAAAGACAGCTGCGTTCCACTCTGCGATCACATGCATCCTGCTAAGCTTGTTACGGTTAAAAAAGAAGGTCAAAACAAGGTGCTGTTTCTTCCTCCTTTGTTTACAGTTGGGGGTGGGTGTTTGGTGTATAGACCCAATTGTGTGAACAATTACAGGGCAATTCTGTATGATTTACAGTTGCAGGTTCAAGTGGTTTCATAGAGATCACTTCTAAGATTAGTTGTAGCATCCACTAGTGTCCAGAATTGTTGATGTAATAGCTCTCTCCCTGTGGAAGCTCTCTCCCTGTGGAAGCTGCAAAGAGACCTGTTTTTATAATTTTCTGGGTTACATGGGATCTCTGTAAGGTGTGATTACACACACTGGCTTCAGAAGCAGAGAGTTCTGGGAACACACGTGTGCTTTCCAGCCCAATGCAGTGAAAGCACAGGTGTTTATCTGATTATTTCTGTGGGCCATTGCTTTACACTTTTTTGTTTGTTTTCATGTGCTAATGGTCTTTTTTTTATTCCCCCCCCCCTTCTCCCTCCCTAGGGTCGTTTGTTTTATACCTGTGATGCCCCAAAAGCCGAGCGGTGTTCGTTTTTCAAGTGGATAGAAGACGTGAACCCCGCGCAGATAAAATCCAGACCTAGCGTAGTGCTTCATGATATAAAAAGTGTTGGGACATACCTCAGAAGTCAAAAGATTTCTCTCTATGAGGGATGCCAGCTTTTGGTGAGGTATTCTGAAATGCTATCCCCTTCTCACAGGTGCTACGTGAACGGCAGGATTTACCAATATTCCAGTAGCATTTAGCAGACACTTTCACTATCTTGAAAGAGGCTCCGGTTCTATGTAGAAATGTAAAAGCCAAATTAGTGGAGGAATAATATACACATCAATGATGTTTCAGGTCCGCACTCTTTTCAGCAAGAGTCAAAACTGCTTACTAGCAACTTGATCGGTTGCTTAATGAAATCCGTTATGATTGTTGCGTTTGAATTGCTGTTAACTTAATCTTTCATAAGAGAACTAGGTTTATTCTCTTCGTGATTCTAATTTTCATGGTAGAAGTCGTATCGAAGGCTGTTCTGTGCTGCTTAACTGTGAGGGGAACAATTTGATTATGGCTGAATATGAGAAGTATTTTGCAGTCACGATAGATGTATTCAAAACTTAGTCATGTAAGATGATAAGCAATGACCAAGATCTGTGCTGTGTGATTTGGTCCAGTCTGTGGAGCTTTCGTATTTTTGGTGGTGCATCCAAAATGTGCCGATTGTTTACATACTTTTCCTTAAAATTACAATTTAACAGGAAAGCCTTTGAAATGCAAGCGCAGCGGTGTAGCAAGTTGAAGAAATATATGAATACGCCTGCCAGATTTGATGCCGATTCCAAAACCAAATTATACCTCAAACTAAGCAGAAAGGAGCATTATTCTCTCTATAGCAAAGGTAACCAAATCTTAAGCATCCAAAGAATTGTCTGTGTCACGTTGTGCCTTGTAAAGATTTAATTTGTAATCTAAAATCCCAATAGTTCATTTCACTTCAGTAACTTTTGACTTGATACCTGTATCTCCATAGATTGTTCAACTTCCTGTTGAAAATGATATAAAGGAAATTAGGCAGAAACAAGCGTGTGTGTGCGCACTTTCTGTATAGCCTCTGAAAGGTTGTGACAAATCAGTGTTTTGTAACTTTACATTCTGAAGCTCGCCATAGGCAAAACTTGTGCATGACAAGTTCGTAATCGCTTTTGTTACACCATTATTGCTCCTAACTTTGAAATCCCCCTTGCTGTGCTCGGCACTATCTGGTGTAGGAATGGCGTAGTGAGCTTTAGTCTCATCAGGTGGGCCAAATAAAACAGAACGCTTACAGGCTCCAGTACGTGTTGGCTTTGGAAGGGAAGGGGAAAATGGATGTTTATTTCAGTAGTTTGCTATTCTTTGGTGCAAGAGTGGTGAACGAGATTTGTAGTGTTCTTCAGTGATTTGTTCCGTATATTCTCAAAATTTAGTACTTGAGATTTCTCAAATGCTAACTGCACCAGGAGAGAACCTGACAGTCACCATCCATTTCAGAAAGTAGATACTAGAAGAATTGCAAATTATTTATTCATTCTTTTTGAACTGAACTAACACTTATTTAGGACTTCCTAGTACCCCCTACTTTGCCATTAGCGGTGGTTTAATTTGCGGCATAGTAAATGCTGGGCTATTCCGTCCGGCTTTGTTTCCTTTAAAAGAAAACGAGAGCTCTCTATCCTTGTGACAGATGATATTTGGGTTGTTTCGAAGACGCTGACCTTTGATGCCCTGGATACTTTCATTGCAAGTAGTGCTTTCTTTGGACCATCCTCCAACAATGAAGTAGAATTACTACCATTGAAAGGCTACTGCCCCTCAAACTGGCAATCCAACAGTAAGTTGTACACCAAATGATTCAGAACTGGGGGCAACAACCATAGGAAACTGGCAGTGCGTTCAGAAAAATATAACTGAGTAGTTGTTCTCCCCTAGGCATCCCCTTTTGTACACTTTGGAAACAGGCTAAATGGAACTTGGGTCTGGCCCGTTGAGGGTGTTCTTATGTTCCTGTCTTGTCTCTTTGAAGAAAACATCTGCTTAGCTATTGTGATACAGATGGTTTACTTAAAAAATTCCACTCCTAAATTCCAAAGCGACCTAATACCTCGAGTGTTTTTAAAACAAGTAAGGATTTTTATCTAAGCTTCCTTCCCAGAAGGTTCCTAATGTTGGAATCACAAATAGCTCAAAATAACGCACCTTGAAAAGAAAGGCTAATAGTCTCTACTCATCTCTAATATTCCATCGGACATGGTAACTGGGTGACTTCCTTTCTGCTACAGAGGCTAGTAACTCTTTTTGGCATTTTGTAATTAATTTGTCTAGCCGTTTTGAAATTCTGGCTTACTTCCTTTTTTGCTAATTTTATTTCTCTGGGGCCTTTTCAGTGTGTGTTCACGCCTTGCTGGTTTGTAACGCTAGTGGTGAGCTTACATCTTTAAGAAATATGGAGGAGCACTTCACTCCGGCTACGCTACCACTAATACCGTATCTACTAAAAAAGTAAGTTACCGTTTCAGTGATGCTGTGAGTGTACAATATCTCGATGGGTACAGGAAAAAACCCAAGAAGAATACCATCGACTTTGCCCTATTAAAAAGTGGATGAGGAAAACTAAAACGGGAGAAACAGTGCAAGGAATGAACTGTTGGCAATGCAATTTCCATTTGTACGGAAAGGAAAATGTATCGGTTGCTTAACTCGAACTCAGGGGTTGTAGGCTTTTTTTTTTTTTCTGAGAACTTACCTGCAGCCCGTGTTTTACAACCTAGAGATTAATCTTAGGTGTCATTCCAACCATTAGACTGATGGTACAGTCACTGGCTGATCTCTATTAAGTGAATGTATATGCTGTATGCTTCACAGTGGAACTGTTTTTCCTTCTGAATTTTTAGAATCACTTGACACAAAACCTAAAAATAAACTATTTTCTTGGAGAATTGGAGCGATATAGGGGTATTTCCAAGACTGCTTACGATTCACTGTGTAAAACAAGTAATTAAATGATTCCCTGCTACTTCTGATTGTGTTCTTCTACCCCTCTTAATTCTGTCAGTCTCGCTGCTATGGAGCAAGTCAGATTGAATGCGTTACCATACAGCAAGAATGACAAAACCTAAAAGCCTGTTTCATATCATCCAGCTTTCACCCAGGGAAGTAATAAGCGGCAGGAATACACAGCCCAGGTGTATGTCAGGGTGGAGGGTGGGCAGCAACTTTAATTGTGTCAGCTGTTAATCATAAAGCCTCAGCATTTCAATGTCAGGGGAGTAAGAATATCAGAACCATGAGATACAAATTACACATACGCAGTATTATACCGCAGCTTTTGACCATTGTGTTTTTCCCAGGGATTTTGATTCCGAAAATGCTATGAAGAGAGTCAACAAAAGAAAATTTATTCCGCCCGCCGTCAGCCTGAAACACACAATGATGTACGGACCGGTCAGCGCTGAGGTGGCGATGGGGCTGGCTAAAAAGATGATCCAAATGTTCTCGTTGAACCCGGATCAAGCTACGTCACTGGTTCAGATAGCTCAGATGATGACCTCGTGTGACAATACCAAACCAGGGGAAGAACGTCGGATCTTCCCGATCACAATCATACGTGGTATATAGCAAGTAGCTGTGACATCTGCTGCTGTTGTATCTCTGCAAAAATGCTACTTAATGTGTAATGCCATAATTTAGTGAAATATCCCTAAAATCTCTCAGTGATGAAAGAGTAGGCTTGTTTCCTTAATCATATATTTACAATTCCAGGCAGACTTAAAGGGAGATTGTCATGTCTAGGTACATGTTGACTTATTTTAGATGTAGCACGAAGGATGAGCTTGACTAAACTGCCTCTGTGTATGGAATATCTTTTTAAACTCTTTCGTAATGCTGCTCTCCTCACCTGCTTCGTGCATTTCCTGAAAACCCGTTTTTTTGGATGAGACCTTTTGATAATGACCTTGACATTATAACGTCCATTCTGTCAGCACAGAGCTTTCGATCGCTGAATTTGCATCCTGCCTTTTGCAGGATTTTAAATAAGTACAGTTCCTTCCTAGCAATATCAGTACACAGAATCAGAGTTATTTTAGTGTTGCCTGCTGATTTCTTTTAATATTAAAAACACTTGTTGTCATGCATCAGCTTTGCTAAGTTATCATATAGATTTAGCAAGCAATGCATGTATTCAACCAGAAAATTTAGGAAAAATCCCTTACCTTCCCCTCTTAATGCCTGCAGTAAGTTAAATTTGTGAAGCATGAGCCAACACGTTGCCCCTTCGTACTTAGAGCTGCTGAAGCAAGCACATGCAATGCTTTTACAGGAATCACGGCATAATATTTTGTACAGTAACCTTAAGTTATAACAATTAAATAAAACTATACCTTCTATGCATTTTTTCACTTGTAATGTTGGTTTTTTCTTCCAAATCACCAGGTGTTTTTGGAGCTGGAAAGAGCTATCTGCTGTCTGTCGTGATCTTGTTCCTGGTACAGCTCTTTGAAAGCAGTGAAGCTACGGAGGGTCCAAGGCCAACTCCGTGGAAACTTCTGATTGCTTCTTCCACTAATGTTGCCGTTGACAGGATACTGCTGGGGTACGTTACTGAGATCTTTACAGTTCCAAAAACAATAATGCACTTACATGGTAAAGATAATTGTGTTGATATTTCCAGTGTAACGCTTCAAAGAGACTGCATTCTTTCCGTAGATGTGTGCAGGACCTTTAATTTTACCATTGCTGCTGTGCCGGGCATGCCTATGCTAAAAGACTGTGTAAGGCTAGCTGCGTGAATTCACATGAGACTAAAAATGTCTCTTCTCTCATCAAATTCACTGTGGCGGTCCATCACGAGAGGCAGTAGGATTGCTCAGGAGGCTTTGGGAAGTCGTGACAGGGGAAGGAGGGATGGAGAGGGAGAGGCAGAGAGAGTCAGACTTAGGAAGCTTCAGCATGAAGCTGACATGAAATGAAACTCCTGGTTTGGAAGGGTAAAGGAAGGGAGGGAAAGATCAAATGGACGACTATTGATGAGAGGACAATCACAAATGCATTAAGCATTTTTGGGAGAAATAATGATGAGGTCATTTACTTCAGTTTACTTGAATTGTGGCCCGAGTTACTTCATCTGGTGAATCACCGAAGTTTGTGTTCTGATGAGCCTCTTAGCCTTTTTAGAACCACTCTTAAAATTTTGAAGGTTCCTTTTTACATTTGTGATGTGTATCATTTCTTTTTCTTTGAAGTCTACTTGATCTCGGATTTGAGGATTTTATCAGAGTGGGAAGTATTAGGAAAATCACCAAAGCAATTCTTCCCCATAGGTAAGAATCTTCATCTTTGAGGGATTTGAAGCGATTCTAAGATTTGTGATGTTATGCAGACTGTAAAATTACTATTTTGAAGTCATTCAAAATGTGGTTGTAATATGCCTGTCTCGGGGATTTTCCTCCCCCCCCGGCATGGTGGGGGGACTTTACCTTGATTTGGGAATGTCACTAGTTATTGAATTGTGCTTTTAAATGGTAGAGGAGAGCAAAATAATGGCAGTTACAGATTTGGGAATGTACACAAGGAGGAAAAGCAGAACAGACAGACTTGGAATAGATATGTACTGCTGCAGTGATAAGAACTAGGAGGAAGTAATTGTAAATTTTAATCTTCAGAGGATTAACGGTAACAACTCATGAATTCTGTACTAGCCCAAGTTATCTTTGCTATGGTGTTTGGGGGTTTGTCCTTGACTTTAAAAGCAAGCCATCTAGATGGTATCTTCCATTTGAGAGAAGGAAGTAAAGTTCAAGATGAATTAAGATGAAATTTCCATTCCTTGGTGTCAGTAGCATCCTGAGGGTATGAAACGGTATAAGAATAAAAAACTTCTCAGTTCTGCTCCCCTCTGAAATGAGCCGTGTACTTGGGGAAGTCACTTACTGCAGGTGTGTCTCCGGTTGGGGTGGCAGGGTCTGAGCTGGGGGGATAAAGGTCTGGTTTATAACAGGTATTAGACAAGTCCATCTCAGCTGGAGTCGGGCGGGGTTAGTACCTTGTTGTAAAGTACCATTATGTATAAAGTAGGACTATTTTTCTATACTGGGTGTGCATTGAGCACTGAAAGGACTGTTACTTTCAGTCGTTGCAATGCATGTTATAAAAATCTTTTTTTGAAGTTTACATGCTGGCTCAGGGAATGAAAATGAGCAGCTAAAAGAGCTGCTTGCTCTCATGAAAGAAGACTTAACTCCGGTTGAGAAAATATACGTAAGGAAGAGTATTGAGCAACACAAACTGGGGACCAATAAAACTATACTGCAACAGGTACGGTCAAAGTGACGGGGTGGGGAAGCAGGGATTCGCGATGTCTTACCCACAGGGCCCAGCAAACGGAGACTGGGAATCCCCTCTCACACCTGCCAAGCTCCTACAGTTTTAAAAGTGAACTGAATATTATTAGGACTAGGAGGGGTTTGATTCCACAAGCATAGCTTAGTGTCCTGCTTCCGTACGACTTCTCCGAGTTGCACTTACAGTTCCTTTTTAGTGATATGAGACAGAAACCCTTTTTGAACATTATTGCAGTCGGATTTAATATTACCAATCTAGTTTACAAGTTGGGGAGGGAAAAATTTCTGAGCGCAGCTCGTCTGCACCGTCACCTTGAAACTAAGATTTATATAGTCATAGAGGTAAAAGATAAGGACGGAGCTAAATCTATCCTAGAGTCGAGTATCAACTGCCAAGAAGATTTCAAGTATTTTTTAAGCAACTTTGAATCAAAGCATATACCTTCTAAGATGACTACTTCCTGTAGAAAAATCTTCTCAATTTCTGGTCTCTCCAGTTGTTTGCCTTTTCTCCTCGGTCCTAGACTGAAATCCTCAGCTTGCTGCAAAGCAACAACAAAGTAGATCTGAGCGATTTGTTTCTTGTGCTTATTCCTAGTGGTCGTTGTTGCCACTTCGGCTGCTTGGGGCTCAGAAGTTTTGTGGAGGTTGTATAATCTGAAGTCTCTCTGTACCAGACCGGATCTGGTCTTAAAATACATGAATCTGTGAATGTTTCTAACATAATAAACACCCCAAGCGTAAGAAATGCTAACCTTGGATCCATCTTCATGCACACACAGTGCCTTTTATTGGCAGTTAAAATCTCATTTTTTGTGAGACACGACACGGCATGCGGTAGAACTGCTAAAAATTAATTCAGGCGTTTTCTATGGTTTATCAAAGGCTCTTAACGTTTTCTCCCTCGCTAACAACAAAGGTAAAAGTGATTGGAGTGACGTGTGCTGCCTGCCCCTTCCCGTGTCTGAATAGTCTGAAGTTCCCCGTGGTGATGCTGGATGAGTGCAGTCAGATGACTGAACCTGCTTCTCTCCTTCCTATCGCGAGGTACAGCTTCCCTGTGGCGTTTCGGCAGAGAAATGCCTTCTAGTTAGCAGTGACACAACCCCAAATAATTGCCAAACCTGCACGTCTTTTTAATAACACAAACTCTGAGGTCTTACCTTAAAATACAAGCGGAGGCATTTTAAATGGAGGCCCGCCCTTAGGTGCCTTCCTCGAGTTACCGCGTTTTGAACTGTGCAAAGAAGGTGATGGAGGAGGGAGCCTGATGGAAAGCGATCTGTGATATACAAACACAACACACGCTTTCGTTATTTTTAGGCGTCCTTTTTGGGACTTCTTACCTTAAACTTTAACATCTCTTCTTTAGGTTTCAGTGTGAAAAGCTGGTCCTCGTTGGAGACCCCAAGCAATTACCGCCCACTATTCAAGGGTCTGAGAGCGTTCACGAACAGGGATTGGAGCAGACTCTCTTTGACCGGCTTTGCTTAATGGTACGTACTACTCTACAGGAAAGATGGAGGGTGAAGTTGTAGGTCCACTGAAGACGCTAAAAGAGTTCTGGTTCAGCTGTCACAGGACGGGTGTTTCAGCCTGTTTTTTTAGTTAAGCAGATTGCGTTCTAGTGCGTTTCCTCTGTAAATGTTGTTTTCCCAGCGCACGGAAATGTGTAAGCCTAGCAAATGGAAAACAAGAACGGATTGAACAAGTGCCAAGTTGTGCCTTCTGATCTTTCTGTGCAGTTTGCACTCCAGGTAGAAGAATCGGGGGCTACGGTACTTGTTCTAAGTTCTCTTGATGTAAATGTATGGCGGGGTCTTGATGTAAATGTATGGCGGTTCAGGCAGCAGATGGCAGGAATTGTTTCCGCTTACTTCTTGTTGGCCCTAGCTGGCATTGCGAAACACTTAGTAATTATTTTTCCTAGTCATGCTTTCTATATCATAACTCTTTAGGGACATAAACCAATACTTCTTCGGACACAGTACCGATGTCACCCCGCTATTAGTGCCGTAGCCAACGAGCTGTTCTACGAAGGACATCTGATAGATGGTGTTTCCGAGAAAGACAGAAGTCCTTTATTGGATTGGCTTCCAACGCTGTGCTTTTACAGTGTTAATGGAGTAGAGCAAGTAAGATTTTTAAGCATTTCTTCTCTAAAAAGTCAATATTGCAGTTTTCCTCCCCGCTATTTCTGTTTGCGAGAGCTAACTTGGAAATCTTCTTCCCTATTTGCAGATTGAAAGAGACAACAGCTTTTACAACATGGCAGAAGTTCACTTCACAGTCAAGCTCCTCCAGGCTCTGATTGCAAGTGGAATCGAAGGATCTGCAGTTGGTGTGATAACTCTTTACAAATCACAGATGTGTAAGGTTTGTGTAGTTTATCATCAATAAGACAGTTCCCTTGAATGTATTTGTTTCTTCTAAACGTGGGCTCCGTTTCACATAGGAAGAGTCAACTAGAAGTGAGAATCAAATGCGATTGCCTGTGACTAGCATTAACTCATCAGTGCCCGTATTAATTTATCTACAGATCCAAAATTTGCTTAGGGGCATTCACTCTGAGGCGTTTGAAGTCAAAGCTGTCCAGGTCTCCACTGTAGACGCCTTCCAAGGAGCTGAGAAGGAGATCGTCGTTCTCTCGTGTGTAAGAACAAGACAAGTTGGGTTCATAGACTCGGAAAAGAGAATGAATGTTGCGCTAACGAGAGCCAAGAGGCATTTGTTGATCGTTGGAAATCTGGCCTGTTTAAGTAAGAACAGACTGTGGGGAAGAGTAATTCATCATTGCAAAGGTAGTGTTTGCTTTTCCTGTGTTTCTGAAACCATGCAGCTCATCTTTAATTAAACTAGGTATAATGCACTTCATATATTATAGTATATATACACTATATAATACATTAAGTACACAGTGTGCATACTATATAAAACAGTATATTTATTGCATAAAAAATAGAGTATATTGCAGGAAAACGCAGGTCTTTGCAAGTGTGCAAGTTGCGTTTTCAGGCTTTTATCCGCAAACTGGTTTTATACTTGAAGGGTGTTTGGTACCCAGTCATGGCACTTAGTTCTCTTCTGTTGCTGCCGTCGGAAGCCACACAAAGAGTGCGCTGGTAAGGAGAGCTGAAACCCGTTGCTGCATTTCCAGTCCTTCCCCACTTTGCCTTTACCATGTAGACCCAGGCAGAAACCAGTTATCGACAAATTCTTTTAAACAGCGATATTTCTGAATAGATAGTACTTCAAGAAAAATTCATAGCATCTTTCTGCACCTAGGGGCTCGGTTTTTGGAAGATAAACTTTGAGCCGCTAGAAAAATAACAAGGCTGTTAGAGATTAGTTAAATTTACCAGGTAATTCCCGATTGCTTTGTTTTCAGGTCACTCTGTTGTGAATACACACGTTTCTTGTATGGCACCGCAGAGGGAAATGCAGTTTTTGAAAACCGGTTTTTTACAGTTTCAGCATTTTTGCTGTGAGGTTTACTGCAACTGAGCATTACTTACTTGAAAGCTAATGCTGCTTAAGAAAAGCAACCCAAAAAACCTTACGGTGCCCCTCTCTACCCCTTGCAGCCTTGCTAGGAGGTGTTCAAAACGCCTGAACAGCCTCTTAGTTCCGTCCATCTCCCTCCTCTCTGCGCTGCGCGTGTTTGGGAAAGAGGGGTCACAGTTTCTCCCTTTGTCACTGGAATAAGTCCCCTTTGAAATGGGACAGTTTCTGTCTCAAAGCGTTAATTACACTTCATTGTAAACTCTTCTGTGATGATTTTTCTCTGAACTAGAGAAGCGAGAGATGGAACAGTGTCCAAATTTCTCCAGTATGTTCAATTAAGTTCTGGCTGAATCCAACTCCAAAGAACCCGCTAAGACCCCTGTGATAGCTGATCAACACGTCCCTGCAAGAATTGGTGCTAAAGGAGTAATTATTTTATTTACCCGCTTGCTTGCCATCAATAGAGGCATCTCATTAATGGTCGAACTCGGAGAAGAACAGTTTTCCAAGCAGAAATATTACAGCCATTGGATAATCTTGGGGAAACAGTTTGGATAATCTTGGGTTTGCATCAGCACAGACGAATCGCATGATGGACGCGGTAATGGGAGGCGTAATCATCCTGTTTATTGCTGCTTTTAGGATGGGAAAATGGATTACAGCATGCAAGCCAGTGTGAGCAGCAGCTGAACGACGTTCTGAAGTCTTATTTGGAGAAACGGAAGGAAGAGGAACAGAATACGAAAAAGGGAAACTAAACGGTGCCTCTAACTTATGGAGAAAAGAGGAACTGCGTGTCTGTAAAAACTATCAGGATGATTGCAGATGAATATTTGTATTTAATGTGGGAAACCTTAGTTTGTATCTCAGTGCGCTGATACTTCTGTTTGCACTCCTTGTTTGTATAATAGTAAAGTAACTTTACTTGCGCGGTGAATGAAATCCTTTTATGCTCACAAAATACTGAATTGTACTATTAGTGTTTCATTGTTTTTCAGGTTAGATATATTTTAGGACAACTTGCTTATTTGGCATATTTAGAAATGGGTGGCAGCTAGGACAGAGCATGGCTGAAGCAATTTAAAGGATAAATAAAACATAGAGTAGTTGCTTAAAGGAAATACCGCATCTCCGGAGTCTCCTAAATCTCTGGATGCTGACAAAACTAAAGGAGAAGGCATTGACCTGTATCTGGATTTTTTTACTGGTTTTAAGACAAGATCACTGAGCTCTGTGTTGAAACTACAAAAAAAGGGAATGATAACTTTTGATTTTTTTTTTTTTTTTGGAAAAAGAGCGCTCTTGTATCAGAATCTCTCACATGAGACAAGTTCATCATCTTTCCTGGGGCTGGATTGAGGCGGCTGAGGGGTGAGTGTATGAATGGTGGGGAGAAGATGGCTAAGCTTGGACATTGTCAAACCGGGAATGGTTTTAAAGGGCAAGAGGGGCAATTTAGATGAGATACCAGGAAGAAATTCTTTGCTGTGAGGGCGGTGAGCCCCTGGCCCGGGTTGCCCAGAGAAGCTGTGGCTGCCCCATCCCTGGAGGGGTTCAAGGCCAGGTTGGACGGGGCTTGGAGCAACCTGGGCTGGTGGGAGGTGTCCCTGCCCATGGGTGAAAAACACACCCAGAATTGTCAATTTTAACGTCACCGATGGCTCTAACCCGCCGCCAGGTGGCGCTGTCAGCCCGGGATCGGGACACGGGGACCGGGTGGGACAGTGGTATCGGGGGGGGGGGGGGGGGGGGTCCGCGGCAACTGGGAGGGACCCTGGGACCGGGCAGGACATCAGCAGCCGGAGGGACCCGGGCACCGGGAGGCACCTCGGAACGGGGAGGGACCCGGGCACCGGGAGGGACGCCGGGGAAGGCCGGGAGAAGCGAGAGGGGCGTAGGGGGGAAGCGGGGAGGGGGGGAAGAAGGAGCAGCGCAGGGTTGAATAGCGCCTTTAAATTACTGCTGACACCTCTGTTACAGCTCCCTAAAATCTCAATCAACAAGCCATTAGAACTCAACGGGAGTAAAACTAAATCCTCGTTTAAGTGTATTTATCCGCTCTCTTTTCTCTCTTTCAAATGCTAAATCCATTTCAGCATATGCCCCTTCTTTCTCTGGCCTTTCTCTAAAGACTGGCAGCCCATACTACTCTTGTAAATATGAAAGATGCTAATCATATGACATATCACGTCTCAGTCGGAGCCTGGAATAAAGCCTTGAGATTTGGGATCATTGCCTCCAGACAACAGCTTCATCAGCCGGAAAGTTGGGTTTTTTTCTCCTTTCCTTCAACTCTCAATCCCTTCTTTGTCTGGGGGAAAATGCAGCCAACTCGAGCCACCCCAGCCATATGCTTCACTCTGTGTTTTCTTAGTTGAAGCCTGAATTGTTTGTGACTTGCGAAGGGTTTTGTGGTGGGGCTTTTTTTTCCTTTTTTTTTTTTTTTTTTTTTTTTTTTTTGGAAGCGTGTATAAAGACATAGAAGATGCTGCCTGTGTTGGGACGCCTTTGCGGGGTTCCTACATGTTCTTCATGTGTTCGTCTCATGCACTTCTCCTCCTGCGGCCGCTTCACCGCTGCCGCTCTGCCCAACGGCCAAAAGATAAAGCCCCCACCACGCTTTTTAATGAAAACACAACCCATTCTGGGCACCTTCTTGTTTTTCCCTTCGGCGGATGGAAATACCTTCTTAAAACGTGATTTATTTCCTTCGGGCTCTGGCGCAGCCCGGTCGTGATTTGTGGCGTGTGGGAAACAGAGTGTCTGCTTCACTGGCACATCCCTTCTAGAAGCCCCAAAGTATTTTGAGTACGGCAGAGGGGCTTTTAAGACCTGTATAAATTAGGAGCTGAATGAGGCCAGGGTGCTGGAGTTTGGATAGCCCCCTGTTTGATAGCAGCCTGCCAAATTTTCTTTCTCTCTTTCCTTACGCAACACCCCCCCTTCTTTAAAAAAAAAAAAAAAAAAAAAAAAAAAAAAGGCGCTTTCACCAAATCATTAAATTCTACAGAGGTGGTCAAGCTAGTCCTGCTTTTCAGGCGCTGGGGAAAGAAAAGGGTCCTTGAAGTTTAGAAGATGCCCAAGGAAAACTCATTGAATGACATCAAAAGAATGAGTTTCCATAGCTGTTGAAGCACGAGAGCCGTGTAGCCGCACAAAGGCGGGTTGGGGCAGTGGGACTGTCCCACTGCTCTATCCCAGCACAATTGGGTCACTGAAATAGGGAATTAATTACCATTGGAGAGCGGGCAGCCCATTCACCGCTGGCTGAGTTTTATTAAACGCCAATATAAATAACAAAACAACTCTTGTGGCTGCGCTATTCCTACACGCCAAAGGAAGGATTATGTCGGGGATTAACATCTTAAAGTCTATGAGACTTTCTGACTCAAGGCTCGGAGCTGGTAATCGTATTTGTCTCCTGGTTCAGCGATTAGTGCTCTCCCTCGCGCACCTTCGCCTGGACGGCCAATGGCCCTTTTTGCAGGCACCGGGGGTTTTTTTCACACAATCGGCTGTTCTTTTCCCCACGTCTATAGAAAAGAATAAGAAAACTGAAGCGTGTTCACGCGAGCCTCAAGCTTCTTCTCCTCTTCATGGGAAAGGAAGGCACCGGCGGCCTTTTTTTCACAAGGGAGGGGGAGGAAAGCCCTCTTTTGGGGGGGTGGGGGGGTGTCTTGGGATGGCAAAATCGCTCCGCAGCCCTGCACCTGCTATGCAAATCGCCCGGGAACAATCGGCCCCTGAGGAGGGGCTCATCTGCCTGGGGGGGGTCAGGGAAGGATGCCGGGGCAGTGCTCTGAGGAGGGGGACACACACCCTCTCCTCGCCTTGCTCCCAAAACAAACCCCAAAATCGCTAATGCGGCTCGGGAATTGGGGAGCTGTTCCCCATCCCTCCCTGCAGCAAGTTTGGGGGGGGGGGGGGGTGTGTCAGGAAGGACCTGGCTTTTGCGGGGGGAGGGGACACACCACACCAGGCTCTGGTTTGTCCCCTCCACAGAGCATCCCAGCACGCTGCTGGGAGGGGGTATATTCTGGCCCCTAGTTTAAGAGCAAAACCATCCCACCCCAAAATTCAGGGTACAGGGGGGTATGTGGGCAGCCCTGGACCCCCAAACCCTCAGGAGACCCTCAGGGGGGGCTTGGGGACGGGCGGCTGGGAGGGAAGCAGAGCCTGGAGGGGTCAGGCCATCCTGTCCCTGCCGCTTTGTGTGTGTCCCCCCGCCCCGGTTCACCTGGGGCAGGCCGGCCATTAATGCCGGCTCACGACTTGTGAGGTCGAAGTGTGGATGGGCTCTCCCCAAAGGTCTCTCAGCAACACAGACCCTAAACTTTTAGGGCTCTTGGGTCGCCCGAGAGTTCAATCTTCTTAGGGCAAACAAAGCCTTTCTGAAGGTCTCCCCCTCTCCTGCACACAAGCTCAGCCTCCTTTATTTCTGGGCTGTGTGATAAGCTTAAATCATTGTGCTCCCCTTTCTTGATCGTCCCCTACTTTGGGCTTTTGTTCCCGTAAAGTCAGATTGAGTTCTGGCAAAGGGGCTGAAGTTGAACAGTTTGACCCTTGGAGGACAGTTCAGGCGGTGGGCAGCAGCCCCGGCACCAGCAGCAGCGAACACTCGTTGGCATATTGTCGTCCCCCCCCCCTCTCCCCGCCGCTCTCGGCCCTCGCTCTGCCGGACCACACAAGCGCCACTCGGACTTGCCACACTGGGAGGGTTGCGAGGACTCGGTAGCCAACTCCTCCTCGGGTCACCTTGTGCTCAAACCCTCCGTAGGAACTGGGCCAAACCCCGAATGGGTTTCATGCCCCGGGTCTGTCAAAATCTGGGCTTGCGCCCTCCTGTCGCCCCCACAGTGCCGCAGCTGCCGTCCCCACCTCTCCATCGCTTTCACAACGGCCACGGAGAGACAGGAATCTCGGTACGGGGGGACGGAGAAACCTCCGACTGACCCTGTCACGGGTGACTTTAAGTTGCTGAAAAAGAAAGAAGGTCCCTTTGGGTCACTCTCCCGGGATGCCTGAGGGTTTCCCCGTTTTTCTGAAGGACGCGGCGAGGGGGAGTCTTTAAAACCTCTTGGTAGAGTCGCAGAGATTTTTCTAACAGATGGGTAAATGGTAACGAGCGGGTGGGCGCCGATCTTAGGGTGGCCGTATCTAGACACAGCCGTGCCCCGGTGACGGAGTTTCCGCATGGGGGGACCCTCCGTCCAAAGCCCCCTGAAAAATGGGAGGGAAAAGGGCAAAAAGCAGCACCCGACGGCTGCTGGGAGCGCTTCTGCCGTGGTTTGCAGCCGCGCGTTCCCCGCGGCTGCAAACCACGGCAGAAGCGCTCCCAGCAGAATGCCTTAATTCCCTCGTTTCACCCCAAAAAGGCGATCCCCCCCCCCCCCCCCCCCG
Organism: Fratercula arctica; assembly: GCA_947846985.1. NCBI lineage: Eukaryota > Metazoa > Chordata > Aves > Charadriiformes > Alcidae > Fratercula > Fratercula arctica. The sequence continues at coordinate 3,274,316 of CANTUZ010000004.1, forward strand.
CCTGCCACGGGGGAAAAGGAGGGGGGTGTGGGAGCCCCCGCCGCCGCCTCCCATTAATGAGCGGCTGAAAGGGAGCCGGCTCGGGCGCGCGTGGCGCGGGGGGCGCCCTGATTGGCCCAGCTGCGACCCCCTCCCTCGCCTCTCTCCCACCCCTCCCTTCCCCCCCCCCCATCTCCATTCATTAATAAATTAGCGGCACGCTCCAGCCGAGCGCGAGGCGCCAATGAGGGGGCGGCGGGGGCCCCTGTGAAGGAAAGGGGAGGGGGGGGGGGGGGGGACGACACGGGGATGATGGGGGGGGGGGGACCCCGGGGGTAGGTTTGATTGTTCCCCGCGGGGTATATAAGGGGTGTTAAGGAGGGTCGTGTGCCAGACACGCAGCCCGACGGGCCCCGGGCTCGCTCCGCCGCCGTCCCGGGGCGCGTGCCAACGTCCCCCCCCCCTTCCTTTCCCCCTCCCCCCCCACCCCATCCCCCCCACCCCCCCTTTCAAATCCTCCGTCGAACCGTTAAACCGCCGTTTGCGGCGCGGCGCGGCGCGGCGCATCCCGGTTCTCCCCATCCCGGTGTCCCCCCGCCGGTGCCCGGGGATGCTGGTGAAGGCGGAGGTCCCGGCGCCTCCCGCCGAGGACGAGCTGCTGCTGCTGGGGCTGGTCTCGCCCGCCCCCTCGCCCTCGCTGCCCTCCAGCGCCGAGGAGGAGGAGGAGGAGGAGGAGGAAGAGGAGGAGGACGAAGAGGAGGAGCTGCGGACCGCCCCGTCGGCGCCGGGCTGCCGGGGTTTGAAACGGCGAGCGGCGGGACGGAACCGGGGAGCCCCGCGGACGGTTCGGACGGCGGAGACGGCTCAGCGCATCAAGCGCAACCGGCGGCTGAAGGCCAACAACCGGGAACGCAACCGCATGCACAACCTGAACGCGGCGCTGGACGCCCTGCGCGACGTCCTGCCCACCTTCCCCGAGGACGCCAAGCTCACCAAGATCGAGACCCTCCGCTTCGCCCACAATTACATCTGGGCCCTCACCGAAACCCTACGCTTGGCCGGGGCGGGGCGGCTCGGCCCCGAGGGGGCGGCGGGGGGACCGGGGGGAAGCGGGGGGGTCACCGGCAGCCCCTCGCCCGCCTCCTCCTCCTGGAGCGGCGGCTCCGCCAGCCCCGCTCCCTCCGCCTCCCCCTACGCCTGCACTTTATCCCCCGCCAGCCCCGCGTCCGACGCCGAGCACTGGCCAACGCGGTTCGGGGTCCCCCCGCCGCCGCCGCCCCCTCCCCAACCTCGCCGTTGCCTCTAGTGTGTGTGTCTTCCCCCCTCCCCGGGGTTGGGGGGGGGGGGCGCTCCGGCATCTGCCCGGTTCCCAGGGCGGCGCGAGGGGGGGGGGGGGGGGGGGGGGGGGGGGTGGGAACGGCACCTGCCAAACCAAACTCGCTCTTCTCTCTCCGATGTGCACTTTCGGCCAGTTTCTGTCCCCAGGGCTTTTGTGTCTGTGTGTCTGTGTGTCCGTCGCTCCCCCCCCCCCCCTCCGCCATCCTCCGCTCCCCCTTTTTTGCCATCTGTCCCTTATGATTTATATAGGTGTGTAAGGAGGGGGGGGGGGGGGGAATGGGGGGTGGGGAGGGGGGCAGAGAGAGGGGGGAAAAACAACAAAAAATAAATTGTTTTCTAGGGGTCCAGGTTAGAAGTCATTGTATAATTTGTAGGCTTTGTGAGGGCTGAATGCAAGCGTGGAAATTTGGGCTGAAAAAAAGGAGAAGGGGGGGGGGGGGGAGGGAAATGGGGAGGGAGGACCCTCCTCATGCATTATTTATTTCGACCTTTAGGGGACGAGGAACTCCCCCCTTCTTTCAGGAGATTAAAAATAAATCAACAGAGTGAAAACCTCAACAGACACGGAACATTACAGCGATCAGCCACACACGTGTTCACATTTATTTATTATAAAGAAAGATTTCATGGAAAATATGTATTTTTTTTGTATAATTTACAGAGTTTATTCTAGTATGTATTTACGGCTGAAGAGCAAAGGGCTTGTTCTTGTGACAAAATATAAATAAAAATCTCTAATTTTCGTAACTTTTGGAGTCGCTGCTTTTTCTGCTTTACATGCCATCTGCCAGGAATTACTGGGAATCTGCCCCCACCCCCCGGCACCTGTCCTTGCCTCCGGTGAAACTGGGGTGCCTCCGGTGAAATTCCCCAAATTTCCTTTTGCTTCTTAAGAGAGCACCACCCCCACCCCACCCCTTTTTTTTTTTTTTTTTTTTTTTTTTTTTTTGGTTTTTCTGCAGAATAAGAACAAAGCGAAACTCTTGGGGATGTCAGCTCAGCCCCGAGGTGGGGCTGGGGGGGGGCTGTCAGCCTTTGGGTGAAAAGCTGCTTGGGGAGAAGCGGAAAACAAGAAAGATCATCTTTTTTTTCCAGCCAAGTGGAGCCTCAGGCTGGCTCCAGAGGGGACAGGCGCCATAAGAAACACGCGCACGACTCGGCCTCCGCCTCCCTTCGTGCTGTTTTAATTTCTTCTGGTCTTGGGTCCCTCGCGCGGCTGATAACGTCGCAAAGACAAACAGCATGAAGCACGGTACATACCGGCTCCTGGGCTGCGCCCCCAGCAGGGAGAGGTGGGGGGGGGTTCTGCCCCTCTGCTCCGCTCTGGGGAGACCCCCCTGCAGCGCTGCCTCCAGCTCTGGGGCCACCAACAGCAGGACACGGACACAGGGCCAGAGGAGGCCCCGGAGATGCTGGGAGGGCTGGAGCCCCTCTGCTGTGGGGACAGGCTGAGAGAGCTGGGGGGGTTCAGCCTGGAGAAGAGAAGGCTCCGGGGAGACCTTAGAGCCCCTGCCAGTCCCTAAAGGGGCTCCAGGAAAGCTGGGGAGGGACTCTGGAGCAGGGAGGGGAGCCACGGGACGAGAGGGAGCAGTTTTACACTGAAAGAGGGGAGATTTAGATGAGACATTGGGAAGAAATTGTTTGCTGTGAGGGGGGTGAGCCCCTGGCCCAGGTTGCCCAGAGAAGCTGTGGCTGCCCCATCCCTGGAGGGGTTCAAGGCCAGGTTGGACGGGGCTTGGAGCAACTTGGTCTAGTTGAAGATGTCCCTGCTCACTGCAGGTGGTCTGAACTAGGTGACCTTTAAATGTCCCTTCCAACCCAAACCATTCTGTGATTCTACAATATAAGTTCGGCGGAAGTTTACTGATCATTTACATTTTCCTCTTGGCGACGTGATGGACGGCCAAACTACTTATCGCACGTCTTCCCGCTCCCGGACGTGGCAGGAGGAGGCCGGAGGAAATAAATGTTACCGAGAAAAAAATAACGCAGGGGTTTAAAGATGAAGAATTTTCCGTCACTCTGAGAGATGGATGAACCCCAAGCCCTAGCCAAGCCCAGGGGGCTGGGGGTCAGTGGCTCCGAGTGCCCCTCAGCTGCCCCCCGGGTACCAACAGCACTCGGCCGGGGATGTCACCAGGGAAGGGGGATGCCGGAGACCACCGAGGCCCTTCAATCATCGTCCCTGTGCGCCTGGGAGCACTTCGTGACTTCTGGGTACAAACACCTGGAAATCATTAAAAACCAGCGGCGGCGCCTGAATGTATTAATTAAATAAAATGAGCGGCACATGAATCCTGCCCGGTGCCCCCCCTGGATCCTGGGAGCGTGAAACCCGGCCCTCGGAGCCACATCCCCAAAAGGCTGGGGGGGGGGGTGGAGGGAAAGAGGAAAAAAAAACCACGCCAAAATGTGTGAAAAGAGAATTAGTGAAATTAGGTTAGGCCAATAAAACGTGCGGGGGTTCTCCCCCCCGGCCCCGCAGCCTCGGGCGAGCAGCGCTATCTTGCCTGATCTATTGTTTCCCCCCCTGGCAGGGGGGTTATTGTGTGATAAATAATTCCTTAAAAAAAAAAAAAAAAAAGAAAAGAAAAAAAAAGTGGGCGCATTTGCATAATCACTGCTTTGATGTGGCCTGCGAGATGAAGCTGTGTCCCCCCAAATCTGCCATGGGCCCAGAAGGAACAAAACAAGCGGGAGCCTTTCAATCCGCTGGGCCGTGTGTGGGGCAGCCCGTTGGGAGCGGGGGCTTTTTTTCACTCTCGCTCTCTTTTAACGACCCCTTTTTAATGATTAAACTCCAGGAATGCCAAAAAAAAGGCGGCTAGCGCCTCGCTTACCCTCTCCGTCTTTTCTGGTCGGGTGTCAATTGTCCTTCCCGGTTTCTCTCCCAGTTTTTAAGAGGTGCTGGAGTAGGTGCCTGCGGCTCTTCAAAAGGCCGGGACGAATGGGATGCGCTGCCCCTCTCTCCATGGCGAGCCCCGCAGGAGCGGGAGGGATGTCCCGGGTGGCTCAGCACCGGGATACGCGCTGCTTCTTGCCGGGTTCATCATCCTGGAGGTATTTCCTTCCATTCCTCGTTAGCAGGAGCATCCCTCGTCCCTCTGGGGCTACAGCCACGGGAACCACTGCAGGAAAAAGCACAGGGAGCGTTGGAAGATGGAGGATGGGGGGGATCGGGAGAGGGTTTTTCTGTGGGATTTGGGGTGGGAATCACGCAAGCCTGAACCTTCCCTGCTCCTCGGCTGGAGATGCCCTCGAAGGGCCTGAGGAGGGGGAGGCAGAGGATGAGCCGGAGAGGCTGGATTTGTCACCTAACCCATTCACCCACATCCCTGTTTTTCCCTCTGAATGCGGCCAAAAGAGTTGATTTCCCTCTTTCTTCCCTCTAAACTTGAATGAGTTCATTCCCCTCTTCCCTTTTTTCCTTTTATTTCCCTCTTTCCTCTCTGCAGACTGCTTTTTGGAGGTGATGGGAGGCCCCAGCCCCGAGCGGAGCATCAGGAAATTACAGAAACGATGACAGCGAACCTGGAAGTGGACTTGGGGGGGGGGGGGGGACGGACATGGACACACGCCGGGATGGAAAAGCACCTCTTCGGATGAAGTGGAAAACCGGGAGGGTGGTTTCCATGGCAGCACCTTGCCATAAAAAAATGGGTTTATGATCCTTCCGAGTATTGTATTTTGGCATAAGAGCTTCTCTGCGCCGTCAGAGCTGGAAGGGCAGCTCTATGGCCCCTGGGGGTGGTGGGGTTTACAGCCCTCCTTGGCATAAGAATAGCGCCGAGAAGCCAAACTAGCGCCGGGCTGACAGCAGCCGCACCCCAAGGGCTTGCGCTTGCTTGCTTTCATGTCAGACATAAATCTCATAATGTATCAGCGTAATTAAAAACGAGCGTCCCCGGCCCAGCCCTCATCTGGCCGGGGGGTGTGAAGGGCAGGTTTCGTCCCCCCTCCTGGGCGGACATCCAGGATGGTCCTTCGGGCGCTGGCACCTTCCTGCCCAGCCCCTGGGTGCTCAGCGAGATGCCCAAGGCAGGCAGAAGACCTAGGAGGACTGGAAATTCAAATTTAGGTAGTTTACCAGGTAAATCCGAAGACATTTAGGCTCAGCACGAAGCTAAAAAAACCCAAACAACCCAAATTTCCTAAAGCCTTACTCAGGTGCCTCAGGTTGGGGGTCAGGCCCCACTGCCCATTAATTGATTAAATGATTTGATTGTCACAGCCGTGCCTGGGTTTCGCGCTGGTGAAAAAGCGATGCCATTATGCTGGGAAACAACTCACTGGGGGTTCACCTGCTATGGGGCATCTTATGGCGCGCTCTAACGGCTTTGTTACCAAAATGTACATGATATTAAGTAATTAAGCACACGCTGGCTGGCTTTTTTTTTAACACTAGATACATTAGTTACCACATAATGTTGTTTTAATTGAAAGGACCAATCACCTGGGGTATTAAAGAGAGACATCTTTTCTTCTTTCTGTTAAGAAACTATATGTGCAACTTAAAGAAAAGCTGGAAGGGCCTGGGGGTGGGAGTGATCCTGGCATCGGCAGGGGATGCCGGGGGTCCCGGCACTGCAAGGAGCAACCTGAGCAACCCTGAAGGTGTCCTTGCTCATGGCAGGGGGGTTGGACTAGGTGTCCTTTAAAGGTCCCTTCCAACCCAAACCATGCCGTGGCGGCCGGCAGGAGCGCGTCTGGGTCTCGCACAGTCACAACCTCAGCCCCGAGGGGCTCGGCTGCTGCGGAGGCCCGGCAAAACGCCAATCCCAATTTGATTTAGGGACAGGAGCAGGACCAGAGCCCAGGTCCCAGCCCTCGCAGGCAATGGGAGTGCTGGGACCCCCAGCTTTGCAGCCGAAATCGGGGGGCACTGCTTTGCCTGGCAGCAGTAAAGCCCTTGCGATTTGCTGTCTGTCCCCCCCCCACCCCGCACCTCTCCGGGCTTGTCCCACAAGCTGCTCTCTGCCCGGGGAGGACATTTGGAGCATTCACCGGGGATGTCAACGGGCCGTCTGTTTTCCCCTGGCCGAAGTAATCAGATAAACTCAGCGTGAAGGAATAAAAGTGAGCCAGGAGCAAGGCTAACGGTGACACGGAACTAAGCCGGTGTCGTTCAAGGCAGGCGAGAAGGCTTAGCGGGAGGGCAGACAGCTCGGGCAGCTGCGCCCAGCGGCACGTCCAGGCTGATCGGCACTGGGAAGGGGCTGCTTCACCTTTATTTTTGCCTTTATGATGCGTGGATTTGGCCCATGCAGCCCCCATTCCCATAGCCCACAGGCAAAAAAAGTCTCAAGCACCTCATACTTTTATAACAGAAATCCCAGTGGGATTATTTTTTCACGTGGTGGAGGCTGTTGTCTTCCTGCGGGGCCAAATCTGGCATCTTAAAGTCTAAGACAGGCTCTTTTGCTCTGACAAGCTTCAATTTAAGCTTGTATCTCCTGCCTTCAGCCTACGACGCTGCAACGTCTGTGCGGGTCCAGCAGCCTCCTGGCAACCTTCTCATCCCCACGACTTCGATCTCGCAATGCTAAGATTTAAAACAAAGCCTTTAAAAATCGATCGGAGAATAACATTCTTGGGACGGCTGGCTGCGATGGAGGGCCGTTCGGTGCTTCGCAGCGTCCGGCAGCGTGTGGGGAGGGAATATGGATGGTGCCGGGGCGGCTGCGACACACAGTCCCCTTGCCCTTGCCTCCCTTCCCTCTCCTTTTATTAAGAAAGAAGAGAGAGTGGACCAAAGCTGATGGCATATTTACCTTCATGAGTTTTTTTAAAAAAAAGTTAATTACTGCTCGGAGCAAGTTGGTATGGCTGTCCTGAGCTGTCTTTTATGAGTAGTCGCCTTCATTAATTTCCCTCGCTGGATTTGCTGCTAATAGCTGCTTGGTCCTGGGCAGCACAAAGCAGCATCTGTGCCATTGAGCAGAAAAGCGGGAGTCAGGCAAAGGGGGGCACTGGGCGGGGGGGGGGGGACGACACGACGCCGTTTGCAAATCAACCTCTATTAACGTGATGGCCTCCTCGGAGGGGACGGCAGCCCCGGTAGCCGGCACGGCAGTTTGGGCTTCACTCGGTTGTTCCCCTTCGCTTGGCTACAGCCTCCATCGGCTAGGATGCACCATGGGTGCCGGCTGTGCCGCCCTTGCACCCCCCCAGGATGGGGAGGGGAAGCGGGATGCTGTCCCTCGGTGCTGCGGGTGCTCCGGGTCCTGCGTCACAGGCTGCTTCGAGCGGAGGCGTTAAGCAGTTATCGAGCAACAACCGGATTATTAATAACTCGGTATTTCTTGATGAAAGATCCTCTCCATCTTAAAAATAGCTTGGCAGAGAGGTTCGAAGATTAAAGAATGGGATTAAGTTCTCTTTGGAGGGTCACTGCGGGCAGGCTGGGGGGGCTGGAGGCACCACGGGCTCAGGCGAGCGGCTGCGGGGGCCGACAGCCCCATCTGCTCCCGCTCTGCAGAGGGACGATTCCATCCAAGTGGAAAAAAAGGCGGGTGGTGTCTGCCGTCCCCGGGAGAGGGGCTGTCCCCAAGGCTGCTGGCTCCTCTTCCCGGCTGGGGAAGGCAGGCGGGTGCCGGTGCAAGGACTTCCCTCCACGGCACCAGGTGCCAGTGGCAGTTGTCCATCGATACGTTGCTGCAAATATCCCCATTCTGGTTATTTCAGGTTACGACAGTACGTCACACCACCTGTAAATTGCGTGTTTTTCCTGACACACGTGCAATGCCTGGAGATGCAGCTGTGTGCCCTCGGTTCCCCTTCCCCTGGGGGGCATCGGCGGGGACCCGCATGGCTCTGCCAGCCTGGGGACAGGACGGGCTCGGAAAACTCCTGTGCTGGGTGCCAGTCCCGTGCCGGGAAGAGCAATCCCACCCCTGCTCCCAAGCCAACAAGCGGAAGGGAGACAGTCGAGGAGGCTGGTGTTTCGGCATCAGCGCTGGATTTTGCCGAGCAGAAGGGACATGGCAGCGCAGGCTGCCGTTCTGAGCTGGCTTGCGGGGAATTTTTCCCCTCGGTACCCATGAATGGCTCCTTCTGGTAAAGGACCGATGCCTAAATCCAGCAGCTGGGCTCTGGGGGCAACTGATGGCAGGTTGGTGGCAGCGGGGACGTGTTGCCTCGCGTGCGGGGGCTGCCGCACAGCTGGAGGGGTCACCCAGCGCCCGCTGGCCTTCAATGGCCCGGGATCGGAGGGAGAGGGAGGGAGGCAAGCCTGGCTCAGCCTGCTGTTGTCGGAATAACCGAGGGTCTTCCCTGTCACACTGCGTCCTTTGTAAGAGAAGTTCCCCAAAGCGCTTCGTTAAGCATTGGCAAAGAAGTTGAGAAAATCAATCAGTGAGTTGCGTCACCTCGTTCCCGCTTGGTATCAATTTTACTAACTTTTATGCATGAGTGCACAGCAAGCGAGACCTCCGCCTTTCGCCTGGATACCCGCAGAAAGGTAAGTGGGGAAAAACCCCCATCTCTTTAACCAAATATCTCCCCTGAAGGACAGGGAGGCGTGTCGTCACCTTGTCAAGAGCGGGACGGTTTTGTGCCCGACCTACTGCAGCACTTACACTGGGTTTAAACTCAAGTCCTTGAGCTGGAGGCCAAGAGGAGGAAATGTTTCTTCCGGCTTTACGGCCCTACAGTCAACGATAATATTTCACTGCACCAGCACAACACAGTTTCGCTCATTCTGGAGAGACCCCAGGGTCTTAATAGTCACACTGAGCTCTCACGTCAGACTTTGGAGCCTGTTATAATAAAACCAAGCCCAAAAAGCACCCTTGGTAGCAAACTACTTATTATAAACCACCGTATTTCTCAAACAAAACAAAAAAAAAAAAAAAAAAGAAAAAGTATTCCCTAAGTCTTGGCTGGTTCAAATGACTTTCTTCTGAAACCAGAGGAAACAGCAGAACCACAATTTTTTCGGTCAGTAGCTCCAAGATGAAACTTCCAGCCAAAATATTAAATGCTCCATCATCAGCCTGAGTCGAGTATTTATTTCCCCCACTAATCACCTATTTATACTGTGAATATGAACCGATACTTTATGTTCTGTGTGTTTCGGGCCACGTATGTGTCCAAGTTCTTCAGGCGACGGGGTTGTAGAGCACGTTCATCCAGGATTTCCATCATCCCAGCCCCGGATGAAGACAAGAGTGCCTGCATCTGCAAAGGACTGATACCTCCGAATTTGTGCCCGAGCCTGTGACGAGTAAGACCGGGAGAACCCACGGGGTTAAATATGATGATGGCTGGTTTAACAGGGGACTGGACAAGCTGAGACTCGATACTAACTTTTGAGAAGCCTTAGCTTTGGCTGAGATGGTGAAATGTACACTGCGAACCAACAAAAGAAATCAGCTGCTAAATGCAAATATGAGGAAGAAATCAAAACATTAACATTTCCCACAGATGGATTTATTCAGGAGCGTACCCAAATACATCTTCTCTTTCTTTCTTCGAACAAGAGGCAGAAGCTGGAAGAGGCATCGCTTTTCAGGGGTCTCGAAGCCGCATGTGCTCTTACAGCAGACACTGCGGGGCCGGCTGCCGGCAGTGCATTAGGACACTTTGTTCCGCAGAGATTGTCCGGGAGGTTTTGTTTTGCTTTTAATTGTCTCTATAGAGAAGGGAAAGCCTCCGCCGAGAGGCTTTAACACAGCATCTCCACTGCCTATTAATTCCCGAGATCTCGCTAACTAGCTTTGTTTCCCCTTTAGAGCCGGGCGCTCTCGTTTGCCGGAGCACGGAGCTATGTATGCGCCGCGTTTGTCACTTGGTTAAAGCCAGCATTTCCCTACTGCCGCAGACAAGGCCGTCCTTTATTGGCTGCAGAACAAGATAACGGGCTTAATCTTCCCAGTAACACGTGAGTTTTCATGTATCACTTTAATCTGCGAAACACTGGGGCCGAGTGTACCGTCACATGCCGATTTTACTTTTCTATGAGCGAGTGACTCCCCGGCTCAATGATGGATTGTTTGCTGGCTTTTAACAACAGTCAAGATGGTGAATGCCCCGGGGTGACAGACAGTGTGCAATGGGAACGGCGGCAAAGCTGATGGCCCAGTTCAAGTTCACCTGACAAAGCTGAAGCAGTCTGCAAGCAGCATTCGAGAAAGGATTATTCACACTAGCATTATATTTTTGAATGCATTTTTCTTCCTGCGCAGCTGCCCAGCTCCCCAACACTGAAGGTTTATGCACCATAATAAAGAGATTTAATTTTTTTTTCTTTTTTTTTTCTTCCTCTCTTGCTTCTCCCTCTTTACACCTAGTTCTAATCGGTCAGCGCAGTGATAGGGTATCTTTCCAAACAACTCGGCACAAACATCACCTAGAAAACAATAGCATTGCTAAAAAGCGGGGACAAAAGCCTAAAAATCTCCGCTGGCTGCAGAAACAAAAGCGGGACGGTTTTGTTAGAGCTAATTCTCCACTGGGGACCCATCTTTTTGTGGAAGTTTGATGCTGTGCTCCCTTTCACACCAAGAAAAACTCCCCAAAAGAACCGATCCCAGCCTTTGAGCTCGGGGGTGGTCAGGGCTTCGGAGGAGAAGAGAACTTGAAATGAAGGCAGCTTTTTGCTGCTGACGGAGACAGTGTGGACACTCATATTTTGGAAGTGCTGGCGTGGTCTTGGAAGAGTAAAATCTAGGTCTCATGATAGTTTCTTTTGGCTGGAGAGGCAGCGTCAAATGTTAGCTCCAGTCTCGTGCATCATGTGGCATGGTTAAGGGGAATACATATATAACTGTTGCTTGGATTTCCCCAGAAGCAGCTTTTCTGCCTGTCGGTTAGGCTAGTAACACCAGGAAAGATGTGCTGGAAGGATATAAAATGGCTTTCCTTCTCCTGGGGAATAGAAAACCAGCTGCAAGCTGTAGATGCAAAGATATGCCCTCTGCCTTTAATCAGAATCTGCAACGCATCCCCGACAGAGGCCGAAACAAAGAGCCTCCTCTAAGCACGTGCAGGTTCATCACCCATCGGAAATGAAGGTTGAAGCCCACTCCTCCTGGCCAGATAATTCAAAAAAAGCCTGTCCGCAGTAGATGGAAAATGGACAGCGGAATTTTTTTAGGACAAAATTAGTCAGCATCTTTGATTTGAAAATGCTTCAGAGTCCGAATTTGGGTAATATTGTCAATAGGTTTGGGGGTTTTCAATTTCAAGCAGACACTTCAGTTAGCTTAATTCAGCATTGAAAGGGCACAGCATTTTATGTGAGGTGCTCCCATCCCCTCTTTTTTTATGGCTGTTCTCCCTACAGCGTATGTATACATTATCTGACCATGCCAGCAGGTTTGACTCCTTTCAGCTAACCAGCCTGTGCGGGAAAAAAATAGTAAGATTTCAGCTGTTGGGCTAGAATTCACAAAGTTGGGAGGGCAGCGCTCTCCTCTATGCGCTTCTGAAATCAACTGTGACAGAGTAACTCTATGCGCTGGGTCTCTTGGAGGTAGGTGTGTGGTTATCAGTGTGTGAATTGCTGTAGGTGGCGAAGGAGGTCACATGAATGAATCGCAAGCTTTAGTTCAAAAACAAAACAAAACAAAACCCACAACAACAGAACAACAAAACAAAAAACCCACAAAAGATTGTTTCATAAAAAGTAAAAGGTTGCAGCTGCCTCTAACCCAGGCAGGCACTACTGCAGCATGTGGCCAGCCTACACGCCAGAGGCTGTTTAGTCCTGGTGTTAAAAATCAGGGGCTAAGGATGCTCTATAACAACCACAAACAGTAACAAAAATACTGCTAAAATGTTGGCGTTAAAAGGACAAAGTCGCACCTGTTTGGCACGTGTGACGGTAAAGCGCCTTCCACCTCGCAGCTCTGCGAGGCTCGAGGGGAGGGGGTGCTTATTGGAAGCAAAACTGGCGCTGAGGCCGCTTACTCCTCTTGGTAGATGCTGGGCTCCTCGTAGAAGCAGCTACGCTCGTGCCCAGTGAGATTATTTGTGGGAATCAGTTATAGGATTGGACACCAAGTCTGCGGTGCTCACAGTTTCATCACAGGCAGAAGAGATGGGCTGTCCTTAAGTGAGAACTATTCCTCTCTTGGAAAAGTCTTCTGAGAGTTTGTTAAACGTAGTAGTCCTAAATTACTCACGTAAAACATCTCGTGGTTCAAGAACATTATTTTTTCCTTGCAGAGCAGCACAGTTTTCTTGGCTGTTACAGTTAAATCCGCATTTCCACCCATTTAGACATTGTGTGGCCGCATATGCACATACACACACACGCTTCTGAAAGAAACTTTGTTATTTTTGAAGTACATCAAAACATTACCAATTTGTTCCCTGCAGCATTTATACAAGTTTTTGAACATTTTACACATGGTTGAAATACAACTCTCCGCGTCTGTCTCACTCCACCTCATACTCCATTTCCACAGGGTAGACGGTGCCTATTGCCCTTACTGGGTCTGAATGGATTAGAAGTTTATACAGTCTCATAGTACACCTCGCGCTGAATTTGGGAGACTGTTTTCTTACTCTTTTTAAGTTCTTCTGTTAATTCTTACAGATGGCTATAATAACATGAGGTTCAGAGGGTACACAAGATGGCAACGTGGTATTACCAGCCTGGATGCAAAGATCAGAACTTGCCAAACTCATGCAGGCAATGACTGACCCGACTCACGCGTTCTCACAAAGACAATATGTTCCTAAAGGTGTGTAGGATCATAAAATCACGTCGATTCTTTGGTCATTCGTTGTGTGACTGCCTTGTGCGAGCCTACATTGGCAGCTCTACCGACGGTCTTGTTAAACAAAGGCAGCGACAGATTTCATTGCACTCCACGTGTTGATTATTAAAGAAGTAATAAATTCCTTTCTTCCCAAAGTTGGAGCGTGAAACGTCTTTGCTACTAAGGGAATGAATCTGGGGGTCCGTGAGGTAGATGAGGCCTTTCCCGTTACCTGTCACCCAACCTGTGGAAGAAAGGATATATCCCGGTATTGAACATCACAGCCTTTGTATCGCCGTACTCAGGACTGTCTGCGTGGCACAGCCCACGCTCTCTTATTGTCACCTCAGTGGTTCCCAGTTTGCACCTATGCCAGCAAAAGCAGAACCCTAAGAGGTACATAATGAACATTTAATGAAATGAATACCCCAAAGATACCTGTGTGGTAAAGGCTGAGTCTGAAAGGTTTTACCCTTGGCTCTTAACCAAAGAGCTCAATTCTCCATTAGCTGAATAGGGCACTCTTTTTTAGGCTTGCTAATTTTAGGAAGGAAGAAGCGTGACAAAACCCACTGCCTCTTTTAATGGTTCTCCTTCAGATGGGTTCCACATCCGACCAGCCTTGCAGACTGGCTTTAGTCTAACTGGATGCAGATCACTCCATGGCATGAAGCTGTGGCACGCTGGGGTGCTCTTGCTGTGAATGCAGCGGAGAACAAGAGCAACTGCTCAAGGCAAAAACATACCTGCACATACCTCCCTCGCTTTACGTCCTTTAGAGACACAACATCCTTTATATAGCATATTCGGCAACGTGAGAGGACACGCAAGAAATGAAGTTCACTGTAATACAAACCTTGCAGATCAACGACAACGTCTGTGCCATTGGAGAACTCGTAGCAGAAATGGCCGTAGGCCAGACCGTACTCTGTGGCTTCGTACTCATTCTTCACTACCTTCGTGTTATTGGACAGCTTCACAAACTCCCCGAGGATGTAGGGCTCCACGCTCACACATCCTTTTATAGTTCTGTCTTCCAGTATCTGAAAAAAGAGTGTTAATGACAGTCACGCAAGCAGAACTGTGAAAACAAGGATGCTACAAGCTCGTCTAATTACTGAAGTCGTCTTTTTTCCTCCAAGAACTTTCCATCATAAGATGGATGGAAAGAGTCTTCATGTTAACCCGCTGCTGATGCAAAACACAAGCTGTTTAGATGAGGAGCTCACACTTAACTAAACCAAAAAGTGTTACAAGATCCAACACAAAGTCAGCCTGACAGCGCAAACTCCATGAGCAATGAATTCTAGAAAGATCTAGGAAACTTCTTCCAGGAGACTATGTCTAAAGAAGAAGCAAAAAAGCTGAAAAGATGTGGGTAAACCTGCACCTGGTCCTTCTTCAGTGTGTAAATAACCAGTGGGAAGGTTTGGGGTTTGTTTTTTGTTTTTTGGTTTTTTTTTTTAATTATTTCTGTGTTCAGAAACTTGCGGGTACGGATGCCAGGCTCTCATTAGGCCTTATTAGCGAGTGGCACAGAGCCAGATCTGGTGGCATAGAGCTAGATCTAGTGCCAGAATGCCTTACAGAAAAATGAACATGCATAGTATGCGATCATACACCTACTCTTAACGAAACAGTGAGTTCGACGCTCTACTGTGGATGGTGGCTCCCCATATTTGAAACACAAGTCAAATGGGAAGTTAAGCCTAAAAATAAAGAAAAGGTCTTTGACTTTCCCGCCAGGGGCTGTATGCCAGCTTTAACCTCTGTGCCAGGACACGCAGATGATATAAAAGGCTGGGTAACTCCCAGGGTTCATTTACAAGTGAGTTTCTAACTTCTAATAGGACGTGGCATCTTTTCTGCCAGTTCACCCATGAACTTGTAGCCCTGCAGGTAGGTGTCTTCTGTCCTGAAATGAGCAAATGCAGCCACCAGGTAAGAGTCATCCAGAGATGGCTTAACTGCTAGTATTTTAAGATCAAAATTGACTTAAGACACTCCTCCCATCTATTCTTTTGTGTTCCTTACAAGACAGTTCTTACCAGGAGTACTGCAGAAGGGATATAAAAGATCTGGGTAGGGAGCTTTTGCTCATACAGCCTTTTGTTGAATTCCGTCACGTAGTACTGGGCAGTCATTTGCCGTTCCACGTCACTGAAATGATGAAGAAGTCCTTTTTCTTCTTTATATTCTTTCCCAACGTACCTAAACAAAAAGAGAAGTGTTTGGTGTAGCCTGATCTGCAGCAGACTGCACTTGGGAAGCCCTACGTGTGATACAGAAACATCACTACAAAGCAGAGCTTGGCTGTGCAGAAGCAAAGCCAGCCGTTGGCGATGCATTTAAAATGGCAGGGATTAAAGCTGTGGGGTTTTTATTTTATAGCTCTTACAGGCATAAAATGCTGTACCGATCAATCAAATCCTAGGATGGGGGTTTCATAACACTGGAATATTTAAAGTCAACTTTTCTTGACTCCGAAGGGAGACCCAACTCAGACATACTTAAAATACTGTTCTTAACCCATAATAATTCATAAGCTACTTCTAATAACAATCCAAAACCGGCAATTAGCAGTTAGCAGAGGTCTGCCGGTGCAGAGGAGTTTATGAAGATTTCAGAGCAGATGCATCCATTGCATAAACCCGCTGCTGAAATTAAAAGAAAAGTTAGTGAAACACCTTTCTGCCTATAGGTATTGTGAGATATATACACATACTGCTAATTCTCTAATGCAAAGATAGAGGTCAAATAAAGAGGAAGGAACATTTAAGCTCCCGGGAGATTATCCCGGCACAGACAAAGGTGAAGTCAGGCCTAAGAACTGTCATGAGCAAATGAACACTACCATGGCTGTCCGAAGTCAACAGTGAAGTAGCTTTTTCTTCCCAGAGATTAAAAAGTAGAGTGTTACATCGAGTGAAAGACTGCCAAAATGCCGAAGAGATTTGGGAAAGCCATAAAACATACTTGCTACAGAAAATCAGTCAAAATCTAACCAGATAGTTGAAACAGACTAAAGAAACAATCTTCTCCCACTGTTGCAATGATTTCTGTAGTTGCCCGAGTAAAAACTTGTACTGCCTTCTGAAAACACTTGATAAAAGCTACCATCTAACAAGGCACTGGACTAGCTGAATCACAGGTGTAAGACTAATCCTACCAGACGGTTTTCATTCATATTTACACGGAATCAGCGTTGATAAATACTTTGTTTCAGAAACTGGTTTGGTCAATACCTGCCCAGACTTTCTTCTTGGTGCAGGAAGTGTATCCAAAATGCACTTCTCTGTTTGCCTTCCTTTGCCACGTTCAGGTAGTCTCCAATGAATACTGCCGTTTCTTGGCCTGTCCAGAGGCCTGATTTCTTCGAGTATTTTAGAAGAAGAGCAGCTACAAAAAGAAAACACCACGAGTAGAATGGACAATTCCACAGGACTGCTCTAAGCCCATGCTGAGGGATGAAATAACCAGCACCCAGGAGAGAAGCAATGTACGGGGCTATAAAACGTATAAGAAGAGGTATGTAGGTTCAGAGTTGGATATTTTACATTAAGGACAAAAAAATGCTAAACAGGCTTGAGACATGCAAGATGGGATAAAGCCCTAAGTAGGTTTTACTTAATGAGCTAAACGAGGCAGCCTATAGTTCCATTGCTCCTAGCGTCTGTATTTCTTCATACATTGATCAAGCGTCTGTGTATTAAGGTATGGCTGTTATTTATTAACAACTTAATAATTATTGTCTTAAATAGGTTGCAGGGTTGAAATGTGGAATCTAAAAGGGTGACAAAACCAGAGACTCAAGTAATGGGGTGGAAAGGCCTTGATGAACTGGCACAGGGAGTTCAAGTAGCGTATGTTATCTCTTGCATGAAGGGATTGAAGCAGGTGGGACTGAGTGGACGTGGAGATGGAGCCCATCATCTGTGCCTGATGTGCAAATGGGTAAGAAGGAACAGGAGAAAATGGTTCAAGGGAGCGTTCTTCCATTGCTAAAATTCTTAAACAAAACCTCATAAACCAACAAAAAATTAAGTCCTAATAAATGATGACTAAAACATTGTGTTAAAAAGCCTGAGTCTGAAAAGACTGTCCTCTGTGGGAGAACCCGATGGTGTGTGAAAATGCCCACCGCTGTGTGGAAACTTACAGTATGCTTTACGAAGCTGTTTAGACTTAAAAATTCCAGCAGGCATCAGTCTCTGGACAAGCCAATTATGCTCTACCCCTGCCAGAAGCTGCACGTAATCATCATCCCTCAGAAATCGAGCGTCAAGGATTTCTTCCTTCGTTCTTCCAAGCGTGAAGACTAAGCCACTTCCCCTTGTGCTCAGAAATGGACTTTCAGGGGAACTCCTGGGCATCTGTCCTGCTTTGTACCAGGAACTCAAAGATGAACTGGATTGTCTCTTGCTGCTCGCCACATCCTGAGACTTTTCTTCATCTTCTTCAGTAGTGGCACAATCGAAGTGCTCAGTTATGGATATCTTTCCCCCCGAGGACAAAGCTGTTGGTGCACCGGGAGTTGATTGATGCTCCGAAACAGACGCCGTAGGAGAACTGTTTACTAGGTCTCCAATACTGATGAAATCAAATTCAGTGTCATCTACTGTTTCTGCTTGGCCGTCAACTTCAGGCACTTGGAGAAATCCGTTTCCCACCACGGCAGATTTCCTCAGCCAGTCACGCACAGAGGAGTCGCCGGCCATTTTCGGCTCAATGCTCGTTGGTAGTACGGAAGCACCCCTCTTTGTGGGGGGTCGTGCCTCCAAGGAGGGATCCTCGGTGCTCTCTGCGGTCTCTCCTTCTGGGTCGACCCACCCCAACCGGCTGCGGGGCCGCCCACCCTCCCTGCCGCTGTCCTTGGTCCTGCAGCCCAGCTCCGCCCGGGAGGAGGACTTCTCCTCCTCCTCTTCCTCCATCCTGGTAGGAACAGAGTAAGGAGTGGAGAGGGAAGGAAACACGTTGTTCGCCTCCTCTGCTTTCTTTTCTGAAGAGCTCTTTCCACCGTGTCTTCCCTCCCGTAGCTCTTCTCCACAAAGAGCCGCCTTCTCTACCAGCCTCCCAGCTACCTCTAAGGAAGGTTGAGGAGATCCCCGATGGCTCTGCAGAGGCTCTTGAGGGGATGGACGCCAGGCTCTGGGAGGTAGTGAGCTCAAGTATGCAGCCTGACCGTTTTCATCAGATTCTGTTGTGCAACACTGCTCCCCCGCTGAGCCCTTTTCCTGCTGCTGCCCTTCCCTGGGAGACTCTTTGCTGCTGTTAGAGTTTAGTTCCTCCCAGCTGGAAGAGTAACTCGATTTTGAAAGCTTGCACCAAGAGCTGTCTGAAGTAGTGGTTTGACTCCTCTTTTGCCATCCGCTGAAAGCACTGTTTTCATCATTTTTTTCTTTTTCGAATGACTCAGTCTCTTCATCGAAGGAAACCTTCATCACATCAGAACCGACGTATTTATTTCTTTGGCCACTGAGTCTCTCTGAGCTACTTCCTGCTGCTGGTGAATTCGGCATTTTCGCAGCACCTTTCCTCTGGTACGCTGTTTCTTCAGTAGTACACACAGTGTCTATGGTTTTGGTTTCTGTTCTTAAGGTTGTGATACAAACTCCCACTTGGGTTTCTCCTGGTGCGGTTTTATGAAGCCTGCAAGTATTTTCAAACACTTCACACACTGACAGATGATGCTGAGAATGCATGGCAAGGATTTTCTCGAAGTTGACTTCCTGCTGCAGGATAGGCTTTTCCACTGTGCCTTTGTAACCGTCTGGAACGTAAGACCTAGCATCAGAATTAGGGAAGCTTTCCACCCGCAGGCGCTTCTTCACGGATGCGATCAGAGACATGATCTCTTTGGCAAGCATTCCTTTCTCTTCCTCTTCTGTAGATGAAGCGCTGTAGGAATGCAGTTTTCCCATGGCTTCTTTGCATAGTTGACGCACCTCACGGAGTTTCTCACTCTCCCCGTAGAGCCATCGATGCACGGTTGCGAGGCAGAAAGCCGCTTTAATAAAACTATGGAGCTCCTGCTTGCTGGTGATGGGACTGTTATCATCCTTGGTGAGGAGGCCGATCTCAAAGGATTCTTTGGCTTCGGACAGGTAGAACTTTCTCTTTTCAGGGGGACAGTCCTTGGAGTGACTGTAGGACAGCAAACACACCCCACGGATGTTCTGGGAAAGGATGAAAGAGAAATGAAAGAATTAAAAACCTGGATTTCTGGCAGAGATAAACAACGGGCAGGAAAATATGTTTCTTTCCCTTGTACAATTTGAAGCAAACGTCGGCTCTTAACTGCCTGCTGCTGTGTTTCCTGGAAGGAATCTTGCTCTTTTTCCTTTGAAATTTAGCTGTAATTACAGAAGCAGCAGTATTCCCAGATGGGCCTGAAAGCCCATCCTCAGCCTGTGGACAGATACTGCTTTCTGCCCATCTGCTTAGCTTCCGATTGGAGTTCAGAGCAACATATAGCACCATACCCACAACACGGACACAATACTCTGCACGATGCAATGTTTGAAAGCCGGATTAGAGCCAAATTTAATAGCCTGGACTCTTCTCTTATACAAATAGCACTTTCAGAATGAAGGCTAATACCTACCACGGCTGTGAGGACAAACAGCGGGGTGTACTGGCTGTAGGCTGCCGCGAGCTTGCAGGCCTCAGCAGCTGATAGTAAGCGATGACCGAACTCTCGGAGAAGGCTCTAGGGAAATAAAAAAAAGAGGGAAAACCTCATCTTAAAGGCTTTCTTTTCAAAGAGATGGGTCCACCTGGTAAGCAACCCTGTTCGATTGAAGCAAGGCAGCCTGGGATTTGTGTCTTGTGTGTTGTAGGTTCCCTGAGCTCTCTGAGAGCTTCGGGTCTGTAAATACTCTTAATATTTCCTTTTCCTGAAGTAAGGCATTCTTCCATCTAGGCGCTGATGAACTTTTACAACAGCAGCAATAGAAGTTTCTTCATCCCTCTCAGCGCAGGAAAGGAACAGGAGGAAGAACAAAGTGTGGGTGAATTTGGGACAACAACATACAGTCCACCTGAAGAATCTACACACACAAATACCAAACGAAGTCTTACCAGATCAATCTCAGGACTGGTTTTAAACCGGACGTAATCCTTGTCATTCATGGAAGCAAAGATGTCTGCCATAATACCCAAGGAAGTAGCAATGCCCTGAAAGAGAAATGGAAAATATGATAGTGTTTTTCCTCTTGTATTTTGAATTTTACTGCTCACAATAAAGCTGGTTCCATGTAGAGCATACCAGGAAAAAAAACAAAACAAACACACAAAGAGAAGCACTGCTAAGAAATTCAGACACATCACCTTGGTAGGATTTTGTTAATTCCCACTTGCAGAAAAGTGTGGCCTGGTGGATATGTATGAGTTTCCACGAGTGGTAGCTATCCTGATTACTGCTAGCTCTAGGTTTCAACTTAAATCGCATCGCATTTCCCTTAGCATTGTATTTTCCCAAGGTGCTGTTTGTGACAATGAAAGTGAATTCTCGTGATATCACCAAAAGCCGCATGAAGCCGTTGGCTAATTATACCTGAAAAAAGACTCAATCTGTTTTACCGACGTTTTTCAGAAAAGACGTCAGAAAGCCAAAAATTATGTTTAAGAAGCAGCCAGTGGATCCCAGCCTTTCTAAAAAATTCAGGGTGAAGATGCCTACAGAGATGATAGAATTAATAAATGCTCACCAGGCATAGCCTAAGAAAACAAGCATCCTATTTTTAACACACTTCCCTAACTTATTGCACTGTTTAAAAAGCAAATGAACAGAGGTGGACAAAAGCCAACACCACGGGTGTTGATAATTTAATCTTCATTTTCCAGTTGGTTTTTTTAGTAATTCGGAATTGGTTCTAGGGAACCAATTAAAAAATAAGAGAGGAACATGTAAGACATAGATCTATGAACTTGCTAATTGTCTCTCTCTCTGGAAGATTTGATTTATACGTGCTAGCTCAGGGTCTGCCCAGCTAAATAAATCGTTAGGAACGCCAGGAAGTATCTGTGTGCTTGCTGCGAAATTCACTACAGACCTTTCCTCCCAGAGAAGTGTTCTGAAATTGAGGTCAAGCTTTAAGGTATGGCAGAGGAGAGGTGATGGGGTCTGCTTTTGTGGGATATCCTATGCTGGGGTACAGTTACAAAACTTCTTAAAGCATCACCCTAGGACTTGCAAGACTTAGGTTCACGTTCCTGTTTAGCTACGGACACATGGTGTGACTGTCGCTTCAAGATTAGCGCAGCCAAGCCTCACAAAGGTGTTAAAGAGAGATACGGTAGCTGTTGCAAGGTGTTCAGATACTGCAGTGCCAAGGAACATCCATCACCCACAACAGGTAGCGTAGTGCAGCTTGTGAGCACTCCAGCAAAGGGACACGCTTGGTTACTAGGAAAAAAAAAATTAGCCTTACTGCTAATAAACAGATAAATTAATAAAATCTGTGGCTGCATTCTGCCCTTGTCACAGGCACCCTCAGCGATGGTTCACTTCAGCTGATTCTGCTTAATGAAAACTATTACTTTCGTTGCCCTGCAGGACAAAAAGGTGCCCGTAAGTCTGGGCATGCATGCGGAAACAACGTGCAATATAGACTATGGCTAGAACATTTGTCCTGCATGTTAACCTTGGCTGAGGTGCATAATCGAAACAGTACTGCTAAAAGACTTTTCTGAAGTAAACAGAAGCTCATCTGCAGTAATTATTAGATTGGCAAAGATATCCAGAGTGAAAAGGAAATACCACCTTTTTATCTGGTTGAGGAAGTTTGAAATATCCCACGACCGAAGCCCAAATCAACTCTGCTGCCTCATACCACATCCCTGAAATAAATCAGAAAAATAGTCGCTATGCAGATTACTGCTACAGATGTCTTTCAATGGTTTATTTACACCTCCTTCGAAACAGTATTAAACTATGTCTTTCTTTGCTTTGGTGACACTGAACATTTATTAGTTTCCTTTAGCTTTTGGCTGTGCATAAACACACATTTTATGTTCATAAAAGACTTCAGCTCTACAGTCATGGAAGACAAAAGGTCACATCAAAAGCATAACATCAAGGCTGTTGGCCTTGACTACCAAGCCCTGAATCCAGAAGCCCATCATGCCGAAAACGAGGGGTTTTCTTGTCTTGAGAGAGGAAATTGCTGTGATGTGTCTCTGATAAACTACTGCGTGCCTTTGGGAACAGCAAATTTGGGAGAAGTGTTAGCAAACATGGAGTAGCACGGGGGGGGGGAAGGAGCAACGTTTCAGAATGCTCCTCAGCTTCTGGTAAGATTAATAATAAAATGTTAATTTCTAAAATGTGTTTTGCTCGGTACATGGCTCTAGGTCCTTGCTGCAACGAGACGGGTGCACAACTCATCTCCTGTGGCTGTGTTACGGGCATCAGGCTTCTACACTAGCTAAAACTGACATATGCCCACTGTACCATTTTAAAGCTTGACTGCAAATTATAATTAAAAAAAAAAACAAACGACAGGGGAAAACCTTGAGCAGATGTTTACAGAAAAAAGCCCCACCAAGCTTTTGCAGAATCTGTCCTCTGATTTGTAAGCAGACTGACTGAACGAGAATCCTATCGCTTTCCTTAGCGTATCGCCAGGTACCTGCAGAAAGAGTGGAAAAACTCAGCAGAGAATTACGGAAAGTTCAAAACAAAGTTGCAGTTTGCACATTTTAGCAAAGAATGGTGAAGAAAAGAGAAACATGATGTAAAGAGTCGTTACTGAGGTCAGACTGGCTGGATTTGAAGCTTGCGTGACTATTGAAATTAGTATCAAAAATCCCACCAAAATAGCAAGTATGAAACTGGAAAAGAAATATGTATGTACCTGTTGCTCCATTGTTGTTAATGAGGTTGCTGAGGATATATTCAGCTTTTAAAAGTTTACCTGATTAAAAATAAATACATAAATAAATAAAGATAGAAAATGAATATAAAAATGTATCACGTGGCATGAAGTGAACAACAATATTCGTCAGTGACAGCCCCTGCAGATCGTACTCTTCTTCCCAGCACTGCCATTGCGTCCACACTTAGCCTAAACTTTCCAATTAAGTCCGCGCTGCAGGTGATGCTACCTCATGCTCAGGAATCTCTTTGACACGGGCTATCTCACTCACACAACAAATATTGCAAAAAACGCCGGTGAGGCAACTGTTTCTAGCCAGGCACTTGCTTCAGAAAATCTCATCAAGAAGCTGTATGATATTTAAACTTGATACACCCCGATATCACCTGCACGTAGATTTGTTGCTGCCAACAGTCGTAAGTGTACGTGTGCTAAATTCTAGAATATGTGGTGGCAAAGTAAGATGAAATTACATATATATCTGGTTTAGCCACAGGCTATGCCACCTCCCTGTCGCTCTCTACCTAGCTTTTAAAAACCATCTTAAGCACAGAAAATATATCCAAAAAACACAGAGAAAGGGTGCAGCATGCAAGACAAAGTGGGGATTCTGCCTTTCAGCCCCCTGTCATACGGCTCAGAGGTTTTGTCGCACGGCCGGAGTCACCCGTGGCAGGTTGATGGGCTGCAGGAGACGCCTTAAGGTCTAATTTGATCAGCTTTATTCATGTCAAACCTTGCTTTTTGTCTCAATTGTCTGGCTGAATTCAAGAAGGCTGCTCCAGCCAGTGAAGCAGAGTTAAGTGTTGGCTGGACTATCACTCCCATCTACTGGAACGTGCCAACACCCAGGCACCACGGCATGAGAAGCCCACAGCCACAAATAAAAATGGCTACGCGGGGAACTTATAGTTCTCTTTTCTGCAAATAAAATACTCCTCAGTTGGGTTCTTCAGAGGAGGTTTGTCTGGCTTTGTTTTCTTCTCCCCAGTGGAACAGTGGGAAGATACATTAAAAATCCTTTAGGTGTTGCCTATGTTATAGGAATGATGGAATTTTATTATTTTTTTTTTAAATCAGTTTATCCTTGAGGGGTTGTAAGCTGCATTGTTTGCATAGTCAAGTGGTCCCACTGAAAAAAAAAAAAAAAAAAAAAAGCAGCTGGGACAGTGCAGAGAAAATGCCGGGATTCTAATTTACTTTTTAAAGGCCCTTGGTCAGAAGTATAGCAATTCAGATATCCCTGTTTGAAACCAGCAGGGAAGATTTGTTAAGGAACAAAAGCTCCAATTAGTATTTTCCACACCCTTTCACAATTTTCTCTCCTGCTTTGGCTCTAAAACCCTTTATACCAGCCCCTTTGTGCTAGTGAGAGGAGCTGGGAGAGCTCAAGGGGGCTGGGAGTGGGCTGCGCGTTTGAAAACGGGGCACGGGGGCCGTAAGCATGTCATCCCCAGCAAGGGACAAAGTATCTTCTTCAAAGTCAAGTAGTTCCTAATTGGGCTTGAGCTGAGAAAAGCGAGGGGTACCTGTGTTGACGGAGAGGCGAGCCTGTCGGATAAGCACCTGAGGACCGATTGGCGTGGTGGGCTGGAGCTTGTGCAGACCCTTGGCGATCTGAAGAAGTTTGCTGGAGGCATCAATCCAATAGAGGAACCGGTCGATCAGGAAGACAATAGCAGCCGCCGTTACGCAGTCCTTGACCGTGATGGAGGCTTTCAAATAAACCTGAAAAGAACACCAGCGCCATGGGGCAGGCTTGGAGTCACTCACCCTGCGAAGGCTCAGTGAAATGTCTACAGAAAATACTCTGCTTTAGTAACCCTCTGTGGAACAGTGCTGCCGACGTACCATTTTAGAACAGATGGGATACCCTTAGTTATTTGCTGTAAGGTGGCTACACAGTTCTACAGCAAGTGAAACACTGAACGTTAAGAGAAACAAGTATTCCCTAGCAATTAAAAGGCTGTCTCAAAATTTCTACTCGCCTTATAATCTTTACTAGCCATTTATGTGATGGAGAAAGTCTTTGTGATGGTGATCAGATAGGATTTATTATAACCTATGCCTGTTCCTGATCATATTTTCATTTTTAAGATAGGAAGGTTCCAGCTGTTTATTTTGTTTGAGCTGCAGATATCATTCCTGATTTTTTGGGGGGGGCAGGCGTGGTGGTGTGTCTTTCTAATTGTTCTTTAATATTTGGAACTGCATAATTTGGTGGACTTCTGCAGCCGCGGTGAGGCTGTGTCCCTCCTCATGGCTGTCTTTGCTGGCCTCCTGTCCTCTTAACAGCACGCTATCCCAGGAGCTCTGGCTGATTCCCTGTGGTGGTGTGATGGTTCAACCACTGTGGGAATCCAAGAGAGTTCATACAGATTTAGTAGTTATTAAAGATGACCCACAGGGGAAAAACATCGGATTCCTGGCCTGTTTGTTTGTTTGTGGTATACAACGGAGTGGACGGCTTGAGCTCCATCTGGGACAACGGCTGGTGTGACCATTTCCAGTCTTTACAGATTTGTGTCCCCCTTTTAAACTAATCCGTTGGGCTGCCTACAGAGAGCCCGGCTTCCTGCTGCCCAGCCTGGCTCGAATACCTGGGAGCTGGCGATGGTCGAGTACTGCTTTGTGGCGTGGTCAATCACAACAGGAAAGAAAAAAGCAAAAAAACGCCCTAAACCATACAAAGCTGCCTCATAAAAAGGATGCGTTTCTCATCTCGTTCATGTCAGTGAGCAGCACTACTCATAGATAAAGTAAAAGCAACGCAGGGGAGGGAGGATCAGGCCCCACAGCATCACCAAGAGGATGAGAGACTGCCAAGAAAACTTTGTCCAAATCCGCACTAAAACATCGAGTTTGGCAGCTATCTCCCATTTTTGTCTCAGCATCAGCCCCCTTGTGTAAACGCACAGGCAGGGCCAGAGAGACAGCAACGTCCACAAGCCGCTTTAGACACCGCTCAGGCTCCTTGGACTCCTCCCCACCCTCATTTCGATGCTCTTTGCTTTTAGCTCAGAGCCCCACAACCCGACAGCAAGACTCGCTCTTGATTTTGAGCAGCACAACCACCGTCTGAGGCGTGCAGGAGAAAACCCACGTCAAACCGGCTGCAGAAGAGCCCGCGCTACGGGGCCCGAAGCATCAATCTGTTGCAAGTATTTCCTAGCTCGTTTGCACTTCAGCCAGGCGGATTTCTACAAATTTCCTTTTTATTTCCCCCCTAACACCCCCCCCTCCCGACCCCGAGTCGGATTTTTCTAAGAGGATGGCACTTGAAAAGGATTCCTGGAGCCCAGCACGCACAACTCCGCTTGTGCCGGCCAACAATGGAGGAATCCCCCTCTCCAAGCACCTGTAAACTGACACTGCAAACCAGCCATTTGAAATGCTCATCAACAGGCCATATATTTAAGCACAGAGCATCGCCTAATCTATTTTTTTTTTTTTTTTCCTCCCCTTCTTCCTTTAATAGATCGGAGCACAAAAGCCTGAGAGAGGGTGACCCACCAAACAAAAGGGCCTTTGAGTTCCTAGGAAAAGTAGACTTGGAGGAGGATGGAAGGAATCCAAGTGGCCCTATTATTTCCACTTGCACTAATTAGACATTTTTCTGTCAGCTATTGAGCACTGCTGAGAGGCCAAACTCACTGAATTCATTTCTAAAGTGTTTACAGAAGTTTGCATCTGTTTGTGTCTCTTCAGGAGGAAAATAAGCACTTCAATAGCATTGTGGAAAATCTAAACGAAGCATCCTATTCTGAAGGGCTTGGCAGTCTTGCAGCTGCATAATTTAACTCTCCGCTCAATGCCGAAACCTCTTGTGTCCCTCTCCAAACCCAAACGGACACAAAACGCAGAAAAGTCAAGCCAGGGAGAGAAACTCCCCTATTTTTTTTTTTAAAAAGGCAGGGCTGCATGCTGTGTGGCACACAGAAAACACGGTTCGATGTCAGTCTTTGCAATTACGTGTGTCCCCCCCCTCCCCGTTCCGAGCAGTACACCAAGAAATTAATACCCGCTCCTTTCATGCCCTGCCAACTCGTGTGGCTGGAAAATTCCTCAGCACCTAGGGCTCACGCACCGGCCTGCTGGGCACGCACCCAAACCATGGGCAAAAACCTTCCCCACGCCACTCTGAAATGCAAAACCGGGGTGGGGGGGGGTGGGGGGAAAGGCGCCCCTGTCACCCAGCCCCAACCCGGGGAAACCCTATCGACTCCCAGGATGTCACAGCCCACCCCAAGGCAATCAGAAACTCCTCGCCGCAGCCGGACGCTTCGTTCCGCAGAGCGGGCTACTGCCCTAAACAGATTTACTCACTTTCTTTATCGCTTTAAAGCCCATCTAGACGCAAGTAGAGAAAAAGAGAGAGAAAAAGAGCGAGGTACGTGCGCACTTTGTTTTCGCATCTGTGTCCATGATGTGAAATGCATACATCTAATTGAGTTTATGACACAAAGGGAACCTCACGGCTGGGAAGTGGAATCAGGTGGTGAGAGAATTAAATTTGCACCAGATTTCTATACACAGACCATTGGGGAAAATGCAAAACAGCCTTTAGTGAAGGGTGGGTTCCCCCCCCCCCTTAATGGCGATGAGTGGGAGGGTGTGCTGTTTGCATGGTTTCCTGCATTAGAGGGTTAGCTCCTCCTCACGCCGGGGCTGAAGTTTGGGTCCCAGCTTTGGGTTCAAAGCCACGACGCCTCCTTTGCATTGACAATGGGGGCCGCTCCCAAGAGAGGGGAGAAGCTCAGAACCGGGGCCATCTGGCACTGGGACTGGCAGGAAAGCGTCAAAGGGAAATTATTGGTGCATAGTAAATGAGGACGAGGAGGAGGGGAAGAAAATAGGGGAAAATCTTTATGTGGCAGCTGATGTAAGAGGAATTACAAGCCCAAATAAATGAAATATTGATTTAATCCACTCTCTCTGCCCTCTTTATAAAGCAAAGATCCTGGAGGCAACCCCCCCCACCCCAGCCTGAAGGCTCAGGAGGGTCCCCTTTGGAAAAACGCCTCCGCAAGCGGCGAGGTTAGAAAGCAGGAGCAGGAATCAGTTCATTTTCAGAGCGTCCCCGCAGTTTTGCCAGCGCTCTGGATTTCTGTGTTTTCACTTGTATCCATTTGTCTCAGACTGTTTCAGTCTTTGCATCACTTGCAACTGCAGCTCAGGTTTAAAATATTTAAAAAAAAACCCAACAAAACAAAAAAACAAACAAAAAAAAAACCCAACACAAAACACAACCAGAAAAACAAGACCAGTCAATAACGAATTCGTAATTCTGTGCGTAAAGGCAGGGGTTTCAGTGGCACACACTTCCAGGTGCTTTCGTTCTCTCCCAAGAGCTGCTCCTAGTTAGCACTTCACTGAACCCTAACAAATTGCCCGGTTTTCTTTCCCTCTAGCTTGGTCCCCTGTCAGATTAAACACAGACTCAAAACACCAATGGATTTGGCTGAAGCCTTTCACCCTCTTACCCCACGCGCTGTTAGCAAAGCCTGTCTTTCCAAGAGACCAAAGCTGCTGTCACCGCACGGGACTTCTCTATCAATCTCTGCCTTTCAGCTGGCAATCAGAGCCCACTCGACAAATAACAAGGAATTAAGCCTCCTACCACCTCTGTGATGGGCAGGAGAAAGCACATCCATGAGGTGCAGACGGATACGCTTGAAAGACAGGACAGTCAAGTCACTCAGTAAATAGCTGCAGACTGAGGAATAAGAAGCTCCTGGACCATTTCCTCTCTGCTCAGAGCAGTGGAGAACCTCACTTAACGGCTTGGAGTTTCTGGAGCTATTAATAAGCTCAAGTTATTCATCCTGAAGGCAACAGAGAGTTGGCTGTTTATTCAATGGGAGCAGCATTAGGTCCATTATTAGCAGCTCAAAACACCACAGAATGGGTCAGTTCACAACCGACCACATCTTGATTCCCCAACTGAGGAAGTACTACAGTGAGAGTAACTCCCGCTTTTCTCAAGAACTCTCCTTTTTTGCAATTTGACTTGCCACTGATATATTTTTTTCTGCTATTGGGATGTTCCACGTGCTGCTCTCGGCTTCCACCCCCTAGCTGAGAACCACTGCAGAGTTCCTGGGGGGCTTGCGTATCTGACAAGGCAGCGGGAGTCTGGGGGACCGCAGTTATCTACAGGAGTACCCTTTCTTAATTATTACCTAGGATAGGTGCAACAATCATTTTGTGGCCCTGATTTGTCCTGCTGTGCTCACGCTCTAAACTATTTATAAATTATTGTGGCCATTCCCTGCGGTACATGAAAATATGATGTTGAAGGGGATATTTTAATCCTTAAAACTAGCTAAATGCCAGCGACAGAATTCCCCCGAGGGGGAGGCATCAAGACCATTATGATCAGCTAAAAATCCAAGAGTCTCTTTCCTAAATCCCTGTCCTCAAAACGGGGTGTCACGGATTCCCTCTCGGGCTGAATTCAGCCCACAGCCGCTCTCCGTTTTACTGGGATCACCCAAGAAGAACTCTTATGAGGCAGGTAGCAAAAGGTCAGCCTGAACAACCAAGATCCCAGGGCTACAATTTAGGGCTTTAATTCTCCTGTTACCACACCAACAGTTAGAAGGAGAAGAAAACTAAATCCTCAACCCCCTCTGTAGTTCTTTTTCAAAGGCTCCCAGCTCTTAAGTGCCACACACACACCTAAGGGTAGTTAGGGCACGTCCCTCATTCCCTCAGAATGGTTTCCCTAATGACAATCCATCAGGACATAATTAGCCAAGACCCAGGCAAGGGCTACGGGGCCTTATTTTCTACTCTTTTCAATATTCCCATTAACTCCCATGAAATTCTGCGCCATCAGAGCCAGGATTCGCACTTCCCCATCCACGGCAGGGACCCACAGGGTCAGCCTGCACACGTACAGAGGGATGCGCCGGAGCCCTGCTCTTGGGGGCTTTTCCTTTTGTATTCGCACTGTACCTATCCCAGCAGTTCCTGGTCCACGGTTGAATGCCTGAGCGTGGATGCAAGAACTATTGATATGTACAATAAAAATGAAGCGAAGCCCCAGAAATCATTACAATGGCCTTGCAAACAGGCCCTCATCATGAAAAACAAAATAATTAAAATAATCATGTGGTGTGAATCATCCCACAAGAGAACTACTTGTGCGCATACAGCTGTGCTCCAATGAAACCCACAACAGGGTTTGTGGGATCAAAGCCTACTGTACATGGGCATGTTGCCCTCTAATGGCTGGTCACTGGAGCGTAAAGGCAATTTCCATCCCTTGGGAAAGTCAAGATGTGCAGGAAGGGTAACCCCTGGCAGCCTCCCTTTTGGATCTGCAGCCCCAGCCCAAACCCCACAGCACATGTGGTATTTAGAGAGAAAAAGTAATCCCTCATTATTTATACTTGTCAGCAAGGATGTTGTTACGATTCTGATTTTGCTTTGATTTGTTAAAAACACAAAATCCCAGTCCTTCCCACTTATTGCTTGGGATACAGATGTTGGTTATCACCCTTCTAGCCTTAGTGCAGATTCCCACTGAAGGGGCATTCAGGCTGAGACGGGGGCTGCAGGATGGGCTCGGTTTGCCAGCCAATGGAGAAGGTCTCTTGAAACCTGCTAGGAAAACATGGAAAACAGTACGCTGAGCTTGTTGAACTGGGGTGGCCTTTGTATTGGTTGGTGAATCCCTGGCAGGGAAAAGGAAAAGTCATAATAAAAATAATAAAAACAAACTAAAAAAACCCCCACCTTCTATAAGATGCAAAGATTTTGTAAAACCAGAAGTGCTGGTTTGGCTCAAGGATCACAGTACATCTGTTGCCTTAAAATCCCTAGGGAGGTTGATATTGTGGAGAGAGGGGAGGGAAAAAAAGAAAAGTTTGCACCACACATTGCCAAAATCCGTCCTGAGCCCTGCTCCGGCAGCAGCACGGCTCCCATTGAACGGAGGCTGCCACGAGAGAATGCGAAGGAAAGCCTGGCTTGCTGCTACCCCCTGCTCCCCCAAGCAGGTTTTGCCATGCCTTCCTACTGCTTCAGCCAGCGGCCAGAAGTAACCAGCATCCCACAGCAAAGGCGAAGGAGAGCACTTAAGAAAGCTGCAGGTGCAGGTGGCTTTGCCTTCTTGACACGTCAAACTCGCACGCAGCCGCCAGCAACGGGTATCCCACTTTTCAAAGTGCAACATTGAGGCAAACCCTCGAAGCCAAAGCTTAATCCGCTTACTCGCTGCGCTGCTCTCATGGAGCTTTTCAGCCTACTCGCAGAGTAAAACATCCTCATGGTGAGCCCCGGTAGCCAGTTCTGCCTCCTCGTAACACCACCAGTGTGTTATGATAATGATGTGCCTTTCATTCATGGATCTCAAAGCACTTTTTAAATGTAATGAATTACGGTTTATGAGCTTATTCTAAGCATGGCAAATTAAAATAAACAGGGAGGAAAAATTTTAAAGGTTTTTCTGAACAATAAATCGACAAAGACTTTTTTTTTTTTTCTTCCAGGGAATTAAATTATCCTTCTGTCCCTCATGCCAAAAAAAAAAAAAAAAAAGAAGAAAAAAGTTGCTCAGACTTTTATCTTTCCTCATCACACTGTAATCACTTCTCTTAAGCCTCATTTCCCCCCCCCCCAGCTTTTTATTCAAAGAACTGAAGCAGCCTTTGCTCTGCCTTGAAATTTTATTTAAAAAAAAAAGGGGGGGGGGGGGAAGGAATGGATGAAGGAGAAAAAAAAAAAATCCCTTTTCCTGACTAATACTAATAATACAGGTCAAAATGTCAGTCTATCTACAATTAAATGGAAAACAAAAAAGGTTTTCCCTTTTTCCCATGGTACAATGGCACTGGAATATAAATTACCGATGAAGATGAAATAATACTTCAAAGCACATGGGGAAAGGCAGCACAACGTTCACAAAGTATTTTCAACCGCAGGATGAAACACTGAAGACAACGGTAACCAATGGACTTCAGGGGGTGTCGGTGAATAGTCTAAAACTAGCATGCTGTAGGATTTTAGGTCCCTATAGTCTATGACCCCATGATATGCTTTGTTTAACAAGGGCAGCTGCAGTTATCCACAGATGTTTCAGCAATAAATAATTGGTATCATCTCAGAAAAGATCCATCTACCTGGGGAGAGGGCATAATGCTGCAAACACTGCTCCACTATTACAGCCACATTAATCTCCCATCTAGCCAGGTCTCTCAGGGAGTTTACTGCAGGTGTTTATCCCGGCAGAGAGCGGACAAACGCTCCAAAGTTAGAGTGCTGCGCAGGGATTGTAAAGGAGGTCAACCTCCGCCATAAATTTCTGTCTAAGGCCACACACACCAAAGAGAAAAAGAAAATAAACACCCAAGAAGCAGCCGCTCCCCGCCTCTCTGCCCCCCGCCCCCAAGGCGAATTCAGGATCTCTGCAACATGGGATGCTGGGGCTGACACCTCCCAGCCCTGCAGTTGGTTTTTCTAAGCTTCTCGTTGCTCAGTGCCATTCAAAATAATCGTCATCCCCAAACAAAATTTGCTGGCTTTACTTGGGTAGGGCTCTCCGTGAAGCAGGTGAAGTCTCCTGGCCACCTTGGAGTTAACAGCAGTTCTGCAGCTGGGATTTCAGCTGGGCCAGACCTCCCTGCCCCAAACCCCAGATTTTCAGGGCCGACCGTCCCTTCCCATGACGAATGGGACTGTGTTGGCTTCAGACACGCACCACTGTAAGCAAAAAAAAAAAAAAAAAAACCCACCTCAAACCTCACAAACATCATTTTACTTTACGTCTGTCCTGCCAAAGGCATACTCACTAGCCTAGATATTACATTTGCCATTAAAAACTAAGTCCCCTGTTTTCTAAAGTCCTGTCTGGCACACCTCTGAGAAAATCAGAAAAGCAAGAAGAAATCTGCATTTCTTGCCGCTTTCTAAGCTTTGAGCTCAAACACATCACTTTATAGGATGGGATCCTCAAGCACCCTTTGGATCCTGCAGCTCCTTACACAGCCGAGTATCCTTTACTCACAGGAGAAGTTACATTAAATTCTTGCCTTTCCTGCCTAGGTTTTGTCCAGTTTTGGTCCTCAATGGGATCTTATTAAGTAATTGTCTTGAAAAAGAGAAAAGCGGGTGATGAATTGTGCAAGCCCTACTAAAATGAGTAATATCATTGCCTCCTAGCAGCGCTGAATTAAACAATTCTTTCCAAATTCATGTTTGTTTTTTTTTTTTTAAATTTGTGTAAACATTTGGAATTTTAGTTTTATTACAGTGCCAGTTCTTCAGGGAGGAGGTAAATATTACCTTAACGGAAGCAGAACCAGAACTGCCCTGTGAAACCAGAGGAACAGACAAAGCAGAAGTGCCTAAATTAGCGTGGACTGAGCATGCAAGTGAGCAGAAACAGCCAACAGACCCGAAGGCTAACGCCGAGGCAGAGCTCCTGCTGATCCACAACCTCGGCTTGGTTGCAGTGGCAGCAGACAGGACTTTCCTTCCCTTGGAGCGATGCAGTGGTGACATGAAGATGAGCTGTCTTACAAGGAGGAGAAAACTGTGATTCCCACATGCTGCTTCATAGCAACTTTAATGAAAAAAAGAAAGAGGAAACTATATGTAGCTTCTGGGTCCCTCTGTTGTCTGAGGACAAGGTAAAAGTCACACCTCTACTTTGGCCCTTTGGCCTTTGTGAGCAGCCTCATCCCATCACAGACTTGCTCACCTCTGCTTGCCAAGTGGTTCCTCACCCGCTCCTGCCACCGTGCAGAGAAACAAGCCCCTGAACCCACATGTGATACCACCTACCAAGGCTCTATGTGCCCTCAAGCACCGCAGCGGGACATTTTACACAACAGGTGTGTGGAACTTCATACCAGCAAATCAGGGAGCCTCACGCTGATCATATCTTGCAGGTTTGTTTTGTCTTCTGGGCCGAGGTCTTGTTTGTATTGCCACTTCTCCGGCACAAAGGGCCACTTCATTTCCTTTGCCTCCTCCAGAAGGGTCCTCAAGTCCTCGGGAAGCAAAGCTGAAAAGGTCAAAGAGCAGGTAAAGATATTGCAATGGGTTTCAGAGCACTGAGTCTGCAAAAAGCATACCTCCCCTCCCTCTCAGACCTTCTCCCAGTTGCTACCAGCTCTTAACTCTTGCCACCCGCCTTCACCAGGAGTGAAGGTGAGCTCGCCTGTCACCTGTCACCCTTGGCTGCTCTGCCCTCCAGGTAAATGGGAGCCATCAGCCATTAAAAAGGCTTTTAGTAGGAAGTCACACCAGCTGGTGGCTGGCTGGGCTTGAAGAGCTACTCCAAGAGAGACAGGAGGAAATCTGTTCCCTGTGTGAGGAGAGGGCTCCTGGCAAAGCAAAGGGGGCCAACAGCACAGAAGACCTGTCCCCCTTGCTCAGGGCTCGCTGGTGACAGTGGCAGAGCCAGCTTGAAAAGCCACATCCAGACTGGGAAATAAACCCACACCGTATAAAGCAATTAAACAAAGATCTAAGGGGATGTAATGAATAACAAGCGTGTGCTCTTGCAACTATTTGAGTGATAACTCCAAAAAAGAAAAGTTGTTGGCCTGAGTTACTCAACCTGCTCTCAAAGCAGTAGCTGTAGGCTACAGGATACACTTTTTCCCTCAGCTCGCTGCTATAGCAAGACAAAACGGTTTAAGCCATGTGGCTGGCAGCCGCTATGAACATGGCAGTGCCCACGGATGCGTGGCAGACACCAGCCGAAGCCTTGCTATGAGAGTCCCTGATTAAAGCCGATGCATCTTATTCAAAGCCAGCGTAGCCAAGTAATTCACGCTAGCAGAGAAGCTGGCCTGAGATCCTGCACTTCTCTTGCAGTTTGCAACTGAAGTTAAAAAGAAGTTAAGAGGAGAAAGTGCCCTTGGTCCAGGCATGCTCCTACCCAGGCACGGCCAGCACAGAAACCCCAGTCCTCACACCTTTCACCTGAGGGTTTCCAAACCCTACCCGAAACACAGCTTCCCTCCCAACTGGAAAGGCCAAACGCAAAGGAGACAAAAGTCAGATTTTTTTGTTTTGTTTTCGATGAGGGCAAAGTACCCTGAGCTCCCACACCTGGCTCCAGCGACATGCCAGAGCTCACAAGGCAAGAGCCAAGTTCGGTCCATGCCCTGCTCCCTCCCTGGGCTGGTCCTTCACCTCCCATCTAACCATTGGCTTCAGCGGAATCTCCAACCTGAGCCGACCAAGGATGCAACTGCTATAGGAGCACATAACTAGAAATCCAGGCTTGGATTTGTCCTTTCATTTCAGCTGCAGCCCACATTTTAAATTTTCCTCGAAGCAGGGGTGAAGCTGCAGCTTGAGTGTGCTGTGCAGATTCTCGAGCCAATAAAAGTGGATTAACAAGGATTATTGACCAGATGGGGTTAATGGTGATCATCAGCTGCAGATCTAGCCCCTTCTGGCCATTAATCCCCGGAAAAAACCCTTCTCAGAGACCACCATTGTTTTAACAAGGCAATGCAATAAATGTATTACTACATTTTTTTTTAATCAATCCTTTACTGTAGAAAATGCATTACATAAAAGGTTTATTTCATGCTCATATTACAGTGCATTCACCGGTACGTTTTTCCTAGGAAAAAATGGGAAGTTGGATATTTCATGACTTTTTGGAAAACAGACACATCACTTTTTCCAGCCCCTGTTTTCTCACTTGTTGCTGCAGCTCTGGATACGATTCCTACTACACACCCCAGCTTCACATGCAGCCACCTTTCCCTGCCCTTCTGCAGTGGCGTCTGGAGGGGCTCAGCCCCCCCGTGCCATGGCAAGGTGGCCAAGCGGCAGAGCCGGAGGGGAGAGGAGGTCGTGCTGCCACCCTCACACCTCTCACTGCAAGATCGGTGCAGGGGCAGCGATACCCATCTCATCTACACAGGTTTATCCCCCCCATGGAGAAGGGGGAAGACTGAGCTTCCCAAAGTCTTTTCCAAAGGAAGATGGCGGCCGGGCTGAAGTCAGTCACAGCAAGCACGTTTCCCCATAAGATCCCACAGGATGGGCATTTTGGGGAGGGATCTAGGGGAAGATAAATAGGATGCTTACACAGAGCGCCTTTCTGTCTCCTCCTCTACCTTCTTCTTCTGTCTTTCCCACATGAACTCACACTTACTTAAATTATTATTTTTTTCCTGGTTTATTGTAATGTCAGCAACTATGAAAATCATCAGTGGGATTACACAGACGCTGGTATTCTCTCTAAAGCATAAAGGTATTACTGCTGTCCTCTTGTTCCTGTTTCCCATGTTATCCTTAATTAAACCTTAATCCCCTTCCTACTTTATGCACTAAAGAACAAAGAATACAGCCCAATTTTTTTCATATTGGACTTGGATTTTTAAGGAAGCAGCCTCAGCAGTCACTACTGCAGAGCTGGTTAGAAAAGGAAACCAGGGTAACATTTTCAGAAGGATCTGGCAATCTCGGAGCCTTCAGTCGTCTTTGGGGTTGGACACTCGTGCAAGCCTAGCAGGACACCGCTGCAAGCCTTGCTGTGACGTCTCGTTGTCGCCACATGGAAATAAACACAATTAGTGTGTTACTGACAATAAAATGATGTTGTATCGCAACAACATCCGCTAGAACCACACCAACCAGTTGGGGAGCTGGTGCGAACAGTCCTGCAGCTTTCAGCTAAAACCCAACTCCCAGGACAAGACTTATTCTCTTGTATAGAGATCGCGGTTCTCACTGAAGGCAATATGAATTCGTTAATTAACAAAGGCTGAATGGGCACAGGAGTTGACTGGAACGATTTCTAGCCTAAAAAGAAATTTAAAAAAGCAATCCAGACCTGTCTAACACAGATGCTGCCCCCTCAACTAACGTGAGATAAGGGTGTGCTCCTCCTCTCCCCCTCCATTTACATGTAGTTGGCTTTCAGTTCCTCCTGGTCCAAGAAAGCCGGGGCGAACAAAGGAGGAGAGGGGGGCGAAGAAAACCCCTCTGCCTCTGCGCTAGGAGGGTCCCCCCAAAGCCGAGAGCCACAGACCTGCGAGGCCCTGCCTTCCCCAGCAGTATTAATGTCGCTGTCACTGCCCCACTGCTGGGTATTTTTCTTTCAGCTGATGGGAACACGGTATCCTCGGAAAAGCCCGAGCACCACTTCAGGCTCTGATCGCCTATTTCCTGAAGCAGTTTACCTGAAGGACCATGTCTAATCGCGTGATTATAAGGGCACTGATTTACCTTATCTGGAACTAAACTGATTATTTCTTATACTTTGTGGTACTTAATAGGAGAAAAGGAGGGAGGAGGATGAGGGGGGAAGAAAAGCGCTACCTGATTAGGAGTTCAAGAGCCTATTCTAAGGAGCCATAATAAAACTTAAAAGAATTTGTGATGAGCAAACAAAGTACCCTTTGTTGAAAACAAAAAGAGAAGAGAAAAATCTTCCAGTATCCATAACAGAAACCTATACACCACCCTCCACCGCAAGCAGACTTAGGTGCTTCAGAGAAAGGCAGCTGACCTCCCAGCGAGAACAAGGATGGTCAGAAAAACATATTCTCAACGGCTCTGCGCTCCGAGACAAACAAAGGATTTTAAATATCAAATTAACATTATGGCCGAGTCATTCATGCAAAGCAAAACTAAACATTAGTAACACTAAAGGGGAAAACGAACAGTACTGCAGATGTGTCATGCAAAGGAAAACCTGCACATAAATAGATTTTTTTGTGGGTTTTTTTGCTAATGCCTTTGTTTTTCCTCCCAGAAATTCCACCTTCACCCTTTACTATATTCTTTCGTACTTGCTGAAGTTATTTTCCTGTGCGGTGAAAAGGAGTACATAACCTCCCTACCCTGTACCAAAAAGGCGTAATTCAGCAATTCAAACGTGGCTTTTAATTCACAAATAAACAAGCTGTGGCAATCAAGTTATGTAGCTCTCGGAAAGTCTGAACCCAGAGAAAACTGAACCGAATGCATTACAGCCTTTCATGATTGACATGAACTTGATTTTCACTGGAATTAAGAATAATTTTTTTTTTTTTTTTTTTTTAAACAAACCACTCTCAAAGCACCACAGCAACACTAAAATAAACTCTGGTTTCGAGCAGGTAATGCCAGCATTAAAACAAATGAAGAACCCTTCTATTACAGCTCTCGATAAATACTGCCTCCTTTCCCAGTTAGTTATTCCGGCCATTAGCTGGCATGGATTTTCCTTTCAAGAGGGATATTGCAAGTTGTTTTTTTTTCTTTGGACACCACTTATAAAGGTCACACACATTTTACAACATAAAGATTGAGGCAATGAGCTCTTTAATATATTAGGAGAAGCTGACAAACAGAAAAAGCCTTCCCCCAGTTCCTATGAAAGGAGAGGAAATATGTGCCCTTATTCAGAAGTTGCATCCTTTCCCCCCCCTTCTTTTTTTTTAATAACTGAAATTTATGTGCATCAGCAAACTTTTGGGCATTGTTCTCCCCAAACTAAACTGTTCCTTACAGCCTCATGTTTACTGAAGCCTAAAATTAGAACTGACAGCAATTCACTGCAACAAAGTGGACTTCTTTCCCTGCCTGCCTGTAGCCCGCATCCCATTCACGGCCTCGAAATCCAGGCATCTCTTGACACTCATCTGCCAGGAGAAGAAAAATAGGGCAGGGCTGAGGACCGGTGGCTGCTGCTGTGGTGCTGCTGCCTCTCCTGGGGACCTCACCTTGGCACTGCCGGTATTCTCGCTCGTCTTCTTCACTCGTGTCAGCCTTTGCTGACAGGAGCGCATCCAGAGCTCGCTTGCACTCCTGCAGCAGCGTGGCCACGGCATTTTGATTATTCATGAAGGCTGATCCCACTCGGCTGTGAATTGGGTGTCCCCGGGTGCACGGTGATCAATTACTTAAGAGAAGACACGGGTTCTAAATGAAAAGGATCCCTTCAAGGCTGAGGTACCTGGCGAACAAAGGAGGGGGAAAATGATTAACTAAAGTATCATCAATTATCTGAAAGGCTCAAGCAGGGAGAAATAATAGGGGTAACACATGAAAATACATGACAGCCTCGGAGGACTTTATTAGAGGACTGTGTGAAATTACTGCAGAGTCTCACTGATAAACTGCGCGAGGCGAACATCTCCGAGGTGCCAGAGAGAAAGGACGGGGTCTTTAATGGAGCTGTGAAACCCCAAGCAGGGAAGTGACCAGCCAGGCTGTGCCAAAGCCCTTTGCACCTGGGAGGCTCAGGCTGTCGCGCGTTGTTAGCCGGGATTCAACGGCAGAGCTGTGCACGCTCTGAACTCGCAGAGGATGCTGCGTGCGTTTACCAGACAACGGGGGTCATTTCTTTTACCCTGGGGAGACAAGAGCATGTTGCCCGCTCACCTCCTCTCGTGCCAGCCCCTCTCCTGCCACATAACGTGGCATCCTACCACGGTTTGGTTGAGGTGATGGAGCAAAAATGGTCTTTGAAGGAGTCCACCAGAATGAAAAGTCTTTTTGCTGATGCTGCAGCATGCAGCAGGAGCTCACCTAGCACAAAGCCACAGGAGTTGATCACAGCTTCACCAGCTCTGTGGCAGACAGAAAGGACTGGGGCTTTCACCCATCTCATCAAACACACACGAGGCTTGTTTTTATCACAGCTGGGTCTCCCACAATCAAACCAGGTACTTAGGACACTGGCAATAGCCATGAGGAAAAAAAAAAAAAAAATCCACAATTTCTATCCCAAGTATCTGGCTCAGCATCTGCCAAAACAGCCGAGCAGCTTTCAAAAAATGAAGCAGGAAAAAAACACCTTGTGGTTTGTTTTGGTTTTTTTTTTTTTTTTTTCCCCCATCAATTTCACCATGGTCTCATTTAGAAAACTACTCCTACAATTTGACACAACTTAGTCAGAAACAGCCTCTGTGAAAAGATTCCTAAAATTGGGGAAACAGTAAGGCTATCAAGGAGGGAGAGGAGCGCAAGGGAACACACATACAGGCACAGTGTGCTCTGCTGACTAGAAACGATTTATGTTTTAGGAGCTAAATTTCCAGAGAGGTTTTTTTTTCCCCTTTCTGTTGCAGCTCTTGGATCCCTGGATCCTGGAGCTGGGGGCAGATAGCTTGTGTTCTCAACGGCACCAAGAGCGAGCACGCTGCCAGATTGAAAAGCAGAGGCCAAAAGAGATGCACTCATGCGAAAGCAGAGAGGATCAGAGAGCCTGCCGTGGAAAGGCAGGTGGAGCAGGGCAAAAGATGGGATTGATCAGCAAAAGAGCCTGGAGGCAGGAGCTAGTCAGTGAGGCTGTGACTGACTCTGCAGACAATCGTCAGAGAAAGAAGGAATTAAAAACGTAGCCGCAAAAGTGTGACTGAGGACACAGGCACATAAGAGCAACTGGAGAGCAGGGTGGACAAGCTAAAGACCAGCTAGATGCAGAACCAGGGATAAAAAACGTAGGCAAGAATCAATACTGTTAACTGCTCAACGTTTCCTAGCATCCGAGGCTTGGCTTTGTGATCACAGTGGTGTTTTGCTAGTGTCAGTTCTTTCTGTGCAACCCACACTGTGCAGCACCTCAGCAGGGCTTCCTTCCACTCCAGAGCATGGCACGAGAAGATCCTGGCACCAGTATTCAACCAGCTGCAAAAGCAGACTGTAGTCTCCACATTCTGGAGGGTACAAACCACCCTCTAGTATGAATCAGAATCACAGAACAGACTCATAGAGTATCTCAAGCTGGAAGGCACCCCCTAAGGTTCATCGAGTCCAACTCCCTATATATAGAGTTTAAAGAGTACGGAGTCAGACTGAGCTCTACCCAAGTTGATATTCCTACCTTCCTTTTCTCCAATCGCTTTTCTATTATAAATGCAAATCCTGGGAGAGGATTTAGATGTGTTTTCAGAGCACAGGTGCACATACAGATATCAACACCGTCCAAGAATACAGCTCCTAAGCGTGGCAAAATTAAATAGAAAGACACAAATGCAGCATTTATAGCTGAAGGCCTCTTCTCTCCCTGTCCTGGTACAGGACATTAAGAAACAAAGCAGAAGGAAAACCCAGGAGTTCTCCATCTTTTGAAGCTCCAAGTAAGAGTGAGCAGGGTCACTCCACAAAGGGCAGCGTCCCGCCGGCTCTGAGACAGGTGAGCATAGCTGGGTGCCGGGATTGCACCCACATGGCAAAGGGATGGACCAGGCACACATCCCATACCCCATTCAGGGCCTCTCATCAGGAGTAAAATGAGACAGAGACAGGACTGGAGCCACAGCTACAGCGTGGTCCGAAATCCACCCAGGAGATGGGGCTGAACTATCTGTCACACTTGACAAAAAGCATTCAAAAAAAAAAAAAGTCACCACACTGATGGTATGTGCTCACAGCACAAGGTCCTAGTCCACATCCTAGTTCACAGCGGTCCCCTCTCCCTAAGCACCTCCAGGTCAGCAAGGACAGACATCTTAAGCTAGTGACAACACCCAGAAAGCAGACTTGAGAGAAACCGAGTCCTCTCCTCTTACTCTGCCAGGTCTAGAAAAGCTGGTCCAGCTGCTGGTTATCCATTGGGGAAAGGGCAAACAGCCCCCTCTGCTATAATCACAGTAACACACCTATGCTGGTGTTGCTTGCTCTGTTAACTGCACTGACATCTGCTAATTGATTTATCTGATTACCCAGCCCTGTGGGAAGGAGCGTGCGGCCGTCCCACGAGTACCTCCCAGGTTGGGACAAAGCATCCCTGCCATCTGGCCCTGATTCCATTCCTTTGTGTAATTGATTTCTCAAAAAATCTCGTTTTCTAGGGAGTGCTCTCTAGTAAGCGCCGGGCACGTACACACGTACCTCAGATCCGCGTCCGACCGAGCGGAGGAGACTGCTTCAAAAGCTCGCGGAAGCGTGCTGGAGAAAGCCTGCCACCTCGCAGCCCTGGTAAACACATGCTCATAAACACAATTTTCTATGTAGGTGCACTAAAGCAAGCAAGTTCTGGGATACCTGCCTTTTCGTAAAGTAACACGGCATTAAGAGCATCCAAGGCAGCTTGCAGACATGCTCCAACTTATCTATATTGCAGTCCAGAGCCCAAAATTAGTCTTTTAAACCCAGCTCGTGGAAAGGCTGGAGGGCTGCAGCCTGGAAGATCACATCGGGTCATTACTGTAAGCAGGAGGGCCCCGTGGCTTTGTGAGCCACACAGACCGCCGGCCTCACAAAGAACTGACGGGGCTTAGCAGGGAAGCTTAAATTAGTGTAGAAGTACAGCGCTCGGCTTGCTAGGATTGTAAAGATTTAACTCACCGGGAAACTGCCAGATCTATAACAGTGATATATGAAGGTCAGCAAGCGAGAAATTTTTCTTCGAGTACATTTTTCGAAAGAACTGAATAAACAGCAAGGACACTTAGAGTAATAAGTAATGATTTACAACAGCAGGGACAACAAAGTGCTGGAACCATATAGAAAAGTGCAATAAACTGTACATTAGTACTCGGAAGGAAGATAGCCTTTTGAGACCCATCACTAGGGGTAATGACTCGCATCATAAAATCAGCTTAAAACGCACCGAAGAGCTTTAAACTGTAGCAGCATCCTTCACACAGATGCCACTCTGTAAGTTGTGTTTTGTGACAGCTGTAGCACTGAATGACAGCTGGGACGTGAAAATAACCAAGCACGCAGCTTATGGACCTGGGGCAAACACAGGACCAGAGACTAAAGCCCAACAGCACAACCAGCAAAAACTTTTAGAGGCCTTTAGAACCCTCTGGATGCTTACTAATTAGCTTTATTAAAGCACCGTTAAATCCTAACAGAGAGTACTTTAAGAAGTGATAAAAATTGCAGCTTGATATGCTACAAAACCGTCTAGACAAAAAAGCTTTCCAAGGATGCATTAACAAGTACTGTAGTTACCGCTTTCAAAACGCGTAACAAAAACCATTTTGCCTCAGACTAGGGACCTAAGTATTTTTTGGCGACGGCTCCTTTACTCCAGCTTTGGGTACAGAGTGTTTTTAAACAGTCAATGCAATTGTTAGACACTAAAACAGAAATGATGAAAAACAAAAAGTCTGTGCCATTTCTGGTCGGAGCCTGGATTAAAATAACTTCTTAGAACAAATATGATGAAAACAAATTTACAAAGGTCTCAGGGGATGAGAAAGTATATTTCTGTGATTGCCCTCTAATCAGAGCTGGGGTTCAGAACAAGACAGAGGGAGGGAGGGAGGAATTGGGTAGGCTACAGTGAAATGATCTCTTTAACAAGAAATGGGCCATACTGTGACATCTCAGAGCCCTTGGGCTAGAAGACCAAAAGATCTGCCAACAGAAAGGAATTTTAAGTTCTACTGCAGATAGAAGGAAGCCTGGGAGTCAAAATAGCTAGTTTAAGGCCACAATTAGCTTTGGAGGCTTTAAGAAAAAGAAGATGTAATTGCCGCATTCAAACTTCAAATACGGCAAGCATAACAAGCATTGGTTTCTCAGACAACACCATTCGGGAAATTTTCCACAGCATTAGGGTCCTGAAACACAAATTAGAGACTGCCAGACCTTTTCTCTCTGAAAATATATTATCCGAATTTTCATCTTATTCGAGCTACCCTCCAGTTCCAGGGAGACTAATGAAGAGGAAGCAAAGACCTGATGAGTTCCATGCGGAGACTACATTTATGGATTAATCCCAACAGGGAGCAAATAAACCTTATTCCCAGAGCTCTCAGTTGGGACTCAACACAATCAATCGAGGAACGGATAGTTATTTATGACTGAGGCTGTTTTGACTTTCAAATAAACATTTTAATTATTTTAAGTGCTACACTGGAACTTAGAATCTGAGCCCTGTTTTTATTTCGATGCCTTGTTCTCCTCCCTCCTAATCCCAAACCACTCTGGTCATTATGATACCGCGCAAATGATACTGATTTTCATGCCTGTAACATTTGAAAGGTTATAGGCAAGGTAAAATCCACCAGCCAGAAAAACTAGGGAAAAGGAAGGAGGAAAAGGGAGGAGGATCCCTCCGAGGGAAGCCAGCATAAATGAAAGGAACGCCCTCAAGCTACACTGGGCCGAAAGAAGCAGAAGCGCCTAACTCTGTAAGCACAACCTGAGCCATG
Organism: Fratercula arctica; assembly: GCA_947846985.1. Classification (NCBI taxonomy): domain Eukaryota; kingdom Metazoa; phylum Chordata; class Aves; order Charadriiformes; family Alcidae; genus Fratercula; species Fratercula arctica. The sequence goes on from CANTUZ010000004.1 coordinate 3,318,302, forward strand.
TTTGTGGGCTATTTTCCCTGCCTGCTCTTACAATCAATTTTGATAACCAAAGTACTTACGAGCATTTCTTTTTTATCAGCTATTTTTCAAGTCAAGTTTCGGCACCACTTGCACTTCTACCTTTTCCCTCTGGTCTAATTCAACCGTTTTCCCATACATTTTAACCATGCCAACATCACATGGCACAACAGCATTTTTCGTGCGTGCTGGAGTAGGAATCCTTGCTTCCAGCTCTGTGAAATCCACCTTCCTTGTTCTAATCAAGTAATTAACTGCCAACACGAAGCCTGCACACAGCACCTCACGGTGTACCATGGCCTGTCTACACATAGCTTCACTAAGGTCAATGAAGCTACATTAATTTTGGAGGGAGCTTTTTAAGCTGGCATAGCCTATTGCTAAATAAGGAGGACGGGGTGAAATCATGACACAGAGGCAGTGCCGGATCTATCCTAGCTGCAACCCCCCCCCCGCAGCTGGTCAAGTTACAGCCTTATCCTCACTCCATATATTTTGTCTCCCCTGACTGAAAAAACAGCAAAAGATTGTCCCCAGACAAGCGACTGAAAATTGAGGCTGGTATTTCTTCTTTCAGCAGGTAAGAAGGCTGTGCTGCACATCGTACGGCACCCTCAGCTGCTCTCCCTCCTGTGGATTTGCAGACAAGCCTTCTGGGGTCCTTCCCATCACATATGTCAAAAATAACAGGCTCAAATTTATTTTCAGCTTTGGCAGTTTGAGGAAAAAAAAAACAACAACAAACAACTATAAAAAGAAAACATGCTTACGATAATTTAGCAAAGGTTTCAGCGATTGAGTTAATATCGTCTTCCAAAGAAAGCAAATTCAGTTTCTTGACTATTTCAGTGCACACATGCTTGTGTTTTCCTAGAGCATTTACCTTTCTTTTCAGTACGCAGAGGCTTTGCCACACGAAAGAGAAAAGATGGTTTAAAAAAAAAAAAATAATCGATTTGCTAGGGGCTTTATTTATTTATTTAGTTTACTTCTCTGGCTTAAAGCTTAGATGTTTTCTTTTGGTAAAGCTGGATATACCAACTGGCATTGGCTGTATTAAAATAAGGAAGAACCTCAATCAAAAAGCCTCTCCTAAGGCAAGCTTTCTTGTTAATATGCACCAACATGAAAGGCTTTCTTTTCATCCTATACAACTACAGTGTGTGTAAATTGCAGGGGGCTCATTGGCATAAATCTTGGCTGTGACCTCTGAGGTAAACTGGATTTACATTACTTTCTGACAAGAATTAAATGAAGGCCTTGTGGATATATGAACAGCCTTCTAGACTGCAACAGATGGGCATGAATGTGCTCCCTAGGCAAACTATCAGTGACATCTGTGTCCTCCAAATTCTGGTGGTCTCAGCCAATTAGCAGGCAAAAGGGGAAGGAAAAAAAAAAAAAAGAAAAGACACCGGCCTCTGCACAGCTACCCCAGCCAGAGCCGAAGCAGAAGTGCTTCTGTTTAGAAATGGGATCAAGAACAGCCTCCAGCAGCAAGGAGGTGGCTAGCCGGCTGGATATAATACAGAGGTAACATTGCAGAAAAAGCTGAAGTAATTAGGTAGAACAGATATTAATATTAATACAAAACAAATCCCAGCCTCAGCTAAGCCAAGCGTAATGGGCTACCGCGACTGATTTACATTGCTACAGCAAAGAACAGAGTTTTGTCAGTCCTAAAAAGCAGAGGAGGGGTCAAAGCGATGCCTGGTGCCTGACACAGCTGAGGCAGGCGCTGCAAAAGCCCGGCTCTTGATCCATATTCAAACCTCCGCCACATCCCGCTCTCGCTGCAGCAGCGCGAAACCAAGTACCAGAAGAGAAACAGACCTGCACTTAGGAATCATTGGATATCTTGAGTTGGAAGGGACCCATCAGGATCATCAAACCCAACGCCAAGCGTGCCTCCTCGGGTGGATGGGGTTGGGTAAAGCAACATACTCAACAGCCGCTGCAGCTGCCTGCTCCAAAGCTGAGCTTAGTGCTTTGTGGCAGAGCATTTAAATCGCAAACAGACCAAGAAAAGAGCTCTTCTGGTTGTGTTTGTTAGCGTGAGGTTTGGGATTTCTTAGTGCAGCACAGACACAAAACAGAGCTTCAGCAAAGTTACTCCTATTAAAAAATAAAAAAAAATAAAGGAGCTCCAGAGCTTGGCCTCAAAGCTACCTGTAATGAGAGAAGGTCGTTTGCCAGCACTTTTGTAGGAGCAGCCAGGGTGTAGGGACTCAGGGAGGTGGCAAGTGGGGGGCACAATCACCCACAGAAAGCCAAAACCACATGGTAACCGCCCACCCCATGGAGCTGGCAGAAACGGGTACTGGGGAGTCAAAACTGATCGCCCAACTACACAAACCAGTTTGCTAAATGCTCACTGCCCGAGATCGATGTTTTTAGCGCACTCAATTATACCACAGGAGCGACCCAGACCAATAGAAAACATGCAGTAAGCCTTTCCTTATGAAACATTCTCCGTCTCCCCGTTTTGAACCCAGCCCTACACCCAGGCGTACATCCTTCTTCGTCAGGAGCAGGCAGGACCTCTGGCTAAAAACAGACCCGGGACAGAGCCGGCGCTGGGTGCCGAACAAAAGCACCTGTTGTTTCACCCTGGTCATGACTTTCCAGAGGCCATTTGGGTGCTTTCCCCTCACCATTGCCATACCATGTACTTCCACGGGATGCAAAAAAGGGAATAATTGAGGGGCAGATCAATAAATTTAAAAGTTCTTTTTTTTTTTTTTAAAAACAAGACATAATGAATTTGGTACAGCACATATTTTTAGATCAAAGATGCCTTTGAAGTGACAAACCCTTAATCCATAAACTACTGAAGCACTTCCTTTCTCTCCCAAACTACTTGTTGTCAAATAAAATGGAAGTTAAGGAAATTATCTTTATCTGAAAATGGCCAAAAGAAGCCATCACCTAATGACAGCCTTGTCAAAATGACAATTGGGGAAATTGTTAGGAAGGGGAGGCCTGACGACTGGAGGAATAAGCTTGCTGTTTGCTCTAATCTGGTCAGGCAGGCCCCACGCAATTCCAGTCAGCTTGCTGTGTGAAACAGCTAAGTCTTTGTCAGTGCAAGCAGGGGCTGGAAAGACTTCTCTTTCATGAATATGTATCACCACCCTCCAAGTCTACAGAAAAAAACCCTTCCAAACGGCAAAATGAAGAAAAACAACACTCACAACCCAACCCCTCCACCACCATAAAAAATAAAATCTTAAGATATGGAGCGGTGCGGAGAGAAAAAACTACTAAGTAATGAAAGTGCAGGTTTTGGAAACGTAGCCAGAAGGAACCTTCTTCCCAAAGGCTTTCTTTGGACTTTTATTCCCCAGCAGACTGGGATGAGGCACTTTAAGTCAGCACTTATATGTACACAAAAACAGAACTGCCCAATCTGGGTATATAACGTCTACAACTGTATTTTACATCTAGCATTTGTCTGGATGTGATGCGTGGGCATCAAACCCCAGGCCACAAATACACACCGGTAAGACGTAGCCTCACGTGAATGCCTGCTTACTTGTGCGAGGAAAAAAGCACCCCTAGCGGGTCTGAACGCTTCCATGGGCAAAGGTTTCAAGTCCAGGCACTGAGTCAACTTCATATCAGGGTAACAAACTTCCCGTGAAGCTTACAAATACACGACATTAAGAATAAAGATGATTCTAGGTTTAATAAACTACATACAGCGCATTAATACAGTAAGAAAGGGTTCCTTTACATGCAACAACACAGTACTACTTTCAGAAGTGGCCAGTGATTTCCTACTGCACCCACTAAAATAGTTTTCTGAGAGACATTCATGACCTTCTGCAAACAAAATCCTTCACAATATCTCAAGCCAGACAGTTTGAATCGCAGGTCCCCTTGAAGTCTGGGGGCCTTTTTGACATATAGAGAATATTAAACTTCAAGCATTCAGAAGACTGACATAAAACTGAAATAGGAGAGCCAAATCAAGCCCACCGGAATGCCAGTTGAGGCTGATGTACAGACAGAAAGTACCTTAAAAAGATGGACTGGCTGAGAAACACGTGTCAGAAATATTGTGTCTCTGCAGGACTGACGCTGAAACTCTGGTAAGCCCAACCATGGAGTTTAAAGCAACAGAAGGGCAGCTGGGGAGAGAACGCAGGATCGAACCAAGCCTACGCTCTTTGCGGAAAACCCAAATGAAGATATTTTAAGATGTTGTGAATTTTGTCTCTATGGGAGAGCTAGGACATCATTAAAGCATTCAACGCTATTTGAAAAGTTACCTTAGAATGCTTGTTGTTTTCTTTTTAACTTTGCTTGTAAAACCGCAAACTAGATCTTGATTTACTACAGAGAGCTTGGGGTGATACTACAAACTTCAGTTTTTCTCCAAGTAACAAATAGGATATGAAAGTTTGATTTCCAGCAGAGATATCAAGACACAATGCTCAATTTTGAGGTTTACAATATTATGCAATGTTTGCTGTAGACATTTCCATTTCATTAGCATATTCTACTTTGCATGAAATCCAGCAATGAATGCTGTCCCTGATCTAAGGCTAATCCTCTTTAAAGAGCTACAGGCTATATTACATGTGGCCACAGCCATGGTTATGCCACAGCTGAATCACTTTGAAGCCTATTGAACAGTGTTCCCTTGTGAGACTATACACAGAGCCATAAACCGATGCTCCCCGCGCTGTGAAATCCCACTGTTTTCATCACCGAGAGTTTCTGGAAGGGGCAGACTCTCCCTGGTCCCGAACTGCACGAGAGAGAAGAGGTACGCGACTGCCTTCACCACCTTTCAACGGCAATTTACAACCGGAGCTTATATGCCTACAGTAATACAAATGCCTTGTTCCTAAACAAACACCATCAGACAGCAACTGCTCCAAGGGAGGGTTATCAGAACAATGAAAGGTAAAGATGAACCAGGCACCTGCTTCCTTGGGCAAATCCTCTCTCTCGCAGGCCAGCAAGGCTTCTGAAATACAGGTTACAATGGCTCAATCGGAAAGGGCGACAGCCAATATAACCCAGAGTGAGACAAAAGATGCCAAAATGAGAATATTTACTGAAACGTGGTTCCCTCTTGTCCTCTCTTTCTGCCTCTATTCCACCTTAGATCCCTTTCTCTGGGGAGGATCACATTTATTTCAGTAAAGTTCATGTTTATTTCAGGTCTTTATTTCAGTCACTTAGTTTTAGGATGCCAGCTAGAAAGCAGGAGCGATACCCAACTGATTCAACTAGAAACTACAATTAAAGCCTACATCTGAGGTAAACGCATAGTGCTGTACTGTGACAGTAAGCTCCACAACATAAAGACATCGCAGGTACAGTAGCTCGAAACACGATCATATATATCTTTAAAGTACAAAAAAAAAAAAAAGGCAGGCTGCATCTCTCACAGCTGGGTGCCCTTAAACACTATAAACTGAGATAATGGAATAGAGATTTTATTGCCACACAGCACAGAATGTGGAATATTTAATACCTTAACACCTATACAAATTCAAAGGAGGGGGAAACCACTGTATTCACTGATCCTGCTATATATGATCAAAAGACAGTTTATTTTAGTGCTCATCTTTAACTCTTAAAAATAACTTTCTTTGTTCAAGTACTGCTTTTGAAGGGAGCTGAAAAGGTTGGCTCTGTTTGGTCTGCATCGTACACATGAAATTAGCTTTATCTAAATGACGACAAACCAGACAGAGTGAGCAGATTGAGTTCTTATGGTAAGATCTTGGTCCTGGCGAAGGCAACGTTTAAGTTCCTTGCTATCAAAATAGTATCTCATCCAAAAAGATGATAATCCAACCCATTTAGAACGGCTACTATATACCTAGGAGACAAGACCACACCGTCCCTCATGTGGCGAATGTAAAAAAGTACAGGGATGGCGTTCTGGAGGCTATTCCAAAGTGCTCTGAAGTCGTGAAGCTCCTGCTTTCAGCCAAACCATTTCACTGATTGTCACAGTTTTTACACTCCAATGGATTCGCTTCAGAGCAACAGGAAATAGATTTTTTTTTTTTTAATGCTGCAAATAAGGTTTTATCATCATTAGAAGCTTATAAAAGTCCCAACACACTATTTAAAATACTTGCCACTAGCCATACTATGTATTGTGATGCCTTTGATTACTGCTGGTATCTGGCCACTTGGAGAAAAGTGCAGCTTCCTCAGTTCAGTGCTCCAGAAGAGGAAATAGCAAAGAGCAGAGAACATTCAACTGAAATGCAAAGGTTATGACCTAGGGAGAACATCCTTACTTCTACTGTAATCAACCTGGACTGCTCTAGTTCTTGCAAAGAACACTGTTGGTCTCTTAAAGGTCACAGTTGATCAGTGGGATTATAAAGGTTGATAAACCCTCACTTGTTGGTTGTAATACACTAGTCCAAGCCTTCTCTCGTTCAGATCTTTAACATGAGATTTGATGTGAAAGACGGAGCTTCAATTTCCCAGCATGCCCTCTATTGCACACATCTCAAGCCAAGGTGTCATGCTGCATGCTGGGCTACCCACAGCAACACGGACTCCTCTTACACAAGCCTCAATAAGGTCCAGTCTCACATAGCTTGTCAATTTGACAAGGTTAAAAACTGAGGTATCATGAAGGTATCATAGGTCACATGTAGGAAGTTCACAGGATATCTGTAGGCAGGGAAAAAAAAAGTCACACATGAATTGCATAATGCTTGGAAGCAATTAGAGAAGAAAAGCCTTATCTGTGTGCCAAGTGTTTTCTCTTTCTAGTTTGAGAGAAGTTCCACCAAATAACAAATGTCGGGACATGTATATGCCAGCTATAACTGTAGTAACATACAACTAGGGGAGCAAAATTTCAACTGGTAAATCACCTCCACATACAAAGACAGGAGATGACCACCAAATAACGGAAAAGCTGGACTCACGGTTATCGGTAAACGAAGAACTGCAGTAGTGCTCACCAACAAAAACCCCACAGCTTTCTAACTATTATTAGAAGACACAGGGGAATCCTGTGAGCACAGTTATGAGCAGCAGCCACGCACAGACTACACATCCCCATTTGTGCTTCTAAGTTGCACAAATTATTTTTTCATTTTCAGCTCTACTGAAATTCATTAAGACACTCTTCTTGAAGAAATGTGACACTCCAACACGCTTAAGGCTTCAGGCTTTGGTCCAACTTAAAAAAAAAAAAAAAAGACAGCACGGCAGAGCTGACAATTTTTCGTCTGTATCAGGGCTTAAACATGATTTACTTTTAATTTTGAGCAGGAAGCAAGCACCCGTTCTATGGGACTGAACCTCCCTTACACTTTTTTTTCCGCTTCTTGTCCCATGAAAGCTGGAATTACAGGAGCTTCTCTCCCACCAAGCTGCGTGAACCTTCCTCCAAAGGCACAGCTGTCAACAAGAAGGGGCTCCAAGTCACAAGGAACACCTCCTCCTCTTTCCACAGCGTCCTCGCTGTACTTTCTTTTTCTAGCCCTAGATCTCTACCAGCTATTTATATTTCAACAGAATAAGGAGGAAAATGCTGAGGACCAACTACTGGGTCTTGCCAACAGACAGAGCACTTTGTTCCACCTCCCAGTGTTTACTTCCTTGCTGCCCCATGACTGCGTGGTTTCCCTTGTCCTGTAAGTCACTCCACAGGTGTCTATTCCTGAGCAGTAAAAGCAGACTAGGGAGAAAGAGGAAATAAGGGCAGTGGGATGGATGAAAGGGAGAGAATCCAGACAGAGGGAGAAAGGCCCCAAAGAAAAAACAAACAAAGGGTGGAGGGAGCGACAGAGGGGGTAGGAAGAACAATCAGGAGGATGGTGAAAGGGAAGAACAACAGACAGCAAGAGGGGCAGGAAAATGGAAGGGAAACTGAGATAGCAGACAGGCAAGAAAGAAGCCAAGGGGAGAAGCTAGAAGGGTTCAGAAGGAGGACCAAGGGCAGGCCATGATGTAGAAAGAAAATGAGAACTTGGAGAGTGGCATAAACAAAGTCCATCTTGTAATAGTTCTCTTCAGTAGTCAAGGTGAGCTTCCTCATCAGTTTATTCAGGTCAAATGAGACGCAAAATGGATGTGTTCTTTTTCCTGAGTAAACAAGGAGCAAAGTAGCCAATAAACAGAGGGAACTGTGCTCTTTCTTCCTCCTTTGGAAGACCTTCTCTCTGCTTCATGGAGTGGAGCTGTTCTTGGCATCACCATCTAAAATTTCAGCGAACGCACCTCCACCCTCTCGCACTGAGATCCAGCTGAGTACCTTGGTTTATTTTTGGAATACATGTGTCTTCGAGAAGGACCTATTTCTTTTCAGTTTGAACATGAGACACTTGGTTGCTGTACAGTAATAACTCATTGCAGAACCTAGCTACGGATTGTTGGCGTACTCTGTTATGCCTTTCCCAAACACTCTTGGATGTCACCAGTGTCATTATAACCATTAACTTACAAGTACCACAACAGCTCTTGCAATATCAAAAATGAAGTTTCTGACTTAAAACAAAACCGAAACCTACGAAACACCAAAAACGCCAAAACAAACGGTGGTTCCCCATGTCTGGTCACACATTGCCACCTACTGGCTCCTGCCCCTGTACCCTCAACAGCACTAAGGTGCTTTGGATCCAGAAATGGGCTGTGAAGCAGAGAGGAAGAGCAGCAGGAAGGCACAGGTTGGTATTTGAACCCTACAGGCATGTTACAGGTGTAGGCAGCGAGTCTTATTATACCCTAGCATCATCTACGCACAAGTAAACACGTCCACCAGCCTGGATTTTATGGCTCTAAAGCAGCAATCAGCAGGCTTTCTGCTAACCTAACTAGAGAGGATGCACTTGACATCTCTCGCACGCATGACATGGAAACCCGAGCGCATTGCTCATGTCCCCTTGTGGCGAGAGGCCAACTCTGCAGAAAAACGGCATCTCTACGCATTTGCCTTAAACCCAAACCCCAAGGCGGTCAAATCCACCGCAAATATTTCTAATGCAAAGTTCGAGATGAGAGGTCTCGCTAGGTCACAGCATCTGCTTCACTATTCACACGATAGCACCGCCGACAAGTTGTACCAATGAGCAGGAAAGGCGGTAGCCGAAAAAAAGGCCACCAGAAAACCACAGAAATCATCCTTATGCAACATTTACAAGCGCAGACACTCTTTACACCTGCACCTGTCCTGTCACACAGCTGGCAAACCCAAGCACTACATCTGCACTTTCAATAACCACATGTAAAAAGCCTGGCCTTAGGAGGGAAGGACAGAACCGTGGTCAAATCTCAGCACCACTGAAATCAGGTCAGACTAGGTGCTGATCCAACAGGATAAAGAGACTTTAATCATGTCAATTTAAATAGCAGACAGAAATAGAAAGTTTCTTAGGGTTTGTTAAAGCATAGGAAGGAAGCTCAGGAAGGAAGATTTCACATTGAGTCACTCAAGAAAGAAACAGCTCGAACACAGATATCCAAAACGACTCCTTCCACTCACTAACCCAGAATACACCGTCCAGAACTCTTCTGACCTACCATGAACTTCCCAGAAAGACAAAGAAACACATTAGCCCTCAGTGACTCAGATTTTCAAGGCCGATCATGCCTGAAAACAGTATAAGACTTCCCGGTATTTTTCCATTTTCCAGATTTGCCTATTTAGGCTCTGGAGTTATCCAAAGCCTAATAAATCATTTGTTAGAAAAACAATACACCAGCGCAGCCAAGCCAGAAGCACCCCAGTCTTTCAGTCTACGCATTACAAATACTTAATTAGCCCAAATGTCTACCATCGATAACGTGCCACCGATAATTACACAGAGAAGCCACACCAGGCATACATAAGCAGGAAACATCCGTTTAAAGTAATGAGCATGACTTCTCCTAGATCTTCCTCTTCTCCAGGGATTGGCAAGACAAGGAATACAGGTGTCTAAAAACCAGCCAGCTGGAAGGCAACTTGAAAGGAGAGCACGGTTCTGCTCTATCTTTATTTTCATACCCCATGCCGTCTTCGTAACGCAGGGGAATGTCGTGTGCCACCGTGGTAAAGCTCAAATTTCCATGACCTCGATTATCCATGTGATAACTCCAGGGACATCAGAGTAGATTCACACTCCGGAAAAAGAAAAAGCACATCCAGGGAAAGTCACAGCCACAGGGGACGAAGGGATTGTGCAGACAACACAAAACAAGACAGCAGCAAGAGCTACTAGGTTCATGTTGACATCAGCTCCCCTGGTCCAAGTCCCAGTGGCTTGCTCACCACGCAGCGCAGCTCAGCCCTACAAAGCTTTACACATATATGTGCAGTTTTGCTTTTGACCAAAGAAATTTCAGTAAAAAGAGGAAGCTATTGTTATACAGGAATGAACTCTACTAAACCACGTTACTATTTTAGCAGGAAAATCACCCAAAAAACCCCCCAAGCACAGAGTGCCTGAATTATCTTTTTTCCCCTCATACGGGGCAAACCTGGAGTTGTTTTCCTGAAGCTGGCAGCATTTCAACCAGTTATAAATGTACAAAAGACAGAGCCAGTAAATCCAGTTCCTGTTCTCTCCTGTACAAAATCACGCAGAGCTATATTTAAATCATACATTCATAAGGAATATGTAGTTAATATGAGGTTACATTGTCCTAGGGGAAAAAAAAAAAAAGGAAGGGTACTTGCATACCTTAGTAGGTACAAATATTGAAATAATCCTAACAGAAAAGCTCTCTCGCAGTGCGGGAAGCAGGCTGTTTCTGGAACCAAAGGGCTGACAGGAATTACAGCCATCAAGAGATGCAATAAACAGCAGGGTTGCACAACTCCAGCTTTTCCAGAAGGCCGCAACGTGCTTCTGTGTGAGCATACACGCCTAGCCCTGCCTGCTGCAGGAAAGGCATTCTGCAAAGGGACAAACTTGGAAGGGTCTGTTTTCCTTCCCTGCTTTTCCACGTGACTTCTTGCAAAACGTAGTCTAACCCCTTTTTTTTCTGATCTATGGGAAAAGGCCATAGGCAGCAGATGTATTCACCTGTGTACAGATAAAAGCTTTTCTACAAGAACTACAAGGAAACTTATCAACCCAGCAGCAATTTACCTGTTGGTTGAATACATAAAAGGAACCCACAAATGAAAAATTGTTTATATGAATCAACACAGTATTTCACCACCCGTGCCAAAGCAATCAAACCTATCGAGGCACACCACCTTGCTCATCACAACACCGTACAAGCACAGGTAAGGGGGATTTAGGATTCAAATCGAGATGAAACAGGTTTTTTTCTGCACTCTGCCTCTTGTTCTCCGCTTGGGAGTAATCTTGCTTAGTAAGAAAAATGAAGCAGCCGAATGAAGAGAGACTTGCTCATGTTTTCCTACCAGATGGGCAGGGCTGCCTCAGGATTTCTAGTAAAATGGAAAGTTTTCAGCTCAGCTTAGATCAGCATCCAAGGAAAGACTAGGTTTTTCTCCCCCCAAATACAGTGCAATGAAGCCAAAGCAGCATTGCTTACAGCAAATAACCTAATATTTTAGAACACATGATTTAAGAACATCATCACTCAACTGTTATGCTTATGGCATGCTGCTTACTAAAGCGTTTCACTCTTCAAAATGTTGATATGGGGGGTGAAACTGAAATTATTTTGCCTGAAACCCGAGCCTGCAAACTCTGGATCATACCCTTAGCATCGCTGGTGACCACAGGTTTGAGTAAGTCACTAAGAAGCGCCGGATTCTCAGGCACCCACATACAACCCCAGACAGCGCTGAGACTTATTTTTAATTGTGTTGTTGTTTGTTTTTCTTTTTTTCCTTCCGGCTTTTTGGAAAAACAACCCCAGGACAACCTCACCGGCCCAAGGCGGTGCCAAGGCAGCCCCAGCGCCTCCCGCCCTCCGGGCCGCCTCCCCTCAGGACCAACCCTCCACCGCCTCCCCTCGGAGCCAAACCTCGCCGACGCCGCCGTTCCCCCGCCTTCCCGCCGAGGCACCGGGCGCCGAAGAGCCGGTGGAGCCCGCATCCCGCCCCGCAGGACCCGCCGGAGGGAAGGCGGCTGAAGGCGCTGCCGCCCACCCGCCCCGCAGGTGAGGGGGAGGGCGGGAGGCGGACGTACCGGTTCCGCGGGTAGGGGCGCACCGGAGGAGGCGGAACGGAGCTGCCCGGGGCTGAGGAGAGTTTGGAAGGAGAGCTGTGGCTCTAGGGGGGGTTAAAATACACGTTAGAGAGCACAGCGTGGCGTTTGGGAGAGGCTAAAAGGAGAGACTGCCTTGCAGGAGGTGCTGGGGAAGCGGGTTCTGCACCGCCCCTGCCTCAAAGTTCAGGGTCATTTAAAATGATAGTTAAATAACAAAACGCTTATGTTTTGATTTGCAAAAGCAAACTGGCAGAGATCCCTGAGCAATAAGCCGAAGGCAGAGCATTATAGCTCCCGAGTACATCGTTGAACAAAACAGAGCCCTGCGGTTCTCAAGTAGGGCATCCTTAATCCTGTGTCACCCCCTGACTCTAAAAATGGGGATAACGAGGATGTTGGGAGAAGGGAAAGAGGTAAAATCACAACTCTTTTGACTCAAATTAAGGTACAGACAACAGCAGTGCAGTGGGTACCTTACAGTTGCAGGATTTGTCTGGACCTAAGTGTAGAAAGCTTCCTTCTCCAGTTGGAGGAGTTCTCCAAAATCTGTCTCCTGTCCAAAACGACCTAGTAAATAGAAACTCCTGCAGTATTTACGTGAAATTATGTCCAGTCCAGCCTCAACAAACCCTCAACACAGGACAGGGCAGCTGAGCTGGGGGCGCCAGAGGTGGCACACAAGCAGACAGAATTAACCTATGTAGCCATTTGTAAATTTCATAAACATGAACAAAGCCAACATTTTGCGTTGATCAGATACATAGTTGTATACGCTGCAGATTTATCAAAATGTATTTCTTTATATTTGTGTTTTGCCCAGTCCTGATGCATTTCAGAAACCAATTAAGGAAGCTGCTAACGGAAGCAGAACACGCTTTTAAAGTTGTTATCAAATTCAGCCCCAGCCTCGAGACAGAAAACTCTGTCTGCAGACTGCTCTGTGAACTCAGTGAGATGACTTGGGTTTCCCCCTTTAACCGAAACTGACCTCGAATAACATCTGGCATCCTCTTATTTAAGGAATAACCTGCCATCGGGCCATCTCTGTTTTAAAGTGAGCTCCAAGAGCTAGCTGAAGTTCTCTCTCTAACCACCTAGGCTTGGTAGAATCACTGTTGTGGCCTACTTCAAGTAAGCAAGCTGAGGTTGCTGAACTACTACTGCTGTGTAAGCGTAAGGTATAAGAAGGAAGATATCTAAGTAAGGTATAATAAGGAAGCGATTTTGAGGTTTCAGACAGTAATTAACCCACTAACATACCACCATTCACCATGCTTGGAGTTTACGTACAGTGGTACAATTTAGCCTTAAAAAAAAAAACACAAGTCAGGATGATTCACCTACCCATAATAAAAACCAGATTAAATTGCAAGCTGCTTTTCAGCGTCATTCACTGACTAGAGCTGGTCAGAAAGCTCGGGATCGGTGTGTGACATGTCGGGAAGTCACCGCAGTCTAGGAGAAACGTGACAAGTTAAATGGCTGCTCACGCTTTTGCCAGTGAGTTACCAGAATGAGAACCAGAGTTCATTCTCTGGTTCCTACTTTAAGTACTTCGCCTTTTCTTTCTCTACACTAAGTTTCAGTACAGGAAAACACTGCCCTTGCCCGTACAGAGGACCAGATCACCGTGTCTCCTAAGGTGTCTCAGATTTTATTTGGACGCACTGCAGTCGCTCAGACATTGGAACAGAATTTAGTTCATAAACAAGTGTCTCTGCGCTGCATGTGAGAAGCTTAAAAAACAACAACCACCAAACAATAAACCACAAACCAAAACCCCAAAGTTATTTGTTATTTCTAGTGCCTCGTTAAGTACTTCTGCAGCAGATTGCTGGAGTTTTTCCAACAGGCAACAGGGAAAGACCTAGAGTTGGGGTCAATTCCTCCTTTAGGTCTCGCCAATATTCCAGCTTTTGCAGTCCTTTTACATACTGTCACACCAGTCACTTTTAAACACTTCGTACAGAGGTAAATTCAGAATAAAGCGCCAAAGAGTGCTTCATACACATTTGAAATATTACTGCCTGCAGTCAGACTGCATGTGTAAAAGTCATTTGTCTGATAGGGTAGATTTAGATTAGATATTAGGAAGAAATTCTTCACTATGAGGGTGGTGAGACACTGGAACAGCCTGCCTAGGGAGGTTGTGGATGCTCCATCCCTGGAGATGTTCGAGACCAGGTTGGACGGGGCTTGGAGCAACCTGTTCTAGTGGGAGGTGTCCCTGCCCAGGGCAGGGGGGCTGGAATGAGATGATCTTTCATGTCCCTTCCAACCGAAACCAGTCTATGATTTGACCTTCTAACCAGAGGACTACACTGTGAGCACTCAGGCCCAGACAGATGCTCCATTTTAAGTCCAAAAAGTAAACCTTACTGTCACTGCTGAGTGATATACATCTTCCAAAGATAAATCTACCTGCGAGATCCTTGTGAAGCGCTAGTTGGCAGCAATTTACAATGGTGGGCGTTTTGCAGAGTTCTGAACTGCTTGGCAGCCATCGCAGCAGAGACCGGCGGCTGGGAAGAGTTCAGCCCCAAGCAATCTGTCACTTCGCTGGGGTCACCCAACGAGTCTTTGGCAAAGTGGTGGGAAATGGTGGTTGCTGTGGTCTGGGTAGGCTCAAGTCCCACTTCTTCGTTCCAGTGGTTTTATTACACTTCCCGGCAGCCAATTTGCTATTAATTGTCACTATACAATAGTGTATCAAGTGTTTTAATGCTGCATTTTTAAATGCGGTTTATTTTGGTACTGCAGTGATTTCATGCTGTGATTTTACTTCTGTCTTGTAGTTCTGAGGACTCGTTTCATCATGACCTCTTTTGAAGAAGCTAGAACTGAAGAAACAGTAACTTGTCTCCACATGACCTTTTACCATCCTTGCCAAGAAGACAAGATGATGTTTCGTTGCTTGAATTTCCGTAAGCGCGAACAGGTCAGGGTAGATGAAATGCCCAAGTTTGGCCGCGATTCTAATGTCTGCCGTTATAACTTAATGGACACTCGTGTTTCTCGGATTCAGTTTGCATTGCAGTTTTACAGAAAACTGAACAGCTCAGAATTTTGTTTTGAGATCAAGAACATGAGCAAGAAAACAAAACTGCTTGTGGACCAAACAGAACTGGGGTACTTAAACAAAATGGACCTGCCATGGAAGTGCATCATATGTTTTGGGGACTACCAGATTTTAGCAGAGATTGAAGAAGGGGAGTCCGTGGATTATTTTGAGACTTACTTACACTTGGCTGAAGTGCCCATCTTACAAGAAAGATGCCTGCCATCCCTGCTGCCTATACCAGAAAACGGCATTTCTCCTTCCTTGTTTCCTTCCCAAGGCAAAAACCCCATGGAGATTGATGAAAATGAGTCATGCTAGCGGGGAGGAGGCGGCTGGATCAGATTTTGATCGATTGAAGCCTGCACTATTTCCGAAAAGGAAGGCTGTCATCTCAGTCCACTGGTCTTGATGGTTTTCACCACTGCACGTCATCCTTCTTACTTCTTGCTTTCAGCACGGCCATATCAGAACATATTTTGTTCAACAGAAAGAGATGCCTGCCACTGTCTTCACCAGGGCGTACGTGCTCTCTGAGCACCACTGTTTGCCACGTAACGTGTGGGAGACAGAGGGCCACTCAAATCCATCGCAGCAGATTCCATTCAAGAACTGCGACGGCACGCCTCAAAGGTATATTTAACAGGCATTACTGTAGAGCACGCAGAACAGTGTTTTCACTAAGTAGGGACCTAACGTCTCACTGCATTTGTTATACTTCGTGCTTTGCTTTGGATGTGAAATTCCAAACAGTGTTTTCAAGCCTAGGTTTTAACTTCCCAAATTTTACAGCTTAGAAGCACTTTGTCAGCGTAGTCCTTTAAAGTTCATGTTTTTATTAACTCAGCAGTGAGATTTTTCTTCTGTTTTTAAAATTAATTCAAATATATATTTTTTGCAAGTTAACTGCTTTTGCTTGTGAATGTGAACAAACACACAGTGTCAGTGATCACGGCATGTAAAAATGCAGATAAACTTTATAATAAAAGCATTTGGTTGCCAAGTAGGGACCTGCTGTCTTCTACAACTACAATCTAAAAGCACTTATGGTGAATAGAATTATTTCCAGGACAATCCAGATAAGAGATTTTCACCGGCACTATCCTGCGCTTTCTAAAAGTGGACATTGCTCCAAGATAAGAGTTCACTAAAATACTTCCAGCAAGTTTTCTACCTCTAACCCCCACCCCAAGCTCTCTTAAAATTTTGTTTTCATTGAAGTATTTCTCAGGTTGTTTCAGTTAAGTTTTTCTTTGCTAGGGGCTCAGCTTTTCAGTGGCACTTGTTTTTCGTCAAGTATTTCAGTTTGCCTGAAAGACACACTGGCAAGAATCAGAACAGAGCAAACATTAAGAGTTACCCATCTTACCATGCCTAAACATTAGGACGCGCATTAGGAGGCATTTCAGCATTAATCATTACAAGAAAACCAGAACTATAACTGAGGGGAGGAACTACACAACGTAACCTGAGAGAAAGGCAAACAAAAACAAGCGAGAGAGAGTCACAGGAAAGGCAGTGAAACTCAAACACAGGCTTATGTAGGATTTCATTTGTGGGTTTCTCTCATCCTTGCCAAAAAATACCTCGTTCCCACGTTTTCTACTCTTTCAGCTAGGCTCTGGGACTTAGTTAACTTTTAGAGTCTTTAGCCTAGATGTGCAGTTCAGCCTCTGTCACACACCCAGCCCCTCACCTTAACAAAACAAACCTGAGCAGGTATCACCAGGCATGGTGCTGCTGCCTGCAGGTTTCCAGTACTCGTTGGCTGCTCGGCTTTTAAATGCTTTTAATGTGAGTCTTACTACTCTTTAATTAGACAGACTGGGCAATACCTGCAAATACAAGCTGTCTAGAAAAAGAGAGCAAGATGCAAGTATAGTCTGAAACAAGCTCTTACATATAAAAGCTTGTGCACTAAGTCAGCCTCTCATCTAAAACGCACGGGATTTCTTATGTTCGCTAATTTGGCTCCTGTGGGAGGCAGGAGGGAACGTTAGTTTTGCATTCCCAGTAAACAGCTCTCTTCCCATTAGTGCTCCTAAATTATTACGGATGACATGCAAGTTCTTGTTTTGTAGTGCTCTGGGCTTAAAAAACAGGTTGCCGATACTACCACTAAGCAGTACTGTTACCCAGTTTCTGTTCACTGGCCCCGACACACTGGACATGAACTAGAGCACTGATCACATCAATTGCTTACACTTTCTGGGCTATTACCTAAAGAAAAGGTAACAAGCGCAGTCTTAAATTTTCAAGTGCAAGATATAAACCAAAGTGTCTAAGAACAGTACTTACCTGAGAAAAATCTTCCATCTGGTCTGCAGAGTTCAGAGTGCACTGTCTCAGTAGATTTCGCATTCACCCTGCCCAGAGGGGCTCTACAGATATCCACAGATCTAGAGCGGAGCGTTCCTTAGGCACATCTCCAGAAACCAGGAAAAAAACCCCAACAAAACAGCAACTTAATGGTTTCCAAACACTAGTCATTTCTCCAACCATAGTTACCCAACCATCATCAACCCCAAACCACACATTAAAAAATGAACCCTCTCCTGGGAGGATCCTATCACTGTGTTGACTTGGCCAGCAGAAGTTAGTTTGACTGAAGAAGAGTTGTTGTTTCAGGACAGGCATACCAGAACATACTCTGTCCACCAGAAACACATTCCGCTTCTGCCTCTCCCCACCCCAAGACTGCCATTAGTAATACGCTGCTAACTTAATTGTGAGAGATACTACACACACAGAGACAGCTAACATTTTTTTGTACGTTTTTGCTTGGCTCAGCTGTCCTAATAGTCACAATCATGGAAAACTAAAAGACAATGCTGAAACGTGAATTTTATGATTAACCAAGTAACTCTGAACAGACTGCCCAAATACTCATGTCAAATAATTGTATATTCGACAATGGCTCCATTTTGGCATAGAAACATAGGTATAACCAGAGATTAACAACTGAGTAAACACTTCCCTGGAATGAAAAATAAGAGTTTCCTATCAAAAACACTGTATTTCCTATATACAGGCACAATCGGCTAAATCAACTCAAACAGCGCACTAGCTCAGACAGGGAAGCTGCGTGCATTACACAAGGAGGGTTATCTTACCTTTGAAGTACGAGGATACAGCTGATCGTTTCTGATAGAAGGGCTCCACGCTCCACAAACTCCTCTGTTACCGCAGCTTGTTAAGAGCTTCCAAAGCCACAGGTCTCCAAAGGGGATGCTATGGAATTCAGGAGTGAACAACACAGCTGATTATTGATTAAAAACCTTCCTTAGTTAGCTGACACGTAAGTAATTTTACATAATGTTTTAACAATTCATCTTCACACTTGCTTTCACCTGGAATGACATGGCAGCCACAAAACCAGCAACAGACAAAACATTGCCAAACCTAAGACTGACTGAAAATTTTAATGACTTGTAAATTTGTACAGATAGGCATTTTACAGTACTGTTGAACTGTTTTACATGAGCTATTTATATAATCTTTCGATTCCTTAAACTCCTGCAAATATTGACCATAATTTACGTCACTGAGTGCAGTGCACCCAACTCTGAAAAGCGGAATGCTACAGAACGTGCCCATCACAGTAAAAGCCTTCAGCTGGAGTCAGCTTGCTTTTTCCAAAGTGCTTGTTCATTCCACAAGCAGGACTATCAGCTAATTTACCTCCTCAAAGCGCCATCAGGACAAGGTAACCTCACCTTCACTGGTCAGGAAAAGTAGCGACCCGCTGGAGAGTAAAGTTACAGTTTCAGCAGGTAAAAAACCCGTGCTATTTACATGTTGAGAAAGTTGCTTTCACTTCCATAGGAATATATTATACAAATAAACGTTCAAGAGAAGTTACACAGTAGTAGCTTATGCCAAACCAAAAAACATACATTTGGTGTGTACAAATTTTTAAAGCTTATTACAGGCATTGCAAACAGCGTTAATTGCATTAAAATATTTCCAGTGACATAGCTACAACTTAAGAAATGGAATGTTATCAACAAGATTTATCTGTTCATTAGCGTTGATATTTGTACATAGTTAATCCAAGTGTGCAGTTTCTTTGTTCAACTTATCACGAGAAGGACCACACTGTAGTGACCTCGCTATTATATATAGATCTAAAAGAGCGACACAACTTTCACTGACAAATTCAGTTCTTCTGATGATGCAGATTTACCACGTACCACAGCGGGTCGCTTTTACTCCACAATGGTGAAGTTACACCCCGTCCCCCTTTTTTCAGGGAAAAACAAGACAGCTACACCAAAGAACAGTAGAGTAGAATGGCTTTACTGAAACTTTGGGGAAAGCTTGAGATCTACAAGTGTTTTGCGTGTTCTCTTCAGTGAGCTTTTTCTTTTTTTAAAAAGTGTAACTTACATTAAATATCAGGGGAGACTACACCATACATTATACCAGATTTGCAGTAACTGAACACCTCCTTGAATTTCAGCCCGTATTAGCAGTATTAGCCACCCTGTTAGAGGCACAGGAAAACTAGAACACAAACACACTGTTTCCTAACTCAGACTTTTTTTTTTTTCCTTTTTAAAATGCAGATATAGGAATTCAGTCCTTAGGTTCTTGTTCTCTGCCCCCCACCCCCACCCCCCCCAGCAGCAGAGCAATCATCCCTCTCCCAGTTTGCTCAGAGAATTCAATAATTGTTCCAGTAGATCTGAATTATATGTTTTCCACAACTAAACAATTTTAAGGACCACGCAGTAACACGTGTTGGTCTGTTGGGGGTGGGGGGGGGTGGGGGCGGGGAATCAAGACTTTGGTCCTCCCAGTTCTATGCTAGATACTGGTTAAAATTTCCAGTTTGACACAAAGAATTTTTATAGCTATTTTTCTATCTAGCACACGCTAAGTCTGGCATATTATACAAGACAATATCTTACCTAACCTGATGATTTATTCTATGTTTATTGAGGTTAACTGTACTTAGCATAAAGTAATAAAAAAATAAAACAAATGTAAAGAGGACAACACAAGGCTCAGAAGACTATAAGCTAGACAGGGAAAAACTGCTATTTACCACGTGTGATATTTGTTTTGCAGCTGGCTAAGTACACCTTCTAAATAGCTCAAGAAGTAGTCAAAAGCAGACATTGTCAATAAAATGTCTTTAAAATTATTTGTCTATATTCAAGTATTAGATAAATTATATAAGATTGTTTCTGAGATAAACGTTAGGCCAATGATGAATTTTTAAAACAAAATCAGTAGAAACATCATCCAGAAAAAAAGGCTAGTTAAAATATAGATAGGCAAGCTGTGAAGCTTAAATTAGTGCAGATAATTTTATATTAAAAACAGATATCCAGAAATATACACAATAGAATCATCCCAGTTTCATAAAAGTTTAGAAGGTAGATGATAAAATTGCACTTAGTTCTGAATTAATTCAGATAGCAAGTCATTCCCGCTCCTTGCTGATCGATTTATAAGAAAAAGGGAACCATGTTATAAAAGAGCAAATTGCTTTTGTACATTCTATTTCACTTCTCAACATTTGGTCACAAACAAGGGCCAGGCAGCTCCACTATCTGTCTTGACGATCAGAATCGGATATCCTGACATCTGATGCAGACAAATCTAATACAGGATTTACAAATCCGGCATATTCCGAGTTGCCGTTATCATCCATTTCAGCGCTAACAAAGTCATTCTCCCACTCCAATCCATTAGAATCGTCAGAGGCAGAAGCTGGATTACTTCCCATCTTCTTGCTGTTAAATTTCAGCGCCGCCCGGAGTATATCTTCTTCTGTTTTGGAGCGTTCTCTCATTGGTATCATTCTGTTCATGCCTGCAATTTAAGATACGTTTATGAGAAAGACATAATCTTGAGGGAGTACCTTTATGTTTGTGTTAGATCATGAGAAGAAACTCTGGTAATTTCACTCCTGAGCATCACTGTATTTTTTCTGGTGGTGGTGTTCGTATCAACCCCATAGTTTGCAGACAGTTTTGTCCCAAATGAACACAGCAGCCAGTGATGTTGTTTTACAGCGTTCTAAGACAGACAACATAGTTAAACAACTCGCTAGCGGTGTTTCTTTTATTTTAATATGTGCAGCCTGCTGCCCTATATGTAAAATGCACGTAAATATTAGATGATTTTGCCATAGTAGATGATTGTGCCATTTCCAGAAAAGCTAAATGTCTGGGGAATCCCATAATACTCCTGTAACTTACTGACCACAAGACCCTCAACCAGTCAAATGAACAAGATCATTTTGCATGCAGGTATGCCTGGGAAAGACTGAATCTTGTTCTCACCTGGTTTTCAATAATTATTTAGAAAGATATTACATTAAGCGAACACATAAAAGAGGGAGGACAACTCAATCTGTAAAAAAAGCAAAAGAATGCAATTTTCCCCATTTCTTAAGCATGGTGTAGAATACACGGTTCCCAGAACACTGTTGCTCCACTAATGCTAATTACTCTCAACGTAAAATCCATGGTACGTCAACACGCATGATCCTACTCTAGCTCCAGTTCTTCTAGAATGCTATTAGCTCTTGCACACACGAGCTAAAAAAAGATGCTAGGATTTCTGGGTAAGTCTGTGAAAGTTAAGTCTTTCAAAACAGGTTTCTGAACCAGATGTTTTCGTGCTCTTCACAGTGCTAAACAGATTGTCAAAACCTAGTCTATTAAAGCAAACAAAAAAAAAATGCACTATGCATTGGCTAAAAGAAATTCTACCTTATTGTAGGTGAGCTTTTCAAGAGTCAAGGTCTCAAAGTTTTGGATTAACTTTGAAACAAAGGTAAGAATTTTTGCAGATGTACTAACGAGAACAGAAAAGATCTCTAACAAACAGCAGCAGCAATTAGGATAGTGGGGATGCTCACCTGGAATGCAGACCTAAGTTTCCAGTAGAAGTTACAATAGAAATAATTAGGGTTTAAAGAAACAACACTTCCCAAAATACTTCACTCGGAGACTCCTGACCAACTTCCACATTTTAAGACAAAGAACAAGCTGTTCCTTCTGCTGCTGGCTCACAAGAGGGCAGCATTTCTTCACCGTTAGTTTTGTTGTGAGTTTACAAGTCAGTTCCACAAAATGCAGGAAGAGACATTTACTGAAGGATGCAAATAAATTAATCACTTATTGGACAATTAACCTATCAAAATAAGCAGTTTTCTAAGTAAAAATCATTTACAGTTTAACCATTACACACTTGAGAGAAATTCCATCAGAATTAAGTTTTAAATCACTTTCCCTTTTCGCAATGACAAATTTGCAATCAACATACTCAAAACTCTCAGCATTTTTAACTTGGAAGTTCAGAAAGAAACTGAACAGCAGAATTAATACCTTCTTCATCTTCCCACTCTAAATCTAATGAAGTGCTGTCATCATTTCCACTGGTCGATTTTGTTTTGGTCATTAAGTCACAACTGCTCTCTGTGTTGGGCGTCAGCACTGTAGCATCAGACGAAAGCCCTATATAAAAAAAAAAAGTATTTTTAATTCGTAAACATACTTGAATTTGAGGTTCAGTATGCAAAACTAAACTTTCAAAAGAAAGTTTTTATTGGGCTTTGTGGCCTTTAAACCTCAGGAACGTTTGAGCACTTCAAAGAATATACAGTAGCTTTTTAATAGTCAGCATCACTAAGATATTACAAGAGGACATTTAGCAATACTAATTAGAACTATAGAGGAATTAAGCTGTCAGCTCGATGTGTGTGAGGCATGCAAAAAAAAAAAAAAAAAGAGCCCCAAAAACCAGCCTTCCCCTTCCGAAACCCTAAACTACAGGCAGCATTTCCCAAGAATTACCATCAGTCCTCCAGCTTTTTCGTGACTATCACACACCATCATCAAAAAAACTTACGGATATACGCTTATAGGCAGCCAAATCCTCTCTTGTGCTTCATTAGAAAAAAATTAACCATTAGTATGGTTTTAATTATTTTTGCTAAGAAACGACTGAGAAGAGCTATATACACACATTTGTATCTTTAATACACAGTTAAGTTTTACAAGAGAAGTACACTGCATTGATGTTGCCTCCACAAAGATGGCTGGAAAGCCTCAGTAAAATAAAATCCATGCACAGAACTCATTCACTTACAGAACTGGTTTGCTTTTGAGAACTGGAATAGCTGTAGCACAAGTTGTATATGCTGTGTTTTTTTGAACGCTTGAAGCATCAGAGATTAGAAAGCAAAGTAAGTTTCTATCAGATTTTTTAATATAAATATATGTACATAAAAAATATACAAGCATACAGATCTAAATTGTGTTTATCTAGAATAAGAAATAGTATTCTGTGCTCCTCAGTCGCTTAACATTTAAAGACACGCGTAAGAAAAAGACGACTTACTACTACTTCGAAAAGCTTCATACTGGAATTTTGTATTTCTTAAGAAAGAATCAAGATCATCTTCTGCCACAGAGCTGCAAGAACAACGCACGTATTGTTTTTAGCTTTATAAACCTCTAAGGATGCCACAGAAGATATGTTAATCCCTCGTTTCTACAATCTGGTTAGTTCCTACTCATGCCATAAATCCTCAGTTTTCACAGTTCCTTTTCTAACTGTACTTCCCTAAAGGAAATTCCCTCCTATTCCCCCTTCTCTTCAAATCAAAAATACGCGTTTTAGAGTTTTTTTCTAAACTCAAATACTGTTCCACAGTAAATTTCTTTGGGGTTTGTTTTTTTTTTTTTTGCAGGGTTCCCCACCCACCTCCCAACACCAAATACACAAGGTGGGAGTGAAGAGAATTAAGTTAATAATATTAATGAACAAACAGGTGGAAGTAGGTTCAATTTTGTATGCATCAGTCTAATAACTACAGTGAAAATAAGAATGAATGCAATCTACCCTCCAATTCTGCACATTAATGGTAACCTGTTTGTGTTCAATAACTATTCCATACGAAGGAAACTGCAATCAATGAAAGTAACTCTGACTTAGAAATGCTGCGCATGTGAGGTTTGAGAAATATGTGGATTTTTCTTTTTTTTTGTGAGAGGCGATGAGGAACAGGAGTGAAATCAGTCATGGTTCTCAATTATCATTAATAAAATTTTATATCTTACCTCTGATATTCTCCATTATTAACAGCATGCGCTCGCTGTGTTATCCTTTGCTGTCTATGTTGCTATCGAAAGAAGTAAATTGTTGAAAAAGCTGAATGCAATCACTCGGAGTAATATACTCAATAGATTAAGCATTCCTTTAATTGTGACATTAGAAGGAGTATTGTCTTGGTCCTTGGAGCGGCCTAAGTACAACTCGGGAAAAGACTGACCTTCATT
The DNA here is from genome assembly GCA_947846985.1 of Fratercula arctica. NCBI lineage: Eukaryota > Metazoa > Chordata > Aves > Charadriiformes > Alcidae > Fratercula > Fratercula arctica. The sequence continues at coordinate 3,342,787 of CANTUZ010000004.1, forward strand.
CAAATAAAGATCAAATTTTATAATACTGAAGGGAACGTGACATGCAAGTAGTATTGTTTTCATCTCAGAAATCTCTCAATTTAAAAGAAGGTATCAAAATTTTAACCTATTTCATACACCAAAAAAGGAAAAGTGCATCTATTCGTCTGGAAACACGTGAACACCATTCACGATGGCATCTGTCCTCTTCTCTATTGTCTTCTTTTCTTAAGCCCCTGGTATTTTCAGCACACAGCTAACCCCTGGGTTACACTTGATTTGTTTTGCTCTGTGCGCGAGAACAGTCAGCCTACCACCTAAAAAGAAAGATTTCCTACAAGCCCTTCTATCCCTGTACAAAGCAGTACTGCTACCTCCTTTGGATGTCTGTATCAGCACTAAGTGCTTCATTTATATTAATAAAAGCTTTGTTGCTTTGCTAGGCCAAAACTATTAATACCTCTACACCCTTGAGATAGAAGAGTCTTTCTTGGTATCACTAGGCAAAACCAGAATGAAAAATGCAAGACAAGCCATAAATGCATTTATATTTTAGTTTTAAGAGGAACGACAGATGTCATGGACGTAGGGTTCTGCTTAAGTTTTAGGGTTTAAACAACCTAAGTTGTCTCGAGTTTCTTTTCCCTGCCTTGAAAAAAAAAAAAAGAGCATAAAAACTAGGCACATCAACTATGTGATTAGAGGTAAATCAGTTATGAAGCAGTAATTGTTCACTAATTATAACAAAGATTAAGATAAAAATAAACAAGCTAGTCTTACAGACAAGTCTAATCTATCTAGCTACTGTATTTTCTGAAAAATCTATTCTCAGCCTTAAAAGATCTATCCCTGCAAAAGAAAAGCAGGGGTAAATAAACCAGAATTTTTCATGTCAAGTTTAACTTCTAAGAATTGCTCTTCACTGGGTAAATAGTCTTGTGTGATAAGTGCATTGGATCAGCTAGTATTTTTCAGTCCCAAAGGATGATGGATTTGTTCGCTTTGGCATGCTTTACATCTCGGGTATTTAATAAAGTATCAGAACAGGCAGATTGAAACCAGTAAGGAAATGGGAAGTGTAAAAGAAGTAACGATATCACATAATGTTGGTTATAGGTGAGAAGACTGAAGTATGCAGGGAGAAAGACACAAGAATTCGGCACCAACATAGTTAACAAGTCTGTAAAAGTCAATTACTGACATATGCAAAAACTGTCTTTTAAGATTCATATACCCACATAATATCCAATTTAAATTATCTACCCATTTTGTCAGGTCACATACAAATATCTAGCACTGTATGTTCCAGGACATATTAAAATTCTCCGCTGTTCCAAACCCTGACATTTAGTAGGGCAACATCAGCAAGCCAAATTAAGTTTTAAAAGGATGCCATACATCCAATGAAAAACCTATTTTCTCACTGAGAAGACTTCTGCCCACAAACAGCAAAGAGATGAGTTACGTATTCAAAAATGGCTTCTACATTATTTAGAAAGGTTAAATGCTTGATGCATATCTACACAAAAACGCTTCCTTAGAGATCCTTATAATCCCTATGGGTTTTGGGGGGGTGGTTGTTTGTAAAGGAGATAAGTGGTACTAATTTCCAGAGGAGGAAATTAAAATCTCTATAATGCATTCTATCTTAGGTCCTGACTAAAAGAGGTGCATATTAAAAATACTGAAAGACAAGAAAAGTATAATTTCTTGCACAGAACTTCTACAAAAAACAGTTGAAGCCATAAAACAATCCACTTTGGCTGACTTTATATAGACCAAAAGTGCAAAAAAAAAAAAAAGGGAGGCATAAAAAGGTCAAAGAATTAACCTTTCCATACCAAATGACAAGAGGATAGAAAGAGAAATGTGAAATGAGACCTATGTTTAGCAGCATAAATATTAGATGAACACTCAGTCATCGCTACCAGTCTGGAAATAGCAATTTTCAATTCACTGTCTTTTGAATATAGACATTACTGTAGTTTCAGACTTTTCCATTAGTCTAAAACTGTACTGTTGAAAACTTAATTCTAATTCAACACATACCTAGTGGACTGTTTCCTCAAAAACACTACAAAACTGGAGCCATATACATTACAGACAAACAGACAGCAAAAAGTGAAAATGTTCTTTTTAACATACACATTTCTGGCAACCTGCAATTTCTTCGAGAACACATACTTTAATAGCTTATTAAGATGGCAAAGATATTAAACGCAGTGATAATATGTAACTCTTTGAACTGCAACATGAAAACCATCGGTAATAAATGCTATCAGGATACAGAACAGCATCTGTTTTCAAGAGAGCAGGAAAACATAACGTGGCTTTTGTTTTGCTTGACCAAGCTCCAAAAGCTAAGGCACCAGCCATCTGAAAGTAGGCACAGACATATTAAATAAATAAAGACTACTGTTAAGTCATTACTGGACTTTGGCTATTACACATAGAAACCACGAGATGATAGAACAATTCAGGTTGGAAGGGACCTCAGGAGGTCATCTATAGTCCAACCTCAGGCTCAAAGCAGGGTTAACAGTAAATTCAGACAACTTGGAAACACGTGTCTTCACATTAACACAAACCACAGAGATAAGGAACAATTAAATGCACAGATACATAAAGTATATTTTACAGGTCTAAAGGATGCCATAATGCGTGCTTAATTTCAGGGGTTTTTACTAGAAAACCATCACAGGTCACTTTACACAGATCAGTATCTTCTATATAATATAAGGAGTCCATTAAGCTAATTATAGATTAAAATCATACATCTCTCATTCAAAATCTATACTCAGCGTCATAAGCTGTTTCAAACAATTCTGATCGTTTTCAGCTGTTCCAGTCAGCCGTACTTCCAAATCGTGTATTTCTTTCTCTACTTGAATTTACAAGCCAAAGCAATTTCCTCATTATGTTTCCTGAGATGTAAAGGATATTAAGAAAGTCTGCACACAAAGAAACAGAACAGAAGCTCTGATATATATTGGGGTCTTTTTCCCCTCACCTCCAAGAGCTTTTTCTGCTTTGCTGCCCTGGCTGCTTCACGTTGTGCAGCATATAAAGCCTCCTCTTCTAGTCTTAACTTCTCCTCTTGTAAGGCTAACTGTATATGAACAAAATAGTAATGGTTAACAAAAGCAGAACCTATCTATCTTCCTATGAATAAAGCCATAATTTCAGTAAAACAAAAGAAGAGCTACTAGAAAATAAAAATAAAATAAAATTGGCTATAGCTAAAACATTTTTTCTTCATTAACTGAATCTAACAGCTTCCCCCCCCCCCCAAACATCCCAAGAAATGTAGCTAACTAAACATTAGCCTACTGAATAAACATCATTACTAGTGAATTGCTGTAAATGCATGTTGTATTATATTATGAATTGTATTTTATTATGCACTGCGAAAGACTTAAGTCCTTTCAGTTGCTTATTTCATTGGTACTTTATTAAAATTCATTCTCAATTCCTATGTCGTGTTCCACATTATATTCCATTAATTGCTGCAACATACTAAAACAGAATGACAAATTACACATTTTTTCCTCCTTAAGAAAAGCTCTGGAAAAAACTGAGCACAAGAAAAGTTGCCTTTCATTTTGCCTTTCATTTAAAAAATAAAACATCACCAAACCAAAACCAACTGATTAACGAAACCCAATTGTTTCGTTCACGCAAATGGAATCTCCTTGTGTTCATGGTTGATCTTAACTACTTCAAAAGAAACGCTATCCACACCATACTAGTCATCGTAACTGCTTACCTCTGACTGAAGTTTGATATCAACAACTCTTTGCTTTTCAGCAATGGAGTCATAATGTCTGTCTTTCAAGTCAGCAATTTCTTCCTCTGTCAGAGGTCTAAAAGCACGGGAGAAACACAAAAAGACTCCATCTATTATTTACGCATGAGAACCCTAAGTTGCACTTAAACATATCCACATAGTCTTCCTCAACTGGTCCTGTAATGCAAATTCAAAAAGCTGTGCTTTTGGCCTGCTCCTCCTGAGAACACAGTTACGAAGTTCCCATTTACACAGGACGATGCTCTCTTGCCTTACTCTTACAAAGCATTTTTTGTATCTTTATAGAAAGCATATTTTCAAAACATTGTTTACTACTAGAACTACTGGAATAGTACGGTTAGTATCATTGTGGTGTAAATATCACTTTTTTTCTTACTTGTTTTGGCCCCCTAATTGTAAATTATTCTCCTTTCAGCTGTTGCCTGCTTTATGTCTACTTTTATGTATCTAACAAAAAAGACCTCAAAAGCATTATTATAATTATAAGGTTTGCTATATCGCTTCTTTGGGACCACTGACAGGGAACAGCATTTTGGAAACAATCAAACTTAAATAATACAAAATGCCTAGAATTAGACAACCAAAGCACACACTTGGGCACCTTCTTATGTTTCCTATAGAGCCGTCGTCTAAGTTTCTACTGCCTATGTAAATATTAGCACTAACACCTGTGTAACTTTAAATGCAGACCCTGGGAACAAGAATAAAGATTCTCTTTGCAACATACTGTTTTAACTGTCTTGTATAGTTTTTCCATGGTGCATCATCATCTAAGCTGTTTTAACATGGTTAAGCATTAAGGTTAGCTTGACATGTATTCTTTCCATGTATCTGACAACTAAAAAGATAGAAAGGGTGACAGAAACTCTGAAAAATGTCATAGTCACAATGGGAGAGCAGAGGGAAGGAGAGGTCCTTAATCTCAAAGTCCTACCTGTGACTGCTTCCTGGGCTTTCCCCCTGTTAAAAAAGAAATAAAAATAAATGTCTGACTTTGAGAATCCCATCAATCGATCAACTTTAATTGGGGAAAAAAAACAATACTACACCATAGTTTCTCCCATATATTGGTTGTACAGTTTGGGCGGGGGGGGGGAGGGGAGGTAATCTCCTGGTTTAATTCGGAATCTTGTTACGGAATCAACTGAAGTGGCTGATTAAAACAATAAGTACTTCCAACTGAAAATAAATATTCCAGTGGTATATTTGAGGAACCAAACTATCAGTCCTCATGTTTTTAAATACAGGGCAGGGTATTGAAAAAGCGGTGTGTGTCCCACCCATTATCAAGCTCTATTAAATTCGTAAGAGTGAAGTTTTAAGGCCAACTTCTATTTTTCTGAAGTACCGTTCAGACAGTTTACCCATAACTGTAAAGACAGAGCACTACCAAAACCTTCCTTCGCAAAGCAACCCAGGGCCATGGATGTTCTCAGATAGAGAGCATTTGCTGAGTCTTATACAAGAGTTACACCAGAAGCAAGTTCTCCTTCAAGGCTTCCCCCACTTTTTCTTATCTTCTTTCTGCCTTCCTATTGTCCAGTGCTCTCTTCCTGAACGGGTTACTACCCATACTCCTCCCAACCAGTCTTCTCTTCTCTTAGGTCTTCATCTCTCCCAAAGCGTTAAAAATTCATTCCTACTGCAAGTAAAACTCAAAGTCAAAAAACCCTGCAATTTAAGTCTACAACATAGCATGAAGTGGGAGGAAGATACAGATCTTGGAACCATTTTTAAGGGCCATACTAGCGGGTTTCACATTACGATCCAGGTACCTACCTCATCGCTTTCCACTAGGTTCTCAAACTGCAGGGAAAAAGAAGTAAATGATCTTTACAATTCAATAGAACAAGTCATTAAACACATACAGTAAATATGATTATATATTTAATTTGTATTGTAAAAACACTACTCCATCAATAACAGTGGGACTGTAATACCATTTGCAGAAGCCCCTACTTTCAGAGAAAGTATTACTTTTGGAGTGGGACCTCTCTTCTTACCAGTGTTTCTTTTCCTAAATGATACATTCTCCTAAAAGGAGAAGAATTAGCACTAAAAAACATTCATGTACTTCGCTACGACTTATGTGAGGGCCCTGACAAAAATGAAGTCTCATTAGCTTGTAAGATGGCTGATAATTCTGTGTAACTGAAGCATTATGATCCAAGCAGTAGGAATGGTATGGCTCTGACATACACCAAAGCACCCACTCAATTTAAAAATGTACAAGATATAAGGGGTATAGTGCATGTAACCTCTACCTTGCGTGGCAACTGTGATGCTTACCAAAAAGTATTTGAAGACGCATTTAATTTACAGAAAACAGAGTTAGTTTCTACCCAGAATTCTAAAAACAAACCAGCAACAACCACCCCCCTCCCAGCTTTGCACGTAAGAAACAAAGTCAATAAAGGCACTGTAACGATTAATGATAGCAAACCAAAAAAAGCTGGAACCGGGCAAGAACACACAAACTCATCCATCAGAAGTTCAAATATCACGTAAAAACAAGGCAAATAGAAATTCTCCACACTATTCTCAGTAGAGTGATCCCACCTGTAGTCATACATCAAACATAGAGGCCAGTACCTACAGCAAGGCTCCTTATTGACCTGTATACTGACTAAATGCTGTAAGCAGACTATGCATAACTATTTGGGAGGAAGACAGAACCTTCTTTTCCCCGTCATATTTCTGCTGCAGGAACACTCTCTCACAACTGGAAGTTGCATACTAAAACAGATTTCCCCCACCACATACCTTGGTCCCTTTTCTTGAAAGCCAAAGCAGTGATTACAGTTATTAATGTTATTCTCAGTAACGGGGGCAATCTGAAAGGTCTAGGACTTTTAGACCATGAGGAACACTCAGAAAAAGTAAACCAGGTTATTCTGAGAATCTCAACCTACACAAATTAACCTCACACTACCCTTGGCAAAAAGGGTGCTATTTGGTGGCCAAGGACCTCTAGTAGTGAACACAAAGTGGACTACAAGTGCAACTAACTATAAAGTAACCTCATCAGACGCCAGCTTTTTCTAGAATCAGATTAATGATCCTGCAATCAAGAACGTAATATCCTGCACTTACACAAGCACAAAAGAAAAATCACTCAACACAGCAGCGATGAAAGATGCAATTAGGCAGATTTTAGAATGCTCTGGTGCTGAGTATCAGATCACAACAGATACTTCTCTTCTTTCCAGATGACAGATTAAAATGATTTGATGTATCAATGTTCTGAGGTGCTAAAAGAATCTTGCCACCCATTGCAGCATCAATTTGGTCTGGAATAATCCAGAATATTTCAGTGTGCACAAACAGCAAAAAGCGTTAAAGGCATTGCTAGAATTCAGCTTTTTACACTTTTTTTTTTTTTAATCACTAGAAATATAAACTCTTACCTCTATAGTGAAGTGTTCTCCTGTTGAACATGTTCTAAAATACTTTGATCTGGAAAAATAAGTCTACAGTTACACTACAGAATAGTCTTCAATTCACAGCAGAAGGAAATCAAGCCCAATATTTTCAAAGAGCTTTTGAAATATGTTAAGTACGTAGAAAGTAAACATAAAATCCTCACGTATTAAGCACATTTACACATGCCAAACTCTGCATGGCTACCAGAATGGAAGGAGGCAAACGCATGTAAACATTTTTTATAGAATTGGAGAAAAGACAAACACCCTCAAGTGAGAAGAAATCAATTATGAGGATGCTGGACTTGACATTTACAGACATTTAGCTTGTTCTGCAATACACTCCTTCAATACATTTTTCTCAAAAATCATAATTGCAGGCAATTTCTGAAAACACTGTTGCTCTTCATGGCACTTAACTGTTTACTAGCATAGCACCTTGTACAACGTCAATGTTAAACAACACAGTTTATTTTGACAGCTTGGCACAGCTAGAAGGTTAAACTTCAGAGAAAAATGTCTACAAAGAGGTCAAGACAATACCTTTCAAGTACAAAAAAAATTATTCAGTCTCTGTAATTTTATACAGGGAATCAGTCTCCTCCTTGATTCTTGGACTATCCTAACACTGTCCTCTATAAAAAACAATAGAGTATTAAGTTACCTGAATACATTTTTACCCAGTGAAAGAGGTTTGGCTACCATCCAAGAGAACCTTCTAATGTACAGAGGTGCTTCAGTACAACATCCGTCTCATCAAACTATTTTAAAAACCAGAGTTTCCAGTCTGCAAGTGCTGACTGATACCAGGAATAAACCCAGGGCCTCAGGCATTTCTATACCTGTACAAAAGATCATTCTGTACTTACAACCAACACCTATGTCCACTATACTAAAAGCAACACACCAGCCAAAGCTTGAATTATTTGAATCATGTCATTTCATCTCCGTATTTTTCTTTGGAAGACAGGTAGGGCACATCTCCCCTGGCAATTTGCTGTGCAACCCACTTGACTGTAGAGTCCTGGTCAGCCTTCCCTTCTGTCCCATACTGTGCCTCACAGGGCATAGCTGCCCCTAAAGAACTGCTTCCAGGTGATTCGCTGCAATTAAACCAGAGGTGAAAGGCCACTTTAATTCATGCGTTACGTCGCAAGCACAATTAGGACACATGGCATGAAAACTTCAAGTAATTTCACTGCTACCCCTCCGTGTCACATTTTGGTGTGCAGCAACCCAATACTATTAAGACTAATGAAACTATTACAGGAAGTTGTTTCAGGATTATCTATGCTGTTAACAAAAGCATGATTCCAGTTGACAGCATCAGGCAGTAACTAAATTACGCTAAACTTTAGAAAGACACAAACTGCAAGAATTGAACACTGAGCCTACAGAAAACTAAGACAACGCAGTGCAAACTTACTAAATGTAATTACAAATAGACCAACAGCAATGACGCTTCAAGGGAGATCTACGCTTTCTGCTACCTGCTGAACAGGGCCTCGAAAACACAAGACCTAATTCTGTGGCAGAGTTTGAACCCTTAAATCCTAGAGCAGCTATGGAAGATTGAGGTCATGAGGGACAGCAATGGAAGATCCAGCAACTTCACCCCCCGTACATAACAACTTCAATTGAAATGAAATAGTAACCCATTAAAATGCTTATGGGTTTTATTATTCTCCTTTAAGCTCTACTGCGTCATTATTTTCTAAAACAGACTTGAGAAAAGTTTAATAAGTAGTAGAGAAAACAATTCAGTTAATTGGCCACAGGACCTACCTGCCAGATCAACCTTCAAAGATCTAAAGCTATTGCAGACAAACTTTTCAGCACTCCATACATATACATGCTGTATTCTCCTTTTATGCAAAGTCACGTTATCATCTTGTATTTAAAAAAAAAAAAAAAACAAACACACAACTTATACAGATTATGTGTGGAAAAGAGCCACTAAAAAAGAACATTTAATCTATTAAAACCAAGGCATGAGTTAAAATTACTTTTGTAATTTTGTTATTACTTTTTGTACTTGTGAGTAAAATAATCCCAATTAACTTGATAAACTACGGTACACTGTTAAAGAAGTAGACAAATCTGCATAATTTAGTAGCAATCTAAGAAAATTTATGACACAGTTTTGTTTCTAATACAATTCCCTGCCCCTCCCACCACACAAGAGGAGGAAAATACCTAAACTGCTCAACACTCCAAAACTGTTCTGTACACTACCAGCACACCCAGAAAATGAAGATGACGAGACATGTGGCAGCTACTTGGTGACCTTTTTTTCATAAACTGATCCCCGTATACAATACTCCTGGTTCAGGCCTCAAAATCCAATTCATATTTGCCATTCTAAAACCCAAGCAAGCAGTATACCAGTAGTTACATGAAAGGCACCAAAGCACACAATGAAGTCTGGCGACCAACGCAGTAACTTCAGCAACCGTCTGCTGAAAACCAATGGGAGACTATGAGACAGTGGGGCAGGAAGCTAACAAATGAAGCTTCATAAAGCAAAACATGCACCAAAATCAAGTACTAGAACAGATGACCCTCCGAACACCAGTGAACAGACAAAAGGGTAACAGAGTATTGCAAACATACAAGGGAAAAAAGAATACAAGGGGAAAAAAAAAAAAAACACAACAACATATAGGCAATAGTCACTTTAGACAAGAGGACGAGATAACCGTGTATATAGAATTTGCTGTTATAGCAAAGCCAATCTTGTGCCGATTTGGACTCCGTCCCCTACCCAGTGCTCATAAGTCAGTTAATAAGCCAGTTAAAAGCAGTCAGGGAGAAAAATAAAAGACCAAAGAGACCCCACAACCAAAGCAATAATTTAAAGGGTAAGTACACCTTGCCAGAAACTTATTGTCACTGCGCCTGACTGCTAAAAGGGAGTATTAGCCTATGAGAGGAGGCTCAGCAAAAAACACATGTGATCAAGTATTACCTGCTTTTCTAAGAGTATAGCACAAGAAACGGATACTTAAGCGCCAGCTGTTGAGGCATTTCAGATGTGCTCATACCCTCTGCTAGTGAGTACTAAGAATACAAGCAGGTATCCTCCACATACACACTGTCCTGGTCTTTCACCCATTTCTCTGAAAAGTATTCCTAAAAGGTCTTCAGGACAAGCAGAACATCAGACTCGCCTGCTAGAGCTGATGTGAAATAAGAGGTCATGAGTTTGCAACACATAAAATGCTCAGCGTAACTGCCTACAAAAACAATGGTAATACGTCAATCAAAAATAAGTGATACATCAGTATCAAATACTGGTAAATGTACAGAAGAAAACCAAGTTCTTGTACAGGCAATGTATCCTTCCCCTGTTTGTACACAGCTTTTCCATGAACTGGTTGTTGCAGAACAAAACACAGATTACATGTTTACGAGATATATGAAAGTTTATTCGGACTGCTCCTGATCTTCTGTAATAGTCACCCTTTATCTCAACTCAGTCTCAGCCTCTGACTCACAGAGAACACACATATTCCAGAAAATATGGGTTTTTTCCACCTTTGCACAAACACAGCGGCCTGCACAGATTTTGGCAACTGACCTGAAAAAACCTTTCTAAGCTGCCACTTCTGGAAAAAACAACCCTGGAACAGGGCTAAGGACTGTTCCCACAGTTACCTTAAGCCACCCCTGGACGTGTATGACCATCAACCGTGCAAACTGCACAAAGCCGAGCAACCTTTGGATGGCATTTCATCAGCTCCAGCTATCAAGGCAGATGCTACACAGGCATTTGCTTCCTCTCTCCCCTCTTCGATCTACCCACGCTGGTCGGGGAGAAGGGGACAGCCTGCGGCTCAGCTGTACCCACACCCTGCATAAGGCGACATGCATCCACCTCAGCTCCCCCCCGCACCCTACCTCAGCCCCTCCCAGGCCTGCCTCGCCTCAGCTCAGGTCCCCCCTGGCCCGCCTCGCCTCGCCTCAGCTCCCCCCCGGACCCCACCTCAGCCCCCCGGGCCTGCCTCGCCTCAGCTCCCCCCGGACCCCACCTCAGCCCGCAGGCCCGCCTCGCCTCAGCTCCCCCCCGAACCCCACTTCAGCCCCCCGGGCCTGCCTGCCTCACCTCAGCTCAGCCCCCCGGCTCGCCTCGCCTCAGCTGCCCCCCCGGACCCGCTTCGCCTCAGCTCACCTGCCCCGGACCCCACCTCAGTCCCCCGGCCCGCCTCGCCTCAGCTCCCCCCCGGACCCCACCTCAGCCCGCTGGCCCACCTCGCCTCAGCTCCCCACGAACCCGCCTCACCTCAGCTCAGCCCCCCGGACCCCACCTCAGCCCGCCGGCCCGCCTCGCCTCAGCTGCCCACGAACCCGCCTCACCTCAGCTCAGCCCCCCGGCTCGCCTCGCCTCAGCTACTCCCCCAGACCCGCTTCGCCTCAGCTCCCCCCCGGACCCCACCTCAGCCCGCCGGCCCACCTCGCCTCAGCTCCCCACGAACCCGCCTCACCTCAGCTCAGCCCCCCGGACCCCACCTCAGCCCCCCGTCCCGCCTCGCCTCAGCTGCCCACGAACCCGCCTCACCTCAGCTCAGCCCCCCGGCTCGCCTCGCCTCAGCTACTCCCCCGGACCCGCTTCGCCTCAGCTCCCTCCCGGACCCCACCTCAGCCCGCCGGCCCGCCTCGCCTCAGCTGCCCACGAACCCGCCTCACCTCAGTTCAGCCCCCCAGCTCGCCTCAGCTGCCCCCCTGGACCCGCTTCGCCTCAGCTCACCTGCCCCGGACCCCACCTCAGCCCGCCGGCCCGCCTCGCCTCAGCTCCCCACGAACCCGCCTCACCTCAGCTCAGCCCCCCGGCTCGCCTCGCCTCAGCCCAGCTCCCCCGGCCCCCACCACAGCCCCCGGGAACCGCCGCGCCTCAGCTCCCCAAGAGCCCGCCTCACCTCAGCTCACCCCCAGACCCCGCCTCGCCTCAGCTCAGCCCCCCGCGTCGCCTGACTGACAAGAACCATCCGCCTCAGTGCCCCCCATCTCGGCTGCCTCTCCTCACCTCCCGCCGAAGAGAAGGGAAGGAAAAGGCGGAGCCGGGCGGACGCAGCACCTCCCCGCCCCGGGGAGGGGTAAGGGGTAGCCGCGATCCCCTGCTTACCCTCCGCCTCGCTGCAGCCGACCGGCTTCCTTCCGTAAAAAGAGCCCGCAGCACCACTGCGCCCAGCAGTTCCCCATCGCATCCTGATCAATGGCTCCTCCTTCCTTCAGGCAGGTTCAAACCGTCTCCACCATCAAGGGCCGCGACGGGACGAGAAAGGAAAACCGCTGACCCTAAGAAACAAAGGGCCGGGCGACAGGCGGAGGCTCCGCGCCGACACCAGCTTCATGGCCGCGGCCACTGCGCAGAGGCGGATGCCGCATGCCCCGAGAGCTGGCACCACCCCCGGCGGCAGCGGACCGCCCCTTCCCGGGCGCTGAAGAGATGGCGGCTGCCGGGCCCGCGCGGCCGCCCACCCTCCTCGCCGTTCCCGCGTCCGCCCGCCTCGGCCCGGCCACTTGCCTAAAATCGCCTAATTGAGCTTAAAAAAAACCCCACATCTTCTCAAACCTGGGAACTTTGAAGGCTCTTCTTCTCAAGGACCGTCGCCAAAGGTATTGATTTCCCTTCCAGGTGTGGCCTCGAGGGATGTAAGCGTGAGAGGGAGGTTGATGGAGGGTGTGGAGGTCCCGTCATCTGAAGGGGGGGGAAAAAGTGCGTTTAGAAAAAAATCAGGTGGTTTACAACAAAGCTGCTTCGGGAAGAAGGCGGGAACATCTCATGATCAGCTGTGTTACCAGCACTGCATGCCACAGGTGTGATTTTTATTTTTAATTTGTTTTATTCAAAGAATCATAGAATGGTTTGGGTTGGAAAGAAACTTAAAGCCTACCCAGTGCCACCCCCTGCCCTGGGCAGGGACACCTCCCACCAGCCCAGGTTGCTCCAAGCCCCGTCCAACCTGGCCTTGAACCCCTCCAGGGATGGGGCAGCCACAGCTTCTCTGGGCAACCTGGGCCAGGGGCTCACCCCCTTCACAGCAAAGAATTTCTTCCCAATATCTCATCTAAATCTCCCCTCTTTCAGTTTAAAACTGTTTCCCCTCGTCCCACGGCTCCCATCCCTGCTCCAGAGTCCCTCCCCAGCTTTCCTGGTGCCCCTTTAGGGACTGGAAGGGGCTGGAAGGTCTCCCCGGAGCCTTCTCTTCTGCAGGCTGAGCCCCCCCAGCTCTCTCAGCCTGTCCTCACAGCAGAGGGGCTCCAGCCCTTGCAGCATCTTTGTGGCCTCCTCTGGACTTTCTCCAACAGGTCCATGTCCTGATGTTGGGGGTCCCAGAGCTGGAGGCAGTACCCCCCTCCATTTTGTGCAATGAAGAGAAATAGGGTATATTGTGAAATCCTGCATCTTGGTATATGTTCGCTACAGCTTATATGCTGTATACGAATAAAAATTCCTTAATTAAACAAAGCCCACCATTGTCATTTCAGCCCTAAGAGGTCACTTGGGGCACCAGACAGCTTCATCCCTCTAAGTCGTTGGAGACTTCATTATCAAAAATAGTAAATAACGAGTTGTTTGTGTGACCCAACTAAAACACAACATCTAAACGACAGGGGCTATAATTTTTTGTCTTACTGAGGTTTAATTACAAGAACTGCAATGGATGATTCTGGCAGATACCACGATGTCTGAAAATTTCTGGCAAACAAAACAGAAAAACAAAATCAGAACTGACGCTGCGTTGACGTTCTCTAGATGAACATTGAAGACAAACACAATGTGGAAGGCACACAGCGCAGCCTCATGTTATTTGGTATAAAAAGCTAAATAATATATAAAAGAAATGCCATTGCCCCACATTCAAAGGATCCAGAATCCATGTTGACAGAAATTGTATCAGTGTCACTCAGCTCAGAATCCTGAAAATGTCTAATTTATACTACAGGTACTTAGAAAATGAAACTATCCAGTTATTCCTTAGTTTAGATACAGGGCTGTGTTCACTGTGAGACTACTAATTTAATTCTCAGAAAAAGAAAGCTCTTTTAGCTATTAACTTTAAAAACTCTTCTGCCCCTTTCTTGTTAACATGGGGGATGTCCTTTCCTGTGCGCACAGAAGATCAGAACAGCTCACGGTAGCCTGCGTTTAAAAGAAGAAAAATACTCCAGGTTTTCAAAGGCCAATATGAAGAAGCATCGCCAGTAATTACACTTTTGAGGAGAGGAATCCTGTTCAGGCCCCCTGTTGGCTATAGGCATCACATTACAAGAGGGTTTCTCTCTGTAAAAAAGGCTTTTTCTCAAATTATGAAGACTGAACTCGGTCAGTGCTATTCGGATACCAACAGGCTGTCAAATGTATGTGGAGCACAGGTACTGTGCTCAGGCTTGGCAAGATAGCACCCTCATTCCTCACCACCTTAATTTTCTCTGGCTTTAAATTATAGCACCAAACCAACTCACATCATCGTAAGTCAACAGTGACCTTATATATAATTTTTTTTTTATATATATATATATATATAAAAAGATCACTCAATAAACAACCCCCAAAGCAACCTATAGCCAGAAGAAATCATCATCGTCTTTGAGGTAGTTGCTGATGGTAAAAGCTGGCATTACTGACACAGCAGCAAGGCGTCTGGAATTAATAGAGATCCCATTGACACCGGGCACTGTCAGTAAGTGAGAAAAGCTGGTTCCCCGTATTGTTCGCTATGATTAAAAATAAAGTAGCATTGAAGAACCATCTGCACTGGCAAAGTGAGTTTTTGCAGTCTGCTGTGCAGGTGCGGTTGTGGTTTGTGCCTTTGGTTTAATGGAAAGTGGTGTCTCAGCGGTGGAAGAGTTAATTTGTTGCCAAGTTAGTGATCTATTAGCAGCGCTGAACAGATGCCAGGACCCAGAGAAGGCGCTTGCTACAATAATGGTGCGCAGTAGAAGGTGGGAGGAATATAATGAATTAATGCCAACTGAGCTCCGATTTGTTTTTTTCCTGGAAATGTGAGGTCATCCTTGAAAGGTGCATTACAGTGATTGCATGTAGAAAGGGAGGAGGAGGATGAAGGAGAAATAAAAACAAGAAGCAACAAATTACAGAAGGTGACGCGTACCGACATGACTCAGAAGAAATACGATAAAGGTTTCAGAAAGTCATATTGGAATATAGGATTGGAACTGGGAGACCTTTTTTTTTCTACAGCACCCTGGACTGTGCAATATGTGCACAAACGTAGGAGAGAAACATCTGGGAATTAATCAGTAAAAAAACAACAAGGGAAAGTGGCTCAGCCCTTGCTTGATGGCCAGGGTGTGACATTTTCCTAGCAGCTGGACGGAGCAGGAGTTTTGCAGCTTTGCAGTCCTTTGAACAGGCATGGCTGTCTCTGCTCCTTCCTTCCTGTTGCTTGCTCCTCTTAATTTTATTTTTTTCCCCACAACTCTTTAATACAGCACCTTTGTTTCGGGAATATTGGCACAGAATGTCTTTGTTTCTGTAGTTCTGGTTTCCGATTGCTTCCTCCTGCACGTGTCCTGCTGTGCCACTCATCTCCAGGGCAAGACAAGTCAACGGGAGCAAATAACATCACAGGCTGCATCATCAGTCGCTGTCTTCTTCGCTGGTGTGCGGGGGAAATTGCAAGTCTGTTGGATTAAGTCTCGATGGGTGAACACACACGTGTGCTCCAGCTTTGCTACATGGAATAGAATTCCCTATTGAAGGAAACACGTTACCTTCATGCCTGGTGTTAAGTTGCACATAGTATGTGCAGAAAGTGCCATGTTTTTAAAATAAAACACACAGCAAGGGCACCGATAGACATCCCTTTTAAATTATTCCACCTTTATCACTGCCACGTTCTTAGCAACATAAGCCACCTCGCAACAGCCACGCAGCTGCTCGGGCACAGAATATTCATTAAAAGAATTCGTAAGTTCTTTTTTTTTTAACTTGGCACTCTGCCCACCCCATGTTCTCATGCCAAGATTTGCTCAGTCATTTGTTGTTCATGTATCTTATGAGTTTTAAGAAAAGGAGCTCAAGGGAGAATGCTTTATAAGGCTTTTTTGCTCGTTATGAGCCAAGTGGATTTCCAGTGCTCTGAGGGTGGCTTTGTTAGGAAGGAATCGGGCACCTCTTGTGCCATTAACTCACAAATTGGTTTCCTGGACTGAGGGGACGGGGACGGGGAGGTCTTCAAGGCGAAAGGAAAGGAGGAAATTTTAGGAGCCGTGGGCTCCTGTTGGAATTCTTGTGGAGAAGCAGGTGACCCAGAAGGGAAATGCCCAGTAGGACCAAAGCGCTGCCCAAAAGGTCCTGCGGTGCAATCCTTCTCTTCTGTGCCCTCACTACGGCATACAAAACGTTTTACCCCTTCTTCTAATGAGAGTCCGCTCTTAAAGCTTTTAATTAATGAACATAGAGAAGGAATCTCGCGTAGCTGACACCCGTACCTTACTGTTTTGCCTTAGCTCCCCTCCCGGCCGGCCGCGCTGTACGGCTGTACGGCTCTTGCGACAGGTGGGCTCGTGCGGCGGCTGCGCCTTACGGCAGCCCGTTGCCCTGGTGACGGCGCGTCGGGCCCAGCTGCCGCCGCCCGCCGGTGAGGCCCCGCTCCCGTCAACCGGCCGCGGCCTAACGAGGCTTCCCCCGTCCCCGGCCTCCCGCCGCGGCCATGGAGAAGTACCAGGTGCTGGGCCTCGTCGGGGAAGGCAGCTACGGGGTGGTGACCAAGTGCAGGAACAAGGAGAGCGGGCAGATCGTCGCCGTCAAGAAGTTCCTGGAAAGCGAGGAGGACGCGGTGGTGAGGAAGATCGCCGTGAGGGAAATCAAGCTGCTGAAGGTGAGGGGAGGGGCGGCTGTGAGGGCAGCTGGCCTGCGTTTTCCAGCGAAGCCGGACCAAACGGGTGGCTTTTTGGTGGATTCGCTTTTAAATTCGTAGCTCCTTGTTCAGCTGGGAGATGTTTCTGTCGCAGTACAGCGCCCGCTGCACCGAGGTGGTTCGTGCAGGGCCTGACCTTTTTATTTGGAAGCTCCTGTGGTTATGATTCGAGTGACCTGCCTTGCTGTAGGCAAGGGGGGCAATGGAGCTCAGCACGGGTGTCCTCTGGGGAGGGAGAACAGCCTCTGCCGCGCTCCAGGGGCCTCCTTTCGGCCTATTTGCAATCCTGGTCAGACGTTTCAGTACTTTTCTGAAGGCAAAGGTCTCCTTCAAGCAGAATAGTAATCTTTCTGTCTGTGGTCTGAGTTTTTGCAGTGAAGGTGGTAGGTGTTTAGAATGATGGGTACGGGTGAGATGGACCTATAGAGAGTTGATGGGTCCTTGGGAGGAAGCTGCCTCTTGAGACTACTTAATAGTCTTCTAAAGAATGGTGTTTATCCAGTGAAGCTGTAGGATAGGTGTAAATTTAAGCCATTGGGTCAGTTTTGAAAGGGAAACACCTCTGACCACGATTTACAAAGTATGACTAACAAAGTCCAAACCAAAAGAGACATAATTGTGCCCTATTTGTATTTGCAGGAGCAGCCAAGCTGTAGCACATTCTTTTAGCCCCTAAGTTATAGCCATGCAGAGCTTCTTTTCCCTTTGGCTGGTGCTGTACTGGATTTGCCTGGCTAAATCTGATTTGATTAGAATCTAGTCTGTTTATGTGCTCTGTATTCAGCAGGGAAAGGTATGAGGAAGGGAGTCACGAGCTCTCTGTTGCCTCCCGGTGGTAGTTGTGTTCCCTTGTGTTGTGTACCAAATCGAGTACCTTGCAGCTGTGAATTTGCTGAAAACGAAAGAAATGCTCAACTTCTAAAACCTGCAGGTGAATGGTGACCTGGATGTGTGTCAGTTTGCCTAACCAGACTGGGTGCCGATGTTACCCGATACAGAAAAATGCTTCTCGGAAAGTTTTACTTTTATTTTATTAATGGCACTTCCCTGGCAGGCTTGTACTGCCAGCAAGAGGCTGGAGGAGGACAGGTATTGTGTTCCCTGAAACTTATCAATCAGTGGCTATCCACTAGGCTGAAGCCAGCTGGCATAATCTCCTTTGCTGTTTGAGTACGTGATTTGCCTGGTATCAGTTGTGGGTGCTTTATACTCACCTGAATGTCCAGTCGTACTTCAGCCTATTGGCTTCTTATCAGCAGTTTTATGTGGTGTAGCCTCATTGTGTGGATTGGTTTATTAAAGGTATTTCTCTTCATGGGCTATAGGTACTCTGTCTGGGAAAACACCCAGGAGCTTTAGATAAACAGGGTTTTGTGTGTGTGCTCTTCAGTGTTTTGTCAGACGGTCTTTCTGCTTCCTCTCTTGGCTTTGTTCTTCCTACAGAAGCTTTTACAAGTTCCTAAACTGTTTTTATTGCCAGGTTTTTCTGCTGCATTCCTTCATGAATAGGATGCCAAGGATGCAGAGTGGCGTTCTGTGCCAGGACATATATCTGTTCTGCTTGCTCTTTTGACCACCTTCAGCCCCTGTTTTTGCCACCATAGCCTCTAGCAGCAGTTGCAGCGTTTTCCTTCTTGCCGTGTCACACAGGTGGTGTGCACAGAAGAGTGCGTGTCCCTGTCATGTGCACATGTGGTAATTTTAAGCCTTGGGACGCGGGTGATGTGTCTGGTGAAGAAATGAAGGAAAGTCTTACTACAGTTGGAGTGCTTCTAGACTTTTCCTCTGATGTGGGGTGTTCTGGAGGTGGGAGTACATGCAAGCCTGCCTCCTCTCGGCTGCCATAAGTGTCTCTTCACAAGTCTGACAGACTATAGTCCCTGTGCTGTGAAGGAAAAAAAAAGTGATCTCTGCCATCACTGCAAGAGCTACAGACCCTTAGAGTTAGTAGAAATGCATGTGCTGGAGCTTGAGACGCAGCCAGCAGCTCCAAGCGTTGTCCCCTCGATTTCTTTTAAAGCAGATCTGTGTGAGTCTGGATTGTACCTGATCTGTTGACCATGCTCAGCTTAGTTACTGAGTCAAAGCACGTACCACCTCCCAGGTGTGTTGGGAATTAACTTGTTTTCCTGGGTTAGTGGGAACTTGGCAAGGGCAACGTTTCCATATATAGTTCAGTAAGTGTGGCCTCTCACAGTGAAAATAAAACTTCTGTTCTGGAGTTTGGGCAGAAATTTAATGGAGGCTGAAAACAGCAAAACCTCCTTGGGTCTCCTGTGCTGGGAAGAAATTATTCTTGAGAAAAGAGCTTTTTATCTAATTGACCTTTTTTTTTTTTTTTTAAATTTTTGCTTTTCAGACCTTCTAGGAAATCTAGGTCTTTGACAGACCCAGGTGCAGGTTGGCTGGCACTCCCTCTGCACTGGCAGAGCATTTTCGCTGCAGGTCCCTGTGCTCTGCAGAACTTTTGCATCTTCCTTGGATGCGATCCCTGGGCTAAGGTGCTGCCTTCAGGCAGCCTCCGATGGCATTTCCCTGCTGGGCTCCAAGCTAATAAATAACTGCGCATTATAGCGTGGTCTGTTTTGTTAAAGTGGTGTGTGATTAAACCAGTGTTACAAATGTGTAACGGATTGGAGGTGTATTCGTGGCTTGTCAGAATGTGGTGACAAAATAACTAGAAAATACAGCGGCTTTTTGGTTTTTTTTCCTCTTCATAAAAGTTGCATGTTTTTTTCTCTAAACTGTCTTCAGCTTCCCCCTCTGCATAATATTGGGGGAAAAAAATCTCTTCAAATCCTTGGCTTGTCAATTTTTTCTCTGAATCCACTAGACACCGTTTAATGGAAGCTGTTTAATTGATAACACCGTTATGGGTAAGAATGCTGAACTTTCCTTTTATCCATTCAGTGTGCTCGTATTCTGGCACATGTTAGTTACTGTAAACATGCATATGCTGACAGTGCCAACAGAAATGCTTTGGGTATGGTAGGAGCTTAAAAGAAAAGTCTTCTATCATCCTTTTTAGAAAAAAATAAAATACAGACACTGAGTAGCTGGTGGTGAACTGGCAGATGGGTAGAACAGAGAGGTATTACAACTGCTTTTGTTTTTCCTTTAAACGGGGACGTAAGAGCTTTTTAAAAAGAGGACCTAGAGAAAGCAGTGACAGAGAAGAAAAGTAAAATTTCTTGGAAACGTGAGAGAAAAGAGGGGAATCGCTTTGGGTTGTTGAGAGAGGCAAAAAATGTTCTTAAAACAAAGCATTGAGAACTGTCTTCAGCAATCCTTTGAATCCTGTCTGGAAGGGGTAGCTAGCGGTGCTCCTTGTGCTCTGCCCTGAGGGAGCAGACAGGGTAACACAGTGTTAATTGGTCGCCTTGTTAAGAATATCTCCTAAAGGAGTTTGAGTCACAGGTACAGGCCAGTGTTACAGGCTGCATATATTGTTGCTTGAGCAAATAAGCAAAACCAGAGAACTAGCAAGGAGTCTCTGCAGCTCAGCAGTCATGGCTAAATGTCCTGTTCTTCTTCTTGCAGTGGTCAGAGACATACTTGGCGGCACGCTGAACTTTCCAGTTCAAACCGTCCTGCTTTATCTTTCCTGCTTGGGGACCTCTGGGTTTTCCTTTGCCATGGCAAGGCTTCGTGGGAGATGCTGTTAGGTACCTGCGGTCTCTCACGTGTTAACCACACATTCCTCTGGAATTCTTTTTGGCTTCTTCAGGATTTCTCTCATGTAGAACATAAGCTTGCTCTAAAGCTTGTCAAGATCGTGGCAGGAGTTAGTGTCATCTCTTAGATGAGGAGAGAAGCAGAAGGCGTGAAATTTGCCAATAACAGAACAGTGTATTTTGAGCATCCCCAATAAGAAGAAACGTCCTTAGTGTTTTATTTATTTTTATGTTATAAAACCAGGTGTCTGCGTATATGAGGTGGTGGAAATCCTCCAGATAATGTTAAAAAAATAAAATAAACTTGGCAAAATAAAACCTATTCTAAAATATCAGCGAGCTGATTTTAAGAATAAATGAATGTGAGTGCCATGACAAGAAGAACGCTCCAGGGCAGCGCACTGGCTGGGTCGCAGCAAAAAGTGTCTGGTCACAATTTATCCATTATATGCTGTCAAGCTCTCACAAAATATTTCCTGTTTTATAACAGCAACTCAGGCATGAGAATCTCGTGAACCTGCTGGAAGTGTGCAAAAAGAAGAAACGGTGGTATCTGGTGTTTGAATTTGTGGATCACACGGTGCTTGATGACCTTGAGGCTTTTCCAAATGGCCTAGACTACAGCAGGGTTCGGAAATACTTGTTTCAGATTATGAGAGGAATAGCGTTTTGTCACAGTCATAACGTAAGTATGCACAAGAATTCAGCTCTGCGGTTAACCTTGAATGAATAGATACAGAAGCATATATTTTTGTTATATATTAGAACTTAGAGAAATAAAGCTTTGACTGACAAGGAAGAGGCAAAGCAGAAGGGACAGACTGAATTTCATACGAATTCAGAGCTTGATGTCAGCTAATCCGGTAGTCTGCCTCAGATGGATTTGTGAGGGTGTTTGAAAGGAAGGGTCCAGAAGTCCATGGGGATCCAATACTTGATCCACCTTATTGTAGGTTGGTTTATATTGCAGGGGGAGAGAGTCTCTCTCAAAAATTTGATTCTGGCAGCGCCTGTGTAAACATGTAGGCTTGCTTTTTCACTTCAGTGGTTTTAGGTTTTTGTTCTCAACTGATTTCTAACAGGTTTGCCAACTTAATCCTAGTTGTGTAACTATATATATAAACACACACATATTTATTTATTCATTTTTATGTTTGGGAAATTGTGTCTCTCATGAATCCCTAAAATACTCTTCACGTTTAACTGCAGGACATGCCCATGTGGTCAAAGGTCAAGGCCAGATTTTCAAGCATAATAAATTGTGCCTGTTAAAATACCTACAGTAAACACACCTGCATAGCAGATGTAGAGAGATACATAGAATAAATGCTTCTGTGTGCAAAAATTAGAGGTTCGGTGTTTACCTGTGCACTTGGGTCGGCACCCGTTCATTGCCTATGTGCATGTCATTGTCTTTTAGAGACTCTGTGTGTTTCTCATGCCTGCAAAAATGTATTTTTCTCCCAGGATGTGAGAAAGCTACTGTTTTTGGTGAGCCAGTCAATTTACTATGTAGAAAAGGGGAATTTATTTGTCTTGACTTGCTTTTTCTCTGTGCAGATAATACATCGGGATATTAAGCCAGAGAACATACTAGTTTCCCAGTCGGGAGTTGTAAAACTATGTGACTTTGGATTTGCTCGTACCTTAGCAGCTTCTGGGGAAGCTTACACAGACTATGTGGCAACCCGATGGTACAGAGCTCCAGAGCTGCTGGTGGGAGATACCAAGTATGGCAAGTAAGACTGGCTTGTGAGGCTGCAGAAGGGTTGTAGGCTTGGGAGGAGTGTGGAGGGGGTTGCTCTGTGTTTTGGGGAGGCAGGGGACTATTGCTTGGCAAACAGGTTAAAGGGATGCTGCTCAGCGTTCCCTGCTTATTCGCTTGTAAAGGTTTAAGCCTTCCTTTTCTCTCTCCCACTCTGCGGCTAACTGCTGCCGGTGCTAGGAGAGGGCAAGGAGAGCCCTCAGCATTCCTCACCTGTTGTCTATAGGAGCTTTTCCGTTGCCAATGCTAGTACTGGAGGAGGCTATGATTAGACTTCCCTCCCATGCAGTTGGAGTCATGGAGGGAAGACAGAAAAGTCCCTCCAAACAATTCTAGACGGACATTTCAGGAGGGAGTGGGTGGGATGAATGATATTTTTTTCTAACTGGGATCCCCAGTGCTGCAAAACCAGGTCAGAACTTAAAGTGTTATTCACAGGACTGTTAGTACAATTGTGCAGATTTACATATGTCCCTGTATTACTTAAACTTAATTTTCAGTAAACGTGCCTGAAGAGCGGATGCCTGCACAAAGAGGAGCTGCTTACCGTTGTGCTCTCTAAAGTGCAAGATTCTACTGATGTGTTATATTAGTTTTTTTAAAGCATTGGGGTTTGGAACCTGATTTTACATCTGTCAGGCTTCTGCTAGCGTTTACCTGCTTCAAGAGCTGAATCCTTACCATTCAGCAGAGCACTTGTAAGCTTGAAAAACAGCTGTCCTGCTGTTTAGGGGGCAGAGATGCCCTCTGGGCCTGTAACCTGCTGAAGACGTGCTGTGCACTGGCCTGGCTCAGCCTTTAGGTCAAAGAGAGGAATGAAGCCACGCTGAGCTGGGGTGGTGTTTGTTTTTTTTTTTCCAGGGCTGTTGACGTGTGGGCTATTGGCGCTCTGATAACAGAAATGCTTACAGGAGAGCCCCTCTTCCCTGGAGATTCCGACATTGACCAACTCTACCATATCACCAAATGCCTGGGTAAGAAGAGCCTGTCGGGCTCCTAGTGCCTGCTTAGTAATGAAGGGGTCAAGTACATTTTGATGGGGGAAGTTGAGTGTGGGGAGAAAGGCTCTGGTGTGCGCTGAACTGTTTCTGAGAGCCTGTACTTTTAGTGCCTTTTACAAAGGAGGAGCTGCGAGCTTGTGGGTACAGCATCAGTTCCTGGCACACAAGTAGAAACAGAGCAACACTGATTGTAGCTCTTAAAGTAGTTCTGACACAGTATTTCAGCCTGTCAAATGTTTCACGGGACTGTTCTGTATTTCTTCCAAGTGGTTGCTTTGTTTGTGTGATTCCAGGTAATTTAATTCCAAGACACCAAGAGTTATTCTATAAAAATCCCCTCTTTGCTGGCATGAGGTTGCCTGAAGTGAAGGAGGCTGAATCTCTGGACAAACGCTATCCTAAGCTTTCTGCTGCAGTGCTAGATTTAGCCAAGGTAATTAACCAACCATTTACTATGAACGTTTCTCTGTTTACTTGTCCTTCACCTTCGGGAGCAGAATAAGAGCCTACACAAAGGGCTGGGGATGTTAAACTGGCATTCTCTCAGCTACCTATGCAACGAGTACTGCTTGGGTTGGAAGCTTAGTGAGGACTGCAAGGATACTGCAAGGATACAGCTACTGTCCTGGGTGACAGGGGAGACTAAGCCAGTCATCTCCAGAGCCAAAATCGTCACTGCATGTCCTCCAGGGAGGATTTATATCTCATGGTGCCCCACTGATCTAAGTTTTACAAGGAGATTTGAAAGGTGAAGAAGGGCTTGTGTGTTGGAAGCATCCGCTATACACCTCGTTGCATCAGTTGATACTTTGAAAGGTCTCCCAACAAGCTTCGTCCCTCATCCGGTAACGAAGTGGATGCTTTGTGGGTAATACATACTTGCTAGCAGAGCTGTGGATATAGTGTTTTCTGCCAAACCTCCCTCTGTCTGCTGGTGGAGGAACTGCAAGCAAGTAGGCTTGGATGGAATGGCATCCAAACATGTCCCATGCCCTTGGGTTTATGTATCTACTCTGTGGGAGTTAGGAAGCCTACAGCTTTATCATAGATTCTAAAGAATCCTTCCAGGGAGTGCTTTTGTGCTGCTTTTGACGCGGGAGTCTGGAGCACCTTTATGATGGGTAACTAAACAACCTGAAAACCACATAGTTGTATTTGAAATGCTTAATGATTCTGAAGCTTTAGTCAAAACAAACTGAAAACAAGGGAGGCTTACTGAGAGCGGAGTTATTTATTTTTATGACAGGTATTCCGTGTGCAGTGAATCTCTGTGCGCATCAGTGATTGGAATAGAAGCAGACAGCAAACCTTAAACTTTTTTGGTAGTGGTATCTCTTGGGCCCATCTCAATATAACAGGCCCTAGAAAGGGGAGTTTTGCAGCTTTTTCCCTGACTTCACTCAGAAATGCTAAAGCCTTTGTTTAATTTCTAATATATTTGCCTTCTGATGTTTCTGTTGACTTGACAGAAGTGTTTGCAGATCGATCCAGACAAAAGACCATCCTGTGCTGAACTCCTGCAGTGCGATTTATTTAACAAGGATGGATTTGCTGAAAGGTAAACGGTTCATTCCTTGCTCAAAGCAGGCTATCGTGAGAAGGAAGTTACACAGTTGTGCTTGAAGATTGCATGCCAGGTTTGCAGAGCTGACAGCCTCTAAATGTCTTGGGTTTTGTTTGGTTTTAGCCTTCCTGGAAATAGAACGGTTGAAAGGGAGCGCATTGCAGCAGCATGTTTGCCTCATTACCTTGTCATGACATTAATTCCTCAATGTGCGCGCCCAGTGTCACACCGTATTGGGTAGTGTAGTCTTGTGCCGTATTCGCCGTCTGCTTATACACCCGACTGGGATACAAATGCCTTTATTGCTGTAATGTGAAAAGCGTGTGCTTGTAAGATTTTGTTTATTTTAATGGATACATCATATTTGGCTTTATTGGTGTAATGTGAAAAGCATGTGCTTGTAAGATTTTGTTTATTTTAATGCATGCATCGTATTTGGCTGGCTTCTCAGTAGTTAAAAAGGCACGGTTTGCTTGATTACTTAAAAGGCTATAGGAGACTGGGCTGAACACCAACTGATGATGATATGGAGATTAACAGAAGCCCTTTTTTTTTTTCCCTTATACGGAATGTAGATTTGCTCAAGAGCTTAAATTAAAGATTCAGAAAGATGCCAGAGACCATCAGTTACAAAAAAAATCAAAAATCAGCAAAAGGGACAAAGATGATGTTTTAGAAGAAAGAAAAATCCTTGGTGTCCAGGTTGGTCTATCTTTGTTTTCCAAACCTGTTTGGGTTTTTTTTGATGTTTTAAAATTACTGTATAAGTGTGTGCAGCAGTTTAATTTCGTAGCAAGAATATAAGCATAGTCTCTTTCATTTTTTTAAAAAAAAAAAAGGCTGGGTAAGTGTGATTTGCCAGAAAAGCTCACCTTTGAAGGTTGCTGTGAGCCTAAACAGCGCTGGAGACCTTGTCGCCTGATTCAAGGCAGTACGTTAGGCCTGTGCCCCCATAGCTCTGAGACTCAGTGCAGTACAGCCAGCAGGCAGTTGTGTAGAAGTTCTGTGCCTTGATTTTAGCCGTTTGGCCCCTACAAGGTTGTTCTAGTGCTTGGCTCGGCAGTCTGCAGATGGCTATTTGGCCAGTCCCTTGCAGGTAAACTACATCATGATGCAGTTCCTGGCAAATAAGAAGCTAAGGGGAGAATCAATTAGGAAGTGTAACGCCTGTTGAATCAGGGAAACATGCTTGTATGCTGTTGTTTACCTGTGTTAAAGCCCTGTCTCTAAAATTACATATCTTGCTTTCAATCGGATACTAAGGAGTAGAGGCTTCAGAGTGACTTTGAGGGGATACTGGGCTCTTATTTCATTTCTTGGGAAGTGACACAGGATACAGCTGTTCTTCCTCCATAGTTTCCAATCCCATTCTAAAGTGACTTATTTACAGGGGGTGCTGGAACCCTGACAAGTCTCCTCCCATTTGATGGAAAACAGAAGTTTTCTACTAAAAACAGTTCCATCTCCATCAGATCCTTGCAGAATCATGCAAGTTTAGGCTCTGACTTTTTTTCCCACATGCGCTGCTCTAAGCTACTTTTTAAACATGACCGTAAGAGAAAGACAACGCTTATCTTCCCAAACAGGATTTCAGCATCGATTCGAAGAACAGAGATGTAAAGCTATTAAAGGCGAAGCGCTCTAAAGCTGATGCAGAGAAGGCAGACCGATCCTCCAACCTGAGCTCCCTGTATGACAGTGCAATCAACCCATTTAAAATAAGCCCTCACACCAGCCTAAAAGATTCCAGCAGCAGCTTGGACTGTGCCAAGAATGCAGGCATAGTTATCCCTCCCATCAACCAGAACCTTTCTCCCACTACGGTTGGGATGGGGCCTGTGGCTGGGAACCTTAATTACAGGTACGGGAGCAGAGCTAGAAGAGCTTGTATCCATCGTCCCTGTCACCAAGGAGCTGTAATGTCCCGAGAGAGGTGCAGGGTGATGGTGCGGGAAGGCGAGATGTGGGTTTGGGACAGGACACAGCTCGAAACAGCGTTTGGGTGAAGGATTAGGTGGATGAGAATTCCCAGCTTCACCTCGAGCAGCTGTGCCTGTCCGCACAGGCTCTCTGCGTTCGGCAAAGCGCTACTGGACAAGCAACAGTTTGCCAGCTGCTGTGACGCTGGCCTTTCTTTGACTCATGGCTTGTCCTTTGGGCCAAACTTCTCTGTTAACTGAGCTCACAAAGGATATTTTCCCCGTGAGCATTCTTTCTAAGCGTTTAATGACAGTGTTTCTGGGTGTCTTACGTTTGTTGTTTTTATATTCACCGTGTTACCCGAGTTAATACAAAGTTTGGTGCATTTTTGATTACAGAGTTGATGAAAAGAGTAAAAAATACTTGAACCCCTTTCTAAAGCAACGGAAGCATTCTCCAGCAGGCCATTACAGCGTAAGCTTGACGTCGGTAAGTCATCTGTCTTTCCCCCTTGGCAAAGCAAAAATAAATTCTGAACTCAAGCGTGTGTTTTATTGTCAAGAATCCCATCTGTTGCAGCCTTCACCCTAAGTCACAACTAGAAGTATTATTTCCTTTATCCCTTTTTCCATACAGTTGTGTTGTCTGTTATCCTTTGCTAATAGTTATCTTACATGAAACGTATTTTCTGTCCGAGGACAATTTTAAATGAGGGGAGCAGTCCAACACGGGATATCTGTGAGACTTTGGATATATCTGTGGCCTCCTGCCTGGCTGGCAAAAACAGACCATGTGTGCTAAGCAGGACTGAGGATTTGGATTTAACATGGTCAAGGCCTTATGTAGTCATGTCATAAATGCATTAAAAATTGATAATGAAAACAACTGAAATAGAAAGCTTTCCACTGCACTGACTACCTAGGCAGTATTCTTTCCATGCCAGCAGGAATGTTTGCCTTCGTGCAGAAAACTGATCTGAGCCATTCTCCCGGTGTTGTATTTTGTCTCTCTGAAAGCAGTCTCGCTTAGATGATTGGGTTGTTTTCACTGTGGCCGTTCGGTTGTTTTTAATGTATAAATAACACTTGAGCAGAATAGATCCCTTTACACAAGTTAGCGTCTTTTCTTTTATTCTTGTGCAAGTTCCAACTACAGCAGAACATTGCCGTCTTGCTCCGTTTTTAAGCCTGAAAATAGCTTTGTTTTTGGTTTTTCTATATTTCCATGAGCTGGTACTTAACGCCCTTGATTACAGGTCACTAATGAAAAAAACATCCTTCAGGCAAATAGGAAAAAATGGGAGTTCTCTAAGGCAGATGTGCGTTTGCCAGAACTAAATCATCTCCCTGAACTGAGAGGAGTGGAAGGTATGACCTTTGATGTCCTCTAAATAAAACCTGCATCCTAAATAAGTGACAGGAAGCAGCGTGCGTTAGAGCAGTCAGCTCTTGCTTTCTTAACGTGATATGCATCGGTTGTGTTTTGCAGGGTGGCATCCCAGATTTCTGAAAAAGGAAAATAAAACAGTTTCGGAGTCCCGTGTTCCCTCTCTTGCTGCTATCGACCTCCATACCCCAAGCCTGGCCTCACAGCAGGTAACAAAGCAATGAAGTAGTTTGTGCTGCTCTGTATTTGTTTGGTTCAGGACTTTCTGAACAGCGTGACCCACAAATTCCCAGTGTGTCTCTTAGCAGAGGCAGAACTTGCCTTGGTTTCGAAGTAAAAAGACCTGAGGCCGTATGCCGGGGGAAAAGAGAAGGGTCATGGATGAAACGTGGGGTTCTATTTGTCTCTCTGAGGTTAACCAGATAATAGATTCTTACTGCTAAGACAGACAACATGAATTGTTGCGAATTCAGCTGGCTGGATCAGGGTGAAAGTAAGCCTGATTTACTGGAGTTAAAGAGACCAGGAGGGACATTTGTTTTGAGGAGAACTGTTCTGGCTGTGTTAGATGTTGAGGGGCTGAGGACAGTACGGAGGGGGAAAGTGTAGGAGCCAGGCAGAGGGAGAGAAGGGGAAAACTAGCAAAAAAACCCAACTTGTAACGTTGAGGTGTTGTTTGGGAGTTAAGTAATTCCAGAGGCAGTCGCTTTGGCTACCTTGCTTCCAGTTGAGATTTGGCAGACCGTACCGGGGCAGGAAGCGTTTTTAAAGTCTCATCTGATCAAAGAACAGATTTGCTGAAGTTGCACATTGGCAACGTAGACGGCAATTTCCAATTGTTCTCTATTTATACTACACTTGGAAATTGACACTCTCTTTTCCCCCCCACCCCCCCTTCCCAATTTACAGCTGTCGGGGACCTTGATGCCCGATGCGTCAGAAGCCGGTTTCCCTAGAGTTGAGCACTAGCCTTATGGAGAAGATGACACCTGCCTGTAAAAGGTAAGCTTTAATTTCTGCAGCGTTGCCTTCTGGTGGCTTTAATTTCTGCTGTGTAGTCTTCTGGTATCTTTCAAATGGATAGTTTCATGAACACTTACCTAGTTGAGAGGTGCAGTGGGAAAATGTTTTTACACATTCTTGATGAGGACTTCTTGCTAGGACAGATTTCTTACGGAGGGCAGCACACACCTTTCTTCACAGGTACTGAAGCTGGCTGTAGAAGGTAAATCATTTTCCTAAGCTGAGGTGCTGGGCATTGGTGTTGGAAATTAAGCAGCTCATTAAGTTGGGGGTAGAGGAAGGCGATAGAATAACCGAAAGGGGAAAGTGGCTGCCTTCAGGGGAGGAGTGGAAAAACTGGGTTGTACGTACAGCACTGTCAAGTGCGTCACTGAAAATGGACTTAGTAACCATGTCATACAATCTAAATTTATTTAACGTAGCTGTCGATACCTGAGTGCTCTCCAAGCATGAGATAGGAGTCTGGAAGAGAAGGAGGCTTAGGAAAAGTCCTGGCCGTGTGGTTGGCTTGTAGGCTTAAGATCGAATTACTAAGTTTGAACTCTGCCACTCTATTTGCACTTTCAGTTAGCATTGTTTCTTATCATTCTAGATTGTTTTAAGCTGAGGCTTTTAAATGTGGTTTTAATAGTTTCTCATCTTGCCCGTTGAAAGACAGGCAGTTCTCTAAGTTGCTTTGTCTGAAAAAAAAAAACCCTCATAGAAAAAATTGTGTGATTTTGATTGTTGTTTTGCTTTTTTTTCTATTGGGGTATTGTTACCTCTTATTGCTCAGCATCTTCCAGGGAGTCTGCTGTACGTGTTGGAGTTTCTCTCAGCCTCTTGAAAGCGAGAAGTGCAATGCTCAGCTGAGGTTTTTCACTCTCACACTCATCCCTCTTTCCTCACTGAGGCTGGGCAGAAGGACTGCACCTTCCAGAGGGAGCCGAAGTTGGGGAGAATAAAGAGGGAAGGAGAC
Organism: Fratercula arctica; assembly: GCA_947846985.1. Lineage (NCBI taxonomy): Eukaryota > Metazoa > Chordata > Aves > Charadriiformes > Alcidae > Fratercula > Fratercula arctica. The sequence goes on from CANTUZ010000004.1 coordinate 3,373,174, forward strand.
AAGGTGCTCTGGAAGGGTGTTCAGACAGCCACGAGCATGTCATGGCAATACTGTTAACACGTAGGTGCAAACTGTGCATCTTAGTTTTTTTCTTTTGGGCTCTGGTGTTTCCTTTTTGAGGAGAGGGAGCAACCGCTGACTCTGAAGTCTCTGCACAAATGCTGCACATGCTCTTAATCTGTATGAGGGTATTTGGCACTCACATGCACGTGATGTGATGGCTTAATGCTACTAAGGAAAAAGAAGAAAAAACATTAGGATGGGAAGCAATCCTGGTAATAAATGTGGGAGGAAAAGAGACCTTACTAAAGTTGTCTTCTGTGAAGCACAGAGGTTTAAGCGCGCAGCTTTAGCAAGGTAAGGACATGTAATAAATCAGAATAAAGGAAGCATGTCATCAGGGAGTCCCTCAGTGGTTTTGTTAGCCTGTCTATAACATCATTCCGCTTTTCTCCTCTTGATGCAGGCGGCTGAAACAGTGGGAACAATCCGTCTGAGCATCCAGGTGCTGAAGCCGCAGGGTCTCTGCGGGAGAGAGGAGGATCCCTTTCTCTCTCGATAGCGCAGCGGATTGCCACGGGAAGCGGCTCGGGTCCCGTCCCAGGACAGAGCTCGCACTGCCATTGCTGCTGGATTTCTTGCATGCAAAACAGCTCCTGAAATACTGACTTTCCGGCCCAGGGCTGGGCCTTGTCCAAGGTTGCTCCGAGGGAAAAAAGCGGTTGTTGGTTGTGTGACAAGGGCAGAAGTTGGTTTGAAGGATTTGGAAGGAAGCTGGGCTTTCTTTTGTCAAACTGCTGCCCGCTTGAGGATTTTCTCTTTAAATGAATAGGGAAGAGAGTAGATAGCTGCTGAATTTGCCGTGTTTTGGTGGGCTACCTGATCTGAAAAGCACCTTTGCCTTGACATAAATGTCAGTGAAGAAAACGTTTGTGCAGGAAATACAACGTTTAAATGTGTGTATCTTCCCAGCTGTCCCTTTGAACCCCTCGCTAATGCTCAGCAGCATGTGTGACCTTGTGTTAGGTCCCTTTTCCCTCTGTGCTTTCGTCCCCCAGTCTTTGGGCGGTTGTCAGGTGTTTTAACTGGGCCTGTTGTCTGGCTGCGGTGGGTGAATTGTGGCTGCTGTTAGTGGCGAAGGAAGAATATGGGTGTAAAATACCGCGCCGTGGCCTGGGAAACGGCTTCCATGGGCACTGGGTAACTTAAGTCATCAGTCCTTTAGGTCCCCTGGGGGAATGGGACATGTAAGTGTGAAACTCGACAGTGGCTTGTGAGGAGAAAGAGATGGCATCGCTTTTATCATAGGGCTGTTGAGAAACCATTTTTGCTTAACTGCCCTCACGTTGGCTGTTCTATGGAGTCCCTGCGTTGCTCACAACTGTTTTCCGGCAGCTGGAGGCTGTCGTCACAGCTCATACCCCTGGACGGTGTATTTTGGAACTCATCTTTCCACAAAATATGTCCTTTCCCATGGATGTATCACGGCAGAATGCAGGATGTCATCGCGTTTAGAGCTTTGTGGCTATGCCGCGTGTTGACACATACGTTAAAATTTGTAAATAAAAGGATAATCAAATTCCAAATTTCTCGGTACTGGTGTGTGCTTACAAATGTAAGATGTGCTGACTGAAGTCTTCCCTGGCCTTGATGCTCATTTGTAGTGGTGGTATTACCTGCATTGAAAAATAAGATTTTTTTTAATCCGTTTTTATTTAACAGTTGATATATTTCTTGCAGCCATTTACAAGTGCAAGATCCCGACATCTCTCAGCAGCATCCGGACACCACGAGGCTGATGGTGCTCATCCAGTTTGCCCTTTACCTTCCCATTGCCAATTTTTTTCTTCGCTGCTAATGATGAACTGCTCCAGGTAGCCCAGTTGTACCTTCCCAGCTGGCCACAGCAGTCATTTAGCTAGCCATGAGCAAATGCAACCAAGTTATTTGCCTAAAATTGACCTACTGAGAATTCACTGGGGCGCAGGGGGATGGGGCAGCCCCCAGTTGGAACTGGGTGCCTCTCCCAGCGCTCAGCCTCCACGGCCGTGGGTCCTCATCCTGAAGCAGATAGTTTTCCTCCCAGAAAACATTCCCAGGCAACCTGTTTGCTGTCCGACTGCCTTCCCTACCCTGCATCGGACGGCCAAGAACTTCCGTTTTATTGTTGGGGGAGCAGGGGGGAAACCAAGGGTGGGGGCAGGGGGGGGAAGGTTTTACAGGAATGGAGGGGAAAGGAAGGTTTTGGGGGAGAGGGGGTAAAAATAGAAGGTCTTAGGGGAGAGGTGGGAAAAAGACGGTTTTGGGGGAGAGGGGGAAAGGGAAGGTTTTAGGGGAAGGGGGGGAAAACAAGGTTTTAGGGGAATGGGGGAGGGAGAAGGTTTTTTTTAGGGGAAAGGGAAGGTTTTAGGGGAACAAAGGGGAGAACGAAGGTTTTAGGGGAGAGGACGGAAAAAGGAAGGTTGGGGGGGAAAGATTTAGGGGAGGGGGGGGAAGGAAGGTTGGGGGGAAAGGAAAGGTTTAGGGGAGAGGATGGAAAAAGGAAGGTTGGGGGGAAAGGAAAGGTTTAGGGGAGAGGGGGGAAAAGGAAGGTTGGGGGGGAAAGGAAAGTTTTAGGGGAGAGGGGGGAAAAGGAAGACGTTAGGGGAATAGTGAAAAAGGATGACTGGGGGAAGGAAGGTTTTAGGGGTAGAGGGGAAAAAGGAAGGTGTTGGGGGGGTAAAAGGGAAGGGGTTAGGGAAGGGGGGGAAAAAGGGAAGGTTTTAGGGGGAAAGAAGGTTTTGGGGGAGGGGGGAAAAGGGAAGGCGTGCAGGGAAGGAAGGTTTTGGGGACATGGGGGAAAGAGGGAAGGTTTTGGTGGCAGGTGGGGGGGAAAGGAAGGTTTTAGGGGTAGGTGGTGGAAAAAATGAAGGTTTGAGGGGAGTGGGGTAAAAAAGGAAGGTTTTTTCGGGGGGGGAGGGAAAATTTTAGGGGAATGGGAGGAAAAGGAGGGTTGGGGGGGAAGAAAGGTTTGAGGGGGGAAGTTAAGTTTGGGGGAAGACAGAAGGAAAAAAGAAAGAAAAAAAATGAAGGTTTAAGGAGGGGATAAAAAAGGTTTTAGGCTGGGGGAGCTAATTTGGAAGCGCCGGCTGCTGGGGAGGCAGGGGCGGTACCGGCGGAAGCGGAAGCGATGGGCCGGAAGCGGAAGTTGAAGGGGCGGAAAGTGGAAGTGGCCACGGCGTCCGGGCAGGGCGGGGGCGGCGGCTATGGCGGCGGGCGGGGAGGAGGGTTGCGAGCACTACCGGCGGGGCTGCCTGCTGCGGGTGAGGCGGGGACGGGGTCTCCGGGGCAGGAGGAAGGATAAGCGGGGCCGTGCCTGAGGTGTGCGGTGCCTGAGGTGTGCCGTGCCGTGCCGTTCGCAGGCGCCGTGTTGCGGGAAGCTCTACGCCTGCCGGCTGTGCCACGATGGCGCCGAGGGGCACCGGTTGGACCGCTTCCGTGTGGCCGAGGTGCAGTGCACCCGCTGCCGCCACCTGCAGAAGGTGAGTCCGGGGAGGTAGGGGGTCTGGGGGCGCCGCCATTTTGGGGGCGCCGCCGCCATTTTGGGGGGAGGGGGGAGCCGGCGCCGCGATGTTGTGGGGGGGGCCCGGCTGTTAGCGCACCTAACGGCCGCTTCCCCGGTGCGGCGGCAGGCCCAGCAGCACTGCGAAGGCTGCCACAACCTCTTCGGGGAGTATTACTGCGACATCTGCCATCTCTTCGACCGCGACAAGAAGCAGTACCACTGCGCCGAGTGCGGGATCTGCAGGTGCGTGAGGGGCTGGTGGGGAAGGCGAGGGGGAACCGGCCTTGGCCTGACGCTTTTCTTCTCAGGATTGGGCCGAAGGAGGATTTTTTCCACTGTTCAAAGTGCAATTTGTGCCTAAGCTTGAGTCTGCGGGGAAAGCACAAGGTAAGAGTATACCGATTAACTCCATATGTTGAAAAAAACACCTTGAAAACAAAAGCTGATAGTGCCTTAGCTCTATCCAAGGCCATACAGACCAGCAGGTTCTCTTAAGTGCACCTAACAGCAACACGGAACGCTTCTGGGCTGGCTTAGCTGCCATTTGAAGCTATAGGAAATAAACATCTTGGTTTCCTTCTCTTTTAAAAGGAGCTGTTGATTGCAGCTCTGACGGCGTGTAAGTTTGAGCTCCTGTTCCTGCTGCAGTATAGGAAAAGCTAGGCTGCTTGCTGCTGTGGGAGTTGTGGGAGCCCTTTCCTTATGTGTATTTTCAAGCTGTTTGGTTTTTAATATGCTAAGGCACCTGTTAATTCTCAGAACTTCAAGCCTAAATGCAGTGATGTTTCATACATCTTTTCTTACCGTTCTAAAGGTATTTTAGAATTTAGAAAAAACCAGATATTTCTGCAGTAGAATAATTTTTGTTTGTTTGTTTTTGCAAAGTGTATTGAAAACGTCTCCAGGCAGGACTGTCCAATATGTTTGGAGGTGAGTTTCTTCTTTCCATCTCGTGGATTTGTGTGTGGCTGTGTTTTTGACTGTGTTTGAGTTAATTTTCTCATCTTTGGTCTGATACTTATCTCAAAACAGGATATTCACACATCTCGCGTTGGAGCTCATGTTCTGCCGTGTGGTCACCTTCTTCACAGGTAAAGCATTGCAGATACTTGAGAAAGGGGAGTAGCTGCTGCCTTGTGTGTGGCGTTTACTCAGCGGCGCTTAGGCCTGGTTAGTCTGTACCAGCTGCTTAGAGATGGTTTCTAAGGGATTCACGCAGTTGGGGACTGTCTGTGTTTCATCAGGAAATAATTTCTTTAGAAAGGTTGTTTTCTTTCCATGGTAAATGGTGGTGGTGGTGGAGGGACCTAGGTACTGTTCATTCTGAATTTTCCTGTGCTGAATTTCCTTCTGTTACTAGTTCAACTTCAATAAGCCCATAGAGAAGTCCCTCCTTAGTGCAGAAAGCAGTTGCAGATTTTAAGAGGTTGGTGGCAGCTCATCAGTTAAACTTTAGAGTCTTTCCTTAGACAGCCCCCCAAGACAATGGAGCGCTGTGTTGCACTACATAAACTGTCAGCTCTATTGGGAATTTAAAGGGATGTTATATGTAGCCCGGGATGCCTTTGGAGGAATAATTACCACCTTTCCCTTCCATTTTCCCTTTCTGTTTTTATCTTGTGTTACAGAGGCAGCTTTTTCTTACTCTGTTGGCTCTCTTGTTTCCACCCCCCTCCCCGTTGTCCTTATGTGGTCTTTGATGTAGGTCTCCACAGATCGAATCTTCCTTCAGCTCCTGTCCATCTTAAACTTACTTTGTGATGCATCACGCTATTTTTTTTTTTTAGCCAACTTTAACCATGCAGTCCTTTTCATAGTATTGACTCTATTCCCTCGTGTTAGGTTAGAAGACATTAGAATGGAGTCAGACATGCTTTGTCTCTGGATTTTTGCCGACGTACATGGTGATTTTGCTGGGAAGTTTTGTTCTCAGTTGGATTCAGGATGTTTTTTAACTTCTGATTTGGGAATAGCTGTGCGCCTTTTCCCTTCATTCAATCCAAATGTGTTACCAGCCAGTAATCACGTTCTTTTTACTGAACTTCTCATTGTACTTTCTTTTCAGAACATGTTACGAGGATATGCTAAAAGAGTAAGTATTTCTAAATATCTCTTCTCTTAATATTGTTGTAGTCCAGACAGATTACAACCAGGCGTCCCTGCCCACGGCAGGGGGGTTGGAACTAGATGATCTTTAGGGTCCCTTCCAACCCAAACCATTCTATGATTTTATGACACTTCAGGAGGTAAAGATCACGATGACAGTCCTGTACCTGATAACTTAAAGCCGACTCCTAAAGGGATAAGGGGCTTTTAATTTTGAGTTCTTTTTGCAAGAACTTTTTGATTCATGGTGTTCGTCTTTGACTGGTATGATACAAAGCTTGTCCTTTTGGGTGGCCTTGTTTCATGGCCTCACTCCATCTTCTGATTTAGGCTGCTTTTTTTTTTTTTTTTTTTGTTTACTTCCTTTCTGCCAGAGGTTACAGGTGTCCTTTGTGCATGCACTCGGCTTTAGATATGACAAGGTACTGGCGTCAGCTGGATGACGAAGTAGCGCAGACTCCTATGCCCACAGAGTATCAGAACATGATGGTGGAGGTAAGAGATGAGACTTGCGCCGATGTCTCTGGTTTGGGCAGAATGTGCCTTTACATTACTGGCAGTAGAGGGCACTAGGAAGTTGTCCTGCGTCAGATGTCAACCTGACGGTTAGGGAATGATGAAGAGATGTTGTGTGTAGGCTTACAGTATTCACCTACTGGGTTTCTAAACACACAAAAAAGCACTCGGGGAAAAAAAAACAATCCCAAAAGCACAACCTCTTAGTGTTGTTAGAGCACGCAGCAGAGAAATGGCTTGATCTGTGGAAGTATCTTGCTTTCTCCAGCAGTGTTTAGTGCTGTCACAGTGAAAAACAGGAACATAGGTTTTTTAACACCTTGGAGCTTCATGTTCCAAACTAAACGTGGGTTTTCCGCAAAAATACTCAGCTGTTGATTTGTGCAAGGCTGGCACACAGAGACAACTTCTGTTTTCTTTTTTCTTATCTTTGTGTTAACTCAGAACTGTGAAACCAGTTGCTGTTTGCGGGTAACGCTGAATTAAACAGCACTGGTCATTACTGTTGTAGTTGCATACGTTATGGTTTAGCCAACCCATCCTACCAACTCTTGGAGTCAGGATATTGGGGAAAAAAACTCTTTACTGCCCGTTTTGAGAAGAACCCCCGCTTGCCCAACTTCCACAGCAGAGTGGCCCATGTTGCTGTTAATCTGCGCTCGTTTTCACTTGAGGGTTTCTCTGGTGGTTTCTTAACATCAAGAGAAGAAGCCAAAGCTTGCCTGTCCCTGACTCAGGCGAGGAGTCATCTGGCCATGCTAAAAGTAAGTTCTCTGTGATGATACAGTGGGATCTGAGTAGTTACAAATGGAAAAGTTAAATCAGCCCTGCTGTCTTTAAAGGAAGATATTTTCTGCTTTGTCCCCTGATGCCAAACCGGTTCTGCGGTCGCTAAAAGCGTGGCTGTAGTCTATTGTTGAGTGTCCTGCTGATGCTGAAGCCCCTCTCTGTCTCTTTTCTGTGTGTGTAGATCCTTTGCAATGACTGCAATGCCCGGTCCACAGTGCAGTTCCATCTCCTAGGCATGAAATGCAAAAACTGTGAATCGTACAATACCGCCCAAGATGGAAAATGCCGGCTGCCTTTGGAGGAGCAGTGACCGAGATACCTGCTGCCTACGGCCGCGCGAGGAAGACTGCCATGGAAGAGGCTATCTATTTACAAAAAAAAATTTATTCAAAGTTATTACAACATGGGTGACATCGTTACAAGGTTTAATTAACACGGGTGCAAAGGAGTTTTGCTAATTGTGCCCCGTTCCCTAGTACCTGGGGCACAGAGCGGTCGGGCCCTTGGGGGACAGTCCCCCCGGTGAGCAGGGTGATGGTTTCCAGAGAGAACAGCATTCCTTTAAAAGAGCCGTTTACTAGTGGAATAACTAATGAGATGCAGAATGAGACATGATGAGCAGCTGATGCAGCAGAAGATGTATAGGGGCAGCTGAAGGTTGTGAGCGCGACGGGCGGTGGAGGTAGGGCTGTGCTGGCTGCAGCTGTTGGGGAAAATTGGTAGCTTTGAGAGCAGCCTTTTTACATAAAGCTGATGTCTGCAAAGTCTTACTTGGGTACCTTTTGTTCCTTTTAAATGACGTGTTTGTTCCAGGGCCTCGGAGCCATCGGTGCAAGCGGCTGGAGAGCGCGAGCTCACAGAAATTGCACCTCCCCTCGATTTGCGGGTGTGTGCAGCGTGCATACAGAATCCCCTCCAAAACAAGGCTGTCCTGCCCGCCTACGTGCGGTGAACGGCCTAAAAATCAAGCCTTCTCCCCAGCACACCCATCCAGCCTGCTGTCTCAGATTCCTTTGCCAGCCGCAGTCGTGGTTACACCCGTTTCTTCCTCATTTTGCGTTAGTCGCTTACACAGGCCGAGGTGTAGGGTTTTTAGACGCGTACGTAGCTTGACGTTTCAATGAAGCATGCGAAGTGAAGCACGTGCCGTTGTCTTGTCAGGACTGTCGTCGAATGGGGCTGAGCCCGAGGTGTTTGCTAAAGTAACAGCACTCGAGTAGTGCCAGGGACCAATTTTCTGTGGCTTTGGGGTTTTTTTTTTTGTTTGGTTGGGGTTTTTTTAATGATATCTGGAGAGAGGATGGAGGCGTGCTTTTTAAAACGTAAAAAAAATCCCAACAAACCTTCCCACCCTGCCTCGCGTAATACCCTGCCCCAGGTGTTTTGCAGCCTGAATCTTACAGACAGTTCTTAGTTTCAGAGGATTTCAGGACATGCAAATAGCGTTCGATAAGGAAATAAAATATGAAAATAAGCCCAGTTACTCTTCACCATACAACTGCTTGTTTTTAATGTGTTCTACCGTAAAACAGCTGCTTTTCTTCTTAATCTGGCAGTGCCCTTTATGTATGAAATACCAGGACTGGGACCATACCGTTACTGCAGTATCTTTTTTCTGAAGCACTTTTGTCACTGCTATAAGTAAACGTAAAATAACGTCTCTATTAAAATAAACAAATTGCGCTATGCCTGGTGTACTCTTCTTTTACGCACGTACTCCGGAAGTTCCCCGCCGAGTTTAAACTATGATTTAATGCTGAAAAACAAGGGTGAGATGCCTGAAGGTGCGGCCCATGTCACTCTCGTATGAAAATAGTGCTCTCAGCAGCCCCTCTATTTCCATGTTTCTGGAAACATGGGGTTGAACGAACTGTAAATGGGATGAAAATGTGATGTCAAATGAGGTCTCTGAGATGAATGTGAGGAATGTCGAGGTTTCTGTATTATTAAAGCAGCTACAGTCCTTCGCCCAAAGAAGAGGGGGAAAAAAAAATCCCTTGACCATGACACACACTCTTAGTTGACACCTGAGAAGCCTGTGGATGGCAAATCTGTGGTACGAGGTGAAACCAGAGCGGTTTGTGTCATTCTAGCAGCTTGCCCCAGTTTCTTCAAGTCCAGGTCTCTGCTCTCCCACCCCAAACCTGCCCCTCTGACCCATGGCACAAGGGAGGTGGGCGGCCATAGCTACGTGCATGGCCAAGCGCGTGCTTTGGATTGGGGCTGGCTTTCTCCTTTGTCTGTGGAGATGTGGAGGAGTCTTATGGTGGGGAACGGTGTGGTGGGACCAGGTGGGCTGCATCAGCTCAGCTGGAGCCCATTAAAAGCCTGGGGGCTGTGCTGGGGGGAGTGGGGTGTTTGGTGAGGGAGAAGGTAAGGCTTCTGTGCTTGGTTGTGCTGGAGCGTCTCCCTGCCTTTGGGGGTGTTTCTAGGGAAAGGTCCTTTTTGGAGATGTTGGGTTATGGGCTGCGCTGGGCATCAAGTGGCGGTTTCCCCCTGGGGGCTGCTGTTCAAATGAGGGAAGCTGGAGGGACTCTGTTGTCTTCAGAAGTTAAGAGTGTAGAAGGAGCGTGGCTTGGCTTCCTGGCTGTCTCCCCCAGCCTTGCACAAGTGGGGTTTGGGGTTGGACATCCAGGGGGACATCTCTCTGGAGGGACGTGGACTGGGGAAGGGGCTGGTTTGACTATGGGACTGTGAGTCCCTGCTGTGATGGGCCAGTTGAGGCGTTCCCTTACTCAAGATGGTGCTGACGTCTCTGCTTGACTTCAAACTCCCGTAGATGGTGAGAAGAACTCTCCTCTTGCTTCTGGATGATGCTTTTGGTTCCTCCATTGAAGGTGCCAGGAAGACTCCCTGCCGCTTTGGAGATCCCTCCAAATGTCTGCTGTCACCTGGTGGCTTCACTACCTTCCCTGGATGGAGAAGCTCCCAGGTAAGCCCTGAGGGCCAATGGGACTCGTATCAGCCTGGAGGAGTTGTCACCTCAGAGCTTTGTGGTCTCATAGGGACGTGCAGAGTATTTTTTTTAATTGGGAAGAAGCAGCAGCTCTGGGTGTGCAGGGGAATTTGGGTGCCCGGTGCCAGCAGAGCTCACCCCACCACCCATCACCACCTCTGCTGCTCCACTGGGTCTTGCTTGGAGGCTACTGCTGCCCAGACATCTAGAGCCCCATGGTGACTGCCAGCACCTTGGCATGGTGGGTTTGGCTGCCCAGAAGCAGGACAAAAAAAGGTTCAGGTGATGCCGCTTAGATGTTTTCAATGTGCTGTTCTTGCTTGAGTGTTACTGCTTGAGAAGTGACTTCCCTCTGCCTTTAAAAGGACAAGGCAGGGTTGAACGAACTGTAAATGGGATGAAAATGTGACGTCAAATGAGGTCTTTGAGATGAATGTGAGGAATGTCGGGTTTTCTGTATTATTAAAGCAGCTACAGTCCTTCTCCCAAAGAAGAGGGGAAAAAAAAAATCCCTTGACCATGACACACACTCTTAGTTGACACCTGAGAAGCCTGTTGATGGCAAATCTGGGTTAGACACAGTGGTGGCTGGAGAAGCAGAGGTGGCACGGAGCTGTGCCGAGGGCATACAGCAAAGCTAGGAAAAGGAACTAACTATAATCCCCTTCTTCTGTTAAAAAAGCCACCAGTGAACAGGTGCCAAGGAGAAGGTTGGGAAGCTCCGTCTAGTCCTCGTGGGCTCCAAAACTGGAGCAGGCTGTCTCTGCAGATGAGTGTGGCAGTGTCCCCGGCTAGGTGCTGAGTGCTCTGGGTTGATAGCAGAGGTGGCCCCACCTTCTGCAGCTCTGTAAGCAGATGACAAAATGCTTTTTCGGGTTCCTCACAAGCAAGTCTTGCGTGACACGGGGTTGTCATAGGTACTATCCGTGCTCCCTGTGTGGATGGGGCTCAAGCCTGGCTTCATCGGCACCTGGTGGCCTTCAGAAGGTGGTGAGATGTTGAGCGCGTCTGAAGTGCTGCTGGAGGTGGAGGACACGAGCAGTAACTTGCCTTTGATGCGTCTCTAAGGGTTTGTGCTGGCGGGTGGAGAAATGGAGACGGTGAGGTCCACACCATCTCCTCAGGAAGGGCTGGGCTTGCTCACCCTAACTGGGGGCGGCATCGCGCCCCCATCACCCATACTGGTGAGCCTTTGGGCAAGGAGGCCGTTATCCCGCCGGGTCCAATAAGACCTCATGGTTCTTTCTGGCAGGCCTCCTCCCTCCAAGAGGAGCACTGTGGCCACGGAAGCCTGAGCGCTGCCAGTGGTGGTGGGCCATGCAGGACACGAACCTCTTCAGCCAGCAGATGCTGCTGGGGGCAGCTAGAAGCAGCAATCCAGCCTTAATTAAAAAAAAAAAACATAACAAAAACAAAAAAAAAAAAAACAAACGCAACAACGAAAACCAGAGCAGGCAAATTGTCCCTGGGAGCAGCTGCTGGGGAGAAACAGATGCCAGCAACTTGTTCATTAACCGGATGAAATATATATTTAAAGAGAGATGCTATTCTGGGGCTGCTGCTGACGTGGTGGCCTTGCGAATGGCAGCGGGGACAACTAAGGGAGGAGTGGATCTGATGGGAATGAGGGACGTGGGGACGGTGGGCATTGCCGGGGAGCACAGGGGGACGGCACAGGCTTGTGGCTCGCCAAGGTCGAGGCTGAATTTCCGCGCATCTCCCAGCTATCCCTTCCAGAGCGCTCTGCTCATTACCGGCTAATTGTTTCCTGCTTGGGCGTCGTTGTTTTTCTTTTCTTTTTTTCTTTTTTCTTTTTTTTTTTTTTGTTTGTTTGTTTTGTTTTGTTTTTCCCTGCAAAAGTACTGTCGGTTCATTTCGCTGATAAATAACATCGTGGCGCAGCTGGGAAGCCAACTTTGGAAAACTCAGTCGCAAAGTAGCCTTTGACGGAGCAGCTAATTGTAAAACCGCGCGGGTCCAGTCCACAAGCAAGCGGATTTGATGCTAAATGGGAAGCTAATTTTATCCCCGCTGGAAATATTCCTGTTTGGGTTCCAACCACAAGAGGAGGCTGAAAGAAAACCCTTAGTTGAGCTGAGCTCCCTCCCCAGCTGGACTTTTGTGTCGTGTTGAGACGGGGGGGAAAAAGATCTTGGGGGGTGGCATCCAGCTGATTTTGACCTTTTGCTCTCCTGCTTTTGGAATTTGCCTCTGCAAAGTGATGGGGGGGGGGGTGTGGGGGGGTGCAGCTGGGGAACCCGATGCCACCAACTGGACCCGCTTGTACGGTGGCGTTTCAGCCTGGCAGCGGGCCCTTAGCTCCCTTTGCCAGGGAAATAAACGGCATTGCGCGGCGGAAAAAAACGGATGGCTTTCCGAGGTGGTAAAGATAAACGCGGGGGACGGAGACAGGCGAGGAGCTGTGGGATGGAAGGTGCTGCGCTGAGCTCTGCTGCCCTGTCCCCTGGAGATGCTGGTCCAAGGCCTGTAGAGCGGTGCGTGAGCGGTGCTGTTGGGCAAGGTGGGCTTCATTCCCATGTCCCTGGGGTTCAGTCCTGTCCTCCCAGTGACTGGCGCATCCGGGGATGCTGGTCCCCTGCGTCCTGGCCCCTCTGCATCGATGGAGCAGCAGGATCTGCTCAGCCTCTCCATGGTGGGGGGGCAGTTGTGGGGCGGTCAGACCTGTCTGCAGGGCAGGTTGTGGGGCAGGCGGACCCGTGGTGGCTCCGAGGGTGACCCGGTGCCTGCTGTCCATCCTTGCTGTGGGCTGGCATCGAGGGGGGAGACATGGCGTTGACCTTGGGGCGGGTACGGTGCCACCCGTCTCCATCCTTCCGTGAGTTTGGATGTGCCCGAGCAGCCGAGCGCTGCTGGGAGCGGGCAGGATGCTTGGATCGGAATGATGCGGTGGTCCTGGGATGAAGGCAACCTGCTGGCTTGGCCAGGGCTTGCCCGCTGGCTAAGGGAGCTGTTGCGAAGCCGTCCCTAACGCTGCAGGGCAGGGCAGGGAGCTCCCACCCTGCCACCCGACACGAAGCCTTGTCACCGGCGTAGGGCAAAATCGGGAGCGGATGGGATTATCGCTGCCTTGTGGGAAAAATGTGGTGTTCCAGCAGGCACAAGGGCCGCAGGCACAGACAAGGTCAGCGGAGCTATTCATAAAGCCTGCCCAAATATGCAAAACTCGGGAGAGGGACTCGTTAAGCCAATAAGCAGAACGATGCAGGACCGGGGGGCTCGGGAAGGCGCAAGGCGATGGATCGGGAGCCGTGGGGAAAGGGACTCCCCCCCAGTTTTGGGCTGGAAGGATGGGTTTAATGACTCTGGTGGTGTTCTTGGCTTGCTGGCAGAAAGCAGCTACGCGTGGGCTGGTGGCCTTGGGTCCAACGACATCATCTTGGGGGGCAAGTAGGGGTGTCCCATATGAAACCTCCTGTAGAGCCTCTCAAGCTGGCTGCGTGCCCGGGGACGGGGGTGTGGGTGCAAGGCTGGAGCTGGAGGGGTGCTGGGCCCGTACCCCAGCGCTGGCGGATGCTCGGCTGGTGGCAGGGGCTGCCAAACCCAGCCCTGAGCTCTACTGAAGCAGCAGCAGCAGCAGCGCGTGTTTTCGATCTGCGTCCCTGGGAGGGCTCGGGGAGAGGCAGGGAGAGCTCCTGGGTGGGAGAAGACCCTTCCCTGAAGCTGTGCAGGCTTAAACCCCCCTGTCCCGCAGCCGGACAACCCCGGCTTCCCCAGGGACAAGCCTGATGTCCTGCCCCTGCCCGGCTGCAGAGAAACCATCTGTTTTTCCTTTCCAACTGGAAGGAACGCGATTAGGGAAAGGCTCGTGGTGTGGTGCTATTTATAACTCGGAGGGCCAGCGGAGCATCTGTCTCTCCAGCTCCAAGCGGGGCTGGCTTAGCCCAGGGGTGTGCCGGCACCTCCGCGCTGGAAACGGGGTGGTTTCCTTGCTTTTTCTCCTTAATGGTCCCAGTTGGAGTTGGGGGGGAGTTTGCACGCGGCACTTGTAACTTGTTGCTTTATACTGTCATGAAATAGTTGCTCTCTGACCCCTGAGCCGATTCCCGTATCTTTTGCAAGGAGCTGGCTCCGGTCTGGGTGGCGGAGGCTGGAGCAGAGCCTGGGGGTGACCTTGGGGTGCTGGCCACCCCCCACTTCCCTCCTCTCGCCCGTCTCCTACGGCTTTTGGGGACAGGGGTCCCTCGGGGTTGTCGGGAGTTGCAAGCCCAGGTCCCTGCGCCACAGCTGCCGCCCGGCGGAGCAGATGGGACAGGGTGGGTGGACGAAGTCTGGGTGCTCTGTGGAAAAAAAACAACCTTTCTTAACCCGTGAAATAATTGCAAAACGGTGGATTAGCTGAAGACTTGTGAGAAGCGCTTAGGCCTTCAGCACTTAATTCTCTGGTTGTGCTTGCAAGTAGCTTTGTTGGCAAAATAGAGCAAGAAGTTCAACACCTGGAGCTCCTGGCTCTTCGTAGCTGCTGGCAGTGGCTTTTGGGAGCGGTGGAGGTGGCAGGATGGTGGGTGGGCTCCAGCACACCCTTGGGAGGTTGTTCACCCGAGGGGGAAGTCCCACCAGAGGCTGGTGGCTCCTGGTTGTGCCCCTTGACCCGGGCAGAGCTGCTGTTCGCTTGCCAAAGCTCAGACCTCCTCAGACCTGGGGCAATGGGGTGCAGAAGACTTCCCCTAGCTTGCTTTGGGCGCCTGAGGCTGCTCCTGGCTGAGAAATAAAATAAAGGGCTAAAAAAACCCAACGCACGGATCTTTCTATAGCATCCAGGAAGACAAGCGGGATGGGCTGAAGGCCAAGCGGTTTTACTGGCGGTAGTTGTGAGCCACAAGAGCTGAAGGAAAGGGCTTCCCTGTTGAGAAGTGACCTTTGAATAGGAGTGGCACCTGAAGATGACAGCAACCCAGCGCTAAACGAGCTACAGAAACTAATTCGGGGACGTTTGGTCCTCATGTTGCAGTATTTCCAGTGGGTTTTTGGTGGAAGTGACCGTTGTTGGAGGCTGGAGCTGTAGGAACATGCGGTGCAAAGACAAGGCGATGCCTTCAGCTCTGGACGGAGCTGCTGGGTGCTTAACGCGCCCTGCTCTCGCCGAGGGGGTAATTACTTCATCTAACGAGCATTATTGCTCCTGGAGGCTGCAGCCAAGAGCTATCTCTGCTAATAAGTCATTAATACTTACTCCATTAATACCACCAAGAGCCTGAGAAGACGACACATGGAGACATGTTGATGGGATATTAGCATCTTCCCAAACGAGCAGAACAAAAGCATGATTAGGGAGGGCAGAGGGAGCCTGGAAATGGGGATGAAAGCATCTCTCCGGTGAGGGCAAGGCAGGAGACCTGGAGAGGGATCACGTCATCTGCAGCGCTGCTGCCCGAAGGGCCGGGGGAATGGGATGTTCCGCACGGAGCTACGCGAGCTATTTTTGCTGTATAAATAAAATATCTCTGAGATGAGATTGAGCCAAAGGCAGGGGGGGCCGGGGGGGAGGAGGTGGGAAGCCTTTGGGAAAAATGGGCTTTTGCTATTTTCGTAAATAAGCCAAGCCGGTGGCAGAGAGTTTTCCTCATCTTTTTTTTTTTCAAAAGAGAAGAAAAAAAGAAAGTCTTTATTTTTATGGCGTATCCTGGATGGTTTTTTTCCCTTCTTCCCTGCCATAGTAGTGGGGGAAGACAGAAATCCCTGGGTGAGCTGGAGGGTCTGGGGTGGGAAGATGAGGGGAGTGTTTGCAGGCACCGCCTTGAACACAGTTCTGCCTTGGAGGGCATCATCCCCCATAATGAAGTGTTTTTTCCACTTGGCGAGCGCATCTGTTATTTTTCGGGCCGCCTTCGCGCCTTGGCCCTTGCTGGCACTCAGTGCCGTGGATAGAAACGCATCATCCGCGTCGCAGGCTGGATGCAGGAAAGCCCTTTGGTGCGGTCTCGGCGCCGGCTCCCTCTGCCCCACATCAGAACTGCCGGCACAGCATCCTTCCTCCAGCAGAACCCATCTCCTGGTACCCCTGGAGCCCCCACATCCAGCAGGCAGCCGAATTTGGCTGGGTGTTTGTGGGGCAGGCGGGATGGGATGGGGCTGTCCGGGTTCAGCGGAGGGGCCGGCGTGGCTTGGGGAGAGCTCCGGGCTTTCCGTGGGGTTAGTTGGAATAACTCCCACCTCTTTATTCTTCGCAGAGTGACGTGTTTACCATCCCCGCGGCGGTGCAGAGGGCTGACTCGCACCATCCTCCCGTGGGCAGAGTCCGGGCATCCCTGCATCCAGCTCGCCGTCCCCGCCTCCACCCTTGTGGCTTTTATCCGACGCCGTGTTTCACCCAGCGATACCTTGGAGCTTTTCCGGGCCGTATCGTGCGGTTCCCAGCCCTTCCCCAGCTGGTTTTGGCCCCGAGCTGGGAGCCTGGCTCAGCTTCGCTTACGCCTCTCATTTCCCAGAGGATGCTCTGAGTCGGGGGGTGGGGGGGGGTGGTACTGCTGCACAGAGCCGCTGTTTTCGGCTCAGCTTCCAAACTGTGCGGGTGAATGCGATGTATGTATTTACCATTTGCTGCTCGGAGTCGGTGGGTCACGTCCTCGCGCCTTCCTCTCCGCCCATAGCAGCGAGCGCCGTTAAAAAAGACAAGCCGTTTTGTAAAAAGCCCTTTTTCACCCAGTGGTGGGCTTGGGAGGCTTGACACTCGGGAGGTGGGGCGTCCATCCTCTCCTCTTTCACCTGACCTGTTTGGCGAGCGCTGTCGGGCAGAGGCTTTGCCTTGCTGCTTACACCACGGCACCAGGGATGCTTCCTGGTCCCAGGCTCTTGCGGGAAGCGAGGAATCTCTTTTCACCCCGGGATAGCCCCAAAAATACGTCCAGCCTCTTCCTTGTGTTGTAGGCAAGAGATATTAATCCATTTTTAAGCATCCAAGCGCAGGGTTGAGCAGGAAATTGAACTTTACATTCCAGCCTTGCGGCCCCGCAGCTCGGCGGCGCCGGGGACGAGGCGGTGTCTCCGGTTTTCGCCGCTGACGCAGAGACGAAGTGTGAATCTGCACCTGAAATTAGCCCGCGCTGATGAGAACTGGCTTAATTTCTCGGCCAAGCCTTCCTCCCAGAAACTCTCAGTGTCCTGCAGAAGGCGACACCCGATTTCTGTTCTCCTTGGTGAAAAAAAGAATTTATTCCCCTGGAGATTGTATTATTTTATTTTTTTTTTAAGTGAAGGTAATGGCGTTTCCTCTTCTTTTATTCCCTCACTTGCTTTAGCAGCAGCATTTGAGCAAAAAGTGAGTGATTTTTTTTTAAAAGTTTGGGGTCTTTTGGTTGTTTTTAATGCCTGCTTTTTGCTGTTACTGGACAATATTGAGCTGTAGCTCAGGATTACAGAGCAGTCCTACCGTAAATCTGGCCCCGTTATGTGCTCCCAGCCCCACCAGCTTCCCCACCTGGCTGGGGTTTGAAGGTGCAACAGCTGTTGGCGGCTTTATTCTCCGTTTCTACCCACTTTGAACCGAAAAAGAGCGAGGAACAGCTTAGCGGGTAGGCTTAGTGCCAGCAAATCCCGCACTGAAGTCTCGCTGTTGGGCCACCCGACCCGCGCTGATATAAAAAGGGAGGTGAAAGGATGGAAGGCTGAAGGGGCTGCAAAAGGCTCGGAAGGAAAAGGAAAATGCCGAACGATCACGTTTTCCTTTTGGGAAGCGGGGCTGGAGGAGATGCCCTCGTTTCTCCTGGCCTTTTCAGGTGGCTGTCGTGGTGCCGGCCGCCTTCATTACGCTGGCTTGATGGCAACCAGGAGGTGACGCATGTGTTGCGGGGAGCAATCACGCCAACGCTCCGAGCTTTGATGTTCCCCAGGACGCTTCTGCCAACGGCAGAGCCTGTTTCCCCGCCTGCGCCGCCCATTAACCCGAAGCAAACCAACGCTGGCGTTTCGGGTGAGGTGGCAGCTCCAGCCTCTCCCGTTTGCACCCCCATAGGGAACGGCGGCTTCTTCTTGCTTGCCCACCCCCCCCACCAGCAGCCGCGCGGCTTCTGCTTTAGCAAAGAGGTATTTTGGAGGACACCCCGATGAACCTCATGCAATAAAACAATCGCTAATTGAGAGCAGAGATATAAAACGCTGCGAACTGGTACATCTCTACCTATGCAGAGGTGCTGCTGCCTTGCCCAAAATCCCTCCAGAAATTCAATGGTGCCACCGTCTTGCCGAGGGTCTATGGGATGCGCCCAATCTACAACCTCTGGGGTGATGGTGACCAGCTCCGGGGGTTTGCTGGGATGCCCCAAACCTTTTCAGCATCGTTATTACGATGCCACACAGGTTGAGGGCTTTGCTTTTCGCTGCTGGGGGGTTTAGCCCGAGGCAGAAGTGGCCAAGCGAGGGGCTGCGGGCTGGGGTGAGCGTCCCCTCCCCAAACCAGCCCTGCTCTCAGCCACCCCCACCCCCACCCCCCAGCTTCGCACACTCGTAGCTCAACACAAAAATGGGGGATTAAGAAAACCACTTGGCTGTATTTTAGCGGCCAAGTTTTTCAAGGATTGAAAATAAAGCTGCGGAGCAAGCACCCACTGGCACCCCTCGGCCCAGGAGCGTGGGTGGTCACTGCACCTTCCCACGGGCTCCCTGGCTGTGTTTGGGGGGGGGGGGGAAACCCATGATTAAATGGAAAAAGAATGAGATGACAAGTTTCTACACAGAAGCACCTGCAGGAAAAGAAAGGGAGCAGTGATGGAGCAGCCCCGTAACATGGTCCCTGGTGAGGGAAGGGGAAGGGTTTCACAGTGGGGTGACGCAGGGAGGTGGTTTCGGAGGAAGGTGCACATGAAAGCACGGGGGACCCCTGCATGCTGCTGGCTCTGGCTCAGCAGCCCCCATGTACCCCCCCGCAAGGGGCAGCAGCGTTTCAAAGGAAGCCATGGCGCTGGCTGAGCCTCCGTCCTCTCCCTTTACCTCCCCCCATCCCTTCCCCTTGGGGAATTTGGGCTCCCTTGCCTCCAAACCAAGTGGCCAACGTGCCCCAGGACCCAGAGTTTCCTACACAAACGCCAAAATTCAGGTTTATTGTAGGCACTGCACACACGCACGCCCTCCGGTTGCCTGTCGTCCGCCGGACCCGCCGTCATCCTGCCCACAGCTCGGTGCCCGGCCGTCTCCCCAGCAGCGGATGCTCTGCTGCAGAAGCGCTTATAAATTAAGGATATTTTTTGTTTTTATTATTATTATTATTATTATTTTTTCCTCGTCCCTGCTAGGAGTCGTCGTAGAGAGGGTTGTTGTAGTTGCCCCAGGAGCCGTAGTCGTGGTCATCCAGAAGCCTGCCGTAGGAGGAGTGCCTGCCAGGGGAAAGCAAACCGCCCGCCGTTACCGGTTGCTTTTGAGGGTTTATTAGTTATTTTACCTCGCTAGGTTGAGCTTTGGGATGTTTTAGCAGGACGCACCAGGACAGAAAATAAGCCCAGGCAGGATTTTCTCCCCGTTGAACCAGACTGCGATATGCTAGGGAATTAAAATAAGACTTTTGCTCGTCTCAGTTGTCAGCAAAGCCTCATTACAGATGCTCAGCGCTGGGCTGGGCTGCTGTTTATTGTCTAAGGCACGACAAGACCCGTGGCAGCAGCTTGCCCCAGGGATAATTACTGGTTATGACTATGCTGAGCAGCGTCTCCGGCATTTGAGCGAGGCTGTTGTAAAACAAGGAAGAAAAACCTCGGCTTTTCAACACAGCCGTGGTAGAATACACAGCCATGCTGGGACAGGAGCCTGCACATCGCCCCACCGGGCTTGGGGACAGCCAGCATCTCCCCAGGGTTTGCCCCTGAGCATCCCCCTTGAGATGGGGAGAGGGGCTGCAGCCTCGGGGGGGGGACACACACTACAGCTGGGGCACCCCGCTGGACAGGCACCCCAAAAAACCAGCCTTACCTGATCTTGAGGTACGCCGCCGCCCCGAGAACCAGCACCACCACCACGATGACCGTCACGGTTATGGCCACGATGCTCCCTGCGGAGGATCCGTCAGAAAGGGCAGCGCTCAGCATCCCCGCCAAGTCCCAGCCCTATCGCACCCACCCCACGCCCCGGCTGCTGCCGATACACCCACGCCAGCTGTCTGTGGTGTGGGGGGTACATTCCCTCACTGCTTCCCAAAGCTCCTGTGGAAGACGCTGGGCACCCCTGTATTTTTTGCCATGACCCCTTTCCCATAAAGGCAGGGGTAAAAACACAGCTGGGATTTGCTTGAGGACTACGGACTTGCTCCTTCATGCTTCCCCAGCACCAGGCAGCATTTAGGGCCGAGCCAAGGCTGCAAAATGCTCCAGATCCCTCCCTTTTCAGGCCTTACAAAGCGCTTTTAAGCTGTCTGAGCTTGCAGAAGAGGACAGGTGAAAGCTAGTGTCAGCTTAGTGAGGTCTCCAGGAGGGAGAAGAAAAACCTACATCTTCCTAACTTAGGCTGCACCCCCATCCACACCCTTGTTGCCTCTCATCCTTAAGTGTTTCAAGTCAAACTTGCAACTAAGGATTCGATTCGCATCTCTGAGCAACTGAGGTTTGGTATCTACATCTCCTTGTCTCCACTGGTGGAGCAGATGACATAGGCTCCTCCAGGAAAGCTCAGCTTTTGCTGAATTGTGCTCTCAGAAAGTTGACCAAGTCTTCCCTTACAATTCAGGGGGGTCTGCCCCTCTTATCTAAGCACCTCAAGGGTGACATTATGTCTATATATGCTCATGGAGAGTGGTGGTGCTCACCTGCGCTTAAGGCACGGGGGACCTCTTCCATGGTGACGCCGGTGGAAAGGGTGGTTTTGCCCATGGCCGTGGCCTCAGCTGTGGTGGGGTCAGTCACAGTCACTGGGGGGGACGTTGGCTCCACGGCCAGGCTCGATGCCATGGCCAGCGTCCCCAGGGAAGGGAGTTCCTTGGTCAGCGCCGGTGGCTGGGTGGCGCTGGGACTCATGAGGACAGGCGTTGGGGACAAGACCGTCCCAGTGGATGAGTACAGGTCGCCGGTGGGGAGGGAGGAGGATGCAGGTATACCCGTGGGGCTGGCAGCTGCCCCCAAATCCATCGTGCCTCTTGCCAAGGTGGCAGTATTTGCTGTCCGAAGACCTGGGGCTGTCTCCAAGGTTGGTGGCACCAAGCTGGGGTTGGAGGTTACGGATGGGCTGTCTGCTGTGGTGATGGTGGCTGCAGTGGTGGAGCTCACGTTGATGGAGGCAGGAGCAGGGGACAATGCTGCTGTGGGGGTGGCATTGTGGCCATCCCTCTCCGCTAGCCCAGAGGACACCCCATCTCTGGCAGGTCCTGTGGACATGGACAGCGAAGGCTGGCCAGAAGCCGGTGTGGAGACATCAGCATCCCTGGAGCCTGGCCCCACTGGGATCCTCTCCGAGGGGAAGGGAGGGCCGGTGGGGGCGAGGGGCGATGCTGTGGAGTCATTGCCCAGTCCTAGGAGTGAGACAAAGAAGTATTAGTAACAGCAAAAGCCTTGGGGCAACCTGGGGTTAGGGTGAACGCTAAAGGGTTTGGGAATGAAGCTGGAACTAAGTCTGTTTTTTAAAATGCTGAGAGCCATCTAAAAATAGATGGGAAATATCTCCGCGTAGCTAGAGGTGAGGTTTAAACCAGACCACTTGCCCCAGGATGTGTCAGGACTGTTTTTCCCCAAGGGTGGGACCTCCCCCCATCCCCAGTCACCCCCTCCATCTTCCCAGCGTCTCCTCCCAGCAGCCAGCGAAGCAGCAGGGGAGCAAGCTCCTCCTCAGCAGCAACCACCGCGCAGCTGGGAATGATAACACAAGACTCCTCTTTCTCCTCTCCCCACATTTCCTTGTGCATTCATTCATTTGTCTCCCTTTCTTAGCATGAAGATGAGTCATTTTTTCCCTCTATCCTCACCAGCAGACTGCTGAGGCTTTTATTTCCCCCCCCTTTTCTACTCCCCAAGGCTAAACTCAACACTGGACCAGCGCTAGCAGCTAACTCCCTCGGCACGGGCAGGCTGAGGGATGCGTGTGCCAACACTAAGTGACATCGGGAGGGATTTTTATTCCCATGCATCCATTTATTTACACCCCCAGAGCATCCCAAGCCCAGCACTGGGAAGAGCAAGAACTTGCTCCGGTGCAAACAAGCTGCAAGGAGCTAATTATTATGAGCGTGGAGGACAAAAACACTCGGCAAAATGCTGATTTTGTGGAACCCTGAAGCCAAGCTCCCACCTCAGCTCCGGAGACAGGAGCTTGGTGCTTATCCAAGTGAAAAACAGCAGTGGGGAGAGCAGAGACAGCTATCATGGTAGATCTTTGTGAGTAGGAGCTTGCAGATCATACATGGCTGGACATCCTTAGTGGGCACATAAGGCTCTCCTCCCCATCACCCAGCCACCCGCCCAAGGAGACATTGTCAACCACCACCGCCACATCTGCAGTCCCCCCGCAGAGTCAATCTGAAATGCCACCCCTGTAGGTGACACCCAAGGCAGCAAGAAGGACCCAGACTGCCCCAGAGATGTGTTTTAGATGGAACAGAGCGGTTGCTGGCCTACCATGGGACTCTTATCGCACGTAAAGCCGCACCAAGAAACAGTGGCAGGGGAAGGACCCCAATTCGTGAGCAGGGGCTGTACAACATGTGGTTTCTCCAGCAAAGCCCCTCACCGCTGAGCACCCAGGAGACCCACGAAGCTCCCAGCAGGGCACAGACAGCACCTCATGCTGAAGGAGGGAGGGAAATACTTAGAAATGGTGGGATGCAGCACCGGTGAGCAGGGATTTTTGTTTTTTCAGCCATTGGTGCAAACAGGAGGCTGCAGGTGTCTAATACGGCTTCACTCAACCCACACGCCTTCAGCGGAGGAGGACAGAAGGGACATCTCCGCTAAGGACCTCCAGCTCACCACAGTGAGCACTGGGTACATGGCACACCTTTCACCAACGCATTTTCTGTCTAGAAACTGCAAACGTACGCTTGGCCAGGGATTTAAAGCCAGCTCGGGGGCATGGCTTCTACTAGAGCCCAAGGCATTTAGGAGCAGACGTCTAAAATTTTATTTTTCCTGGCCCTGTAGATACCCCTGTGGTGGGCCCCATCTCCCAAGCAGGAGGGTCTGGGAGGTGGGACTGATGGCACGGGTGCTCTTCTGCCGGGGACAGGCACTTGGAGATGCCTCTGAGCTTTCACCCTCCTCATGCTCTCGGTCTGCTGAGGCACAAGGCTGATAGACCTTAGGATAAGGGAGAGGAGATGGGTGACAACCCGGAGTCTGGTTACCCAATAAACCACCTGGCTCAGCACCCCGGTTTCCACTCCCAGACGTCCCATCTCCTCTTTCCCAGCTTCCCAAAGCACACCAGGCTCCTGCTGTCAACAGGGCACTCGGATGCGTCCTCATCCCAGGATCTCTGCATCTCAGGCTCCCTGGTTACTGCCTGGGAGTTACTGGCACGTGAACTTGAGTCACATCGCTGTGATAATCCTGAGCTTAGAAGCCATTAGTTCAGGTGAACGCAGCTTGGCTCCATCCACAGCATCTCACCCAGACAAAGCCTTCCCACAGCGCTGGCTCCATCCAACAAACCTGACGGGTCCTCACTCATCCTGTCCCTTCCTCCTGCAGAGGCTGGGGGGGGCTCAATTGTTCACTTTGGGCACTGCAACACCATGAAACCAAATATTCCCTGTACCTTGCGTAGCTCTCCACGCTGATGTGCCCCAGGCAGCAAGTGCCAGGTCCCATGCCAGCGTGGTGGGACCTGCAAAGCACCTCCAGCAACATCTGTTAGGGACGAACACCGTTTGGAACATCACTTTCAGTGGCCAGAAAGAAGCTGCAAGTGCCTGCCTCCTCCTGGTGTTGATGTTGAGGTTCAAGTGGTTGATTTGTGCCCTTCTTGCTTTTACACTGTTACCCCCCTTGCCCTTTCTTGACTGGATTGAAGCATCTTGACTGGGTTGAAGCATCCCCATATGGTCTTCTGAAGACACTCACTTGGGGGACAGGTGTCAGAGTACAAAGAAGGAAGGTCATCGAAACTTCATCTCCTTTTTTTAAGGGAAGGAAGGCACAAGTGCCATTTCTAGCAGGTACCGTTAATCCACAACCTCCCCCATCGCAGGAGCTGAAGGTGCCATCAGCCACAGCCCCGGGAGAGCACAGCCCGCTGTTTTTTGTGGCCGAGGGCGGGACATGAAATCCCTGGCTGGATTGATGAGGAGCATTGAGCAACAGGGTCTTTCTCAAGAATTTAACACCACGCAGCCATCCTGGGCCTTATGCAAGAGGAGGCACTGTCTCTGCCAGAGGGTCCGCTTCGGAGGCGCGTGGCTGGAAGGGCCTATTAGCAGCACTGTATTTGATATCAAGGGCACTAGTGAAGAACCCAAGTACTCAGGCCCAGCCTGCTCCATCTGCACTTCTGACCTCAGATAACCGAGTAATTTCTCCCCCCCCCACATGCTACACCAACACCAAGTCCGCCTCCCCCACCAGCGGCCATGCAAGGCATCATCACTGCAAGCGCTACTGCGACAGCAAACCCCTCAACCCCCACAACGCTGCCCGAAGGCGCCCAGCTGACCTGACACGGCATCCCCATGAGTAGCTTCCAGCTCACACACGCCCTGAGCAGAACACTCATCAAGTGTTTCAAGAGGTCTGCACTGGAGGTGGCTCAGCCAGGGCAGAAATCAGCTGCCATGTGGTGGCAGAGGATGCTGGAAGTGCCAACAAACACGGACCGAGCACCCCTTCATCCTTAGTGCTCTTCAGCTCAGGCCTGAACATCTATCTGTATTTCTGTCAAATAATCCTTTCTCCATCACACCTCAGCATTTCAGGTGTGGCTTCTCCAACACCAGCATCTGCAGCGCACGACATGACCTGTTGCTCTTACATCAAGCACAACAGGAACCCTCCCAGGGCTGGCAGCACCTCGAAAATTTATTACCTCTTGTAGATGTAGCTGCTTCCAGCCTCTCATGGACCCAAGCAGCTTATTCCCCCTCCACAAAGCCGTCCCGTGTCGCTTGCTTGTGCTCTGGGTCAGCACAGCTCTCAGGATCTGCTCCAACTTCGGAGGCAAACCAACAGGGACCTCAAAAAGCTGGCAGCACTGCTAGCCAGGATGAGTCAGGAAGTTTCCCATAATATCTAAGGGGTATAAATTCAGAGGATGAGCCAGGACTGGCTGCAGGAACAATCCTTGGCCGCTGGCTGAAGGCTCCCAGCCAAGCGGGTCACAAGTCACAGGGACATTTCCCAGGGGACCAAGCACAGCCAACGGCAGCCCTGGTCTTCCTTATCTCCCCCTGCTCCTGCATGGTCATTGCCAGCCAAGCTTTGGTTTCCAGATGGATAGTGCTGCGTTTTTCTCCACTAGCAAACCCCGCCTGTGCCAGCCCACTGCTATCCCCTTCTTCCCCCGAGCCATCACCTCCGTCCGGTCATCTGGGATGCAGCGACTGCCCTCACCCACGGCACATCACCCCCTCACACACGGGCTGTGCCCCTTGGCACCGCAGGAAGAGTCCAGCCGGGATCCCAGAGGCAATGCAGGCTGCTTCTCAACCAGGTCAGGATGAGGAGACAAGAAGGACCTTCTTGGCCTATTGCACCACATGTCCTCATGCCACTGCACCCAGCTCAGGGACAGCCTGCCCCCAGGGTGGCCAAAAGAGCACCCAGCTTCTCTACGAGCCCAGTCCTTTACCAAGACATCTGGAAAAGGGGGGAAAAAAACACCAGGGTGGGGGTTTCCTTATTTCTGCAGCACCTGGTGTGTGGGAGCTACAGCTGTGGGCAGAAACAGAGCAATGCACTGGAAGAAGGGACAAAAAGACCACTAGAAAACTTCTTTTAGGACCACGTGACTTCAAAACCTAAAAAAAAACCCCCTCAAACAGGGGTTGTCAGAGGGGCTGAAGGATGTCAGCTATCAGAGGGTGCCCAGCACAGTGCAGGCCTGAAGAAATTGCCCATCTAATTCACTTAAGGCAGTTGACCACCCCGCTGGAACCCAGCTGGGAGCAGAGGCAGGCCAGGGACTACCAGGACACGGTAACAGCTTAGGAAAGCTGCGGTGTCACACTTCACAGCCCCACACCAGTGTTGGAAGGGCCTTTATCTGTATTGCCTCCCCTAGGAGTGTGGGAAACTGCCAAGGGAAGAAAAACCCCAAATCCCTGTAATGCAGGTATCTTGCTCCTAGGGAATATTAACCCTCATCACCTGCCAACACAAGGAGTGAACCATCCACCTGGTGGATTATCTCCCTCTCCCATTGGCATGCTGTCCTCCTGGCCTCTGCAAGCCACTCAAAGGTGGAGGTCTCACCCTCCCCGGCACTGAACACCTCCCGTGCTCTGCTGGGGATCCAGACTTGGGCTGGCAGCCTCTGCAGCAACCCATCTCTCAGGCACTCCAGAAACCATCACAGCAAGCTTTTAAGTCCTTCTTGCCAGCTGAAACACAGCATTTTAAGAAAAAACAACAAGAGAATATCTCTAGCCAAAGTGAAGGACATCAGACACAGCAGCCATGCCACAGCAAACATCCACTCATAAGGCAGAGATGGAGCTGTTAACGAGCTTTGCTTTGTGACTCATCCCATCTGGTGCAGCTACCAGAAGGTGCCCATGACCTAACCCACTCACAGCAGTGCTCTCAGCCTGAATTAACTGGGGCACCCACAGCCCAGCTGCAGTAGGTGATGCTCCTATAGCAGCCAAGACCCGAAGGATAATGTCAGTTTTTGTAACCTTAATATTACATCTTTCTTGACCCTCTCAGCAGCATATGCTTGCTGTACTTACACATGCCATCTGAACCCTTCCTAAATAAGAAGTACAGCAACAGATGGAGAATGAAGCACTGCAACCAGGAAACCTGGCGGACACCTATACATACCTCGCTTATGGAGCAAGGTTGGGTACCACTTCCCATACCAGCTCAGGAGCCACTTCTAGGGCAAATAGAAACTACACCATATTTAAGTAACACAGTCAGCATATAATCTCTGCTTTTAAGAGGAACAATCAACAGTAATCCCACTGCATACCCAACAAGATGTATCCAGGGTAGATAAAGAAGGATGTTGACAAAATGTTGACAAAACCCCATTACCTGTCCAAATCAGGAGAACACATTAAATACAAGATCAACAGAGAAAACAAAATTAGAGAAAAAGTCAGAACATCAATCCACAAGGAAGAAAAGCTTAGAGACAAAACACTAATCAGGCAAGTCAAAAAAAAAAAAAAAAGAAGAAACCACCTCATACTATAAACATATATATATCTACCACACAGTTGAGACAAGGAGGGAGAACCTGAGCCCCAGCTTAAATGGAGGTCCCGGCCCAATGGGCTGAGGGTGCGTGGGTGGGGGGTCCCAGGTGAGGCTCGTCAGGGTGATTAGGGGCTGTTAGCACACTTAGGGGTTCCGACATAAAAGCTGGTGGCTGGAGCAGGGTCCTTTTTGCTCAGGATTGTTAAGAGTGCAGGAAAAACATTATAGGTGATTAATTGTAGGCAGGGATGACTGCTTTCAACTCTTTCAGAAGTATCAAATGGACCCTAAAAGCCAAGGTAAGGTGGTGTGGTTCAAAATGCATGATATGTTGCATGATGTAGCATCTTTTTTGATATTCTGGGGGTCCTGTATTATGTTGGTTTTTGTTAGGTAGTGATAATGGAGCAGCCCTGCCTTCTCTCATCCTGCAGCATGCGTTGGTTTATTACCAGCTTAAGTCATGCAGAGCAGTAAAGCAATTAATGTTTAAGTATGGGGTAAGGACTTCCTATTCATGACCTTGTTGGCTTGGCTTTGATTTCTGTGGCTGGGGATGCCTGTATGTTGTGCTGGGTTTTGTAGTTCCTTTCCCCTCTCCTCGTGCTCAGGTGTGACTTTCATTATGCTGTGGCTGCTTAGCCATAAAACTGGTAGTATCGAGCTGTGGGTGGCTGAAGGTCTCCTTGTGACGGCCAGAACTAAATAAAACTGCTTCTTGCTTTGCGTTCAACTTGTTTTTCAGGCTGTTCAGCACTGGGGTGCTTCATCTTCTCTGTCACCATGTAATTTGGTGTTGCTCATCTCTCTGTTCTGGTTGGAGGCTCCATTTGCAGTAAAATAAGCGTTGGTCTAAACTCCGTACTGAGATAAGAGAAGGAAGCAGGATGATGTGGTGGTTACTTTTGGTATTGAGCTTGTGTTTCTGCTCTTCTAGGGTGTTGCTGTAGAGCCTTGCCTTGGTATCTCCCAAGAAATGAGGATGATGGGGTGATCTGGGAGCAACTTTCCCATACAGCCTCAGAGGGAGCACCCAGCCCGGTTGGTACTGGGGAAACAGACACTCCTGGGGACATCTATTGAGCTTAGAATAAACTAGGGCCAATATACTGGTTCTCCAGGACTATAGTAAATCTCTGGCACCACACGTGCTTGCTGGTGACTTCTAATGCCAGCAGCAGGTGGAGCACCCCTGGGTGATGTGCTGCCTCCTTGCTGCCTGCTCAGCTCCTGCTGTATCCCCTTTGTTTTCACTGCCAGGTTGTGTTGGTGACGGTACGAAACCGGTTGCGAGAGGAGGAAGAAGCCAAGTGAGAAAATCAGGGGCCAGAAACATCAGCAGCTCAAAGGCAAAGCTGTCCAGCAACTGCGTCAAGAAGTCAGGGCTGTCAGATCAAATAAATCTGCAGTTGCTCCGATGTACTGGCGAGCCGAGCTGGCTTCCTGCGTGATTAGTTTTCTTCTGCTGCATGGTCATTAAGTGGTTTAGGTCTAATTGCTCCAAAGCCTGAAGCTTTCTTGTAGCTAAGAGGAACAGCTACGCAATGGAAACCAATCTGCTGTCTCCAGGTGTCCCTCACTATCCAGAGGCCCCATCCCTGGGGGAGAGGCTGTCCCCAAACACACAGCTGGCCAGGGCACCCTGGGGATATCCCTTGGGAGCCCTCCTTGAGGATGCAACCCATCAACCCATCAGTACCCACCTCCCTGCATGTAGAGGTTGTACCAGCATCTCCTGTAGATGCATGGCTTGCCTTTTGCAAAAGGCAGGAGTCAAGTCCACATGGCCAAACACATAAAGTGGGGGAGTTCTGGGCAAGCTGGCAAGGAGAGGCTCCAAGTGAGGTCTCTGCTGGCTGGTGGGTTGTGGCCTGGCTTGGGAGCAGCAGCTGCTCTTCTCCAGGCTATTGTGTGGGAGGAAGGAGCTAACACAGGGGCCTGGCTTGCTCTTGCATGCTTTCCAGACCCTGAGGAAAGCTGGTGTGGTCAGATTGCTCTTGAGGAACCAGGCGGACAGCTTCACCATCCTGCAGTCTCTGCTCTTCCCAGCTAAAAATGGTGATGCCAACCTTTAAAATCAAGATGGTTGCCTGCATGGTCCCTATGACCAGCTCCTTCCTTGCCTGAGGTGGGCGTCCAAGTCCTCCTCAGGACTTGCCCGGTGTCTGCCCCAATGTCCAAACCCAGCAGCAAGGGCTGTTGGCTGCACAAGGAACCCACACTTTGCAGCAGCTGTGGAGTTGGGTGGCAAAGAAAACATGGTGTTTCCCCCCCTCATCACTAAGTGTTGCTTAATTATTCAACTCATTAAGCACTTTATCCTGAAGTTGCCATGGAATTATAGCAGAAAAGAAGGTGAAGAGGAGTATTTAGAGGGGTTTTTTATTCCTTCTGAGAGTGACAAAGCACTGGTCACCAGTAGCTGTGGCTACTGGTCAACCTGTGCAGAGGTGTCTGGTGGGGACCTGGGGTGGAAAACCTCTGCGTTCCTGGAGAACCCCTGGCTGGCAGAGCCCTGTGGCCCCCTTGGGGTGTGTTGGCAGGCTGTCACCTCGCGTGGTGGCTTTGCCTGATGGCTGGGCGTAATGAGGCTGCTGAGCAGTGTGGGAGCCTTTCCTCGTGCTGTGAGCTTTGCCCTCATTAAGAGCAGTAGTTTACGGCACCGGCTCTTTCCAAAATTATTTTCTGCTTGATTTAAATAAAAACTTCGGATAACTCAAGCTATTTTTTTTTTTTTTTTGAAACATGCAAGCGTGTGTTATGCGGTGTCTTTTTCCCTGGGACGTTACACCACGGGAGGAGAAACCATTTAGTCGGCTCGTTGGGCTGGGAGCCTGGCAGAGGGGATAATTCTGGGCCCCTTCACAATATATTTTCCCAGCATTTTCTCGGATATGGCTCTCCAGGCATGTTGCGAACAGCAGCTCTGCCCTAGTGACACCGCAGCAGCTAAATAATTGCCCGGGCTAGCTGCTAATTGCTGCTTCTAGGTGCAGCTTCCAACATGCGTCAGCCCCATCCCAGCCTTCCCCGGGAGAGGAAGCTGTCGGGTTCAGCTACAGAATTTTTGAGCATTCTCTGCTATTAGAGGCCAAAGCTCATTCATTTGGGCTGGGAGAGGGGATAATTAACTACCCATCTCCCCTGTCCTTCAGCTCATATGGGGGGGAGCAGGGCCAGAACTGCTCAAAGCTTGGTCTCCTCTGTGGCAGCTCAAAACAGCCCACCTGCCAGGCTCTGAGACACTCTCTCCCCCCAAAAAAGCAGCTTTTCCTCCCCAGCGGCTCCTCACAGGAGCACCAAAGCCTTTAAAGCCAAAAGCTGCCTCTTGCAGGTACTTTAAAACATCTCACCTGCTGTCTGGGGAGCAAAGGGAATTGCTAAGAGGGAAAGAGGGCTCAGGGCTGCAGCAACCGGCTGCGCGTACGGGGCCAGGCATCACGTCAGGAAAGCAGGTTTGACTTTGCATCCAGCATACGAAGAATTAATAGGATAAAAGCTTCCTTGTGCGAGATGCTATTATGTCATTATGTGGCCAGGCGAAGCCCGGTCTCATTTTACTCCTGCCCAGTGACGTCCTCTCTGTCACTAAGTCCTGAAGAATGAGCTCGAAGCATATCTGAACCATGCTCTTTGTTTTCTCACTGGTAATGAATATATATATATATATTTTTTTTTTTAAAGTATCATTTCTATGGGGTCAAAGAAGTAGTAGAAAGCGTCCTGAAGGATTCGGGGGTGTTCGTGAGCAGCCTGGGAGCCATGGGACCGTACTCCAGGGAAATCTTTCCTGGCTCTTCTGCCAAGCCTTGCTGGCGTTGGTGCTTTAGGGAGGGATGGTCATGGGAACGGCTTGGGATTTGACCCGGGCGCTGGGAAAAACCCGCCTCCCAACCCCAAAAGCGGCTGAGGGCCGAGTCCCAGCAGAGCCCAGCCACTTTCAAGTGGTTCACCAAGGCGGTGGCCGAATCGGGGCCAGGCAGAAGCCCGCAAAGGAGGCGAGCGGCATCCCTGCGAAGCGAAATGGGGGTTCACCCCCACGCCTCCCAAATGCACTTCCTTGGGAAGTACTGAAACAAGAGCTTGTTGGCAAACTCCTCCTTTACATGGAGGAGGATTGAGCCAGCTCTCCCTCCTCTTGCACTAGTGGGGTGGCTTAACAGGGGAAGATCTCCCACAGGCTGATGTGGTCCAGGATGATCATAGCATCATCACAGAATGGTTTGGGTTGGAAGGGACCTTAAAACCCATCCAGTTCCAACCCCCTGCCCTGGGCAGGGACACCTCCCACCAGCCCAGGTTGCTCCAAGCCCCGTCCAACCTGGCCTTGAACCCCTCCAGGGATGGGGCAGCCACAGCTTCTCTGGGCAACCTGCTTGGTTTGATGATGGTTTGATGATGGTTTGCTGCTCCCGCAGACACGGCCTTCCCCGGCTGCTGTTTTGGGGACATGGCTGCCGGCCACGGGCTTTCGCCGGGAGCTCAGAACCTCTCCCAGCCCTGTCCCCTCGCGTTGCTCATGCTGCACGCCGAGAGCCATTCAATAACAACAGCTTTGCCCGATGCGTTTCTCCTCGTGCGCGTCCCCGTCACTCGGTTATGCAAGTGTGTTTTTCGTGTTTCTGAGCAAGCAGCTCCTCGTGCTGTTTATTAAAAGCCCAGCCTGGACGGGGGGGACAGCCTGAACGTGCTGTCATTTGAAAGTGCTCGCTGTCGCGCCGGCCAGAACTGTCTCCTCTGACTGTCTTAGCGGGGGGAAAGATGTCAAAGGGGGTGTTTCTATGAAATTGTGGGGGTGGATATTGCTGGGGGGCAGGAGGAAGGAGACGCCTTTAGCTGGTCGGGGAAAGTGCCAGGTGCTGGGTGCGCAGGAGCCTCCGCTCAAGGCCGGGGCGAGCGATAAAAGCTCCTTCAAATCGGGGACCGTGCTGGGAGGGGAGATACGAGGCTCGGGGGGGGGGGGGTGAGCTCCAGCCAGGGCAGGGGGACTGCCCGCGAGGAAATGCCGGTGGTCCCTTGAAGTTGTCCTCCGGCACCCCGGCTTCAGGGGATGCAGCTGGGGCAAAGAGGGGCAGGAGGAAAAGAGGAGCGAAACGCCTCTCGCCCCCCAGCCCCGCTGGTGTCGGGGTGGCCGTGGGCACGGCGGGGGGGGATGTGTGTGTGAGTGGGGACCAGTGTGTGTGTGGGGGGGGATGCTCTGAGGAGCCCTTCCCCGGGCATCCTGCTTCTCCCGGGAATGGAGAAGGGGGGGTTTCCCTTTTCCCCCCGTCCCCACGGCATCGCTCCCAGCCGGGCAGCGGGGGTCCCCGGTACACACACACACACACACCCCCCGCCTTCCCCATCCCGGTGCGGCGGAGGGTACTTACCTGCCGGGAGAAGGAGGAGGGCGAGGAGGAGGCGGCAGCAGCAGCCCATGGTGCCGGCGGGGCTGGCAGCCGGGGCGGGAGGGACGCACCGCCCGGCCCCGCCGCCGCCGCCGCCCCGGTCCGGCCCCCCCCCGGCCGCCGCCGCCCCCCCCGGGTCCATCGCCGGTGGCACAGCGGCACCTGCCGGCACCGGGGACGGCGGCGGGACAGCGGGTGTAGGATGCGTGGCAGCGTGGAGCTGCGGGGACCAGGGTCCCGCAGCGGGGACCGGGGACCGGGCAGTCCATACTGGGGACGGGCACTGGGGTTGGGGGGGGGGGGGGGGGGGGGGGCACTGGGGGTTGGGACAGCCTCGGGAGGAGACACTGGGCACCCAGCACTGGTACCGGGTGCCGAGGACCCCGCCAAGACCCTGCCTCAAGAGGGACACATTGTCACCGGGCATCACACACCGGACATGGGGGGCTCTTGTCCCAGATGGTGGCATCGGAGCAGGTGTTTGTGTCACCCTGTGGCATTGTCCCTCGGCCCTGTCCTTCCTCATGCTGTCTCCCGCCTGAATATAACATGCTGTTAAAAGAATAAATGCTGTGTGCACCTCGCTAGGGCATCCCTCTTCCCTTTGGGGGCACGCGGGGCAGAGGCCATCTCCCGCCATGGCTGCAGGGGGCTGCCCCTGCCTATCCTCACAGCTGAGCATCCCCTGCCACATCCATCCAGGGACCGTGGCGGGGCACATCCCGGGTTCGTGCATCGTGGGGAGCCGGGATGGAGCCAGGCAGCCATGGCCTTGCCTTTCTGCGATGTGAACAGGTTCCAAAATGCAGCTGCCGGTGCCCAAAGGACCCAGCCAGGAGCCACCTGCGGCGCAGCGGGAGGTACGAGTGCCATTTTTTTTACCTCTTTCCTTCTGGAAAGTGTTTTGCTGTGGGTGAAAAGTTTTCAGGCTGTACTCATCTTCTCCAAGCTTTTGCATGCTCACTGCAAAAAAGGATGTCTTCGAGCCGGGGCCATGACCGAGCTATCTTTAACTGGGGTTACGCAGCCATTCTGTTCTGTTGCATTGTGCGGCATTTTCTCGGGACGGATCCTGGCTCCGGGCCTAAAACAGCAGGACACAAAATCCGAGTCAGCTGGCGTTTCTGGAGCGGCCGGGATGCCGGCTGCCTTGCCGTACGTCGGGCAGCATCGGCACCTCAGCTCTCCTTGAAACCTTTCCTCCGCTTGGGAGGAGGAAAAATAATGCTGTTATCAGGAACTTGGCGCGCGATAACCTCCCTGCTGCTGGTCTCTCACCCTTACTTTGACTTTTTTTTTTTTTGCGGAAGGTGCTGCGTGTTTCCACAGGCAGGAGGAGGTTTTCCGAGGAGAGGGCAGGGCTGGGCACAGCCACCGTTCCCCGCCGTGATGTTGGGTGCAAACTCCACGCCTGAGATGGGTGCCAAGGGCTGAGCTGTGGGAGGCCTTGAACATCCCTGCAGGCACCGTCCTCGGGCTCCAGCTGCCATCTGCTGGCCTCCTCTGCCTGGTCTCATCAGCATGGACACTTCTGCCTGGCCACCTCTATCAGCATGGTCATCTTTGCATGGCCACCACAGTAAGGCCACACCTGCCTGGTCACCTTTGCCTGGTCACCTGTGCATGGTCACATCTGCCTGATCAGCCCTGTCTGGTCTCATCAGCTTGGCCACCTGTGCTTAGCCACCTCTGCCTGGACTCATCAGCAAGGCCACATCTACCTGGTCACCTGTGCCTGATCTCATCTGCATGGTCACCTCAGCAGGGCCACTTCTGCCTGGCCTCTTCTGCCTGCCCACCTCTGCCCGGTCTCGTTGGCATGGTCACCTCCATGTGGCCACCTCAGTAGGACCACACCTGCCTGGTCACCTCTGCATGGTCACGTCTGCTCAATCACCCTTGTCTGGTCTCATCACCATGGCCACCTCTGCTTAGCCACCTCTGCCTGGACTCATCGGCATGGTCACCCCAGCAAGGCCACCTCTACCTGGTCTCATCAGCATGGTCAACACGAGCAGGGACATTTCTGCCTGGTCTCATCAGCATGGTCACACCTGCCTGGTCACGTCTGCTTGATCACCCTTGTCTGGTCTCATCAGCATGGCCACCTCTGCTTAGCCACCTCTTCATGGACTCATTGGCATGCTCACTTCAGCAGGCCCACTTCTACCTGGTCACCTCTCCCTGACCTCAGCAGCATGGTCACATCTGCCTGGTCTCATCAGTGTGGCCACCTCAGTAGGGCCACACCTGCCTGGTCACCTCTGCATGGTCACATCTGCCTGATCACGCCTGTCTGGTCTCATCAACATGGCCACCTCTGCCTAGCCACCTCTGCCTGGACTCATCGACACAGTCACCTCAGCGGGGCTACACCTCCATGGCCACTTCTGCCCGGTCTCATCGGCATGGTCACATCTGCTGGTCACCCCTCCTTGGTCTCATCAGCATGGTCACATCTGCTGGTCACCTCTGTCTGGTCTCAAGAGCAGGCCCACCTTTGCCTGGTCACTTCTGCCTCGCCTCAACCGCCTGGCCACCTCTGCCTGGTCTCATCAGCATGGCCAACTCTGCCTGGTCTCATTGGCAGGGCCAGCCCTGCCTGGCCACATCTGGGGGTGACATCTGCCTGGCCAGACGGGTCCCTGCGCTTCCCCCAGGGAAGGTGTGATAGTCACGGTGACAGTGAGAGCAGAGGACATACATCCAGCGAGAGGTCCCTTTTTGGAGATGAATTCTGCCAGCCCTTCCCACTTCCTACTGGACAAGGGAAACCATTGCCTCTGGTGACATCTGCCTTGGGGCTCCAGCTCTTTTAACATCTCTTGAAAATGCTTTTTCTCCTCAATTTTATCCAGATACGAAGGATGCCAAAGGGACACCATTTTCTTTAGGTGGGCACAAGGATTTTTGCTGCCGGCCCCCTGCCTTTGCCCGACCCTCGTGGATGAAGCTGGCTCCTCTTGGGTAGCCCCATGCCTCATCCAGGTGCCAGCCGCCGGTTTCCCCGGTCTTGCCCAAGTCCTCGCTGTCCCCACTGGAGCTTTGCAACGTTTCTCTGGCGGTTTAGCACACCCTGCAGGCTTTCAGGGGGTTGGGGCTGGGGTCTCCCCCCTGATGCCAGCCGGGAGCCAGGGTGGCTGCCAGCCGAGGGTCCGGCAGCACCGGCATGCCAGAGCTCGAGCCTGGGTTTTTTTGGCTGGCTGGGGCCACGGGAGCTCGCTCACCCCCTGGCCGGTGGCCAAATGGCATGGCTGGGTGGCTGCCAGCGCTTGCATTAATAGCTGCCAGCTTGCGGTTTGAGGTCACCCGTTCTTTCCAGTCGTTCATTTCCCGCCTCCCCCCGCTCCCCGTCCCTTATTTCATGCCTGTAACGACACCGCGCAGGCAGCAGCCCCGCCACCCCTCCCTGCCTGCACTCCCCTTCGCCGGGCCAAGCTCTTTGGCTTTCCTTGGGGCCAGGACAGCGTCAACTCAGGGCACCGCATCCCTACAGAGCATCCCCAGATGCCGGGAAGGCGACGTGCCAGCATCCTGGGGGGGCACCTTCACCCCTGCGTGCCCTCCTCCTCCTCGGGACATCACTCAGGGGATCAGAAACATCCTCCCAGCCACCCCAAGGCAGAAAAAAAACCCTTCCAAGGCCAGCGTGCGGAAAGCTTGTGCCAAGGCACAGCCCCTCGCAAAATAATTTGTAGCTGCTGTCATTCCCTGCCCAGGGCTCTGGGAGGGTGTTTTATTAGCAGCTCCGCTATGAATAAATCTCTCTTTTCATAACACGCCGCCCGGGGGATAAATAGCGTTGGGGAGGTGAGGCCGGGCTCCGGCCGCACACCCTCCGTGTCCCTGTGGGGAGGGGAACGCCCGGAGTCCGTCCCCCCCCTCCCGCCCCGGGAAAGCGGGGTGGTGGGATTGGGGGGTCGAGGGGGTGTCCCTCTCGCTCCCCAAATCCCTAGGGATGCCGAGGCGAGGCGTCTGCTCGACGCCTCCTGCGCTGGCTGCTGCTGGCGGGACGGGCAGGTGGATAATGCCGGGGGGGGGGGACACGACACGCTTAGGGGGACACAGGTGGGGGGACACGTTTGGGGGGGGGGGGCTGAGCCGGGGAGGGGCACCCCCGGACCACCAAGGGATGCCTGCGGCGGGGTAGGAGCCGGGCAGCTGGAGGAAGAGGAGAAGGAGGAGGAGGAGGAGGAGGAGGGGGGGGAGGGCGGCGGTGCCGGCAGAGGCCGCCCCCGTCCCGCCCCGCCGCAGCCGCCGGGCACCGAGCAGGCGGCGGCGCGCATGGAGGCGGCGGCGACGGCCCCGGGCGGCGGCCCCGGTACCCTGCTGCTCTGCCTGGCCCTCGCCTCCGGTAAGCACGGGGTGCCGGGGGCGGCGCGGGTCCCTCCGGGGGTCCCTCTGCCCCGCCGCGGTCCCGGTGCCGGCCTGGGTGCTCCCCGTCCCGGTGCCACCCCCCGGTCCCGTCCTCTCTCTGTCCCAGCCCGGGGTGATCCCGGTGCTGCCCCTGTCCCATCCCGCCGCTTCCCGGTCCCACGCTGGTGATCCTCCACCTGCCTCCCGCTCCCATCCCGGTGTTCCCCCCGTGCCTGTCCCGATGCTATCCCATCCCGTCCCGCTGATCCCCTGTATTCCCCCCTGTCCCACCCTGTCCCGGTGACTCCCTGTGTCCCCTGGACAATGCCATCCCGCTCCTTGCCCCATGCCCAGCCTGGTGGTTAGCTGGTCCTGTCCCCGTGCTCCCCCCATGCTGCCCTGCACCCATCCCAGTGCTCCCCCAGTTCCCGTCCTGCTGCTCCCCACCATCCCGCCCCAGTGCTCACCCACACCTGTGCCGGCTTGGCTCTGAATCCCATGGGGCTGGGATGTCCTGGCGGGACCCTGGAGTGGTGCTGGGATGCTTTTCCCACCTGTTGATGGGACACTGCTCATGAGTTTCAACATCTTTGGCAGGGCCGGGGATGGGGGATGCAGGGGCAGGGGGCGGGGGGGGGCTGTACCTATTCAGCGAGTGCCAAAGTGTCCCCCTGTTAGTTCCCAAGTGCGTGGGAAGCGGGAAAAACAGGCAGCTGCCTGCAGCTGCCTGCTGAGGGCTGGCAGGAGACAACCTGCCAGGGGTAGGGCTGAACATCAGCCGGGCTTGGCGATGCCCCCCCCCCCGGCAGAGAATGCCGGCCCCGGGGATTCGGGGGAGCCTTCCCCTCCGCCGGGAACAGTCTGGGTTTGGCCCTTTGGCAGGGCTGGTGACAGCGCTCGCCAAAACCTGCCAAACCTGTGCTGGCAGGAGGAAATCAAGGGTGCCCGACTTGTTTTGGGGCTGGGGTGCCCATCAGTGTGCCGGGTGGTTGCTCTCCTGCAATTAGAGCTTTCCCAGGGGAGCGTGGGGGGGTGTTACTGCAAAAGAATCCAATGTTTGGGTTGCTTTCCTGGGTTATCTCCGGCTGCTCGGGAGGGGATGCAGCCTCAGATAGCAGAGCCAGGCTCTCTGTGCATCAAAGAGATGAGGTTGCTTTGCACCCCCAGCTCCTGGGTGCTGAGATCTGGGTGCCGGGGGGGGCACACCACCACACCCCCCCCCTCGCTGGCGGTGCCACTGGGGCGGTCCTCGCCAAGGGGCTGCCAACCCGGAGGATGCCAAAAGCTCTGCATCTGGTTGCAATAAGGGTGGGGATCGCGCCTTGGTGGGGATCTTTCCATGCCGAAGCTACGAACTCGGTCACCAGGGGTGAAGTCAGCCTCCTGGCTCCCGCCGGGATGCTCCCACCCCGCTGCCTGGGCCGGATGGGGCGGTGGGATCTGTGCCCTCCCCGATGGGCTTTTTGGGTCGAGGAGGGGATGCTCGCTGGTGGGGAAGCCCCAGCGGAGTCTCAGCCCCGGCCTCGCTGCAGCTCTGTTGCCCAGAGCACGTCGTTAGCGCAGCGGTGGCTATATATAGCCAGGAGGGACGCGTGTGCTGGGAACGTGGGACGGGGACGCCGGAGGCTTGGCAGGGCAGCCCCCCCAACTGCTGCCAGCGTGCCAAAGGGACGGAGGGGATAATGGATACAGGGGGAGGAGGCTGCGCAGGCTGGGCTGCCCAAACTCTCCCATCTCCAGGAGGTCTCGACATGGCCAAACTGCAAATTGCACCCACTCGGGATGGAAACACACCCACACGCACCCCCCGCCCCGGTGCGCCACCCCTGCGGGAGCCACCCAGCACCCTGCCCCGTCAGGCAGGACCTGTCCCCGCTCCCCTGGGTGCCACCACAGTGGGGCGAATCCCTGGGGAGGGCCGGGCTGGTGGCAGGGCCGGGCTGAGTCAGCGCTGGTATGCCAGCGATCCGGTTACCACCGCCGTGACATGCCGGGGCTGAGCTGGCCCTCGGCTTCGTCCTCTGGCCATGGCAAGCATGGTCGCCCCCTTTCCCGGCTCCGTTCGTGCTGGGCATCCCACACCCCGGTGCAGCAGTGGGTGATGTTGCAAGGGGGGTTTAGCGCTGGAATAAACTGGGCTTTGGTGGGCGCTGAATCGCAGTGCTGCCATCTCCTCGCACCCACGGCCAGTGGGTTTTTCAGCCCCCCCAAAAACCGAGGCTCTTCAAAACTGGGGAGGGGTGCAGCGAGCTGGACCTCCACAGGGATCCTCACCTGCATCCTCCCTGGGCAAAGGGGCTGCCCCCCCCGAAACCCGCCCCGCTGGCTCTCGGACCCCCGTGCTGGGACATTGGTGGGTGGAGGAGGCAGGCGGGGACCGGCTTTCCCTTCTCCTCGCCCCTGGGGAAAAGCTGATGCTGCCAAGGAAGGGGGTGGCCACGGGCGCAGCTGCGAAGTCCTTTGCTGGTCCCCTCCCTGCGGGAAGGGCCAGGAGAGCGGCTGCGGTGGGGCGGTGGTGGCCATGCCAGGGTTCTGGCCGGGCTCCCCGTTTCTCTGAGCCGCCTCCATTGCATTTCAGGCTTGGCGTTTTTCCGTTGCGTGGGTGCCGACGCCAACGTCACTGCTGGGCACGGCACGGAGGGGCTGGCCTGCGGCACAGCCGAGAGCTGCACGGGTAAGGATGCTCCGGGGAGCCGGTGGCGTTGGCTGGCGCGGGATGGGGGGGATGTTTTGTCTAGCGTAGCCACATGGCATCCACCGAGCTGGGAGGTGGCCACGGCCGGCATGCCACGGTCAAGGACACAGACGTCCCCATTGCCGCTGGCCAGGCTCGGATCTGCTGTGGGGATGGAGCAGCTCCAAGGATGCTGCCGCCTCCGGGCAGAACCGCAACCCTCGGAGGGGGTTGTGTGTGGAATCCTTGTCACCTTTGTCACCCCCAGGGAACGTGACGCAGCTGCGGCGGCAGGGTCACTTCTCCAGGTGCCCGGAGGAGTACAAGCACTACTGCGTCAAAGGGAGATGCCGCTTCCTCGTGGCCGAGAAGGCGCCAGCTTGCGTGTAAGCCACCGCCAGTGGGGACGTGGTGGCACAGCGAGGGGGAACACGCCATCCCCATCCTCCCTGGGCGAGCAGGAGGAAGGGGATGCGGGTACCACGGTGGTTTTTTGGACATACACCCCCCCCGCCTCCCCTGTGCAGGTGTGAGCGGGGCTACACAGGGTCTCGCTGCGAGAGGGTGGACATCTTCTACCTGCGAGGTGACCGGGGCCAGATCGTTATCATCTCCTTGATCGCCGCCATCGTCACCCTCATCATCCTCGTCGTCTGTGCCTGCCTCTGCAGTCAGTACGTGGCGGGGACGGGGACACGGGGTGAAGGGAAGGGGCATCCCGGGATGGGGAGCGGATCCTGCCCACCTCTGCGGGCTTGGGACAGGCTGAATTTGATGGGACATCGTTTCGGGGCTGAGAACCATGTGTGGTCCCACCAAGAGCTGCTGCCAGGTGAAAGCAGAGGGAGGAGGAGCAGCATCTGCTTGGGTTTTTTTTGCATTTTTTAATTATTTCCTCCCCCCCCCCCGCTTCCTCCCTGCAAAGCCACTGTCGGAAGCAGCGGAGGAAGAGAAAGGCGGAAGAGCTGGAGACCTTGAACAAGAATTTGCCTTCCAGAAGCGAGGACGTGCTGGAGACGGACATCGCGTGACGGTGTGTGGAGCCGGGGGGGGGAGGGGGGGGGGGCTGTGTCACCGAGCCTGGGGGGTGACAGGAGAGACCCTCCCCACAGTCGATGAGGCCAAAGCCCTCCCCTCTCTCCGCAGGAGCTCCAGGTACCCACGGGCGGGTCCCGGATGGTGGCACCGGCTGGCTCCACGGGCAAAAACCAACGGCTTGAATAAAGGGGTGACGGAAAGGTGTCCCCGTGTCCCCGTGGTCCTTACGGTCCCCCCCACCACCACCCCGGTACCGGGGAGGGGGCTGCGCCCCGCGGTGCCTCCCCCCGCGTCCGCCAGGGGGCGCCGCAGCGCGGGGCAAGTGCGCGGCGGCCCCGCGAGGCTTCAAAAGGCCCGCCCGGCCGCCAGGGGGCGCCGCAACCGCGGCAGGCGCGGGCGGAAGCGGCGGATGGAGCGGCGTCCCGGTCCCCGTCCCCGGGCCGCCCGGGGGCCAGGCGGACACCGGCGCCTCTGGACCCGCCGCTGCCCCGGGCCCGGGTGTCCGGTCCCTCCGGGAGCGGCTCTCACGGCCGCGGGGCGGGCGGGAACCGGGGGCAATGGCGGCTCCCTGGCTCGGAAAATCAGGGAAAAATGGGGCAGAAGCGGGGCCTTCTCTCCGCGCCGGCAGGCTCCGGTGCGGCGGCGCGGGCACCGGCCCGCTGCCCGCTCGGTGCCGCCTGAAGCTCCGGTCCCTGCCCCGGGGGCAGCGGCTGCGGCTCGGCCGTGGGGCACCGGCAGCTCCCGGTTTCCACCGCGGGCTCAGCCCCCGCTCGGACCGTGACCCGGCGACCGGCCGTGGGGGCTCCGGTACCGGGGGGAGACGGGGCCCGGCGGGGCTGGGGGTCTCCCGGGGCGGCCGGTGACCCCGCCGGCACCGGCCGGTTTCTTCTCCCCGGCCCTTTCCCGGAGCGGCCAACGGCGGGACGGACCCCTCGGACCGGTGAGTGCGGGGGCGGCTGCGGGGGGGCTGGTTG
Organism: Fratercula arctica; assembly: GCA_947846985.1. Taxonomy (NCBI): domain Eukaryota; kingdom Metazoa; phylum Chordata; class Aves; order Charadriiformes; family Alcidae; genus Fratercula; species Fratercula arctica. The sequence goes on from CANTUZ010000004.1 coordinate 3,414,796, forward strand.
TCCCCGGGGCTCCGCTGCTTTGCCCCGGGGCTCAGCCCAGGGCCGGCAGCACCGGGCGCTGGGGCGGCTCCGAGCTGTGCGAACCCCGGTTTGTCTAAAAACCTTCTTTTTCAGCTCGAAACGTGCCGCGGAGGGAGCAGAGGCCGCTGCAGGGACCCGTCAGCGGCCGGTGGAGCCGGGCGGGGGCAGCGGGGGCCGCCCCGGTGCCGCCCGTCCCTCGGTCGGTGCCGGCGGTGCCCGTGGCCGTGCCCCGGCGTGGGGAGGGCTCATCCCGGCGCCCGGTGAGGTGAGTGCGGGGGGGACCGGGGGACGGGTGGCGACCCCGGCGGGGATCCCCGTTTCGGGGGTTGGTGGCTGCGGGGGGGCATTCGGGGAGGCGGGAGCGGGACGTTCCTGGTGTCCCGTCCCCTCTCGGGTGCACGGTGCCGGGCTGCTGCTGCCGAGGGTCCGGGCAGAGCTGCCCGTGCCCGGGCGGCCACAGGTTTGTCCGTCCCGGTGCCACCGGGAGCTGATTGTCCCCCCCCCTCTCCCTCTGCAGGACGGACAGACGGACGGAGGAGCCCCAGCCACACCGGGACCTGCGTGGGGTGAGGAGCCCCGGGAAGGAGCCGGGCTGACAGGGGACACCCCAACCTGCGCCCACCCGGAGACCCTGCGAGGACTGCGCCGCTCCAGCTCCATACGGCTTCAGGTCAGTTCTTTGGGCCTCCGTTTGTTTCGGGTCCAGCTCAGTTTGGGCCCCCGTTTGTGGGTTCGGGCTCCCATTTGTTCCAGTCCAGCTCCTGGACGGTTCCAGCTCCTGTTTTTTTCTGCTCTGGTTTTAGGTCCTGCTTGTGGATGGCTCTGGCTCATCTCAGCTCCTGTTCATTGTGGCTCCAGCTCATTTGCTGCTTCACGTTGGTGGTTTCTGCTTTGTTTTGTTTGATGGGTCCAGCTCCTTTGCAGCCCCAGGTCAATTGTTTCTGTCCTGGTTTCGGCTGGGGTACAGTTAATTTTCTTCCCAGTAGCTGGTGTGGGGCTGGTTTGGGTTTGTGCTGGAAACAGTGTTGATCCCACAGGGATGGTTTAGTTTTTGTTGAGCTGAGCTTGCACAGCTGGGTACGGGTCAGTGGGTGGTGAGCAACTGCACTGTGTGTCATGTGTTTTTGTATATTTTATTAGTAGTAGTATTTTTTCTTCCTTTTTTGTCCTAATTAACTGTCTTTACCTCAGCCCATGAATTTTACTTTTTTTTTTTTTTTTTTTTTTTTCCCCCTCAGTTCTCTTCCCTGTCACGGCGGGGTGAGCGCAGGACTGTGTGGTGCTCAGCTGCTGGCCAGGCTCAGACACACCACTTTCTCCACCCATTTTTTTTTGGAGGTCCAGCTCAGTTTGTTGCTCCTGCCCCTCTCCAGCTCTTGGATGGTTCCAGCTCGTTTTCGCCTCCATCCCCAGCCCATCCCAGCTTGTGCTTGTTCAAAGGATCCTGGCTTTTGGCCAGGTCGTAAATCAATCACTGTCATGGCTCGTATATGAATATGAACTGTCATAACTGTACACGTGTTGACCAATGAGCGTGTTTATTGTTCCATGGCTAGTCCGGTGAATAAACAGTTGGACTCTGGCAGAAAGCGTGGAAAGTGCCTTTTCGCCCAGAGACTATCTCAGACGTTTAATTCGGCCTGGTGCATGCCGGCCTCCCGCAGCTTGGGGAACAACGCGACCGGACCCCCACCTCCGGCGGGGGTCCACGCACCCTGCCCACCCCCCTCCCGCCCGGGCCCCAGCGCCCTCCCGCCCCCCCTCTGCCTCCCACCGCCCAAAGTGCCCCCTCCCGGGCCACTGTTTTGGGGCTGGAAACAGACCACGGAGCCTCCGTTTCCAAGGCCCAAACACGCAGCACTTGGTCCTTTTTCTGAGCCCAGAAGCGCAGGACTGCGCCGGCATTTTCAAGCACTGAAAACGCACGACTTAGTCTCTTTTCTGAGCTTCAGAAATCCCCGGGCTCTGCCCCAAATTCCCCCCAGAGCTTGTTCCCAAACCCCCGGCTGGACCCTGTGGGAGACCCAGACCCTGTCCTGAGCCCCGAATCATCCCCTGGTGTCCCAGCTGAGCCCCAGACCTGGGCCTGAGCCCAAACCTGCCCCCGGTGCCTGTTCCTGAGCCCCAAACCCGGTCCTGAGCCTAAACCAGCCCCCGGTGCCTGGTCCTGAGCCCCGAAGTCTCCCCAGTGCACGGCCCAGAGCCCTGAATCTGCTCCCGGTTCCCGGTCCTGAGCTCCCAACCCCCCAGTGCCCGGTCCGGAGCCCCGAACTCTCCCCGGTGCCCGGTCCTGAATCTGCTCACAGGTCCCGGGCCCGGGCCCGCCCGTGCCGCCCCGAGCCCCAGAACCAGCCCGGCCCGGGGCTCCCGGACCCCAGCACCCACCGCTCAGCCCCGGCACCGGCCCCGGCTCCCGACTCCCCGCAGCCCCGGCCGAGCCCCAAACACCCCCGGTCCCGGGCGGGGCGGGGGGACCCGCGAGGCGGACCCGGGGCGCCGGTCTCCGGCCCTCCGGGCTTTATTTCCCGGCGCCCCGAGCCCCGACGGCTCCTCCGCCGAGCCCCCGGCAGCGCGGACGCTCCTCCGGGCGCGGGCCCCGGCCCGACCCCCCCACCGCTGCCGGCCGCAGGCCGAGCCCCCCGCGCCTCACCTGGCCCCGCCGGGGGAGCCCGGCCCGGCCGCTGCCGCCCCGGGGCCGCGGGCGGCGCCGCCGGGAGACAACGAACGGAGAGAGAAAGAGGGACGACGGCGGCCGGCGGGGCCCAAATAGCCTCGGCCCCGCCCCGCGCAGGCGCCCTGGGACCCCGCCCCCCGCCCCGCGCAGGCGCCCTGGGACCCCGCCCCCCCCGCCCCGCGCAGGCGCCCCGAGGCCCCGCCCCTTCCGCCCCGCCCCGCGCACGCGCCGCTTCTTCCGCCGCCAGAGCGGGACCGGTCGGTGAGGACGCGGGGTCTTGTCCCGGGGCTGGTGAGCTGGGGCCGGGGCCGGGAGCGGGCCCGGGGCTCCCGGTGCGGCCGAGGCGGCTCGTGCTGCGGCCGGTGTTGGGTCTGGGAGCGGCTCCGGGTCTCGCGGGCGCGCGGTGTCGGGTCCTGGGGCCGCGGCGGGGGTCGGGCCCGGTCTCCCCGGGCCCGGCCTGGCCACCCCCGTCCCGGCGCCGCGGGCCGCAGGAGCCGCGCTGCGGGGCGAGGCCCGGCCTGGCGGGCAGCGGCCCCGGGGTTCAAGTCCAGCGCTGCCCGCTCCTGCCCGCCGGGCTCCGGGCCCGGCCCCGCGGGGAGCCGGCGGCTGCCGGGGCCGGACACGGGAAAACGGCGGCGGCTTCGTGCGGGCGCAGAATAATAAAGGCTGGAAGCGGCGGCGGGGCGGGGTCTGCCCGGGGCCGGAGCGGGGCTGCGGGTGCTGCCCCCCCCGGGGGAAGCGGGGCCGTCCCGGGCTGTCGGGGCGAGCCCCGCGGCAGCCCCCGGAGCCCGGGCTGCAGCCCCCCAGCGGGGCCGGGGCTCTGGCCGGAGCCCCCCGAAGGCGGGACTCGGGCTCTGCTGCCCGGCCCGGACTCGGGCACACGGGGCCGAGCCCCCGAAGGCGGGACTCGGTGGCTCTGCTGAGCCTTGTCTGGAGCCCACGCACCCCCCCGGGGCTGGGGCTCTGCTGCGAGCCCCCGCAGGCGGGCACTGACCTCTGTTCCTGAGCACCAAAACACGGGGGCTGGTCCCTGTCTCTCAGCTCTGACACTGGCCACATGAGCCCGGGCTGGAGCCCCCAAAGGCAGGACTTGGTCTGTCTGTGTGAGCCCTGACACTGGCCCCATGAGCCAGGTTTCAGACCCCAAAACACAGGGCTGGGTCTCTGCTCTCAAGCCCCAAAATGCAGCACTTAGTCTCTGTTTCCGAGCCCAAAACCTGACCAAACGAGTCCTGTTTCAAGACCCCAAACGCAGCACTTAGTCTCTCCTCCTCAGCTCTGACATAGGGCAAGTGACCCTGGTTTTGAGTGCCCAGAACACAGCACTTTTAGTCTCAGTTTCTGAGCCCAAACACACAGTACCTAATCTCTGTTTCAAGCTCCCCAAGCGCAGCACTTCGTCCCCCTCTGTGAGCCCAAAACCTGGCTTGGTGGCCCTGGTTTCAAGCCCCCAAAACGCAGCACTCTTAGTTTGTGTTTCTCAGCTCTCCACCTGGCCAAATGAGCGTTCGTTTGAATACAGAAATGCAGCACTTTTAGTCTCTTTTTGTGAGCCCAAAATCTGACCAAAGGAGCCTGGTTTCACGCTCCCATCCCAAACACAGCACTTAGTCTCTGTTTCTCAGTTCTGAGCCTGGTTTTGACACTCCACCCCCACAGAATGCAGCACTTTTAGTCTCTGTTTCTGAGCCCGAACATGCAGGACTTAGTCTCTGTGAGCCCTAAATGGGCCAAATGATGCCAGTTTCTCAGTTCTAACACTGGACAAAGGACCCCGCTTTCAAGCCCCCCACCCCAACAGTTTCTGGCTTTGAGGTCCAAGACGCAGGACTTTTAGTCCATATTTCTAAGCTCTGAGCCTGGCCCACGAGCCCTAAACAGGGCTTACTCTCTGTTTCTGAGCCCCAAAATGTGTGACTTAGGGTTCACAGAGACTAAACTGGCCAAATGAGCCCAGTTTCAAGCCCCCCAGACTCAGAACTGAGTTTTCCTTTGTGAGCCCCAAAACTGGCTTAGTGACTGTCCTGCTTTGAGCTAAAACCAATTGAGCACCAGTTTTCTGTTTAGTAATTTTACTTTTTAGCCAAGCCTCTTCCAGCGAGCTGAACTCTGAAATCATCCCTCTCCTCAGGAGAGCATCTGTCATTTGTCTCCGTGGCCCAAACCACAACAGTGACCCTGGTTTCAAGCCCACAAAACGCGGGCCACTCCCCCACCCCCCACCTCCATCCAAGAGGGTGGGGAGAAGAGGAAGAAAAAGGAGAAAAAACTCGGGGGTTGAATTAAAGACAGTTTAATAGCACAGTAATGGCAGAGAACATCATCATCACAACAATAATAAAGTAATAAAACAATAGCATCGGTACAAGGACACACACAATAACAATGAAATACTAATAACAACAATAACACGGGTCCAAGGACCCACACAAGGCAGCGACACAGCCCAAGCGGCTCTCAGACCCCGGGGGCCGGTTGCCCGGCCCGTCCCCGCCCCGGCAGCCCCCGTCCCCATCCCCTCCCGGTCGGACCATTCCTCTGCCCGGCCGGGCCCCCCCGCTGGAAAAGAGCGGCGGACGCGATCCCTCCGGCCCCGCAGCCGGCGCGTTCCCGGCACCGTTCCCGTCCCGCTACCGGGAGAAGGGAGCGCCGGGCCCCGGGCCGCGCCGCTCGGGAGCCCCGCCCTGCCGAGCCGGTGCCGGCCCCCGCGGCCGGACTCAGGCCGTGCCGGAGCCGCCGCAGCCGCTGTCCCGGGCGGGAAGGCGGGACTCGCTGCCGGCTCCGCGCCCGGAGCCCCAGGCCCGGTTCCCGAGCGCTGCGGCGGGAAAGCGGGAGCGGGACCGGGCCGGGGTCGGAGGCGGCTCCGTCCCGGCGGGCGCCATTGCCCGGCGTGGGGGCACGTGGGTGGGTGTGTTCCCGGCCCTCTTCCCGCCCACTCCTTTTATGGATATCGCCACGCCCGCTCGCCCACTGAGGGCGGCCCCGCGATGTCGGGGCTCCGCCCCTTCTCCCGCCCGCTCCTTTTATGGGCACAGCCCCGCCCACCGCGGCCGCCCCGGGTCCCGCCGCCCGCCCGCTCCGCGCTGCCCGCTCGGCCCCGGCCCGTGGCCATCAGTCAGACGCCATCAGTCGCCACTGTCGCCCCCGTTGGCCGCGGGCCGTGACGGGATGCGGCGGCGGGGAGCGGGGCTGGGGGAGGCTCTGCCCGGGGAGAAGTGGCGTCGGAGGGTCGGGGACACCCGAGGGGGCAAATCAGGGGAACTGGAGCCACTGAGCGAGTGTTCAGGTCCCAAACCCGCGGGACTTTGGTCTCTCTTTTTTAAGCCACGAAAACTCCGACTTCGTGGGTTTTACGTGCCCCGGTCTGACCGCACCACTCGGCTCCTGTCCCCGAGCCCCCGGTTGAGCCCGGCCTGGCGCTGTCACCCGCCTCCGGCGCCGTCCCCGCACCCCAAACCCCGGGGGTGACTCTTTCCCCCGCGGCCCCCGGGGGCGGGCCCCCTCTCACTAGCCCGGGGCCCGCTCCTGAGCCCCCAACCACCCCCGAGGCCGCCTCTCGGGCTCTGGGATGGAGCGACCCCGCGCACCCCGATCCCGCTACTCACCTGGGGCGGGCGGACGGACGGACGCCCCCCGGGGGCCGCGGTGCCGCCCGGGGACCGGAGCTGCGGGGCGCGGAGACGGAGGCCGGCGGGGTGGGGGTGGGGGGGAGATGGCGGCCCCACCCCGCGCAGGCGCAGTGCGCTCGGCGCAGCGCTGTCATGGCGGAGAAGGTGCAGAAGAGGTGAGTCCCCTTGTGTCCCCCCCCCTTCCCCCGCTCCCCCATCACCCCCCCACACACACACCGGGACCCGCCTCCCCCTCCCCGCATCTCCCCTCACGGCTCCCCCCGCCTCCTCCATCATGGCTCCCCCCGCCCCCGATTCCCCTCACAACCTCCCCCCCCCCGCCTCCCTCCCTTCCCTCAGCGTGAAGATCGCCCCGGGGGCCGTGGTGTGCGTGGAGAGCGAGATCCGCGGGGACGTGACCATCGGTAAGACCCCTTTCCCCGTGAGGGGGGCTGGGGGGGGGGGGACACCGGCCGTGGGGTGACACCGGGCTGTCCCCTGGCAGGACCCAGGACCGTCATCCACCCCAAGGCCAGGATCATCGCCGAAGCGGGACCCATCGTCATCGGGGAGGGCAACCTGATCGAGGAGCAGGCCCTCATCATCAATGGGTGGGTAAGAAGCCGGGCGGTGGGCGCAGGGTGGGGGGGGTGTCCTCCCCCAGCCCCGCATCTCATTTCGGGGCCGGTGACACAGCTTTGAAGGTTCATGAGGTTGACACGTCTCCTGAGGTTCGCCAAGGCCAAGGGCAGGGTCGGGACAACCCCCCGGTCTCCATACAGGGATGGAGAGCAGCCCTGCCGAGAAGGGTATGATGGATGAGAAGCTGGCCAGGTCCTGGCAATGTGCCCTCACATCCCAGAAATCCAACCACCTCCCGGGCTTCGTCACCAGCAGGGCGAGGGGGGGTGTTCTGCCCCTCTGCTCCGCTCTGGGGAGACACACCCCCCCTCCCCAGCGTTGCTGCCTCCAGCTCTTGGGCCACCAACATCAGAAGGACACGGAGCTGTTGGAGCGGGGCCAGAGGAGGTCCCGGAGATGCTGGGAGGGCTGGAGCCCCTCTGCTGTGGGGACAGGCTGAGAGAGCTGGGGGGGTTCAGCCTGGAGAAGAGAAGGCTCCGGGGAGACCTTCCAGCCCCTTCCAGTCCCTAAAGGGGCTCCAGGGAAGCTGGGGAGGGACTCTGGAGCAGGGAGGGGAGCCATGGGACAGGGGGTGATGGTTTTAAACTGAAATCAGGGAGAGCTGGATGAGATCTGAGGAGGAAATTATTTCCTGTGAAGGTGGCAGGACGCTGGCCCAGGTTGCCCAGAGAAGCTGTGGCTGCCCCATCCCTGGAGGGGTTCAAGGCCAGGTTGGACGGGGCTTGGAGCAACCTGGGCTGGTGGGAGGTGTCCCTGCCCAGGGCAGGGGGTGGCACTGGATGGCTTTTAACGGTCCTTTCCAACCCAAGCCATTCTGTGATTCTACGATCAGTCTTGTCAGAGGTGAGCGTGTGCGTACAGCTCTTTAGGGAGCAGGGCATTTGCTTAAAAACCTTGAGGAGGTAGAATTTAAAAGAAAACAAGCTAAACTTTTGTGCGTGTGTGGGGCACGATGCCTAGGGAAGAAGTCCTCCCTCTGAATCTTTCTCCAGCCAACAGAGGAGACAGCCCAGTGGGATCTGATGCGATATATGTGACTTCGGCCTCTCATAAAAATTGAACTGCCAAAGAGGATGGTACCTTTGTGACCTCAAAACTTGAAATATATTCTTCCTCCTTGCAGGTATCCGGAAAATATCACGCCAGAAACTGAAGAGGTGGAGCCCAAACCAATGGTCATCGGCACCAACAACGTGTTTGAGGTTGGGTGTTGTATCCTTGCCGTGCAGCGAGACGGACAGTCTGACCCACCGTGCGTTTGGATGGCTACAAGGGGAAGCGCGTGTGGGTTCCGTCAGGGTTCAACCAGCCCGGGGCTATTTAAGGTGCAAGGTGTTGGTTTGAAAATGGCGTCGGGGTTCACCTTTCGAAATAAAAGCAAAAAAAGGTTTCAGTTTTCTTTAGCACGGACCTGTAGACTCCCAAGCGATGAAGGTGGGAGATAACAACGTCATCGAATCCAAAGGTAAGTCTGGGCTTATCGTCTTGGCCCTTGTGCCATGTTGCTCTTGTGGACGCTGGGAGAAGCAGAGGATTACGTGGTGGGGTCTTGTTGGAGCCATGGCCAAACCACAGCTTGTCGCAAAGCTGTCGTTTTTCCCCGCGCAGAACCCAGGTGTGTTGCTGCCGTGGTGGCAGCTGGGCTGGGCTGGCTGTGATGGTGGGGTTTGGTGGTCCCGAGGAGCTTGCGACGGTGGGGTTTGGTGGTCCCGAGGAGCTTGCAATGGTCCTGAGGAGCTTGTGATGGTGGTGTGCGATGGTCCTGAGGAGCTTGCGATGGTGGTGTGTGGTGGTCCTGAGGAGCTTGCGATGGTCCTGAGGAGCTTGTGATAGTGGTGTGTGGTGGTCCTGAGGAGCTTGTGGTGGTCCTGAGGAGCTTGTGGTGGTGGTGTTTGGCGGTGCAGGGTTTGACAGGGGATTCCTCCCTCTCTCTCTGCCAGCGTTTGTCGGCAGGAACGTGATCCTGACAAGCGGCTGCATCATTGGGGCCTGCTGTAACATCAATACCTATGAGGTGATCCCCGAGAACACCGTCATCTATGGGGCCGACTGCCTCCGCCGCGTCCAGACCGAACGGCCGCAGGTGGGTGTGACACACGGGTGACACGCTGTCACCCTCCCGTCCTCCGCCGCCTGTCCTCGCGGTGGTGGCGGGGCCACGGGGTGACCTCCCCTGCCCCTCTCCCCAGCCCCAGACGCTGCAGCTGGACTTCCTGATGAAGATCTTGCCCAACTACCATCACCTGAAGAAGACGGTGAAGGCCACGTCCACTCCTGTCAAGAGCTGAGCATCTTCTGCCGCTGGGGCTTTCGTCTGCTCCTGTGAAGCACTGCACGGTCCCGGGAAGTGGCCGGTCCCCGCGTCCCTCGTTCCGTCTTTAAAAAAATAATAATCTTGTTTATTTGTGTCCTTTATTTACGCTCCACCGAGCATCTGGGACCAGCTTTTCATCCGTTGTCTCTTGCGCACTTAACCCTGTTGTACCTGCTTTGTTTTGGGGAATAAAATGTCACCTGCTTTTTCTGCCAAGGCCGGGGGGGGGGACGACATCAAGTCCTTTGCGGATCCGGTAGCGCCGCAGGGGTGGTCCTCCAAGCCCTGACACCTCGGGGCGGGTGTCACCGCTGCCGTCCCCTCCCCGGGGACAGCCCTGGGGACACCTCCCCGCGCTGCCGGCAGAGGGAGACGGGCCCACGCCGGGGGAGAGCCGGGCTCCTGGGTGGGAGGGGTGTCCTGGCCCGGCACCCCCCCCCCCCCATCCATGCGGATGGTGGGGTGGGAAGGGCTCTCTCCCTGGCTCCCACCCCCGAAGGCTGCTCCTGCTCGGCTTCCTTCCCAGAGGGTCCGGAGCGCAGCTGGAGCTCCTCGGCTCATCAGCCGTTCTTCTGGCGAGCTCCAGGCATGTCCATGACACACACACACCCCCCCCACCCCACCCCCCCCCCCCCTCCGCCACAAGATTCCCCAGGGATGTTGTTCACAACTTCCCCTTCTTGTACAACGCAGCCCCGTGTTCCTTCCCGGCGCGGAATTAATGGTGGAGCAGAAATTCCCGGAGGAAAAAGAGAGGCGAGAGCATCAGCAGAGGAACCCCACGTACCGGCGGGGCTGCAGGACCCCGGGGGCGGGGGGGTGGGTTGATTTGGGACCCGGGGTTTCAGGTGGGACAGGCCGAGGCACAAAAGCGCCCACCGCAGCCCCTCGGATTTTCTCCCCGGGGTCCAGCCGCAGGGAGACGGAAAATAAAAACCCACCGTTTTTTTTGGCTTTGTGATTCCGAGCTGGGGTCTGGCGCTGCTGGGAATCTGCGGCTCTTCCCCAAAACCTAGTCCAAATAAGGGCTGGGAACGTTGTCCCGGCCACCGCCGCCTCTCCAGCCCACCCCAGCCGAAGGGGTGCGTGGAGATGCCCACGGAAGGGGGGGGGAAACAACGGGACATGAAACGCATCTCTCCAACTTTCCCCCACTCCCACCGAAAGATAAGGCAGTCTTTTGCTGGGAATTTACCCCAAAAGCAAGAGGCTCCGGCAGATTTGGGTAACTAGAGCAGTCCCCACATTTTAGATTCCCCCTTGGGGGCCACCATCCATCATAGCCAGGTGCTTCCCGCTCCCCCAGATCCACCTGGCACGGGTTTCCGCCTCCCTCCCAGCGGGAGCGGTTCTGCTCCCATGGCAGGACATGCAGGCAGCCACCTGCAGATCTGGTTTGGCCACTGAGTCACAGAAAGGCGAGCCCGAGCCATAACCTTAAATGCCCCCCCCCCGTCCTTCATTGGGCACAAGCCCCGTGCCATCAGCAGGATGTCCTCAGCGTCACCTCCGGTCCCCGCCGGTTGTGTGCGGGCAGCATCTGCTCTGGACACGGCTGGCTGCTGGTCCCAGAAGCTTTTTACCCCGAGGGTCTCCATCACACCATTCCAGAGCCCAGCACGGCCCCCTGGGACCACAGCCACATCCATGGGGACGTGGCAGGGCCAGGGTCAACCCAAAAACCCCAGTGCAAGGTGCCCCCCACCCCAGGCTCACCCAAAGCCTGGTTGAACTAGGGAGAGGGTGGGAGCCTTAAATGCCAGGCGGGGAGGGGGCGTGGGCGGCCGGGACCCCAGGTGGGGCCAGTTGGGGCAACAAGCCCCCTCCGGCCACCAGTCCTGCAGGGCTGGCATGCCACAGCGGGGACCCCTGCTCTAATGTCACCTCCCTCCCACCGCAGCCAGCCCCCCCCCTGCCGGTGCTCTGCTCCCAATCCCCCAGCCAGCCCTGCTCCTGCGTGTGTCCCCCCCCTTGCCCTGTGTCACCAGCACTGTCCCCTCCTCTGCCCCACAGCCATGTCCCGTGACCCCGGGACTGTGTCCTGAGTCCCCAGCCTTGTATCCCATGTCCCCAGGACTGTGTCCCATCTCCTCAGCCTTATCCTGTGTCCCCAACCTCGTGCCCTGTGCCCCCAGGACTGTGTCCATCTCCCCAGCCTTTGTGTCTTGTGTCCCCAATCTTGTGTCCCATGTCCCTAGGACTACACTCCATGTCCCTAGCCTTGTGTCCCATCTCCACATTCGGAAGAATGTGTCCATGTCCCCAGCCCTGCATCCTGTGTCCCCAAACCTGTATCCCAGACTGCGTCCCTTGTCCCCAGCCCTGTATCCCAACCCTGTGTCCCAGACTGTGTCCCATCTCCCCAGCCTTCTGTCCTGTGTCCCCAGCCCTACATTGTGCATCCCATCTCCATGGCCCTGTGTCTCATGTCCCCATGTCCCCGTATCCCAGGCTGTGTCCCATCTCCCCAACCTTCTGTCCCATGTCCCCAGCCCTGCATCGTGCATCCCATCTTCTATATCCCATGTCCATGGCCCTGTGTCCCGTGTCCCCGTGTCCTATGTCTCAACCATGTGTCCCAGACTGTCCCATGTCCCCAGCTCTGTGTCCTGTATCCCAGCCCTGTGCCTCAGACTGTGTCCCATCTCCCCAGCCTTCTGTCCCATGTTCCCAGCCCTGCATCGTGCGCCCCATCTCCCATCTCCCGTGTCCATGGCCCCATGTCTCATGTCCCCAGCCCTGTGGCCCTTGTTCCCAGCCTTCTGTCCCATGTCCCAGCCCTGTGTCCCAGACTGTGTCCCATCTCCCGAACCTTCTGTCCCGCGTCCCCAGCCCTACATCACACGCCCCATGTCCGTGTCCCCGTGCCTCATGTCCCCGTGTCCCATGTCCCCAACCCTGTGTCCCAGGCTGCATCCCTTGTCCCCAGCCTTGTCCCGTGTCCCCAGCCCTGCATCGTGCACCCCATGTCCTATATGCCATGTCCATGACCCTGTGTCCTATGTCCCTGTGTCCTGTGCCCCCAGCCCTGTGTCCCAGCCTGCGTTCCTTGTCCCCAGCCTTCTGTCCCGCGTCCCCAGCCCTACATCGTGCGCCCCATCTCCCGCGTCCATGTCCCCGCGTCCCACGTTCCCAGACCCTTCCTCCTCCCAACCCCGCACCGCTCCATCACCCCCGCGCCCCCCGTCTCCCTCCCACCGCCTCCGCCCCGTCCCTCCCCCGTCCCCCGCCGCCCCGCCCCGGCCCCCCTCCGTCGCCCCGCCGCCCTCCAGCCTTCAGCGCCGCCCGCCCCGGACGCGGCTGCCGCCGGCGGGACGAGGAGCCGGGCCGGACGCACCATGAGCAGTCTCCCCGCCGACCGGGAGGGCGGCCCCGCCGACACCGGCCTGCCCGAGGAGGAGGTAGCTGGGGAGGTGGGGGGGGGACACACAGCGGGGGGCGGGGGGGACACCCCGCCGCGGAAGGGGAGCGATGGAGGGGGTCCGACATCCCCTTCCCCACCCGCGATGCCTCACTGGGGTGGGGGGGGGGTGGAGTGTGTCCGCCATCGTGGGGGGGGGGTCCCCCACCGGGGGCTGCTGCGGGGTGTTGGGGGGGAGAGGGGGGGGAACGACCGAACGACCGGCGGGCAGCGCATCCCCCCCCCCTCCCGGGACATCCCACCGCATCTCCCCGCAAACACCCCGCCGCCTCCCCGGGGCTCAGGGGAGCCCCACTCCAGACATGCAGCGCCCCCCCACCCCCCGCCCCCGCCCCGGATGGTGGGGGGTGGGTGGGGGGCAAAGCACCCTCCCTCCACCCCCGCCGGGTCCGGTGCTCGGCGCTGCCGGGGCGGTTTGCGGGGTGCCGGTGGGTACCACGGCTCCCGGTGGGCTTCGCCTCCCTCTTCCCGTGGGTCTGCCCCCAGAGATGGAGGAACCGCTCCCCTGCCCACGGGAGACGAACCACCCCCCGCCCCCCACCACGGGGTTTTTCTCCCTCGCAACCGCCCAAGTTCCTGGGTTTGCCCGTGACCTTGAGATGGGAATTTGGACTTTGGGAGGGCGAGGGCAGGCAGATAGGATCTCTTCCTCGCCTTTCACCCGCCGGGCTGCTCCGGCACGTCCCCTCCGGCTGCTCCGCGGGGTCTGTGGTTGTTAGAGGACGCCGGGATGCAGCGCAGAGCTGCTCGCCTGCTGTCGCCTACCTTGGTTCTTTTTATTCCAGAGGCGATTCCGGCCTGAAACTTCCCAAAGTTTCCCAAAGCGCTCCGCTAATAGGGAATTTTTCCGCCGGCGGCCTTGCCGGGTGCAGGGCAGACGATGCTGCTGACTCCTTGTGGGTGATGTCACGATGTGGCTCGGAGGTCCACGGAGGCCTGTCGCCTTTCCCAACGGTGTGGCACGTGCCGTGCTGGCCATGGGTAGCCCTCACCCTGGCTCCTGGCCCTTGGGGACCCCCTGGCGTTGCCCTGCAGCCCTGTCCAGGGGGGATGCTGGACGTGAGGAGTCCCCGGAGGGGAAGGCTGTGAGGTGCCAGGGTCCCCCTGCCATGCCGGGGACGTGTTAAGGAGGGCGATGGCCACGCGTGCTTGCAAGCCGGGCTACTCCGGTGCCAGGCAGGTATTTTTTCCCCCCGGCACGAGTTTTTCCCAGCCCTGTCTGGAAAAGCCGGTGCTGTCGAGTATTTGTTTAAGCGCCAGGGAAGGGGGTTGCCCAGCTACTGCCCCCTGCAAACCTCTCCCCTCCCCGGGGCTTGACTTCCAGCCTTGTCCCCCCCCCACCAAAAAAAAGACGGAGAAGCAACACCCATCCTGGGGAGGTTGATCAGGGTGCTGCGAGGTGGGACAAGCCCCCGCTTTGGCCCCTGCCTCCTCCCTGGGCTGGCGGGAGTCCCGCTGCCCGCTCCCGGCCTCCCTATCCCTCTCGCCGACCCCCTGGGAGGGACCCCCGGGTGCAGGGCAGCTGTGGGATGGGGGGGTGGGGGGTGGGTTTCCCCATGGAGGAGCCTTGGGGGGTTGACCAGAATTTGGAAAGGAGGTCACGTCACTCTGTCCGGGCGAGAACGGCATGTAAAAGGCTCCGATGGAGGCCTTATTTGGTAGCAGAGCAGCTCTGGAGAGCCCGGCTCATGGCCCTTGTCTCCATCCCATGCCAGATCCCTTATCCCGGGGGATTGGGGTGCAGGGAGGGAACCCTGGGATGGTTTCTGGGGCAGGGGGAAGGTGCCCAGCGAGTCGATAAGCTTTTCCCCACGGCCCCTGCGTCGCATCCCCCCGTGATCCTGCTTCCTTTCCTCCTTGGAGCGCGGGGTCCGGAGGGTATGGGAGCAAGCCCCAGGCGGGACGTGGGTTTGCTCTGTTGCAATATCCCCCATCTGCTGCCTTGGCTTCTCGCTGCTTTTTCCTCCGCCACTTCCTCGTTCCAGCCCCGGCAGCTCCGGACTCGCTCTTCCCGGAGGGGCCGCTCCTCTCCTCCTGTCCTCCTCCGGACCTTTGGGACGGAGACACGGCTCCGGCTGGCTGAGCCCCATCCTCCCTCCCGCATCCCAGGGGCGGAGGAGCTGGCATCCCCCCCCCCCGGCCTCAGCCTTGTTTATGTGTCGGGGAGTTTTGTGGCTTGATGGCGTGCGGATGCACAGCCCGGGAATCTAAACCCAGCCGAGGAGGAGGACGCTCCTTTAGCGGGGAGAGTATTTACGGAAGGACTAATCCCCGCGGGGCTGGAATGCACCCCGCTTTGCTGTGGGGGGGGGTGTGTGCGTGTGAGGAGGCAGGGGGGGCAGAAGCTCTGTTTGCCCCGTTTCACGGCTCGATGGCAGCCCCGTTGGCCATCGCCCTCCCGCTCCCCCCGGCCTGGGGTGCCTCCCCGGCGGCGGGCAGCCGAGCGGTTAATCGGGCTGGTAGAGAATTAAAACGAGAGTCCCGTCCCCCCCCCTCCTCGCTGAAAGGTGGCAGAGGGCTGGACAGACGGACGGACGGGGAGCTGAGGGTTGAAGGAGGCGATTAAATGCCTCGTGAATGAATCACCCGGACGCCTTCCGCCTCTCCCCGCCAGCCCCTGGCCTGTTAACGTTTTACTGGGGGTGGTTCGTGCAGGAGCAGGGGAGCGTGACCGGGGCTGGGTTGGACAGGGACCGGCATCCCTCAGGGCATCCAGCATCCCTCCGGACACCGCCATCCGATGGGGGTCCGAGGTGGGCAAACACCTCCCTGGTGCCTGCTTACCTTGGGGAGACAAACCTGGCTTGTGGCTTCATGTGAGGAAGAGGAGGAGGAAGGCTGCTGGCGCGCCGCCATGGACCTCTCCATGCTGGGGCCGTGGTCTGGAGACCCCAGCCACCTCCTGGGCCAGGTCCTTGCCTCTCCTTGCGTGTCCCCAGCCCTGACCATCCCAGCAAAGCCTTCTCCAGCATCCCTTAAACTGGTCCCAGATGGGATGTGGTATCTCGGGGACATCAGAAGGTGATGGTGGGACGCAGAGGAGCAGCCACAGGCCAGAAGTGAGATGGAGGTGGCTTCCTAGGGAGAGGAGAGCAGCAGAAGCAAGGAGAAGGCTTTCTGCAGGGACAATAAAAGCCAGGAGGTGACAATCCAGGAGCGAGGTGGCAGAGGTGGGATCCAGCGGCCCTGGCAAATGCGGGAGCTGCGGGGCGGCAGCGGCAGGAGGACTGTGGAAAGGGGATTTTGGTGTGTTCCTCCCTGCGGTCCCATAGCTGTCATCCCAGCTGAAGGAAATCAAGGTGGCGGTCACCCACGAGGTCCTGCACCCAAGGCCAGCACCTTCCCGGAGCAAACATGGGCACTCCTGACCTGGAAGAAACCTTTGTTTTCACCCCCGAATTGTTACAAGAAGGAGAGATGGAAACATGCGAGAAGGAACTCTGGAAAAACGCCCGCGCAGCAGAATTGAAGCGAAACAGCTCGGGCTGCCCTAAAAAGGGGGTGTCCGGGCTGCGGGAATCCCAACGCCATATTCCAGCGTCCTTCGCTAATCCTTGCTTGGGAGACGCAGGTCCGGCCCCATCCCATAAGACACTGGGAGCCTGTGTCTCACCCGATCCACCTCCTGGAAGCGGTCTTTTTTCCCTACGGAAGAGCTCTAAAAAGGCTTTTTTTTTTTTTTTCCTTCCCCCCCACCCCCGCCTCAGGGACAGGATTTTGCCCTGGGAGCGCCGTCGCCGGTAGAGGACGGGAGGCTGAGCCCCTGGGATGGCTCGGCGCGGGAAAGCCTGGAGCGGCTCCCCGCGGGATGAAGCTCCTCTTCCATTTAAGGGCAGGAGTAATATTTCCGCCTCAAATCTTTCCCTGGGCAGAAGGATATCCGTCCAGCCTGCTGGGAATTATCCCCGAGGACGCTCCCTTTCCCTGCCAGTCCCCCCCCCCCCCCCCCCCCCCAAAACCCTCCCACCTGCTTGTTACCCAGCCCAGCGAAAGGATGCTGCTTACGAAAGGATGCTGTTTATGTAGGACCTACACAAATATCCCTTTGGCTGGGTACGCCAGCCCCCCGGCACCCTTTTGCGGGGTGCAGAGGGGGAGCACCCATCACCTCGTATCTCGTCCTAACCCTAACTCCCCCTCCCCGATCCCCAGCCATCCTTTTGGGGCTGGAAACCAGCTTTGGCGGGTGGCGGAGTTGGGGGGGGGGGGATCCATCGGAGTCCTTCTCCCTCTCTCGCTCGCCGCTGTATGATTTTACGGTTTAAAACTTGGCCGACCCGCAGTTGAACTTTGAAAGAAAACAAGTCATTACCGAAGAGAAGCCCTTCCTTCGCAAGGAGGCCAAATTTCGGAGGGGTTTTTTTATTCAGGATCTTTTATCTCTCCCATCTCTCTGCCATGCGGCTACGGGGGGCTGAGCGATCCGGGCTCTTAGGGGTTTGGATTTCAGGGAGGCGGCAAATTGGCGTCAGGTTTTTCCCCCCCGGAGCCATCTCCGCCACCTCTGGTGTTTCATGCAGCTCCCTGGGGAGAGGAGAGGAGGGAAGCCAACGTACCAGGGAGGACCGGAGGCTGGAGGGATGATGGAGACAGGGGGGACCACGCAGGGATGCTCAGCGTCCTCGGGATGCAAACCCAGTTGGGGGGGTGGATGGCTCCCGGATAGCAGCCCCACTTGGGCGGACCTCTCTGAAAGGGAATATTTTTTTCCCTAGGAAAGGATAAATTTGCCTTCTTTACGTTGAATTTCATGGGCATGAGGAGAGCTCCTCCGGATGAATCCTTTCCCAGGCCCTGCTGGGAGAAATTCCGGCAGTGTCTCCAGGTGCAGCATTGAACGCCTTGGGATGCTGCATCGCCCTCCGGTCTCAGAAGACAGGCAGAAAGCTGGGGGGGGGTCCCCAGGGTGCCTTGGGGGGGACTGTCCTGGTAGAGGGGACATGCTACAGGGCTGCGCCTACCTGCAGCCCAGGCTCAGGAAGGGGTGAGGCCATCCCTGCGCTGATCCCATCCAGCCTGGAGCTCCCGGCATTCCTCTGGGAATGGCCATGAGCATCCTTTCCTGGCTTTTCCATTCCTTGCAAGCGTGGGATGGCCGTACTTTCACAGCTGGCTTGTTTTCTGGCAGCTTCCCCCCTCTACCCCCAACCTCAACCTCCATGCACCCAGCGATGGGTACCAGCACCAGCGATGGGTACCAGCACCAGTGATGGGTACCAGCACCAGCGATGGGTACCAGCACCAGCGATGGGTACCAGGGAGAGGGCTGGGGGGCTGTTGATGCAAGGGCTACATGCAAACAGCCCCCAGTACCTTTTGTTATTTAATAGATACAGGTCAGCCGGAGGTTTTGTTACACAAAGCAGGAATGTTTGCTGCTCCCAGGCTGGGAGATGAGGTAGGCGATAGCTTATCTGCAAGAGAAAGAAGAGATGTCAGCAGGAGAATAGGCCTGGGCTGGCGGTTTTCACATGTCTCTGTCCGACAGGGTGCCTGGCCAAAAAATAAAATAATTTAAAAAAAAAAAAAAATAAAATCAAGGTTTTTCCCCTTCTCCAGCCCAAATCTAGCAGCTTGGCACCCGGGATGGGTGACCTTGGTCGAGCCCCTCCAGACCACCTCTCACAAGGCATTAGGGTGCCTGAAAAAAATAAGTTACAGCCATCAAATCCTCCAGATGACCTCCCGGTGCGATGCTACGGGAGCAGCAGGAGCGGGGCTGGCTCCCGAGCGAGCCTGGAGGGACAGCAGGGACCTCACCAAGATGGGCTCCGTCCCCAGGTGGCCCAGTGGCCCTGGGGGCGATGGCAGCCAGGGTCAGACCTGGCCACGGGAACATGGAATGGCTGAGATCCAGCAGGATCTGAGCTTAAATACAGCCGTGGGGCCATGGGAAGGGTGGGCGGGTGGATGGGTGGGTCCAGGTGGGGCCGGTTGGGGCCGTCGTCAGCCCCAGGCTCCCCCCGGCCATTGGTCACCAAAGGGTTTGGATGAGATTTTTGGGGACAAGCTGGTTGTAAAGCAAAACCATCCCCATCTTGCCCAGGCGGGGTTTGCCCGTCCTCAAGAAGCCCCACATCCCCCCCTCGGGGTCGGTGGAAGCAGAGTTTCTCCGCGCCCCCCCCGGCTTTGAGGATGCTGCACCACGGCAAACATTAGATCCACCCAAAAAAGCGTAAAAACCCCTGAAAAGGTGATTTTTCATAAGTCAGGGACTTAGAAGCAGCCCCTTCCAAACCCCGGGCCGTTCCTCCAGGAGGAAGAGTCAGGGGTTTGATTCTCCCGGTTCTTAATTAGCTGCTGCAATTAACCAGAGACAATAGGCATTGTCTGCGGAGCAAGGGCTCCGCTGGGGATGCCAGGAGAGATCCTGTTTGCCAGAGCGTGGTCGGAAGGCCCTGGGATGCTGGCGGCCTTTTTGACCCGGAGAGCACTCGCCGGGGTGAGGACGGGTCTCGGGTACCTTCCCATGGCTCCTTCGCAGCTTGCCTTCCCCAAAATGCTGTGAAATGCCGCGTTCCCCACGTCGGGCTCAAGGTTTTGGGCTTCCCAAAAGCGGTTCCCCCGGGGCTGGCAGCATCCCTCCGGCGTGCCACCCCCTGAGGGAGGTGGCCAGGGATGAGGGAGGGTCCTCAGGAACCTCCCGTCTTCTTTTCCAGGTGAGGACGCTCTTCGTCAGCGGGTTGCCTCTGGACATCAAGCCCCGGGAACTCTACCTGCTCTTCAGGCCCTTTAAGGTACCAGATTTGGCGGGGAAAGAGTGGATTTGGTGGGGAAAGAGTGGATTTGGTGGGGAAAGAGTGGGGCTGGAGATGTGGCCCCATCCCCATGGCCCCACCGGCCTTGGTGGGATGGAGGAGCCTGCTGGTTCCCCGCCCCCCCCCCCCCAAAAAAAAAGTCTAAGGTGGTCATTTTATTCGCAGCAACAAGTTTTTGCTCCTTTCCCCCACCAATAAACGGTAGGAAAATGGCCTCGGGCGCTTTGATTGCGCCGGGGTTTTAATTGTACGTTGAGTTGCCCTCCCCCCCCCGCCCCCCCCCCCCCCCCCCAGCATTGGTTGGCAGAGCGTTGGCTGCCAACCTCTCCGGTCCCGTCACCTTGCCGGACCTCCAGCTCGGACACCGGCCCTTTTCCCACACGGAGGATAATGTCACGGGGCATCCAGCATCCCTACAAAAAACCTTCCGCACCCCGGCGCTGAGCTTTGCCGACCTCTCCCCCCCCGCCTCCCCAAATCCCTCCCCGGCTGTAGAGCTGCCGGGTGATGGATGCGGCCGGTTTCCCCCTCCAAGGGGAATGGCGGGGGGGGGGGGGGGGACGGATCTCCACCAAACACCCTTTTTTTTAAATTATTATTTATTCCTTCTTTTCTCGCAGGGCTACGAAGGGTCTCTCATCAAACTCACCTCCAAGCAGGTAGGAGCCGCTGCAGAACGGGGCGAGCGCCCCCACGCCACGCTCCCACCCTCCCCTGTCACCCCCAGGGTCCCCGAGGCCGGTGGTAGGGGGGTGGGGGGGGTTGTCCCCATTTTTCTCCCCGCCAGCCTGGATTGATGGTGCCTCCTCTCCTTCCTCCGCAGCCCGTGGGCTTCGTCAGCTTCGACAGCCGCTCCGAGGCGGAGGCGGCCAAGAACGCCCTGAACGTGAGTGCGCCCGGCCCCTCCATGTTTGCGGGATGTTTCCCACCCGTCCCCCGCCCTCGTTTCCCGGGATACTCTACGAATTCCTCCGTCCCGGGGATGCGCATCCCCCCGCTGATTCCCATCCCTCCAGCCGATCGCCATCCCCATCCCTCCAGCCGATCCCCATCCCCATCCTCCCTCCCCGAGGCTGGGGCTGCATCCCTCTCCCCTTTCCCAGGGCCACCCGGCAGGGCTCGAACCCTACGGATCAGAGCCGGCGAGAGACGCCTCCCCCAGCCTCTCCTGTTTCTCCAGCGGGAAAAACCCCAGCTAAAACTGTGAAAGAAAAAGCAAATTTCACTCTCCTTTAGCAGCCCCCGAAAACAGTCACGGGGAGAACCGCGTGGAGCCGGTTCTCCAGCTCCTCCCTGCGTTTTGGGTTGGGTTTTTTTGTTGGGATTTCCCCCCCACCCCACCCCGTCTTCATTTTCAATGTAAAACATTTATTTTTTTTTTTTTTTTTTTTTTGGCTCCGCTAATCCCTCTGGATAAGAGCTGGGCCGCGCGGGATGCCGACTGCCAAATATGGTGCCGATGCTAAAGATGCCGGAGGAATGCGAGCCGCCTCGGGGCCCGGCAAATTAGCTCATTTCAAGGCTGGAAGTTTAGGGTGGTGGTGGGGGGAATTCAATAAAAAAATAACTAATTGGGAGTTATTTTTTGCTGCGGGGCTGGCACGCGCGGCGGCGCTCGCCCACCCGCCCTGCCTCCTTGCCTCCCGCAGGGCATCCGCTTCGACCCCGAGATCCCCCAGACGCTGCGGCTGGAGTTCGCCAAGGCCAACACCAAGATGGCCAAGAGCAAGCTGGTGGGCACCCCCAACCCCAGCGCGCCTCTCCCCACTGCCGTACCTCAGTTCATCGCCCGCGAGCCCTGTAAGTACCCGAGAGGGACCCCCGTGTGGTGTGTCCCCCCCCCCGCCCAAGGACCTTCCACCGCCGCAGCGCCAGCAGGTTTGGCCCCCACCCCCCGGCTCATTTCCCTGGAGAAAACGCCTTATTCGGGCAATTTGATGTCACCCAGGGATCCCAAGTGGATGCAGCGGGATGCTGGAGGGAGCAGGGATGCGGCGGGGGCGGGGGGGGGGTGGCGGTGGTGACAGAGAACGCCAGGTCTCTTTGGAAGCGACAGCCCCCGCTTGCTGCGAGCGCGGTGGCACGTGCCGGCCCGTGGCCAGTGGTCCCCAAAAGCGGCTGGAGAGGACGCAGGGACAGGGACGAGCCCACGGTGCTGCTTCACCGCGCCGCCGGGGAGTTGCTGAGTTGCGGCTGGGGGTGTGTGTGTGTGTGTGGGGGGGGGGGTGTCTCGGCCGAGACCTCGTCCACGTCTTGCCCGTTTCTGCGGCTGGAATCGGAAGGAGCGGTGCTGCCGACCGCGGCGGCGGCTCGTCGGGTCGCCGTTAATTTTCCTTCTTGTTTTCTTGCAGACGAGCTCACAGTGCCTGCACTTTACCCCAGTAGCCCTGAAGTGTGGGGGCCGTACCCTCTGTACCCAGCGGAGTTAGCACCTGCTCTACCTCCTCCTGCTTTCACCTACCCCGCTTCGCTGCACGCCCAGGTAATTCCGACCCCCTCCGCCATCACTGCGCTCACCCTCCCACCCGCCCTGGACCCCTCCGCTCCCTCTTTTCCCCTCCGCTAACCTCCGCCAGGCTAACAGGCACTTTTTCCGCGCCTCCCCCCCCCCCTCCCCTGCCCCGATATTTAGGGATGGCACCCAAACCCAGCTGCCTCTCCCCAAACACCTCTCTCTGCCTTCCTACCTTCGCTCTTGCCCACGCCGGGGGCAGATGGGGGACACCAGGGGCTGGACTGTCCCCATCGCTCCCGGCACCAAACGACCCCGCAAAATGGGAAGTTGGGGGGGGGGGGGAGCGTATCCCGAGCCCCCGACCCTGAGCATGGCTGGGATGCAGCTTGCCAAAGCGGCTCCGGCGGGGAGGAGAGGGCAAGCGAAGCGCGAATGGAGGAACCCATCTTTTATTGACGAGGCCCCGGCTTGTCACAAGGCGCTTTTCTGACGGCTGCCACCGGCGGTGGCCCCCGACGGCAGCACGCTGCCGTTAAAAATTAGCCGTTAAAAATTAACCGCCCGCCCCGGGAGAGAAGCCGGGAAAAGAAGTGGAAATGGAAGCGGCGGAGGATTTCTTTGCAGTGCCAGCTTTCGGGATGTTTCCCGGAGCGGCATCGCAGGGATGCTGGGAAGAGAACCCCCACCGTGGGGAGTGAACGGTCGGCGCGCCGGACATCATCCCATCCCCGACATCATCCCATTCCAGCTATCATCCCATCCCAGCTATCATCCCATCCCAGCTTTCGCTCCTCACCGCTAGCTCTGGCTTGGCGGTGAGCGGGAGGAAACGAGCGCATGGAAACAAGATTTACCGGATAAGCCGCATCCGAATGGCTTTTGGCCCTGGCCTGCCGGGATTGAGCCGGGTTATCCGGAGCCACCATTGCCGGGAGCCGGAGGCAGCCGGGGGCTGGTCTGAGCAGGAGAGCGAGGAAAAGCACTGGGTGTAGGAACCAGCCGCAGCCTTTGGATGAAACTCCGGCTTTTCAGGCCCTGCTGTTTATAGGAAGAGCGGGGGTAAATATTATTGCAGCTACGTACTTGCCTTGTCAAATAACGGCGAACAGGCAGCACCTGCGCAGCTCGGGATGCCAGGGAAACGGCCGGCAAAGGGAATGGAGGCGTAAGGAGGGAGCTCCGGGAAAACCCAGGCTGAGACCTGATACGAGATGCCGTTAGAAGAAATATTATCCGCCGTGGTTACAGAGCCCGCACGGCGGGGAGGACGGTGGTGGCACCTTCCCCGTCACCCCTGGTGGCCGTGGCCTGTCCCCATCCCTGTCCCAGTCGCCCCGGTGCGGCTGCCGGCGTTGGAGAGGGGTGACGCCACCCAAACCCGAGCTGCTCGGGCAGGGTGGCCTCGCTGGCCGGGTCCAGAGAGCGGCGGGACAAGGAACCTCGGGATGGCGGGACCGAGATGGCGTTATCCGGGTTTTGGCGTCTGACATTTCCCCCCCTCCCCCCAGCTCCATCTGACGCGGGTTTTGCAGGGGTCAAGAGGGGAAAACCCACCTCCTGCTGGGTGAGAGCGCGGTGCTGCCGGCCCGGCTGGGTCCTGCGGGAAGGAGCGATGCCAGGGGATGAGCGTTACTGCCCGAACTGGAATGGGGATGGATGGCCCGTTCCGTGCCCGGCTCTTGCAAGGGTTGGCGGCCACCATCCCCTCACCTTCTGCCCCTCTTTTGTCTTTGCAGATGCGCTGGCTCCCTCCCTCCGAGGCTGGTTCTCAGGGCTGGAAGTCCCGTCAGTTCTGCTGAATGCCGGGTGAGTGCCGCTTCCCGGCTCCCCTCCTCCTGCACCGGGCTGGTGGCCTGGTGGCCACCTCCACCCTCCTGGGGCTCTCTGGCGGCTCACGGGTGGCCAGACACCCGCACTGCTGAGGCCACTTTCTAGCAGGCACCATAGGTCCGGGTGCCCTCCTTTCCCCCCAGGAAGGGGACACCTCTGCCACCGTCCACCCCAACGCTTTCCCAAATATCCTGGGGCAGGATGGAAAGGCAGGTCCGTGCCCAGAGGGTGTAGCGACGGCACAGTCTGGCAAACGATGGCGGCATCAAGGCCGCCCGGCTGAAGGCAACCTCCGCCTCCCAGCGCGACGCAAACATCTCATTAAACCATAACGAAATCTCTCTGTGAACGAAAAGCACGGCGTTACCAAGCGCCCCGCCGCCCGACAGGGCTTTGATTACACCTGGGACATCTTGGGATGGAAAAAGCCCTGCGAGATACACTTTGCAAATAACTCGGCCTTTCGTGGATAAATAAACAGCGGCGATTCGAATAGAAGAGGGGAACGATGCTGGGTTGATGCTAAGCATCGCTCGCCCCGTGATCCCCGCCTGCCCCGAACATCCCAGCTGCCGGTGCCTGCCGGGAAGCCTCCTGCACCACATCCACACCCACCTGCGGAGAAATCCCAGCGGATCCAAGGAGGCTCCGGCATCGGCTGCCCGTGCTGTCGCCCTGCCCGTCCACCTGGCCCTGCGCCATGGCCACGAGGCTCCCTCGCCCGGGGAGGGCAGGAGGACCAGCCGTGGCTGCAGCCGATCCCAGACGTGGATCCGCAAAGCATTTACCGGCTATTTTAGGCCCAGCAGATAAAAATAGGGAGCGGCGAGGCTTTGGGAACCAGCGCTTCTTCCAAAATATGGAACGTGCCAATGTTTCCAGCTAAAATGTAAGCAGAGCCGTATTTGGGAAGGGGAGATGAGTGAATTCCTTGGAAGAGGTCCGCCTGCCTGCAGCAACCCTGGTAGCCGCAATGAGTGGTGAGGATGGAGGGTCAGGGACCTTCTGGCTCCCTGCCATGCTCCTCCAGCCGGGAAGGGCTACGGCACAGCCCAGCGAAGGGTTTCGCTGCCGCCTTGGCTCTCCCACCCGCATCCTCTCCGTATTTGCCACGTGGAGCCCATCAGGGCAGGGCTGAGCTGCAAAATGCCCTCTTAGGAAGCGCCGACCCCGGCCACCGGCAAAATAACCTCTCCCCGCAGCACAGTGACCTCAGCCCCTGCCAGCGTCCCTAACCCTCCGCTGTGTCCTCTCACAGGTCTCAGGTGTGTGATGGTGGCCTACAGTCAGTCTTGTGGGTATTAATGGAGTCTTCCAAGGCGGCTACTGGGTTGGCGTGCTCTCCGCAAAACCACAGTGTGCTGGTAAGGCTGCGGCACGGCCCCGGGCTGCGCGAGGGGGAGGCGGCTGCTTTGGGGAGGGGGGTAGAGGGGCGAGGAAGCCAAGGCGATGTCCCCGAGGAAATGGGCAGCGAGGCGGACGCGTCCCTGGGGTTGATCCCTGCAGGGTGGCACAGCTGCTCCCGCTGCGGCGCGGTGCCTCCAGCACCCAAGCACGGCTCTGCCATTCCCACGTTTACCGTTTGTTATCTGGGGCGAGAGTTTCGCCAGCCGAGGAATGCCTCTCGGCTTTGAATTACCCCCGGTAATCTCATCTTGCTGCCGTCCTCGCTTCCTGCCTTGGATCAACAGAGACTGAATTCCTCTTAAGTGCAAAATTCAACTCAAAACTTAACTCTCAGCTTCCCAGCTGGTGCCTCCTCAGTTAAAACCCCAGAGGCTACAGCCATCTGGAGGAGCAAACTGGGACCAGTGGGGTCCTTCTCCTCTGCCTGGCCGACCGACCCTGGGCTGCCGACAGCCCTGGCTCTCCCTGCAGGCGTTTCCCACCTTGCCCTTTCCCGGTTAAACGACCGTCCTTGGAGCATGGGCTGCTCCTTTCCTCGCTCGGTTTCCAAAACAAGCCTCCCTTTCCCCCAGGCTGCGGCACGGGAGCTTCCCCATGAAAGAGGAGACATTAACCACAGCCCCTTTTCTGCTTTGCCTCAGCCCCACATCGTGGCTGCTCGCCTTTTTTTTTTTTTTAATTATTTTTTATTTTTTAACACCTCTCTCTGTTGTTACAGGCTTGAAAAAAAAAACCAAAAAACAAACCTCACACAAGTTTGGATTCCTCCAAGACTTTCCCACAGCCTCTATCACACATCTGCTCTCCTAGAAGAAAAACGAAAAGCATACCTAGTAATAATATTTTCCTCTTTTACACTGTATATTTGTAAGAAAAGAGTGTGTTACTTCTGAAAGCATGGTTTGACAGGCATTGCTGTAGTGTTTGAAAAGTCTTTTCAAACAGGACCATAGGAAAGCAGACTACAAAAAAAGAAAAAACCCACCATAAACCAAGAGCAAGTATTTTTGTACCAAACCTCCTAAACAGGACAATCTTACACTGGGTCAGACCACAGGTTTTGTGCTTGACTTCCGAATGCGTGTAATTCAGAGTGTCTATCCCCCCTCCCGCCCCGTCAGCTGCATGTCGAAGGCATGATGTTCACGCGCGTGCGGACGTCGGGACGCACGATTCGGGTTTGTAGGAATTGTGCTCCCTCTGGCACAGGAATTGCGCTCCGGCTGTGTCGGCGAGACGTTCTGCGGACACTTACAGTATTACCGTTTTCTTCCCAGTTGTACCAAACGACAACCAGGCAGGACAATCAGAAACTTTCTTATGGTGATTTTTTTTACCTTAGGGCTATGTTAATAGCTTGCTGTGCAAAGCTTCGGCATGGTACAACGGCTCGGATCAGGGATGGGCAGAGACAGCCCGCACATGTAGCAAGGTGACAATTTGCCTCCTCCTCCTCCTGCCATGACTGCTTGAAGTTGTTACGGGCAACGTAAACTGCTGTAATGAGAAAAAACACAAACCAACAAGCCCTCGGTTCGCCAGCTTACTCGAGGTTGGGTGCGAGTCCCGAGCGAGGGGCTTAGCCACGTGCCTACCGTTACGCCAAAGCGCTGGGCTCAACTGGGGGTTTAGTGTCAAGGTTATGCCGGTCCGGCGGCTCGCTGTGTATAATTTCCATGTTTCCATGTGCAAAGACAAGAAGGGAGGCTGCTAACACCCTTGGGGCAGTATCTGTAACCTTTACAGGGGCAGCGTACCAGCAAAGAGACCGCTTGATTTTACTAGTCTTTCCTTCTCCTTGCTCCAGGAGCAATTTGTAAAAACTAAGAGCAAAGCAAACCAAACCAAAACCTCCAACAGATTTCAGTTTCTTGCAAAAGGAGGCGCAAAACTTCTCCTTCCATTGCATGTCCCCCACCCCCCCACACCCCATAGTACACTGAGCTCATCCGCTGCCCGGGCTTCGCCGTAACTGCACCGAAGACACAGGGTGCCCGTGGCCTTGCTAAACATCATAACCTTTTTTCTGCCTCCTTTCTTTTATTCTGTGGGTGGGCCACGATAAGACGGCTGAGATTTCGGCTGCCGGAGCCAGGGCGGGGTGGGGGGAAACTGTCCCGTTGGGGTCTTCTGTAAAGAGCGGGATTGATAAAGGCGATGTGAGAAGAAATCAATTCCAAGACAAACCTCTGAGCGGCTCTAAGAGGAACGATACCAGCGTTTCCAAGCGACGGACTAACTCTTTTAGCAAACTATTTCCTGTACTTTGTCTTCTGGAGAGGAGAGAAGCTTCCACATTGTCTACTCGGCTTTTGGAAATATGTTTAAAGGTACTTTTCTATTGTAATTTTTTAAAAATAAAACCAGTGATTATTATAAGTTATGCGCAGAGCGTCATCGTGTGCTGTGTATCTGGTTAGGAACAGGGGGAAGGATCCTAACACGCCCTTCGGGGCCTCAGGGAACAGCAGCCTCCTTCCTCCCTCGGGGTATTTGAAGGCAACGGACGTGATTTTTCAGGGCAGATACCTGACTTCTCAGGGCAGATACTGTCGTCCCGTTTGGCTGGCTTGGATCTCTAGGAAAGCTCCAAAATCCAGGCTGGAAGGATCAGCAGGCTTTAAAGAAACGACTCCAAGTTTACAAAGATGTTATCGCTTAGTTTTTAAACCTACTAATCTTGGCACCGAGCACAGGAGCTAAGCTGCGATTTTCCATGAGCTCAGCCACAGCAGAGGCAAACGTAACCTAGAGACCAAGGGCCAGATTATTTTATTTATTTTTTTTTGAACAAGCTGAGAATTTTGAAAAACTCGGTTTCATAAGCCCAACCTAGAAATTCCTCCCCCTTCCTCCGCTCTGCCCCCGCCCCAATAAATGTGACCAGCATCCCCAGGAGCCTCAGCCAAAAGACCAGACACCGAAAACAAAGTACCAGAAGCGAGCTCCAGCTTAGCTAATGCATCCCAGAGAATGGTGTGTAAAGAACATTATTAAAGCAGGCTACAAACTGTCGAGGGCGGAAGAAAAAGGCACGGTGGTGTTACTTGAAACCCCCGGCTGGCAGGGATGAGGCGGGGAGTTAAGCCCTTAATGTTGGATGCTAATCCCGCCACTGCCACCGCAAGTCACAGCTTTCTTTCCGAGCTGCATTGAGGGGAGAGGTTTCTTGGCAGGCCCCGGGGTAGGAAGAGAAGAGAGCGACAAGCCGCGAGCGGCAAGGCAAACGTATTGCTCAGCCCAACTGCTCTTCGGAGCGGCGGGAACTGGCCGACACCACTCTCCCAGCCATCCCTTTAGCGGGACACGCAGATGCTTTCGGGAGCGGATTCAACAGCAAACATCCTCCAGCTAAGAAAGCAATGAAACATGCACGCATCCTCCCGGACTTTGCCTGGGCACAGCATCTGCTCTGAGATCTGCCCTGCGAAAGGAAAGCAGGGCCTTGCTGAAAATATTGAGCCTCTTGAGCCATTTCTTTAAAAAAAAAAAAAAAAGAAAGAAAAAATTCCCCCGTAAATCAAAACATTTTCGGCTCCGTGCTGATTGGCGTTGCCCTCATCGGCGAGGGGCGGGAGCGGCAAGCTGCTTGCCCAGCCCCAGCGTCCCCTTTGCCCGTGGTGACCTTTCCCCATGCGGCCGGGGGAACATTCCTTCCCTGTGACCGCCAGGGCACTTACAGGAAGGCCTGAGCTGCTGGCTGACACCAGGAGATTGCAAAATGGGGACCAGGGACTCCCGGGCCAGTGCTGGCATCCGATACCAGGGCTAAGTCCCAGGGGGAAAACGAACAGGCAGAGCTGGAAAAACCAAAATGAGAAAATTTCGCACTCTCATTGTTTCCACTTTCCCAAGCCTTTCTCTCCCCATCCCCCTAATGCCAAGGCTAAGCTCGGGGAGCCGGGGGGGGGGATGTGAGCAGCTCCTTCCTACGCATCCCTGCATCTCTGCATGGAGGTTTGCTGCCCTGAGGCTTCCCGCTGATGGGCAGCAAGCTGGAAGCGATGACAGCAAAGGTAGGGAAAGGGCTGGCAGGAGAAAAAGAGAGCGCTAACTCCCCACATTGGATGGATGCAACCAAGCGGCGGAGGAACGGGAACAAGACGGGAGAGAAGGAGAGCTGTATCTCCCAGAGGATTGTATGGGGGGGGCAGGCAGCCTGCGCGGGCAGCAGCGAAGGCAGGGAGTAGGGAATGGTGCCGGGGGAATGGAGAGGGGCCAGCCGGGGCAGGGAAAGCAAAGGGCAGACAGAGCCGGCGCCGAGGCCGGCCGGCAGCGCCCGCAGCCCGGATGGGGCAGGGAGGAGGAGCGAGCCCAGCACCCGCTCCTGCGGGCCTCCTCGGGAAAGGAGGGGAAGGAATAACAAGGCTGGGAGAGGAAAGATGAGATAGCCCTGGGGTTTGGCCAGGCAGCTTTAGAGGCTGAGATGCAGGCTGGGAGGGAAGCCGGTGGCTAAGAGTAAAGAGGTGGCCTTGCGGGGACAGCTGGGGCCAGGGCGAGGGCGCAGTGCTCACCGTGGCTGTGTAACACCGTTATCCGCCTCGCTGCCACGCTCAGGCTAGAAACCAAGATGACGGCAGAGCTTAAAAAGCAAAGCTAAGAAATACCATTAGCAGATCCCTGAAACGCTTCTTCTAAAACACGGGGAAGTCAACCATTAGCAGAGTCTGGACTTCATCTCTGCAGTCTCCATAATTAATAACTAGCTCAGCAGGGAATAGAGAATACAACGTAACTGATGGAGGCACTAGGAAATCGCACAAGTACTTCAGGCCTTGGATGTAAGCCCAGAAGTGCAGGTATAGTCAAAAAATTAACTTAATGGAAGGACAACCTCCTGCCTTAACCATCCTTTTCCACTCTGCACAACGTCCCACCCATGAGGCTGGTGGAGGCCAACACGTGGGTCCCAATCACAGAAGCGCTGATGGGTTTCTGAAGTCACGGCTGTTTTTTTCTGGGCTGCTGGGAGCACGTGGGTAAAAGGGGCCTCAGGAGGTCTCTGATTCGACCTCCCTCTTGCAACAGGACCGCTGCCAACAAGAGATCAGGGCAGCCTGGTCTTGTCCAGGCGATGCTTGAAACCTCCTTGAATAGAGGCACCTCCCCACCAGCTTTTTTTCCTAATATCCGAGCCAAACTTTTCATGTTCCCCTATTATGTCATCTGCTGTGTCTGCCAAAAAGAGTTTGACTGCATCATCTTTCTAATTGCCCTTCACATCACTGTACCCCTGATTAGATACGCCCCCCAGCCACCTCTTCACCACAACGAGCTGTCCCAGCTCCCCACTCTCCTCCCAGGCCCTCTGCCCAAACCTGATTAGCCCAGGAGACCCAACCAGAGCCCCCAGGCATCCTTCTTTAATGGAGGGAGGAGGCCCAAACCGGACACAGGTTCCAGGTATGACCTCCCCAGTGCTGAGCAGAGAGCCAAAAGCTTCCTGTGCTCCGCTGGCCCTTGCTGGAGGGGTGCAGGCTGTGTTCACCTTATTCGGGAATAGCGCAGCTACAGCTATGCAATACCCAGCATGATAGAGAAGCTGCCCTCCTGCCGAGAGCCCTGCCGTGTCCAGACAAGCCCTCTCTTCTGAGGAACTGCCTCTCTTCCTTATCTGCTTTACGGGGATGTGTCCGGAGAGCCTGCGCAGGACTGACAAGACAGACACCTTTAGGAACAAACTTACGGAGCCAGAACAACGGACCCGAGAAGCGGCGCAGAAGCAGACCCTCTCTCCCCCAGGAGATCGAGCCCCAAACTACTTGGCCTTCTGCGTTACATCAAAATGCCGGCCCAGGCTTCCCGGATGGTGCAGCGCTGCCTTTTGGAAGCCCCCCAGGAGCCAGGCTGGGCAGTGCTGTAGCAATGCCAGCTACCTGAGGCGGCCAGGAATTCTGTTTTCAGGTGGATCCCTCTCTTGGTGACAACTCAGCGGTGGGCCTGGATGATCCAGCCATATCCCCGACTTTGCCAGCAGCAGAAAGCCAGTACGGGGCAGATCGGGGACCGAGCTCTCCTCTCCCCGATGGTTGTTAGCGGTTAGCCTTACCAGTCTTAACCAGTCAACAGTAAGCACTCAACCTGACTGGACGTCCTCCCCCAGATGCAGTAGCTGCCAGAGGCCCCCGAGGCAGTAACACACAAAGGAATTTAGGCCTGGTACATTAGCAGCGACCGGAAAGCAAGCAACGAAGCTGGAAATAATGAGATGTCAGTGCCGTAGTTGCTTCTAGTCATCTGCAAATGCAGCCCCTCCTCATCAGCAGGTACCGGGAGCCCAGCTCTCCCTGGTGGCCCTGCACCGCCTGCCCGTGCTCATGTGAAGTGACAGCCCTCGCCGGCTACATCCACGTGCGAGGTCTTTACACCGTTTGCCAGGGCTCCCTTGCCTCTCTCTCCTCTGCTCTCTAAAAGCCTTGAATGATCATGATGAATTATAGATTAGCTCTGGTACACACCGCCTTATGTCAGTTTTCTCATTCAAGCATACAAAATCCTGCTGTTTTCCATCCCCTTCCAGAATGATCATCGTAATGGAGGAGGAGGTGGAATAACTCTTCAGTTAGAGCAACTTTTAGAAGAGAAGCCAGTAGAGCTCCATGTTTAGAGGTGCAACACCCCACGGCTATTCAACTTGTACCTTAAAAAAAAGCCCAGCAGTGCTTTTACTTTGGTGGTGGTGAGGAGCAGACAAAATAAAAGGTCTGGTTCATGTATACAGACACAAAGAAGTCCTAATGAGCTGCTCCTGAAGGGTCAGTGCAGCCCCTGATCCCCACAGGAAGGTATGCCGCCATTGCTAAGGGATGCCTTGCGAGGATACCTTTGCAGAAGCAAATCCTAGACCGCAATGCCTGGCTAGAGAGGAAGAGCTATCAACGATGCAACCCGGCTTACTCCATCAGCTCCCTCCTCCACTTTCATCACAGAGGAACTGGCACACCTCCCTCCCACCAAGATGGAACTAGTATAATATTGAGGGGGAAAAAGAGGACCGAGTGCACGTCTCTGGCTGCTTGCAGACCCCAAAAGAGCCGTGTTTCTCTTGGGAATAGCTCCAGCGACTGCTGCAGATCCTGTGCTTGCAGCCACAGGCTCAAAGATGCAACTGTGCAAGCGAAAGGATGATATGGACAGCCAAGATATATCGCGGAGAGCTCTGTCATTGAGAAAGAGTGTCCTTTTCCCCAGGGCCCTGTCCATATGTCCATCAGCATCACAGGGGGTGGGAGCTGAATGCCTCTGTGCTCCTGGCCGATATGGCAGGGGAAGAAGAGAAGGATGCTACATCAGAAGAACAGCTCATTAGTGCCTGCATTCCTCCATTGCCCCAGGGGGTCAGAAAGGGCAATCGACATACTGGAGCTGAGGGAACAATGCCCTTGCTGGACAGGACACGCCATGACCTGAGGAGCTTCAGGAGAGTTGGAAGAGGCAAGTCCTCACCTGGCAGGGACAGGCAAAGACCGCGCTGAGGTGGGTTTGCCAAAGAGCATTCCTGAAATGCACGAGAGGAAGGTGCCTCCCATGGACTAGATCACCATTGTAGGTTCCTTCCAATTGAAATATTCTATTCTACGTTCTATCTTTGCCAAGGGCAGCCCGAGTCCCGTTATCTTCCTGGTTAGCAGAAGACGCTTCCAGGGAAGGAAAAGAAAAATGGAGTAACAGGCTCATGGCCCCCAGGAGAGAGCATGATGCTTCTCAGCAGCCCTTTGTACCGCCAGACTGAGGGAAGAAGGGTTTTGCCAAAGAAAGCGAGCTGAGGGCATGATGGTTTTGGCCACTGGGAGAACCATCTTGGCAGACACAGAACACACGCAAACATCCTGGAGGAAGATGAAGTAGGTTTAGGTTTTTAACAGCTATGAACTCTTACGCTGAACTACAGTGAAAAGCCCGATTTGGACATTACACTGTGAAGAGACTGAAGTGGACTGGAGCGGTACTAAAATGCTTTCAGCAAGCAGACTCCCATTGATATAGTCTGAGACGTTTTCAAGTTGCACCCTTTGATTTTTAAGAGGTCTTGGAAAAAACCCGTAAGGACCGCTGGGAGCATCTTGAATAGAGAAACAAAACCCAACTCCCGAAACCCACACGAAAGAGAGGAGCTCATGCTTATTTTCTGAACTTGTTTTCTTCACGACTGCTTGTCTATATTCCATGCCACCTCCGACGGACCAATGTGAGCTTCCCTTCAGCTGTTTTTCAGACGGTACCCTAACAAGTCGCAAAACCTATTATGCCCCCTCTGCTAGTACAGCAGAGAAGCCCTCCTCCGGTGAGAGAAAAGCATCTAATCCTGTCTTTCCAACTGGACATCAACTGGACCTTTTTATTCCTTTGAGCAATGGAGCCTGACAACGCCAGCAGAGCACACAGAGCTGGCAGTGAATCTTCCTTTCCGTCTCTCCTATTTTTTGACCTAACATATTTTTAATCTCTGAAAGTAGCTGGAGGCGTTTTCTTTAGACTCCTCTATTATCTTAATCACTTGAGCAGAGAAACAAAACAGGTAGCCTAGGTTACAGTCTGCTTTGCAAGCTTTGGTTGCAGAGAAAGAGCAATGCTATGTTAGATGACTAGGAAGTTACACCATAAAACCCCCCGAAGGTATGAAAGGCAACTCAGAGCTCACTGCGAGCTCTGCTTTTGGCTGAGCACCACCACCACCAAAAAAAACCAAAAAATCACTGCTCAAAAATGCAGTAGATGGAAGGGAACCTTTTTTTTTTTTGAGTGAAGATGACAGAAGAGAGGTGAACAGTTTTGCAAGTGTGCGGCAGGTGCTTTAAGGCAGAGCTGTAACAGAAAACTAAAAAGCTCCAAGAGGAATTGGTTGTCCTGACCTGGAAGATATAGGAAAGAAAAACTGTTTCAAAACGAGCTGCAGCAGCATGCTTTTATATATGTGTGTATATATATATTTTTTTTTTTTAAAGGCATGAAAAAAAATATATTAAAAAAAAAAAGAAGAAACCTCCTACCGGCATTTAGCAACTCTTTACACAGGGCTGACGTGCAATGCTGGAAGTATTGTCTCTTTCTCAAAAGAGCAGTCTTTAAAATCCAGAGGATAAACGCTACACTTACACAAGTATATTCCTCCTCCTGTGCTTCCCCAAGCAGACATAACTCGTTCAATGTGACAGCAACAAAGCCTTATTCTTCATTTGTTCGTGTGTCCAGATCCAACGGCCTCTGCTTCAACCTCCGATACATCAAGCAAGACAACAGCTCACGTGCGCGCAGCAGCAACCTACTGTCGGTGGGATATCGCCGTCACCTATTTTATCTTTGATCCTAACCCTAGAAGAGCAGAGAAACAGCTCCTCGCCCGCAGTGCCTTGAAAACAGTATCAGCATTGATTGACTCTGGTTCAGTACATAAAAAGAAGTTATCAAGAGGACATAATTTGGCCACGTTCCACATTAGTCTGTACTGCACAGAACATCAGGCATCTACAGGGAGCTTTCATTTAAGGTGGTTCCTTCCCCCTCCCCAACCAAGAATGATAAAAAGATGACAGTGTTAGCCCAGAATAATAAGTCCTTGAGAAGATAAAAGTATAGCAAAGATTCCTTTACCTCCTTGAAAAGGAAAACGCAGCAAGTACAAAAGATGTTCATCCTCTCATTCTTTAAGGAAGCAACACTGGAAACCAGCATTGTAAGTTTATTACTTTAAAAAAAAAAATTGCTTCAGTATTACACTGTCATTTTATTTCCCTCCTGTCCATAGAGCAGAATTGTGCAACACACGTGCATCCACTACAGTGACGAGAAATTGCCGAGGGCAATTTCTGATTAGCATTAGGAAGCTACAGCTGCATTGCCATCCTGCAGCCCACTGGGAGTTTGGCAGAGGGATTTTTCTGAGTTTGAGCCTCAGATATCACAGCCGTTCAGTACAGCTCAGTCCCATGGCAAGGAAGAAGCACACAAACCGTGGGTGTATTTGACTGTGAAAGAAACTTGCCTGCAGTGATTTTAGGAAAAGGTTTTCCTGAAATAGGTAAAACAAATGCTGTATTCGATTCTACTAGAAAGCCCCTCCTAATTCCAGGTAAATACCCATTAAGCAATGTAAAAGCAGAGTTAAGCACTGATCAGGAACTCCTGCATTACATGCTGAGCACCATTATCACTCTAATGCCAAGAGGCAACTAGTGAGAACCTCTTACTTAAAGACACATTTCCCATTAGCTAATTAAATTAAACTCTAAATTTAGTAGTTCATACTTGCTCTTAAACTGACCTGCTTCATCTCGGCAGTTGCTGGGATGGGGGAAAACACATCACATTACTATATACAGTCAGTCTTTCTGCGAGCAGACACTGAGCCCGAGTGGCAAAAAGCCTTTATAAAAACGCATGTTTGCTCCAGAATTCAACCGGTCACTGTTTGCCAGGAACGACATCAGAGTAATCTTTTAATACTCCGGCCAAGTGGTCATTGTGAGTCTTAAATCGACGTTTCTTCTGAGAAGCTGGTTTCTTCCTCCTCTGAATAGGAGCCTACAAGAAGAAGTAAACAGTAGTCAAAAGATCTGCCCTCCAGCTGCAACAACTGACCTGCTGTGTGACGCTGTGCTGTCATCACTTCTGCGAAGAAGAGCCCTGCTTGAACCAGGGGCGGACAGGCGGGGAAGGTGCTTGTTTTTGCAAGAAGCACCAGCATTCAATTCCAATCCAGGCAGGGAGATGACCCTGGGGACAGAGCAGAGTCTCCGTATCCCACGCGCAGTAGTAAAGCTGGCATTTATAAGTTTCCAAACGCTCCCATGCAGCTACAGAAGCAGCTACACGCTCCATAATTCCATCTAGAATTACGTGCTCAAAGACACATTTAGCGCGTAAGGAACCCCTGAGGAGTGCCTACATGACGACAGGCATTAAAGCATCTAGCGTAGTGACTACCAGAAACCAGGAACAAGTCCTGTGTGGATGGGCTCTCACGAAAGGACAGTTTGAAGCCAAGTGCAGAAGAGAAAAGACCATGATATATCGCATACAAATAAATGCAAAAAAATAAAATTCTTTGAAGCCAGGAAGAAAGCGCCTTTGGAGAGCTTGCAGACATTTTGGCCTCCCAGTAAAACACGAGCGTACTGCAGCCAGTTTGGAGAACGGGGTGTGTGTGGTGGGAAGCACATTACACGGTTCTCATCAGGATATCAAAGTTATTTATCAGAAAAGAAAAAGTTAAAAAAGCCCCACCCTTCTCCCAGAAAAGTAACTGTTCTTCTACTCCTAATATGTTGTGCGGCTTCAAGCAGAAGCTTCCACTTGGGAGCTCACGGGGATTTCTGGCATTTGCCCTCTTGTCGATGCTGCTTGGATTACAGTGGCTCAAACAAGTTACAAAAACACTGACTGCTGGCTACAGCATTGTTTTTTGCAGCTTCTTAAAATTGGTCACACTTCCCCGAGCTACACAAAGCAGCTGTGCATAGGCTCACCGACATGTTTTGGAATTAACACTGCGGGGTCAGTTAGGGGGAATCTCCTGCAAAGATCTGTAATTTGTATCGCTTACTATTTTCTTTGGTCCAGTTTCTTGCATGGAAGAAATACCCTGTCGTTTCAGATACTCTTCAATTTTCTCCTCATCCATAGAATCCACGGGAATGCTCCTCCACAGCTTCTGAAATTCTGAAAGACCAAACAAACCCCTCGGTTTATATCCCAGTGAGCAAACCCTAGGCCAAGCCCCCGCACGAAGGGAAAGAGAGAGATTGATTGCAAACGCTGAAGTATGCTGGCACGTCAGTCTGCGACGGTACAGACGCAGCGGTCACCGCCAGCAGGCACCCAATTAGCACAGCCTTTATCCACTCCAAATGCCAGATGCACTTCCCCAAAAAAACCCCCAACAAACAACCACCAAAACAACAACAAAACACCCCCAACACTTAATGGAAAAAGATGAGCTGATTGTCATCTGTGCTAACGGCACTGCAGCATCAGGAACACCCACAGGCAACATATGCTTTTAATGTTGATTTGCTACGGAGTCTCTCTTTTCGCCTAGCATCTCTATAGCTGTGTAGACTGTCAATGTGCTTTATAAGCCTCAGTTCAAAAGATCTTGGTGAAGGGTAATAACTAACCATAAATGGCAACTTCATTTACACATCTTCAGCTGCCATTGTCTTGGGAGACTTGTCATCTCATAGTCCAATTTACTGAAGATTCAAGACATTTCACTTCAGTGGGCTGAAGCTCGTTTATCACTGTAATATAATACATACCGTGCCGTTCAGATAATAAATTACTAAAATTCCTCCGGTGTTAAAAAGAAGAGAGATACCTTAAAAGCCACAGCAGCAGGAAAAAAAGACAGAGACAGTAAGTCTTAATTAGAGCAGCTGCCATCTGCCTGCACACTTTCTGCCTCATGTGAAGTTTCACAGAGCCTCTGGAATGCCTTCTCCAGGCAGCGGCTGGTACAATCCTACCTCCCTTCATTCCCCAGGCAGTAAGTTAGATATATCCTGTCAGCAGGTTTGGCTAACAAACTATAAATAAAACACGAGGCACACATAGCAACGCAAGACTAAATTTTTTCCCTTTATTTCCAGACAAATTTAGTATACAGTTGTCAAAACAACCACAACTTCGGCATGCTTAAGAAGCTGTGCCGTGCAGCAGGCGACGAAACGCTCCAGTGACGCTCTGCCACAGATACACTGCCTCTAAACACGCCACAACGAAACGGCACTGTACGGAAGACGTACGTAAGAGACTTGGTTCCTGCACTTGGACCCGTTCCCTCCCTCACGCACACTGTTTTTCTATGAAAATGCACGCTTTCAGTCTCAGGTCTTTCTTTTCTTCCCCACTGCCAACAGTAAGGGGCTGTTCAAGCTTTCCAGGAAACAAAAGAAAGGAATCTCGCCAGTGTAAGAACAACAATGTTCATTTTTGGTAATGCAGCGTTTTTGAAGAGAACTAAATCCTGTCAAAACACCACTTTTGGTTACACGGAGATAGCGCTCAGCCTGTTTCTCATACAGGCTATACAGCACAGCGGGATCATTGAGACCGCTGTTTTCAGATAACTTAATGCAAGGACTGACACCGTAGTCAAGACATTCTCCATCTGCTCATCCATTTTGAGCGTGATTGCGGGTTTTCGGCATAGCTTGCGGTGCCTGCTATCCCAGATCATCTCTCACCTCATCCTATCGCAGCAGGTGGAGAAGGTTGTGTTATGATCAAAGCCGAACATGCAAGAGAGAGATCTCTCAGCGATGAGAACTCAGATTAAGTCTTAACAGCAGAAGCCTGCGCAAGGCTCCTATTGCATCCTCGGGGCTGAGCAGAACGCGCTCTTTCAAGCTATTTTTCCTTTCTGTTCATACCCCCTCCCTGCCCTGAACATCCAAGCTGGACACCGAGACCTGGTGGCGCTTGGAAAGACGGATCAGGTGATGGGTGTGCAAATGCAGTATCGCACTTCACCAGTAACCGCATTTCGAATCACATGTTTCTGCAGTTCACACGTGAAGCGACAAGGCTGCACATAAATGCATGGCTATTAAACAGATCCCGGTTAGAGATACTTTAACGTTGTGTTGTGCTATACCGCCTTTGGCTCTGCACAGATGACTCCTGGCGGAGCAGAGGAGATACAGGTTGGTCCTCCAAGATGCACGACAGGCACGTGTAACGCGAGGCGATAGCTGATAAGAGACTTGATAACTCTCAACTTTTACATGACAGTGTCCTTTTACTTATCATGTTCTGCTACAAACACAGATGATGTGTCTCCATGTTAGAGTTCATGATATATGGACAAATATGCTGCAGTGCAAAAAAAACAACGGCAAAAAAAGCTGAGGATAGGTGCTTAAGGTTAAACTGGTCTACATTCTTCTGGGGAACAGAAGTGAAAAATTAAACACTAGAAAATAAATGGTCAGCTCTTCAAGGATCAACATGCACAGAAGTGCAGATCACAGTTAATATCTAACCACAGCGTTTTGCATTTCTTGTAATGCAGCGGTTATACCGCCATTACAGCTTCACATTCACCTTTTAAACTTGGCCAAGAAACACGAATGTAACGGTCACCAAGAATCCAAACCGCAAAACTAAAATGGACTTTACATGCAGATAATTTAATCCACTAATTGGCCCCACCAGAGTCACTATACAGTATTCTGCAACTCCACTTAAAAATTCCTTCATAAATCAGGCTGCTTTCAGCGCTATTGCTTTGATTGTGGTAACTGCAAAAGAATCTTCTTCCCGTGCTGAAGCTCCATGTAGGGCATTAAAATACCTTATTGCCTAGGAAAGGGGGGAGTCACAACAACACGGTCCACCGCCCCACCCCCGAAACACTCCGTGTTAAAGGACTGGTTCAGAGCTAAAAGCACAGGGTGAAGGTGGAGAAGCACACAGAGCTGCCACCCTTCAGCCTGCTGTGCATATTAGCTGTTTGCATTTAGGGTGCCATCTAAAGGGAAGAGGAGACACATCTGTCATCCCATCACAAAACCGATCCGGTGTAACACCAGACACTGAGCTAAACGCAAGAACTGCATTTCAGCTGGCGCTGAACCATTTCCACATTACCTGTCAGATTTATTCAGAAGCCTCCGAGGACTATGCCCCTATCAGCTAGTGAAAGTTGAGACCTTGGGAATACGCCATCTGAATTATTGCGACATCCTCCCTGAAATATGAGAACCTATGGGAAAAGCTGGCAATAACTACGGCTCTCAAGAAACAACCCCTCCGCATTTGTGGCTGTGGTATTTCCGCACCTCAAAATTCATACCCTTGACCCAAGATTGAAAGAGATTTCTCCTACTTCTTTGAGGAGAGTCTGAAATCCTGTCTCCCTGGCCTTTGCTGTGTGGCTCCGAGCAAAGCGAGTCACCACTTTTTAAAAGCGGTAGTTCATAAGAGGGGCCAGGGAGGAGGAAATGGCAGGCAATGACTTGATTACTGTCCTCCACCACCCCTGGAGCAGGGTCCACGCTTATGGTTGGCCAGGCAGGAGGATGCGGCGGGCTGGCCCGTCTCTGCGGAGGGGAGAAGACAGAAAGAAAAATGCTGTGACGAGCTGCTGTGTCTGAAGAGCAGATAACAGTGACAGAAGGCAGTTCCTAGGGACAGTTTCAACATACTGGATCTGTTTTTTACAATGTCTTTCTTTTCTCTGTAGACGGGGCACAGGGAGCTGGGTACTGGCGTGAGGAGCGGGAAGGGGATTGTTGCAGCAGACAGCTTGCCACATGCTGGCCTGCTTCAGCCAGGCATGGAGAACGGGTTCAGATGCACGCATTCCTGCAGTGCACGTAACCATTACGACTACAGAGCACATCCAATTCTCCTTCTCCATGTCCTGTCAACTAGGTGATCTTTACACCATCAGAGCACGGTGAAGGTGAGAGACTCCTCTATCAGAGACACTAAACTATTTGACAGATCAGCCAGAACGAGCACATAATAGCTATGGAAGGAAAAAAACTGTCGAGCAGTCAAGACAGTAAGGCTTCACCTGGCCGCAGCAGGCTGCATTCAGACAAGCTGACAATTTCTCCTACCGCTTAGGTTGCTACGACAAGACGGAGCCCAGGAAAAAACCCCCTGGGGGAGAAATTTCCAAAGAGTTTCTGGCCAAAGCAAGGCAGGTGCTGTGAACCCTCAAGGAGACACACCCATTTTCAGCAGAGTTTTTAAGTCCCAATGCAGATCTTCCCCAGAAGAGGCAGAAAGTCGTGGTCCCGGTACCCGAGGCAGGTGCTGGGTGTCCTGCCTGGACTATGAACAAATCCTACATGCAGTATCTTCCAATTTGATCACTAAAATATTTTAAGTCAGAAGCTTGGCAGAATCAACACTACTCACAGGCTGCTCCCTCGCTCCTCCAGACAGATAACTTCTGGTCTTTCAAGTAATAAAGAGGAGGGAATGAGACCACAAGCTGACTGAAAGGCCGGTTTAGACGTCTGCCAACATCTCCAGCATCATGATGTCTGCATGCGCGGACATAAAACACTGCGCTTTGACCAGCAGTAAGCAACACACAGTAAAGCAGAGGGCAGCGTAACAAAGGCTTTGCAAACATCTTCTCTCTCTGAAATACCCAAGGGGTAAGGATGCGCAGTTACCGCATCATGGGGTGCCTCACGTAAGAAAACAATTTATGCTGACATTCCCTGAGCGATTATACGCTCCATTTCTATAAACGCTTACATGTGGTGAACAAAGTCATGGATAAATGGCTGCACGGTGACTTCAGCGCAGCTTATCCTGCACTTCTGACTGCCTCACCTGCTCTTGCAGAAAGGTTGAGATGGCTTCTGGAGATAAACTGCTACAGCACGCTGGTAATAAAATCTGCCAGAGATTAAAAACAGCTTAAAGATCTTCACTGAGCTGAGCCAAAATCTGAGCACAGGACAAGAACAGACAATAACAGGGCAGAAGGGAAGGAACAACCGAGTAGCGGGGAAGATGGAGTCTAACAGTCCCATGGAGTGCAGCACTAGATTGATACCAGAAGGAAAAGGTGCCTGATGTTAAAATTGTGCTGCCCCTGGACCATCTTGGAATTCAAATCCAGAGCCATATGTCATCCCTGATCCCAAGCAATTTTTATACTGTTTAAATGTCTTCAAAGGTACTTCGGAAGACTTTTAAAAACATGTATAATTAAGCACCCAAATTTTGAGGTATTAAAATGCTTCCGATGCTGCATTGAGATGTGAAAGATACCATCTCTAACAGTTGAGCAATCAGACTGGCCTTTCAGCATTCAGCCGGCACGGGGTGAAAGCTTGGTTCACATGCAAAGTGCTTAGTTCCAGCACAACAAGGCAGCGCTTTACTTGGCTGAAGCACCTGAAATCTAGCCTGGCTTTTATAAACGCTTTCAGCTACACGGGACTGACAGAAGATTAATTAGTCAGGAAGTCAAGAAGGAACACATGGAATCTGAACCTT
This sequence comes from Fratercula arctica, assembly GCA_947846985.1. NCBI lineage: Eukaryota > Metazoa > Chordata > Aves > Charadriiformes > Alcidae > Fratercula > Fratercula arctica. The sequence goes on from CANTUZ010000004.1 coordinate 3,456,894, forward strand.
CCTTGGCTAATCACAGAAAAGGAAGAACAAAAGCCGTTCCTTACTGCAAAACCCTTCTCCAGTACCCTTGAAATCGCGATATACAGGTGCTGCACCACTGCTGCAGCGCATCGGGATTTATTTTCAATGTTCAGCCATCAAAACAACCGCAGCCAGGGCAGAGGTAGGCACTGCCAGAAAGAATTCCTCCCACTACTTCAGAGTCAGCAAGCTTCAAATTGCCCCGGCGGCTCCTCTTTTTCTCTACTGACTGAGCTCAGACAGCGATGGGAGAGGACGCCTAACTTTTAGATGATATTAATCCCAGCCAACACATGTTCGAAACCGGAGAGTGTCATACAGCAGAATCATGCACTCAGGAGCGCGGAGCCTTTATTTCTAAGGATAAACATTAAACCAGAAACATATTTTGAACTGTCATCAGCTGCTAGATCAAAGACTCTTGACAACACTTCAAGGCTTATTCTGCAGTCTTCTAAAAACTTCATTTTAATGTTGCTAGAGATAATGAGCTGGAATAGCACTGCTAATGCAGAAACGTGTCATAATTCACCCTGTCGCAGACAATTCCGCCAGTGACTCCCTAAGAGACATGCTTCTGGTGCTCTAGAAAGAATCGTAAAGCAAAACCGCTCGGGAAGGATGGGTTGTCTTCATCACAAGATAACGTGGTTGGAAAAAGGACCTGTTCCAGCTGCAATAAGTAACTGAACCCACTCAGGGGTGTTTTAGGAGTTGTGGCATAGGCAGGCAGATCACAAAATTCACAAAAGAGAAAGTACTCTTGCCTCCTCTCAGAACAAAGCAGCAGCATCCGCATGAAAAGGAAAACCAAAACCAGCAGGAACAGAACAAAAAAACGTAATCACTTTCTGATCAGATGGGAACATGCTGCCACCTGCGGATGAAAGAAAGCAAAGCCACCTTGAACTACGAACACCGCACACTAACAGTCCCTTCATTACAGACACTGAGGCTTAAATAATGCCTCCCTTCACAGGGAGACTGGGCCAAATGGCTTAAACATTTTGTTTCGAGGGGTTTTAGAGTGTTTTGTTGTTGTTTTTTTTGTTTGTTTGTTTTTTTTTTTATTTCCCCCACCCTTTTCACAGCAACAGCCTGCATTGCTTGTTCCTAAACACAGATCAGTGCTGGGGGTGCTAAAATATAATGTACTGTATATGAACAGCCTTGAATTTATATCGGCTACCTGGTGAAGAGTTGGCAGACGTCTCTTGCTACGTCTTAATAAAATGGGCTCTTTTATTAAATTTCACAGTTAATCCTGGAGTTATTACAAACTAAGAGCAACAGGGTAGAGAACTCCCGCTGAAAACTTTTTTAGGATGGTTGGGTGCCAGTTACCTGGAAAAAACTGCAGAAGAAACGATCAGCAATCGCGACTGTCATACAGGCAATAGCTGCTAAAAACTGAAAAGCTTTGCCTTAACAGTTACTGCAACAGCACTGATTTCTAAATGTTTTGTCGATGTTTAGGTCCCTAAAACCTGTGGGCTGATGGACTGAAGAGACACTACCTGAACTGGATGACAGTGTTAATGGTGAACTCATAGGCATTTGGGAGGTTGGAAATTCCCAGTGAATGCAGACTAAAGGCTTGTAATTCTGCATTTCCCATATAGTTCTGACTGCCACTATCAAGAAATGACAGAAATTATGGTTTAAAAAGAGATTCACTTCCATGTTTTGCAACAATTTTTGTATTTTTAAATGCCGTAGATGTCACATCTACTTAATTATCTTTGTGGAAGAAAGCTATTATTATTACTGATTGTACCAGTGTGGTACATAACATATAAGTTAACGATACACATTTCCAGTTGCTTAATTCTACTGAAAATAAAAAGTCTCTCTGAGCTAATCAAAGAAAAAAAGAGCTTTATGTTCTGTCCTGTGGTCCTATAAGCAGAGCAGCCTGAGCTTCTATGAAAACTCTTCCCTTTCTGTTTACCATAATGTGACACTATATGCTAAAATGGCTTTATGTGGCATGTTACAAGAACAATATGTTAACAACAGAAAGCGTACAGTGTCGCCGAGTCATTTAAAGTAAATCTTTTGTCACAGATTGCCTTCTCCTTTCTGTACTTACAGGCATCTGATGTTGGCATAAATGTCACTACCGGAACACACCCCAATCTGTGTAATTAATTTCTGTGCATAAACAGGCACATCACACCAGAGGATTTTACCACTATTTGTTAGACAGAAAACGCACGCTGAACTTCTGAAGTCCCGAATCCCCTGCAGCTCTCGTCAGCAGCACGGCCCCATGTCTGCGCTCTCCTCCCAGTTGTAAACTACCCCTTCTCGGGACTTTTGCTCACATCTCCTCCCTGTTTGCTTCCTTCTTCTCTTCCATTTGTGGCCTCTCGTTGCGTTCACCAATAAAAGGCACATGATTAATAAACTGGAAAAAACCCAACAAACATGCACCCAGAAGCCATTCTTTTGGGTTTTTTTTGGCTGCCCTTTACACAGCAAAATGTTAGATGCCATTTTAGCCACAGTCAGGTGATTTTTAGTCTCTTCTGTACCGCTACACTTGAAGAGAATTGCCGCGTTCCAATGTATCCATTATAAAATGGAGGATATTACCCCTGAACTTGTTAGCCTCGTGTTAATATAAACCATTCTCCTGACATCTGGATATACCTAATATTTCATTATCACCTTAGAAGACTGCTCTACCTGAAGACTGTTTATACATATAGGTGCTTAAGATGAATAAAAATCAACTATCATGGAAACATATGTAAACAAACACCTACCTTCATCCACAGTAAACTGACAGCTCTTGTCGTTGTAGAAAAGAATTTTCTTCTTATCAGGACGATTAACAAAGATGATCTGGTCCCCTAAAGCCTCGAAAACAAATGCAAAAGAACAACTCAAAATCACTTCGTTTCCATGAATAAGGACTCCAACTTGAACAACAGACCCAGATTTTGCGCTACAAAAAGCACAACAAACTAGAGAAGCGGCAAAGTCGCTGGCAAGGAAAAGCATCCAAAATGGATGCTGACGATAAGTACACCAATAAATCAAAGATAAGATACGGAGGACTGAGATCAAGGTATAAAAGCAGAACCAAATGCCTACAGTTGGAATGTGGGAGATTAAGAGTCTTTTGTGAGAAAGAGCTTTGACAGCTGTGCTGAGACATCAGGCCAAACCTGAAAGGAAAGGATGAGACACAGAAAAAGCTACAATATTAGATCTTCTGAAATAGCTTTGGGGTTATCAAAAGAACAGAAACAACTCATGAGAAAATTCTCTCTTAGCCTTCACCTTCCCGTTGAGGAGCTAACTGGAATGTGTTCGCTGAATCGCAGACAGGTGCTACTCACCTTTATAGCTTTCTGTGCGTTGGGCAGCCCTTCCTCAATATCTTCTAACAGGATTCCTCCCAGCCCTCGCTGGTCATGCTTGTCCAAGAGCCTGAGCAAAGCCTTTTTATCTTTCAAGTTGTACTTGGGTTTGAAAGCGTACTTGCCATCTACAACTTCTATTTTCGGATTGTTGACTAGAGCCTGTAATAGGGACATAAATTTTAAACGTTGAAAAAGAGCACACGCTAGGATTTTTTTTTCTAGTGTGCTTTTGAGCAGCTAGAGTACATCAGCCATACATTACAGCTGCCAGTTTGAAGGTTTGAGTTTTAAACGGATTTCAAATCCTTGGATCCCAGATCCACCAGCCTGGCCATAATTTGCCACAACATAATGCACAAAGCACCAAAGGAGGCTTAACAACATTCACTTAATGCCTTTGGGCTCGAAGGTCCATGAAGCCTCTTACGGCCGAAAGCCGCACACGTTCCTTTTTGAGACGGGAATGAAAACAAAAAGAAGAGGGAAGGCAACAAAGTGCGCTTTGGATGAATATAAAGCGCAAACGCACAACTCGGCCTATCAAGCTCAGGTCACACGGATGTTATGAATATGAAAGGCATTAACCTGGGATGAACGAAACAGGGGTCAGTCTTCCCCAGCTGCTGTCAATTGGCACCAGCAGCTATAGAAGAAATTGAGAAGAGCAGACCTCCTGCACAGTAGGATTTTACACATGATGCCAGCTTCCGAGCGAAGCTGACCAGGCGTTCGTGGACAATTGAAATGATTTAAGATATGCTCCGAATCAATTTTGCTGTGCAGCCAGTACCACAATGGAAGTTCACCTGTAACAGAGGGCAACTCTACTTAGTTTCTTCTGCAGGTGCCAGCCTGACCCTGAAAGGAGAAAGAGAAGAGACACAGCGAGAAGAAAGGAGGGAGAAACGTCCTGTAACAGAGAAGGCAACTAACTTTGGCGCTGCAGGGTATTCGTTCATCTTTTCTCATCCAGTATCAATTCAGTGATAATTTTATATACCCTTCTTGGGAGGAGATTTTTCATTCCATCTTGATATTCTGGTTCATCACAACCAACACCAACAGATTGGAGGTTTCTGGACCCCAGAATATTAGCACTGGTAGCAAAGGAATGCGACAGGCTCTATTAGTTAAAACCCTCCTAGTTTTACTATACAGGCATTTTTTTGCCCATGTCTCAACAGCCTTTACTACTCTACTGCGAGGATTTAAAGTACGATCTGAGCAACACCAGGTACGCCAATCAGGTATAAACACCGAATATGCTATTTTCCTGATTTATTAATCTTGAAATTCCATGAAGACATTCAGATCAATTAAGCATGAAGACGAATACGGTGGCAAGTTACAGTGAGTCTGTAAGAACAAAACCTAGCATCTCGAGTGAGACTAATGAGCTCCAGCAGTGGAATTTGCAGATCTGTTACCCCACAATTTCAGCCATCAGAATTGTTCATTTCAGTAAGTGACAAAGAACTGTAAGCCTGTGGATTTTGTGCCATACTCCTTTGGTTTAGTTAATTTAAAATCCTCAATACGGGAAGACCTTTCCACTTGAATTTTGTTTAAAAAGAAATCCCTTAAGAAAAACAGTAATGAATAAATTCACTTGACGTAAAATATACTCTCTGTGTAACAATTCTAACAGGTCCTTAAAAATGTCAAAACAGCTTTCATTTCACAGTTACCTCAACAGCAGGAGGTACAAGACAGACAGACAGACAGACATGTGAATCAATGTAGTTTCTTAAAGGGGGGGATTATATATTTATAGAGCTTGCAATTAAATAAGTGTGTATAATTCAGGTTTATCATAATCCTTTATCTCTAATTAAAATCTAAACATATGTTTTCTTTACCTCGCTCATTAACCATTGTTTCTGTTTGAGTCCAATATCTAAATGCTGTGTTTCATCCAAAATCTCTTCTAGGGTTAACGGATGTGTATCACCACGCTGGTGCCGAGTCTGGAAAAGTAAATAGGATGTATTAGAGTTCTGTACTTATTTTATTCAGTGACTCAACTATCATAAAGTAACTAAAATTGGTATAATGCGATGACAAAATAACTTTTGCAAAACCAAGATAGACACCGTACACATATCATAAGAGTTTCGATATAAGGGTTTTGAGAATACGAGGAAAAAAAGTCAGTGCCAGCTGAGATTGATGACGAAGTCATCTGTCAAGCACCAAATGACACGTTATTTTGATAAATAGCTCATGGATCCTAAAAGCTGACAGCATATTGTAGTTTCCAGTTCTACTGCAAATAAAAACCATTATCCCGGTTTTACAGTGACCTGGAATAATTAGGATTTCAGTAATGGAACAACATGCTGACCATTTTGTTTACTGACAGCATTTTGAATTTAACAAGCGGTTTCTTGAAATTCTCACTCTTGCGGTAGAACAATTTTAAAGTTCGAAATATTCAGCATCTTTCAGCTACCACGGGAGAATAAATAAGTATTTTAAACCATTATAATTTTGCATGAAAACACTGTACCTTCATATAATTCACTATTTTAGCGAGGACTCCAAACTTGTAGCCAGAGCCTCCTGAAAGGGCTTTCAAGTTAAACGATCCATTGCTGTGATCTACAAAAGGAGAAAAGAGACAATTAAATGATGCTTTCAAGGCCACCCTCCTGGCTCTATACTCCATCTCTTTCTCACTCTACTTCCACAGGCTTTTAGAATCACAACTACGAACAGAAACGCGTGTTGCAGGAGCGGTCACCCTCAGAGGACTCTGTGCTAGCACAGGCGTTGATCCAGACCCACAGAGTTACCCATCGACACACGTGGCTCTGGTACGCTCCTGAGAAGGGCTCCATAAATATAAAGTTATTGGGACTTGGCCTTTGAGAAAACAGCGAGCAACTGCAGCATGACTACCATAAGAGTATGTGTTTAATTCTGTGGCTTAACATATTATAATCATTTATGCTACATTAATTCACGCTGAAATAATGCACTGCATTTTTGCCCAATGATTAGCCCTACCAATAGCTTCCTGCTGCTGAGATAGGAGCAGAAAATTTCACTTATTCCCAACAGGTATCCAAGAGTTACACACCAGGTAAAGGAAGGCTGTCCTTGTTGCGCTGGGCTTTTTTGTAATATTGTCTTAAAAATAGCTCTAGCGGAGAATTCATTAAAAAAAAAAGAATCCCATAAATTCAAAACAATTCAACTTGGTGTGTTGAACAATTCAGAATCCCCTCCGTCGCCAAGTCTGGTTCCATGTTAATGTATCGTGAGGTTTGGTACTGTGTAAAGCTTGTTTCAGAAATTCTTGCAAGGTTGTTAATGGCTGTTACTAATTTTATACCACAGCGCATTAAACGGAAATATCCACAAACTGCTATCAAAAGCCACAGGTCCATTACAGGCATAACGCTGCTCAAACTTAATGGTAACAGCTTTTCAGAATTTCAGCTACTCCAGAAAAAGAACATTTCCTCTTCGTCACCACAGGGATTTTTTAATCACAAAAAAGATTTAATCACAAAATGATTTTTTTTAATCATTTCTAACCACATTTGACAGGACAGGAGGTATCTCAGAGGTACTGAGCTCCTATTATTTCTGTGGAAAAATCAGTCAAGGGAGAGAAAAGAACAATTAAAATTAGTGTATTAGGTAAGGGAGAGGTTGCAGCGGGTCTTTGCTCTGCTGGGCAGCTGGAGGGATGGATGAGCGTGGCGATAAGGAGTGGAAGGGCTCAGGGGTTTGCAGCGGTGAAAAAAGAAAGAAAAAAGGAAAAAAAAAAAGACCATCATATTCTAGCAAATGCACCTAAGACGCTTGACAAAGTCCCATCGCCTCCACCGAGTAAGCAGCAGGACTAGAGAAAGTGTGTTTAAATTTAGATGCCCTCGCCAAGTTCTTCACAGGAAACTCCAAATGAAGTTTCCAAAGTCACTATGCTTTAGGTGAATTGTTTTCATGTCTGTCCCATTGCATCTCAACGTACTTCTAAGCTGATCTGCAAGTCACTATAAAATGAAAGTTCTGGATGTAGTCAAATTTCAAACAAATCCACTTTCGATAATTATCGGGAAGATTTCATGGAACCTGGTGCTAGTATAGTAAAAGCTACAATGGCGAAGGAACAAACATCAGATCTAAAACTTGGCAACCGGTAATTGAGAAGCTACTACATGACATCATCCTAGAGGCTTTACATAGCACGACAATTCTAAAATTAATGTAGAAGAATCAGCATAACTCCATCTACAGAAGAACATTTTGTTCTGGTTACTAAATTAAGATGGGAGAAAAACAAAAGCCATCTCCCCCTAAATAGGAGGAGCCTATAGGGATTTTCCCCCCCAGGGCCCCTTTTATCATTAAAAATTAATGTCTATGCAGGATATTTCATACAGAAAAAATCAGATGTGTAATGAGAGGTCTAAAGTGACTGAAATAAATTCAGAGGTACAACGAACAGTTAAAGACGACTTATCACGTATTTGTTCTGTCAACTGAATCGAGAAGATTATCTTGTTTAATCTGCCCGGCTACAGCCTGCTGCAGTTCTCAACAAGTAAATCTAACCACACGGCAAAGCTGGAAATCTGCAGGTATTAACACTTCAAACGTCATGGTTCGACCGGCTGCTTTCCAGCGCAACGCAGAGAGGGGTCACAGCCGCCGTAGCACTCCCAGCGCACCCCTCCGCTAACAAGCTCATCATCTAACAAAGAGCATCCCAAAAATGAGGGCGGGAAGGGGTTTGTTTCTTATCCGAGACACTAAGAGTCAAATTTATGAATGATTTACTCCTGGGGTTGAGGGCTCGATGCAAATGAGCATAAAGGAAGTTGTCAGCAGCATCATGCTCTGGCCAATGGTAGGAAAGCTCCATCTTAGCTGTGCCACAGGCTGCATTAAAAAAAGGGACCAGAACAGCGCTCTTTCAGCATCCTTTCAGACAAGAGGTAGGTGTGCATCATTTTATAACATTGTCTTAGGTTTATCTTGATTACTGAAAGAAAATATGCCTGTAACCTACAAGCCTGTAAAAAGCTTCTTAGAATCAGAATGATTTTCTTCTAGGTTTAGCCGGATTTCATTCCGCTGAACGCAGAGGAGCTTGTCTTGCACTATCAGACAAGCACTTTCACCATCTGTGCACTAATGGAAAATTGATGACCGCTCCATCTTACAGAAAAGCTCATATACCAAGCCAAGATTCAGTAAACAAAATGGATTTCGTGCTTCCTCGGGAGGCAGCTTCTTTCCTGCAGCCTCACGTTCCTTGTAATTGATTCTATATGTACGGAAATGATAATGACAGGATTTTCCTTAAACAGAGACAGCTAAACCTGAAATTTAAAAAACCTGTCTCCCAAGTGGGTATTCTGTAAACCGCATCGATCAGGCTGCCTAAAAGAGATCTACGTTCATGGATATGCTAGAAACCTGTTCTAGAAATTTGGTACGTTAGGGTAGGAAAAAAATCTCATGGCATATTATTATCCTTGTAAATACTGGAGCAGCGATCAAGACAATACAAACAGACAGGTTAGAATCCACCGGAGATTTGTAAATGCTATTACCCCAAGATGTCTACTCAGTGGTTTCTTAAACAGGACTTCCTCAGTACTGCATTGAAATGATTTTTTGCCAGTCATTTCCCTCTGCTCCACGAAAATGATTTCAAATAAAGCTGCTCCTCTGCAGCGTCTAAAGATGATAATACTTTTAAATTAAAACGTAATACAGATAGTACAGAAGCCAATTCATTAAATATTTAAGTCACTGCATTTTGGATACATACAATAGCTGAACTGCATTCAAATCAGACGGGCTTACAACGTGAATTTAAATTGTGCCATTAAAAAAGAAGTAAAACTGCATGAAACCAGGCCATTTTTGACAGCTTTCAAAGACGGTAACCTTATTAGTGCCATGCTAATTCCGAAGGCTCGGCAACGGCTACTTCGGTCTTGTATTTAAATAATTACAGCAGCAAGTAGCTGATATTTATCTGCCTCGCCTCATTCAAATTTAAGGAGATGATCATCCTCCTCGAGAAGCACAAACCACCTCTGGCACGGGCATTAAAATTCCACCTCCCTGCGTAAAGACGAGCTTCCCTACGCTGAGTAAACCGCTACCCTAATGGTGGCTGCGGAGTGGGAAGGGGCCGGCTGCTGCACTGCGCCGGCGGCAGGGACTCCTGCCTGGGGAGCCATGCTGTGCCCAAGACGCTCCTCTCCTCTCGGGAACAGAGCCGTGCTGGCAAAGGGGCCCGGCTATGCAATATAAACACGCCCAGTCTCTCCATCGGCCCCAAATCTCCATCACTTTTAGCAGCAACTAAAATACTAAATTTTGCGTCAGCAGAAACAGTTAATTTTTGTGCCTGGGGTTTACAGAGCGAGCAAACTGACGTGTAACAGACTCGAACAAAATCCTCAGTCTTAGAAATCTGTTTGAAAAGTTCCAAACAAAACTCCTTTCTTTCACGAAGACATTCTCTTGCCATTTAAAATACACGTTCAAATCCTGCTTGTTTTAATTACCCCTCAAAGGGGACTCCAAATCCTTTTACTCATCCCCCTCTCTCGCTCACAAATAAGTCTTCAGACCACCCCTTCAAAAACCCTCCTGACTTTTAGCCCCCTAAAACAGGGCAGCTGAGTTTCCGTGACCGAACCAAGCCACGCTCTGAAAGTCAGGACCCAACTCAACTCAGGAGTATTTTTAGCTTGGATTTGCTCTGTAAACTTTTCTTTAAGAAAAAAAAAAAAAAAACCACCACCACCCAGCTGAATTAATCCTATCCATCTCAGTCATACTTTGTGTATTCAATTACAAATTCGTGTATTCAATTACAAATTTGTGTATTCAATTACAAATGTAATGGAGGAAACAGTAAGTTAGTGCAACTGCTCCAATAAATGTCTGTATCTTCCCAATAACAAAGCCGTTCTGTTTCAGTTTAAATCCATTCAGGACAGAAGGATAACGAACAAAATGTATAATAATTGAACAATAAAAATAAGACATAAATGGCAAGCTGGTTTGGCTGCATCATCCCGGTTTTCACAATATCCTTTTTTTTTTTAACAATGACATAAAAATAATGACAACTCGCAAAATGCACTTTTTTATTCTCTGGTGCTCCAGAAAGTGGGGGCACCCCCACTTAGGTGCTTAGATCACTTGGAGAAATCTATTTTAGTAGACACCACCACACTTTGCCTTTGTCACTTCCCATTTATTCAGACATTTTGTACTTCTCACTGTCTAAAGAGGTTGATCGTAGAATTATTTCTGGGATATGCAAGGTTCATTAAAGCATTACCTGTGAGCGCAGTTTAATGAACAAAACATCAGCGTTACCCCTTTGTCCTGTATTTTCGATTCCTGAATGAAATTAAACTAAATGTGGGTGGCCAGGACCATTTTGTAATGAACATAGCTAGTTTTTCACTTTTCGCTTTATGTTCAAAGCAGAAAAATCTTTCCTTAAGGCATGGAAATAAGGTTCCAGGTTTCTACAAAGTTTCTGTCTTGTCTCTCTCTCTTCCCCTTCCATTATCCTACATTTTCCGGGGCACCACAGAATAAAAACGTGCATTTTGTGAGCTGCTCCTTAGCCAGTGCACACCCACCGACAGGCTTACACGCAAGGCACGGGTTGGCCCGTTAGTGCTGCTCACCATCATCTTTCACCTAAAACCTCTTTGCTATCTCCTCAAGGGAATATGGAGATTTGACTCGATCTCCTTCTCCCACACCCAGTTTTAAATTGCCTGAAGGATTCTAAGGTTACTACGGCGTCCTACAGTACGCTACGACAGGTAACCAGAAGTTATTGTGGCTCCTTGGACATTTTTTATTACATAAGACTATGTACCAAAAGTACCGTAAGTTCCCTCAGTTTTGGGAGGCAAAGCCAGGGGAAGAAAGAAATCGGGGGAAAAACAGACTCAGAACTGTAATGATCTTTTTGCCAAACACCTCATCTGCCTACTTATCCATAACTCACGGAGAAATTCAGAGACAGACAAAACTACTCTTTGGTTCTAGATAGACCACAGAAATTACTGAGGCACAGCCTACTTTCACACTTTCAAGCAATGGCCTTTCCAAACCAGCACATCTTGACAGCGATACCATTCGCGCCAAAGGCAGATTGGCTGGAGCCAACTTCTTGTTTTCTTTCCCCCACGCCACAAAGAAGTCTTTTCTTCCGCTGGGTACAAACAGACAGTACCGGACAAATGACGACATTCCTTTCCTAGCAGTTAAGCAGAGAATGCAGTTGAAAACAAGAAAGCAGAACTCCTCAGAAAGGGTTGGGTTTTCCTCATTATCTATCCTAATGACCGTGGTACCACAAAGAAGCCAGAGATTTCCAAATGTGCTCAGTGCTGTTCTGGCAGCTGAACAAAGCAGCTGGATTTCTTGACCACAAACTTCTGCTCAACAGCGGAACAGCAGGAGAATGAACACGTCAAGAAATCTGTCCCTCTGAAGTCAAAACAGTTTTGCAGGATTAACAAGTCTATGCTAACAGGCAATTCTAAAATAATGACTTTTAAGGAACCAGGATTGTTATTTTGTAGTAGAAAAACAACCAAAAGTTCAGTTCCATTCTTTGGAAACGTCCTCCAAAATAGTTACGATTTATACATTATTTTTTTTTTAAAGAGGGATTTCTTTCTTTTTCCCAAATAGGAGGAAAAAAACAACAAACAAGTAAACAAACTCCCATGACATTAACATGTAGCAAGTCCTTCTAATCACTCTGTGTATGGGAGCGTGGTACATAGATCTCCTTTTTTTCTAAGAACGTCAAGAGCACTGATGGCTTTCGTGCCACGCAAGAATCAACCTCAAAACTAACCATGTAGAGATTGTTCAAACCACTGTGTGCCTTGAAAATTATCTTTTTGTCTTTGCATATACTTGAAATACAGAAGCAAAGCTCTCTCACTGCAGAATAACTGACACTACATGATGCATGCACGGACCAGCCATCCCTGAAATAAACGTTCCAGACAAATCACAAAGTTGTACATTTGGAGTTCGTTACTTTTCTGAGCAAATATGAGTATGCAACAATCCACGTTTGTAGGAGGTGTGAGCACTTAGTCTGAGCTTATAGTTTGGGATAAAAATCACAGCATGTTCTTGATCAACAGAGTCCTCAACAGCTTTGTTTTTCTGTTTCAGCCCCCAAACCCGTGACAGCGAGCACGCTAAGACAACTCGTCAAGAATGGCAACCCTCAACAGCACTCACTGGAATGAGACTACATCCATTTCCCAGTATCTGGGCTTTCAAGTGCACAAAATTTACCCTTTCCATGATAACTGGAACACTGCCTGCTTTATTATTCTGATCATATTCATCTTCACTGTAGTTTCTCTGGTGGTGTTGGCTTTCCTCTATGAACTGCTAGACTGTTGCTGCTGCGTGAAAAATAAAACTGTGAAAGACTTGGAGAATGAACCCAATCCTATTAGAGCAATGCTGAACAGCTTCAGAAAGCGTGAAACAGAGGTGGTGTAGGAAGGACTGAGCATCGGCACTTGAAGAACGTTTAACACCTTAAATGAAGCCGCTTGTACCTTACGAATGAGCAAGTCACACGCTTTTTTTCTTTTGGACTTAACTATAATAGCAACAGTTATCATTTTATCTCTAGATGTGAACTTGAAAAATTGGCAAAGGCTTTCCGAGTGTTTAGCAGAAGGATGATCTGTTACAATGTTATGGGGGAAGAAAATATTTTTGTTTTTAAATGACCTTTTGTTGTTTATATTGAGTTACTAGCATAGATCTTTGTCTACCCGAACAAACAAATGTTGCCTAAGGTGCATAAAACTATGTTGCTTAACTGGAGAAAACATTTATAAAAACGCTCAACAATATCATAAAGGACACGGCAGTGTCCTGCTGCTGAGGTCAACCACACACAGACAGGAAAGACATAAAAGGGGTGAGAAAAAACATACAAGATAGAAGGGCTGAATGGTGAGACATCCCACAAGACAGGAGAAGCTTGTGTGAATTCTTGCCTTCGGCAGGTCTTATTACAGGTTTCTTGCTTTTAGAAGAGAGAGCGGTTGGGAGGAAAAGTAAGCTAATGCGAAACGTATCCCTCAAATAGCCTTTTCTAACCTCCTGTGATACAGTGTGACCATTTCTCCCTCCCCTTCTCCAGTCCCAGAGAACTGTTCACGTTCAACCTGTTTAACAACTTCTGGGTGTCGAGATGTGACTAATGTGCTACCTTCAGAATATCTGACTACTTCCACAAAAGCACAGTGTAGTGGTGCCACGGTTTAGAAGAAACAGGGACATTTTTCTGCCCCAAGGCTGCTGCCTCTACTGCAACCACAACACTACAGGGAGTCAGATGTTCTGGATATATCATTCCTACCTTAACTTTTCAAAGCTGAACTGGAACTGACTGAGTTCTTGACAAGAAACGCAAATGGGTCGTAGACCTCCCACACCGATGACGGCAATTTCGCCCAGCCCGCAAGGCAGCTCTCAGGTGTCAACACGCTTCAGAAAGGAGGCCACACCAGGATAAGCCCTGCGCTAGAGCCGGCACGAGGGATGCACAGTGAGAAGTGCCTTCATTTTGCACAAGAGAATCTCAGCTCCCTTCATCAGCCTGCCAATGCATCCCAGAGTTCACACTCACACCTTTCTCACAAACTGACCGCGTAACACACACCTCTAGCTCACCAGATTATTTCTTTTCCGTAGCTGCGTTGCGTCTACAGTTTTTAAAACCATACAAGTTTTGCAGTCACAAATTACAGCTGCAATAACGGCGTCCAACAGCGTGGCCATCAGTATTGCCCGGTAAGTCTTTCACGCTTCTGAACCCATAGAGAAGTAGGCCAGCGGGAAACATCCCAGAGCAAAGCTACATGTGGGACAACACATTTAACTATATAAAACCCAAATAATATTCCTGTCATTAGGGAAACAAATCCCACCTAATGGTCAAACAGACAAGTAAGCTACAACACTGATCTCTCAGCCTATCCATGTCAGAAATACCTTTGTGGCCAGTACCTATAATTTTTTTTTTTTTAATATATAAACTCCCTCTATCAGGTTCAGTATGCCTAAGCTCCAGAACATCTGGACACACTGTAAGACTTGCTAATTTGACTCTTCCTGGTTAGTGCGATGGAGTCAGGCCACTACTAACCCGCGCAGCTAGTCCTGCGATTCACCTGGAGGAGCAAGCTCCTTTCTGCAATCACAAAACGACACAACTACCGTTGTAACCGTTCATCTCGGGATACACTTGTTACGGTGACGTTTCGCCAGTACCAGTCCCACGTGCAGAGAATGTTTGTAGCTAAGAATCAAACCATAAGCACAATTAATGGAAGCCGACGTCCCAGGGACAAGATGTTTTAGGATTCACACTGAGACATACGATGAAGACTATGTTAGTGCTGTAAACGTATTCCGCTGTCAGGGACACTGGGTTGATGCCTCGTTACCTTCTGCTGCATTTGACAGAGTCAACCCTGAAACACCTGTGTCCAGCTCAAGAGAGGCAAGAGCAGCCATTGGGACGCACTGAATGAATTAAGATGCCTCCTTCCTGAAAGCAAACACTCGGAACGGCAACAGGACGGCTTTCCACTCACAGCGTTCCTACAAAACAGTCATCATCGCTGCACACAAGAAGGCAGCATGCAGGAAATGACATGGCTAGCCTCTGCTATGCTGGCTTCGTGTTCTTATGCCTTCCTGAGAAGCACATGCAAGGAAAAATCTTGGGACTCCTTCCAGCTACTTATTTCACAGATCTACAAAGGGGCTGGGTGTCTGCCCAAGGAGCAGAAGACAAAGATCTCCCCTTGCACAGCCTTTGAGCCTCAGGACGATTCTTTCCCACCTGTAGGCTAAGTAATGAAACAGCTCCTGGAGACTTCAGCTCTTGGTTGCTTGCTGGCTAAGATCACTAAAGGTCTTAAGATAAAGACTAAGATCTTAGCCACGACTTACTATTGACCAATAAAAAGAAATAAACAGATACGATCAATTTCCTTTATTTTCCAGTTACTATTCTGAACTGAGTACACAAGGCAGTTTTGAATTTTTTTCAAATAACGTGCTTGAATGATGATTTCAAATACCTATAGTAATAACTATTCTCACTGGAAAGCTTACAAATCGTCGTGTACAGGCCAGATTTAGCTATACGGTCATTTAAACATGAGCATGATCTCGATGCCTCTTCTCCCCCAAAAAGTGGCAAGGGCAGCTTCTCCGAGTCACAGAACCTGCAGGGACTACACACCCAGGGACTATCAATGCTAACACATAATCAGGGTGACATTATTCACCGTCTTAGCGGTCACTACATAACAGAACGAGTACCGGTCATCTTAATTTTAATTTCTTTGGGGGATGGGATAGGCATTCTTCAACATCAGGTTTTTTTCCACCTCCCCAAGACCCATCTCTGACACACGTGTATCCTGACAGGCACCTAACAATCTGGCGATTCAAATAAAAAGCGGGTTTTGAGGCAAAGGACTTTGACTCTGCAGCATCACAGGCCAACTTGCGCTGCTTGTCGCTGCTCAACCTGTTCAGTTTCTTGCCAGTCCAAATGCTTGTTCTGAGCCAATTCCTAAGAGCAAGAGGGAGAAGGTTGGTCTGCTCCCTCTCCGTTATTTTCCTTCCATCTTTGCTGCTTCTGCAGTAGTTAGTAAATACTCTCCAGGGGAAAATGAAAGCAGGCTGAACTCATTCTGGATAAAAATGTTATAAAAACCCTGAAACCCTTCTGATACTGTCTGGAATGAAGCCAGCAGTGTAAAACATAAAAGTGTATTTCCTCACAGCCACACATTCCTATTTGTGTAAGCTAATCATTTGACAACTGCAAAAATCACTTAAAGAAATATCCAATCCTCAAAATCACAGAAAAGAAATTATGCTTTCTTTATAAGCTCTACCACGTGCCACATAGCTACTCAGCTCCTCCAGATCACACTCACATTTGGACTGTCTGGCTTCTTCCTGCCTCCCCATCCCTCTTTCCCAGCAAATCGCTCTCACTCAGGATATGCATTTTTAGGATATTCCACGTAGAATTTTATTTAAAGAGAAAGTGTGGCAAAGGCACCAATGGAAACCTGGTCTCCCTTGATTTATTTTAAAATGTCTGGCTGATAACTTTCTTTGGTGCCCTGAGAAGCTGAAGATACACACACAAACTCCCTACTGCTCCCCTCAGACAGGAGATGTTCCACTCCTCCCATCGTCCTTGACTTTTTCTCTGCTGTTTTTAGCTCTATTGTTTTGGAGTTTAGAAGAGAACCACAAGTGGTATTCAAAATGTGAGCATGCGAGGAGTTTGCACAACAGGGTATTTTGCGTTTTAGTAACTCCCGACATTTGATTTGACCTTCAGAGCGCATCAGAGAATGGTCATTGCCTTCAGGGAACTGAAAAGGCCCCCCAGGTTCTGTGTCTCGCAAAGTGAAAGCAAACAGAACACTGCTGTGTGCAGGCAAATCCTCTCCTTGCTGTTGCCGGTGCTGCGCTTTTCATTTGCTCACTCTATTTCAATGCTGCTTTATTAACTACTTATTTGATATTGAAAGATACATTGGCAGCATCACCATTCCAAAGAAACAACGGAACTCGTGACAAAAGCAGTCAGAAACCTACCAAAGCCTGGTGTTCATGAACAAAGATTAGTTCCCCAGTAAAACAAGAACTGCTGATAATCACCGTACGCTAGGCGGACAAAATGTAAGTTGCAAAATCCATCTCATAGATGGATTGCCACGACTTAGACTTAACAAAATTAAGTTTTAGGTGCTTTCTTGGCAGTGGAGAGAAAAAGAACGAGACCACAGTTACTGCTTGTCCTGTGGGTCCAGCAAGCCCCGAAATCCACAAATCATCATACGCAATAATGTTTTGGCAGTAGCGATTCCTCCAACTAAGTAACAGTAAACAAGTCACAGGGTGAGGCCTGACATACAGGTGATTGTAAAAGCATCTCCCCCCATTACGCAAGTCAATTTCTTAACAAAAAGAGACAGTTTAAGAGAAAGAATGACAACAGCCACTAGCAAAATTCACAGATAGACTGATTCATATTAACAAACCATGGTTTAGAGACAGACAGTGGAAAATACAAAACAGCTGTTGAACTGTCACCAACCTGTATTTTGTTTTGAGCTGGAGGAGCCACCTTGTTCTACCTTTGCTTTCTTCTTTTTTGAAGAGGAGGAGTCAGAAGATGGCGCTGGACGTTTTTCTACTGCTGGTGTGGAGAGGGCACGCTTTTTGAATAGCTCTCGCTCTCTCAGTAAACTTGGATCCATAATTCTGTGACGAGGAGGAGGAGGAAAAAAGCAAGAAAGTGATATTTTAGGTAATAGGATATTTAAAAGTAGAGATATGTGTTTATGAAGTTGTTTGTATCCTGCTCTTCCTGTACATGGACTTTAAAAACTAAGAGGTCCGGGGATTTAAAGTGCTAAAACGCAACCTTAAGCCTCAGGGCAGAACCTGACGGTAGAGAATGCCATTTTTGAGCCAGAATTCGCGGATTCTGGAACGGGATTGACAGCAATACGGAGCAGCGCAGGGGGGAACGCCGCTGGCTGCACGCCGCGACCACCCACCCGCCTCAGAGACACCCGGTCTTAACGACGAACTTTAAAGCCACCCACACGGGGTGGGGACGCTTCGGCAGCGAAACCCGGGCGCGACCCGGCGGGCGCCCGCCCCTCGCTACCCCCTTTACGGACCCCGGCAGCGGGCAGGGGCCCGGGGAAGCCGCCCCTCCGCCCACCGCCTCCCAGGCCGGACCGCTGCCGCCCCACCGCCGGTGCAACACCGGGCGGGCTGAGGCCCGGCTGCCGGTCCCCATGTGTCCCCCCACCCGGCTCCCCGCCGCCCCTCACGGCCCCGGGCCCCACCTCCGCCGCCCCGCGCGCGCTGCCTCACCCGCGAGGCGCAGGCCTGGCCCCGCCGCCTATTGGGCCATGCCGCCTTCCCGGCAGCCCCCGCGCCGTCTTCTCGCCCCGCCCCGGAAGTGAGCGGACCGTTGTCATGGCGACACGGCCGGCGTTCTAGGCCGCAGCACCGCGTCACGACACGGAGATGGGGCCAGTTTTTTTCTGGTGTTTTTTTTGGTTTTTTTTGTTTTTTTTTTTTTAAAGAAGAATAGGTTTCACACAGTGGAAAGGACAAAGGCCCCTCTCCCCTCGCGGTGAAGAGGGTAAGAGAGAAGTAATCAATTATTAGGAGTAAACTACACCCAGGAAGTTGAACTCTGTATATGAAATGCTCTTTATACAAGGTAAAAAAAAGAAATAAACATCTCCATTTCTGTAGTCAACTGAAAATCCCTTTTCTGGTCTCGGGTTTGGATTTCTTCATCTGGGTTGGAGGTACAACCGGCACGGCTGGAGTTTCAAACCATTCGGGCACCTTCCTCTTACAGGGGGGATGTGAGCTCTGGAAGAAGAAAACAAACATCTGGAACAAGGCCAGCATTTACAGTCTGACTCTCCTGCCAAAGAATCGTGTGCAGGGAGAGGCATGAACTGTCTCCAGTAGTGCAAGGATCACTTCTTTCTTAACTGCAACACCCTTTTCCAATAGGGACTGAAAAAATAATAAATCAAGAGCTTAGAGGTAGGAGATAAATCGGTTTCTGTTCATCCCTCAGTCACCAATTTTTCAATTACAGAACACCAACCTCTGTGGAGATGCTGATCTCAAGATTAAGGACATGGACCTTTTAGAGTGAGTTGAGAGGTGGCCATGGAGATGCTGGGAGGGCTGGAGTCCCTCTGCTATGAGGACAGGCTGAGAGAGCTGGGGGGGTTCAGCATGGAGAAGAAAAGGCGCCGGGGAGACCTTCCAGCCCCTGCCAGTCCCTAAAGGGGCTCCAGGGAAGCTGGGGAGGGACTCTGGAGCAGGGAGAGGAGCCATGGGATGAGGAGTGACAGTTTTTAACTGAAAGAGGGTGAAATTTAGTTGAGATATGAGGAAGGTGTACAGGAAGTAGTGTCAGTCAGAGCTACATGAGCTCCCTTAAGAAAAACACATTTGTGTTTGGGAAGAACTTTGTTTAGAAAATACAACTTGTGTTTACCTGATCACTAAGTATTTTTGCACTGGTGTTATCAGCATACTATCTCACAGAACCTCGAAAGAGGAAAGGGAGTCAACTGTCATCTTAAAGCGCTGGAAGAATTTGCCACTAGATGGCTGACAAGATGTACTGGGGGAAAAAAATTGCTTTAGCAGGCTGATGCTGCAATTGAGCTATTTAGGCATAGTAAGGACAATAAAAGCAGAACGCCGTCACTACATGAAGGATATTAACAAGGAAAGTCGGCTGACGATTTAGGCCAAGGTTTTAGACACAGTAAAGAACACAGAGAGAAGCTGGGATTTTGGGTTGGTAAAGATCAACGCACAAATCATCAGGTTTGGGCTCTGCTCCCAGCACGCAGGGCTATGGGCAGGCTCACCTTCGGCTGAGAGTCGGCAAACAGTTCCTCCTCATTGGGATTGAGGGCAGGCTGATTCCAGGAGGCCAGGGCGATGGGATTCAGGCGGCTTGCTGTCCCTCTGCCGCCTGGTTGGCTCTCATCCACGTTTTGCACGGCCTTTCCATAGGACAGGAAGGAAGCAGGCTGTCACATGTACCACAGCATTAAAGCTCAGGTCTGCACAAACCAGATCCAGTGCAGAAGCTACGTTTTGGATGTTTGTTTTTTTTTTTTTTGTCAAGTGAGTCTAATTATAAATAGCATTCCAACACCTCTACTTAGTAACAGCACTAGCCACTATTTCTTGCCCATTTCAGCATAATAAAATTTCAGCTAATGAGGTGTATCCATTTCAAACACAATGGAACTGGAACTTCAGTGGTTTTTTTTTTTTTTTGTAGTGGAGAATACTTCCTCCATCCTCACAGCTCTGAGAACTTACAATACTTGCTTCTGACTCCCAAGTGCTGTGCTTCTAAACGTGTTTTTACAGCAAAGGTGTCAGTTAAAAATGGCACAGCAGGCACAGAGGCATTGAATTCTAATTTCTACATAACTCCTGCTGGTCATAGGTTGGAGTAGCCAAGTAGAGATTTTTTTAATCTACTACGCATCTTGGTGTTACCGAGAGCATCGCTAACGGCAAGTCTAGCGCATGCTTTATTACAGTAAGAACATCTGTTTACCGAAGCCGAAGGCACCACTTGCAGATGGGTTTTCTCTGCTCCTTCCTTCAACGTTGGATTGATCGAATTACCCTGTAAAAGCAGCAGTAGCGTGAGGCTGTTAAAAACCAAGAACATTCATTAGCAAATTTAAGAGCCATTTGCTACAGGGAATTATTAGAACCAGGATATCTTCTGAAGGAGAAGTAAATGAAGACTATTTGGATTAGCAGTCTACTCATTTGTATAGTATTAATTTGATTTCTAATAGCATGTCATTCCTGTTATTAGCTCCAGCAGCTAACAGCAGCAGAAAAAAGTGTAATTAGAGCTCACGCAATTGGACTGCCAGGAGGTCAGCTACAGGAAAAAGAAGGCTCAGACACAGATAATGTAGAAACAAAACAGCACTCAGGGAAGCAATCCATTTGGCAAAATGACAAGGCCTTAAAAATTGTTTGAGTCGGAGTTCAAACTATCAGCCCCAAACCCTGTAAGGAACTGACATGAAATCCTAGTGCAGGCAGCAGCAGGATTTCAAGTTTGGAATTTCTTTTTACCAGTCCCACCAGGAGCTGCTCCATACAGGGTGACCTTTTGTACAAGGTGCTGAACTAGGACTTTGGAGACACGGAGAGGCCAGCCAAGGTCTCAGAAGATGACCCTGGCCTTTCTCAAAGAGCTCTTTATTTCCTGAGATTTCTCCCCAATGAGTCAGGCTTATGGTGTGACATTTTTCTTCTTATCACAGCTACACCCAGCAGTTTCAAGCAACACAGGAACCCATGAAAGACCACGAGACATTCCTGACAGGCATTGCCTCTGGCTTTTTCATGGTCTCAGCTTTTCTGCTCTCTTAGAGCTTTCTACACAGTAAGAGAATCTCTTGTCCCACATCAGATTGGCTAACACTTAACCAAAGCACAGAAGCAAGGCAAGGGCAGAACATGGACTTTGTAGCTATGAAGGATCCAGCTCACCAAAGCTCTTCATACTGGGGAAAATTTCAGCTTTTTCCTCCACTGCCCCAGCTACTGTAAATCTGGGATTTTACAGTGGATCTTTTGCATCCACATCCCAAAGGGCCAGACAATGGCAGAAAGCGCTGATCCCTCCTGAGGCCACTATGAAGCTACAGTTGTGATGGTCTACAGCGGTGGACCATCATGTGCTTCATGTTCCTGGGCTGCACGTCCAGGACTTACTGTGGCAGAGATGAGCTGACAGTCCCACATGGGAACAAATCAACTCAGGTGACACGTTTAAGAAAGCCCAGGGACAGCCCTCCTCCCAGGGCAATCCTTTGCTGGGCAACCCTCTGGTTGTGCTCTGAGCATTGCTCCCAGAGGAGAGGGAGGCAGTCCTCCTTAAACCTGAGGGAAAGACGGGTTGTGAAGATGAGACACTCAGCACTACTGAGATTTGCAACAACACAGAAGGGCTTTGCGCCTGCTCCTACAAAAGAGGAAACACTCTTTCGACAAAACTAGTTTTATACCCATTTACTAACCTTTGTTTTACTCCACAAGGCATCTTCTCTGCCTGCTTGATCTGCTCCCGTTTTTCCCTGCTGCCCTTCTGACCACACCAACATCCTTTTGATGCCTGAGCCATCCTTAGACTTATTTCTGTTCTCTTTCTCCAGTAATGCAATGGTCATCTGGACGAGATACAGTTCAATATTTGCAGGAACAAGTTTTCTGATTGTTTGAATTTTGGTGGTGTCTGGGAAAAAATATAAATAAATATTAACTTTTTTAATCCTCTTGCCCCTTATTCAGTTTTCTGTTGTAAAATGTATCGGTTGTCCCTTGTTAAAGCATAGGCTAGATTAAGGCATGGAAAAGACTGAAAAATATAACATATGGGTTTGATTCCTAAGAAAACAGATCACAAGCTCAAGGGATAAATCCCCACCTCATTCATGCTCACAACAACTTACTGTCCTCCAATTGAGTCTAACACATCAGAACCACCCGCCTCTAACTTGCATGCTGCAAGAACCATTTTCTCTTGAGAAGAAGGCTGTATTTGCTTAGGCTGAAAAGCCTCTCCGCTTTCTTAAGTGTAGTGCCATGCCAGTTCTCCATTACAGTGTGTCACTGAAGACAGCAATCCGAGAGCCTGGCTGAGCCTGTAACTGCTGCTGAAAAGACGTTCAACCCCAACAGGACAAGAGTAACGAAGCTAGCCAGTCAGCTAACTCTGCCAGCCTAAGAAATTAAGCTCCAAGGGCAAAGCTGAACTTTACTTCACTCAGTCTCAGAACCACAAATCAGTACATGGCTGTCTTTAGCCTCTGAACTAGCCCATGGCACCACCTGACAGTGTTAAGAGGAATAACTGCTTTTCCTGCGCTTCTCCGCCCCCTCATCATAAACAAAGACTTTGCAAAGAACTTGCACTGGGGAAATTCCACAGCTCTTGCTCGCCATATTTTCCTGTAGATGCCAGTACTTACAGGAAGACTTTGTCAGGCTGATTTTTTTTTCCCCAGAAACACTTAAATACAGATTTAAGAACGATACCTCAATCTTTTCAACAGCCATACAAATAAGTGACGTGATTTGTAGAGGGCTACCCTCTTTTGCTCCGTTATGAATCACGATTGCCTTATTTTACAACTCAACGTTGCAAGCAAAGCAGCGATCCTGGTATTGCCATGCTCTGCCTTGCCACAGCCTTCCAGAAATGACAGGTTCTGCCTGAAGAATCAGCTGAGCTGTCAGTTTTTCATTCCCTTCATCTGTATGCTACTGTCATGAGAAGCTTCAGGTAAGGGCTGCGATGCTCACCCGAGTTGATGGGAGGATTACAGATAACATCAGAAATGATCTGTCGAATGTCAGGAGTCAAACCTGCTCGCTCCAGGTTGACAGGGTAGCCAGCTTTCATCGCCTGGACCAGGTGAGTGCCAACCTCAGAAAGGGGCAGAGATCTGCTCTCACTTATAGTTCTCTAGGGAAACAAAAGCAGAAGGAATCGATACGGCAGAAATACAACCGGAGGCTCAAAATCTGTCAACCTCCCATTCCCAAAAAGCAAGCAGGGGCTATTAGCACACAGCAGTGCAGAGCTTCCCAGACCACTTTGTTACTCCTAATATTTATCCAAGGTTTTCCAGCTTGTAAAGAGCATTTTCCTCCACTTCTCAGCTCAAGTGCAACATCTCAGGTTGAACTTACTTCCGACGGAGAGAGGAAGGGTGCTGTGTGCCCACCTCAAAGGCTCACTACAGCTCCCGGCCCTTGTGCCACAACACTCGCTACCAGCCTCCTTCCACCCTGTGCCAGCTGAATCCCAGCCCTTTCTACCACAAAGGGAACCGATGCTCTCGCCTCACAGTAAAGTCAGAGCATCAACCCAGCTTCTACTTCAGAGGACTTCTGTGTCACAGCTTCAGATGCCTCCTGCTAAGTAGCTGTGATGCACTTAACCTTCCTTCCAGTGGCCGATTTGATTCGTAAGATCTATGCAGAAGGTGACTAACAGCGCCAAAAGAAATTCTGCCTCATTGTCACATCTGTTCAACACATTCTTCTCTTAGAACCATTTGCCTTTGAAGAAAAGCATGTCAAGCTTATTTTACCTAAGCTTGTACTTCTCAAGAAGAGATCTCAAACTGGTTACTTATCTTCCTCAAAAGAGCAGGTTTCAAGCTTCTACCAGTTTCTCCCTGGACAATACACGTACTGGGCATATAATCATCAGGATTAGTGGATACAGAGCATGAAGTTATCCACTAATAATTATACAATTGTTTCTTGTTAATTAGTCCTTAGATACACTTTTAAGTTAGGGACTATCTGACAAGGTTTACCCATACTGTTGGGAAGCGTAAAGCAAAACTCTAAGCAACTTCAGTTTCCTACTGCAGAGCTAAAAAGCAGTAAATAAACCTGTATCAACGCGGCTCACGATGCTCATCTTCACAGGGCACAAGGCGTGATGCCAGTTTAGCCACATACACCATGGCACTTCAACTTACAAGTCACAGGTAACTTGTCCTCAACTTTTGTTCGTAAGAGGAAATACAGCTTTCCAAAATCTGAACTAGAAAGCCATGATAATACTTAGCACTTAAGACTTGCTTTTTGCATTGAATCTTCCCCATGAGCTTCGTTTCTTGACATGCAAGTCTTATGCACGGATGGGCCATAGGCAATGGAATAGGAATTTGCTGCCTAAACCAAGAACAGAGTTCGTACAATTCATCCCAATAGTTATTAACATTAGACACACCTATACACAGCCCCACGTGTCCTCTCCAGCAAGCTACTGGATCAGGCATTTTTTCCCCTATATGCCTTCACTACTGTGAAAAGAGAAAAATACAGAACCAGGCAGAACTAACACCTGCAACAGAAAAAAAAAAAAAAAAAATCACACTGCATAACCGTGCTGAAACAGGCCAATGAAGTCAACAGCAACGGTTTTGCCTGATGCTCTGCCAATCCGTGCAGCCACTGTAACGAGCAAGGAAGCTCTGTGTTACCTCAGTACAGCCCACCTCACAGCAAGCCCAGCTTTTCACACTTGGGCCGGTCCACAGAGATAAGCGATCTGAGCTACTGTTTGCCAGGAAAGATACTGCCTCAATGGTTTAAAGCCACTCACCCCCAGCACAGGCAGAGGATTTAAGAGAACCTGCAAATCCCCCTCCTCTAGACAAAGCACCCCTGCTGTTAGTTTCCAAAAAGGAAGGACCCTCCACAGGAAGAGCTTACCACAGAGAGATTTTTCTCTTGGAACAGGACATACGTGACATGCTCTGAGGGAGAGAGGGCTCTAGTTTGCTTCCAGGGAGATGCGTCTTTCTGATCTTTAGATCCAGACGTGGGGAACCTGTCAGTCTGAGCGAGACGAAGAGGATTTAGAAGAATCATATCCCACTGACAACCAATGAATCACCCTCCCATTATCTGAATGAGTAACATAAAGGGAGTCATTCCTTTCTATGGAGGTTGGTTTTGACCCCAAGTCCACGTTCCATAGAAAAACAAAGCAAAGAAGTAGTCCAGACAGACACTCACATACTCTCATCTTAGTTAAACACACATGGGATTGTTCAAGGGACTTGCAAAAAGAGAAAACATACACAAAACCAGTGTCCAGATCAACACAGCTTCTTAGGTGTTGCTCCTTACACATAAAACTATTCCATCAGAATAAACGGCGGTATTCAGTCTTCTGCTTAATATGGCAAACTCCTCCATTTGTTTTTATCTTTTGCTTAACACAGATTTACTAAAAAAACTGAACAGGAATGCTTTTGGTCCTCATTCTTAGATCATAACAGCTTTCTGCAAAGCAGAAAGACAACTCCACAGTGTCTTCTCAAGCATTACAGAGAAGCAGTATTGCTGCTCTACCTGCTTTCTAGATTAGAAAAGTCCCTTTACCTGTACATTTACATAGCAATTAAGATCCCCAAAGCAGAACTGCTTCATAGTGCCTCTAACCGTCTGCTCCATGGCCTCTCCCTAGTGGTGTCTCACCATCGCTACTGATGGGGAACCACTCTACAGGAAGTCTCAGACGGAAAAAAATCAACAGGAATATTTCCAATAGCTGGAAATCTAAGCTCTTCTACGATTCTCCTAAGGAGAAACTTAAATGAAGCAAAGCCCCTGAGTCAATAAATGGCAGTGAAGGAGTATTTACTATAGCTTTGGCCTCCAGCCCCAAATCGCAATAACTAGCTGCAAGCTCTCAATAACATGGCACTTATAGGCCACTCAGCCCGGCCACATGGGTGACCTTCATAAGGGTGTCCTGGACTTTCTAGATAACCACACCAACCTGAAACACCAGCAATGACATTGGAACTTATTTAAGTAGCACATTCAGATTTGGGAGGACAATCTGTACGCAAGGCTAGCAAGTTTCACTGTAACGCTTGGATGGAATAGCTGTGACGAGGACAAACTTTGAAGGAGAAATCCCACAGCCGCAAACCAGATTATGTCTTTAAGGCTCTTGCAAAGTAGCAGAGACTTTAGAAAGTCATACCTGCAAACCTTTCGCTTGGCAGAAGTCCTTGATTTCAGCCAGGAGAGGGACCAACAAGGTGGATTTTGCTTCAGATACGCCCTCAATTCTCTTCACATTCTCAACATTCGTAGGCCTGGTTCAGGATGAATAATAAAAGCCATGGAAATGTCCCGTGCCAATGCTTTGAAACATCAAGTGTCTGTGAATGACCCATGCTTGGACTACAGATCTATTAGTGAAAACTTGAAAATATTAATACTGTATCCTCCTCATCATCAACTACTTACATTCACTGTTTTGTGGTTCTGAATCATGAAGCTTGACCGTAGCTAAAAGTTCAAGTTTGCCGCTTAATACTTTGGAGGATCAGTTCACCACACGCATCTTGCTTTGCTTTTACTTCTCAAGAGCACAGAAAAGCAGAGCTTTTCCATGGAACAACAAGATACACATTCCAAACATTGTCTAACACCTCTTAGTAGCTGGGGAAGGCACTTCAGATGCATTATCAACTGAGCTGCCCCACAATACCCTCTCATACAATGAGAAAAAAAACCCAGTATTTTTCCCCCCCTCCTTTCAGTAGTTGAGAGCAGCACTAGATTGTGCTTGTTCTTTTACACTACAGAGCCACCCATGCAAGGTAAGGGACAGTTCCTGACCCATAGGTGACCCTTAGCAGGATAAGGGCATAATAAAATGATTAAGACACACTGGAGAGAAGCAGACAGAATGGTAGGGATTAATAGAAAACATACACCTTCCTCCTCTGACTGGTCAACCTAACAGGAGGTTTGGATACAAAGACAGGCAAAGTAGTAATTTGGGTTTGTTTGCGTTTTTTTTAAGCAATAACTAGAATGAAGACGCAAGTCTGATGTCAATAACTATTTAACTTCCACCAGTCAGTGGCCTACAAGGGTATTGGAGCAAACGAAGGTCCCCAGGAAAATCGCTGCTCAGCTACCCATGAAGCATACTCTCCCAACCAAAGATGAAATGGGATTTTCTACTTGGCTTGCAACCTTCTCAGTTTGTACACCATGCATGCGCGCTGGCTTTACCTTATTCGCGCCATCTCCACCAGGATCTTATTGGTTGCCAAGACAGCTGGAGGAATTACCTTCTCATTAGCTACCTTCTGTCTAGCAGTCAGCAATTTGCCATACAGAGCGGTCTGTGAAGGAGAGCACCAAATTCTCATGAAGCAGCTGGAGATCACTCATGCAGGTATAATTACTTCGAGAGGAAGAGTTAAAGCTTTCCTCATCTTTCCACCGAGAGACAAGAAACCAGCAATCCATTAATCCATCTTAACATATTGAAATCCTCTCCTTCTGTTCAAGACATCTTTGTAATATATTAAGAGCTGCCCAAGCCAGCTGCTCCAATACAAAGGACTGTGGTTTGCAAGTTGACTAATTCACAGATATCCTCCCTTTTCCAAAAAAATCCCAACTTACCTCTAGTTCCTTTTCTTGGGATGAAACACCAGGTTCTGGGGACTTCAGAGGAGATTTCACTGATGAGTGCTCTGCAACACTAACAAAAAAATAAAGTGTGAAACAAGCCCTGCATTAGATCAATTTATCCAGGAACTTCGCACAAGGCTGCAGGAGAGCAGCAGCCCAACTTATTTCGCCTGCTCAGCCTGTGATCTGGCACCTCGTGCTACCGCTGCACTCATATGCTGGTTGGGGCAGCATCAGCAGTATCCCTAACGGAACAGAATCCCTGGGTCTGGTCCCCTAACTTCAAAGTAGCTTCTTATTGTACAAAGCTCAAGCAGATGAAATTGCAGTTTTGTGGGAAAAAACAAGCTTCCTTTCCTAAGCGAAGTGTGAAACAACACGTTTTGGATTGTAGCTGTCCCCAAAATGATTTTTCTTCACGTGGCTACAGTGGCAATTTAGCTTAATTGACATATCCCATTTTCCTGTCATCTGCCAGCATCAGGCTACTTGTCCCAAGGAGAAATCCAACTGCTCTGAAATGCAAGATGGGTTTCATCTGAAGCACCACAGGGAAACAAATTGCTTTTCCTGTTTTTTTTTTTTTTTTTTTGCTAAAGCTTGTTTTATTTCTTTTGACCTCACGGAACCTCAACTTGATGTCAGTCTTCTCCAGACTAGAGTAGAGAGGCAGAAACCTATATGCTCACTTCCAGTCCCCGCACAAGTCCAGTTCTGCCCGCTTTAAGAGCGAGTCACAACTTCGTCACTTATCTGTCCAAATTATATTCGCAAACTGTTTGAAAAAAAAAATCTATTTTTCATTTCTTAGTTTAAATCAGCACAAATTGAAATCCATTACAATGTCAACCATCACACGGAAGACAGACTAAACAACCCACAGGCTCAGTAGAAGTATTCAATATCAATCTGCTATTGCTCCACTTCATCAACAGTTGCTAGTTTTCTTGCCTGGATTTGAAGTAATACCAGTGAGAAACTCTGCTTTGCCTGGGACACTGCAAGTATACAGATTTTGTCAAATTCAAGGCTTATTAAAAGCTGTGAAAGTACAATGTCTTGAGATGTAATGTAGCGTACTGCAAGTTTTAAGCACTTGCCTTTTTTTTTTTTAATGCATTAAACATTTTTACCAAAGTCACTTAATACAGGAGAAAGCTGGTTTTAGGGATCATCCCACAAACAGTACCCCTGTTAAAACAATCACAATTAGGTAATTCTGTTTTAATTCCGAATACCGTACCTGTTAAGCATGTTATTGCTTCTTGGAAGAGTTTTACCTTTTTTCTCATACGAAAACATATCGTAGAGAGACATCTATAAAAGACAGAAGAAAGAGAAACAAAAGCTGCTTTACACAAGTCTTTCCACTGAAGTTGCTGTTAGCAAATATTCATGACACCATGACACACTCGCAAGATTTGATTTAATGCCGACAAGGATGGACCGGAGAGTGCAAGAGGGGTTGTACTTAGAGACCTACCTGCTTGACAGGTGACTGCGTTTTTCCTTTCATGTCTGGGGAGCGCTGCGTTGAGAGCACGGGTAAAGGTCTGCTGCCGTAACAAAACGAATTACATCTTAATCAAATCAGACCAAGTCATTTGTACAGCGACACTGACATTTCCAAAAAAAACCCCGATGAACATTTTGCTAGGCAAACTGATTTAAACTTGGTACAGGGGTATCTCTGGCAAGTCAACAGTTCTTTTTTTTTTTTGTTTTAGTTATTAGAATCACCATTCTTCATGAAAAAACACCTATGACCTCAAAGCCTGTTAATACTTTAACAGGTAACAAGAATCTTGTCTCATGGAAGAAACCAAGCTTTTGGTTATTCTTTGTGACAACACTTGAAAAAGATGGGATTTTAAAGATCCCATTACTGGAGAAAAAACAAACAAGTACCAACTTTCTGGTTTGCGCTAAACATCCAGGTTTCACTGTTGCTTACTGTTTAATAATAAGCAATTTTTCCCTTTTCTTCTAGGAAACCTGCAGACAGTAGCTGAAAGAGCCACAACAGTAGAATATTAGAAAGCAAATGAAAATTGGTACTTGCTCATTATTTGGTTATTCTTTAGCAACACGAAGACAATCTAGACACAAGAACAGGCTCCCAAGGCCAGCACTGAAGAACTTTGTTCTAACATCATGTCTTGTCACAGCAAAAGCTTCTGCAACCTCCAGTTCGTTACCTTTCACTTCAAAGGGGTTGGTCAGAATTAGTGTGTGACATTTATGAAATGTCAGCAGAAGCAAAAGATCACAAGCGAAACTTCATGTGCTATTCCCTTGGTGGTATACACACACTGATGGGAAATACCTGACTGCCACTGAAAAAACACCCCACCTTGGGAAACGCACTCACCAAGACTTTAAAACAGTTCCAAGTTCACAAAAAGAAATACACAGAGACAGACCAGCTATTACACATTTGTGCCGAATCAACTCTTTTTAGAATGAAGGCTTTTCTGTTTCATTCTCAGCTTAAATTTCACGGAAAAACTAGGTCAAGTGCATAACTGGGAAAACAAGTTGCTAGCTGCTCTATTTAAAGCCTCATGGTGTAACTCATCAGCACTGGAAAGAGCATAAATCTTGATGGATTTTCCTCTACTGTTTCTTGTCTTTAGCTGATGACTTTCCCCATGAGCACGCGTTGCCACAACATGCTTCCAGGCTACCCCGGATCGCTGGGGATGATGAAACACACTTTCCGACCAGTTTTGGTTGGGGAGGCCAGGAAGGGATTTCTCCGTACCACCTTTCCCCACCAACCCTCCCAGTTCCAGGACCGTCTGATTATCTGCATCCAAGACCTCAGTGATGAGGCACCATCAGATTTAAGCCACAAGCTGTGCGCTTTCAGGAGCGTTAGACAACACATCACCTTTCATATCAGCAGTCAATAGAGGTGTCTATCCAGGCACTCCCACTGATTTTTTTCTATCACAATATTGCCTACGGGAAAGCTTTGGCGAGAAAAATCAAGCGCAGAAGTCTACTGTCTAACCAAGCCATCTCCAGAAACCAATGATCAGATATGAAAATAATAAAAAAGCCTCAAGAGAAGACATATACTACAATTACCTTCTAGGACGTTTCTGCAGATTAAGGTCTTCGCTGGACTGTAACAGAAGGCTTGGATTTGAGGCAGATGCAGCTTTTAACAGCCAATTTCTACCCTGCAAGAAATAAAGCATATCGCTTAGCTCTAGATCACCGTGACAAGCCTACGATGGGTTGTTTCACACCAAAAAGTACCTTCTGGGTAAGCATGCACGTGGTTGCAAACTTGTTATGCCCAGAGGCTTCTTTGAGGAACCCTTCCATTATCAATTGTTGGCAGAGCGATTTCCACCAGTTCTCCGGCCAGTCTTTTCCACTACCGAAGAGAGGGTGTCTGCGGTATCTGTCTGGCAAGCGTTGGGAACTCTGAAATTATTGAAAGAATTGGTCAGGCTTCTCCAGTCCTTACGCAACAAAGTTTCCAATATAACCAGTAAACCAAAAACCTGAGATGCGAGGAGCACGTCCTCGAGAACTTTTCTCCAGGGAAGAACTTTACAGAACAGTCACACTAAAGTATTTTATTCAGGTTTACAAAATACCTATCACAATAACCACACCCAGAGCAGCTCATTGAGAGCTAAACCATGCCTATTGCCTCGCCCATGTTACCTGAAGAGCTGTTTTACCTCTTATCTAACCCACTCCTGCGCTTCCTGACAAGTCTGTGACAAGATCATGACTTTCTTTTGTAGTAAGACCCCAGACAAACCTACACTTGGGTCACAGAACTGTTAAAACATGTCCCTTCATATACGGGGGAGGTTACAGGAACATCCTAGCCATCCCCAGCTGCAAAGTTAGTCATCTAGCACAGTTGGTATTCAACCAGTTCAGGTCAATCTTACATTGAGTGAGTTCAAACAGAAGCAGTTACTTGTCCTAGTTTTAATTAAAAAGAGCCTACAGAAGTAAAAATAAGTTGACAAGCCCTGTTAAATCCCAGGCAGGAGTAAAAAGCCACAAGCAAGCTCACTGCAAATGTCTGCTCTACTCCTCTGGCCTGCATTGCAAAGTGGTTTTTGGTTGGTTGGGTTTTATTTTGTTTTAAGGAGTTACTCATTCACTTCTCTCTTACCAGAGCAGGTTCACACTCTAAAAAAGCTGATTAGCTTTTATCTGATGGGTCATCACCTCCCCCTGAACTCAGGGCCCAAACGCAGAAGGAGCTTTAGCCCCTTGCCATACAAGAAGAGGAACTCCTGGTGTGAACCTGGAGAGCTGAGAACTTTTCAGAAACAGGCAAGTAACAGGGGGTCAAGGAGTAGTAGGTTAAAGTGCCTCAGACAGAAAGAGGGTTCAATTTATTGCTAGCATAGGAAATGAACTCGAAGGCAGGTTTCAGTCCCTTGTAACTGTAGGCTTGCTGAATGCCCCCTCCACTGGCGAAGTTACATGGTCAAGAAAGTACTTTTCGTTTTTATATATATGTGCACATATATACACCAATCGTATATCCTCCAGAGAGCATCTGTGTGTGTATATATATACACACATATTTGCAATGGTGGTTAGATAAGGACATCCCATGGGAGGTGGTGATAGAAAAAAGCAGGAGGTGTGACTAAAAATTATCGTCTCGGACAACAGGAGGCAGCGGCGTGAAAGCTCACTTCTTGCCATTTATAGAGTTGGTTGTTAACACAGGTTTTCCAGATGCCTGTTAGTACTTCTACCAGAATCCCTTCACGCTAGGCACCCTGGAAGCACAGAGCATCTATCCCCAAAAACGCTATTTTCCTTATAAAGGAAAGCCGAACAGGCTGATGTAGAAGAAGAGGGGAAATCAACTGAAAGAAATCCAGGACAAGCAGCAGCCAGCACACGATGGCCTGCTGAGCTCCGTACCATCTCCAGGGATCACAGTAAGGAGCAATTTGGAGAATTTCGCATGGTTAAGGAGCTGCTATCTTGCACGCACAGCGAGAGGAGCGGCAGGGAGGAGGGCTTGTTTCAGACCTTTGGCAGCAGGGGACAGAAGTTGGAGCAGCCAGGCATGGCAGGAGGGACCCAGCATGCTGCCAGGCGGCACCAGGGCACAGAGTCCCGATGGTGAACACAAGCGAGTCACCTATTCAGCAGGCAAAGAGAAAGCGCGAAGTCCCACATCCTCTCTTCTAGAAAGCCCTCATTCAACTTTTAACGCGCATTTCTTTCAAGTATTACTGCATTCCTAAACTTTTGGTTATGTTAGTTGCATTAATTACTGCAATGGCCACATGTTTTCAGAGCATAGTTTTAACTTAAAGAACAAATTCAACGATGGAAATAACTGTAAGAGGAACAAGATGCAAACCAGAAAACTTGGCGTCCATGTTTGGGCTAAGCATCATCAATTAACCTTGGCATAGGACTGACCAACAGAAGCAAAGATAACAATTCCAGCCTTATACAAAGTATTAAATGCTAGAGGTACTACTAAAAGCCGCTCACAATCAGTCACAGACTACTAGACTACTAAAAACAACAAAATAATTGCTGAAACAGCCACAAATTCCCCTGTTTGCTGATAGGAGACCTGAAGAGTTGCATATTCTTTGTTTAGCAGAGTTGGTACAATATTTGTGTTAATGCAGCTGTAATTCAAAGTTTCCCAGAGGACCTTGTTTGCTTTCCTGGTCTGACTCAGCTTTCAAATAGGAAGTGAGACAAGGTCTCCCTTACGGCCCACCCGAAGCCTCTTGGAAGCCACCTGGACTTCACAAAAAGATACCACTGACTTAAAGAGCATGAATTCTCCATAAACTATACACAAGCTTTTAAGGCAACATACCCGTCAGCCTCAGACAGGCATAGCATGTAAGTTTACGGTGATGTTATTCCATACATTCTTTCCCGACTACACATCAATGCAACAGAAAAACCCACTGATTTTTCTTATAAGTTTTCATCAGCCCAGAAAAGGGTATTCTTGTGGGCAGTAAAGGGTTATTCTGTACCTGCAGTGCAAATTTGGCATCATCTTCACTTCTAGTAGTGTCTAATAAATTAACAACCAAGACTACATCAAAGTCTGCTAACAGGATATTTCACCCCAGACGCACTTGTGTGACAGTTATGAATTAACTGTCTTTAACAGAAAAGAGGAACATAACTCATGCTGTTTTATTAAGTATCACAGCTGATTTCCTCCCTCCCCCCCACAATTTGTAAGCAAGAAAAGTGATATTGTTCTTACTCTATTTAATTTCTGGTGAATTTCTTGCCTAGTATTTAAAAAAAAGACATCGTAAGTAAAGGTATGGAGAAATCATTTATATTCATTCCAGTGTCCTACTTCCCATCTCCCTACTCCAAGTCAGCTCACAGCACAAAGCCAGAACGGAAGCCATCATTTTCTTTCTTCAAACGTGAACTCACCCATTACCAAGCAAAACTGTGTTTATTCTTCATTCTGAAAAGGCTGCTCTTTTCAGGACAATGGAAACGATGCATCTTTATGGGGGAAAAAACCCCCAACCAACCACTTAAATGTCTCTACAAAAACATCGAACTCGCCATAAGGAAAAACAAAAGCTGAAGCCTTACAGGAAGGGCTTTAGAACCTCTGCCACTACTTGGGCTGGCATTTTAACAGACTATTGTCATTAACTAACTCAACACCCAAAATACAGGTTATCTCCACGCCAGGCAAATGACAGGTACTATTTCTAAGCTGAACTCTTGGGCCATAGAGGGCTGAACGCTGCACTATTAAGAAAAACAGAACTACGACAGCAAGAGCTTGGGGGCAGGAACCGTTCCTTTGCTGTACGTGCACAAAATCAAGTACAAAACCATTAGGAGGTCCACAATCTTTATGGGTGTTGCCTTTCAAGGCAACAATTTAGTTTGCTGCACGGGAAGTGCTGCTAAGCAGCTCCAGAAAATCTAGACTACCTCTCTCCACAGATATCCAGCTCTCCAATAAAGAGGTACTACATAAATACGTGTGTACACACACATTTATACATATATATATCTCAAGGTATTATTTGTTATGTCAATAGAGTGTGACACTAACAGTGCTTCCACTCTCAGAACACATCCAAGGATTTTTACTATCACTTACAGACCCTCGGAGAAACAGAATGGGAATTCTAGTTCCAAACTTCTCTTCCAGGGCACTCACTGCAGACAGCAGCTGATTCGCTTGCTTCCCAAAGTCCTGTAAACCCCCTTCCGAGTCACTGGAGACCGCACAACTAGAGGCTCTGAAACGCACGAAGAAAAGCAAGTTTAACCACGCATACCAAATCAAGTCCCCTCCACTTCAAGTATTATATACCAAGGTGCAGCTCAGTAAAATGCACCCTTCAAGTTACATCAATATAAGCAATTAAACACGTTTAAGCTTAAAGAACTAGGACTAAAAACATGAGACCAAGCAAAACTCAAAACCACTTGCGGTTAAGACAGCTGCCCAACCCAGCACGAAGCAGTTCTTCGTGGTACTTGCTGTGACAGAGCAACGTCGTCTAAGCTAGCTATCTTCTGAATTTATTATTTGAATATTTGGACTGTTTTAGGCATACAATACATTTGTTTAATTGCATCTAACAGCAACGAGTTTTTTACCTGTTTTTTTTTTTTTTTTTCAAGTAACATAAAGGGCAAAAACAGAAGGAAAGAGCAACCCCATTAAAGATATTCCAGGGTTTGCTAATACATTATTACTGACTGGAAGAACCCACCAGGAAGTTATTGTCACAAATGACTTGAGGAGGAGAAAAAGGATGATCATCTATTTTAAGTGATTTCCGATCTGCAACACAAACTCACTATGGGGCTCAGCACAGCAACTTGACTTCAAAGATTGAAATCGCAACCTTTTAAATTCTCTTCTTAGTTAGTTTTAGTAGGGCCCAAGCAAAGATTTCTTAATCCTTCATAACGCAGGAAGTTCAGCTGAGCTGATATCATTTTTCCAGAAAGCCACACAGTGTAACATCTTGTCTCTGATCAGGAAGTGTCACACTACCAGCGAGAACAAGCAATCCTTTAATCTAACTTCAGGCAAAGGGTGTTCCACCCAACGCAGGAGAGGCTGAGGAAGGTGTTTCTGCTCATACCTGTGTGACTACCAACCGCCTGGCTTCCCTTCGGCACATCTATGAGATAATTTGCGACGCTGGAAAGAACCAGTGTCAGCACAGGCTGTGACAGGAGAAGAGCTCCCTGAACACTCAGGCAATTTAGCCTTAGACACATGCTATCGCATTCCACTTGCGAGTGTTTTCCTTGGGGATTAATTACCTAACAGGACTTAGACACGCAAAAGTATTTCACAGTCGGAACTGTGACTGTACTTTGTTTACAGGCTTTCCCTACAGCCTTAGAACTTTTAAGCTGCCTCATGGCTTGCTCAGCCACGGAGAAGGTCAGAGACAGTTCTTCGAAGCGAAACTTCAGGCTGAACATCTGCAAAATCAGGTGCGTAAAAAGGCTATTCTTTTAGACGATTTGCCCTGTAAGTCAGCCTGAAACAATGTGAAGCGTTCAGGGAAGAAAGCTTACCCGGACCTGCAATTATCACAGCATTCTTCCGTGCCCATGATGCCAGAGGAAACCTTTCGCAGTTGTTTGTCTTCGAAATGAGACAGGATGATTCTACCCAAGGGAATGTAGAGAATTAAATAAAAAGACCAAGAATTTCCACATGAAATTTATTGCAGAAAACAGCGTTGAGATCAGCATCATTAATTAATTCACTGGGGAGCCAATTATTTGTCCTTGATTCCTCTCAAGACAAAGCTGGGGTTTTTTAAAAGCAAATAAGGAAACGCTTGATGTGTAAGTATGCTGAAGGCAGTATTTTTTTGATCCTGCTTTTTAATATAAAACACGTTTGCAGAACACATTGTGAGTATAAGATGCCCCCTGGTTACAACCTCCAGTTGTGATCCAGTCACAACGGCTCTTATCGAAGCTGACCGAAATGACATAAAGCATTAAAGACATCCCAGTACTCACTTCCTCCTGCAGGTATTTGACACGAGGTACCTCTCTATTTTAGCCAACATCTTCAGTTTGTACAACCGGAACCTTTCATTGCGTATCTCACTTAGGAGATATCTGTCAGTCAAAAAGGAAAAAGGAAGAGCCTGAAATACTGATCGCTACTCCCCTGTCCCACATCAGGAGTGAAATGTGCCAGACAACTCAGTCAAATTCACCATAAACAGCTAGAAAAAAAATATCCGACTAAACCCAGACCCAGCTTGCTTGCCTGTTTCTCCATGATCTTGATCCTTATAGCATGGGGCATACTCAGAAGGGCACCTTATTCATATTCTAAAGATGATGAACATTCTAAACAAGGCAGAAGGAGACACAGAGAGCTTCCTCCAACTGCCCCCCCCCGCCCCGCCGGCTGCTAAGCTTCAGAAATCCAGGCCAGAAGGCACCGAGGAGGGAGGAGAGGGCAGAGGGCATTGAGAGAAAGCCACTTCTCTCACTCTCTAGTTTTCCAAACTCTTGGAAGTTGTCATCAATGCCATTGCCAGATTATAAGTGATGCTAGGACATCATCACTCTTCTTTCAAGAAAATCCGAGGTGGCACATTAGAACATATCCACCTGTAGCCTAATTTCATATCCTTTATAGTAATCACTGGAAGCACCCAACAAAGAAAATCACACGGGAGTAGCTGGTGGGTGTACGGAACACTCGCTCTGCCCATCCTCTGAGCTGCTGCATGAGCCAAACCCGAGAGACCATCTGCACCACAGCAAAAACAAGCCAATACTGCAGGTGTCTGGCACCACATTAACGCAGCTACACCATTCCAAGCTCAAAAGCTGAGCGAAGCAAGTTTCTGCCTGCCTGGAAAAAAAAAAAAGCAAGGAAGTCTACGGTGTCAGCAGACTGCCAGAGTGTGTGAAACAAGTTCAATTGACTGAGTTCAGGCATTTCTGTGGCCCTGAACCAGCTATGGACAAAGTTAACAGGAGACCTCTACAACAAGGACTCCCCCACTCAGAAAAAAAAACCCCAACTCTTTCTCTATTTAGACTATCTAGACAGTGGAGAGAAGAGAATAATTCCACAGCATCAGCAACCGTAAGGGGTGATAATGGGTGTGAAAGCAGGTCAAGGCGATTTACAAGACAAACGATAAGGTTTTATCAGACAAGGTTTTATCATCGCCTGCCTTGCAAAGCATCTTCAGAAAGCAGAACCAGAACAAGGACAGACTCATTAGCATTAGTCAACTTGTGGATTATCTTCTAGGAAAAGGAGAGCATACTTAGTACTGCGTGTATGCAGGAAAGGACTTGGAACCATCCCAAAAAATCAATCACATTTCAAGCAAACCCACCCTGCTCCTTTTTTTTTTTTTTTGGTATGTTTCATGTCTCCATGTCAAACCAGTTGTCTTCAGTCATTTACCTGTTAAATGCCAAGTCGGCTGCAGTCCACAAGATGTGACAAGAAGCAGCAAGCCCATCACGACCAGCTCTCCCAATTTCTTGATAATAGGATTCCATTTCTTTAGGGGCACCGTAATGAATAACCATCCGGACATCTGCTTTATTGATGCCCATTCCAAATGCCACCGTAGCCACAACACACTACAAAACAGGAGCCACACGCCGTATGTTTTGAAACAGTCATCAAGAATGTGCCTGGATTAATGCTCACACACTTTGGTGACAATTTTTTTGCTACAGACTCAAAATTCAGCCTAAATTACAATAGCTTCAAGCTCACAGCTGACATCCACAGTTCTGTTGTTAAGTCTGATTTTGGTCAGAGTATGAGCACAGGATTATAAAGATGAGAGGGATGATGTGTTGTTGCAAATGCTAGAGTGTCTTCAAGCGGTTATTCTCAAACAAAAGGCACAAAAGCTATCGCGAAGAGGAACACGAATCGTCTCAGGATAACTCTTTGCCTGCTTAGCTGCAGGAGGAAGAAAGCAGCTCACAGAATTTGTGATACTGTTCCAGCTACCGCTACTTTCCTCAAACGCTGTGCATTTTGAAGACACTTAAAGGAATTTCAAACGTAAGCCAGGAATCTTATTTCTGTTAGCGTGGACCAGCAATTTCTTTGCCCAGAATTGCAGACAGACACAGGGAAACACACGCTGATATTCAAATCCTTTCTTCTACCAGAAACCCTATAGTAGTAAATTGGACCAAGCGGACCTGTTCTCCTACCTACCTGAATTTCATCCCTCATGAACCGGTGATGGGTCTCTCTCCTTTGTTTGATTCCCATACCAGCATGGTATGCGTCACAGGCCACGCCGAGTTTCGTCAGTTCGGACACAACCTGTTCAGTGGCCTTTCTTGAAGGGCAGTAGATGATAGTGGGGCCTTCAAACTCATACACAGAGCTGCTATAAATAACAGCAAGATGTAAAGACACAGAAGAGAAGCCACCTCTTCCTGCAAAAAGCCTGACTGAACCTAGCTGAAAAGGCAATGTAGTTTTTCCAGCAGTTCACCTTCTTGGGGATTTAGAAATTGAAATGTATTTTAACTGCTCCAACTCATATGCAGGTTGTCTGTCCTTTGGAAAAAAGGACTTGGAAGTTATTTGATGCTCTTAAGTTCATTTTGCAAAACACAGAAGGTTTTGGTCTCTGTAGAAGCAGCAGGATAAGGCTTCCCAATGTCCTTAAAGTCACCAGGAAATATGCTTTTACAACTGTCATGTTTGAAAGGTCTACATTTACGTAACAAGGTACAACTGAGCAATAAGAAGTTCATTTCTATTGCTGTGGAGGCACACATTGTAGCTTGCAAGCAGAGAGCCAGAATGGGTACACCACCGCGTCTGCTAACAGAGAAAGACTGCTATTCATCTGCTGACATTTGCTTTATTAAAAAAAAATCCTTAAGATTTATTGAAAGACATCCTTAAGTCAGCAACACGCCAACAGCAAGAGTCCATCACTCCTTGCCTCAAAAGCCTTTTAAGTTGGGAGAGGGGAGTGGGTACAACAACACGGGACACGATGTGTGTTACTAGCATGTTATCACAGCCAAGCTACCAGGAAAGCCCAGGCTCCTCCTCACCAAATCAGTTTAAGACTGCTTCCGGTTCTTAGTAGACACTACCAAACTCCAGAACACCAAAGTATATCTGAGGGATCAACGAGAACAGGCTTAAATCCTTACCTTCCTTTCCTCGTAAGGAACTGCTTCAAATCCCTAAGCGTATTTCCACTTTGTCGTCCAACTTCTAAGTACAGGTTAGGTCTGTCAAAACTAGTACACGTGACCTGGGGATTCTTCAGGTTCAGACAATTCACGATGTCTTCTCTAATCGATGGACTTGCAGTGGCAGTTAAAGCAACAATGGGAACCTGCGGTGAGAAGTAGAAGAAAGTCTTGAGAACTCAGGGTTTCTTTTAACCAAAAAACACAACTCAAAACTGAAACATAGTGTGTAAACAGGCACTTTGTTTATGATCACCGGATCAGCTCAGCTATTTGAAAAATATAGTTAATATTTAGCTTCTTAAAGCTTTGGTCTACACTGTTCTGAAGATTAGCCAGGAACAGAACGCTGTTGAAATACAGGGCTTTATTCTGAATGCGGGCTTTTCTTAGTTCTACCTTCAACAAGTTTTCAATAGTTTTCTGATGCGGTTGCCTAAATTCAGGGAAACATAGGACAAAACTTCCAAGAGCAGCATGTAAAGTTCAGGTTGAAGTTTTTGAGCCTATGTGGCAAAAACTTGAGGACTGTCTAGAAATCAGAGTTGCTTGCTTTTGCATGCCACTCAGCTAGCCAGTTTAAAAAAATGAATCCCTCAATATTAAACCAGAAGCTTAGGAACAACATCTTCTACAGCACAAGTATCCAACAAAGGAATTTAATTCTCAGAAGTTCCTGGTAGTCCAGGTTCAGAATATCCTTCATTTAAGCATTTGGAAAAAAACCAAACAAACCCAAAAAGCTCAGTCACCAACAGGGACCGCATAAACTTCAGAACAACACAGTAAATACAACTGAAGAGCAACATCAAGAGATTGATATTTCAAACTATCATATAAAATGATGTAGTACCCTTTCTCTTACATTGGACATCAAACACATCAGAACCTCACCGATGGCAGAGCCTTCTTCAACGAGCCTAAACTTCTAAAGGAATTTCTGAAGTCATGGCCCCACTCGGAAATGCAATGAGCTTCATCAACAGCGATGAGGGTAATACCTGCCCGGCACAAAACCACAGCATGGACACATCAACAAGACAAACCAACATGGGAAGTGACAAAGTACAAATGCCCCATTCTGCTCAGTGTCAAGCTCTCCTGAGGAGGAACCAACCGTCTGCTGAAATTTTTGTTTCTAGAACGTCTTCTGCTGTACTGACTCCCTAGGCCCACTTTTATCATGGCCTCTTCTGTAAAAAAAAAAGATCCTAAGAACTTTCACAGACTCCCCCTCCTCCCCCCCATCTCTTCTTCCTTCTCCAAGCTGCAGATCTTGTCAACATCCTTCGCAATGGGTCAAAAGCCTGAGCTACCTCTGACATGGCCTTTTCCCACTCCATGCTTCCCTGAGACAATAATAAATCACAAATGCTGATTACAGATGTCATTAGTTTTATTTTCTGGATTGTAAAACAAAGCCCCAGTGTCTCAGGTCTGTGCTGAAGAGGTAAGTGTAAGGCCAGGAAAATATGAGGGGAGAGGGGTTAAAGATGCCCCTAAAAAATAACCTGAGGTCTTCTGAATCAGATAAACCCCTCAAGTACAGATATCCCATTGTAATCTGTACATTCAGAGCACCCTAGAGTCAGAGAGGCCAACTGTACAGTTTCTTGGGACCTCAGAAATTCAGATGGCTCATCTTCTCCCTAGACAGTCCTCCCTGCCTACAGCACTAGAAACTCAGTTCCTTCGCAAAAACAAAACCTTGGAGTTTGTATGCCTTCCATTTACCCTACTAAGAGATGCATCAGCTCTATCACCTTTGATGAAAAGAGAATTTTTCAAGTGCACTGCAGTGTTTCAAAACACAATTTCATTGTTACATTCTGAGAAATGTCAGAGAGATTAGAATACTTAAAAGGCTAAATATTAAGTGATATACATTTAGTTCCCTGTGATTTAAAGGTCAGTGTTTTAGCACCTCTGTTCCCATTAACTTGTCTAACCTTCCCATGCCGAGACACCAGTAAAGACACTACTCACATATGATCTTTTTTTCATCAATGACAGGATCTTCTGACACCATTTATTGGCAGACACTACACTAGCCTCTGAGCTCACTATTGGTAAGATACTGGTGAAAAATGTTCAAGCATTAAAAAAGTTTAAACGTAATTATGAATTTAAGCTGCCCACAACTCACCTACAACCTTATCTCCAACTTACCAATCGTTTGGTCAAGATCCTGAAGTAACTGTAAGTTCCCTGAACAGAACTCTGGAGTCATGTATACGACTCTGTATTGACCCCTGAAACATCAAGAAAATACACTGTCACAGAAGGAAAAACCCCAGACAACTCAACCAAAGGCAACAAAACCGCAATTGTCTACAAGATGCAAAATGAGAAGAAGTACAGA
Organism: Fratercula arctica; assembly: GCA_947846985.1. Classification (NCBI taxonomy): domain Eukaryota; kingdom Metazoa; phylum Chordata; class Aves; order Charadriiformes; family Alcidae; genus Fratercula; species Fratercula arctica. The sequence goes on from CANTUZ010000004.1 coordinate 3,499,551, forward strand.
CTTCTGGACAGGGAACAACAGAACAGAAATGAGGGCTGCAGAAAGTATTCCAGATGCGTAGGAAAGCAACGTAGTAGTCAGTTTCAGAGGACAAGGAAAACAGCGGAGAGATTTACTAGCCTCTAGAACAAGAAGGGACTGTTGTGATGACTTGGTGACAAATACATGTCTAAGACCTGTGTAAAATCCTGTATAAATTGCAATGTAAAGCAAACAAGCGCCTTCACCCCAGCCAGAAGGCACAAGAGGGTGGCTATAGTCTCCCACACACCCAGCCTAGGTGAACGCAAGAGATATCATTGAGTGCCAGGTTCCAGATCTGGGCCAGAAACTAGAGTTTCAGCCACGTCCGATCAGGGAGACATCCCACCTCTCAAATACAACCCCATCAGCACCTGCAGTCCCAGAAAGCTTGGCTAAGACTTACGCTTTGATGTGTTCTTTGAGGTTTTTCGACTGAGCCGAACCGAGTAAGCAAGCCGGAATCTCCGACATCCTGCAGAAACAAAAAGCACGGTCATGAAAAGCACAAAACTCTCAAGGCTCTCTGCCTTTGCTTTCAGCTTATGCCAGCACTTCAGAAAGGAAGTTCAAGCTGCAGGGTCAGAGACTACTTTCTTTCCAGGATCTTGGTGGGGAAAAAACCTTTTGAAAAAGCAAGAGCAGCAGTTGAGTGCCTATTCCTCCCACCTTAAACCTCTTCCACTTCCCCTCCAGGTGTCCCCCACAACACACACGCACTTGATCAGTGCAATAAGGAATCCAAGAAATAAAGACCATTTTCCTTGCAGAAGAGCCAAGTTTACTAATGAAACACCCAATATAAGAAAATACAGTAATTGTTTTCTTTAGCTATTATCTCATGCAGTTCAACACATTTGGATACAGGCCTTACTAACATGCAATTTTTTCCCCTCTCACCTTCCAATCTTTTGCAAGCTACTGGTGCTGCACCTGCTAATTTTCAATCAGGTGGCTACTTTTTAATGACAGAATCAATAATTACCCTTACCAGCTCAGCCATTTCTTATTCAACCTCTTTCAGCACCCTGCAATCCCTTTCTTCTTAACTCAGTTATCTCTTAACTTGGTTATTTACCACATTTTATTACAGCCCTTTGCTTCCCTCGCCTCTCCCCACTCGTTCCTCCGTGTTTCAGTCCTTGGCAGAACTGCACTCGGACCAACAGACAAGTTACTGAATTGCACGAGGTTGTAGAAATTCAGTCTCCTCAGCCTTCAAAACGAATGACCCACTGAGGAGGTCGTGAATAAACCCTTTCCATTCAGAACAACAGTATAGAAGCCAAAGAAGCAGCTGAATACATAGAGACACCCCGCTGATTAACACTCAGTCTAGGAGCTGGCTATAGAGCCAGCTTAGGCTGCCCAGCCATTCATCTGCACACAGTCATGATGTGCAGCAGAAAATACCACACCTAACTGATGTTCCTAACTTCAAAAAAATAAATCCTCATATGCCCTCTCTCATAAAAGACCTGTTCTTTCTAAGTTGGACAAGGCAGGAATGAACTAGACAACTCAGCACGATACCCACAGCTTCAAGGGAAAGAAAGTGTCAGGTGTGAATAGCTGTTATAACAGAAAGCAAGTACACGTAGAGAAAGGATTATCAGGTATTAAAATCAAAGGGATTTATCCTGACCACATCTGTAACTGCTCATGTAAGAGCAGTTCAGTGTCACCCACCAGTTCCCCCATCAGACCTTTTAAGAAGTGAACAGGCCGGGTGTCAGGAGACCTACTGCACCGTCCGTCTTTGCCATAGATCTGTGCCATAACTTTGATCTGAACGGCCTAGAGCTTTCAGCTGCATGTTGTTCAGATTGCTCAGACCCAAAGGAAGCTCTACCAAATTTTGACCTAGTTCTCTGTCTGAAATAGCCCGTGAAGCTCCTCCAGCAGTTCGGTCCATGCAAAAAGGGCCTGTGAATCCAGAAATAATTAAGAAGGATCCACCTTCAGGAACCACCCACCAGCACGGGTCCTTTGCTAATTCAGCATACAGTTTACATAATTGGCAAATCCAGCCACCTTCGACTATTTACACCGTTTACATGCGTTCCCTGAGAAATGTATGCTTTACAGCTGACGCACAGACAGCTTGCTGTACAAAGCCGCAACCTTAAACGCCAGTAAGTGCCACAAGCAGAATCTGTGGGTTTCCACAGGAAATATAGCAGCAGCCTGTTACTACCGTGTTACTTACGTCAGCTGCAGCACCTGGTCCTCCATCAAGGAGATGAGAGGACAGATGACAATTCCTGTAAGTCCAGTGTAAACAGGAGGAAACTGGTAGCACAAGCTTTTTCCATAGCCTTGAAGAAAAAAGGCCAAAGTGAAACATCACGCTTTCTATCCAGCTATAACATACAGCTGTAATTCTAACGCCTTGTTCAACCCAAAAAAAAGTGGTGTTTGTTCTGCTAGCAGAGGAACAAAAGCGGGAGATAAATTTGGTCAGCATCCATTCGATACCCCTCTCTACACCAAGGTCAGTGACAAAGGCTAGGACTGAAAAAGGAGTAGCCAGCGTAGCTGGCTCCAACTTAGGCAGTCTCCATCAGAGCACCCTGCTCATATGAAGCACACGGACAGTCTCCAAGTTTGAGTCCTACTCCCCCCAAAAAGGAAAAGATTTTTTCACTGTGTCTTAGGATGTAAAGGTAACTTACCAGTTGCCATGACAACAAGATTATCTCTTCTGTCTTCTAGAACAGAATTGATCACTTTCCACTGGACCCTTTTAATTAAGCAAAGGGGAATGTTTTATTTTTGCCACCACACATAACACTCGAATTCTGCCAGACCGCATATTCAGTTGAATTTCAGGTTAAAGAAACCCTTCCGGCCGCCTTATAGATTATTGTCTTTGCATGCTCCAACCGCTCAAACACTCCAACTACCACAGGTAGTCCCACCAGTGTTACAGTGGGGATTTCTAACAGCACTCGGGCAAGAAACATTTGATGCAGACACCCACAAAAGATCACAAAACCAACCCTGTCTCCCATATGTTAATAACTGATCCACAAACACTGAAAAAGCTACGGCTACCTTCAATGCAAGTGATTGCAGGACAGGACCTTGCCTTCTGCCAAACAATTTTCATCCTTTTTTGGTCTTGCAAGCGGACATAATTGCAGTCAATTTTAAAAAAATATCCCCCTGCCCCTTTTTCCAAAAGCATACCAAGTATTTTGAGTAAAACAGCTTCCCCCCAAGCGTTGCCCTTAGGCTCGCAGAGAAAGCATTCCACCACCAGTCAACCGAGATGATTTCATCCCATTCCCATTGAATTTAAGAACCGTAATAGCAATGGTTGAGTACATAAGCACCTACTGCACTGAGATTATGCCACACTCGGTAGCCAGAGGCCTGTCTCTCCTTAGAGCCACACAAAGGAGAACTGGATTAAGGAAGTTTATTGTACAGAGAACATATCTGTGCAGGTTTTTTACTTGCTGTTTAACACACCTGAACTACACCTAATACAAAAAAGCTTTCATCACAGGAGATATGCCATCAGAAGAGGCAAGAAACTCATCCTCTACTGTGAGAGTACAGTTATTGCAGTTAACACTCCTTAAGATTTATTTTGACTACTTCTTGTGGCAAGACTGCTTTTCTTTTCCTGGGGATTTTTGCACAGGTCCTAGCTTGTTAGTGGTTTTCGGAGTAAGCAGTAATAAAAAAAAAAAGCATCCAAGTTGAAAAAAGGGAAAGAAAACAAACCCTGGAGTATATATTTGAACAAAAAGTATACTTACGGTTTGAAAGAAGAATGCCCAAACTGTGTCTTCAGACACGTGATGTGGCTTTCGCTCGGTACTGGCAGCAGTGGATCTTTAGTGGGAGAGAGGGGAAAAAAAAAGAGTTCATCTGTGATTAAGTTTTTAAAAGACAAAGCACTGTCTCAAACAAACAACAGTCTGCTCATGGTTAGCGATGCCCAGGGCCTAAGATTTGGGCAAGTCCAGTGAAGAGAGAGACAAACTCAAGGTATTTATGGGCTGGAATGAAGGACTTAAAGCTCCTCAGCGACCCTGCGTGAGGAGGAGAACATATGGCTTGATTAATGACATAATAAAGCAATAGGTATTGTAACCCATAGCTGCATTTTTGGAACACATTCAGAACCAGCGATGTTTTACTAGGCATGCCTTTATTCAAGGCCCTAGAGAAGTTACACTAATCAATATGCGAGTTGCTAACACAGTCATGGTCTTGCTGTGAACACTGAAGAAACATATTCCAGATCTCCGTTGAAATTTATAATTAAGATTTAGCAGTAGAAAGTATGATATCTCCATCTAGTTTTTGTCTGTTGGGCAAGCACACATTTCCCGTTCACAGCCTCCTTGGCTATTGTTTAGAGATGAGCTGAACAAAGAAGCAATTAACTCATCCCTCCCCATCTAGCAGCCCACGCTCATGCTTGGGGGAAGCGAGCGCCTCTTCTCCTGGCTGATGCTGTTACTTTCAGTGACGAGGTCCGCAGTTTAACTTATACAACAAGGGAAGGAAGGTTTCACATAGTGACAGCCCAAACAAGCCAAGGTGTATTCCACCTCGCATTTCAGCCTCTTTTCTCCGTTGGATTTGTCTCCACCCGGCCAGCTCCAAAGCATTAGGTCAAGATCACCTCCAAGCCAAAGGTTCCTAAGAATTCTATCATGGAACAGCAGTAGTGGGACAACAAAAGCATATAGCGGAGGTACCATTTTCTCATCTGGTGTGTTCTGAAAAGGTCCCCTCAATTCTGCGTGAACTCCACATCCCCAAATCAGTTTTACTTGTATTCAGCATACATAACACCTACTGATCATGGCCGGAGTCAGCTATGGTTTGACAAGGATATCTTTAAATTTTCATCTTGATATGCAGACAAGTAGTTCTTTTGAAACCCAAATAAGCTTTACCTTTCTGCTTTAAGAAACCAGGTGCAAAGTGTCACTGTGCTTCCACATCTGCTTCTGCAGATAGTGGGTTTTTTTTCCTTTAAATCGTGCACTGTGATTTCAAACATACCCAAACATTCCTCCTCTTCTTCCTCAACGCCTTCATCTTCATCACCATCTAGTACAACGTTCAATTCTGTGTCAGGAGTTTTCCTGGCTTTATTGTACTCTCTTTCAGTTAAAGCTCCTTTGGAATTGTCTACATCTTCTACAGACTGAGAGATCAGGAGACAAAGTTATTTCAGAGCAGGAAAAGGGAGATACAATATATGTCTGAGCTAATACGATATAGGGACATATGAGTTTTAATCTACTCATGGTTAACTCAGATCTATTGGCACCCAGCACCAAGAAGAGCACAGGGGTCAAACTACTCTACCAGTAGCATTTAAATTCAAAGAGCCATCTCCTGGATGGCATTACAATGTTTTTTGTTTCTTCTTTGCAAAAAAGCCTTAGATATTTTGAAGACATTAAAACCTGTTATTTTATGAAGTCAGTTGTTGGGGTTGACAGGGTTTTTTTTCCCCACTTTCAACTAGATGAAGGCACAATTCTCACTGAGAAGAGACTTAGGAGGCTAGTCACAAGGACAGGAAGGATGGGATCCCAAAGTCATGTTACACTCATAGTATCCAAAACATGGTAATCAGAGGAACACTAATTAATCCCTTTTACTCAAGTTAGCTTTATTGAGCAAAACTGCATTTATAGAAGATTGACACACAGCACTGAGAACCATCCAGAAGAGACCTGGTCCTTCCATAGAAGAAAATTCAACTTCTTCTCCCCCCCCAGACCTTTGAATCTCGCTTCCTACTGATCTGTAAGCAACACACTTGACCTTCACGTGTGTACAAGCACACAAACATTTGTGACTGCTCTGGTGGAAACATTTAGTCACTTGACTCAAATACATATAGCATTCAATCTGGGGGGATCAGGAAAAAAGCCAGGGGAAGGAAAAAACTAACTCAACATCTAAAACTTCTTTTCAGGAAATAGAAGTCATACCAGTAAAACGCTTTAAAAGAAGCCTACAGAACATGGCTACAAAGCAATTCGATCTACAGCCCAGGTTAGCTCAAGCCCTTGGACAAGGGTTTGAAGGCACAACACTTGCAGCACAGCAGTTCATGAACGATAAACTACTCAAATGCAGTAAGTGGCTGGATCAAATCCAAGCTGGTGTAGTAAAGATGCGGTAGGATGCAAGCAATATTGAAGTCTAACAGTAGTAAATCTTATTCTTTAGGTATCCACACATTCATCTGTCTTCTGCCCACCTCCTGTAAGCAACACCGTTTTGCTTCATATTCCCTCCCCTCAACTACACTAAGCTCCACTGTCACCCAAGAGCATCCTCACTACAAAAAAATTTAAAAAACCCCAAAACCTTGAGGCACTCACTCTAAGCATCTCCATTTCCAGTTCTTCATCACTTTCAATGACACAGGAAATATTCTGTTCGTTGTCTGTGGAGCACGCCTCCTAGGAAAAAAAGTTATTCTTAACGAAGTTATTTTTATTTTACACACAACCTTGCAACCTTCTGTACATACTATAAACCATTTCTCCGTATGCTTTTACTTCTTCCCCAAAACAGCCAAGCTCAACATTCAGCTCTGAAGCTGCCCATGAAAAACGATATCTGAAAGAAATATTAGAACGTAACAAGGCCATATAGCCAGAGACAAAACCAGTAGTATCACCAGATGCGCAAAACACTTGGAACATATGGAAATTATCATCTGATTTAAGAGCATCAATGCACTAGAAGGACTGCTATTTACAGATCCTTTAGAAGATGATGCGCTGCTTCTTCATGACCAAGTTGGAGGTGCTCAAGTGCAGAATTTGTCCCTATACCGCAAGAAGTTATTTGCTAACATATTAGCAACTGAAAGAGGGAAACTAATCAGACTACCCAGAGCTTCTGTATTCAGTATTAGTCCTTCCACCCACATGACTGAAGAGCGTCTCAGTGCTTGACTCCCTCCAGAAATATTTTCCAGACCAAGCCCTTCTTCCAGCCCATCTTAATATTCTCTCAGGAACAGACTTTTAAAATCTTGGGGGAAACTAAGGATGAGATGACTTCCTCTGTTGAGCATCCATGATTAACAAGGGCTTTTCTCATTACCTCAGGTACAGCTTCGTTGAGCAATTCTTTTGCAGCTTGACGTTCCAAGATCTGAAGTTCTTGCTCAGTAATGTCTAGGGACATGAAGTCATCTCTCTCTGCTGCATCCTTCGAGCTGGCCGCTGCAGCCCCATCTTCTACAGCAGCATTATCTCTCTCCGCCTCCTCTTCATTGCCATCTCCCTCCCAGAGGCCGGCAAGTGTAGCATCAGAGCAGATGTTGAAGTCACCTTCAAGTTGTTTAGCAAATTCAGGCATTTCAACTTTCTGTGCTTCCACAGCTGCTGACTTTGTCTCAAGATTTGTTGGCGCTGCGCCACAACTCCTCTCCAGTTCAGAAGGGGAACCTGAACCAAGCAGCGTGCTTCTCAAGGCATTTACACTCTCTGTTATGTCAGCTAGTATTTCTGCAGCCCTGGAAGGTAAAACAAGCAAGGCAAACCAAAATGATAAAGGCAGTTACTACATCCATCTTAGCCACAAGCACAACCGAGGATTCTGAAGTAGCCTGCTTCTCCAGATAGTTTGGCCAGAAATTGACAAATAAAGGTTCATCACTCATATGCTACTGGCATTCCACTTCTGTGAGAAGAAAATGAGATTTCTTTACCCTGAAGAAAACCTATAAAGACTCTCCAAAAACACTTTGTGGTATCGCCGCCACACTTGTATCAAGTCTCCAGACTTCCAGTAGTTAAGGAATGCAAGAGTCCCGAGTGTTTATGAAAGAAGCTGTGCCTTTCAGCAAGAAGAAACTGATTCAAAGTTCAGTGTCAAACCCATAGCAATTAGACCAGTGAAAAACTGTATTCCGACATATAAAGACAATGTTTTCCCATGCAGTGTACTGTGCTTTTTCTTGGAAATGCACACAGAGATGGCTGTTAACACATGTGTATTTTGTGCTGTGGAACCTCAGGGATCAAGAACAGAAAAACCATCTTGCAGGTAAAGTAGAGACAAGCTGGCAAAAATCTAACCTCTGCAAATTTTCAAGTTGTCCAGAAGAGTCAGGGATGCGAAAAGCCAGGTCTGTTATCTCTTCAGCTAGCGAAGTCAAGCGCTCCTTCACGTCCTCTGACATGTCATCTATAAGAAGTGTCATCAGAGTTATGTCACAATAATTGAGGTCTAACATCTCTACAGAAATAAGTTCCATTCAAGTAACCGCATTTCTACAGGATCTACAGGTAAGACAGCCTTTTCCAGTGCTTAAAAATCAAGCACATGGAATGAAGCCAAGCTTCCCTGTACTTCAGCACTGCATCTCTTCCAGTGGCCTATTACACATGCTCAGGGAAAAAGGATACAGAACAGGACCATTACAAAGGGATCCTTTCCCAGTATACCCTCCAGCTTCCAGAACAGAGCTGCTAACAGAGATATGCTGACTACACCAAAGCCATAAAATTGCACCTTGTATGAAGAGGGCAGTACTGCCACTTTGATACAAAAGTACAATTCAGCCAGTACAGAAAGATAATAGACTCCCCCTGCCTCCTTTTCAACCCTAAGCTACAAGCAATGCTTAGCTTGCCTTATCAAGCACAGAACCAAACAAGATTTTAGAATCTTTTTTCTAATCAAATAATGCTAAGCCACCCTAAAAAACATGGGTCCTATTTATACGCCTCGAGAAAAGCATTACTTCATAAAGCATTTTTTTTTGTGGTTCCATTTCTTTTTTAAACTACATTTTTGTCCCTGCAAGAGCAGACTTGACATTAACTCACTGAAGCATTTCCATAAACAAACCGGAACGACAGCAGGAATTCTTACCATCTCTGTATACAGCAGAAACAAACAACATAGTAAGACTGCATTCCTGCAGCACTATGGAAAATAGTTACACAGTATGGCAACCCAGGTCATCCGAGAGCCTTTACAGTCTGCTCTCTGGAAACAATCACTAATCACCAAGAAGCCAGACAGTCCTGACACAAAGAAACTAGGAAAAAAAAAAATCTGTTGGGAAATAGAATATTCAACTGTACCTTGAATAAATTCCTTATGCTTGAATGTATAGCTTACCTCTTCTTACACAAAGAAATTTCCGCTTGCTGTTATCCATATTTTTCAGTTTTTCATAAATGATGTATCCAGCCTGCAAAAGAAAGGGGAAAAAAGTTAGTACTCGGTAGGCAAACATCATCTTAGACTAAACAAAAGAATCCCCAAGAATTAATTCAGCAAACCATGGCCCGAATACATTGTGAACATGAGATTGGGAGTTGTCGGTTCATGCTGTACACTGGTCAGTGGTCTGCCTTACTGCATTGCCCATCACAACCAGGTCACGGTTTACAGAATGCTTCGCAAAAGGCAAAGTCCTGACTCGGGGTCCGCATTGTAGCGGGTACTTACACACATCCCAGCACAGTTATCTTATCAAGTTAGCTGCAAGCAGAGAGCTCCAAGAATTCCTCTCCCAATCTCACCATCTGCTCCACCTCATGCAAATTTTATGTAGCATTCCAAGAGAATAGCTCTGAACCTACTAAGATAGAGTCTGTGTGCTTAATATTTCCCTTGATATGAATAATAAGTTCTAACAAGAAAATGCAGCCTAAAGCCAGGAATGTGCTAATTAGGCTACACGTGTTAACCAAAGCATCTTAAAGAGGAAAGAGAAGAAAACAAGTTACTCCCTTGTGTTCTCCTGGGGGGCTCCAAAAGGCAGGCCAGGTGAACAGAGCATAGCAAGACTGGAAAAAGCTGGTTACAGCAGCTGCACCAGGCACCAAGAACAGAGATCTTTCCTTACTGGTTTGGGTTTCAACAGCTGCTAACCCCTCCACAGCTTAACTTTTAACTCAACCATAAAATATGAGTCAGAACAAAACAGACCACTAGTCCCACTTCCCTTCCTCTACCTAAACCTCATCACAGAGATAAAAGCCTAAAAGGATTTTATTTTGCTGCCATAAAGAACAACTTTCTCCCAGGAAGCAGGCAGCACCCAGCAGCATACTGGTACATCCCTTCACAGAACTGTGGGAAAGCTACACTGTTCTCAAAGTGGTGAAAAAGCAGAGGCTTCTGCAGAGCTACAAAAATTCATATGCAACTAAATTACTCTTCCCGGTAATCCATACTGAGGTTTTGCTGTATTAGCCACTGGAGAACATTGTATTTCTTCCAAGTTGTTTATTAATTTTATCTCACACATTATATTTAGCAGGATTTTGGTTCTTAAGCAGCTCAAGAAAGGTGACCAAAGGCTCCAATAGAAAACACATCGAAGTGGTGACACGTTTGCTGCAGCTACAGCAGATACCTGCAGGCAAGGGAACCAAAAAATAACTACCTGCTCTTCACTTCTGTAAGTGATTACGGTACTTAAATACACATCAGCTGTGTTACAGCTACGTGAGATAATCACACTGCAAGAATTGAGGCTTACTCCTTACTGACAGATACACAATTCACCTGATTGCTTCATCAGAACTCACTTTCCTGAGGTGACACCTTGAATTGAGTCCAAACAGACAGACACTCCTCAGACATACTTGTTGATGCCCGTGTTAGTTGGCACATTCAAAGCACAGCAGAGCTTTCAGGAGCTCTGCTTTGTGAACAGACATCACTAGAAAGGCAAATCTTGCCGCACCAATAAACATTAAGAGGTAAGGACATCATGGGAGGCTCGAGGCTGCTGTGGAATGGGGATTCTTCCACCTACATTCAATTTTCTATGTGAATTGTTGACAACAACATCCTCTTCAAGTCATATCAGCAACAAGACGGGTTACCAAGTCAGGTACGAACAGTAGCATCTTCAACTGAGAAGATACTACTAAGCTCTGGATGAACACTGAGGTTTAAAAACTTAAGACAGACAAGGAATTAGACAGCAACCTACTTGGTGGCATTTTCACCTTTAAGCAGCCCATATCCACAGCGGACCTCAGAGCCTTCCTACATTCATTAAGCCCTGTAGCAGCAAGGCAATTAGCCAACAACTAACAGCACATTAGAGTAGGAATTAATTGACCCAGGTGAAATAGTCATCTCTTCTTGCACGTACATAGGCATCTGTGGCTGCGTATAACTTTTGCTCCTCGTTGAGTGGAAACTCTTCCCAGTTACTGCAGCGGACAGATTTATCCTTCAAAAGCTGCTTGCCGAAAAGGTGCTTTACCAGACCATTTAGACTCCATATCTCCTTACACTTCAGCTGGGGAAAGAAAAGACAGCAGAGGACTTGGTTAAAGGGGAAAGCAGTTGGACCTGGCAGAATGTATTCCTCGAATTGGCAAAGTGTACTTAATCCCTCATTAGAAGCAAAGAGGTCCGGGTTAGTCAGAACGAACTAGTTAAAGCAGTAATTGTTCTCCAGGCCTAACTCTGCTCTCATCATATTAAAACACACTTTGGCCATTTGAAATCTGTACTTCCCTGCTCTGAAACTGTATTGTTAGAGGATCCACTTGCATCCTCAAGCTGGAAAGAAGGCATTAGGGCCAGATGAGTCCACACAGCGCGAGGTGGTACCAAAAGTAGGAAATATCTGTACAACGTAGCCTCCGAATTGATAAAATGAAAGCTATAGCCTTAAACAGCAACCTCTCTCTCCTTCAGGATTTTTCTGTTATTTGCCTTTCTAATTAGAGAAACTCAGTATCAAACACCAGGAATTTTTTTTAAATATAGACACAGGAATATTCAAGTCTGCCTGTGTTTTGTCAGCTTTTGCAAATCTGGAATCAAGGACCAGCAGAAGAGGGCTGTTACAAACCACGCTAACCACTAGTTAGTGTGCTGGGAAGCAGTTCATCAGAAGTCTCTAGAAGTCACCCCACCACGCTGCTGTTTTCAATTGCTTTTGTAATCGTATTCGTCAATCGCTGCTGCTACAGGCTATTGTCTCAACAGCCAGTTTGGGAAGCTTTCCTTCAGACCGCACGGATCCGGGGCTCCCGGGCACAGCCTTCTGCTATTCCAGCTTGCAAAACATGCAGAACTGCCGAGCAACCAGCAGCAGTGCAGCATTATCAGCTCATCCCCTTAAATCTGGTATTAGAAAAGTAAAACCTACTGACTATTCGCTTTACCTTCCCCCAAGTCCTCCCCCTCGCACTGTGCCATTATATACAACCCTATTCTTTGCTCTCTCAAGGTTCGCTTTCAAGTTTATTTTTGGTTTGTTTTCTCTTTAGCAGAAGACTTTAAAGCTGCTATGAGAAATCACATTGCTCATCCTCATAACAAATTATTCCTGAGTTGGATGCTGGGATAAAAAAAAAAAAAGGGGAGGAGGTGAACTGAGGAAAATCCAAGTCTGAAAAGAAACAGCTCCTTCTATTGCTTGAGCAGAAAAAAAAGTTTAATTTGTACAACTCCCAACCCACTAGAAACTGAAACTTTAAGGTGGCTTGTATGGAGAGCACTGCCCCAAATGCTGATGATAGATCCCATTCCCCTCTCCCAACTCCGCTTTAATTACACAGGGTACATAAAGCACAGAATAGAGAAAGGTATAAATAGTATTACTTCCGGGCATAAATCTCCATCCTCCAGCAGGAAACTTCAATTGTTGCTCTTATCCTACCAAACAAAAAAATGCACAGAAGGAAAGCAAAGTGCATGGAGAGACGGAGTACAGGTAAGGAAAAGCCTTGCACATAGAAAAAAAGTCAGAAAAGCTTTAAGGGATACGCTAGAAATAAGAATGGGAAGATGATTTGGAAGGTAACGAACATTTTGCTCTCTTCCTTAATGAGACAGCACAGATCTCCCTACACCAAATTATATCTAAATATATCAGAATTCATCCAAACTGAAATTCAGGGTGTGCCAAATGCAACAGTACTTCTAAACAATGGGTCACCAGTCTGGAAACAGCACTCATATGAAAGCAGAGGCAACATCAACTCCAGAACCATGGAAACAAAGACATTTCTACAGCTCCAGATCATGTGGCAAACACCTCCGCACAGAGGACTTCAAGGAAGACCTCGATGCTTCCTCCCAGCACCGAGCAAGCCACAGCAGGAGGGCTGCTCCCTTCAAACAGGCATCAGTCCTTCACTGCCTCTGCAGCATTTCATGCATCTTATTTTAAAGGCGCAGCTGTCCCTGGGCTAAGTTTACCCGTGCCAGTAGAACCCTGACTTGACACACCCTGGCAATTTCCATCACTAATAAACAAAGACAATGCCTCTGCAGCTGAATTATTAAAAAGCCATACCTTTTAAATACTAAAGGTGAACAGGCCTGAAAGGGGATAAATGTTCATTAAGAAAGACAATACTTAGTTCTGCAGACCACCTTGAGACTTCTTTTCAACTTATTCTTTTTAAGTTACAATACATCTCTGCTTTATTCTACAGAATACGTTTGCCATCAGAACCAAAGTCCTATGAAAACAAGGAAGCCTCCTTTTTTATAGTACAATAACAAGATTCCCTCCCACAACAAAAAGGTTTTAAGTTTTACTTTCTCATTAGCAACGTCAGCCAGCTCCACAAAGCTCTTCAGTTTGATTTCAAAGTCACTCAGCAGCTTCCATTGATCTCCCTCAATTCCTACGCCAACCTTTTTAATTGTTTCATCTTCGAGCAGTCTTTTGAGTCCCTTGGGAAAACCTAAAATAGATTAAGCCCAAACATCAGAAACTAAATACTGGAAAATGCCAGAAAGTCTAATGGAAATAACAAAATCCTAACACAAAGGCCATCTGCAAAAACCTGTGCTTTTAGAGGAAAAGCCCCCAAAACTTCTCTGCTTATGTGACTGTTTGTACTCTGGAATGACTGGAAACACCGACTCGTTACGATGTATCACCTGCAGACAAACAGGAATGAAATATTTGAAATAGGCAAATTAATTCTGCTCCTGAAAACAAATCAAGTAGAAGAATTAAACAACCTTATTCTATTTGTCTTACAGATCGTTAAACCACATAACAAAAAGGCAACCTCTAACCGGAAGAGATATTTTATCCTCAGAATTGGATGCTCACGAAGCCAAACACAATATTATTTTGCTATTTTCCACATTATTCCTTCATAGTTTTTGCTATTTCACATTCCCAAGCGACTTTTTGAAGTGCAAGCATGGGGAATCACCAGGAACGCAGATTCTGTGAAGGCATCCTCAGTGCCAATGCTGGGCTGGTCCAACCAGAGCATGTGGAAAACCAGAATTCACCAGCCAGATCCTCCATCAAGCCCAGACCAGTCAGTCTTGTAAGTAAAAACAAAAATATTGAAGGATATACACAGATGCTAAGTATTAGATTTTGATTTATCCCAAACTAATGGCACAGCAATCCTGGATCAAAGGGCATCTTCAAGTGTGTGGGACCGAATAAAAGGATGCAGCTTCCATAGCTTTTTTTTTTTTTTCAGGAGGGAACAAACAGCCACAGACACTTCATACTTGAACAAAAGCAGCTTTCCCCCCCGCCCCCCCTCCGTGTTTGTTTCTATTTACAATTCAGAGCATCTTATTTAAATACATACCTTCAGGAACCCACAGCGAGATACGTAGAATTAGTCTCAACTGTAATTCTAGTACCTACAAACACGCAGTACTGCGCAAGCACACAGTACTTACTAGCTGTCCACCTTTTCACTACTGTAATATGTACAAATATACTTCAGCAGTCACTTTGCCTCACTAATTTTATTTTACACACTCATCTCCACACTTTTATGGCTACCACTGACAGACCATACAGATAGATTTGCAACTACAGCCACAATCGGCTGCGTTGTGGACTGAAGCTGCAGGTCCAGTGCCAAGCATTAGAAAATTACTGTTAAAAACCCCACAAAACTGTAGTAGCCTGGTGCTGTAAGATGCGAAGTACGACACTGCCAGAGCACCTCAGCCATTACACAAACTGGAAGTTCCTCTGTAGAGGAGGATAATTTTACTGGAGCTTAATAAAAGCCTGCAACATACACAGCTGACTTACTGAACAAGGGATTTTCACTTAATATTATCATCATGAAAACCATCAAGGACAGAAACTTCCCAGTAGAGGACCTGTGCTCCGTTTCCACCACCTCATTTCTAGCAAAGTGACTGCATGAACTAAAAAAGTTTAAGTTCAAGACTATACAGAGGCCTCTCTGTTCCGAGAAACAGGCCGCATTTTCGTAGAAGTCTAAGAAAAAAAAAGCAGAGTAAGAAATGGAAAATTATCTTCCCGATAAATATATGCCATTTTTTTCCTTTACACACAGTCCAAGAACTCTCCATTCTCTTCCTCCTGCAGAAGGAAGCATTTTTTCTTGCAGCAAAAAAATATTAAGTCTTATCCAACTGGCTAGTTCTGCCAACATCTGCATTTCTGTAGGTCAAACGTATTCTACATAATAATCAGAAACTGGCTGCAGTTCCTGCAAAGAAGACTGACATCTCTCTCAGTTCAAATTTTAGGAAATGATTCAGGAGGAAACACCATCTTCTGCTGTAACACACACGCAGCCGTACTCAGCGTCAATACACAAACATCTTCACTCTTAGAATCAAAAAGATTTCAGCTCTTTACGACTCCTCTTCCCTTCGCTTCCTTTCCTCAAATCTTTTTCTTTTGTGCGCTTGTACCTTTCTGCCTCCTGGATTGAATAGCCTCCAGCAATTAAATTTTCCACCCCATTTGCCATAAATGACAAAGGACTGAACACCAACATTAAAATTATCGCTATTATACCTCAGCATGCGCACCCCAGGGAAATCAGAGACATGTCCCAGGCATCGTTTCAATCTAACACTCAAACCAAAGGTTATAAAATTGCAGCCTCCTTCCCTCGTTCCTATTTTCCCCTATTTGGAAGCTTTTATTCACATCCGTAATGAATTCAGACTCTGCTGAGCACACCCCCTTCTCTCCCCACAGCTGCATCACACCAGGTATCCGGCATTCTTTCTGAAAACCAATGTCACAAAACGCAGGTATTGGGAACAAACAGCGCAACGGCCGTCGTTGAGGCATTTTGTTCTTGAAGCCAAATTAAAAGGAAACATGGCCTGCTAAATTTAGGTTCGCTGTTTATTTCGGCACTAAACAGAAAGCTCATTATATGAGCAGGGAATTAAATTTTTAAGGCTGAATTAAAATATTCTTTCCCAGACAGAAAAACAATCCTCAAGTGAGACTTCTACCCTGTTCAGAGGCTAAAATGCTGGATGCCAGCACACGGGGCAAGACTTGGGCTAAGATCCCCTTGATATACATATGCAATACTCCAAGAATAAATCCCTTGATTATAGGTGGGAAAGGGGAGCAGAAGGATGGATTTTTACCATCCAGCCTAGTGTGAAATACCAGCTAGGGCTTAAGGCTTAAGTTCAAAGTTAATCACAAGAAACAGAGGGCAACTCATGCCCTAACTAATAAGAAGAGACCAAGTACAGTACCTGACATGGAAGAGATGTGAAACAAATAACACTTCTCCTCTGTTACACATATCTGGATTACAGCTATTTTCGCCATTTTTCCTTTAGTATAGGACGGTGGCCATTCAATATCAAATCCGACAGCAGCCCCAGCTGATAAACTCTGCCTGAAAAGAAAGGGATACTCTTCACATTTAACTGCTCTTCTACCAATATTGAAAATATCAGGCTTAAGTCATCTTACATAAAGATGAAGAAGAGAATCACAACCAGTGCATCTTTCGTTTCACACGTACAGGACACAGAAACCATTTCAAAAATCAAGGAATCATAAGCAGGTAAATTTCCTGCCGGTCCTAAAAGCTACAAGAAACCCTTCGAACCTCAGCAGGTCTTACTGCAAGCAAACACTAGTATAGCAAGCCTCGGGAAATAGCCGATGTAAAAGGTGATGGAATAATTTATATCCCCTTGAAGCTTGTTCTTTATCTATCCCACCGCACTGGAAGTTTTCTACAGAATTTTTTTCACCAGTAACATGAGCTATGCCACGCAAGAAGACGGGAACAAAATAATCTATTTGCATTATGATTTTACTCCCTTTTCCTCCAAACATACAGTCCCCAGCTATGTATTAACACATATGCCTGAATTCTTACAGCTCGTACTTTGCTGTGAAGTCATTACAGTTCATGTGATTATCCCTGCTGTGGAAGGCACAGAACCTGCCTTAGCACCTTTACTGCTCTGGCTGAACTGTTGATCTCTGGACACATCAAATGCCAACTAGACAGAAGGAGCGAGGGAAGAGCCAAGTCCTTTTCAGAAAGGAAAAAGCACTCAAAATAAAAAATACAGAAAAAGAGGAAGAGCTATTACCTGATATCTTCTGAGAGAAGGGAACAGTCGCTGGCTTCGTAGCTGTAAACAATGGAGCCACAGAACTCTAGGAACGGCAGCCCGTCCTCCAAAATGCTCCTCTGTACGGTAGACTTCTGTCAAACAACATTTGGAAGAGGCTCAGTTACTGGCCATATCTAACCTTGCCACAGAAATGCATCAGCACCGCAACCGCTGCACACTCCAGTATCCCAGCAAGGCTGGCACCGGCGGCTACGGAAACCTCGCAGCAGAATTGTGCTCCTCACGCAGGACCACTATCCCTGTCAACTAACAACAGGGTGACACTCCCCCTCTATAAAACCATTCGAGTTCACGCCCCCATTTCTTTGCTTAAGTCCAAGCACTCTGAAATCGTGCAAGCTGAGTTTTCACCTCAATTTAGTTGAGTTGGATTCTTCCCGCCAAAGAGATTCTGTAGCTTTCCAAGAATAAGGTTAGGGAAAATATCCATTTTTGACAGTGTCAAAAACCCCTCAACACTATTTCAAATGCTGTAGCACTCGCACACCTCAAATTTGAGGAATAAAATATTCAAAAATGCACAATAATTTATTTTCCAAGTCACTGAAATCTGGTCAGGCTAAAAATCCTCTGATGCATCTCTGTTTTGGTACAGCTGTATTCAATACCTCAGTTTCCTTATTTCCTTGGTCCCACATTCCAGCCTGCACACTTCACTTAACCCTGCCAGATAAAACATGTGAGGAACATCACAAAGGTCTAAATAAACACCATGGTTTTAAAACTAGGCGCAATATTTTAAAGGACCGATATCCTCCATCAACTGATGAATACTGGCTTACAAATTGAAGTTTTAAGTGCACGAGGTAAGGTGGCACTCCAGCTGGCATTTCCCACCCTTTTCAGAAACTTATTTACTAAGAGTTATTGACTCAAACTTACTCGAACTGCAAAAATCCTGGCAACATTGACCTGCCTGAAAAACCTTTAGGTTGGTTAAAAATATGCAAGTAAGCTACGATGCCACTAATAGCAAATAAGGTAAAGTATCATGCAGTAACACTTGAAGAACAAAACAATCTTGTCAAGAGAGACCACAAAACAGGTTTTTATACAGTTCCAGAATCATTAAGTTGCCTGGAAAAAGGAGATTCTGAAACCAAGATACTGCTGATTTTATGCTTGCACAACAAAACGTTCCCTCCAGTTAATGAAGGGTAAAAGTTTAATCAAAACCCTTCCTCAAAGAGCTTGTTGAGGGAGGCTGCACCACAGCCAACAAATCATGTTGGTTTTAACTGACATTTTTTAATATCCATGCTACTAATTTTTTAATCCCACTTTATACAAGGCTAACTGCTGAACCAAGTCTTCTGCTTTTCTCTCATTAATTAGTTTTCTAATTGTTAAAGCAGTCTCAGATGTTACAGGAGGGGGCCTTCTAGTGGGAAATTTTAAACTGAAACTGCTCATATACGCAGGGGAAAAAAAAACATCCAAGGACACATTAACATTCTTGGAACACCAGAAATTTCGACATAATCTTGATGATCAATTAATTGTTCTGAAACCTCTGAAATACTGAATGCAGAAAGGCAGAGGGCATTACCAGAACTAATTCCCCTGTCAGGCTACAACTCGAGACTTCAAATTACACGGATGAAAAATCCCCAGTCCTTGCTGGTGTACAGCCCACAATACTGGGTGAGCAATGCACCAAAAGCTCCCTTATACTTTGGTGTTCTTGCCACCAAAATTCAGATTGTCAGGAAGAAGTTTCAACAGAGGTAACAGCAGCCACCTTTGCTCTATATGTATTTTAATAAAAAAAAAAAAGAGATCCTTTAACAAGCTAATTCAACCAGTAATAACACCAGAGAACCTAAATTTAATTACTATTTATAGACCAAAACAGCTATAAACATTCGCAAATATCAGAGGAAGAGGTCTAACTAAAATCATGTCCAGCATTGTTTTATTACGCAGCCAGCAACCTACTACATCTCCCCCACGTGATGACGTACCTTCTTATCACCCAAAGCTTGGTTTTGTCTAAGCATCCACTGCGGATATTTATTCTGCAGACTAGTACTTAGCAAATCCATTTTATTCATTTTCTCCACATTTCTGTTACTTATACATTAAAAAAAGAAAAATAAAACAGTCAATAGTTTGTACATAGACAAGCTGTTACTATCATCAGGCCAAAACAAAGATTTGGAGGATCACTTCCTTGAACTTGAAATGTTTTTTTTTTTTTTGCATGAGAATGATCACTTACAGAGCTGCCTGCATTAACCAGCAGAAAAACTTTAGGCATTATATTCTTGTTCACATCAGTAAGAAAAATAAGAAAAAACCCAGGAAAACCTCATAAAGTCCTTCAGGGAAGGAAAAAACAACCCAGTTTTATGAAGATCAGCAACTCAGAACAGAAGAGTACACCTACTGCGATCTCTGCTCAGCACAGCCCTCCTTAATTAGACATTTTTCTGGTGTTTTAGATAACAACATAGGAACCAGGCACCTGGCTTAAAAGCAGTCAGCTGCATTTGCTGATAAGTCAGAAAATGTCAAACTCAAAACAATATCAGATTCACACAAACGTTGCCCTAAGGCCTGCATTCCCTGCCCAGCACTTCAGGGCTGCGAGCCCACAACCAAAATAACAAAAAAACCGCACAGAATTTCTAGGGCAAACTACAGCCAAACAAGGCACAGACTGCTAAGCTCTCTGGTGCGAACTGGATGACAGATGAGGTTACTTATGAATTTACCAGCCCCCGATTAAACAAAATGAGCTCACCAAGCAGAGGCAGCCTATTCCCAGGGCATCAGGAAGCAGGGTGCATCCCCTGGAACAGGCAGGCACTCCACAAAGAAATTAGAAGAGATTTGAGTTAGGAAGACACGCTGTCCAAAACAGCAGGAGATTTTCAGCCCTGACAACCAGGGTTTTCTCTCAGGGAAGCGAAGCAGGATTTCCCAGTTATGAGCAAACAATAACTGGATCGGAGCTGTTCCAGCTTCTCCTTGGACTGCTACTGGTGGGATCTAGAAATCCTCCTGGAGATGGAACAAAACAGTTCACAAAGAAGTTTCTCATTCTGCTTCTTCCCACTAGTCCCCAGGTGCTCAACACACTTTTACAACAAAGTTAAGCCAGTACCATCTTCTTAAGACCACACTTTCCAGCTGTGCCTCCTCACCAACAAGAAAGTACAATTCCTAGGCAAATTGGGGTATTTCAGTTCTTCAATACTCAAAAGTGTCTTTTGCTTTTTAAAATTGATGACGTAGGATAGGCAGACTTTTTCCCCTTGGTTACCTGTCCACTTCTGCAGTGGCATAGCCAGCTACTACCTCAAAGACAACTTCAAAGAATTTTTTTAATACTAAAACAGCCACAAAATCACCACTAGCAAGATGCCTCAATTAGAGGCAAACTGTTCCTGTGAGCGCCAATTGCTGGAAACAAGAGAGAGCCGCAGAGAGGCTAGAAACAGAGAATGGACACCCTGCAGCACTTACATCACAGCTCCAGCAACCTATTTACCAAAAAACAGATAGAAGTTCAGGAGCGCCATTGGTAACTACACCACACGAGCAAATGCTGCTCACCACAGCATCCTCCACCTTAGAACCATAGAAAGGGATTGGTTTGGATTGGAAGGGATTGTTAAAGGCCATCTAGTCCAACCCACCACCATGAGCAGGGACATCTTCAACTAGAGCAGGTTCCTCAAAGCCCTGTCCAACCTGACCTTGAATGTTTCCAAGGATGGCACATCGACCACCTCTCTGGGCAACCTGGGCCAGCATTTCACCACCCTCAGCATAAAAAATGTCTTCTTTATCTAGTCTTATCTGACCACTTTTAGTTTAAAACTGTTCCCCCTCATCCCATGGCTCCCCTCCCTGCTCCAGAGTCCCTCCCCAGCTTTCCTGGAGCCCCTTTAGGGACTGGCAAGGGCTGGAAGGTCTGCCCGGAGCCTTCTCTTCTCCAGGCTGAACCCCCCCAGCTCTCTCAGCCTGTCCTCACAGCAGAGGGACTCCAGCCCTCTGATAATTTTTGCGTGCCTTCCTTGACCTTCCCAGCGCTAAATCAAGCACCCGAACTTCTGAGCACGAAGCACCACACGGCCAACAGCCGCCCAGCGACGACGAGACCCGCTCCGGGCCACCGCGGCTCCCCTGGTGACAACCGACGGCAGCCGCAGCGAAGCCTTCGCACAAGGGCCAAAACGCCTCACTGCCTGAGGGTAAGAACGGCAGCCTCATCGCCCCGCACCCCGGGGCGGGCACGAAGCGAGGAGCCCCCTCAGGGTGGAGGAAGGCCGCCTCACCCCGTCTTCCCCCCCCCCCCCCGTAACACAGGGTACCCCCCTCCCAGTACAGCGCGGCAGGGAGGCCCCGGTGCCCCAAAGGCCCCGTCGCCGCTCCGCCTTCCCCCCAGACCCCACCGTGCGTCGGGTACAGGCGGCATCAAGGCCTCACGCCCTTCAAGGACGCCAGCCCCGGTGCAGGCCCACGACCGCCTCACCGAGCTCGGCGCCGGCTCACGCATTCGGCGTCACGCCGCGTCGTGTATTTAATACGTCACCCGACCGCCAGCTCCGCCCCTCCCCCCCGGCGCGGCCCCGCCGTCTCCCCGAGCCGCGGCGGCGGGAGGTTACCCGAGGTGACGCGCATGCGCGATGGCGGCAGGCGCCCCCGGGGGCCGAGGGGCATTGTGGGTAGTGTAGTCCCGGGACCGGGCGGGCCGCGCACCCTCCGGCGAGGCGGCGGCGCCCACCGCGCTGCCGGCGCCGCCGCCGCCGCCGCCGCCGCCGCCGTCCTCGGCCAGGCGGGGCCGGGCCGGGCCGGCGGGGCGGGGCGAGGCGGGGCGGAGCGGGCAGGCGGGCGGGGGGTGCGCCAGCCCGTGGCTCTGCGCGGCGGGGGGGCGGCGGGGCCGCCGGCTGCGGGCGGTGGCGGCGGCGGCGGCGACTGAAGGGCAACGGCGGCGATGGGCGCTGTGGGGTGAGTGACCGGGCCGGGGCGGGGAGAGGCGAGGATGGAGAGGTGGGGGGTGGTGATGGGGCAGGGGATGTGGTGCTGGGGGGGGCAATATGGGGGCACTGGGGGGCAGTACTGGGAGCACTGGGGGGCAGGGGGGCTGTACTGGGGCAGTGGGGAGTGTAGGAGTGCGCTACTGGGGGCACTGGAGGCCTGGGGGGCAGTGGTGGGGGGCATCGAGGGGGGCAGGAGGTGAAGCTCTGGGGGCAGCGGGGCGGCAGATGCACTGACGGGGGGCACTGAGGGGGCAGTACTGGGAGTACTGGGAGGCAGTACTGGGGCACTGGGGAGGCACGGAGTCAGTATTGGGGCACTGGGGGGCAGGGGGACAGTGCTGGGGGCGCTGGAGGGGGCAGGAGGTGAAGCTCCGGGGGCACTGGGGCAGAAGATGCAGTGGTGGGGGGCACTGGGGGGCAATACTGGAGTGCTGGGGGCATGGGGGGGCAGTACTGGGATCGCTGGAGGGCAGGGGGGCAGTGGGGGGCAGGGGGTCAGTGCTGGGGGACACTGGGGAGCAGGGGGTCAGTATTGGGGCAATGGGGAGGGCAGGAGGGCAGTACTGAGGGGAAGGGGGACCGTGCTGGTGGCACTGGGCGGGGGGGGGCAGAAGGTGAAGTAGTGGGGCAGGAGATGCAGTGATGGGGGGCACTGGGGAGCAGTGCTGGGGCAGCAGGGGGGCCATGAGGGCAGTACTGGGGGCACTGGGGGGCAGTGGAGGGGCAGGGGGGGAGTGCTGGGGGGGCACTGAGGGGCAGCGGAAAGGCAATACAGGGGTACTGGGTGGCAGGCTGGGGGCACTGGGGCAGGAGATACAGTGATGGGGGGGCACTGGGGAGCAGTACTGGGGTCACTGGGGGTGCAGAAGGTGAAGCTCTGGGGGCACTGGGGCAGGAGATGCAGTGATGGGAGGCACTGGGAAGCGGTGCTGGGGCGTTGGGGAGGGCAAGAGGGCAGAACTGGGAGCACTGGAGGGCAGGGGGGCAGTACTGGGGGGGCAGGAGCTGAAGCTCTGGGAGCCCTGGG
Source organism: Fratercula arctica (assembly GCA_947846985.1). Lineage (NCBI taxonomy): Eukaryota > Metazoa > Chordata > Aves > Charadriiformes > Alcidae > Fratercula > Fratercula arctica. The sequence continues at coordinate 3,522,969 of CANTUZ010000004.1, forward strand.
GCAGGAGATGTAGTGGTGGGGAGCACTGGGAGGGCAGTAGTGGGGCTCGGGGGGGGGGGCATGGGGAGTCTGGAGGGCAGGGAGGGCTCCCGGGGCGGTGCTGGGGCGGGGGGGTGTCACTGGGAGGAGGCCTGCCTTGACTGGGAGGAGGTCCGGAGCCGGGGAGGGGAAGAGCACCCGGGATGCTGGTGCTGCGCTGCTGCGTGCCGTGGCAGCCAAGAGGGATGCAGGCGCCTTTGTAGGGAGAGCAGCGCCAAAGAGAGACGCTGCCGAGGAGCCGAGCAGGCCCCTGATGCTGCTGTTGTCATCTCTGTCTCCGTTATGTATTATTTCCAGCTGATTGGTAAAGATGGAAAGAGGGAGAGGAGGAGGAGGAGGAGGAGGAGGAGGAAGGAACCTGGGAGGCTCTGGCCTGCAGAGGAGCATTTATTCCCAGTCCCAGCAGCAGTACCATTACCCGGCCTCCTCCCAGGGCAGCTGCATGGAGATCCAGGAGCTGGCCTCCAAGAGGGTGGACATCCAGAAAAAGCGCTTTTACCTGGATGTGAAGCAGAGCTCCCGAGGCCGCTTCCTGAAGATCGCCGAGGTCTGGATAGGAAGAGGCCGGCAGGACAATATCAGGAAAAGCAAGCTGACCCTCTCCTTGTCCGTGGCCGCCGAGCTGAAGGACTGCCTGGGGGACTTCATCGAGCACTACGCCCACCTGGGCCTGAAAGGCGGCCACGGTCACCGGCACGAGCACAGCAATGACAAAGAGCAGCATCCCCGGAGGCGACAGCAGCACCCGCCACCTTCGCCCCCGGCGTCTGTCGGCTCCGAAGAGCACCCTCACAGCGTCCTCAAAACGGAGTACATCGAGAGGGACAACAGAAAGTATTACCTGGACCTGAAGGAGAACCAGCGAGGGCGCTTCTTGCGGATTAGGCAAACCATGAGCAGGGGACCTGGCATGATGGGTTATTTTGGCCACAGCTTGGGACAGGAGCAGACGATCGTCCTTCCGGCGCAAGGGATGATTGAGTTCAGGGATGCTTTGGTCCAGCTGATCGAAGAATACGGCGAGGGGGACATAGAGGATCGGCGGGGGGGAGGCGATGAGCCCCCGGAGCTCCCCGAGGGCACCTCCTTCCGAGTGGACAACAAGCGCTTCTACTTCGACGTGGGATCCAACAGGTACGGCATTTTCCTGAAGGTAAGTGAGGTGAGGCCGCCCTACCGTAACACCATCACGGTTCCGTACAAAGCGTGGACACGGTTTGGGGAAAATTTTATCAAGTACGAAGAAGAGATGAGGAGAATTTACAACAGCCATAAAGAAAAAAGGATGGATGCCAGAGGGGACAGTGGTGAAGAGCAAGAGGGTCTCGAATAGAGTGCATTGGACTGGCCATCTGGCAAAATAAAAAAAACAAAACAAGCAGAAATTGGTGAGAGGGACTGACCTATAGTAATTTCAAGTCGCCCCTTTTTTTTTTTTTTTTGTAAAGTCCTTTTCCAGTAGTTCTTGCTAACTCCAGTCCGTAATGTTACAGGAGTCTGGTTATCACGTTGAATTACGCCCCGAACATCTCCCTATGTCTTAAAGAAAGCACCGACCTCCCGAGTCCGTAGGAGTCAGCTGCTTCGAGTGGTGAAGACTATGGAAGTATCAGCACAAAAAAAAAAATTCCAGCACTCTGACCTTTAAATAGTCTAGATAAGGCTTGTGTTGCACTTCAACGGGATAGAAAAAAAACCAACCCCCAAACCTTACGCTGAAATGTATCGGTTTCTGCTTATGACGGGTTTTCTGGGACTGAATTCTGCCTGTACTCGGTGAAAAGGCTGAGCAGCGTAGCCGTAGGGCACTGACAACGAAAATCGCCTTCGTGTGAGTCGCTGGTTTGGGTATGAGGAGAGAGGCAGAGGTTTGAAAATCGGCATCTGCTGGTTATTGAGTTTGAAACCATATTCTGTGCAGGGAAAACCTCCGTAACTGGTCAGACCTTGATAACGTGCTGGTGAAGAGTGGAAGATTTTTATTCGTTTGGTGGTTTTGTGCTGACCGAATAACCCCGGTATCCCAGGATAGCGAAGCTCTGCTCGAGCGCTAAGCCTTCTGAATTAATCCCCATGAATAATAACCCACTCCTCATCTACGTGTTCTGCCCTGTGCGAGGCTGGTGATTTTTTTTTTTATTTTATTTTTTATTTATTTTTAATGCGTTTTGTCCAAAAGTGCAAAAGGTATTTTTGTATTAGGGGTGTTACGTGTTGCAGCGGGCGGCTGTGGAGCGGGTATTGGGAGGTGGAAGGACCGAGCCGCCACCGAGGCTCCCGGCTTCCCTGCCATACGTGAGATGAACGCGGGGAGATCCCCTGCGAGGAAAACACCGGGGCATTGTTCTCCTCCCGCCGCAAGAAAGACCTTTGGGGGGTTTGGTGCACCATTAGATAGGTATAAAACGGCATCTCTCTCGTACTTAACCCCTGGTGCGTTTTTGGAAGCCGTGGTTGATGCCGCCTCTGGTTTTCTGTCGTGTTGATGTTACAGGTGTTGTCGTTAGGAGATAATATCTGTGGCCCTGCCATTGCCCCCCCTTCCCACCCGCTCAGAGCTGGGGCCGTCCTTGAGCAATTCCATTCCCGATTGCCCACCACCAGGTTCCAGGGTCGTCCCGCTAAAGTCTGCATAGCATCGGTTTTACATCTCACGATATAAACTCCCTGCCTGGAGGGAGAATGTGTACAATTACCTGTTTAGGAGGTTGATGAAAGATTTTGAAAATTCTTGCTTATTAAAACATGACTAGTTCTAACGTAAGGGGCTTTTCCAGCCCCTGGGCGACCAGCTCCTTCCCCTCTGAAACCAGCGGGTACTTCCAATAACGTGTTGCCCACCTTGAACATTATTTTAAAGTCGACATTACTGTGTTCTAATTAGATATTTATAATTGTTTGAATCGTGTTTTTTTTTTTTACAGAGTGGCCTGGCGTGCACGTGGACCGGCTGTTTTTCCATGCAGCCGTTACATGTTTGGCTTTCTTTAATCTGTTGAGAAACGTTATTGATCTCCAGCGGGACCCGTTCACGGCTCTTAGTCTGGCCCCACCTGCACGGCCACGCTCAGTCCCAACGCTATTACCTGTTTAACGTCATTAACTAGAAGGAGAAAAGTTGGGGAGGCAGGGGTGGGAACCAAGAGGAATAATCTGGACTTCAGTTTGGGTACTAAAACTAGTCGATCTGTTTTAACTTTAAAAAAAAAAAAAATAAAAAAGAAAAAAAAAAGAAAAAAAAAGAAAAGCTTGCACCAAAGTCACCAAAGAACCTTTAGGAAAATGTTACGGTTGTGACAAGAAGTAAGAAAGTTAATTTCACTGTTTTAGGTGATTCCCCCTTTAGGTAAAACCCAGTTCCTTTGGCTTAGTGTCAAAAACTCCCATCCGTTTCTGCGGAAATCGCTCTTTCAGGTACTTTTTTTTCAACTCTGGGAGAGACGTTCTCGCTCCACCACTCAAACAGCTAGCGGACCGTGATGAATCGGGGGGAGGTTAAACGGGGTACTGGTTCCTCGTCGCTCTTAGGGCTTCGGTCCCAATGGTTTTAACAGGTCAATTAGAAAGAAAAAAACAAAAAACAAACCACAAAACTGACATTAAAATAAGCCTACATCCTATTATTGATGTGAAACCAGAATTTAGTGAATGAGTCCTTGATGCGTACGTTAGCGTATCGCTAACTGCTGCTGCCCATCACAGTGCCTGGAGTCAAAAATTAACTTCTATTCCAACAAACCCGAGCTATGAATGTACACACTTTTTAGGCTCTCCTTCCCCTTCCCATTTCGACGTGGTGTTCCTCCCCTACCAGCCTGACATCTCCCTGTCCCAGCCCACCTTTGCCTCCAGGGATCGTAAAAGCTCCTAGGTTGGAATTTGCCACCTGTGTTGTAAGCGATCATGCCTTCCCCGCTCTGTTCCTGTAGCACTGGGGAGGGAAATCCTTGCGACAGGCAAAGCGATTGGAAAGGGATATTTTCTTCACTGTTTCAAAAAAAGAGAAGATGCTAAGTGGCTTTCCTTGTTGCTGCCCATTTTTTTAAATACCCCTTTATCTTTCTTTTTTTTTTTTTAATGAATGGCATTAGTTTATGGTAAATATCACCCAGGAATTCAGCGTTCTGCTGGCTACCGAGTCGGCCTCGGTATCCCGTAGGATCCACTAATGCATTTACTCCCCTGGCGTGGGATGCACCTTAGTATCTAAAAATTGGATCGGGATCTTCACGTTGGCAGCTGATGATCCGTGGGTAAACCACTAGCCGTGGGTTTCCACTGCCGTGGAAAGCACCGATGTTTGCCGATGTTGTCGTCGGAGGGTAATACAGACTCACTGGAAACGTAGCAATGCAAGGCTTGAATGGTGAGATTTGGAAACGGGTTCCTCGTTATTTTTGGCAGCACGGTTTTGGGGTTTTTTTTCAGCTTCCGAGAGCAGCGATGCCGCCGGCTGCTTGTGCTCGGCAAGATGCTCGGGAACGCCGAATCCCTAATGCGTTTTAAGTGTTTGTTCCCAACGTCCTGAAACTGCCATGTCCCTTAAACTTGAGAAACCACAAGCTTATTTGCACTAGAAAGAACGGCCAAAAAAACAATCCTTAGGAGGACAGGGTGAAGAGCACCAGTCTGAACCTCTTTTTCTCACGAGAGAATTTCCTATTCAAGCCCTCGCCTCTCTTTCGAAATTGTATGGTCCCCGGCAGAAAGTCTGTCAGTTCAATAATGGAATCGTAATGCACTTTATATTGTGTAAATAATACTGGGAGCACATTTCTGCTCCCGCTCTGGTAGGGGGATGCTTCGGTAACGTAGTCTAATGCTGAAAGAAGCCGTCTCCCGCATGCACGTGTCTGTTGGAGACCTATCGTACTTGCTCGGTCCAGCTCCGCTTGTATGTTAAGAGGAGGACAGGCCGCTGTATTGAGGATCTTCTCAAACCACCGAGAGTGGGATGATTTTTTTTTTATTTTTTTTTTTTTTTCCTTTTTAAAGTTGCGATTTGCAGAGCTGCTGAGCATCCTCAGCTCCGCCATCGTTGCGGCTCCTCGCCCCTTCCGCGAATCCGGCCCCCGACCTTGCTGCCGAGGCTTAAACACGAGCTTTTTTCCAACAAAGCCGAATCCAGCAGCTCCCTCGTACTTTCCCCACTGCAGGCACAGAAGCTGGAGCGATCCTTAAAAACCCTATCCCAGGTGGAAAAGGCTGCGGGGGCTTCCCTTGCAGCCGGAGGGGGGGTTGTGTTGAGTCCAACCCATGGAGCTGGCTTTCTTGGTAAAGTATGGAGGCAGGGGCGTGCTAACGAAGGGTTGGGAAGCGTTTTGCACCGGTGCAGTGAGGGGGAGGATGGCAAAACCCGGGTCGTCGCGGGTTCGTCACGTCAAGTCGGGATGACAGACTTTGCCCAGCAAGAAGCTGCAGTGGTTCTTGGTAATCTACTTGTCGTCGTGTTTCTTATCTGTATCCGATATATACAAATTCATATTCACATGTAGGCATTAATATATTTATGTGAGTATATTGTAGCCTGTAGTAGCTCGTAGCAAAATAATCTTATTTATCTGACGTACGCAGTCTAAAAAAGGGGGCGGTTTTCTCCTTCTACCGGTCTGGATAAACGCGTTATTTCACCGAGAGCTGGTGGCGTGCTGTTTGTCGTAGCCTTTGGAAGACTCCTGCTTTTAAGCACTCTCATCCCTTAGCTTTTCGGCAGTTCTGCAGGGGAAAACGTGGTCAAAAGAAGGGAAAACGTAGTCAAAAGAAGGCAAAACTCTTCCTTGGAGGAGTCGTCGGGGTGAGGTGAGAGCTGTAAGGAAGAGGCAGCTGCAGGTATTGGCGGCCACATCGTGTTTCAATGCCGTTTTACAACCTCCGGCTCTGCAAACCTGTACCACCATGTTCATAAAATCCCTAGTAGAAGTGTTAAAAACCCATCCTTTAAAAAAAAAGAAGAGCAAACAATTACCAAAATCAATGTCAGCACACTTTTTTTTTTGCTTAAGATGTCATAGTCTAATGATTGCATCATTATTTTCTTCCCTATGGCCTATTGACGTGACCTAAACTCACAGGGAAGGGAGTTGGTAGTGGTCAAGAAGCCTACTGCTCGCTTGGCTTGCAGCCCTTTTATCCAAGAGTAGTCATTTTTATAGCAGAAAAAGGGTTATTATTGTGTATTTTTGTTGGGCTGATTTTGCACCAGGTTGAAAATTAATTAATAAGCGGTTTTAGTTCCATGGCATTCCTGTTTTTCCTGTACATACAGTATATATATACACAATTTATAAAATAATTCTTTAAGAAAAGTATACCTTCCGTTTAATTTTCTATGCTGCTTCCTCCGAAATTAAAATGTCCTTTCTTTTTAATTCCTTAACGTGCTGCGATGTCTCAAATTCACCTTTCGCCTCCTACCCCTCTGTTCCTTGCAAGTAAATGTTGTCTCCAAAATAAAGAGTTTATCCAAGTAAGAGTGGAAATAAAGGCTACACTTGACATATCATAAGCTATATCACACGCTGGCGTTGATCCCGCCGGTGTGAGCGCTGGCATTGGGGGTAGCAAAGCTTCTCCAGCGTCTCCCAGATTGCCTGGGAGAGGGTGATACATCCCCGTAAGCGCCTGGCAGGTTGGGACCACGGAATTTGTCCCCTTGGATGGGCGTGTTGGCGGTGGCTTGAGGTGGCAGCGGGTTTAAGCTAACCTGTGGAGGATGCCGAATACATGAGTTGTTTCCCGGCTGTAGGGCACGGTCCCCGTCGGGTAGTGGGGACATCACCGGTACATTATTGATGCTAGCGCCGTGGTGTCTTCTCTTGACCCCTCTGTCCTTTCACTTTCGTCTGGAGTCGTTAAAATTTCATTGTGTAGATGCAAAGCCAAACAAATTGGAGCATCTGGAGAAACAGGATTCACCCGTTAGGCTTTTTGCTTCTGGGTAGAAGTGAAACCTGCGCAGGGCTGTGGTTCCTGGGAAGGGTCTCGGTTGCCCTCCGTGTCCTACACCTTTGTTATCGCTCAGCCCGTCACTGCTGCCAAATCACAGCTGCGGATGTTTTGGGGGTGATCCAGTCTTGCCTAAAAATGGCTGAATTCTGTCATGACCACAGGAAAAAAGCTGTCCAGGGGACGAGGTGCTTCTGGGCTCGGGTGTCCTGAACGAAGCTAAAGGCAGATCTTGCGCTATTCTGTTTCTCCAAAATTTGCAGAAGCTTTCATGGGCTGACACCAGTTTTTCTTCCTAACTGAACTGAACACCCGCGTTCAGTTCCCCGCCTGTACCTCCGTAAAAGCAACAGTATTTTAAAGCATCGAGGTAAAATAAAATATCAAGAACTCCTGATATGACATGGATTAAAAATGGGTTTTCCAGAAATGTCAATGCGTAAATTGAGGTTTTAGAAGGGGGACGTCGCTTTGGCATTTCTGTGACGGATGTAATTAGATCGTTCCTTCCACATGCCGAGCCATCATGCAAAACGTGAACCTGCAGCCTCGGGGCTCTCTTACGAGCATTAACTTGGAGAAAGGTGTGTGCTGGATGGACCTTCTGGCCTTTTCATGCTTGTTGGACGTCTTTTCTCTTTGTACTGTATCCAGGGGTACTGGCCCAGCCTCGAGGTGCCCGGCTGCCACCCCAATAAAACCATCATTAACAATTCGTTAATTCATCTTCCTAATTGCTAGGCTACCTCGAAACGCTTGGAGTGGCACATGGAAATTGCTAGCTCTCTACAGAGTAGCCGCCGTAAATAAAAAAAGACATAATCCCATCTTTTAGGTGTTTCAGACCCATCCTGCGTACTGGTATTCCACAGGGAAGGATAACGGCTCCTGCCTTGAAGTTACTGGCTGGAAACGCAGCCTGTTAGATGGGTTTCTTAACGGCGGGGAGGGGGGAAGTCCATCCCGCAGGCAGAAGTTTGCGTCTAGCTGTTTCTTCATCTTGGTCATTTGCCACGCAGGGATTAATTGGAGGAACAGATCGCCCTGCGTGTGGGTCGCTGGAAGACAGCTAGAGCTGTCAAAGCGCAGTGCTGGTACAACATCTGTGAATTTATATGCGTGACCCACAAATTAACAGAGAGAGAAGGGAGAGAGGAATATTAAATATATATATATATGCATATACATATTAAAAATAGTAATTTTTTCCCTGTTTCCAATAGGTCCTTCCCTTTTGAGATGTTAAAACATTAGCTGTCATCTTTTCTGTTTTCCGTATCGGAGATGTTCAACGTGCAATACGAGCGGGGAGATAGACTTCACAAGCAATACCAACATACTGTACTATTAGCGCTAGATCTTTACACCACACAATCGTGTGCAATAGAATCTGCGTTTCCAAACAAGCAGAGAGCATGTGGGATAGAAGACCCGGGTTAACCTCAGGCTCTTAACGCGTATTCCCATCTGGCCGTTGTTCGGAGCGCACGGTGTTGGCACGACGAGGAGGGAGAGGGGGAGGAAGAGCAGAGATAAGCGCTTCCCACCAAGGAAGAGCAGAGACAAGGCAGGAGGGGGCGGCGGGAAGCGAGGACGGGATTCGTGCTCCGGGGAAGAGCGTGACGACGGTTTTATCGGCAGTAGGAGGAATAGGTGGCACCGTGGCGCCCCGCAGAGCCGGGGAAGGAGGCAGAGCCTGGATCCTAACGCTCCTTTCAAGGATCTCTTTGGCTGGGTCTCCTTCGTCTTTGGGGCACATCGGTCCGGCAGCAACACGCTCTGGAAACCTCGAGTCTTGCCAACAAAACCCAAGCAGATCCGACAGGTGGAGTTTTTGCTTTTCCAGCTTGCTTTTTAAGACTCAAGTGGCTTGATTCTTCCCAGGAATGCCTGCAGAAGCTTAGGGGAGCTTAGAAGTGTTGGTGGCCTGTGAGGTTTACTCGTGCCATCCCCATTTATGGATGCTCGCCCGTGCTTTTCACCAGAGCCTTGCCTCCTGCTCTGGGAACGAGACAGGGCTGTGGCCAGAGCATCACGATATCCATGGGGCAGCTGCTCTTTTCCATTGCTGAAAGAAAGGTGTTGGAGAAGGCTGGAGGGGATGGGAGGGAAAGGAAGTGGCTTTCAAGAAACAAACCCCATGCTTGTCTTTGCAAAAAGGGTTTGCATCGTTTTTAACACAATTCTTTGCAGATGGTCACCACTTGTTTTCCTGGGCACCGACGTTGGTTCTCCTTGGTCTGATGTCCAGAAGCGGTCGGTGTTACCAGCTGTTGAAAGCTGTGCTGTAATTATTGCGAGGACTGTGAAAAAAGCCATCGGTATCTCCAACTGGGCCTCCTGATAATGGAGACTGGATCGCTTTGGCTTTATTCTGCCTGTGCCTATCTTCCCCACCCACAAAACGGGGTGAATGATACCTCCCTACCTCAAAGGGGTGTGGTAAAGATGAGTCCGTTTGGCGTTAGAGTTTCTGTGATGATCTGATACTGATCAATACTGACGGTCTCCGAAAGGAAAACAAGAAGAAATTCAGTGTACTGAGTAGATACGTCTGCAGTGTTTGGACGGTATGCGTAGGTAAGGCTTGGATTGCGTACAGAACAAGAAAAGAAAAAAAACACCTATATGCTAGAGGTGCAGGGAAAGTGGCAAGGGATTGTGTAATTAAGCTCTCTATGGACATGCCCAAAGCAGTCGGAATTAAGGTTACTCAGATAATCCTTACTTCTGGCACTTCCTGACCTTCGCTTGCTTTGTTTTACAACTGCTTTTATTCTCCGCTGTTTCGTATGAAGCGTACTGTTCGTATCGGCCTATTGTTCAATAACACCCGGTTGTTCCATACATTTGGGGGTTTCAATCCCGGACTGAGTCTCTCAAGAACTCCTCCTCCTCCAACTTCCCTTCCAAGAAGGAGGGAAGACCAAAGAAGTCTAAGGGCGAGGAGGACGAGAGGACGTTGTACAAGATGTATCACAGTCGGGCTGGCCGGGACCTCTGGAGAACATGTTGTCCCCCGTTCAGAGGTGGGACCAGCTCAACCCGACCCCTTCCTCAACTGGTTTTCAGCAGGACTGGCGCTCGGTGGTCTGCAGAAAGTAACACAGGAATAACCTACTGGACTCTAAAACTTAAATTGGCAAGCACGAGGGTGCCTCTAATGGTCCGCACCTGAAAAAAGCATCTATATTTTTCCCAAGTTGAAGAACCTGTAAAAAAAATCTGCTCTTTTAAATCTCCAGTGATGGATATTCCCAGCCTCCCTCCCCAGGCAGTTCCAGGGGTTCACCCTGCTTACTCTCAGATACTTTTCCTGCTTTCCAGCCCGTGTCTCCCTTGCTTCCATCTAATTCTATCGCTTTTTGCCTTACAGCCCGTGCTCTCCACAGGAGGTAGGGAAACAGCTTGTTCCCTTCCTTGCTGCAGCTCTTTTACATAATTAAAGACTGTTGTCGGGTCTCTTTTCCATCCTTTTCTAAGCAAATACAAAGCCTTCCGCCAAGGGTGATTTTTAGCCCTTGTCATGATCTTGTTGCTTTCTGATGAGTCTGTCTTCTTCTCGAACCCAGAATTACAGAATCCAAAATCGGGAGAGCTATTTTCCCTGGGATCTTACCATCTTTGAGCGGAAGGATCGCAAGCCATACAAGGTTTTGTACACCCAGTAATCTATTTTTTTTTTTTTGCCTCCAGACCGGTTTGTAACTCTGCGTCCTCCCGGGTCCTCTCTGGTAGAGCCACCGTCATTCCTCACTCTCCGTCTGTGCTGTAGTTCTCACCCTTCTTTAATAGTTTTAAAAAATCCAAAGTATGGAAATACCAGGGCGCATATTTTCCGCAAAGCTTTGTGACAAATTTTTTCTGTCTGTGGCAGGGCGGCAAAACGCCGTCTGTCATTCGTGCCTCTGCTTATTTCTGAAGAGGACATAGAATAAATAGCCCATCAACAGGCATTCTCCTAAATATTAAATATCCTCCTAAATACTGAATATTACGGCACTCTCCCCCTCTTCGCGATAGAAGCAGTAACTCTAGCGCTGACGAGACACCTGTTTAAACGCAGACGTACAGAATGCATCTAGCGACAACATGAGCTCCCTGCGCTGATTTATTTGGAAATACAGGCTTTCCCCTGTGTTCCCAAATCTCCGAGGATTGTTCCAGAGAAGTGTATTTTCAGCATGCAATAATGTGAACGGTCACCGAAATATTTATGTGAACTTTGCTAGCTTTAACTGTGGTTTTATCTGAATTGGTCCCCCCCGGCTCTGCTCGTTCAGCCTCTCCCGTTTCCTCTCCTGCCATCGTCATCCGTGCTCCGTCTTTCCCTCCTTTAACATCTATGGATTTGCTGATTTTCTGCAGCGTTAGTTTGGCATCCTTGCTTAACAAATCAGGATCTCAAAGCAAAACTGGCCAGCAACTTGAATTTCAGTTTGCCTCGACCTTTCCAGCCGTAAAATGCTCCAGAGAGGAAGAGCTCATTCTGCTTTGACCCCAATCAGAGCATCGGGTTGTTATCGGGACCTGGAAAAAAAAAGACAACTCCCAAGTGAGCAAGACATGCAGTCGCAGGTGGCTCTGTCTTCCACAGGGATGTCCCTCCTTCCTCCAGGGAAGTTTTAAGCCCCTCTATTAATTTCCTGGCTGGGGAGGCTCCAGGTTGTGCCAGGAAAGGCTTTCAGCTGCCTTGTCTTAACGCAGTTGTGTCGCCGTCTCCTTCCTGACTGTGCTGCAAGCAGCGCCCGCCCAGCCACGCCAGATAACTGCCCGAAGAACCCTGGTTTTGGGGGTTTTTTTTACCCACCTCCCAGCATCTTCGGTCGCCCTGAAAGTTAATTGGATTTTCCTTAGTAACAGTTTTCCTGGGAGGAGATCTGACAGTTTTGGGTAGGTATGAATAGAGAGAAGTTCCTCCTGTTCCATGCAGGTTCTCACGCTGCTCTATAATCACTCGACATGTATATCCAGCTGTATTTCCAGACACTCTATAAATCACTCGACACGTATATTCAGATGTATTTCCAGACACTCTATAATCACTCGACACGTGTATCCAGCCGTATTTCCAGAGGTGCATTTAAGCGTATGACTAACATCTGTGAAGCCGCGGTTGCCCTTTCTTCCCTCCTCTTCCTGGGGCGGGGGGAGACGCTGAATGTGCCAATGCAGTCCTGGTATTTTTAACATAAATTAATTATCCACGCTCTTTGACGTTAACCCTCTCAAGGGTGAGCCGAAGCGGAGCGGAGGCAAAGTCTGGTGTTCCCATCGCTCCCACCACTTCCCTGGGTAACTGGTGAGGAACAGGAGCTGGTTCGTCTCCGGAATCTCCCATTCTACCCCTGCTGCTGTGCAAATTGGCAGTTCTACTTTGAGCCCAGCGCGGAGGAGTTTGCTGTGCCGCTGCGGGGTTGGGAATTTTGGGTGTAAAAAGCCCGTCTCTCCTCCGGGAAGCATCTAAAGGCCAGAGACAGCAGGTAGGTTCAGGCAGAGGAGAGGTGACGGAGTGGTACTCTGGATTAAACGCAACTCATTCTGCAGTCAACAGATGTGTTTCTGTCTGGGATGCATTCAGGATAGCCGCTTTTTCTTTTCTTCCACATTTTTGAACTCTCCCAAGATTTTTATAGCACTGGTCAGAGCAGGTATTTGCAAGGGAAGGAGCTGCCTGTGAGGACAGTCTCTTTGCTGAGACATCAATAAATTCTGAGTAGAGTCTGAAAACTGTAGCGTTGTGCTGGTGCCGCTTTTAAAAGAGTTTTTCCCAGCTAGGCGTTGCAGTGGGGATGTGCAGAGGCCGGTGACGGCCGAGAGCAGAGGGCAAGGCTTTGCGTCAGTTCTTCGTGGTAATATTTATCCTTGATCCTGCAACTCAGTCAATGCATGCGTATTTAAAGCATAAAAAGCGAACTCTTTTCTTTTCTCTTTGCCTTTTGTGGCAGGTGCAGGATTGTACTGGTGTGCCTGTGTTTAGTGGTTAGTCCTCCAGTCCGGGAGGGGTTTTGGGGCAGACTGCTGTGTTTCCCTGAGCTCCGATGCTTTTGCAAATTCACGACGGTAAATACCAGGGGAAGAACTAAACCCAAGGGCCAGCCCTAAAACTTCATTTGACTGAACCATTTATGTGTTTCTAGCTTCTAAAAGTTCTCCGGCAAGGGGATTTTGTCAACTGGTCTCAATTTAACATGTCTATCTCCCATTCCGCCCCTAATCATCACAAATTATTTCACTTTCAAGTCCTTTAAAGCAGTAGTGTGTCTCCTGTTGATGAGATCACCACCCTTTCTTTCTGAGATATTAAAGGGTTTTGTTGGTGTTGGACCCTTCCCGAAGGTCGTGTGCACATCACTGTAGTTAGTGGTGAAATTTTTTAATTTAAGCATTTTGAATAATCCCCCCCCCCCCGCCGGGGCCCCCAATCCTGGTAAAATTAGGGAAAAAGTTTTTTGGCTCAAACGCTTACTTAGAAAGCTGAGAATAGGCACCGTGTTTCACGAGGTGAACCAAACCTCGTGCCTGTTATCTCGGAGCGCATCCTTTAAACTGGCATTTTATGTCTTGCTCCATCTGGTTGCAAAACACGAAGGTCACTAAAGCAGCGTGGGTGGCAACCCCTGTAGGTGTTTCTATGGCTCAATACATAGGGTCATTTTCCTCTGGCTTTGTTCGCAGGGCCCGGTCTTGGTTGTGCTGTTCCTTTTCCCAGTTTGACCGCTAAGTGTATTTATCAGTCCAGTTCACGTCTCGTGGGCGACATGGCTCAAGAGCCCTAAATCAGGTTTTTCCTCAGAAGTTCACCACCTTTTTTTAAGCCCTTGCTTATGAACCTCTTTGGAAATGTCGTGCAAAGCCCAAACGTTCCTCAGTTCCTTCCATCCCCGTGCATTGGCTGACTGCTGCAGCCGACGTAGGACAAAAAGACGCGTAGCTGGTTATATTTTTCCCAGGCAGTCGTTTTCCTCTGTGTCTATATTTGATATGCTTTGGCTTTAACCATCCCAGGGACCGCAGGCATCCTCTTCTGCAGCTCTCATCTGCTCCTGCAGCCGTTGGATGGGACGGTGGGGCTTTGGGAGATGTTAACTCTAGGTCAAGGCAGGTTCTTGTGGGGCTTGGGCTGATGCCGCCGCAAAGGAGTAGTTATTTAACCACACAGCCATTCGTTCCCCCTGTGATCGTTCTCATGTCAAGTAGGGTTGCGTGAACCAGTTACCTGGGGCCGGTTTGATGATGCGCTGGTCGTAGGCTGCTTCCTCCCGACGGCTCCCGTGCAGCATCTCGCTTGTCGACAACGTACAACACCTTCCCCGGGGACGAGCTTTATTGCGTCTGCTGCAAGTATTGCTCTGAGCTTCGACTCTTGCTTCTCGCCACCACTCGATGCTCTGCCTGGATCCTTTGCTATGCGTAACCTTAATTTTGTTCCGTTGAAGGCAGAAGTAGGCTGCAGCCTGGAAGTACGCGGCTGGAGCTAAATGTTGCCAGGATTTCATCCTCCCCAGGACGTTTAAATTGGTTGCAGAATAATTAGAGTCGCTTTTTTTCTGCCTGCGTAACAGCAAGGCGCTTCCACGCATCAGTTTGGGAATTGACCCAAGGGTTTGATGTGGGTTAGCAAATTCAGGTACGCGGGATGAGCGTGCCCACAGCAAAATGGGTACGAAGATGTTGAGATAAGAGCTGTGCCTCTGCCAAGTCTCCCGTCTCCTCTTTTACAGTCCTGCGCTGGCTCCGGTTGCTGCAGACGATGCTGGGAGCCACCAGGACCAGGGACCGTCAGAGCCTGCAAGTGGGACCTGGGTCAAAGTGGCAGCCGAGACCTGAGCGAGGCAAGGGACCACCGCCCACACGTATAACTGCAAAGGGAAGGCGTAAACAGCTTTATCCTGGATACCGCAGGAGCCCAACAATTTTAGCCATCCTTTTCTGCCTCGTGGGACTTTTAACTCTTGTCTGGTGCTCTGTGGAGAGCGTACGGACATTTCTATCCTGGGATTCGTGCAGGCCGTCTGCACGTCAGCTTGCTGCAGCCCGGCCCCTCTGCTCGGTAACAGCATTTTCTGCTTATGCCAGCACAGTCATCCTTCAGCACTGTCGGGGGTCACCCTTTGAGTTAACAAGTGATAAGTTCCATCTAGCTATCTTATTAAATAAAAAGGAAAAAAAAAAAAAAAAGAAAAGAGGGAGGTGCCGGAGTCACCTGATGAACATTTTCAATGGATGCTGCCAGCTTTTAGCTGTGGGTTATCTCGGTGAAGGCATTTCTTTTAAAAAGAACCTTTTCTTTTAAAAACAGCTTAAAACCGTCAGTTTATTTGGCGGTGCGTGTTTTGTCCTGATACGCGTGCGCTCCCAAGAAAACCCACAATCTAGAGCTGAAGGCAGCGGTGGTGCCCACATACTCCTCCCCGCAGCAGCAAACTGCAGTTTAACCTGTCGCTTTTCTCACCTCTTTTCTGCTCTTGGGAGACACCCTCTAAAGTAGGGATAACCTCCTTAAACGTGCTGATCCCTTTTTAGACAACCCACAGCCTCACGAGGTTTCAGGAGCAGCCCACCGTTTCTGAAAGCTTCTTGCTGTTTCCGAGGTGATCCAAGAACGGGAAGGGACTGCAACTCCAAACCTGGCAAAGATGCAGTCGCTTTTGCTGGCTAAGCTATAAAGGAGAAGATGTCCCCCCCCAAAGCACCCCAAAAGAGGAACAGAAAGTTAGAAGAGCAAGCTCTTGAGACGTGAGCCAAGAGGTAAGAGTGAAGACCAAGCCACAGCTTGGACTTTGCAGGCTGTTTTGGAGAGCACGGTGGCTCTCTGGGGTGGACTGGTCTACCACCCTTCTTGTTTGTCTCCAAATCTCATCCAAACAGGCTCTGAAGGACCCTCCTGCAGAGAGAAGCAGCCTTCTCAGCTCCTCTGTGCCACAGGAGGAGACAGAGAAAGCACCAACTGGAAGATCCTCCCCATTTCCTCACCTTCTCGGGCTCTCCACAAAGTGAAGTTCATCCTCCTCCTCCTTCGTACTGCAGCCCTCGAGCTGTTGGAATAAGCCCTAGAGCTGCTCTCTCTGGTTGTTCAAAACCTATGCGGACCTCTTCCTCTCCATGAGGCTGAACGTGCAAAAGAGAACAAGCAAAAGGCTAAGACCTGAGTATTTTTCACTTGCCTCAGCCTAAACACCGGCCTCCTCCAGGCTTTCAGTCTTCCAAGAGCTTCCCACCTTTCCAGCCAAGCAATTTGTTTTCTAGAAGAAAATTCGGTAGTTTCGTGCTTGCAATAGCTGGAGTCCTCTTTCACTAATGAAGGAATTTTCTCCCTCTCCCTTGAATTTCATATGAAACTAAGAAGAGAGTTGTAATATCGGGAAAGGGGAGATCAGAACGGAGTGTTCCTCTGGATAAGGTTTCTTGCAATTTGAAGCTGCTAGTGGAAGACTGGCTGGAAGGTAAACTGATTTGGGCTAAAAAAGCTGGTGCTGTTAAACTATGTTAGCAATTCTTTAGTAGATGGTCGAAAATAGCATTTCCATGACCTCTGACCTCTAGGAAAGATAACGATATTTTTGATCTTAGATTGAAGGTGCAGTTCGTGCTGGAAGAAACTTGCATTCTTTAGAAACCATCTCAGGATGGCTTTTACTGTCAAAAACATTGCATGGGAACTTAAAGAAAACAAAGCTAAAACAATACCAGACGAGCGGTTGCAGAGTGTTGTCACCAACCACTCTGAATTCGGGTTATGTACGAGTCGAAATCCACCTTTCTGCCTTCATGGCGACGCAAAATTTCCGATAAACACCTGTGTACCGCGAGAAGGGGTTGCGATTAGACGAGCAAGGAGCTGCTGTATTTGCAGCATCCCACTTTGCACCTAGGCTCGATCCACTGACCGTAGAGGTGTCGTCCTCCCCCCCAAGCGAAAGCGGTCCCCTCCGATCTTCCCGTGTTGTGTTTGGATGCTGTGGCGCACCTACAAGGTGGTAGATGCTGAGGTGGGTGTTGAGTTGGAGAGGTGCCTTTCGAGGGCAGTACTTGGTGCCCAGCTGTTGTCTAGGATACTGTGGCTTTTTGTACAGCGGAAAAAATAATTATTTCTGGTTGAATTTCAAGTTAGGGGACAGTTTTCTGCCAAGCTATTCCCCCCCACACCATTTCAACTGCATGTTATTCTCTTTTTCTTTCCACTGGTCCTATTATGCACCGCTCAACAGCTGCTGCATTTAATCCCAGAAGCTGTAGTTGGTAGCGAGCAAAGTGATCTCCATATAACCTCTATCTTACTCCTAAGTGTGCATTATGAAGCTTAACCGACGGTAATAAAATGTTTTGCTTTCAACACGCGGTCCCTGTGGTCCAATGTTCCCGTCTTCAGGCACCGTCATTACAGCAGGGTGAAGGATTGGAGTTATTCCGCCACCCCCCAGGAACGTGTCTCGTAATGCTGGACGCAGGCATCATCGACATCTAGCAACGCGTGCAGATACCCAGCGAGGAGAGATGGAGAACACCGAGGAGAGCCCTTTTCTACAGTAGCGAGTTGGTGGTGGTGGCATCCCCAGGTAGAAGCAGCGGCTGTGTTCACGAGGTCCTCGTGAATAAACTTGTCGTGTACCCGTTGCTCCCCTGGGCGCGTTTGCTCTTTGACGAAGACTGTATCTTGGTGGTCAAGGAGAAACTGCTGCAACGGGAGGACTTGGTGCCTTGTGTGGCTGTGACCCAAAGGTGCAGGTTCACACCTCCATCAGATGGTCTCGCGGTGCAACCTTGTGCAAGGGCCTCTTCAGAGGCTACGGTGGTGCCAGGAGGAACAGAAACAGATTGCATGCCCCCCTACTTGGGGGTTCTTTCATCCCTTTCACAACGACTCTCCAAGTTCATGGGTTTGTACGTTGGGTTTTTTCTTTCCTGCATACAAAAAAGAACATTTTTATGTCATCCTGCACGATGGGTATTTTTGTGCTGGGGGGGGGGGAAAGATGCTTCTCATCCACGTTTAATGCAGAAAGTCTGCATTTTGGAATTTAATTTTGGTGTTTCATTGGTGCTTTTATTGAAAGCATCTTTCCACATATCGATAATTTAAAGGTCGTATGATTTTCCTTCTCTAAACCGAAAGGGTGAATTTTAAAGCAGGGATCTCCAAGCATCAACGATGGGTTGCGTTCGCCCTACAGATGGTATTTGTTGAACGGGACGCGGTTTTCCACACTTTAAGTTTATAGCGTTTAGTTTCAAAGCGGAATTTCCCAGGCAGAGCACCCCCAGAAGGATAGCAGTACCTATCAGAATATATAGCTTTTTCAGGCAACGATAACACGACCTTTTTCTGGAGATTGCCATTTTGTAAATAAGCTGCTTCTTGAGCAGCACAGCTAGAACTACAAAAGATGGATGATTATTTCTTCCCGGAATCGGTTTTCTGCTGCGGGATCTGTTTTTTGTTGCGATAATTAGCACAGAATTAAAAATGGCCCTGCATCTTCGGTTCACGTTACGCCTCCGATACTGAGTGATCTGGAATCGCATTTTACTGGGCAATCACTTTATTCGCCACTGAAAATCAACATTTAATTGTAGCACACAGATATCTGCAGGCTTCAACGCAGCAAAAGCCTCCGCCTCCAAAAATAAAATGTTGCTTCTAATAAAATTTCCCATCAGTTGGTTTTTTTGGAGACTGGAAAAGTTGCCAAGAATATTTAGGTGAAAATCTAGCGTGCCGGCTGAAGCAGGATTTTACAAATGCCTTCAAAATCCAGAGCTGAGGCTGAAGGTGAGGTCACGGGCTTAGCACTCAGCCTTTTCTCCCAGAAAACCTGTAATTACTTTTCTTTTTTAAAAATTTAACAGGGTTGCCAGTCCAGGCGGAGGCAAAATTGCGAGGAGTCTCAGACGTGGCCAACGGTGTGTCCTTAGGACACAAACTAAAGCCGCAAAAACACAATGGGATGTGAAAACTTCCTTGTGAGAGCAGTGCAGGAAATTACTGTGCCATTTGACGCAGTGTCCTAGCATCAGATTTATGATCCACTTCCAAATCATCTGCCAAAAATCCTTACAATCGGAAGACAGGAAAGAACATGTTACAAAAACACCTGGAAAACGAGCAATTTCGGTACGGGAGTTTTGACGCTGGTAAGTTTTCTGTACATACAATATTTAGGACCCAGCGTTTGGGTCAACGTTGAGACCTCAACTGCCTCAGCATTGAGGTCAATGGCACTTCAACCCAATGTTATCCCAGCGCTTCCATGTAAGAAATGGTGATAGATGCCATTGCACGATCAAGCTGGAATATGGTCCTGGAAGATGCTTCTTTGCTCAACGATTGCTTTTAATCCCACGAAACTCCACCATCATTTACAATAAAGCTGTGGCGTGCAAGATAGCACACTCCTGCCCAGTAGCACTCGTGCTCCGTCACTGATGGACTTGCTCCTCGCTGGGTGGCAGGGTGGTGGCCACGGACACGCGCTCGTGTGCTTGCCCCAGACCTTGCTGGCTTTGCCAACAAGACTGGATATATCATTTCAGCAATTTTCTTGGCTGGATTGTGGACTGAGATAGTTGCGTTCCCCCCGTTTCCCCCACCTCGATCACCGCCCATCTTGCACCACCCTTCTCCAGCTCTCATGTCTTTTCCAGGCTCCTTTCTTTCCAGTTGTGTGTCTGCAAAGGTGGGTCTACATCCGTAGTCCCAGGATGCACGACCTTGCTTTTTTGCTCATTTGAATCATAGAATCATAGAATGGTTGGGATTGGAAGGGACCTTAAAGATCATCCAGTTCCAACCCCCTGCCCTGGGCAGGGACACCTCCCACCAGACCAGGTTGCTCAAAGCCTCATCCAGCCTGGCCTTGAACACCTCCAGGGATGGGGCAGCCACAACCTCCCTGGGCAACCTGTTCCAATAAACAAAAAATACAGGTCTTTGTAGCAGAAGTGGAAATAAGTGACCTGGATTTGTAACTCTTTTTTCCCCTGGATTTGTAACTCTTTTTTTCCCCCCCCGGGATGTTACTGTTCTCTGCTTCTGAAAAACCATCTCCCTGGTGCTTGGCTCTCTGGTTCGGAAAACATCTGCAGCTGTACCCGAAGCCTACCCAACGGACCCTGCCAACTCCAGCAAGGCCAGTACTTTTGTTTTAAAAAGAGCTTTCTCCATAAAAAACCACATTTGTACCCAGTTCGGAGGCACGAGATGCTGGACACCCAGGTGTTGCCTTGTCCACCACTTGGGAGAGTTGACAGTGATGGATGCGGGGCTGGGGAGCCACTTGCACTACTCAGTGACCTTTTTTTTTGGGGGTGCCTACTCAAACATAGTGTGAATTGAAGGTCTGGCTGCCCCTTTTTCATTTGCCGTTTTGGGAGAAAACACCCTGTTTTCGCAAGCGTGGAGCTCCCGAGGTAAAGGGGACGGAAGGGCGCTGCTGGAGCATGTCCCACTTTGCGAGGAGCCGCTTCCAGCCCAGGGTGAGAAGTGGGACCAAGGTGGACCGTAGCGGGGAGATTCCTGCACCCTGTTTCCAGCCAGCAGAGTCCTTGCTTTCCCAGCAGGAGCATAAAGGTAGGGTTGGGCTTGCAGCTTGACACGAGGGAACAAAAAAAGCAGCTGTCAGCAGCTGGAATAGGCGATGGGACAGTCGGTGGGATGCGCGTGTTTAAAGAGAGAAAGGGGAAGTGCCTGAGGTCCCTCGGGATCAGTCCTCCTTTTCCATCCTCTTCCCAGAAGCGTGCTGATCCACAGTCCTTCTCCGGAGCGTTTTCCTTCATGAAAATGAAGATGGGACATTAGGAACATCAGCGTTTACCAGACTGCCTTCATCGTCTTGTTCTTGCGTTAATTGTCCTTCGACTGGTAGGGTGGTTAAGAGAAAAAAGCCAGCTTAATGCATAGTCAGAAAGCTAAAAAAATAATAATAAAAAAAGAAAAACAAAAAGGCAAACCACAGATAAATAGGTAAATAGGCTAACTGTAAGATAGCGTGTAAAAGGAGGCGGTCTGCGGTGCGACTCCTCCGTAAAGTGCATGACAAAGCGTTGGCGAAGCTTGTTGCAGGCACTGTGCAGGCTTTCCAGGGTTGCTTTTGCTAGACTTTTGAATATCATAGTTGCAAAGACTCGTAAATGTTCCGAGAGGCTCTTGGTTTTGGGGTGGGTTTTGGTTTTGTTTTGGGGGGCTTTTTTTGGTTTGTGTTTTTTTTCTCGTAAGCTGTGACCGCTTGCTTTCCGAATGGGTTTGTAGTGATGGAGTTGACGGAGCTGTTCTTTATCGTAACCTAAAAGGTGTCAAAGTCGTTCGCTCGTCCGTGTTCACAAGCTGAGCCGTAGCATTATGCATCTCTCCGCGGTGGTGTGAGTTGAAGCACTTTTGGTGTGGCATGTGCAGTTGCAGTGCTGTCTCTTCTTAATTTCCCCCTCCTGCCCAGCAACCCCCCCCCGACCAAGGCGTTCTACCCGTGTTTCGGACACTGAACCAAACCCACTTTGAAACTAGCACTTTACGTACTAGTAGTCACTTTGCTTCTGACTATATCGAGCACTGCACTTTTGTAAGTACTATTAGCACTGAGTTTTGAACTGTTTATTTCCCCCAGTCTCTATTTAGCCTCTTAGGCACGGTGTTAATTATGTAGAGGCCATCAGAAGATAATTTCGAGGTGACCACTGCCTGGTGCCTGACTTCCATTACGTATCCGTTAGCGGTTTTGTAAATTAGGGAACTTAACCCATCCAAGCTTATTTTAACACAACAGAACCAACACCCAAATCACTGACGCCCAGGCAGACGTGGTGGTTGTAAACTTTGAGGTCACCATTGAGGAGACCCAAGCGCGGGGCTTTTAAAAACACCAAAGATACAGGAGAAGTCTCAAAAAGGCATCGGGATGGTGCAAGATCGTCTAATTGACACTTGGAGTTGAGCGGACCGCAGGACGCGAAGCAGACCCAGAGGGAGAAACGTGGGGCAGACGCTCTATTTTTTGGTAGGAGACCCCGGTCTGTGTCAGCAGGGTGAGTCCATGGGACAGCCAAGTTAAAAACCACTCTGAGATGCTGGTGTCAATAAAGACTGCGCTCAAGCCATTGCAATAAAAGCCATCATTGTGCCTGTACTGAGCGTGCTGTTGAGATTGATCGTGGGCTTAAACAAAAAAAAAAAGGTATTTTTAAGTAAGGCTCGCAGGTGATTTAGAAGATGGGGCATAATAACCACGGGGTTTGCCATTGAATTTTTGGAAAGCGGTGTTAGGAGTTGATCGGGCCTCCTGTTAGGAGGCAATTCAGATGTGTATCGCTATTCTTGTTCAATTCCTGTGGTATTTCAGTACGGATGGTCGGGGACCAGAGCTCCCTTGCCAGCAAGAAATCGGTAGGGTAGAGTTTGTAGTAAACATAGTTGTAAATCTTTAGGATTTTAAATGGGATGATGATCTCTGGGATGCAGGATAATCCGGGTTTTGGTGTCCCAAACCATCCACTCTCAACCCACTGATGGTGTTTTGCTTCTTTCAAAGCCCTCATGGGTTTTCCGTAGCAGCAAATAAATCAGTGGTCATGAGAGTGCTGCGTTTCCTTCAGGCTGGGGTACCTGCCCAGGGGACTCCTGCTCGTCCTCCTTGACGAGCCAATAATCGATCCAAGTCCTTCTCTGGCAACACTCCTTGATGGGAGTTTCTCCCCGGTGACGCTTGATGGATAAACGCTGCCGTTTCAGCATGATCAATTTGAACGGAGAGAAGTGAATTAGGTCTTCTCCTTCACTGCTAGCACAGGGACATGGTGGAAATCGCCTTCAGCAACCAAAAATATGGGTGTGTTGGGGTTGCTTGTTGCAGCAGATGAAGGATTTTTCCCCACCAGCTCCAGTCGCGGTGGCTGGTTTTGCCTGGGTTCAATTCAAGCTTCCTTCTTCAATAGACCTTCATGAGTTTGAGTATTTGGTGGGAATTAAAGGTGGTTAAAAACCGCAAGCCTTGAGCAGCCCAAAGTGTTACGCTTTTACATCCTCTATAGTTGCATTTAAAAATGGAAATGTAGTAGAATCCAGATTTTTTTTCCTTTTTTTTTTTTTTTCTTTCTCCCCCCAGCCAAATTAACCCTGCAAATTTAGCTTTAAAGAAATAGCACCTGGCGATGTTGCTGCTATATCTGAGCCCCGACCCCCCCCCCAAATGATAGCAGCCGAGGGGACAGCCTCTTCAGAAAGCACCTCGGTGACTCGGAGCCTACGTCCTGCTCACTGTCACGAGGATATAGGCGAACCCTTTGGAAATTTCACTCTCCCGGTGAGCTCACCGGTCTCCTTGAGTCCTTGGAAATTGAGCTCGCGAGAAAGGGGGCACAGGGAACAGGTGTTTTTATTTTTTATTTTCCCCCATAGGTGTAGTTTTTTTGCCCCTTGGAGTCGGCATCTCATCCTTTGGGAGGGTAAAAAAAAATATATAAATATATAAATAAGCGTTTTCTCCTGCACGGCACCCCTGAGGCCCGAACACAAAGCCTAGCACAGCACCTCTTGCTTTGGAAGGACCTTTTAGTCAGAAAAAAGCTCTTGTTAGGGATTTTTAGTTATTTGGGTTTTAAGATAGCTCATGAGAAGCGCATTGTAATGGCACACAGGCGATGTTTTACCGACCTTTTCTTTTCTCTCCAAGAGAGACTTTTTAATTTGCTTCGGTAGTTTAGAGTTCATTTCCTTCAAAGTCTTTTTGGACCCATGCAAATGCCCTTGAAATGAGTCAAGTTTATCAAAACAAATTGTGCATTGCAGGAAGCAGTCTCAAAAGGCACACACACCCATGCACCTATCCACGTGTTACGTGCATGTGTGTTTGTGTGTGTAAACATAGAGATAAATCTATTATTTCCCCAACCGTTCCTTTTTTTTTTTTTTTTTTTTTGGTTTGTTTTTTTGGGTTTGTTTCCCCTCCCCTCCACACCCCCCCAGGATATTAACCAAAAGGTGTTTTAAAGTCATGGCATGAAAACTCCTAAATGTAAATCTGAGTACCTTGTGATGCTAATGAACAGGTTTTTCTGAAAACTTTATGTGATGCTTAATATTTTTTCTTAGGAAGTTCTGTTTAATGTTAGATCATTGTTCTGGAGGATGTTGGTCCTACTGGCATTAAACTAATGGAAATAAAATGCATGTGTTACAAGTGTAGAAACGGTGAAGAATTAAGTGTGAACTTACTGTACGATACTGATTCTGTTTTCAAACAATCTGTTTTGCTGTTCAATAGTTGACATATGGAAATGCCAATGTACTGTAATTTAGCACTTTTCCAATGGACCCTGTTCTCACTACGCCCGAGGGAAGACGTGGGGTTGGCTTGGGGCTGTCTGAACTCAACCTCTGAACCCTTTCTGCGCGTTTCGGCACCAGAATTGACCCGGGGGAAACTCAAATTTGAGGTTTTCCCATGGGTTCAGCGGCTGGCGCGGGGCAGAGGGGTGGTGGCTCTCCTATTTCCCTGGCCAAACGGGCACAATTTGGGTGAAAACCTCACTGCGGATGGACTGGCGGCATCCTGGTCCCCCAGCGCATCCCCGCCGGGAGCCAGGCTTGGGGACAAGTTGTCTGAGCTGAGGTGGGTCGGAGGCGCTTCTGAAAAGCAGCTGAGGCAATCGGCAGACCCTGAAATTAAAAAGGCAGAAAAGGGTTAAATTACCAGCCACCTCCCTCCATCCCAAAGCCTCCTTTCCTAGTGTTAACAGGGTGCAAAGTGTTACTTGTCATGTACTGTACTGAAAGGGTTAATTGATCAGTGACTGTATTGTACTGTATGAAAACTCATGAATTGCCTTGTATTGTTTCTAATGGACTGTACCATGTCCCCCCTCACACCACCGCCACCCCCCCAGTTCCCAACCTGGCCCCAGGTTTTTTCCAAATGACGCATGTTATCAGTTAGGTCCTCCAAACTCTCTGGTGCTAACTCTTCCGTATCCGATGGTGCTTCTGGGGATGCTAACTGACGACATGCCGAGCCAGAGCTTGAAGTTCACAACGTCTTTCTTTGTCTGTTTGTATGAAGTCAACACACACACGCTCATGGAAAAAAAAAAAACAACAACAAACAAACAAACAAACCCACAAAAAAAAGCGTGATAAACTTGAATTTGTTTCAAAGCATCATTGACAATCTAATGTTTTCTATGTCTGCTTTTATTTTGGGATGGCTTTTCTAGAAAGCAGCACGCCAGCACCTTCGCGCTGGGAGGGGATTTCGTCCCGTTGACACCGCGGCAGCTCCTCCTCCGGCATCCGAGGTGAGCTGATCCCTCGCTGGCTCTTCAGGCTCGGTCACGGGAGGTCGAGCCATCAGGAGCCAGCAAGGAAGAGGAGGTACAGGTGCCTTCAAAGATGCCCGACCCTGAAAAGCAGCTGGCATCCCCGGAGGCAGTAGGTGGGTCTCAGAAGGGATGAACCTGCCCCTTGCTTTGTGGCAAGAGTTGGCTTTTTATGAGAATTGGGAGCAGAAAATCGGAGACGAGGGGGAGTCGGAGCTCCCAAAGGCACCTCCATCTCCTCTGGCATCGCTCATCTCCGCTGGCAGAGGAGCCGCCTCCTGAGCCTGAGGTTTTGCGGGTGACACACACCTCAGATGGTGTGAACGGACCCCTCCCCTCCCAACCTCCCTCCAACGCGAGCTGCTTTTTGGACAAAATAAAATCTGACTATATTTTATATGGATTTGAAAACAAAGTCTGATATTTACCCCTGTTCTCAACCGAATTTGCATATTGTTGTTTGCCACGATACTTGTTCTGTCTTAAAATAAATTTGCTTACTTGTGTAGTCTTAACTGTCTGCTCTGATTCTGATCACCGGATTTATCACCACCCCAAGGTGCCTGCGCGGCGACTCTCCTTTGGGCGCTTTGCGCGAAGGCGAGAAGGAAATCTGTCTGCCTGGGAGGGGAAATCATTTCAGCTGAGACTCAGGCTATAAATGTTTTTCTTTCGGGTATCTCGCATTCATCTCCCTGGGGCTTTTCAATGTGACATCCTTTTTTTTTTCCCCCTCAGTCTTTCTTCATCAGACCCTTCTATCCAGTAAGCGCCCAACAGAGAAACGGCCATGCTTCAGCCCGCTTAATTTAAGAGATTAAATTGTTGCTAACGCGTATCTTGAGGGTAAAAGTCATTTATTTATGGCCAGGACCTCGCTGAGAGCAACGAGCGGCCGAAAGCTGTGGGCATCAGCATCTTAACACCGGTTTGGTCCTACAGTGAGCGGGGAGTTGGCATCAGTCGCCGGAGACGTCGCGGCGGAAGGCAGTGCCCTCGAAAGGCTGGAAATCCAATTTGCACATGCGTTTCCAGGGACGTAATTGAATCAAGCCAGCGGGTTCAATAAGAGGAATAAGCAAATACTCCAGATTTGCCTGCGTTTGGAAACAAAACCTGTTGCAACGCTTGAAGGTTTTGAGGGTTTTAAAACCTATTTTTGGATTAAAAACACTGCAGGCTGCTGCAGGAGGGCATTTTATATTCCCTTAAAGACGTATCTGTATCTAAGGGAAACATTTCAGTGGAATCCCTGCGAGGGCTTGGGCTGCCACCCTTCCTTCCCATCGCTAGCTGTCCCTGTGCATCTGTTATGGCCATGGAGTCCATTTTCAGTGATTTATCCCCCTCCCTAGGCACCATCCCCCCTCTCTTTGCCTCTTTCCTTCCCTCTGACCTCTCTCCAGCTTTTTTTATCATGGTTTTGTAGATGTTTCCTGCTGCTCCTCACAGGACGAGCAGCGCTGCCTGTGGTGATGGATGCCAGCACGGGAGCAGAGATGAATCCCGTGGGGAGAAGCTGGGCACAAGAAGCCCGGCTCAGTGGAGGGTGCTGTCAGGTACGTCTGCCTTCCATCCTCAGCGAAAATGTGGCGTCTGCACCCCAAAATGCTCCTTTGTCGCCTTTTAGCCTCAAATCTGGGGGCAGCGGGCTCTGCCGCATGCGGACACGGGGAATGAGGTGCCCCACAGGGGCATGGGCTGTGGGTGCAGGGTATGAGGTGCCCTCGGCGTGGGCCAGGGATAGAAAGAGGTTGGCAAGTAGCTACCAGATAGTTGTTTCCAATCTAAAACTTAGGATAACAATCAAATTATTAGTTAGCAAGTACATAACTAACTAGCTCAACTATCTCGCTAACCGCTAGTTAATGCTGTTCTCTGGTTTTGCTGCAAGCCTCGAGGTACGAGGTATTTTTCCCAGCAGAAGTGATGTGAGACTTCTATGTTAACACACAGCCTTCTTTCTCATTTTGTTTCCTCGCATTAAATAATGAGGAAACCTTAAAAATCGGAAGGACATACATAAAAGCCGCGCAGCATTTGTTTTAGTGCTGCATCATAACCTCCTGAGACCCAGGACACACTTCTGGTCATTTTGAACAAGCCACGGGATGATTTTTATGGCGGGTGTCAGTCTCCCTTATGCTCTTGAAGGCACACGGCGCGTGCTGTCCTTGGGAAGCTCCCGGGTGGAAAGATTTATCGTCCACTGCCACGCTGGAGGTTCCGCGTTATGCCAGGGCCATTAAGTTC
Source organism: Fratercula arctica (assembly GCA_947846985.1). Taxonomy (NCBI): domain Eukaryota; kingdom Metazoa; phylum Chordata; class Aves; order Charadriiformes; family Alcidae; genus Fratercula; species Fratercula arctica. The sequence goes on from CANTUZ010000004.1 coordinate 3,550,509, forward strand.
TCCACTGCGGTGCCACAAATGCAGTCAATTCGGTTAAAAATAACCTGCTGGAAACAAATAGGCAAATAAAACATCCAGACGTATGCGAACGGTTGCTGGCAGGCGTCTTTTCTGGGTGCTGAAATGGCAAATGATGGGCAATCTTTAAGAGTAGCTACAAAATTCTTTTATATATGTAGAGAGAGGGATCTTTTTTACTTTGCTAAATGTATTTTTTGTTTGAAAGTTCACTTCAGGGATGTAATGTTTTAAACCCTTTAATTTTCTCCTTCACCTCAGGGTGAAGTCCACAAGTCTGGCTGCTTTACCCAGCGGGGATTAAGGAAAACTGTGACCGGCTTTGGCGTTCCCGGTAGAAGAAGAGGAAAAAAATAAACACCTTAGGGACTTCACTTATCTTACTCTACTGAAAATCCCAGGAAAGTTTCCCACCAGTGATCTCCTAAAATCCCAGTCCTCGCTGCCTGGGCCAAGCACTTGGAACGCGAGCGTACCCAGCGCTCCAGACCTTAGCAATGTAATAACGTGAGTTATTAAATTATTATCACTATACGTTACTATTACATTGCAGTACAGAGGAAACGGTAAAGCAAATCAAAACACACAGAAGATCAACTGAAGAGCTGGGTACGCTGCAGTAGGTAGAAATGTCCGCAGGTCAGTCACAATTTAGGGCTGACCGTGAGATGAATGGAGTACCAGACTGTAAGAAAATATGTTAATTTTTATTGCTAATGTTTATGTGACTTAATACCGTGGTGCGTTTGTTATGTCATGGTACATACACGCCATTTTCAATCATCCTTGTATAAAATGAAGCATATGAATACTGTAAAATACATAACATGGTTTAATGCTTACCAGAGCTAGCCAATAAATAGGGCAGTTTTACAGTAACACTCCACAAAATTTCAAAGGATTATGGTGAAGTGAATTAATAATACATATTTACTGAGACGATTGAAGAAAGACAGGTACTGTTATTACATTCCCAGATGAACAACTGTCCTGCTGCTAACGCTTGGGACCCAGCACCCAGAGTGGGTGCCAAAACTTACAATTAGCATAGAATCAAAGAACCAGCTTGGAAGGGACCTCAAGGATCATCTGGTCCAACCTTTCTTGGCAAAAGCACGGTCTAGACAAGATGGCCCAGCGCCCTGTCCAGCTGAATCTGAAAAGTGTCTGATGTTGGGGAATCCACCACTTCCCTGGGGAGATTATTCCAAGGGCTGATTGGTCTCATTGGGGAAAAATGTCCTCTTGTGTCCAACTGGAATCTCCCCAGGAGTAACTTGTACCCGTTACCCCTCGTCTTTCCATGTGACTCCTGGTAAAAAGGGAGTCTCCGTCTTCTTTTTGGCCACCCTTTAATTACTGGAACATGGTGATAAGGTCTCCCCTGAGCCTTTTCTCACGGCTGAACAAACCCACTTCTCTCAGCCTTTCACCACATGGAAGGCTTCCCAGTTCTTTGATCATCTTGGTGGGCCTTCCCTGAACCCTCTCCAGCCTGGCCCCATCTTTTTTGCATAGCAGGGACCAAAACTGAAGGCAGTATTCCAGGTGTGACCTCAGAATCACTGTGTAGAGTGGGATAATGACTTTATCTCTGCTGGTGATGCCCTTGTTGATGAAGCCCAGCATCCTGTTGGTTTTCTTTGCCTCAGCAATACACTGTTCACTCGTATTGACCTTGCTGTCCACCAGGACCCCCGGGTCCCTTTCCACAGAGCTGCTCCTCAGCCACGTAGATCCCAGCCTGTGCTGCACTCACAGAATCATGGAATGGTGGGGGCTGGACGGGACCTCTGGAGATCATCTCGTCCAACCTCCCCTGCCAGAGCAGGGTCACCCACAGCAGGTTGGACAGCAATGTGTCCAGGCGGGTTTGGAACATCTCCAGAGAAGGAGACTCCAGCGCCTCTTCCAGTGCTCCGTCACGCTCAAAGTAAAGAAGTTTTTCCTCATGTTCAGATGGAATTTCCCATGTTCTAGTTTGTGCCCGCTGCCCCTTGTCCTGTCACCGGGCACCAGTGGGAAGAGCCTGACCCCGTCCTCTTGACACCCGCCCTTTAGATATCGGTCAGCGTTGACGACATCCCCTCTCAGCCTTCTCCTCTCCCGGCTGAACAGCCCCAGGCCTCTCAGCCGTCCCTCACAGGGGAGGTGCTCCATTCCCTCCGTCATCTTTGCAGCTCTAACAGCTCACCTCCCTTGCGGGGCGACGGAACCACCGCCTCCCCTCGCAGGGCGGCGACAGCGGCTCCATCTCCTCACAGGAGGCGGCGACCGTTATGGGAGGGGCGGGGCCCTGGGGGGAAGGAGGCGGGGCCCGGAAGTGCGCGCAGGTCACGCGGGGTGGGTGTGGCCGGAAGTGCGCAGGCCCGGGAGGCTGAGGGAGGGAAGTGGGGGGGGGGCCGCCATTACGCGGAGCCGGGCAGGCCTCGTCTCCCGGTTGTTGCGCCGCTCGGCCTTCAGGCGGGCCCCGGGCCTCGCGGGCCCCGAGCGCTGCGGGGGCCCAGCCCGGCCCGGCCGCCATGGAGGAGAAAGGTTTCGCCAAGGAGCTGGATCAGTGGATCGAGCAGCTGAACGAGTGCCGGCAGCTCAGCGAGAGCCAGGTCCGCAGCCTCTGCGAGAAGGTGAGTACGGGGCCCCGGGGGCCGCCCCTCTTGTCCGGTGGCGGCAGCGGGTGAATCGCCGGGGTTTGGCTCGGGGTTGGGGCCGGCGATGCCTGGCCCCCGCTGCTGAGGGTGGTCTGCGGGCAAAGCGGGCCGAAAATGGCAGCGGGGGGGATTCTGTGGGGGGGAAACGTGTTTGCTTCGCTCGCTGCGAGGCCGCGATGCTGCCTGGGGTAGATCCGAGATCCTCTCATGTGCAGTACAGTAGATTTCTGGTGTCAAAACCGCCGCGGTTATAGGAATTTTTTTCCGCACCTAATTGCTCTCAATAATACGCTTTTTACATTTTGGCTTTGGACTCGTCTGAGTCGCGGGGGTGCTGCGTGCAGGGAGGAATCTGTTCGGGCTTCTCGTGACTTGTAGTAGCCACATGCTAAAAAGTCATCCCTAAATCAATGAGGGAGTCTTCTGACATCTGATGTTTAATCTAGGAAAGCAGAAGGGGATAAGAGATAAGCTGTCGTGCCGACCTAAACAGAGGCTTACAGGCCGCCGAGGGAGACTAAAATAGAAGGAGAAATGGTTGGTTAAAGGACACGGTCTGCTATTTCGGACTGTGATTTGGAGAGTCCTTTGGCAAATTCCTCTTCGGACTTTTTTAGTGTAGACTGTCAAGAGTCTCTTTATTTTTCCACCATGAGACAGATTTTTAGACTTGTGTTGGGTTTTGTGTGAGAGATTAAATACCCCTGTGTGAACACTCCCTCAGTAGTGCAATCTAGGACTAAGTTAGGATTTTCTTTGAATTTGGCAATGTGACAGTTAAGGATTGAAGTGGTAACAAATGCAGTGTCAAAGATGATTTTTTCTGTTTGCTACTTACCTCAGTGACCATCACAGACTATTGCTGTACATTGGACGGTCTAGAGAAACTCTCAGCTTCCTTTCCTGGATAGACTGATAATTTTCAGGCACAGAGGGCAGAACAGTTAGTTCGGTGTTCGCCCTTATGGTGAACTTGGCATTGTCACGTTACTACCTATGTGTCTTACTCAGTTCTCTCAGAAGTGACACATGTTTTTTGATGCCTGTTCATGGCAACACATTTTGGCCTGTGACTAAACATCTCAGTGCCAACTTTGGACGACGCAGCTCTTTCCTTCTGTGGGATCCTTGGTAGACTACTGCACTGATAAGATCTCAACAGTAGAGAGGATCTGCGCTGCAACCTCCTAACGTGCCAGGGATGCTCATCGGAAAGGTAGGAGCGGTTTGTTTGGATGCCACAGGCAGAGACTATGTAGGACTCCAGGCTCTGGCTTCCTGGCAAATGCTTTCATCGGTGGTCCTGACATCCAGCTAACCCCCACCCAGCCTCCATTTTCTTTCCCCCTTACCTCTTTTTGTATCCCATGCAGGGGCTGTCCATTAGTTTTATGACTCTTTCTCCAGCGCTCCATCAGTTCCGAGGGAGTGTGGTGATAAGGGCTGGTGCCGCAGCAAGGAGCGACAGCAGTGGCTTGAAGAGTAGATATATCTTGAAGAGTGAGTAAGAGCGCTTTGTGACTGTGCTGTCTCCTGTGAGAGGGCCATCTAATAAGCCTGAAATAATTTATTAGCATGATCTATGCCCTGCTCCAAGCATTGCTGGTTGGGAACTGCTGTTCTAACCAGCAGGCTGTTACAGAAAACCATTTCCCTTCTTCTCTGGATGTGTTGTTAGTTAAGGAGCTGTGGCTGCTGTGTTTTGAGAAGCTGGAGGACAATGCCGGCAGACTGTGGCTGTACATCAGGGCTTGCACAGTAAATAGGGAGAGCGGCAGCTCAGCTCACTGCGTTGCAGCTGGACGTGGAGCGGGTGTTTGTCATCCAGATGACAGGTAGGAACCCTCAACCTGTGGTGCACGTCATGAAATTAATGTCATTTGTCACAGCACCTTGTTCTTCAGGGGTGCTGGTAACAGATGGAAGTGACTTGTGTATGAAGTAGATACTCTGCGATGCTCTTACTTGGCTTATTCTTAAGTTTTTCGGGGAGTGGTTGTATCACCCAGCTGGTAGTGGAAAGGAGCTTACAAAAACTTCTGAGTGTGCAGGCTTGCTTTTGGTGTGAAGCAGCCCTGCCAGAAAGCTGGTTTAGTTTGTTTCCTTGAGATAACATTTGGCGAAACCCTTACCAACCGTGTCGCGCTTGTTAGCGCTCCCTTTTCTGTGACTAATTTCTAAGAGGCCAAGCACAATAGTACCTCTTGCCTCAGGTTTAGATTTGTGGAAGAGTTGATTAGTTAAAAAAAAAAAAAAGAAAGAAAGAAAAGAAAAAAGGAAAATATGGTTTAAATCAAAATTTTAGTGTTTTTCCAGAGAAGCTGTGGCTGCCCCATCCCTGGTGCCCCATCCCTGAAGGTCTTCAAGGCCAGGCTGGATGGGGCTTGGAGCAACCTGATCTTGTGGGAGGTGTCCCCACCCATGGCAGGGGGGTTGGACCTAGATGGTCTTCAAGGTCCCTGCCGACCTAAGCCATTCTATCGAAATGAGGCGGGGGAAAACCCCAAAGAAACAAATCCCAGACTTGCCTGTGTGGATTCTTCTTGTTTTTAATTGCTGGCGTAATGGACAGTAATGAGGGAAAGATTGGACATAGCTAGGCTTAATGCAGGTATGCCAAATTATTCTGCGCTCTGAAAGTTCTTGAAATTTGCACCTGTAAAAATCATATTCTGTCTTCACCTGCCCAGTTACAACATCATTTTGGCAGCTAACCAGTCTTGTATTCTTCATGCAGTTGAAATCAAGATGTCATCTCAAGACAACGTGAAAACACTTGTTTCCCGTTCTGCTGGTCTTTAAAATGAAATCTAGCTAAAATCATGCAGACATTTAAAGGATAATAGAAGGACAAACAATTGTGATCAGTGCTGGAGCTTGTAGACGCAAGGAATGTTCCAGCGTGTTGGGGAAATGTGCGTTGGATGTCTTGCATCTCATACAACTTCTCTTAACATCATGGTCTTAGACTGTCTTTATGGCAGAAGGTTCTTAAGGCTTTTTTCCACTCTCAATAAATAGGCAGTGAAAATCTATAGAGTTCTGCCTTGGATTATGGCTGCACTTCATTGGAGGTGCCATGGCACCTTTCTGTGCCAGTGCTAGCTTTGAAATTGTTAACTTGCGTAGTGCTGACTGTATCGAACTGCCTTTGAACTTGCACAGGTTGTAACCTGTATTTCCTACAGCTAAAGTCAGGCTAAAAGGAAGCTGTATTAATTTAATAGGAAGCCCCCCCCCCCCCAGGTTTGGACACAGAAATCTCTGAATATTTATGTTTTCAAGTTCAATGAATGAATCACCAACAAATGAATTCTGGTGCAGGTGAGGCAGTTGAGAGCCATCGTGCTTGTCCCAAGGAAAAGGGGTTTTGGTCAAGGTAATGAAACGGGATATGAAAGAAGGCAAGTAAAAGTCTGTCTCTTAAATTAAACACAGGCAAGCAACCATCTATAACCGTCTCTGTAGCTTCATTTTTCTGTCCTTGTTCTTTGGATGTGTAAGAAGGGTTACAGTCTCATTGCTGTGAGCAGCTTGAGAGCTTTGTGTTGTGAAGTGGTGGGAGGAGAAGGATGCTAATCGCTAATGAAGACTTAGATTTCTTGTACGGTTATTGAATAGTAATTATAAAATGATTCTTCAAACCAAGCAGCAGGAGCCAGCTGATGCTGTAGGGAGTATTTCTGTTGCTGGCATGCACCTGTGATGCTTCTGCCCTCGGAGATCATTTCACCTAAGAATAATTTTAGGAGAATGAGTTAGCAAGCTCTTCTGCACTAATTGGAGAAATTAGTATGAGTGATGGAGCCAAGTAGCATTCTGGATACTGTTCAAATCATAAAATTCCAAGTGTTGTATTGAGTCGTGGCCAGGAATATTTCATCTCTTTGTCGATGACACTTATCCCAGTGTATGCTGGCCCACGTACCTTTAGGAGCATGTGTGCACCTTGACAGTCCCTGTCACTCTTGAGGCTCCAGGGTGTCCTCTGCTGCTTTGCTGCTGCAGGGCAGGACAGCTCCATCCCTTCGGCTTCCACCTCATTTGGGGACAATCCAGCTGGTTCTTGTTCAGGCCAAGCTCCTTGAGATTTTAATATCCTCAGCACACTGGTTGACATAGTAGTTTGGTCTGTCACAGCTGATGGAATGACAATTCAGTTGAATTTTCATCAGAAACTTCATGGCTGGCTTCTCTGATTACTGAAGCAAGAACCTCTACAGGTCAAACTGAGCTTGTGGTGCAGTAAATTAATCTTCCAGGAGGAGCTGATTTTCTGTGCTCTCAAAGGATCTTGTATGGAAAGCAGGTGCTTGGGGTCTTTGGTTTTCTCTAGAGAAACTACAGTGCTGAAAATCTGCCTCCCGGTTGGATTGTAATCCCCTCACCCATGGAATCGGCCTACACAATTATCGTAGGCAAATCTGAACAGCGTAGCCGTTGATGTGGATTTGATTGTTAAGGCTCTCTCAGAGGGATTAGTCTCCTGGTGGTCCCGATGGCAGTCTCAAAGCTGGTGTAGCATCTCAGGTTTTGGAGCAGCACATTGATGCGTTGTGTGCAAGCTCTGAGACTGTTCAGTTTCCTCTTGCAAGGACAACACAGTAAATTATTGGGACGTGCATTCTCCAGCCTTCCTCCACATGGGTAGAGGACTGGACAGCAGACAAGCTTGTGTTCCAGTCTACAAAGGTGATCTACAGAATCTAAAACTGGGAAAAAGAGGGGAGTTGAGATGACGGGCAAGCTCAGAGCCAACAAATAGTCTACTCTTCAAAGTAATATTGAGCACAGACATGGTAACTATTGTGCTTAATGGAGGTTTATTTAATAAAAATACCTAAAAGCTGCTGCTTTTTCTCCTGACCCGGATATGGTTTTCATCCAAAACAATTGGGACACATGCTTAGCAAGCTGATTATGTTAGTCACTGTTTTCTAAAACAAAGGCAGCTAAAATATGTCTTTAAGTCATAGTTAACACCCTTCTTAAGCAAGTGAGTGATGATAATGCAAGGCAGCTTACTTGCATCAGTTGTATATGCTTCTTTTGTAATAGTCCTTTTGTTATTATAAGTCATTTGACTTCAGTGTTAGCTCTGCACAGTGAAACATGCAAGCAGCGTGCACTGGTTAGTTGCTGCTTTTCTGGGATGTTTTTAATGATGCTTAAGATGTTAAAGGTCTTGTTCTGCATTAGAAAGTCACGTCAGGGCAAACCTCCGTGGCCAGCCAAGCTCAGCTCCCAAGCCTGCTTTGAACCAGCTCTGCAGCATTAAAATGACAGCCTTGATCTATTCACGTGCATGTGTGTTTGTCTACATAGTAAGCTAAAATGGGCTAGACAGTAACAGCTGGTAGGCAGCTTAAGAAGCTGCTGCTCTTCAGCTTCAAGCTCCTCCTTGCTCATGAGGGGAAACTTCTAGATTCTCCTAGTACCAAAATTTCAGGACTTGGGCTGGCCCAACTCCCTAGGACGCGTTTAACGTATGTTTGCCCTCTTACTGTGCAAAAGGAGCTCTTCCCTGTTGCCTGTGCTGCTTTACCTATACATGTTGTCAGGATGGCTGCATGGGGTTTCTGGGCAGATCAGAGAGGTGGAGCGTGATGATGTGGTCGAGACACTGCTAAGTATGTCTGGTATCTGTACAGTGTCCTGCATCTTCTCCACAGAGGCTTGAAGTAAGTGTATTTCTTTTTATGCATTTGGGAAGGGAGCAATATGTGTGATAGGAAAAGGCAGAAAATACCTCGCACCTTTTGTGGTTAAGTTAGCTCCAGCTTACATGAAACCCCGTCTTTGTGCAAGTCAGAACACACTGTGCAGCTGGTTTTGAGACGATGTTTTATATTTGACTCCCAGAGAGTAGAGGCTGTCAAAAGGTGCTATAGGTGCTTTTAAAGATACTTGAACAGAATTTGAGTACTACTGTTGCGCTCAGAGATGCAACATGTTCAGCAGTTTCCAGTCAGTTTAGAACTGTAAGGTTGACGCCACGTCATCGAGTCCATGTGCAGGACTTGTCTTTGAGGATCAGGGTCACATCCCTCAGGTTATGTACCGTGCAAGGGGCACGCTGGATGCTGTCCAAGCCCTTGGCTGCTTGGGTTTTAGTTGTTCTTTCCAACTACATGCTTGCCCTAAAAGAGGGAAGGCAACTGATGTTTGAATGTGAACACAGGCCTCGGGGAGCCTGCTGAGGGTATCCTCGGTAAGTAGCTTCTTCCTGGTGGGAGCTCCATCACCCTGAGCTAAGGGACTTGATGATAAATAGACAGATCATCGCCTGCTGGTGACTGTTCAGCACTGGTGATCTTTCATCCCTTCTGTCCAGCTCGCACCGAGCCTATCTGTGGGTGTTCTCTGTGCCTCAGATGTGCCTGGGGTGCTGATCTGCATCAGTTGCTGAGCTGGAGGCAGCAAAAAACCCGCGGTATTTGATAATGATCATAAGGTAACGCAGATAGGCTACATTACATGTCTGTAATTAGCAGAGGAAGAGATGACTAAATCCAGGGATGCCATCCCTCCATCTGTGGTCATTTTGTTGCCAGCTGGGTACGGCCAGGGAAGCTGGTTGTGGCTCCATATGTTTAAATTGCCTCTGACTTTGCTTTTCCAGTTGTATATGACCTGCCTGTAGAAGTTGTTAAACTGTTGTGCTTGGAAGAGGATTGGAAATCTGTCAGGCAAAAAGTGCCCTGGGCGAGAGAAGCGCCTCTTGCATATGCAGTGATGTTCTGTGCCAGGTTAGTAAAGTGAAGCTTAGGAATACTTGTTTTCCTCGGTAGCTTAAGCAAGAAGAAGAAATCTGCCCCTCTGCAAGAGAAATGGATTTGTTCGTTCCCATGTGTTCTGGGAATATGTGGAGAAGGTTTCCTTTCCTCACATACGGCTCCAGCTGTCTGGAACTCGCCGCAATGCGATCTGAAAGCGCAGTGCCTCCGGAGAGCTGGGGCAGCCCCGTCAACCCCTGGCACTGGCGCGCACGTTGATTATTGTTTGGCAGAGTAACACGGCTCAACTCATCTGGTGTCCTGGTGGTTGTCCAGCGTTTCTGCCAGATGAGACGCTTTGTCATGCGTGGCCTTTCTTAACACCGTCTCTGCTCAGAGATCACATGATGAGCTGGCTTTGTCCGTACGGAACGAACACGCTGTTTGTAGTGCTGTTTCTATGGCACGGACCCGCTGCTACAAGAGAAGAGTTGAGATTCATGGGTGTACAGCGACGAGGGGAAGCCTGAGGGATCCCAGAGGAGGAAGGCAGTGAGGAGTGGCTCTCGGTGCTGGCAGAAGGGTTGCTCCAGCCTGCTGCTGTGTTTGCCAGCGCAGGTGGCAACGCGAGTGGTTCCACATGGCTGCGTGGGATTGAGAGCAATCCCTTGAGCAACTGAGACGGTAGACAGACTAAAATGTGGCAGGAGGGAGCTTGTGCGTAGGTGCTTTGTTGCAAGTTAGATGACTTCTCACAGAAGTCTAGGAGGTTGTGGTTTTCCTACTAGTGTAAGTATTAAATAATACCTAGCTTTACGCGTGCTTTTTGCAAATCAAGTTGTTGAAAAAACCCTCTGAGTGGCATGCACTATCCTCTGGTATTTCTGCCCTTAAAGCAGACAGCAAGAATCTGGCCTAACCTCTGTTCGTATGAGTTTTGCCCTGAACTCTTGCTGACAGGACATGGGATGGCCTGCAGTACTGAGGGGACAGCTGTGGTTCTTGAGATGAAAGCATTTAGTATTGTGGAACTGAATAACACTTGACTTTGGCAGTCAGATTAGAGTGCTGAGTGCTGCTGTAGTTCACATAGCTGAGACAAACAGACCTGAGCTGTGTTGAAGACGTAGATGGAGAAATCTGTATGTTAAATAAATCAGTTGTGCTTAAGAAGATAATGTCTGCCCACGATGCTAATGAAGCTTACTGGAATAGTGCTTCGTCTTGTCTGCACTTGAGAAATATTTGGAAGAAGCATAGGATTCATGGAGGAACCCCAACAGTGACGGAAGCTGTATATCCGGTGTGAGTCTTGAAGTTCACGCTGCTTCGTTTCAGGAGAGTCTGGGAATTAACTTGTTTAGTTACTTCTTTGAATTTGTTCGTCAATGCTTGTGGTACAATAAGATTGTAATGACCTGGCCTCACAGTGGCAAACCTGCTTGTCTTTACACACAGGGATTTGTAAAATGCACTTTGTCTTTGCTTACCCAACAAAATGTTTTTCTATTACTCAGCTTGAGCTACTGGAGTGAGATCGTGTTTCCAGTGCGAAGGCAGTGGAATAACATCTTCATTTGCTTATGGAGGAGCTTCCTACCTTTTTGCCTTAAATGTGTTTTTCTTGCTAGGCTAAAGAAATTCTTACGAAAGAGTCAAATGTGCAAGAGGTACGTTGCCCCGTCACCGTCTGTGGAGATGTCCACGGTCAATTCCACGACCTTATGGAACTCTTTAGAATTGGTGGGAAATCGCCAGACACAAATTACCTGTTCATGGGAGACTACGTGGACAGAGGCTATTATTCGGTGGAAACGGTGACTCTTCTAGTAGCCTTGAAGGTATGGTTTGACAGCTTTTCTCCAGCAGCTTTGGGCAAAACCATGCTTTTGGGGAGTTTTGAAAGAATTGCTCTTCCTGTTGACGCCGCCGTTGGCTTGAGCTAGATGGATATAAATTGAATTGCCTTAATGGACGCGTGCTGTTCTATAACACAGCTGAACGCTTGATTGCAGTTTGAAATATTCTGTTACTATTTGTTTTCGTGTTGATGGTACACTTCTTGTGTTACAGAAGAGTTTTCTTTGTCAATAGGTGCGTTACCCAGAACGCATTACAATACTGAGGGGCAATCACGAAAGCAGACAAATTACACAAGTGTATGGCTTTTATGACGAATGTCTGCGAAAGTATGGCAACGCCAACGTCTGGAAGTATTTCACAGATCTGTTTGATTATCTTCCACTTACAGCTCTAGTAGATGGCCAGGTAAGCCAAAAATAAGCAAAACGCTTCATTTCATAGAGTTATGCGGATTGGGCTGTCTGACCTCTACATGAGCAGTCTCAAACAAACTCCCTTAACTTGTGATCTGAATTTTTTCAAGTCCCTGTACTTATTTGGTGTTTGAGGAAGAGTTTAATGAGGTGTTAACGCGAGTTGATGGTGTGGGAAGGCTTTTGATTCTGCTCCCAAAATAATGGCAGAGTATTGCATGTATGGTTCGTTTTAAATGACTGCTCAACAACTGGGGATCCCCTCGTGACACATCAGATGCGAGTTGTTGTGGCCGTGAGACAAGATATTCTTAAAACAGAACAGTTGTCTTTGTTGCTCTGATCTCTGTACGCAAGATGCAGCCTTTTAGTTTTGTTTCCTCCTGTGGGAATTAAATTTGGTTTCTCTGCTGTGAGGGTGAGACGGCTGTTGTTGTAAAAGAATGATAACAGAGTTAAACCCAGCTATTTCTGAGAACAGTCTTCCCATAACAACATGCACTGAACGGGTTGCTTACTTTTTTTTTTTTTTTTTTTTTTTTTTTCCCCCGGAACAGATATTCTGTCTCCACGGTGGCCTCTCTCCATCCATAGATACACTGGATCATATCAGGGCCCTGGACCGCCTGCAGGAAGTTCCACACGAGGTAACGGGAAAGGAAATGCATCATAAACTTAGATATCTGTTGGTGGAAAATGCAAATGTAGCCTCACGTTGAAATCCATTTAAGCAGCGAGACAGACACACGGTTACACAGCGGATTATTGCCTTTTTGAGAGCTAGAGCAGATGAACATACATTTGGGCAAAACACACACAAGTCAACATGGCTTTGATTACAGCAATCTACAAAGGGAGCGCTATGGGCTTTTCACAGCTGCTTTTCACAGATTCACGGGATTTTTTTGAGGCTGAGTCAAAGAATAGTATTTGGCAGGGGAAGGTGTTTAATACCTTCGTCCTCATGGCAGACTTGCTTGTGAACAGCCAGCCACCACGTGAAGCCACGTTGTGTCACCGTCCTTCCTCCTCAGCCAGTCCTGTCTTCTCAGTCCTTTCTTCTGTGGTGTTTCACCTTGTTCATCACTTTCTGGGGGCCTGAGATCAGGACTGAGGAAACCACCTCCTGAGCTCCCAGGGCAGCAGTCGGCTGTTCCGTGTTGGACTGGTTGGGGCTTACAAACGGACTTGAGTGTTCTCTGATTAAAGTGAACTGCTTGTCCTGCAACGTCTTTGGTATAACGGCAAGAACGATGCAGCGAGGTCTGCCCAAGCCTTCCAAAAACCTGGAATAAGCCGTGTAAATTACTCCCAGAATTGGGGGGGTACCTGGTGGGACATCTACCTGTAGTTAGGTGTAATGATTATATTGTTGCTCTGGGGTTTTCCCAGTCCTGTGCTGCCTGTCTGTGTGATGAAATCTGGCTGTCCTGAGGACCTCCACGTGTAGTCAATGTGATCCCTACCGCAGAGCTCGGATCGGTGGGTAGGAAACAGTGGCAGGCTTGGATAAATACTGGAATATCGTTACTGCCCCTTAGGAGCTCAGCAAGAAAAGCCACTGAGCTTCACTTGGGGGTGTTAGACGATGTACACCAGGATATTTGTGAATATATCAAGTCCGACAACAGCCTGTTTAGGAGAGGAAATTAAATGATTAATACCTTGCCAGAAGGGCTGCTGAAGGCTTGCATCAATCTCTGGAACGGTTAGTTCATAGCCTCCTACGGGTCGTTTCCCTTTCTTTAATTTATTGCGACTTGGCTGGCAGCAATGAACCCGTTGTGTCTCCTCGGACGTGCATACCTTCTCACGTGGCCTTTTGTATTATACTGGGAGAGTCAGGAGGAAGAATGTGGATCTGCTCTCCGTGTCTTTGTATCTCTGATCAGTTGAAGTGAAACGGTAAATGGCGGGTGTGGAAGAGGGAGGTGGGAAGAGTTTTCTGTTTACATGAACTCCTTTCTCGGTCAGCTGTGTGTGCATTCCTTTCCTTGGGGAGGATGCTGACTGATAGAGTGAGTAACTAGCCGCTACTACGTGTGTTAAATAAAGCAGAGAAGGACATGCTGGCAGTCTTTTTACTGTAAATAAATTGTAAAAGTGTCTTTTTCTAACAGTCTTGGCACTGATCTAATGAAGAACGCTTAATCTTTTTCAAGGGTCCTATGTGTGATCTGTTGTGGTCGGATCCGGATGATCGTGGCGGCTGGGGTATCTCTCCACGTGGTGCTGGCTACACGTTTGGGCAAGATATTTCCGAAACATTTAACCACGCCAATGGTCTCACACTGGTCTCCCGTGCTCACCAACTTGTCATGGAGGTAGGGCAAGCATTGTGCTAGATGGGGCTAACAAAACGTAGGTGCCAATTCTTGTCTCCTCTGTGAGACCTTCCGCTGATGGGTTTGCGTAAGTTAAATACCAAAGAAGGACTTCAACCATGTGAAAACAACAAGCAATATAAAATGATGTGCATTGACCTGCGATGTAAATAAGGGAATGTTCTGCCCTTTTTTCCGCCCCCTCTCCGAGTAAATTGCCGAAGGGACGCTGTCACACCCCATCTGTGGAAGTAATAATCTCCTTACGTGCTGACTGCTCTACTTAGCCTGCTGCTGCGTTCAACACGCTGGCCTGTGATACTCGGCAGTCAGATGTGACGGGGATTAAGCCGTAATTTTGGCTGTTGATGGGCTATTCTTGTGTGTCTTGCTGGAAAAATGCCTGCTGGGTCAGTGGAGCAGATGTATTTTTAAAATCTAGTTCAAGTGGATCCCGTAAGTAGTACCGTTGTGTCAGAAGTCGCTCGCGTCCAGTGGGCAACTTCTCCTTTGTGGTGGCTGAAAGCTGAAAGCGTACCTAAAAAATCACAAGGTTTCTTGGCGGTACAATCCGTAATTTTGATACAAAATGGATAAACACACGAGTGACGAACGGCCGATCTCTCTGTAGAGAGGATGAAGCTGGTTTTGCTTAGTAACTACTGCTTGTTCTTACTTCTGCTCTTTAAAAGTACTTTTAAAATGAAACTAAGGCAGCTGGAAATAGTTATGAGAAGTTTACGTTTTCACAAATGCCTTGCATGGTTTCAGGCCTCCAGAGGAACTTCAGACGGGCTGAGGTTTGAGGTTTAACAGGGACCTTTTTGCTCTTTTTCTGGCAGGGTTATAACTGGTGCCACGACCGAAATGTGGTTACCATTTTCAGCGCGCCCAATTACTGTTACCGGTGTGGGAACCAGGCTGCTATCATGGAACTAGATGACACTTTAAAATATTCCTTGTGAGTAACCTGGCTCGGGCTGTTCTCTCTTTCTGATCCTTTCCAAAGGGATTCTTCCGTGAAAAGCCAGCTCAGACCACTCTGGAATTAACGCTGTGTGCTCTACCTGCAAGAATATCGAAAAATAAGTAGCGAGTTAAGCTCTTGAAAGCTTCCTTTGGGTACTGCATTAGCTCCTCTTCCCGACTCTCTGGAGAGTCGGAGCTTCTGCATTTCCTTAATCCCTCTACCACTGCCCAAGCTTGGTGGAGGGAGTAAAGACAGGTTGATTTTTTGTATTTATTTTTATTTTTGGTAGTTCTAGGCTTTGTAAAGGTTGGGTGAGAGAGACTGAATTTTGCGTTCAGCTGAGCTGGCGTGGCGGCAGCGATGGGCTGCTGAAATGCCGACTGCTGGGTTGTGCTCACCCTGTGAGCAGCATTTCCACCAGCTGATGAGTTTTGTCTCCCTCCGATGCTTGTCTTGGGACCGGGAACGTTTTATGTGGAAGAAGCCGGGATGAGTGAGGCACCAGCAGCAGGAGAGCAAGCCTAGTGTTTACTGTGGCGTTGGAAAACACCTCGTGGAGAGGGAAAACGATCTTTGTTTTGTTTTTTTTTTTTCCTGCAGCCTCCAGTTTGACCCAGCACCGCGTCGTGGAGAGCCTCATGTTACCCGTCGTACCCCAGACTACTTCCTATAAACCTCTCCTCACCTTCGCAGAGGGAAGTACACCTGGCGTTTTAAAGAGCAACAAATATTTACACGTTTCTGTAAGAAATCGGGGTTCGTCTCA
Organism: Fratercula arctica; assembly: GCA_947846985.1. NCBI lineage: Eukaryota > Metazoa > Chordata > Aves > Charadriiformes > Alcidae > Fratercula > Fratercula arctica. The sequence goes on from CANTUZ010000004.1 coordinate 3,566,227, forward strand.
ACTTAAAATTCCCCCCCCCCATCATGGACCAAAACGTGCCATACAGAGGACGAAGAGCGTTTAGCACAACTCGAGACTGAATTCCTTACAACACTATCGGTATCCCGTACCCGTCAGTCCAACCGTTTGCCTGCTGTATTTGTAGTCATTGTTTTTTCTTCTGGACTGTTCAGAGAGGAAGGGGTAACTCTTAATAACACTTCCATCTCCTTCGAGACGCTTCTTTGTAAATTTTTAGTTCTAGTGTTTAACTGGCATGAATTAGAGTTTATTTTCGAGGGAAATGCACACTAACTCCTGCCCCCCAACCCCTCCTTTATTTTATTGAAAGGACCCATCGACTTAACTGGAGAAAGGAAGCAATTCCTGCTTGGGAGTACGTTGTCATAACACGGATAAAAGCGTTCCCCTTTTTAGCTGGATTCCCGTTCTGTGTTGATCCTGCTTTCTTTTTTTTTTTTTTTTTTTGGGTTATTTTCTTTTTCTTTTTTTTGTTATCCCGCCCCCTCCCCTCTGTATATTTGTCCTGGAAAATGCTTGCAATCCTCCTGGCTGTACCTGAAACAATAAACTTGCCATTTTCAGCCCCAAATCGTGGTGGGATGCTGAATAGCGGGGGGGTGGGACGGGGCGGGACGGGGCGGACCGGGGACCCGGGGGGGGGGGGATGGATGAGGGACCGGGAACGGACTGGGGACCGGGGGAAGGCGGACGGGGGATGGGGCGAGGCGGGACGGGGACAGGGCGGGGGACGGACCGGGGACCTGGGGAAGGCGGAGCGGGGATGGGACGGACCGGGGACCTGGGGGAGGCGGAGCCGGGGGCGGAGCGGAGCCGGCGGGGCCGTACCGAGCCGGGGGAGATGGCGGCGGCCGCTTACGAGCTGCTGGTGTTGGGCGGAGGGTCGGGGGGGCTGGCGGGGGCCCGGCGGGCGGCCGAGCTGGGGGCCCGCGTCGCTTTGGTGGAGCCGCGACGCTTCGGAGGCACCTGCGTGAGTCCCCGGGGGGGAACCGGGGCGGGGGGAAGGGGGAACGGGGAAGGCGAGTTGGGGTCCCCCCTGGCTGGTCCTTGTTCGCCCTGGCTGGCACCGCTCCCCCCGGGGCTCGTCCCGGTTCGCCCTGGCTGGCCCCTGTCCCCCTGGAGCTGGTCCCAGTGGCCCCAGGGCTTGTCCCTTTTCCCCCTGGCTGGTCCTGGTCCCCCCCGGGGCTTGTCCCAGTTCCCCCTAGGGCTGGTCCCAGTGTCCCCAGGGCTCGTCCCGGTTCCCCCTGGCTGGTCCTGGTCCCCCCCGGGGCTCGTCCCAGTTCCCCCTGGCTGGTGCTGGTCATCCTGGGGCTTGTCCCGGTTCCTCCTGGCTGGTGCTGGTCGCCCTGGGGCTCGTCCCGGTTCCCCCTGACTGGTCCTGGTCCCCGACGGGGCTTGTCCCAGTTCCCCCCGGGGCTGGTCCCAGTGTCCCCGGGGCTCATGCCGGTTCCCCCTGGGCTGATCCCGGTTCCTCCCGTGCCTGGCCCCGGTCCTGCGGGAAGCTGGAGGGACAGGAGCCGCCATCCCGGCTACGGAGCGTTGTTGCACGGAGCTGGGACTGGTCCCGGTTCCCCTCTCCCCTGGGAGGGTGTTGGGTGGGTTTTGGCTGTTTTCAGGCCACTAAAGGGACGGTGACAAGCGCGGCACGACCGCGGGCTCGGTTGCGGAGCGGCACGGTCAGCCGGTGACAAGGAAAAACGTGTTCCTCAAAAAAGGGGACACGGGACAGGCTCTAGTTTTATGCTTCAAGTGCGTTCCCCCAAAAGAGTGGCCGTACTGGGACCAGGAGTGCAGGAAAGGGATGGCAAACACCCTCCTCCCTTAAATTATCCATGGACGAAAAAAAAAAGCCAAAACAACAAGAAAAAAAGGTGTATTTGAAGAGCATGCCCCTTCCGTGTTCTGCTTCAAGGAAGTGAAGAGAAAACGGGCAAACCACAAGACCTTGAGGCACCAAAGGCGGTTACAGCCCTCTTTTGCCGGGAACCTGTAATCCCGCTTTTATTTCCCTGGGCAGGGAGATGGGAATCAGTACCGGCCTCAGAAATAAGCCTTTAACGCCAAGTCTTGCTCTTATTTCCCCCCAGGTCAATGTCGGGTGCGTGCCGAAGAAGGTAAGGGGGGGCTCCCCCGCCGGCGTGGGTTGGGTCCGGCGGGGGGGTGAGGTGGGAGGGTGTGGAATCGCAGGGAGGGAGGAGGGTTTGGAAGCAGATCCAGCTATCGAGACACCGCCAAGCGCTCCGGGATGAGGCAGCAGGAAAGCGCGGCATCGGGAAAGGGTTCTCCCACCCGCCCCCCCCCCCCCTTCCAAAAATCAAACCAGTTTTTCCCAAGCCGACGTGGGGTTTTGTTCTGGGGGGGGTGTGTGGGGGTGTGTGTGTGTGTGTCAGGTGATGTGGAATGCGGCGGTCCATGCGGAGTTCATCCATGACCACGCCGACTACGGCTTCGAAACGCCCGGCGTCAAGTTCAACTGGAGGTAGGTGTCCGGGAAGGACCGGTTGGGAACCAGCATCTCCTGGGGGGAGGCGGGGGGATTGTCCACCCCCAAAGGTTCCCTGCCCCCTCGAGGTGGGGGGGGAACGGATGCTGAGCCGGGATTCCCTTCTGAAAGGAGGGCTGGCAAACCAGCCATGGGAAGTGACTCCGGAAAAGCGGGATGCCGGGAAGGCAGGCACAAAAAAAACTCACCGGGCCGCTTTGGTGGCCGGGGTGCCACGTGCCGAAGGGATGGAGTGGGTTTTTGCTGAGCTCCATAGTTCCGTGCCGTTAAGCCCCCCGGCTCTGTTCCAGAACAATTAAAGAGAAGCGAGACGCTTACGTGAGGCGCCTGAACGACATCTACGAAAACAACGTAAAGAAGGTGAGGATGTGTTTATCCCGCGGGGAAAATGCACTCTTACTGGATTTTGGGCCACTTTTCCAGCCTTTACGGGTGTCCTCTTTCACGGCGGGAGCCCTGGCTCCGTTAGCTGCCCGCCTCCCGTTAGCTGACCTCCTCCCGCTCTTAATCGCCCTAATTACTCCCCTCAGGCTCACATCGACATCATTCGGGGCTACGGCAAGTTCACCGCCGATCCCCAGCCCACCGTGGAAGTGGACGGGAAGAAGTACACGGCTCCGCACGTCCTTATAGCCACGGGCGGGCGCCCGGCCGTCCCTCCCGACAGCGAAATTCCCGGTGAGCCTGGCGGAATTCCCCGGGGCTGCCCCGGGGGAGAGAGAATGGCCGCCAAAGCCCCCAGCCGGGGGCGGGAGGTGGAGGAGGGGGACGGCGAAGGGTGCGAAAGGGGCTTTGCTTCGCAGGTGCCAGCCTGGGGATAACCAGCGACGGATTCTTCGACCTGGAGGAGCTGCCCAGGTAAAATGGGGATCATCCCGCCCCCCCCCATCCCATCCCATCCCATCCCATCCCACCCAAAGCCGTTGCCGCCGGTGGCTCGGCACGACTCCGCGTGGCATCGTCGCTTCTCCGCAGGCGCAGCGTTATCGTGGGTGCCGGCTACATCGCGGTGGAGATCGCGGGGATCCTTTCCACCCTGGGCTCCAAGTCATCCCTGCTGATCCGCCAGGACAAGGTTAGCATGTCGTGTGTGTGTCCCCCAAAACGCATCCCAGCCCACCAGGGGGGGGCGTTTCTGGTCACCGGCTCCCAGGAGCTTGTAAAGGAGGGTCGGAGGCAGCGCGGGCGGGTGGCCATGGGGATGCGGAGGATGGTGGCGTGAGGCTGATGGGTGTCAGGAGGTGGGAGGCTGATGGGTGTCAGGAGGTGGGGGGACATGGATGGGGTGAGGTTGTTGGGGGGGGACACACATGGATGGGGTGGAAGGAGTGTGAGCGTGCTGCCAGGCGGCGTTCCGGCAGCGCCAGCCTACGCGCCCGGCATGTCTGCGGCCCTGCGTGCCGCCGCACCCCTTTCCTTGAGCTTTGTTGCAAGTCGTGACTTGAAAAAAAGGAAAGGAAAAAGAAAATATCGAAGGAAAAACAGAGAGGAGAACTTTATCATTAAACGGAAGAAGCGCCCCAAACTTCTCTGGGCCCGCATGGGGCACAGGCGCGGGGAAATGCCGGCGGAGGGGGCTGCCAGGCGGTGCCTTCGCCTGCGGACCCTCATCTCATGGGGCTGGCGGGTCCCTGCCCAGGTCCTGAGGACCTTCGACTCCATGATCAGCTCGAACTGCACCCAGGAGCTGGAGAACACCGGGGTGGACGTCTGGAAGCACACGGAGGTACAAGCAGAGGAGCCCCGCGGCTTGTCCCATCCCTTCTGGAGAAACAGGGATGAGGAAAAGCCGGCATTTTTGGGCAGCGTCCCTCGTCCTGCGGTGTGGCCACCATCGCCTGTTGCAAGGCAAAAGCCATTGGCACCTTCTCCCCTCTGCAGCTCTTGTTGTTCCCTGCAGGTGAAGACGATCACCAAGTCCCCTTGCGGGCTGCTGGATGTGACGGTGACCTCCTCGGTGCCTGGCCGCAAGCCGACGGAGGGAGTGATCCGGGACGTGGACTGCCTGCTGTGGGCTGTGGGGCGGGAGCCCAACACCGAGGACCTGTGCCTGGACCAAGTGGTGAGGTGGCAGCATGGCCCTTCCACGCTGCTGCAAGGATGCCCACGGGTCTCCAGAGTTCCTACAGGTCTCCAGGGGCTCCATGGGTCTCCAGGAGTCCCATGGGTCTCCAGAGTTCCTGTGGGTCTCCGGGGATGCAACAGGTCTCCAGAGTTCCTGTGGGTCTGCGGGGTGTCCCACAGGTCTCCAGGGGTCCCATGGGTCTCTGGAGTTCCTACAGGTCTCTGGGATGCAACAGGTCTCTAGAGTTCCTATGGGTTTCTGGAGGTCCTACGGGTCTCCAGGGGTCCCATGGGTCTCTGGGGACCCCATGGGTCTCCGGGGATCCCACAGATCTCTGGGGGTGCCATAGGTCTCTAGGGGTCCCACAGGTCTCTGGGGGTCCCACAGGTCTCCAGAGTTCCTACGGGTCTCCCGGGGGTCCCGGGGATCCCAGGGGTCCCATGGGTCTCTGGAGTTCCTACAGGTCTCTGGAGATGCAGCCGGTCTCTAGAGTTCCTATGGGTTTCTGGAGGTCCTACGGGTCTCCAGGGGTCCCACGGGTTTCTGGGGACCCCATGAGTCTCCGGGGATCCCACAGATCTCTGGGGGTGCCATAGGTCTCCAGGGGTCCCACAGGTCTCCAGAGTTCCTATGGGTCTCTGGGGGTCCCACAGGTCTCCAGGGGTCCCACAGGTCTCCAGAGTTCCTACGGGTCTCCCGGGGGTCCCAGGGGTCCCATGGGTCTCTGGAGTTCCTACAGGTCTCTGGGGATGCAATGGGTCTCCAGGTGATCACACAGGTCTCCAGGGATCCCATGGGTCTCTAATAGTCTCACAGATCTCTGGAGTTCCCACAGGTCTCCATGAATCCCATGGGTCTCCAGGGGTCCTATGGGTCTCTGGAGCCTGCCGTAGGATGGTGTTCCCACCATGCCACCCCCTCAGCTGGGAACATGGTGGCCACCAGCATGGGTCCCCCATGGGCATCACGTCCCATCCCGCCTGGGCCACGTTCCGAGGTGTCCGCCATTTCGCACGGCAGGGTGTGCAGGTGGACGCCAAGGGGCATGTGGTGGTGGACGAGTACCAGAACACCACCAGGAAAGGGATCTACGCTGTCGGGGACGTCTGCGGCAGAGCCCTCCTCACCCCAGGTACTGCGGCCGTGTCCCCTTCCCCAGCCCCTCGGCGCCGCGCCGCAGCTCAGGCTCCCCGTCCCTCCCCGCAGTGGCCATCGCGGCTGGCAGAAAGCTGGCCCACAGGCTCTTTGAGGACAAGCAGGAGTCCCGGCTGGACTACCGGAACATCCCCACCGTCGTCTTCAGCCACCCGCCCATTGGCACCGTGGGCCTTACGGAAGGTGGGGATGGACAGGGCAGGGGATGGGGGGTGGAGAGGACGGGGACGTTGTGGCTCAGAGCTGCTGGTTTGATGCTCAAGGAGACCATCTGAGCTCCAGCAAGCGGTCTGAAGCCTTGCAAAATGTGCTTTGACTCCCTCTTTATAAATGCCTCGGGGATACGGGGCGCGTCCCCTTGACCTACGTGCCATGTCTTCTGCTGCAGAGGAGGCCGTGGCCACACACGGCAAGGAGAACGTGAAGATCTACAGCACGTCCTTCACCCCCTTGTACCACGCCGTCACCCAGAGGAAGGTGAAGTGTGTCATGAAGCTGGTGTGCGCTGGCAAGGAGGAGAAGGTGCGTGGAGGGGACCGGGGGGGCAGCTGGGCACCGCAGGGGGCTGGCTGTCCCCTTGTCCCCTGCTCAGACCAGGTCTTGGGGTGGGATCCAGCTCCCCCAGCACCAAGCCTGGATTTCAACCTGGATTTTGCCAGTCCTGGATCCCATCTGGCCTCTTGCTTCTTCCCCAAAGGTGGTGGGATTGCACATGCAGGGGCTGGGCTGCGACGAAATGCTGCAGGGCTTTGCCGTGGCCATCAAAATGGGGGCCACCAAGGCCGACCTGGACAACACCGTGGCCATTCACCCCACGTCTGCCGAAGAGCTGGTGACGCTGCGCTGAGGCGGTGGGCGCTGGCAGCCCCAGGGACGGCAGCTGGGAAAACCCTTTTATATGTCTTAAAAAAATGCCTTAACGTCAGGCGGTTGCCTGGAGAGCGTGTCAAAATCCGTGTGGCTTGCTTTGGAGTGGAAAATAAATACAGTGATGCTGGCAAGCATCAGGCTGTTTCTGCCTTCCGCTTTATGGTGCCCATCTCTGTCCATGCCCAACTGTGGAGGGTGGTGGCATGGTCCCTCAGGGCGGTTTGGGGGAAGGCTGCTGGTGGCCAGGCTGCTCCTCTACCGTCCCTGTCACTGGGTGTGTGCGGGGAGCAGCAGAGCGGGGCAGGACGGCTGGCTGCTTGGGGTACTCGTGGTGGAGCCCAGTGGGCTCTCTCTTCTCCTGCGGGCTCATGGAAGGGGGCAGCAGCATTGCCATTGGACATGGATCCATCAGCATCGCTGTTGGATGTTGATCCATCAACATTGCCATTGGACATGTTTCCAGCAGCATCACCATTGGATGTGGATCCATTGGCATCGCTGATGGATGTTGATCCATTGGTGTCGCTGTTGGACATGGATGCATCAGCATCACTGTAGGACGTGGATCCATCAGCATCGCCGTTGGATGTGGATCCATCAGCATTGCTGTTGGATGTTGATCCATCAACATCACCGTTGGACGTGATTCCAGCATCAGCATCATCATTGGACATGGATCCATCAACATCGCCGTTGGACGTGGATCCATCAACATCGCCGTTGGATGTGGGATCATGGAGGAGCTGCTGGCCTGACCCTGCTGCATCCTGGGGGCTTCCAGATCCCCTCTGCTGCCCCGTCGCCCTCTGCTCTTCATGGCTGCAGCTCCCGAGCTCTCAAAGCTTGAGGCATCTTGAAGCAGGTGAGGGTGAAGCTGGCCAGGAGAGCTGGGGCACGGCGCTGGCTGAGGAACTGCTGGCTTCTGCTTTGCTTTTGCTAGAAAGAAATAGTTTAAATGAAATCAAAGTGTCTCCGAGGTTGAAAATTCCCTGAAACCTGCGGTGGAGGTGAGTGACCCACGGAATGGGAGGCTGGTGCTCAGTCCCGGTGTCTCCATCCCAGCCGGAAAAACCATAGCAGGCAAACCCCCCCCCGCCCGCCCAGCCCTCCTAACGCCATCAGCGTGTGTTTAAAGAGTGTGTTGGACTCCCAGGGGCTCAAGTACAAGCAAAAGGCCAAATATTGCTGGTATCCTCAGTTATCCGTGTTAGTCTTGGAAAGAATAACGATTTGCAAGGCTAATTGCAAACTGAAACACACAAGATTTCCTCTGGGCCTGCTGCGGATGGTCCTTGGGCCCATCAGAGGGGTGAGATTGGAGTTAATTAAAAGTGAATTGCTCCGTTTGAATCACGGGGACTCCTGGTTGGGGCTGGGCTGGCCACTGAGACCAACGGTGGATGCTCCCTAACCTCTCTCCCAAGTGAGAGAGGAATGAGAGAGAGAGAGAGATTTATGAGTTGAAAAGAAACCAAACTAATGAAATATTAATAATAAAATAATAAAAGATAATAATATTAGTAAGAAAATAATGAAATATATACAAAACTGTATTGAGCTCCCGGGATGACGATCACGTCACCGACAGGCACTGGGGAAGTCCCAGACTGGGCTCAGTGATGGCTGGGAACTAGATTCCAGATGGGGAGTCAGGAACGCAGGGATCGGGATCAAAGGCAGACGAACAAACAGCGTCCTCCTCGGACGTCGGCCATTGAAGAAAGAACTAACCCTTTGATCCCACAGCTTTTATACTGAGCGTGGGGCAGACGGGATGGAACACCCCGTTGGTCGGTTTGGGGTCACCCGTCCTGTCCTCACCTCCCTGCAGGTGCCACCTGTCTGAGCTTTTCCGCTTCTGATCCTCTAACGGGGCAAATACCGAAGCTGGCTGGCCTGGGTCCTTGTGGCAATAAGCGTAAGCAAGAGCCTCTCTGCCCCCGTCCCTTGGCACAGACAATCGGGTGGTATCACTCAATCGGGTCGGAAAAATACGCTGTTCATTTCCGAGCGCCGTTAGTTGGAAGAGGTTTAGCCGAGAAGTAAAACTAGTGAGCAGAAAATTGGTTTTGTTTCCCCTCAAATCAGGACTTTACCCTCACGGTCAATACGCTGTAATGGCATTTTGTCAGTATCTTTCTCTTTCTCTTTCTCTTTCTCTCTTTCTCTTCTTTGCCTTTTCTTTCCCTTTTCTTTCCTTTTCTTCTCTTTTTCTTTTCTTTCTCTTTTCTTTCCTTTTCTTTCTATTTTATTTTATTTTATTTTATTTTATTTTATTTTATTTTATTTTATTTTATTTTATTTTATTTTATTTCTCTTTTTTCTATTTTATTTTATTTTATATCTTTTTTTTCCAGGCACGTTTCAGAGTGTTTGCAAGACTTCTGCCGTGGTTCGCGGCTACCACAGCACCCAAAAGCAGAGAGGCGTGAGGGCACGGGCACGGGCAGGGGCCGAGCGCCCGCAGAACCCTCCTTTTTTTTAGGTTTTTTTTGGGGTGAAATCGGGCAAAAAAAAAACCAACAGCGGAGTCACCGGCGGGAACGGGGTCAGGCCACGCCCCCTCCTGCCGCGCCCCCGCTTTGACCACGCCCCCACTGAGACTCCGCCCCCCTCCCAGAGGGACGGGGCCGCACGGCGCATGCGCGGGGCATCCGGCCGCCATCTTGCCTCCCGCCGTTACCTCAGCGGGCGGCCGCCCGCCCCAGGTGAGCAGCGCGAACGAGCGGGGCCCCTGGGGGTGGTTGGGGGCTCAGGAGCGGGCCCCGGGCTAGTGAGATGGAGCCCGAGCCCGGGGGCCGCGGGGGGAAGAGTCACCCCCGGGGTTTGGGGTCCGGGGACGGCGCCGGAGGCGGGTGACAGCGCCAGGCCGGGCTCAACCGGGGGCTCGGGGACAGGAGCCGAGTGGTGCGGTCAGACCGGGGCACGTAAAACCCACAAAGTCGGAGTTTTCGTGGCTTAAAAAAGAGAGACCAAAGTCCCGCGGGTTTGGGACCTGAACACTCGCTCAGTGGCTCCAGTTCCCCTGATTTGCCCCCTCGGGTGTCCCCGACTCTCCGACGCCACTTCTCCCCGGGCAGAGCCTCCCCCAGCCCCGCTCCCCGCCGCCGCATCCCGTCACGGCCCGCGGCCAACGGGGGCGACAGTGGCGACTGATGGCGTCTGACTGATGGCCACGGGTTGGGGCCGGGGCCGGGGCCGAGGCCGAGCGGGCAGCGCGGAGCGGGCGGGCGGCGGGACCCGGGGCGGCCCCTGGTGGGCGGGGGCCATGCCCATAAAAGGAGTGGGCGGAGGGAATGGGCGAAGCCGGGATAGCGCAGACTCCCTCTCAGTAGGCGTGGCGATGCCCATAAAAGGAGTGGGCGGGGCGATACCGGGGCCCGGACACACACGCGCCCCCACGCCGGACAATGGCGCCCGCCGTGACGGAGCCGCCGTCGCCCCCGGCCCGGTCCCGCTCCCGCTTTCCCGCCGCAGGCGCTCGGGAACCGCGTCTGGGGCTCCGGGCCGGGCTCGGGGCGCGGAGCCGGCAGCGAGTCCCGCCTTCCCGCCCGGGACAGCGGCTGCGGCGGCTCTGGCACGGCCTGAGTCGGGACGGGACTCCCGAGCGGCGCGGCCTGGGGCCCGGCGGGACGGAGCTCCCTTCTCCCGGCAGCGGCCGGGCCCGGGCTTGGGACGGGAACGGCGCGGGGAGCACGGCGGGGAACGGTTCGACCGTGGAGGGGATGGGAAGGGGGGCTGCCGGGGCGGAGCCGGGCCGGGCAACCGGCCCCCGGGGGTTGAGAGCCGCTTGGGCTGTGTCACTTGGTTGTGTGTGTCCTTGGACCCATGTTATTGCTGTTAGTATTGATATTTTATTGTTTATGTCGTTATTGTATTGTTATTGCGCATGTCTTTCTACCGATGTTGTTGTTGTTGTTATTTTATTATTGTTGTTCTGATGATGCTCTCTGCCATTACTGTGCTATTAAACTGCCTTTAACTCAACCCACGAGTTTTTTCTCCTTTTTCTCCCTCTTCTCCCCACCCTCCTGGATGGGGGGGGGTTGAGTGAGTGGCCCCTGGCCTCTGCTGGGGTTAAACCTCGACCCCATGGTGAATCCGGCGGGTTTGGGGGTCCGGCACACGGAGCAGGGACACAGAGACCATGTCCTGCCTTTTGGGGGCTTGAAACCAGGGTCACTGTTGTGGTTTGGGCCACGGGGACAAAGGAGAGATGCACTCCCCGAGCAGAGGGATGAAGAGATGGCTGATTTCAGAGTTCAGCTCGTTGGAAGAGGCTTAGCCAAAAAGTGAAATTACTAAAGAGAAAATTGGTGCTGTTTTCCCTCAAAGCATGACAGTCACTAAAGCAGTTTTGGGGCTCACAAAGGGAAACTTGGTGCTGCATCTGAGGGGCTTGAAACTGGGCTCATTTGGCCAGTTGCGGGCTCAGAACTTAACACCGGAGACTAAAAGTCCTGTGCCTATTTAAGGCTCATGGGACAGGCTCAGAGCTTAGAAATATGGACTAAAAGTCCTGCATTTTGGACCTCAAAGCCAGAAACTAAGTCCTGTGTTTTGGGGGTGGGACGCTTGAAGGGGGGGGGTGTGTGTCCTTTGGCCAGCGTTAGAGCTGAGAAACAGAGACCATTTGGCCCGTTTAGGGCTCACAGAGACTAAGTCCTGCATGTTCGGGCTCAGAAACAGAGACTAAGTGCTGCGTTCTGTGGGGGTGGAGTGTCAAAACCAGGCTTAGAGCTGAGAAACAGAGACTAAAGTGCTGCGTTTGGGATGGGAGCGTGAAACCAGGCTCCTTTGGTCAGATTTTGGGCTCACAAAAAGAGACTAAGTGCTGCGTTTTGGTGGCAGGGGTCAAACCCAGGCTCATTTGGCCAGGTTGAGAGCGAGAGACTAAAAGTGCTGCGTTTTGGGGGCTTGAAACTGGGCTCATTTGGTCAGGTTTTGGGCTCAGAAACGGAGACTAAGTGCTGTGTTTTGGTGGCAGGGGTCAAACCCAGGCTCATTTGGCCAGGCTGAGAACGAGAGACTAAGTGCTGCGTTTTGGGGGCTTGAAACAGAGTCTAAGTGCTGTGTGTTTGGGATCAGAGACTATAAGTGCTGCGTTTTGGGGGCTTGAAATGGAGTCCAAGCCCTGTATGTTTGGGGGGCTGTAAACCAGGGTCACTTGCCCTGTGTCAGAGCTGAGAAGGAGAGACTAAGTGCTGCGTTTGGGGTCTTGAAACTGGGCTCATTTGGTCAGGTTTTGGGGCCTCAGAAACCTGGACTAAGTGCTGCCAGTTGTCAGGGGCTTGACGAGCAGACAGACCCAGTCCCTGTGCTTTGGGGGCCTGCAAGCCCGGGCTCATGTGGCCAGTGTCAGAGCTGAGAGACAGGGACCAACCCCCGTGTTTTGGTGCTCAGGAACAGAGGTCAGTGCCCGCCTGCGGGGGCTCGCAGCAGAGCCCCAGCCCCGGGGGGGTGCGTGGGCTCCAGACAAGGCTCAGCAAAGGCACCGAGTCCCGCCTTCGGGGGCTCGGCCCCGTGTGCCCGAGTCCGGGCCGGGCAGCAGAGCCCGAGTCCCGCCTTCGCGGGGGCTCCGGCAGAGCCCCGGCCCCGCTGGGGGGCTGCAGCCCGGGCTCCGGGGGCTACCGCGGGGGCTCGCACCGACAGCCCGGCCCCGCTTCCCCCGGGGGGGGCAGCGCCCGCAGCCCGCTTCCGGCCCCGGGCAGACCCCGCCCCGCCGCCGCTTCCAGCCTTTATTATTCTGCGCGCGCGCACGAAGCCGCCACCGTTTTCCCGTGCCCGGCCCCGGCAGCCGCCGGCTCCCCGCGGGGCCGGGCCCGGAGCCCGGCGGGCAGGAGCGGGCAGCGCCGGACTTGGGCCCCGGGGCCGCTCCCCGCCAGGCCGGGCCCGGCCCCACGGCGCGGCTCCTGCGGCCCGCGGCGCCGGGACAGGGGCGCGGTCAGGCCGGGCTCGGGGGAGACTGCGGCCGGGCCCGGGCCCAGCCCCAACCCCAGCGCGGCCCCAGGACCCGGCATCCGCGCGCCCGCGAGACCCGGAGCCGCTCCCAGACCCAACACCGGCCGCAGCAGCAGCCTCGGCCACGGAGCCGCGGGCCCGCTCCCAGCCCCGGCCCCAGCTCACCAGCCCCGGGAGAAGACCCCGCGTCCTCACCGACCGGTCCCGCTCTGGCGGCGGAAGAAGCGGCGCGTGCGCGGGGCGGGGCCTTGAGGCGCCTGCGCGGGGCGGGGCCTCGGGGCGCCTGCGCGGGGCGGGGGGGCGGGGTCCCAGGGCGCCTGCGCGGGGCGGGGGGCGGGGTCCCAGGGCGCCTGCGCGGGGCGGGGCCGAGGCCTATTTGGGCCCCGCCGGCCGCCGTCGTCCCCTCTTCTCTCTCCGCTCATTCTCTGCCGGCGGAGCCGCCCGTGGCCCCGGGGCGGCAGCGGCCGGGCCGGGCTCCCCCGGCGGGGCCAGGTGAGGCGCGGGGGGCTCGGCCTGCGGTCGGTAGCTGGGGGGGGGTCGGGGTCGGGCCGGGGCCCGCGCCCGGAGGATCGGCCGCGCTGCCGGGGGCTCGGCGGAGGAGCCGTCGGGGCTCGGGGCGCCGGGGAATAAAGCCCGGAGGGCCGGAGACCGGCGCCCCCCGTCCCGTTTCCCGTCCCCGCCGGGGCTGCCGGGCCCGTCCCGCCAGCGCCCGGGGCCGGGGTGGTTCGGGGCTCGGCCGGGGCTGAGCGGTGGGTGCTGGGGCCGGGAGCCCCGGGGTGGGCCGTTTCTGGGGCTCGGGGCGGCACCTGGGAGCAGATTCAGGGCTCGGGACCGGGAACCGGGGCCGGTTTGGGCTCAGAACCGGGCACTGGGGGGTTGGGAGCTCAGGACCGGGAACCGGGAGCAGATTCAGGGCTCTGGGCCGTGCACTGGGGAGAGTTCGGGGTCAGGACCAGGCACCCGGGGCTGGTTTAGGCTCAGGACCGGGTTCGGGGCTCAGGACCAGGCACCCGGGGCTGGTTTAGGCTCAGGACCGGGTTTGGGGCTCAGGAACAGGCACTGGGGGGTGGTTCGGGCTCAGGCCCAGGTCTGGGGCTCAGCTGGGCACCAGGGGATGATTCAGGGCTCAGGACGGGGTCCGGGTCTCCCACAGGGTCCAGCCGAGGGTTTGGGAACAAGCTCTGGGGGGATTTTGGGGCAGAGCCCGGGGATTTCTGAAGCTCAGAAAAGAGATTAAGTCGTGCGTTTTCAGTGCTTGAAAATGCGGGCGCAGTCCTGCGCTTCTGGGCTCAGAAAAAGGACCAAGTGCTGCGTGTTTGGGCCTTGGAAACGGAGGCTCCGTGGTCTGTTTCCAGCCCCAAAACAGTGGCCCGGGAGGGGGCACTTTGGGCGGTGGGAGGCAGAGGGGGGCGGGAGGGCGCTGGGGCCCGGGCGGGAGGGGGGTGGGCAGGGTGCGTGGACCCCCGCCGGAGGTGGGGGTCCGGTCGCGTTGTTCCCCAAGCTGCGGGAGGCCGGCATGCACCAGGCCGAATTAAACGTCTGAGATAGTCTCTGGGCGAAAAGGCACTTTCCACGCTTTCTGCCAGAGTCCAACTGTTTATTCACCGGACTAGCCATGGAACAATAAACACACTCATTGGTCAACACGTGTACAGTTATGACAGTTCATATTCATATACAAGCCATGACAGTGATTGATTTACGACCTGGCCAAAAGCCAGGATCCTTTGAACAAGCACAAGCTGGGGCTGGGCTGGGACTGGAACCACCCAAGAGCTGGAGGCGAAAACGAGCTGGAACCATCACTGAGCTGGAGCCGCAGCCAAAGTGGAGCTGGAGATGGGCTGGAGCCAGAACTGCCCAGGCGATGAAACCCAACTGGAGCCCACCAGGAGCTGGACCTGCAAAAAAATGGGTGCAGAAAGTAAAACATCGCTGTGGGATCAACACTGTTTCCAGCACAAACCCAAACAGCCCCGTACGAACTACTGTGCAGACAATTAGCTGTGCCCCAGCTGAAAGCAGGACAGAAACAATGACCTGGGGCTGCAAACGAGCTGGAACCACCCATGAGCTGGAACAGAAACAAAATGGGTGCAGAAATAACTCACCTGAAGGTGCAAATGAGCTGCAGCCGCAAGGAGCAGAAGCTGAAATGAGCCAGAGCCATCCATGAGCTGGAGTCGCAATGAGCTGGAATCGAGCTGGAGCCGTCCATCAGCCGGACTGAATCCAGAGCAGCAACAAACAGGAGCCGCAGACGAGCTGGAGCCAAAACTGGGGAACAGAAAGGAAAAAAAAAAACCAGTAAATATCATGGGTTGAGATAAAGACAGTTTAATACAACAAAAAAGGAAGAAATAATAACAACAATAACAACAACAACAACAATAATAATAATTGTGATGAAATATACAAACCCAAGTGACACACAGTGCAGTTGCTCACCACCCGCTGACCCGTACCCAGCTGTGCAAACTCTGCTCAGCAAAAACTAAACCATCCCTGTGGGATCAACACCATTTCCAGCACAAACCCAAACCAGCCCCACATCAGCTGCTGGGAAGAAAATTAACCATGCCCCAGCCGAAACCAGGACAGAAACAATGACCTGGGGCTGCAAACCAGCTGGAACAGAAACAAAATGGGTGCAGAAATAACCAACCTGAAGGTGCAAATGAGCTGGAGCTGAAATGAGCAGGGGCTGAAACGACCCAGGGCCATCCATGAGCTGGAATCGAGCTGGAGCCGTCCATCAGCCGGACTGAATCCAGAGCAGAGACAAACAGGAGCCACAAACGAGCTGGAGCCAAAACTGGGGAACAGAAAGGAAAAAAACCAGTAAATATCATGGGTTGAGATAAAGACAGTTTAATAGGACAAAAAAGGAAGAAATACAATAATAATAGTAGTAGTAATAATTACGATAAAATATACAAACCCAAGTGACACACAGTGCAGTTGCTCACCACCCGCTGACCCGTACCCAGCTGCGCAAACTCTGCTCAGCAAAAACTAAACCATCCCTGTGGGATCAACACCGTTCCCAGCACAAACCCAAACCAGCCCCGCACCAGCTACTGTGCAGACAATTAACTGTGCCCCAGCCGAAACCAGGACAGAAACAATGTCCTGGGGCTGCAAAGGAGCTGGAACCGTCCATGAGCTGGACCAGAAACAAAACAGGGGCAGAAACCACCAACCTGAAGGTGCAAATGAGCTGAAGCCACGACGAGCAGGGGCTGAAACAAGCCAGAACCATCCACGAGCTGTCGTCACAACAAGCTGGAATCGAACTGGAGCCGTCCATCTGCTGGACTGGAACCAGAGCAGGAACAAACAGGAGCCACAAATGAGCTGGAGCCAAAAACGAACTGTAGCCGTCCAGGACCTGGAACAAATGGGAGCCTGAACCCACAAACAGAAACAAACGGGGGCCCAAACCGAGCTGGACCTGAAACAAACGGGGGCCCAAAGAACTGACCTGAAGCCCTACGGAGCTGGAGCGGCGCAGTCCTCACAGGTCTCTGGGGGGGCGCAGGCCACGCTGTCCCCTGTCCCCAGCCAGGCACAGGGCAGGTGTCAGCGTCGGCCTCAGCTCAGGCAGCCCGGCTCCTTCTCGGGGCTCCTCCATCCATCTGTCCGTCCCTGCAGAGGGAGAGAGGTGGCACAATCAGCTCCCAGCAGCACCAGGACGGACAAACCCGCAGCTGCCCGGGCATGGAACACCAGAAACATCCCATTTCTCCCCAGAAGACCGGGCAAGAGCCAGATTTGTCTGAAAACCCACCCGTGCAGCAGTGCCACAGACAGACTCCAGCAGCCCCAAGGTGGGGCCGGGGCCAGCACCAGCAGCACCCGCCCTCCCCGTCCCCGGGAGCCGAGTGTCCTGGTCTGAACCCCAGCGGAAACCGGTTCCCCTGGTGCGAGCTCTCCCAGGCTCTGGCAGAGCCCACGCCGGACTGGAGAGGTTTGTCCTCCCGGCAGTTGCTCTGGAAAAGAGCTGTGGAGAAGAAACCAGCCGGTGCCTGCAGCACGAGGAGGGAGCCTGGCAGCAGGAGGGGTCACCGGCCACCCCAGGAGACCCCCAGCCCCACTGAGTCCCCTTCTCCCCCGGGGACACGGATGGGTGCCAGGCCCAGGAGCCGCCGGTGTCATCGAGTGAGGACTGATCTCATGGTGGAAATCGGGAACTGCCGGGGACCCCCAGCCCCACCAGCTGAGCCGCAGGCACTGCCCCCCACGAGGGGACCCCAGAGGGTTGGTGCTGAAACCCACTGGGAAAGTCACCGGGCCCCGGCCAGGCACCGCGGGGGATCCTGCACCAGGGAAATGGAGCACTCACCGCAGCTGCCTGCATGAGGTCTTGGAGCTGAGGAGTGGAGCGGGGCCCAGCACCGGTCCGTACATCCGCATCCAGCCCGTGCCGTCCGAGGAGAGAGGCTGGAACACAAAGTACAGACTCACCGGAGGAAATACTGACTCCTGCACATGAGGCGTCCCAGCCAAACTGGGGCTCCCCAGACCCGGGGTTCTCGCACCCTTCACACGTGCAGGTCCAACACGTTTCACTCCTCACTGGCACCCACCCTGCCCATTACTGATCACAGAAAATCCTGGCACAGCAGCTCTATTTCTGCAGCATCCTCGCTGCTTGGCTGGATCCCGATGCCCCTGCAGTCCGTCTGGCCAGAGCCGCTTCTCTGTGACACCAGCCGATGCTGGGAGGGTTTCAAAGCCTCCTCAGAGGGGCTGGCTTTACCTTGGATGTCCTGGGGTGTCCTTTATCCTTCAGGGACAGCTCTCGGCTTCCACACAGCAAAGTCCTCATGTCCAGGGCCGGGACGTCCTTTAGTTTGTTTTCCTTCAGCACAACCACCACCCACGTTTGCACTGAAGTCCACCACATCATCAGCTGCAGTGTAGAATAGAAACCAGTACAGATTAGCAAAGTTCATACGCTTTCATACGATAAAGACCGACCGATGTCATTGTCAGGGAAGGGCATTTTCTTCACACTCCCCAGGCAGGGGGGCACACGCAGCACACGCCACCCCCTGGGCTCCCCTGAGGCCCCTTGGAGCGAGTCCCGCAAGGAGGCATCAGCCCCCGGGACTTTGCCCGAGGGATCTGCAGTGGCCCCAGACCCCAGGAGCTCCCTCCACTCCCACATCCCAAGCGAAGTCACCGCAGCCGCCACCAAAGCCCCCACTCACCAGCGGTGGGAGCAGCCGTGGCGTCAGCCGGTTCCCCCTGACGCTGGCAGGCCTGCGAGCGAGCAGCCGTGGTGCCCGGCAGCTCCTGGAGCCAAAAAACATCATGGCCAGCAGCCAGCACCGCGTCTGTCCATGGTCACTCGTGGGTCCTGGCAAAATCCCAGCGGCCGAGAGCCTGCGGGGTCAGGCACAGACAGGTAGGGCTTGGAGAGGGACGGGGACAATAAAACAGTCCGTTTCCTGGGGGGGGCAAAGAAAAGCGTGGTAAAAATCAACGCACAAATACAACAACTGCTGTGTGAAGTCAAAACTTTAACTTTTAATCTTAACCGTAACCCACGGCCAGCAAGCACACGCAGGGGACTGGTAAACAGCTGCCTAAACACATCAGCTAGTAAACTGCGTTAACCAAAAGGAAACAAAAATGCATTTAATTACACCCTTGACCTCATCAGAAACTCCTACAGAAAGGCAGAAAGGCTCTTCTTGTTCAGGTGACCTGCAGAAATGCCGCAGTGGTTCTTGTCCCAGCCCTGCTGCCCCCAGAACCGCAGGGGACATGATACCCCCCAGCCTCGGCCCTGCAGGGGACCAGCTGCAGCCCTTGGGGTTTTGCAGGAAGGAACAAAAACCATTCTTCAAAGTAACAGCCAATACCTGAAACTGAGAAGCAGAACAAACTGTGGACAAAGCCAGGCAGCAGCACACAGGTGGAGCCAATTCAGGGGCCTCCAGCTGTTGGTGCCTCTCCTCCTGCCTCCTGGTACTCACTGGGATTAGGGCAGTATCCAGCAGTTCTGCTTCCCCTCTTTGGAGAATCCCTGGAAACTCTGAGTCCATCAGCCATCCGGTCTGTGGGTTTGGGTGCCAAGACCATGCCCTGGTGTCCCGGAAGCATCCCGTCTGTGCAGCCCAAACCATCCTGGCCTGTCCGGGGCTGGAACATGGTGCAGTCCAGAGCTATCCACGTAAAATGGCTCATTTTGGGATCCTGGTGAATCCAGCAGTCCTTGCATTACACAGGGACCATAAAACCTGCACCAAAAATGGGTTAACTCCACCAAAGGAGACCTCACACACAGCTCCCAGCATCGCCACGCGCGTCCCCCAGCTCCCAAGAGCCCTCCCGGCCGTGGCCCCCACCCCAGAGCCCACACAAAGTCACTACCGACCTCCCGAAATACGGTACAGGGCAGGTTCCCCCTGTGCAGGTTGGGGACCCCCCCAGAACAGAGACACAGGCCCCCCCCGCCGACCCCCTGTGGGAGTTCCCAGGGGACGGTCACCCACAGCCACCCCACGGCCCTGGCACCCAGGACCCCCCACCTCCTGCGCACAGGGACCCCGCACCCCCGGCCGAGCCCCCCGGGGCTGCTCCGGGACAGAGCCACCCCCCCACCGCCCCAACCGGGGGGGCCCAAACACCCCCACCCCGGGCCCCACCACCCCCACAGCCCGGCCCGGCCCCGCAACCCGGGGAGGGGGGGGGGAACCCACCCCGGGCACCCCTCAGACCCCGACCGGGCCCGGACAGCCCCCAGAAGCCGCGGCCGGGCCCAACCACCCCCCGGCCCCGACCGGGCCCGGTCCCCCCTCACCGCGGCCGGGCCCGGGGCTCGCCAGGGGCACGGCTGGGCCCCCAGGTCGCCCGGAGACGGGCCCCGGGCCCGGCAGGGCCCCCCCCTGCAGCCAGGGCCCCCCCAGTTGGGCCGGGACCCCCCTCTCCCCTCAGAGCCCCCCCCGCCCCGCCGGTACCTCCGCGCGCCGCCCGCTCCCTCGCGCTGCTCCCGCCGCGGCGGCGCCCCCTGGCGGTGGCGAGCGGTACTGCGCCCCGGGGCTTCTTGTCGCCTCGGGGCGGGGTCGGCCCCGCCCGGCGCCGACCAATCAGCGGCGCCGGCGCCCGCGGGGCAGCAGCCATTGGCGGGGCGGGAGCGGTGGGTGCGGTGGCGCCGCCTGGCGGAGGAGCAGCAGCACTGCGCCCCCCCCCTCCCCCGGCAGCAGCGCTCCCCGAGTCCCCCGTTCCCGGGGATTTTCCCCCAAAAAGGCAGGGAGCGCATCAGCGACGGAGCTCGTCAGCCCGCCGCCACGGCCCCTCTGTCCCGGGAGAGGCCCTGAGGGCACCCAGCGGCCTAAAGAACGCTGTCGGTATCCCGTAGCACTGGCCCGGCGCGGGGGGATCCTGTCTCATTAACGTGCACAAAACCAGAATAAGGGGGGGGGGGGGTCAAACCTGGCGACCTGATGGAGGGCTCCGGGGGGTTTTTGCCCACACCCAACCGAGGGATTGTGCCTGGTGACCTGTTTTCCATGCCCATTCCTTGCTGGAGGAATAACATAGGGCAGCAAGCTGGGGGGGGGGGCCCAAAACGCGACAGGGGGAGCAGGGAGCAGAGCAGCCCCAGGCTTCTCCATCTCTCCAAGCACAGCAAGCTCGCAGGACAAAGCAGCCTTTGCTGGCTAGCTGGAGCGAGGAGGCACTAGCCCAACTCCACGGGGCATTAATAAGACCCCGGGGCAAGCAGCTGCACCGCGCCACTGGGTCCCTTCCCGGGGCAATGGGGGGGCAGCGAGAATTTGCAGAGAAAACAACTGCCGTACCAGCGAGAAAACCACCTCATCACTGCCCGGAGGGCCTGGAACCCCAATTGCTGTTGGTTTTGGTGGAAAAAGAGTAACCCTCGCCCTCAAGCAAGGGCGTAGCAGCAGAGGGAAACACGGAGAAGTGGGTTTTGTACTGACTAAGGGAGAACAGGAGACGCGTTCCCCGGGGACGGATGTCTCCATCCTGCAAACAAGAGAAAGCCGCTAAAAGAAACCCCCTACAGATTGGTGTCAGGCTGCCACGAGGGAGGTCAAGCACAGAAACGAACCCCAAAGGCAGGTCTGCAGCCGTAGCAAGCTTCGACTGTGGATGTGGTCGCTCCCTTCCAAGCCACAGTAAGTCAGTAAAACATCTCTCATCGTGAGAAATCAAGGCAGGAATGAAGGCGTGCCTAAAACCCCATTCCAGCCGGATTCCCAGCAGCAGCAGTGCTCTCCTGGCTGTTCAGACTGAAGCCCAGCTCTGTTTTTTTTTAAGATGCTGCGTTTAGAAATGCGCTTGGAAGCATCCAGGACTTACCTGCCCCTCTGATGCAGTCTCCCCGGAGCTGAAATGGGGTTTTCGAGGCTGTCCTACATGTCACCCGTGGGGAACCAAGCCAAATGCTGAAGGTCCCAAGTGTCTCGGACCAAACTCCTCCGCTGTTCTGCTGCTGCGCTACATCTCCCACCCCAAGCACACATACATCTGCGCTGCTGAGACGCCTCAGCTTCTGAACTCAGCTCCTAGAACCTCATTTCTTTCCCCCCCTAAAAACGCCCGTACTCCCCAGACACCAACAAAGCCACCCCAGGCCCATTTTCCTCCCCGAGCAACCCACGGGACTCAGAATAAATCTCCAGTTTCAGCTACTGTGACTGGTTATAGAAAATCACTGTAGTCAAAAATAGGTTCCTTTTAAATTCTCATCTAATAAAAGACGGAGGGAAAGGGCAGCTCTGCCACCCTGGGAGGAAGGAGAGGACGAAGTGTAAATGCTGCCTGTTTCAGGTTTTGAAATGCCGTTCCAGAAACCTTTCCCAGCGCTGGCTCTTTCCTTGCCCGCGCGGGTCAGAGCGTATTCGCTCACACCCAGGAATCCCCCCATCTCAGGACGGCTGCCCAGCAATCCCACTGGGAGTTCAGAATTCGCAAGGGAGCGTTTCTTTCAAGCTGGGGGAAAAAAAAAAAAAAAAAAAAAAAAAAAAAATCTCGTATTAATATTTGGGTGGGTGGTACTTTTTGCTTATGTTTTTCCTATGAAAAAGCTTTCCTACCTACCTCAATGTGCTCATTGCCAATAGGAACCCTTTCCATACTTACTCGTAGCTAAACGTGTTGGGTTTATCTCCTGGTATTTACACTTCTGAGACTGAGAAGAGCAAAAAAAAGGAGCCCCTGCCTCAGCGTGTGCTGAACGGCTACACCACGAGCAGCTCTTTGCAGAGTTTCTCCCACAAAGGGCGTCTTCTCCCGCTCCTTCAGCAGCATCTCTGTGAATCTGGTTTAAATTAACCTTTCCTGAACGTGTGGGCTTTGACTAACGCAGACTGTTCCGGGTGAAGGCTTTCTCGTCCTCCGGGGAACTTTCCAAACCACTGCCTCCGTCAGAAATACTTCCCGGTGTGCCGTCCTAAGATCCCACCCAGTTACTAATCCTTGGGTCAATAAACCCAGAGCTTCCTTTTTCCCCGGTAGCTGGAGATGAAAACAAGAGCGCTCACCCTGAGCGGGATGCGTTTTGGGACCGATTGCTCCGGTACGCAGAGAGGGGATCGTCCCCCTCCGAGGCCATCAGGAGCATCTGCGGTGACATCCCACGCCACAGCGATGCCACAGGCTGCTTCAGGACCTGCAAGAACACAACCGAGTCCGTAGCTGCGAGGCCACGCACGGATCGTCTCCCGCACACAGCAATTCCCCCTTAACAACTGAAAGACTTTCAAATTAGGAGAAGAAATCGGAGCACGAGAGAGCCCCGCAGTGCACCGAGACTTTGTGAGCCACGCTGAGGAACAGGTAGCCAATATTCCCCCCATCCCACCTGGGCCACAGCTCTGAATCCCGCTCCGCTGGGAGCAGCACGGCTCAGCGTTAACGCACACGCACAAAACCAGGCACATTTCAAGGTTTTCCTGGCAGAAAAGGCTTCTTTTGAATGAGGTCTTTCAAATCGCAGATGATTTTTTTTTCCTCCATCAGGCCAGATGGGACTGGTGGAAGCCTCAGGATGTATTCCGAGGCGGATAGCAAAATATACATACCTAATTCCAGTGTGAGATGCTCCCATCCCTGCGCGGAATCCATGGAGATCTCCTCGCTTCCTCCTGACAGCCTGGAACTTGCACTTCACGTGCTTGGGATGGGCCCGGAAAAGCTGAAAATGTTTCTCCCTTTTTCTGTCCGACCCCACGTTTATGATTTTAAATGGCTCTTTCTAGTTTCACCTGTTGTTAATTGATTCGAAGGACAGTATGCAAATCAAGTTTACAGTCCGTGACGCGTCCGAAATGGAGATGACATTTCTGCCTCTCCCTTTGCTCCGAAGGATGCCGACAGCCCTGCTGGGCAGCCGGCCAGGGAGATGCGGGTGGAGATGCCAGGGCTACTTGGTTTCAGGTGCTGGCGGAGCACCCCCAGCAGGTCCCATCACCCTGACGGCCTCACCTGCAGCCCCCGCCGCCCCCCACCCTCCCCATTGGCCACGGCTCTGCATTTAAACTGGGGCCAGGGGGCTTGCTGCTCATTTCAGAGATGGCTGTGTTGCCAATCTTTCTTTTCCTGTGTTAGCTTTGGTATGTTTTTCCTGTCTTTATTTTTTTCTTTTATTGTTATAGAGTTATTGGACTGCCTTTGCCTCTTGCTTAGGCGCTGCAGGGCTCTGCGTGTGGAGGGGGCTCTGGGTTCCTGCTGTCGCTAGGTGTAAGTTTGTGTGTCTTACAGTTTTATTGTCATCCACCTGCATTTCTTGAGTTAGTAATAGTATGTAATTTACTGGTTTTTTTTTTTTTTTTAATTTCTGCTGGCTGATAAACTAAAGCTGGAGCATGTTCTTTTTTTTTTAAGCATACCTGGTAATGCAGGTTTGATTCGTGTGGGGGGGTCTGTTTTTTGAGTCTTGCCTTTTGCAAGAAGAAAGGCCACTCACATCCTAGGCGTGGCCTTCACTGCCTTGGAAAGAGTTCCCTGGAATTCAATAGTCACCTTGATTACTAAAAACAGAGGTGCTGCTTCCAGCATTAGAGAGTGCAGAGAAACTGGGGGGGAAGGAAGGAGGAAGACCTGTTAGGGGAAAGGCTGTGTGCAAGACTTTAGCTTCTTGTCCACCTCCCTTAATGTGCAGGTATTTTAACGAATATGTGAAAAGACAGGCCCATTATGCCCACTGTACTGCTGTTGGCTGTGAAGAGGCAGCAGACCTGGGGTGTGCAGCTGTGTCAACGCTCCGTCTGGTTACAGCATTGGGGCAGAGTTCCTTGGTCTCCTGGTCTCTGGCAAGGTTTCTGTTCAAGCGTAGAAAAGGCTATTTTGATAACATGTGCCCATGAAGGGGTGCTGCAGGGAACCCCCTGAGAGCAGGGATGCTTTCTCCAGTTTAAGGCAGAGCATCAGTGGAAGTATAAGTTGGGTGTGAAGCACCCCCTGGCCTTCCCGAGCTTGCCTTCCTCCACCCTTCCGCTGTGTGAGGAGGGAGAAAGCCCCTCGTGCTGGCGGTGGGATGAGCATCAACCAGCTTTGGCTGTGGGGGTCTGGGTGGGAGCCGGATTTTTGGGGAGGCAGAAACAGGTAGGGGGTGCCTCAAAAGGAGCCCAAGGGGGAGGCTCTACAATGAAACCCATGCAAGGAACCCAGCCCCCATGTGCCAAGCAGGCATCCCCCTCCACCCTGGGACAGGGGTGGCCACAAGGGACAGCCCTCCAGCCCCAGGGCTGGGCAGCCTGGCTCTGGGCTCTTCTCTCTGCTCCCTCCTTTCCGTATCAGGCAGCAGCGGCGTGGTCTCTGCAGCATTCTCCATCCCTGCTTGGGTACCTGTACGGGGTTTTTTGTGGTTCCGCAACAAGCTTGATGCCATGTGGGATGCTGATCCTGCTGCGCTGAGGTGGGGGGGGTGCCCCAATCTACTCCTGGTGTATCTTCATCTTCAGTTGCTGCTCTCACATGGCTGAGACATCCCTTGGCCAGGAAAGCTGCATTGATCTGAGGTGGGAACTGGCTTCCAGCCTGTGGCTCAGCCTGATAAGGAAACATGGCCGGAGGGATGAGGGACCCATTTGGTCTTGGCCCCAGACAAGATAACAAGCAGGAAGGTCAAAGAAATACTGAGGAAACGTCTCTTTCTATAAAATGTGTATTACTGATGCTGTTTGTTCTATTGGGGAGCCCGTAGCAACAAACTCTTTAACAGGATGAGCTGTTTTTAATGGCAGCAGTATGCTTCTCCTCCCACTCCTGCCCTTTTGGCAGATGGTGTAAGGCTCGTGGGGTGTAAAGCGGCTCTGCTGCGTGTGAGAAAAGCTGGGCTTAACTGGGAACCCGTGCTTATAGGCAGGTGTGGATGTGGTGTGACTCCAAGACCACTATCCCCTGTTGAACCGTGGAGGAGGGAGGAAGTCTTCTCCCACGCTGGCTCCTGACGTGGCTCGGGGCCTAATCCCTGAGGAGAAACCCCTCACGAAGAAGAGACCAGCAAAGCATCAGCAGAGGGCTTTAAGCCTTTGTTATTTGTATCTATTCACATACTGAAAGTTAAAGGCATGTATTTCATTAAGGAAAGAGACTTGTAACACTTCCTACCCTCAGCTTTGTGTTCATTAATCCTCAAGGCTTTTTTTCAGCCATTGTGGCCCCTTCAGGTGACAGGATCCTTCCTGCTGATCTCCCTGGGGAGGCTTTGACAATTGTTTTGAGCTGCATGGAAACACAAAGTAGAGCCTTCCCTGCTTATTTTTCAGGGAAAAAAAAAAAAAAGGGGCAAAAAAACAACAGAGAAAGGCTGTCTCTAATATTAATTTGGTGGTTATGGCACTGACACTGCACAGGGGATGCTTACGCTCATTCCTGGCTTGAATGAAAAAGGGCAGAGACTCCGATTTTCGTCTTCCGGCTCCCTGTCAAAGTGCTTTACATCCAGGCCCTGAAATCAGTGAGCTGCTGGTGCGCTTCTGTCTCCATCACAGAGTATTTAACTGTTTAGACACTAAGTAGTTAGGGCGCAATTAAACAACAAAAAAAAACCAACCCCAGAACTGTTATTGTTCTTTAGAAGGATGTGCTGTACAGATTTTGAGTGTTTTTTTTTCCTTTTTTGGCTCTGGAAACTAGCTGATCCTCCCTGCTTCTTAAAAATACATATATGGAGGATATGCAAGTCTTTAACTAAAGGGTAATTTTGTTCAGCTTTCACAGAGCCCTTTAATCCACAGGTTTTCCAGGGTCGAGAGAGACAGTCTGAAAATTACCAATACAGAGAGCAGCAAGGGAGGCATGGCAATGGAAATTTTCCTAATTTACTAAAATGTGTTACTCTGCAGTATTTACTTCTGGTCAAAAGCCAAAAGAATATCCATGTATCACTGTAAAAGAAAGTTAAGCTCCCTATGCCTCCCTCTGTTGGCGCTGTGTTGATTTGACCAACCAGAAGAAATGAGCGCTCTTGAAACTCCTTGATGGGATCTTTATCCTGGTTTGGTAATAAAATGGTTTGATTTAAAATTTTGGTAATATAGCAGGATATGAACAAGGCTTTTCACACATCCATACTGGTTTGGGTGGGTTGGTTGGTTTGTTCCTCTGTAAAGACTTGCTTGGAGTCCAAGTATCCACATGAGAAAGAGAAGTCGCCTGTGGAGGTCCAAGTAGTGCGTTGTCCGTAACTGTGTTTGCCCCAATGAACAAGGCAAGTTTCGGCACGGCCCAGCCTCTGTGCTTTACTCTCTAGTAAATTTTGGTCAGGAAAAAAACCCCGAAAAACCCAGAAACCGCCATTCTTAGTCTCAGAGCTGCTGATATGAAGTGTCGCTCTTCACTTTCTCTCGCGTGCATGCCAGATTCACTGGAGAGTGAAATCCAGAGAGTGGTGGAGCAAAGGTGGTTTTCCTTGGCTTTAGATAAGGTGGCGGGGGAAAACCATTGACTTGGCTCAATCTTGTGAGCCCTCCTGAGGGGCCAGGCTGTTGCCTTCTCTGCTTGGAAAAGTTTGGCTGACCTTAGTACGTATTTCTGTTTTCCTGCAGGAACTGTGATGCGATGGCTTTGTCTGGGAATGAGTTGAGTGACGAAGAAAAGAGCTGCTGATTTTTTTTTTTTTTTTTGGACTTCTCTTAATTTGGGTTGGTAAGTTTTCTTTCCTCCTGGTGTGTAAGTGCTGAATACGGGCTTGTAGCAGGATTTGGTTTCCTTGGGGTGTTCAGCATCTCCCTTCTGCATTGGGAGTGTCCCAGGTGCCAAACATCTACTTTTGCTTGTATATCGAGGCAAGTTGCTCTTGACAAACTGGCCAGCTCTGGGCTGAGCTGCTTCTTGTGAGTACACACCATCCACAAGGCGGCTGGGTCTCTTCTCCCCAGCACCAGCCAAGCATCGCGTGGTCTGGGCACTCTCAAAGTTGGCTTCTGCTCTCAAAACTACTTCCACGTCTCCTCCTCATCTTGTCTTGTTGCTGTCACCCTTGAGTAGGGCCACGCCAAGCTCTGGACCGCCAGGTGCATGGCAAACTCCTTCCATCTTCAGGGCAATGTCCAGCTACCAGGTTTTGAGGCTGGCTTTTTTTTTTTTTGGAGCCAGTGCAAGAACCCACCTTCCTAGACTAGAAGGTATCGGTGCTTAGCTTCTCCCAAGGGAAAAAAGCAGATTTAAAAAATCATTATTACTATTAAGGGAGCTTTCTAACTATCCAGACTGTCACAGATCTATCCTGTAACACAGGGTTCAAAGAAACTTCCCTTCGAGCTATTGATCCTTCTCTGTTACCAGCCAAAACCAAAACACCGAGGAAGGGCACAACTTTATAGTAAGAGGCTTATTCACAGACTGACCGATGCTGAGGGAATGGTGTCACGCAGTTCACACGTGCTGTGGGGACCGCTAGAAAAAAAGAGGTGTAGGAAGCAACCTAAAGCTTTGTGTCCCAAACCGTTAACCTGCAACCAGAATTAACCTACTGGTAGGAAACAATAATTGGAATTTTATGGGAGTCAATAACTGAGGGAGGAATCGCTGTTTTCATCAGCTTCACATGAAGACATGTAACTGTAGACAGTTAATTTAAGTAGTTCACCTACTCTGGACCCTTGACCGCAAACTAGTATGTTGGTAGATATGCTGTATTCAATTACTTAAATAATTGCATATACATCTCCTCCAGTGGTAAAACTGGTTTAAAATCCTATCCTTTCCCACCCAAAGCTTATTCTATGTAACTCCGTTGTTACGCTGATGCAACCTCTTGTCAGATAATCTTATAAAACCAGGCTGCTGAAATGAACGGAGTTAAAAACAAAAGTGTCTTTAAATGAAAAACAAACCCAGTTTTTAATTGTGATCCTAAGTGGGAATAAGGATCTGGGGTGGAGAGAGGAGGCACCTGTTGAAATAGCATTGTCCCGGAGAAAAATGAGGAAGAACTTAGGGCTGCAATGTGAGCATCAATATTGGAGTACGCCAGAGACTCAGGAGGCCAGGCCTTTGAAACAAAACGGGAACTCCGCATTTAGGCACTCCCAGCAAAGCGCCATGGCAGCGCCCTACCTCCATCCCAAGGGGAAACACCTCTGCTCCAGCCTGGCTGGCAGGCAGCCCTTCTAACGGGGATTCCTACAGCAGGAAAAATCAATGTAAAAGCGATGTCTCTTAGCAATGCCTTTCGAACACGAAGCAGCAACAGCAGCCAGAAACTGCTGCCTGCCTCTCGCCCCTTGTAGAGCAGTGCCCATGGCACTTCGGATTTCATTTCAGTGTATGCCCAAGCTGAAGAGCCACGCGCTCGGCTCATGCTAGAACTCTAGCTCAGGTAAGGGAATAGATGTTCAGATGCCCGTTTTGCCCGAGGAAGTTAACGGAGTAAGCATGCTGGGAAGACACTAAGCTCCTGATGTTCAGCAATCCCCGCTTCAGGGCACTGAGAGGCGGAGGCAGCGCCTATGAGCTGCAGAAGACCAACATGGGGGGCACAGGGAAATGTACAGCGAGAGGGTGAAAACCGAGCTCCAGACGGAGATTGTTCTGACAAGGGAAAGAAAGCAAGCTCAAATGCAACGTGGCACAGGGGCTGTGCAAGGAGAGCTGCTAGAAGGGAGCCCTGGTAAAACAGGACACGGATAGTTGGGTTAATAAGGTGGGATAGATGGGTTAATAAGGTAAGGATAGGAAGGACAAGCCTGCAGAGCAGCAGGACATTGGTGACAGGTGAAGGCATGTTCCAGGGATATGTGGAGCACCAGGGAGAGCACAAGTGTCGAGTCTCACCTTGCATCTACCAGTCCTTACACTGGGGTTTTGTGAACCTCAGTTCAACCCGTTTCACTCCAGGCGCAATTTGGAGTTTGTGACACCCATCGGAGCGATGCTCCTTGCCCGTAACATCCTCTGTCACTTTGCAAGCAACAGCAGTGCAGATCATCAGCTGCTTCCTACACCAGCCTGTGGGGCTCCTGCCATTTTCCCTTATGCTCCAGAAACCCCTCAGTGCATCCATCACCTACACATTGACCTGAAACACCAGCTAAAACTGGGGCAGCAGGCACTACCACCAGTACGGGAGGCAACATCGCCATCTCTACACAATATTGACATCCGATCTTTGCGGCTGCTTCGTTCTAGAGTTAATCCCCTCAAATGATTTGTGCAAGGGAGGCCATAGCTCAATAGTCCATGACCAACTTCCTTCACAAATGTGATAATGTACTTACTTTTTCTTCGCTGGAACTGTAAGCACCCTTAATCCTGCCATCAGTCCTGGAGCTGAACTCTTGCTGTGGTACTTACCCTCTCTCCAGGGACATGGCAACAGTTCTAAATGGTGTTTAAATTGCTGCCTTGCTGTGATATGATGGAGAGATGTGCTTGGGACTTCTCTTTTCTCCTTACCGAGGGTTTGACTTCTGTTTAGGTACCAACGTTCAACTTCGGTTATAATATCTATGTGTCCCCTTGGGTCAGGGACACAAGCATGGGCTCTTACCTCCGCTGCCGGGCTGGTTGCTTGCTAATGTGGTCCCTTGACTACAAGTGTTATTTAACGATCTGTGACTGCCAGCGCCTTGGTCCTGGGCAGCTGTCTGCCCAGAGAGCCAGCACGGAATGCCTGAGAAGGGTGGGAAAAGGAGTGGTGAAAGAGCAGAGCTGTTTCTTCCTTCCCAGCTCAGGGTTGTTTTCTTGGCCGTGAACTCTCTCTCAGTGCAGTGGGCTGTTTATTAATAAACTTCGCTCCCCTCTCTTCCTGTACCAGCCTGGTAGGACACTGGGAAATACCTGACAGCGAGCAGGGAACTTGGTGATAGGGGCTGCTGTTCCTTCTGCCCTGCCACGAGGCAGCATCTCTCCACTATGGGCTGAGCTCAGGGAATAGCAGAAGTGAGTAATTACCAGCCCTTAGCTATCGTTAGGTGCATCAGATTCCTCGTAAATTCTACACTGCAATTTAATACCACTTTTCAGAAGATATTCTGTGGCTACGCAGACTCAGCCCTTGCTATTTTAAGGGAGGCAACCTTGTCCTGACCACTTGCCCCATTCAACCATCTAACTTTCTGAACTCATTAGAGGTCATTATGATGAAAAAGGTTAAATGGGCCAAATTGCCAGTTAGTTCGTAAGATGGTCCATCCCCATAGCTGGGTTCTGGCACCATCTTTAAAGAAAGAACGTGTCACTTCGGTAAATAACGGAAATACTGCTCTCCGATCTCTTCACCTTGTAAGCCCTGCTTTCTATCAGCTTGTTGTCTCAGCATTGATTCTCTTCCCCTCACACTCTGTGATTAAATGTTTTCCTCTTCCCCAAACTTACTGTCTGCAGTGCCTTTTTGCTTGGCCTCAGTCTGGATAAGACCGTGCCGGACACGAGCAGGCAGAATTCCTGTGCTCTCCCTGTTTTACAGGCACGCTCTCTGGGAAGCAGATCCTGCTGCTTGTCCTGCTCAGCCACGCGTCTCCGTGCAAGAGAGGGAGGAGAAGAGAGGAAAGGTTTCCAGGTTGCTATCCTGGTAGGATTCCTTTCATGCGAGGCATAGACAGTCCTCAGGGTAGACAAGTGTCCCCTTCCCATAGGGATCAAAACCTCCCAACACTCCTGTGCAGGCGTGTCAGGTCCCTCTCCCTGCTGGAACCAGGCATTTATTAGGAGTTGGACCTTGCTTTTAACCCATTCACCCATGGCTGTCTTCATTTTACCAATAACTTGTTAGGAAGGAAGATGCTGAATCTCCTGAAACAATCTGGATCAATTCTCCAACTAATACAGTTAATTTTTTGACCAGTGGTCTTTTCTTACGAGGAGTTACGTAGCAAGTATGACTGCACAAATTTAAGGATAAAGAAAAGCCATGAGAAGAGTAATTCTGTTCTCTGTAGGCACGCAGTCCCAGGAGATGATAGATCACAATGGATTAACAGCACACTGAAGAAACACTAAAGTTAATCTTTGACACAACGAACTCTGGATTTAATATAAAACTCTTATGTTTATTTTCTTAACTGTGTCCTGGGAGCCCATTTTCTGAAAATGGCATCGATCTGATTCCTCCAGGTATGTGTACAGCGTATATTCAAGGCCCATCAAATGGACATTGTCAGCCTCTGACATACTCTGTGTTCCCTACGCACGTTAAAAAAGTGAACGCATGAAAGCGCCGGGTTCCCTTCTGCTCAGAATAAATAGCGTCTCCCTGTGCGCGCCTGAACAGAAAACACCATTACAAAAAGCCACCAGGAGGCAGCATACTAAAACGATTTCTGTTATAAAAGGATATCCACAAAAAAAAAAAAATAAAGAAAAAAATAGCGCCCCTCTCCCAAATCTCTAACCTGGTATTTAGCAAATGTTTTCTCCCCAGCCCCGTCATTCTGCTTTATACAGTGATCTCTTGTCTTATCCACGTACCTGAAAGCAGTAGCAATTCCGCTGCTGTCGAACGGCTTGCTGCAGGCGCACAGTTAAAATGGAAGTCCAGCTGCTTTTCTGGAATAGCATTTAGTGGAAAAAACGAGTAAACGAAGTAGGTAGAAGTGATATGACAAAATATAAAACAGTCTAAACCACTTTCGCTCCCTCGGGGCTTTACCGAAACATTCCAAACCTCTGAGTTCTCTCTCAGCTATTTTTTTTTTTTTTCCCTTGTTGTTTACAAATACGTAGCCAAAAACCACCCAGAAATGTTCAGAAGCCGAGGAATCCGCTCCGGCTCCTTCGCCAGGCGGCACTCCTGGATCCCGGCCATCCCAAGGCACACAACCCTGGAACCATCCAGCTCCGCGTTTCCTGACCCGTGGAAGCTGGAAGTCGGCTCCCCTCCTCCTTCCTTTTCTGCTGGGATGAAGGACCGTTCTTAGCGGAGAGCCTAAAAATCACTACAGACGTACGTGAAAGCTTTTAAACGGGTATGTTATTTTAAATGCTAATTATTTATGGACTTTAATGCACTTTACGGTAACGCTAACCACACAACTACTGCTTTCCCAGCATCTTGCGTGACAGGCTGAGCGTACGGAACAGCAAGGCAGCTACAGAAGCGTGCCAAGCGCTGGAAACATTTCTAAATACGGACCTATAAAGACGAGGTGTGTGCAAAATCTCTCCACAAAGTTGAAAGTCCTCGGGAAGGACCCACAGGCAAATCACAGACGCAAACACTCGTATTCTGGAACTGCAGATTTGGCTCGTAGGAAACTGCATCTGCGCCTCTGACTTCTTAATTCAAGCAGACGCCCCCCGTTTTCACAAGGCAAAAATCACACTCAACTGGGAAATCAAAACGCAAGCACCGTGTCAGCAGAAATCACAAATTTATTAATCCTTAAATATATCAATCATTTACCATTATGGCAAGAAATATGTACACTGTGTCCCATGGTAAACTGCAGTGTTCCAAAATGACAGAAGAGAAGTGTGTAATTCAGTTGTGGTGGAGAGAACAAATCACAATTTCCTCACGTCTTGGTGTGGAAGACAAACTTGGTCTACAGTAATACGTCAACACCACATGCTATGTTAGAAGTATAAAAAAAAAAAAAACAAAACCAAAAAAACAAACCACCCTACACCTAATTTGTTAATTTTTAAATACAGTTATGCCACTTATAGCCGCTTCACAAAAAAAAAAAAAAGTAAAGAAATTACTGAGGAAATAAAAAAAAAATGAGGCCATTACTTTTTTCACAGATCCCATTGGCAGGTTAATATGGCTCAACACATTTATTGTAGATGCTTATTTTAAATATATATTGTTTAAAATCATGTAGTAATTATCAGAGAAGCTTAAATCCATCTACCATACATCCACTAGTAACAACATCAAAATGTATAAGAACTGCTTTTGATTAGTAATCGACACAGAAAGGTGAAACGATACAAATTAGGAAGCTTTCCCATTTTTAAAAACTCCAGGCTGCCGAGCTGTAAATTTTTTAACCGCTAAAAAGGACATTGACTGAGATATCATGCACTATACAGCGCTGCAGGAAACAGTTAGCCCTGTCGGTAACAGAACGATTCACCAATGGTGAAAAAAAAAAAAAAAGAAGGAATAACCGATCCCTGTATTTTTCTATTAAAAATGGAAGGGGCTAAACCTAAATGCTTGCAAGGACGTGTTTTCACAGCAACGTTAAGGGATGAAAGAACAGTCCCTGTGATAAAGCGCCACGGAGAGCATCCCCCGCGCGGCGTACGGGGACCAAACCATGCTGGGGCCGCCGCAAACATCAGATGTCCCTGTGCGCCGCGTGAGGGTCTTCCCAAAACCAAGAGCGGATTGAGGGGGAAAAGGAGGAAGAAATAAATCCGCGGTATTAAGAGTCTGACTAGAAAACTGGTGTATCCGCAATACATCTCCAGAGAAGCGACAGCAGCAGCGTAAAGAAAGTAAACTCTTCATCCTAAGCTTTTAAGGCCTAATATTTCTCGATATATCAACCAGGCAGCTGGTCTATAGCTTAACCAAAATTTTATATTTTTTAAAGCCTCCTTAAAAATTTTACAGGGCACCCTAAAAGCGATAAAAATCTATCTTTCGCTATCCTTCCGTTTTCATCCTCAAAACCTGCCCCTCAATCATCGCTTAGTTCCTCACCATTTTTCGTTTGGCTTTATCGTCCGCTAGAAAGTTGCAATTCGCGTAGTGAGAAAGCAAAGGTAAAGACTCAAAAGGAAAAAAAAAAAACCGAAGCTGCTGGCTCACCAGAACCTCCACAGTTCATTCCGAAGTGCCCAAAGCCAGCACATGATGAGATTTTTCCAGTTTACACAGACTAATAAACTAAGAAGGCTTCAGCTGGTACAAAGCCCAGCTACTACAATAGCCAAGCTATTATCACTTCCACCTTTGTCAGTGATTTCGTCCATCTACACGCCGTAATAAAAACCTGTTTTACAGTAACGGAGCTGCCAGCGGAAATCCTAACCATTCCTACCAGAACCAAAGCAAAATCCTGGGACTCAGGGGAAAAAAAGAGGAGTCAAAAACCAGTTCTTAAAAAAAGAGGGTAAAATGTACTTTTTCTTTTTTTTTTTTTCTTTTTTTTTTTTTAATAAACAGGATAGTTTTTTAAGTTGTCTGTTGAAACTTGGCATAAATGGAGAAAGTGACAAATGTATCTACTGCCGTCCATCAAATATTTTTTTTTTTTTTTCTTTTTTTTTGTCTTTTATGCCTCGTTAACTCTCTATTTGCGTGGAACATCACCTTCATCGAAACGTTAACAGTGTGCGGATGGAACATACAGCAACACGGTGCATCACGAATGTGTTACATGAAGAACCTTCACAACTTCATGCACTCAGAAACATGCATGAAGAGAACGGGATGGCCAAGGTGGTGATCAACCGGGCGCGTTGGGTACAGAAAATGCAAGAGCGGCACCGCTGATATTTTTAGCTAGGAGGAAGGAGAAAAAAAAAAAGAAAAAAAAAAAAAAGAAGATTGCCGTTACTGAAGTAACATCACCAGCAGATAACAATTCATGCTTCAAGCGCTAGCCAATACTATTAAAAAACAATCTTCTCAAGATCATTTAACACAATATCGTGAAGAAAACCAAGGGAAAACACCCAACCCCACCCCCCCACCCTCCCCAAACGCTCAGGCAAAGCATTCTTGTATTTTTCAAACCACTTTACAGACGTTTTCCATCTTTACGACACGCCAGAGAGGCTATTAAAATAAAAAGGGAAACTGAGGCAAGAAGCCAAAGTGCCTTAACCGATTTCTTAAAGGAGGGAGGGCAGAATTTAGGTGTGAATCCCCGAATTTAACTTATTTCCTCAGCCACGTATATTACAGACACTGCCCCGGACTGAGATTTTCGTATAACAATTGAACCAAGTAACAAGGAAGAATCAGACGCGTTTACATGCAAGACATGCGAGAGGCATATGCAGGGAGAAAAGGAAAGAAAAGGACCGCGTAAGCAAGTAGTTAACTAACTCGGCTGCTAATATCATTTGTATTACCGTAGCATCTAGGGGCCGATGGCGCGATTGGGATCCCGCTGTGCTAGGCGCTGCACAAACACAGAACAAACTCTTTACTGAAGTCTTCCTGCTGGTTGGTATTTAATTAGGGAAGTTTAGGAAGGTGTGGTAAGTGAGGGAATCTAAGCCGCTGGTCTGAATTTAGGTTTGGGAGACAGTTTTAGGTCCAAGAGCCCTTTGACTGCCCGTACCAGCAGGTCCGCTCTCTGCGTCCGTGCAGACGCAGTTCTGCAGAAACGCGTTAGCACCAGTTCTCAAGAACGGGGAATACAGAGAAAAGAAATTCCTACCATCAGTCAGAGCACTCGGAAGGAAACAAGGGACAAGACGGAAACCAAAGTTTGTCTTGTCTGACTCGCAGCAAAAACTACACATAAAATTTATTTATGAACTAAATATGTATTTGTGCTCATATTCTTTTCTAAGTAAATTATCCGCCGTAAGGAAAGATTTCCATAAATCTTCAGCTACCAAAGGGCTCATTTCTGTCCTTAGATTTATGCACGCTCCTTACTGCAGTCCTGAAAAGAAATAAGCTGCTGCGCTTGCGCAGCCGCTGATTTGACATAACCTGGGATACTACGTTTGCAAAAGCGGGTCACAGCTACAATTGCTTTTGCAACTTGATTAGATTTGAAATTCTTCTTCAGACACGACGTGCAGGATACTTCTTTATTACGGAAGCGCCATTGTTAACTGCTGTGTATTGGTAGTAATTAAATAAATAGCTGCATAGACCGCGTAAATTTCAAATAACGAGAAAAGAAAGGAAGGATAACCTAGAACAATACTTTAATTCAATTTCTTCCGTAGTTTTCCAAAATGGAGTTACTGGTACACTGCTGCTCTGGCTGGGAAAAGTAAAGGCGAAGTTCAAGGCTGTCTAAAAGATGGTCAGGATGGGTTATGGAAGGCGACTTCTGGCATGGCATTATGTGGGAATCTGCCAGTTAAACGTGAGAAGATGGGGATTAAAGAAATAATATGTAAAATAATTAAGAGAAAAATGACACTGCTCAGGCTGAAAGGGGAACTACCGGCCTAGAGGAGACTCACTAGTCTCTGCCGATGACCTGAGCAAAGCGGTAGGGCTGATCTCAGGTAGCACACTGACACTTCGGTGGAAGGCACTATAAATACAACGGAAAACAGGAGTATTGTGCAAGAAGAACCAAATAACCTCGAGGGCTGGGTAATCCAGAAATGTTACACGCAATAATAGGAAGTACAAAGCTGCACGCTCAGCGGAAGTTTCCATGTGCTCATCCGTTGGAAACGACAGTTGAGGATAAATACAGGGCTGTCTTGGATGATCTGCTGATGGGATGAGGATGGCATAAGTGCAAAAAATCATGCCAGGACACAGCAGGTGTGGCATTCTCAACGGGGAAAAGACAGGCATTGTCAAGTTAAATCAAGCCCTGACCACAAACGTACACCGTGTTTCAGAAGAACCCAAGCTAATGAAAAGACAAACCGCAAAACCAAAAAAAGGACAGCGGAGAGCTATTATGGTAGCCAGGAAAATGGAGATCCTATCAGAAAAAGCCAAGCACGTTAGCATTGTTTATTTACCCTATGAAAAGAGAAGGTGAGAAATGACCTAATCAGCCTTCACACAGAAGAGCTCATGGCTGCATACCTATCCCTGGTACAGGGGGGTGATGAAATAAGAATAATCCAGGATGCATTGAATACGACTGAAAACAGACTGGAAAGTAAGGTTTCTAGCCATCAGACCAATGATATTTTTGAACAGTGATATGAGCAAGTCCAAAAACGCCCTCTGAATTCGAGGTGAGGGTTAGGTAAGGGATTTATGTGATATTCTTGCCAGGGCTACATAGGGGCGACTTATCTAGGGCCGTGCTGCAATCTCAGAGCATCTCCCCTGAAGCCTTAGCCGTGCTCTAAGGCTTTGAGCCGCTACTCCTCAAAAGCTACCGAGAAGTGACCTTTTTCCGCTGGGATACCCCCTCGCAATCCTGAACTCTCCTCTGCCTGACCCCAGAGGCTCAGAAAAATCACCTGTCCGCTGCTTCTCCTTCCGTCCTTAGCCATCCCAGAAATCCTTATTTTTATTGGAGAGCGTGAGTGGCCGTCGAGAAGTGACATGACACGAATCCTAAATAACTGGCACTGCTTCCGAGGGGCAACAGCAGCACACAGCAGCCCGTGGCACACTGGGTACAGAGGCTCCTGTCACAACACTGTGCCTCAAAGAGAAGCAGCTATTCGGTATATCTCTAGAAAGTAATACCGAACAAATTATTACAGGAATTATCGGGCAAGTTCAACAATCTCCCATGATAACAGTAATAAGATGGCTATTCTGTTGCCTTCTGGCTTTGTTGAGTGTCGTAAATTACCTTTTCTCTTTAGGATTGTTTCCTATAAATACGGGTAAGTTAAAAAAAAATTTACACCACCCCTGCCCCCCCCAACCCCTTCTTAAAAAACAAAGGGGGGGAAAAAAAAAACCCCAAAGATTAAATAATTCTCTAGCCCAATTCACGTCATTCTGCTGCAGACACTTACAGGGTGCTGTGGGACAGTTGAACTGACCCTGTTTCCCTTACGCTTTCTGCCTCTACACATACCCAGGGCAGATCCCGTGACAAAACACTCCTTTAGGAAAACATCGCAAATCTACATAACACTGCATTTCAAGAAAATGTAGCTACTCCTTCGGTATTATCTGTTTAGACGCTGGCAGTGCAGCTGGAACGTGAAAAACAACGGACGACACGGTTGCTGCTCCCATTGGTTTCAACGTTTGTAAATAAAATACACTGGTTATCACTAGGTAATTGAATTACTTTTTTCCTAAGTTAAAGAAACAATTAAAAATCCATCCCCACTAAAGTTTAACACTTCCTTTGATCACGTTCCTGACTTTATCAAGTATTGTTTCATATGGGAGAACAGTCTTGCGAGAAGGAAAGTATGGGACATGATGGAATTTCGAAGGATGAAATCTAAGCTCTTACCATCCGAGCCAGGAAATTCAGCCACTATCCACCTTAAGACACGTCACCCAAATGTAATTACACCTTAAAGAGAGGGCTTGCCCCTGAGCAAATCAAGGCCTGTACTAATTTGCTGCCTAACTTGGAAACAGCCTAACCTAAGCCAGAAGCCGGTGAGGTTGGGCTCTGGGGGACACAGCAGCAGGAGCGAAGGCTGGAAGCAGGAGAGAAGTGAAGGACGGGAGCAGAACCTCTCCAAGAAGCCGTGACTTTTTTCCCTGGTTACTGCAGCTGCGAGCGTGCTGGGATTTACACCGCTGAAAAAGCCGGCTGAAGGAATGATTCAGGCTGAGTCGTGGCACGACTCCCAGGGGAGGAGAGGGCACGCAGACATACCCCAGTGAACAAAAGGATAACGTGATAGGGAGCTGTACGGCTTAATTTACAAAGTAAATACGTAAACTGGCTCAAAAATCAACTTGCAGTGAACATAACTAGGCCTGAGTAAGTTGAGGTGTCTGGAAATCACAGCGAATATTACTCAGACTTCAGTTTTTCAGAACAGTGATACTTTTTTCCTCAGAACTTTCTGGTCAGCTCTAAGAGCTCCATGTATCCTACTGCTTTCTATTTTTTTCAGATTTCCCTGAAATTCTATCTCAGGTTTTCCAATCCTATTTTGTGTGACTTGTATCAACGTTCAACCCTTTTGCTGCTCTTCATGCAGTCAGTCCAGGGACCGAGGCGGATCAGCGGGCATCACGGTTGAAAACGATAGATAACAACAAAAAGCATTATTTTAAAAATATTTGCACCTATACCATACGCACGCTACTGAATATAATACACACCGCACAAGCGACCACAAAAAATTACACTATCGCGAGGAGGGTTTTGTAGTTTTTAAAGGCCAAAAGCAGCTATTAGACTATCTGGTCTGACCTACAAGGTTTAAGCTTTGTGGTCTGAATGGTTTCTTACTTGATAGGTACTGTGGGTGACCCTGAACGGTGAAAATGAACGTTCTGCCATTTCCCATCACGACGGTGCCAGACCCGCGTCTCCTCTGACTGCATCGTCTTTGGCATCCCGCTTCCGTCCATGTACTGCGTGAGCCGTATATACGCAATGCAAGCGGCATCGTCACCCACAAGGTGGACGTGAGGATTGAGGATAATGGTGTGGATTGGCTTATTACTTTTGGATAAAGCTGGGAAACAAACACACACAGAGGATAAATTGCGTTTTCTCTATGTGAGCCCCAATAACTCATCTCACCCCACTTTACAAAACAAAAATCTCAAAGCTTAGCAGATACAAAGTCATAATTATTGTTTACTGATAATCACGGCTGATAACTAGCTCAAGTACCATCGTAGAAATGAGCACAGTCACGGCATAAAGGATGCTTTCCCCTTTCCTATAAGGAAACCAACCAAATGTTTAATAGTACGTGTTATTTAACCCACGTACATGCCTGGATTAAATACCGTGGGCGCCACCGTCTTGAGTTTCCCAACCGAGTTTCCCCAATACTTCAGTTTCACTGCTGTGTCTAATGTCTAATGACGTTTGTACTTAATACTCTCAGTTAAGATAATTCAGCTTTTAACTCACTCTTATGACGTATTTTGTTAAGTGCTGACATCTATGAAAACTAAAAAGCAGTGGTAATCTAAGGAAACATTTTAAGGAAAAATATGAAAAAAGCCGTTTTGGACATGGAAGAGAATTTAGGAACACGACAATCCCATATGCCTGGACATTTCTCAGAAATTACTGGGTAAAGTGATATCTTCATTTACAATATTTTATTTCCTTTTGCGTCAATTCTGCTCTAAAATGGTTACCAACATCACACGATCCTCCTAAACTCTATTAAATCCACCCTAGGAGTAATTTTCCTTGCTTGTAGCTGAGACGATTGTCAGAGAGAGAACACGTATTGGTGTTTTCATGTGTGTCTGTAAATACACACCCCCCCCAATACAAAAAAGACAGCTGATCAGATCCTCAGCGGTACAGGCCCAGGGACTACAGTGCCTTCCCCACTACACCACGTACTCGCTGGAAGCGCTGCCCGTTAGTTGCAATCGTTATAACCACCGAATTTAATGACCTTTCCTTTAAGTACACTCACAGCATCATTTTCTCTTTTCCCCAATGGAAAAAAAAAAAAAAAAAAAAAAAAAGAAGGATGAGAATGACTTATCTACGGTGTGTTTGTTTTTTCTGTTATACACCTTGACTTTCTCCTTCCAAACACCTGCAACTTTCCTCCGCTATCCGAGATGCCCTACGGGTGCGTGAGCGGGCGCCACAGAAAAACACATACAGCAGATCTCTGAAAAAAAATAATACTCCCTTCCCCTACCCCAGTCAATTAACTCCCAAATGAAAATGCTAATTAGACCAGAGAAACACAATCACAAGGAACAGATGAAGATTCACGGAGAGGGAAAAGGAATTTTTACCGTTTTCAAAGTAAAACCGGTGAAAGTCCATGCCTTCTACTAGATTACCCAAAGCTTCAGGTTCAAAAGATGTAAGGCCTGGATCACAGATTTTCCTGTGGAAAAAGAGGAAATTCTTTAATAAACACACGCAGTTATCTCATACAACTTTGGAGAGATTACTCTTTGAATGTTTCCTTTATTCCTATCGGACGTGTTACTCACCTGTGCCATCAAAGAACAGAAATTAAATGGGGAGAAGTAATGGAGTTCGGGTTTCACTTGAATTCATAAATTTGGCGGCCTACTCTAGGTGGACTGGATTTCATATAAATCATCTTTTGACCAAAAAACAAAGGCTGCCAAAAAAGGCCCCGCAAGTCAACGGTATTACAAGTGGGAATTTCTACTTGTGACTCTGAAAACCTGCTTCTGTGCTGCAACAGGGTGGAACCCACCCCGAGAAACACGGGAGACCAAAAGAAATGCTCAG
Source organism: Fratercula arctica (assembly GCA_947846985.1). Lineage (NCBI taxonomy): Eukaryota > Metazoa > Chordata > Aves > Charadriiformes > Alcidae > Fratercula > Fratercula arctica. The sequence continues at coordinate 3,607,199 of CANTUZ010000004.1, forward strand.
AAGGGCTTTCCTCTACTTTTTAAATTTTTTTTTTTTCTTTTTTTTTTGAGGTAGGAGAAGAGGAGAAGCAGTGATGGAATTGTAACTTAGCAGAGAAAAGCAGAGAGAGAAATCGGTCCGCTTTTCCCCAGCACACTGCTCAGTAGAGGCTGGTGGAACCTAAATTCCACGTGGTTTTTCACCCACCTCTACACAGAATAAAAAAAATGGTTAAAACAGGTTTTTGCTGTGTCTTCTGGATTCTAAATCACAAACGTGACCTTACTGTCGTCGTACACCAAGATAGATGACTGCATGTTTTGCGTCAGGATTACGATCCTGCCTCAGCAGAGCAGCGCACTGGATTTACACGAGCAGCTCCTCTGAAATCGGCAACCAGGCTTGTGTAAAGCCGGGGCAAAGCAGCAACGAACACGTCTGGTGTTTCTTGGGGGCACCCGAGAATGAACTTCAGCCACACAAAAATACAAACACGCGCACTCATATATAAATACGCGCATTTACATATACGAGGTCAAATACATCAACTCTCCCCGCTCCCTCCGAAATGCGAAAACTTACGTGTAAGCTTCAAAGTCCCCATTGTTGATAGCTTCAATCAACTGCTCGGTAACCTTGATAATCTCCTGCTTACGAGCTAGAGAGAGATACAAACACGAGCTTTAAGATGGAAGGCAAAGCAGAAGGCGACAGCTGAAGGCTGCCAGAAGCACAGCCGTTAACAAAGGCACAACGGCCACTTCTCTTCCTTCTCTATGACCAAAGGACACGATGCTATTTTGCTGGCTTTGCGCTCTTTTGGCTCCTGCACTCGTGAGGAAATTAAACACACGACAAGATCAATCCGCTTTCCTACCACGCTTCTAATCGTCTTTCCTTCACTGAAGGATCTGCTGTTTAAAAAGCAAAATAAAACCAATCCCAAAGCCCAGCTCTTAACTTCAAATTAAAGGAAACTGGTTATTGTTGTCCAAGCGATGCTCTAACGTTTCCCATACACGCGGGGCCTTTGCCTTTTAAGCGTCTTAACGCTGATTTTCAGGAATCCCTGTAACACTTGGGGTTGGCTTTGGCCAAATGTGTACATTTAAGTATTGAGGAATTTAGCCGTAAGCCTATAATCAAGATCGCCTGGTGCAAAGCTCGCGGACTACATCTAACGCATGTGGGTCTAATCACAACACCGTCTTTCAGCTCCGACTTCTGTGCTTGTGCCTGTCCTTTGCTTGTAAAATGCTTATTTACAATAAACCTCAGTCAGACCGTTCGGCAAAATAACGGGACATCTACTGCTAATCATAAATGCTAAATAGTAACAGAAGAATAATACATTCGGCCCAAGCAGAATATGTATTTCTACTAGTATTCAAACTCAAGTCATGACTGCATACGCCTCGAAGGCAAAAGCATGTGAAACAGTTTCTCCTTTCTCTATCAGTCAAGAAATAAGCTCACAGTTCAGTATTTGTTAGTGTTGACAGGAGTTACGCTAAAATAGTGCCGAATCAACAAATTCCTGCACAGCGGTACGGTTACCAACACCAGTCCCTCCAGGAGGGCAAGGCCTGAGAGATTTTATCAAGTCTTTTCAGAGGCTTTATCAGGAAAATCTGACTTTGCTTTGAAAACTGACTACTTCTTTTAAAACCTTGTTTTTCGAGGAACAGGGGTCTACGTTTTTGCACTGTATATTCACCGTTTGGTGAAGTTTGACCGTATACCGATGAAGTTCAACCAGAGTGGCACTGCTCTCAACAACAGAGTTTTGAGAGTTTAACGCTAAACGGGTAAGGGAAACCCGAAAAAAGATTTTACCGGTACATTTGCAAGGATTTAACTTACACTCAACTCCTTCTTAAACCCCAGAAAATCAGTCTGGAAGACTAAGCTCGGAATAAAAAGAAATGCAAGCAACCAGGCTGTAGTAACTCTCTTGTGCAAGCAATAGTTGTTAATTATCCTGCACCCTCCTACACGTGGACTAGATAATTGACACACACACACACGCAAATATACTTGGAATGTTAAAAGCAACGTACTGAGAGAGCTCACATCCTTCTGCAAAAAGAAAACGTTGGGGAGCTTAGGCAGAATGGAAGTCTCCAATGCTGTACTGGAAGAACTGGCATCGTGGTGGTCAAGAACCTTTTCATGTCTTTTATGCTCCACCATCTCTTTCAGTAAGTGCCCACCCAATATATTCAGATAAAAAGCACCAGAGAGAAACCAGCAAGGAAAGGAGGGATGGACAAAAAGTGGATATAAAGGTCTAGCACGGCTGTTTGTGAGTAGCTCTTGACTACTAGATGGCACGACGGGTTAAGAATGTTTCAAGTATGAATTGCCTTATTTTTCACAGATTTTTCACAAAACAGCAAAAAAAAAAATTAATGAAGAGCTGTTTTGACCGCAGATCAGCAATGGCTCCCTTGTCATATGTTTAAACAACACAGACCAAATTGTGGATGTTGTATGGCGTTGTCAGCACGAGCCAAGCGGTGGGATGGCTGAGTAAGAAACAATGGTGCAGTGTTAGAAAAAGGCTGGAGAAAAAGAAATCCAGAATATGTAGACTTCATGCAGTGAGGAAATCACAAGTTCTGCATGCAGCTTCTCATAGACATACAACTGAATTAAAGGTTTTGATTAAATAACCTGGTAACACATTGCAATCAGAGACTAGGAAATTATTAAATCAGACAGTGGGAAATGAGGTAAAAATCTCTGATGAGCTGCTACATAATCATGAGTCGATGTTATTAGATAACAACGTAAGCAATGAAAATGACTACTAAGGTACTGCAGCTCCCACGTGCAAGAGATATAAAACCACACGGACAGGTGATTTTACTTTCACTTGGCTAGAGGCAATGGGCAATAGTCCCCTTTTCGCCAGCATCAGTCATTTCTTTTCCGAGTTTTACCATGAGAAGCCCACGGTTAACTTGCACGTTATCCATACTCTGAGACAGCAAACACCAGCGAGTATCTGAATATATTCTATCACGCGACACTCTGTGATCAAAGCCCAGAGGCTTATGAAGGTGCTTTGTTTTGTTTTAAATGGGTGGTGTGCAACAGCTCAATTTAGTTGGATGGTGACCTGGCTCACCGGCATCTGTTCCCGCCTTCCATAGCATGAGTTAAAGGAACGCGAATGACAGTTTCTCTCTACGAATCTTTGAGATTTTGAGACTTGATTTCAATCTGACTGAGAACGGCAATTTTTGCTAACAAACATTTAAAAAACATTTTGATTGGGTCAATCGAAATGCTGCACTTGAACCGTACCTTTGATGTCGTACTACATTACAAGATACAATTCAACATCAACCCCAGAAGGGAGAGATTGCACCGTATTGCCAAATTGCTCTTTTTCCTGTTTTTTTTTTTTTTTTTTTTCTTCCAAAATGAAATTGCAGCGGAACATATGTTTTTACGAAGCTTTCTGCTAGGAGCCACCTAATATTACAGAATATGGTTCCAGCAAAGTTTCTCTGGGCCGTGGTAACACCCAGTAGAGCTGTGTCTGCCGACCTGCCCGTGGAATAGAAACCACATCCATCGGGAAGCTCTGCAGCCCAGCAGAGGAAGTAAAGGAGATAAAGGCTCAAATCGACCACCAACTCCAGCGCTCGCATCAGTTCTTCCAGTACGTGTGGAAAGACTTCCCGGTTCACGATGCGGACCGTCAGGAACGGAGAGATGTTGCCAAATCATCTGCCTACCAACTCAGTTCTCAGTTCTACAAAATTACAGGGACCACATGAAGCCGTATCTGAAAGCAACTACGCTGCTCTTCCCTTTCAGCAACACACATATAACAACACACAAGTAACGACACACATATCAGAAAATCATATTTCTTCCTCTTTAGCAATCCGATATGCAATCTCACTGGCAGAAAGGGACTACGAGCCAAAGGCAGAGGTGGAGCGTAATTTAGAAATTATTTATCCTGGGTGCAAAACCCCCCGGCCTCGGTCTCAGCCTTTTTATTCATTTGAGAGCAAGAGTGAACATTACAAGAGAAAGATGGTCAAGAACAAGGCAGTATGAAAGACTCAGTAACGTCAGAGATCGAAGAACAATTAAAAATCTCACAAACCTCCTACTAATTGTTTTTCTGGGATCTCTTTTATCTTGGCATTTTATACTTTCTGTGTAGGTACGTGTGTGGGTGCAGGTAGACAGAGTACAAATACAGACCAGAAGTATTTCGGACGATAATTACATGCTCCAGGAAGCAGAGCTTTAGCCTGGGAGGAAGGAAGAGAAGGGAGACAGGGAAGAACTGGAATACAACAAGCAGAAAATCGGAAGGAAAACGCAGCCCTGACTCGGTGGCCACGTGAATCAAGTCAAATACTTGCACTTTTCCTTAGCGCAAAGGAAGAAATAGGGAGGGCGCTGAAGATGAACCCATATTGGTAGCAACAAGGTCCTGCTTATTGCAGACAACATCTGCCAGAAATAATTGGCACTTATTAAAGTGGCAAGAAAATGAGCAGATTTTCATTATAAATTTGAGGGACTCCACGTTCACATATGCTCTTCCAAATCTCCAAGATCTTTTTCCATCAAAATACACATTACAAGCTACACAAGGACAACAAGAGAACACAGGAGGCATAAGGGAAGAGGCATCTGGCCTGTTCCCATCTGCCAGCCAACACTCACTTACAATCACCATTGTAATTTGATTTTTTTTTTTCTTTTGGATCCAATTGTAAACTTTGCTTGCATTGAATTCTAGGAGAATTATGCGCTGAGACCATCGGATTGAGCCAAAATGTTCTTTGGCCTTACCAGTGACGTGTATTACGGCTGTCTTACTCTCTCCCTTCAAAATATCGCCACACGTTCAGAGTGCAAGGACTGTATCTAATCTTATGGCTTGTAAGAGTTTGTCTGATAAATGACAAAAAGAGGATACAGGAGAAAAACTCAAAAATTGCAATGGGATTCTGATAAAACTGATCTAGCTACTTTTTTTAAGGGGTGCGGTAAGAGCCCATTGAAAATGTGAAGCCCGACCCATCTATACTGTCTTAAGAGTATGACATAAAATTTTTTCATCTCTGTAAACAAAGGATTACTCAGCAAAAATACATTTGGTGTTTTTAAAAGAACTGACCTGTGAGGGAAGAATAATGTTAAACGAAGTCAAAGGTGCCGAGCCATTTTCTTGAAAAACTAATAATGAAAAAGGACCGCAGGTAGCGTAGCAGAAAGCTACCATAAAATGGCAAACCTGCGTGGAAAAGATGGTAGCTTTTACATTTTTTGCTCAGAATGCAGGGAAGTGAAACCATTAAAGACAAGACCATGGACCTACGCTCTAAATATAACCTTCAGCCCTGTAAGGACCGTGAGTTACGGTAAGAAGGTATCAGCAGTTCAAAAAACCACGACCCCCGCTTTGGCAGATGAGTAGGTATATGACTAATACAAAGGCAGTTTGAGCAAAAAAATATTATGAAGAAGAGCTATAAAAAGACCAAATAAGAAGAAAAGAACAAAACCAGAACATTTCCTAACACTGGCAAAAATGACTTCCGCAGCACTGCTGTAGTACGTATGTGAACTTTAATCGAGTTATTAACCTCTAGCTGTATATTTCACTACCTTTTTTCCCCACTCAGCTACAGGGCGGGGGTGATCTTTTATAATTACAGAACACCTTTAACACTAGTATCTGAAGAACGCAAAATAAGAACGAACACCATTTACTCAAAAAGGCATCTAAGACTATAAATGCCTTGAACCTACGAGGTGCAGTCTCACAGCTAGTGAAATCGAGTATCACAGGAATAAAACAACGGCAAAACTTGTTTTTCCAAGAGGGAACTATGGGGCTTTTCTTCCCTCCTGCGGCTCCAAGCAACATCTGCTAACTCAATCTACAAGAACGACACAGAAATGATGGCTATTTTGGTATTTTAACTGCTGAGAGATGGCGCGGAATAAAAATGAGCCGCAGATACGTGAAAACCAGGTCTTCAGAAACACAGGTACCAGAAACTTCACGTTTTGTGGCACACAAAAAGAGAATCCTTGGTAACTGACCGACCACTGTATTCCCCACTAACTGTTCCCCAACTGACACCAGTATTCTTCTTCTGAAAATACTAAAACACCTCATGCTTCGCTCACGTATTGGGGTATCTTTCTGCTGTTATCAAATCTAGATGATTGACCATGTAACTACTGTATTGGAATGGTTAGTAATTACCCTCGCTGATGCTGCAGAGGCAGGAATACGCTTTTTTTATTGCTCTTTGACATATTTCTTCTAACACAAAGCAACCCTAGGAACGGTCATCACAGTAGCCAAGTATAAAACCAGTATTTTTGGTCTTTCAGAAAACAGCTTATCAAATAAGCGCGGTGCAGGCTGCACGTGCAACTCGAAGATGATTAAAACGATTCTGCCTCTTCCTTGCTCACGTGTTGTTTCTCCGGGAAAAAAAAAACAAACCAACCCTTAACACTTTTCAACTCAGTACTCTTAACTCCATTTCTTGGTACGCATCAGACTGGATTAATCTCACAACATTTTTGGACACTTATAAGTACAGACAAGTGAGTTTGTTCTCTCAGCTCCCCTCCCTTACAGTCAATGGAAGAGAAATAAGCACTTTCAGGGCACGATTCACCATATCCTAAAATAGATATTTAAGACCAGCGTGACTCGTCTGACCTATTTGCGTTGACTGAAGGGAGTCTAGACAACTAGCTCAAATATAGATATCTACATTGTGGAGGATGTCTGAACCTGGGGAGACAAATCCTGCCCACTGTGCTATCATTTTAAAACAGTCCAGTCCTTATCAAGGTGACACTGGGCTGCTAAAATTGAGTGGAACGGCCTGGGGGGACCTCGCTTCATTTCTAACCTGAACATCGTCCCAGCAAACAGCAATTAGATGGGAAGCACACAGCCACTAATGTCATTTCTATACTCTGAAAACAACCAAAGTTTGAAAAGAAAGAGGAAGAGACTAGAAATTTTATCCCGTGGTGTATAATGAACTCTGGCAACGTGGATGTACCAGTCGTTCAACCTTACCACCTGGGCTGCTACCCTAGAAGCAGAGGAATACAGCAAACCTCACAAAACCTTTTTCAAAGCCATACTCTTCACGCCAGTATTTGAAAAATTCTCTGCTGATAACGTCTCTTACAATTTATTCCACAAGTACTCCAAGAAAGTAATTTCTGTGAAGAAAATAAAAGGTGGCGGTGCACGAATCGACGACTGATTCAATCTCACATCTGCGTAAAAAAATACTGAGACCCTCAGGTGACAAGGCACGCTCCAGGGGACTTCCAGACGTTCCTCAAATTTAGCGTACGTAAGATCAGAGCTTCTCCCTCACCCCACCACTTAAACTTTGGTATGACCTAACACATCTGAGTCATCACCTTACATGTCACATCTCTTTCCAGGCGCCTGCCGAGCCCAAAGATTCCCTCTGATTCAGCAAATTATGATATAGGCGGACAGTTTGCAGATATTTTTTTAGGCCATCAACTGTCTTTCACCTGTCTGAAAACCTGTAAGCCTACAGGTTAAATGTAATTCATTAGATATGTAGACAAATGTCTGAAAAATTATCCCAGGGCTTTTCCACCCTATACTGACAAAACCGATCGGACAAAATGAATGCATCTCCTTTTTAAACCTTTAGCATGATGTGATGTTAAGCAACTTGTCACAGGCCCTACACAGTTTCTTTTTATTTATATGAAATTAATTATTATTTCTAAAGACGCTCCCTCCTTGGAGCTACCATACAATTATACTAATATTTATACCCAAATGGTTATTTTTTAATGACAAATCACCTGGAGATGCAGAACAAAGCTACGTCACGGTCACTGCACTTACAAGATACTGCACTAAGGTTTCTCAACATCTTACTTTAATCACGGAATCTGGCTGCTGTCTCAAGAAATGGTGTTTAAAGTCTTGATAACCGAGACGTTAACAAGCTTTGCCGCTGCGCACATTTTTCATTTAAACTGTGCTCCCACCTCATCACTCCACCGATTCAGAGAAAGCTTCTTGTTCTCCACTGGTGCTTTACAATGGAAAATCAATAATAACCTTCAATTCTACATCTCTCTCCTTTTAAATAAGCTTTTTAAAGCAATGAGATGTGTTGAGAGAATGATGATGATGATGATAATCCTCCTCCTCCCCAAACAATAATTCCAAGACATGCAGCATTTGCCTATTTCACTCAGAGGAAAACTGCGTTACCTTTAAAAATATATTCCTCAATACCTGAAGCACGGCAACGGAGATGTTTTACTCTCCCGGACTTAAACTTTAACTACATGGTAATCCTTCCTCAACTTGTCTTTTCTCAACATGCCACATTTACATCATCTTTTTCCCCAAGTCTGTGACGGCAGGTTAAAACCTATCAAGTTTACCGGCTAAGAAATCAGTATTTTTCTTGTTTATAATTATAACATATACCGACAATTATAATAATTGCTACTTAACAACAAACAGAGAGTGAGTTCAGTTTCATACTCCACGGAGCTAACGCCATAGACTATTTTAGTTGTCACCTTTTGGTTGTCACCGGGTTTTCATCCGGCTCATCGCTGGAGCCCAGCTCACGTCCCAGAGACTTTGGACGTAAAGAAACTGCACGTGCCTCTGACCACCACCTCCCGTCCTCAGCTTTGTAGTCTGACTTCACGGTATAGTTTTTGGGGTTTTCTTGGTTGTTTTATTTTTTTTTAAATTTTCTTCTAAATTCTTAAATCTGCTCTTCGAAAACACCGATTTGAATTTTCCTGTGATGTAATTTAAAAATCAGAATCACTGTATGACTGTCTCCAGCAAGCCCTGTAACTCCCATGTAGTTTACCAAAACCAGTCTCAGCAGCATTAGCTTTCACCGATTTTTTAATATTGCTCACTGCTAGTGAAAACGACTCTTTCCTACAGCTGTTAGTAGCGATTATCTTTTTCCTGCTGAAGGTAAGTCTGCCAAATGTACACAACTCCAGCAGCTTCTTTATAGTAACACTGCAGAGATGTCAGCGTTCTGCAATAGATCGTTAGAGCTACCCCAACAAAACTCCACTTCCAAACCTGGCTAGCACAAGCATGTCTCCCGTTAGCCACACCGGCAGGTTATAATAATAGCCTATCATATTGCTAATGTCTTCTCTCGGCACCGAAATTCTCTTTACTTGTACTCGAATTAATCCTGTTGCTTGGTAAACAATAACTACTTTCGGTTTTCTGAATTTTCTCAGGCCAGGGGGCTGCTGATCCCTATGTGATGTACAGCTACAGAAAACACCGCGTATCGCAGCCATTTCTAAAATTGTATTATACCAGAATCACGCATTTTTAAAACTAAGTTGAGGAGAGGTGAGGTTACGGGGACTCTGCAGTTTCTTCGGTCACTAAACTTAGTTATTTAATGAAATTAAACATTCCCTCTTATTGGGATGAATATTCAAATACTGGGTTAACTTCTGCTGTTTTGCCTACTAGTTTTTTGGCAAATTCTAACTTTCTAATCTGTAAATCATTTAAGCCAACCTGAGTTGGGAGGCTAACTACCAGCTGTAGTAGTACCATCACGTCTCCACCAAGGAGCTTCACCAGAATAATCTCACCTAAAACTTTTCCTGCCTCGCGGTAGATGGTTGCTGAATTTGATGGTTGTTGCATTCCTCAAATTGAATTCTACCCGCGCTATTTAATAGGATTTTTGAGAAGTTTATTTTGTGGAACGAAGTGGCAAAGAAGTGTGCTTGTTTCTGAAGTCACAGAATGAACAGAATAAATACGAGATTGTTCACTTTCTTAAAATGTCACTGTATATACGTACCGTGCCATTTCCGCACCCCGCTCTTTCAGGGTAACTGAAATAATCTATTTTTTCAAGGACAGTGGTATTACCTGAGGTGTCTCTGTTCCTAAACTTGGTAAGAAAAATTAGTAATGAACATTTATGTTTAAACATTAACAGTGGTCTTGGCACTATTAACTACCCAATGAAGCAGGAAACGTGAGACTGCTTGCATTCCGATCTGAAAACGTTGGGTACGTGGTAAGATGTTTCCGGGGACGTATACTGTGGATGGAATGAAAGCCTTACGGCACGTGTTCCTGATGCGTTAGCTTTGAGTGTTGAATGTTATACAGGTCCATGTCTTTCCTATTAATTCTTCTCTTCTCTAAGGTTCTGTATGGATTGCGCTGTCGGTATTTGTAGTTCTAGTTTGATATGTAGTCATCTAGACATTGATATAGACTGTCCAGCTTCTCCCTTGGAATGAAGCTACTCTTTCAACATTACCTGTCAACGACCATGACCAGAGACAGCCCACCACCTCGGGGACCGATTCCCCTCTCACCTGCATTAATTGCGCCTACCAAAAATTCCACTCAAATTTAAAACAAGGTTCAGGCCAATTACGCCCAGCCTGCCTTTCCAAGGGCCCGTCTGCGTCTCGCCTTGACCGCTGCAAAGGCCCGTTCTTAGGACCAGCGCAACCGCCCTAACACACACGGGAGGCAGGACCAGCATCCTGCAAGCAGAACCTACAGTCCTGGGAAGTCACTCCCCGTTCCAACTCACAAGGTCCCTCCGAAGAATTTCTAAAGAATTTCTGAGTTAATTTATAACAAGAAAGGCACCTACCCAGGCCTTTTATGTTCTACCAGTACACAAGCCAGTAACACAATGCCTTTTTCCTCTCACGTTTAAACCATTCAAACATAGTATCCTCACCCTAAAGATTTCCTTTGCAGTTAATTGGTGACTAATCATCACAGATCTCCTCCTAAGCAAAGCATGAAACTTTTCAGTTGTCACGAATCACTGCTGCAAGCTAACAGCCGTCACAGCAGCGTTCGGGTCGGTTTATCAATGGCGATGCTAAAGAAAGTGCCCTCATGACATACACAAACGTAACAGGTAATTAATTAATCTGGAGACCCTATCCAGGATCCAAGCCAGAGGGGAGAGTGGAATTTATCTCTAAGCTGAAAACTGCTGTGAAGACCAGCTCTGCAGGACACAACTTTCTGAAAGACAAATTTATAGAGCCGATGACAGTATTTTTACAATTAAAAAAAACCTGGTCAGGAAATAAATATCTAAAAAAATACAGTCCATACTTTTGTAAACCCTAAGAAAAGGTCATTCCTAGATCAGAGAGATCACAGAACCGATCTTTCCTGCGCTACTGTCAGGTGATGGGGAGGGAAGAGGAGGAGAGGCAAAAGAGATCATCTGAGGAGATGAGTCTCAACTTACACAGCACAGAGGAAGGAGTGGAGTGGGAGAGCTCAGACTCAAGCGAATGACTCTCAGAGTTTGCACTTTTCGTGGACTTGCCCGCTGAATTGATGGAAAGAAACACAACATATGAACAAACAAAGATGACGAGGTAGAGGGTGACCAGACTCCTCAGCAGGCACTGGCAGCAGGAGCGGCCGCTGGGGCACGGCAAGGGTGGTGACCACCGGGATGAAGAAGCAATGGAAGAGGAGGAGTGGTGGTGGGTGGAACACAACCTCTCCATGTCACCCTCCTTTGTGAGAGCTGTACGAGGGTCAAGTAGATGTGAAGGGGGGGGGGTGGGGGGGGGGGGGAAGGAGAAGGCCAAAAGAAAAATAACGATAATTTAATTACAAGCAACAAGAACTTATAAAATCTTTCGAGCAGACAAACAATGTTAATGATGCACTTTTGGGAGGCAGCGTGGGTGCCAAAGAACAGTTGTAAAGGTCGTAGCCACAACTGACTCTGTTCAGATGCCAGCGCAGATTTATCCCTCTCTCCAGTAATGAGATATACAGGGTTTTGAAAGAGCTTTTAGAAAAACGTTCTTAGAAATTTGAAGTTTTTTCATCAGGCAAGTATGTTCCAAATGGATTTGTTTCAATTGGACTCTTTCTTCCGTTAACTAAAATAAAAACAACAGGTATAAAATGAAATAAATTAGCAAAATACAGGAAAATCCCTGCCGCCTGAAGGGTTAATGTTTTGAAGCGACGTACCTTAGAGGTGTATTAAGTAGCACAGAGTAGCCAGAATTTATCTAACCTCTAAGTGCCTTCAACGCAGCACGGGAATCATCATTCTTACCAGGGCTTTTCATCAATTCATTTCCGGGGGCAAAAAAAATACCACGCGAAATCTACATTTCCTGACCATGACAGATTGATCAACTCGGCTTTATAAAAGCCTGTGTGCGTTGCTGGCTAAAATAACGATGGCGTTCTACGGCATTACTGCAAAAAAGCGTCCATCGCATATCAGAGAGATGCTGCCCGAGAGTTCCGGTCTCATTACTCCAGGAAGGAGAAATCCCACGAGCAATCCCAGAAGGCGGCATTGCCTCCGGTCCAGTTTCCCGTATGTTCTTTCTGTCTGCTCCTCTCCTTGTATTTAGGAGGGATCACTATCATGCAGGTAAGCCCTCGATCAATGGTTCATGTCAGAAATTTATGCCAGCAAGGAACCTTCAAGTAATTTCAGACTCAAATTCTACAATTAGCTTATTCCTTGAATTACTAAAGCTCACTAAGGTTTGCCAAGTGCTGTTCCTAGCAAAAGAAACACGTTCCAGTCTCCTAAAAGATGTAAATTCTGTGTGATTCTGTGAAATGCATACACAAGCAAGACAAAGTTACAGACACTAAGATTTTCAATACATAACAACTGAAAAATAAGCCTGATTTCACTGTCCTCGAGTTAAAATACCTGCCTTCAAAAGTGAAAATAGGGTGAGATCCTGACACGAGAGGGGAGTACTTTATGCGTTCCCTGACAGATATGAGATGGGAATCTGTTCCTGAAGACGCATTTGTGATGCCTGATCTAAGACCTTTTTTTTTTTTCCCCTCTTAATTGCTACCTTTCTTAATGAATCATAACATTTGTAATACTTTGTACAGGCATGCGTGTGTGCACACACGCCCACAGGGCGCACGAAACCGCAACTGCGCTGCAGATGTTATATCCCACACAGACTCACATGATCCACACAACTTTAAAGAGCCAAATCAATAAAAAAAAAAAAAAAATAAGGAAACCACTTGATGCAGAGCCGAATGTTTTAAACACGTGTGGGCTGGTAGTCTGTGCAAAGGAAGGAACCTTGCACCTTTTTGTGCAATCTAGGCATGGTGTTAGAGTAACTGCAGGAGGAATAAAGTGCACAGATTGCACTCCCTGGCAAAGAAGAGTCATTCCCCATCCCTGGAGGGGTTCAAGGCCAGGTTGGACGGGGCTTGGAGCAACCTGGGCTGGTGGGAGGTGTCCCTGCGCACGGCAGGGGGGTGGCACTGGATGATCCTTAAGGTCCCTTCCTACCCAAACCAGTCTACAATTCTATACTGCAATGCTATAAAAGATACTATTATTACTTCTTAGTTACAGAGCGGCATCCCCATTTCCCTTCTCCTTCACAGGAAGGAGAGAGCCTCTTCCCGTGTTGTACTCCATGCTGTGAAGAAGAGCAAAAAGATTTTTAAGGTCCTTGACCACCTAAGGTGGGGAACGTTCCTTCTAGATCTCAAATTTGGTGACGAGCATCATCTTGAGCATATGCATAAGGAGCCAGACAGTCAGTAATCTGAGAGAATTCTCTCTGCTTCCTCTGAAATCCATTCCTCCCTATCCGTATCTTCTCTCCAGCTGCAGCCAGCAGCCGCTCCTGACAAAAAACCAGCCTCCTCACTCTTGTCCTAGGAAACCTACATCCAGAAGTCAAGTTCGGGGAAAGGGGAAAACATCTTGCCTAAGTGCCTTGCTGCAGCATGAAGCTGGAGCTTGCAATAGCTGTCAGGGTTGCAGGACTGCCTATTCCCTGAATCATTCTAGAAATTACACCCTAGGGGTACCCTTAGCTTTAGTTTATAATAAAACAATCTGAAAAGCAGCCTCCGGTGGAAAGACGGAAAGCGTGAGAGGAATACTAAAAAGCAAAAAACAAGCGAGCTTGCACACAGTTAATGGCAGGGGGATATTTGTTGTTTGAATAGAAAGAAAATGAAATGCCTGTATGCGGGAATAAGCCGTGCCCCTGGCGCCTGGTGAACAGGGCTGCGGTACCGCCGTGCCGGCCTGATGCTGAAACAGGTTATATCGCGATCATCCCCGATGTAAGCGCTTCAAACCGTCGTTCTCGGTGGGGAGGAAGCATCCCGCACCTTCCCACCAGAGCAGGGGAAGAGCAGCACCAGCCTGCTCCGCCGCAGCGCGGTTAACAGCTTTCAGCTGCTCCTGCAGGCTCCCGAAAATACACGATGCCATGGTCTCTCTGGAGCATGATCTCTCCGGCGCTTCATTATGCCCTTTGCGCCGCTACAACGCAGCAGCGGGTCAGGAACCTACGAATCACAGAAAACTTCGCCTGCTAAACATTTTACATCTGTAAAAGCAAAGAGGGGGACACAAGCAGCATCTGGTCTCTCCGACCTGCGGTCACTGCAGGATCCTCCTTTCTGGTTTGGGAACAAAGTACACGGCGGCCGTCCGATCGGCTCTTAACCGTGATCCTACAGAATCATATAAAAGGACCAGGCAAAACATCTTCATTGTTGTTTTTCTTACAACTGTATTCCTGAGATACCATTCTGCGCGCTAAGCTTCAGGCAGAATTTTATAAAACTCCTACCGTTATAACATCACGTGATATCGTCGCGCAGAGGCCCTATAATTAAATTGTTCATTTAATGAGGTTAGTTTGCTAAACTACACATAGTGGTTTGAAGGAAGAAACACAAAGCGTTATGAACAAAGGTAAATTACACCATATTTTCCTCCGCATCAGCCGCAGATACCTGTAATTGTTCTCCGAGCCATTAACTCCGCATTAACTCAAACCGCTATCACTAGGTCGTTATTTAAAGTGAGCGGGTGCCGGCTGTTAACGCAGCCAAGACTTTGTTCCAGCGGAGGTGAAACGATTCACTGAGACTTTTGAGAACCAAGCGCCAACGTCAGCGACTCAATTAGAGCGAAGCGCAGCTCCACCGGCCCTCGAAGCCACGATTCCCAGCCGCGTCGCTACCAGCAGCGGATAGAAAAGTCTTCTTGCCACTGAGGGAACACCAGCCACGTGAAAATAGGGAAAATTACGGCAGACTGCAGATATTAGCTGGTACACCGGCAGACGCGGGCCGCTGGGCTCTGCCACAGGCTGGCTCTGGTCTCCCCGCCATGCCGGAGCCGTGCTGCCGCGACGTGCACGTCCCATATATAAATATAAATCTGCTTTTCCAACAGGGTGCTCCTTGGGCAGCCGCTGCCCGCGGACCATGCTTTCATCCTTCCGCTGTAATTCATTACCCCGGCGATACCGAGATTGTTATCAAACGCGCACAGAACCTATTCTACCAGCCAGAAACAAAGCGCGAGATATTTTTGATACGATTCTAATGACTTTATGTTGGAATTCTCATCTGAATTCTGGAACGCTCCCGTGCTCTTCAGAGGCCAATGATGCTCTCTAGCGGATTCGAGTCCGTATTTTAGGGCCCACCTTTGCCAACACGTGCTTTTAACGGTGACTTTGGCATTCTAACACCTCCAACAGAAACCAAACCCCACGTGACAATAATTCGCTAAGAATTCTCTTTTCCATTTCCACATTTTACCTGTACTGTCACCTCTGGCTTGCACTTCACCTGTACGTATAACATTGTTCTTTGAGGCTGAAAAACACTCTTTTCTGTCAATCAGAGATACACAAACCTAATACTCTTTTTTTAAAAAAAAACAACCCCTTTAAGACAGAATATTATTAGAGTAAGTGTGAGTAACATCACAGCATAATGTTTAGGGGGGGAAAACGGAAACAAACCCAATATTTGTGAAGTTACAGAACTAATTCTATATTAAAAAAAAATTATTGATTTTTGTTTTTTTACGAGTAAAAGAAGATTAAAATAAGTGTATGGACAGAACAGAAGAGAAACGTGAAAAAACACTGGCATCTGAACAGAATAAAAATTAAAACAGTGTCATCCAAAAAAAACCCCACAAACCCAAAACACAAATGCATGCTAAAAGTACATGAACTAAGTAGGAGTTACAAAGCACTGACTTACGTATTTTTAATCTACTACTATTATTACTGTAACTAGTATGTTAGTTAATAAGCAGTAGCTTTATACTCTTCATTCCAAAACATCACGGCAAATGGTGTTTTGGGAAACGAAAAGTCAAAGGTAAGTCTAAAACCCGCCAGAAGTAACACAGAAAGGCATAAAGGCGACTTCTTCTAAACACGGAAAACCAGTATTCTCTCTTCAGATTCATGAGGAGTCTCTGTGCGTAATGACCTAACGGAATACGTTCCCGCAACTCACGTTAACTGCTTCTCCAGATGTTTCAAGCTTAAAATCGTACCTTTCACATCCTCGTCTTCAATGGTTGTGTTGGAGCTCTCTGTCGATTCCTGTGAAGAAGTAAACAGAAGCAGAATGTATCAACCGAGCCAAGCCTCCGCTGGGCGCCTTGGCCAAGGAGAGTTAGTTACAGACACCATGCAAAGCCTTGAAGCGGGGTGGGATGGAGTTCACAAACAAATGGTTCGCACACCGATTAAGACATTTCCACCCAAAACTGATGTCAAACATTGCCATTCTCTACAGTAGGGAAACACCAATACATTTCCTGCTCTCTAATGCTTTTACTTCACAGGAATGTAAAGGAAACGTCTTTATTCTTTTCGTTAACGTCCGACCGTACAAAGTCCATCTGAAATGTTATATGAATTACCTCAGCCAAGTGGGAGAGCTTGCCGTTTTAAGCTTAGTGATTAAACCGACTGTGCAGAGTAAGTCATTCCGTTCCAACTTTTAAATACGCAGACTTCTGCCTGCTCCGATTTATGCTTTTCTGCTCATACGGCTTACGCAGTGGATATTAAAACAAAGCCTCCCAGTGATTTTAATGACATACAATCAGATTTGGCATTTTATACTGTTTTGGGGATTAAAAAAAAAATAAATTGCGAAGGAGATGGGGAATCGATAAATACACGATATTGACTTTGATAAACTAAGGTATCTTTGTAGTGGTGTTCTCCGACCAACCAGGAGGAATGACTCGTCTATCAGACAGTTTATACTTAAGCCACCACGCTGTTAAAAAGGCAAGGATTCTGTATCTCAGTCTTTCACGAATTACCAGAAACATGAAGTATTACAGGCAAATTCAACAGGGCACTGTCAAATCTAACAGGTCCACAGTTTTAGAAAGCCGGAAAGTTTTTAAACATTTTTTTTTTTTAACCTGTATACTTTCTTGAAAAGTAGAATCAATATAATTTTTAATTCACAGCTCAATAGCGAAAAGAATTCACTGGTCTATTGTTACCTGAGAGACCGAAGATAGGACGGGTATTGTGTTTAACTCTTAAAAGGCTGTTACAATTAAACAATAAAAGGTAAATTTGACAGTGCCCTTTATTTACTGTGTCCTCACGAGGCTGAGCCAAAGGAACGTTCAAAACGGTTAATGCATTACTCAGACCTTTAAAAAAAACCAAAACGTATGCGCATCCATAAAGAAAACTGCACGAATTAATTCACACACAAACGAAACGGAACAAGTCACCATGCTTTTCCTCAACTGGCTGGTGTTAGACGTCTCGCTCTACGCAGATGTATCATGCTCTATCACTTAAAATATTAAAGTACTTATGAGTAAATGAACTCCCCCCCCCAATACAAGTGGTAAACACCATGCACAAGCTCACACGGCAGATGTAGCCCGTAATATTGAAGCATCCGCTCCAGTTGCCATACTACATCGATCAGTCTTTCAGACAAATTTAGGAGCCACCCTCCTCATTAAGTGGTCTGCTTGTCTGCCGTGACCTTTTGGGACATCGAGTATCTTTTAATTGCTACGATTGCGCGCTGAAGGCAAGTAGATGTAGCCATGCCAATATTTTATCTGGGTTTTCCGGTCTTTAGTGGGCTTGAGCGATAAAGATTAGACTGGTGCTCAAACACAGGCCGTCTGTCGCCTCTGAGTTTTGAACTTGGGGAGCTGGGAAGGTAGTAACGGGAAAATAAAAGCTCTGCGTTCGGCAGATGCAAGGGACGTAAAGGAATGGGATATACAAGCACAGCACACACCATCGGCACTCTCATGCTCGAGAAACGTCTGCATGCGTTATTTTTCCACTCAGAGTCAATCCTTCTCATATGAAATATCCACAAGTAGTTAAGACTAGATAAATGAAATGTCAATTCTTTAAGTCAACACTGTATACAGTGACATTTTTGTTGAAGAGTAAATTCTTTCCAGGAAACCTAGGAACACGTGTTATATGTAAATGATGGTATTTCCTGGCCCTTTTCAAGTCCATGCATGAAAAAAACAAAACAAAACACACACATTTTAGGAATCAGCTGCCAAACGCAAACATCACAATACACAAGAAAAAAGAAAAGAGCGTGAAGAAAACGTATGAAAATCAAAAGACCTCTGTCACTTGAAATGTTAAAATTATTTTTTTGGGGGGAGGGTAAACTGCTCAGTGATGTTATGGAAGAAAACCAAAGTCCTGTGCAAAAGACAAGGTGACGACACGGCGTGTGAGCATGCTGAGAAACAGCAGATGGGATCAACTGAAACGACATCTTTATCGAAGGTGACAACTGCGCGTGAAACTCGCCAGTACGGTCTCACCACACTCCCGAGAAACAGCCTTCTTTGGTTTTACTCAAACCGTGGCATTTTTGGCTGAAAGGAGAGACACCCCGCCTCCCCCCCTCCAGGTCCCCGAGCCTGGTGGCACCGGGCTTCTGAACTCTGCCCATCGCTACCGAGTCCCCCAAGAGCTCCAGCAGCTCAGCACTCAGCAGGCGGACACAGATGAGAACAGGCTCAAGAGACACCAGGCGTAAACAAAGGCAAGGATGAGATTTTCCTCCATACGTTGCCGGAAGGGCCCTAATTTTTTGCTGCGGAAACAGTGGATGAAATGTGTGGTGTGGAAAAAGCAAGATGGAGTCGCTTCTTTCTGAATACCTTATTTCCATCAGGGTTGTGGATTACTGTAGTTTGGGGCTCCTGAGCGAGAACAAAATAAAGAGAAAAAGAGTTCCCATTGGTAAATACATTCTCGTTAGCGTGAGGGAGCGCAAGAAGAGCCAGCTCACAAATGCTGAACACTGACAAGAGCTAAAACAAACGTTAACTGTTGCCAGAGGGTGAAACTGGATGTCTCGAATACAGATTTCCTCAATGGCAAGCCAGCAAAAAAGACCATCTCACCTAATGCAGCAGCATGCAGAGACCTTATTCGTGACCGACCTCAGACAGGGCTTTGAAGCTCCGGAGACCCGCAGAGGCTCTCTTTTGCACAAAGGGCATAAATCACCTCTTTTCTTTAAGCATCTTTGCTTGTATTAAGTCATCAAATAAAAATACGGATGGATCGATGAGGATTAAGGACGAGTTAACTACCTCCAGACACTGCCACGTTTTGGAAAATGTAGATTACTACCAATTGCTGCCCCGGCAGAGCAGCGTAAAAGTAAGCGAGAGAGATCTTTGCGTCATTTTTATGTCCCCAAACCCTTTTTCCTTTAAAAAAAAAAAAAAAAAAAAAGATTAAATAATCTTTGAAATGGCAGTTAGCCGGCGTACTTACAGCCCGGACGATCGTGCGTGGCTACGTCTGGGGACAGACTGCCATATACTCACACGCGGAACCTGTTCGTTGGTCCTTAGAAATTACTTCGCAATGTACGCGCCAGGGCCACAAAACAATTCAAGAGGAAAGTACCCACGTTTTCAAAGCTATATATGCAGGCACAGGGGAAACAATACCTCACAAAATTAGGTACTCACGCACCGGCGTTTATATTTGTGAGTCCCTGTGATCCACGTACGCCTAAGAAACAGAGGCTGCTAATAAAAGCAAGACTGCAATAGAAACTCCGATTAGTAATATGTTCCTAACGGAGCTCATTAATGAGTAACGTCTCCTGCAGATTTAAGCGTGAGAGCAACAAGCAAAAATGTTTTGCGCCAGATGCCTCTCGATCCCAGTGAAGACTTGCAAAGTCCTGCTGAGTTTCAGGGAATATGGGATGAAAATCTGAATAAGGTCTATTTTATGGTAGCCTAGCAATAATCCTGTTAGCTCTCCTTGATATCAATACTTACAGAAAGACAAAGCAGAGAAAATAATCGAGCTTTTTTTTTTATTATTTTTTTTTTTTTAACAAATGGTTAGCATAAAAAAAGATGGAAACGGTCATCAGGCAAAGAGCTAAGAGTAACATCAAGCGCATTCTACTCACTTTCTGGCACAGCATGCAAAAAATTCCACTACAGTTACAAACGCTACGACTCCACCGCATCCAGCTTCCATGTAACATTTTCTATTAATAAACACGCTCTAATGGACTCCCTCACCAAAAAAAATTTAAACAAACAAACAAACAAAAAGAGCATAATAATTCAAACAAAAAGATTTTTCTCAAAACCTGTTTTTAGAAAGCAAACGGAGTAAATGCATGAAAAAGCAAAAAAAAAAAAAAACAAAACAAAACAAAACCAAAGGAAGAACAAACAGAAGACAGTCAAAAACTTCAAAGATAGCGTGAGAAGGAAGATTCCAGGTATACCAGCGCCGGGGTAGGAATATTTTCCTTGGGGCTGGTTACCACGTTCGTTTTGTTGTTTATCTGTAGGTATGCAGAAAATAGAAACAGACAGGCCTTAGAACTCGCGGTAGGCACCGTATCTATATCTCTCTGTATAGAACATCTATACACAGATATAGATATCTCTACGTAGATATAGATATGGAAATAAAGAATCACAGAAAGATGAACTTATGAGCTTGGAAGAACGCTAACAACAGATCCGATGGCTGGCTGCAACTCCTCCAAACACGCTAGCTACGGGTTTGCAGATGCGCTATACGAAGGTCTATAGATAAGGTATAGATGACTTCAGCTGTCACACTTAGAAGAACAGAGAGCCTTTAAGTAGCAGTTAATCACATCTAAGAAGAGTAAAGAATTCATACGGGTTTGAAGAAAGTCCTGAACAGCCATTGCGATTTCTTGACGTGCAACGGTATGAAGTAATTGCACCCAGCTGTTCTTTATTTCTGATTACCTATCACTAACACAAACAGTATTTGATTACTCATAGCTCTCCAGAAATCTATAGATTTGTTTTTTTCTGCTGGGAACAGATCTGAATAAATATACCCAATTCCAGATCTGAATAAATAGGAAGAGACTGGTGGCCCTTTAGCTTTTTTGGTGGTATTTTAGACAAAAATAATTGGCAGCTGTGATTTTTTTGCAGTCTCCAGAACCCTGCAGTAACTGTGCATCGCCCTTCCAATTTTGGTATTATAACCCAAAGGTGTAAGGTTTCACACTAGAGTATCTTAGTCCACAGATCAGTAGATATCAGCTTAACTTTACGTTGTTAATCATCATGTTAATTCTTAAGCTTAGCCCAGTACTACACCTTTACAAGACTTTTGGCTTTGACTCATATAACGTTTGAATTCAAATTGAACTGTTCAGCAATGAGTTTAAAGGTATCTGATTCTTTAAATCCATTTTTAAGATCCAGCTTTCGTAAATACCGTGGTACAAAAAGAACAGAAATGCTAAAAATAATGTCCCGAGCCACTTTTTACATGCACTAAGAAGCAAGATTAAAGTATTGTAAAACTACTTTGAAATATGTAAATTTTTTGAAAACAATAATTAGGAAAAATGACGTACATTTGGGTCATGTTTGATTTTAACAAGAGCAGTCCAACGTGGCATGCAGAACTGGGTGTATAGATATATATTGTCTGGACTTTAATCGAAACAAAAATAAGTTCTACTGAACCTTCTAGTCACGGTACTCAGTAACAAATGCGCAAAACAAAGGAAAACAGTCCAAAATTATTTAGTTAACGGATTTTTGTAAAGACGTAATTAGCTTCTGCGTTTAAAGAAACAAACTCTAGCAAACTTTTGGGCCAAAATTTGGTGTATATTCTTCTAAAAAGAAAAGCCTTTCTAAACCAATTAGAAAATGGTGATATGCTACGTAAAGGCATAAAGAAAGAGGAAGTCCTGGAACAGTGGACCAAACCGAGCTGTGTATGACACATTTGACTTCTGATATAAACTTCCCGATGACTCTGTAGTCTCAGATGAAGCATTTATTCCGCATCCCAGCCACGCGGGCTAAGCCTGACGTGTTGTCTGTGCCAAGATCTTTGCCAAATTGGAGCCTTCGGGAGTCGGCACCACTGGGGAAACTCACCCAACTTCATCTCCTCAGCAATTTTTGATGATTATTTGACTTTGGTACCGGCGTGGCAGCTGACTTGTGGACTGCAGGAATCAAGCCTGAATCTTACTTACGTCTACATTATGGAAATGTCAACAGGATTTGCATTAATTCAATGCAGACTGCAAATTTCCTTATCTTAACCAGCACTTAACTGGCTTTGAAGAATATAAAGTAGTCTCGTTAGTTAATGTCAGGGACTGTTATTTCGACACTAAATGTTATTTAGTAATATTTGCGATAGGAACCATTCTGCCCTATAGAATAATAATAATTTTCTTTGATTTAAAATCAAAGTTCACGATGCTCTACTGCAGGAGAATGAGAAACAGTTTTTTTTTCTTTTTTTGTTTTTTAACAACGGTCTTTCTACAGAAGTTGTCATTAAGAGAAAACCCGAGTCATTACTGAGTTTCAAGTGTTTAGTTTGTGCCCTAGTTATTGTCAAACAAATGTCATTTATCTATTCAGAATTACAGCCACAAGTTGCAGCGGTGTCTGAACTCCAGACAGGGAGAGAATAAATACCTTTGTGCGTAAAGTTATTCATGGGGAGCCATAAGTATTAGTGATTATTTTATATATCAACTAACTTGCTTTGATATTTATGGGACTGTGCGATGGGCAAAAACCTAGACTCCTTACTCAGGAAAAAGCTTTAAAAAAAAACCCAAACCAACCACTTCAGTAAATGAAAGTTCTACAGCAGAACTGTGGAATAGCGAGAACACATACAACGCTGCTTGACCGCAGACTAAATCTTCCAAAACGAGAGAAAAATCGCATACCAAGTTGTGTAACTACAAGTTCGTATTTTTACGACTGGGCAGTCGTCAAGAGACTACGAATAAAAAGGCCCGAACAAAAGGCAGATAGACACAAAGCAAAACCATGAGGAAAGAAGTGAAGATTTCGCTAGATTTCATACAGTCCTATTCAGGAGTAGCTTGATACAAAACGTAAAGCGATATGCCAAACAAATGCTTGTTGTTGAATACGTAATGAAAACAGGTTAAATCAAGTTTCAATTCCAATTTTGCCTGAGTAAGGAGAGCAGGCCTGGGTCCCTACTCCCTTGGTGAAAGTCCTATACAAACAAACCATATCCATTACAGCTACTGCTGAAAACTGCAGGAAACATATTCAGAACTTCTCGGTAAGATATCAAAACCACGGCATTCATTAGCAAAAGCAGAAAGAGATAACGTAATTCCAAATAGAGTAATTAATTTCTTCTGTGCAAACAGAACTTGGCAAAACCCTTTGAAACTTAAGAGAGAAAACAGCACTAAGCCCGTACGTTTTCTCTCTGTCGTAGAACACATACATGGGTTTTTATTAATATATGAACACACATGGTGTATATATTGCATATATTTTTAACAGCAAAAGGAAATGATTCCAAAAGGAGTATTTTCATATGAAACAGTTATTCTGAAGCTGGACTGTGCTTAAGTGGTGACCACCTATTTGTTGCGAAGAAGGAAAACTTTTCTGTTAACGCCTTGCTTGTCGAAAGCCCCTCTCTTGGGTCCGACAGTGATGCAGGACAGACACACACAAACGCTCCAAGCAGCTGGGCATGACTGTAGAATCACTGCTGGTCTTTTTTCCAATAGATTATAAAAATATTTTAAGAAACAAAACCTGTCTCTGGGGACTTAATCTTTCCCGTGGTACTTCTGTAACAGAAAGTCAAAGCACGCTTCGCGTTTGGGACACTAGAGATGTCCCCACCGTACCTCTCTGGTGACCCTCACTGGGACGCCGCTACCGCTGAGATTCTCTGTCCCTGAAATTCTACGTTCACCCAAAGAAGAGACTCTTTACCTGTGCATCTACATCTCTGCTCAGCCCTCACCAGCTATTTTTGCTTTTGAAGGAGGGCTGGACTTGCCAGCGGAAGGCGTGGATGAGGGGTATCTGCCTTCTCTCTGCCAGCAGAAGGCGGCTGGGACATCACAGCTGAGCATCGTGGACATCTCAAAAGTCAGACTCAAACCCAAAATAAACAGGAATAGAGCAGGTCGCCGTGTGGGATCACGGAGGCCAACTGAACGCAAGACTGTAGAGCGGGTCGAGGAGGAAGAAGCGTTACTGAGACTGACCGTGAGTTGGGACATCGTGTGACAAAGCCCTGAGCTGTGAGGGAAGTTAGCTGGGAAACCGTTGTATGGAAAGGCCGTGAAATTGGGTTTTTTTTTTACTCCTGAGCATTCAGCATGGCATCTTGGTCTACGGTGCCTCAAGTAAAGCTATTTCAGCTCAAGTAAAGCTACTATTTCACCGTGCAACGTGGCTTGTGTTACGTTTTATGATATTAATGCTATTAGCTTTTAAAATAAGGAGGTTTTAAAAATTAATAGAAGGCTGTTACAAGATTACTATTTGGTTACTGTTTTTATTTACTAAGGACAGCTGCATTGGCCAATGTTACATCTACTTTTTTTGTTTTCGTATGTCCCCAGGTTAAAAAAAAAAATTAAAAAAAAAAACCCCCAAACTCGCTTGAAAGAACTGCCGAACAATTCACTGCGGGTGGCATATAGCAACTGCAGGCTTAGAATTCACCAGCTTGTACTTTTAAAGTCTTGCAGCTTTTCGCGGTATGTTACCAAAACGGAACGCAACTGCTTGATAGCTCTAAGTGTGAACATTTCACAGGAGGAAAAAAAAAAAATAAAAATAAATCTGTCGATAAAGATCCTCACCATCATCTGAACACTCGAACTGGACTTCCTTTTCTGAATTGACCAGTCAGAGAGAAAGGAAAAGAAGAAAACGTGACTGGTTGGATTTGAAGTATCAATGCACGGAGTACAGCATATTTCTGTTGTTTTGGCTTTTTTTTTTTTTTTTTTTTTAAAAAGAAAAAGACAGCTTAAGCTGTAGGAAGGGCTGGAAAAATGCTATGGAGTATCCAGTATCTCAGTAACAGAAATGACAAAAATAAGACTTCCCCAGATGTAAATTTACTCCCTTTGCTCCACATGACCATGCAGACAAACAGCAGACACATAAAATGTGCTGAACACCAACGGATCAAATCCCAACAAGTGTAATTTAGGCAAAATTTTGGCAACAATTGTTTCCCATATTATAATTGAGATATAACGAATACCATCGTAGACCTGTAGGAGGAATGATATTTAAGAAGGAAAAGGCTGGTCAGATAGAGTACATAAAATTTATATATTCCACAATAAAACACGTTAAGGGTTTTCCACAGGAATGAGGGAAGAGTACCGAATGTCTGCTTCTCCATTTAACCAGGATATCTACTACTTGGCAGCGAGAAGCATTGAAATCGTAGTGTCCTCGCTTCATTTTAAGTCAGTCTCATGATTTTTTTTTTTTTTTAAATTTTTTTTTTTTTGATAGGAAAAGCGTGCGTATGTGGGAGAGGAAGAACAAATATACTATGAGTCTGGTATTTCCGTATGCAATGTTTTGTTGAAAAGTAAAAAGTTAAGAGTAAATAGGAAATTAAAATTCAGGTCAAAGACACACTTCTGAGTAAACACACAGAGCACAGAAGACTATCTTTTGAATCTTATAATGAAAGCTTGAGGCGCTTATTTTAGTCTTCAGGAGTCCTCCGAGAAAAGAAATAAAATATTTTTTCATTGCTGAGTGGTTTTTTTGGTTTTGGTTTTCTGTGTTTTTTTTTTTTTTTTTTTTTTTTTTTTTTTCTCCCTCTGGCTGTGTTTTCAAAGTATTTATCCAGAACGGTCATTTGTGAAGCATCTCTCCTCCTGCAGGATCTGCTGACATGAGAACAGGAGCTCTCAATCCCGTCTGAAAGCTGCCAAAATGTTCCCCCTTCTTAGCAAGGTCTATCGGTCAGGACGAGCTCATTTGTTGAGATAGTAAAAACCCCGCACGTTCTGCCAAATATAGCGAGTACATCTGGCAGAAGACACCTCATGTGGAGCCAAGCCTACCAGTAAACTTCTGGTCTTCCATGACATCTAATGGAAAGTCAAGGGGGAACACGGAGGCAAGAGCGCTGCAGATAAACCCTGATGCCTAAAAAGCTAACGTGCCCACCACCAATCCGTTATTTGTATTTATAGACTAATTAATAACACCGAGTCATTAATTACACAATCATCCTTCATTAAAACAGCAAGACAAGCATTTTCTCCAGTAGTTTTTCTGTCTTCCACTTATGCTTTTCAAACACATCTTTTATTTCATTTTTTAAGCTTCACCTCCTAACTTTAAATCACTTCGACCATACGGTAAGAAGCGCTTATTAACAAATTCTATAAAGGAAAGAAATAACAGCAATCAACTCTAAAAACTGGCAGAAGTTACAGGTAGGTGGTGACTAATAAAAGAATATTTTAAAGCGCGTGTTTAACCTACCTTAACTCCATCCGGCTTTTTCAGCAAACTCTTGGCTGCTGCAAAACGAGACAAAGAGTTTCAGTGTCGGGGGGTCACCACCGAGGCCAACCAGCTGCGCAGCAAACCCCCCCCTCTCCCCCCCATTGCCTCCCCGCCGCAGACACTTCTTTCAGCTTTTATTTCCTCCTTTCGTTGCTCTGAGCACGGGGAACGAAATATTTAAGAAACCGAAAATACCGAAGATCATCCTCCATCTCTTTTCCCACGGATTAAAGCTGTAGGTTAACTGTATTTGGACAAGGAGCGATCCCCTTGGGCGGCACAGAGGAAATGGAAGCAGGGCGAGTGTAAAAGCAGCAGCTTCGGATGTGTTTATTTTTTCACCTGCAATAGATTTACACTTTTTGATGGGGATAGTGTGATACGACTATGGAAAATTACTGTGCTGATGGCAGGGCCTCGGACCAGGCGTCTGTAGAGCCCACCGGCATCTTAATGATGTTATTAATACGACGGTGACGTACAAGTCACCACTATCAGACTGGTGATACCTTCACAGAGCATCGTGGGGCACTATCTATTCCACCCAATGAGAAGGAAGCCGGGTTTTAAAAAAGCACCTCTGAGCAATGGTTCTTTGGGGATTTCCCACCCTGACACCATCCGTCACCTCGCGTGAAAGGGCAGGGAAGTGGCAAATAAGAAAGGAAGGCCAATCCGCTAGCCAAGCGTCGCTTCGGGGGAGCGCTTCCCAGGAGTTAACAACAACAACAACTAGTAGCCTTTACTTCAATTTCCGATGAAGAAAACCTGTTATTTTCTGGATCGTGTCGCGCACTGATCAAATTTCTTCAAAGCGGTGGGGGCTGCTGGGCAAAATTTCACTTGCCGTGTGTTAGGCTTTAAATTTCCACCACTTAAAACCGGCACCGAGAACGGGCCCAAATCATTCCAAAGTACTACATTTGGAGGGCTAATGTGCAGACAAGCACGTCACGGCTCTGACCCTGAAAACATTTACAGCAGAAACACATGCTGGACGACCCGCCGAATTCCAATCAACTCTTCACTAAAGCGTAAATGCCTCATGACTCCCTGCGCCAAAGACTTGCAGAATAACAAACTGCAAAACAAGCCTGGCGTTTTTTGGTTTTATCGTTGTTTACGACCCAATCTTCCTATCAGAAAGTGGGATCCTTGTCTTTAAAACAAAAAAACCCACCCCAAACAATTACACCTTGCAAGCCTAAGGTTGCTCAAACCACCTGAGAATAGTGGCGTTATTGAGTATGCGGTTTAAACGTGAAGTTAATTTTTGTATAAAAATACAATAGAATACAATACAATAAAAATACACTAAAAATATAAAAATACAAAAGAATAAGCCGGCTTGTTCTCTGGCTACATCTGCATTAAGCGCTCATTTAGCTCTGGTTCAGAGTACAGAAATAACTAATGTCCCCATTATTGTGTTGTTTATGATAAAAAAAAAAAAAAAAAAGGAAAGTGAAGCCAGGTTAACGTTTATAATTTCATTAATGTATCAGGCCTCCAAATGCAGTTTATTAATTCTGGCCATCAGCCAACACTACCATTAAAACTCTCACACGGCCCATGAGTCACAACTAAAACGAACAAAATTAAATTTGCCGGGATTACGCACCGGGACCGCTGCATGTTTTTTATTTACAGAAACGTGTAAATTAATCTTGACAGTAAATTGGTTTACATGTATTTTTGAGCTGGGAAACAGCCTGCTGCAACGTGTGCTTCCAGGACCTGATGCAACGTGGCTTTAGATTTTACCCCACCACCCCCCCCCCCAAATATTGCGGGCAATCCACTAACTTCAGGAATTCATTTTAGGAAAAGCGAAGGGGAGGAGCTGTTTCTAAAACCTAAGGCCAAAAAAACCCAGAAGTTCATTGCTTTCGAAGCCTGTTTTATACTGTTAACCCCACAAAAACATGGGAAAACATAAATTAGTTCTTAATAGGCTGCTGTTCATAATAAACTAGGTCATTTTGCGAAATTTGTGCATGAAACTTCTGAGTTCTTTTAATGGTTAACAAACGCCACACGTTATATGTAAGCAATTAAATGAAAGCCAGTAAAATGAGGGCACCAAAAGCACTAAGTATCGTATTTATGGCATCGCCAGCGTGTCCTTCGACACGTGCCTAGTACGGATTATTATGCAGTATTTTATGTTCAAGGACATATTCCATACTCAACTGCCTTTGCTGGTTTTGGCTTGGAATGTATTTTTAGTAATATTTTGATGCATCTTTCTTTCAGCACAGATACTGCATACAAATCAAATAAGGGGAAGAATTTGCAGGAGCAAAGCAATTAGCATATTCTAAATAAGCCCACAGCGAGAGATTTCTTGCAACTACAAGCAATAGCTATAAATAAAACCTACGGCAGCGCTACTAGGCCAGAAAGCAGACCGGAAAGAAATGGTGGTGTGACAACATGTAGAAATTAAAGTGATGTAGGACAAACAGCAATTTTGATTTACAAGAGAAAAAAGATGTTCCTTTCACGTGCTGAGGGTCTTACCTCACAAGAAATATACATTCCACATAAAAGGAAGAAAGAAAAAGGAAAATAAAACACTTTTATAACCACATCGTTATGGACAAATGACCTTCAAAAAAAGCATGCTTGGCAATGAAATACAACAACGAATAAACAACTTGACAAAATAAAATGTCTCCAAGGAAAAATATGGGTCAGTGTGGTGTAAAACAGAGATGACAGGTGAAAAAAATCCAAAACAAAGCCAAAGACCCTGTTTGCTTTTCATGCCGAAACACTATTTTAAAATTACTTCAGGTTTTTTCGGTTCATGAAAGTTGAAATTGACCCTCACATATCTAGACGGTGACAGTTATGAGAAGTGATGAGAAATGATGTATTTGTTTGATATTTAATAATAATTCATTTTTACAAGATACGCAGCCTACAGCATCCCTACCTTTAAAATGAACTGGCAGACACTGGCAATTCGTTAAGCGTTAAAGCGATTTACCAATTTTCTGTAATTTACAGCAACGGAGTCTTCTGTGTTATAGGTGTGTATTAAACATAGGACTTGAACTGAGAAATAAATCGTATTTCGAGTATGCAAATTGAACAAGTCCGTCTCGCATTCATGATTATGTAATTTATTTTGGATGATTCAGTGCTTACTATTATTCAAAACACGCCCAAAGCACTATCGTGTTTTTGTCCGCAAATTCATTGACGTTACACTCCAACAGTTGCGGCACGGAGTAGGAGGACATACAAAAACGACTGATTTTGAGATCCGGCGTGCTTTTTCACTATTCACTTGAAATCTCAAATGGCAAAATGAAAACTTCAGCGTAGCATCAAAGTTTTGGCACGGCTACTGGTGAGGACAATCCTAACCCTAACACCAAACTTATTTCACATCTGTTTAGTGTGAAGGTCTGAATCTCCAGGGATACCGCTATAAAATTATTTCTTAAAGAGGAAACATCTCATATCAAGCTAGGCATTAGAAGAGAAGGAAAAGGAGGACTCATTTTACTATGAACGTGCTTTTTTTTTTTTTTTTTTTTTTAAATTCAAGAGGCAACAGAATCCTGGAATGAGATTTCAGGTATCTAAAAATAAGTTTTTTGGTGCTACTTATGCATGTGGAGCTATAGGCATTATTTTCAATTTTCCTCCACCAAAACAGACAGGAAAACACTGTCTGTCTTTTGACAGATAACACTGACAAAGCAAAAAGGAGGAACTCGCATTCTGCTGAAAAATTAAGACTGTCATTTACAAGAGATTCTATTTGGCCCAAAGAGTTTTGCTTCTGCAAAGGAAACAACTTCCGATATATCACATTTAGACGCTCCTGAATGACAAAGGTCTTTCTGTACTAATAAATCCTAATTAGATGTTACTCATCACAGACATCAAAACATGAAGACCACAGTACTCCGGAGCTCAATGAACATACCTGAGAAATTTCTGGTAGCCAGCATAGTTGTCAAAATGGCCCCCTGCGTACACATACATTGTCTCAAATTAGCATCACACTTGTGTAAAATTCTGAATGCCAACACGACACAACAGAAAGGAAAACACACGCGTAAATTACATCAATTACTAAATTAATCCTGAAAGAATGGATCGTCTGTGCGTTGCCCATCATTCGTGATGCCATGAGCGCGTAAACTGTAATTTAATCTTAATTACACACCTACCAGCAATTCTTATAAATCTCAAATATTTACCAATTGTGAGTACGTAACGCACAAACCATGAGTACTCCCAGGCACAGTAATTATCAGCTGAATATGAAACAAACTCTCCTCATGCGCTTAGGTTCTTTTTTAGGTAGGAAGAGGAGTTTCCTTATCATGTGCTAATTAGAAACGTTCACATCTGCAAAGTTATCCTGTCTAGTCAGGAGAAAACAAAGATCATCTAAAGAATAACCTTAAGGATTTTCCTTCAATGAACTATTTTTCATGTGTATAAATGAACGTGATTGTTATTATTTTTAATCCAAGCAAATTAATGTTCTATTCACGTCTGCGAAAAGTTTAAGATCCTCACGCTCAAAGGCTGATGCTCTATCTAATAGTTCATTTAAGCACAATATTCAAGAAAAAAATTCCTTAGGGACCATTTGTTTTACACGTGGAACACAAGGCAACATACTTTAATCTTTCCAAAATTAGCTCCTCATTCTTGCGGAAGTTTTCATTCTTACCTTTAGTTTTCTCCTTGCATTGAATTTCTTCAAGCAGTCTACAGTCTCTTGTCTGTGCATCATAGAGGCAACAGTGGAACGTTGCTGAGAGAAGAAGAAAGGAATCATTTTAACGCACCCATCCAGCATTTTATTTACTCTACGATGTACGTATTACAACCCACGTGATCCAAAACTTAGGCCTTGAATCTCTATCGTCTGGCTATCCCTTTGGGCAGGTTTCTACACATGTGGGTATTTCCAAATCAACGAAACCAAGGTTGCATTTTATTCAGCCTTTCCCATGTGCAAAGTCCTCTTGAAAGAAACAGGGACTAAGAAAACCACAGAATCTTAGAACTTGTATTAGGCAGGATAATAATCCAAGTAATATACTGAATTACGATTTTGGAAAATGTACTTTAAAGCAAGAAGGAAACTCTTCTTCACCATGAGCGACATTAGGTGAGGTACGGCAGGAGGAAGTATTTTGGAGAAAATTCAGCAGTAGCTACAATTTCCCTGTAACTCAACTGAATTTGCACCACAATTTTAAAGGCAAGAGAAGGCAGCCTACTGGAGTAAATAAAGAGGTGGGAACCAGCTGTATGTCCCGCTGTGACTTTCAAAGTATGGGCCCAGGCTACCTGCAAAGTCAAAGTGTAGAATGGACTGAGAACTGGAGAGCAGTCCTGGACCCAGTAAGAGACAGGCAGCCTCTGCTACCTGCAAATTGGCTTTTAAAAAGTCCCTAATTTCCTGCCTTTACACTTCATTCTTATCATAACGGCTACAGGGAAATGAAGATGTAAAGCGTTCCCTAACTGAATATAACTTACTTGTACTTTTTTTTTTTATTCTGATAATTTAAAATAAAGCTCTAACTTGGGAACTTCTGCACCACAAAGTCAAAGCAAAGGAGTTCGTTTCTGCAAAAATCGTATCCCAGGCTGAGACCTCGATATATGACACTACTGATTGCGACTGTACAATTACAATTTTACACTCCTCTCGTCACAGAGCTGCACGAGTAAGGACAAAAACTGTCCTCTAAACACCTTCACTATACGCTGAAGTAAACCATAAGCTGATTTTTTTTTTTTTTTTTGGTCTGCCAAATTATCCTGTTAAATCTGTGGAAAGTACTTACGCAGATCCAGGGATGCTTTAGTGCTTCTGACGCTGTGATACGTTTTGCTGGGTTGATGGTAAGCATTTTATTGATAAGGTCTTTTGCTTCAGGAGTCACTGTATCCCATTCTGGTGAGGGAAACTTAAAGAAAAATAAACAAGTATACGTATATTATCTTGTACCATCTTCACACAATTTTACCTAAGGCTTTTTATTGATACTATTTCTGTAATATTAATTGCTGGCACAACTAACCAGTTTTAAGGGGGAAAACGCAGTTTGCCGCAATTAGGAAAGTTTCAATTAGTCAGTTTTATAAATAGTTTTTTTCTCCTTTACTATTTTGACCTTTTATTGATTTGGTTCAAATGCACAGCATTTCCATATTTACAATAACATGATGCCAACTGAAATTTGTACCATAAAATAACAGCAGCAGACAGAATAACACACTGCAGTCACCTGCCAGGGTAATGGTCATACAGCACTTAATACAGCCCTAGTTTCTCTTTTAATAAAGACAAAAATATTAAGCATTATTTTTCAAACTCCTTGCTTGCTTTCCTTCAATGTAAATCTTAATGCTAACTGTATCGTTGTGGTATATAAATCCAACTCGTTATGAATTAACACCTCCCTGCTCAGTAAAATATTTATACGTGGACTCAAGGCATCTGCTCAAATGCAAATGGAATGAAAAAAATATACGTCTTAAACTGTGCTTAGTTGTTCACTAGGAAGAAGACCTGACAGAGCAGAAGTTTATTTTCACTAAAAGGCCACACAACTCCCTTTTCAGTCATCACCCTCCAGGACCGGATTCAAGTAAGAGCTTAAAAATTACAAGGTTCTGTGTTTTCCTCTTCGTCATTCACAAATTACCTAACTCTGAGGACCAACAGCCTTCTGTCTCTTTAATACAATATGAATGGATGACGTTGCAAAATTCATAATCTCGCCAAATCATCGGTTCTTACTTACCAACAGTTGTACTGCTTTTTATTGGAACGCATGTCGTTAACGGAACCCTTCCTTTTGAGAAGCTCTCTAAGAGCTCGCATTTCCACAAGCGGGCAATACGACAGCATCAGGGGGTGTGTTTAGGAAGCTTCAGAATTCTTAAAACCAATTCAGACTAATTGATTGGTTGAAGAGATCATAGAATCATAGAATCATAGAACCATAGGGTTGGAAGGGACCTCTGGAGATCATCTAGTCCAACCCCCCTGCCAGAGCAGGGTCACCTAGAGCAGGTTACACAGGAACACGTCCAGGCGGGTTTGGAATGTCTCCAGAGACGGAGACTCCACCACATCTCTGGGCAGCCTGTTCCAGTGCTCTGCCACCCTCAGGGTAAAGAAGTTCCTCCTCACGTTTAGGTGGAACTTCTTATGCTCAAGTTTGTGCCCATTGCCTCTTGTCCTGTCCCCGGGCACTACTGAAAAGAGCCTGGTCCCATCCTCCTGACACCCACCCTTTAAGTATTTATAAGTGTTGATAAGATCCCCCCTCAGCCGTCTTTTTGCCAGACTGAAGAGACCCAAATCCCTCAGCCTTTCCTCATAAGAGAGGTGTTCCAGTCCCCTAATCATCTTGGTAGCCCTCTGCTGCACCCTTTCCAGCAGTTCCCTGTCCTTCTGGAACCGGGGAGCCCAGAACTGGACACAGCACTCCAGGTGTGGCCTCACCAAGGCAGAGTAGAGGGGGAGGATGACCTCCCTTGACCTGCTGGCCACACTCTTTTTGATGCACCCCAGGATGCCATTGGCCTTCTTGGCCACAAGGGCACATTGCTGGCTCATGGTCATCCTGTTGTCCACCAGGACTCCCAGATCTCTTTCCACAGAGCTGCTCTCCAGCAGGTCAGCCCCCAACCTGTACTGGTGCATGGGGTTGTTCCTCCCCAGGTGCAGCACCCTACGCTTGCCCTTGTTGAATTTCATAAGGTTTCTCTCTGCCCAGACCTCCAACCTGTCCAGGTCTCTCTGTATGGCAGCACAGCCCTCCGGTGTGTCAGCCGCCCCCCCCAGCTTTGTGTCATCAGCAAACTTGCTGAGGGTGCACTCTATCCCCTCATCCAGGTCGTTGATGAATATATTGAAGAGGACTGGACCCAGTACTGACCCCTGGGGAACACCACTCGTCACTGGTCTCCAACTAGATTCTGTGCCCCTAATCACGACCCTCTGAGCTCTATCTTTCAACCAGTTTTCTATCCACGTTACTGCCCATTCATCTAACCCACACTTCCTAAGCTTCCCTATGAGGATGCTGTGGGAGATAAACCACAAGGAAAAACACCGGCCCTTGGGAGCTCACAGAGGTCTGAGCAGGGCTGTCAGGATAACATAAGCTTGCACGATTGATACAAGGACCTGACAATGAAAGCTTGGAGCCATAGGGAAATTACATTTAAATTAGCATAGGATGTTCCCATTCCAATACGGTTCACGTTACGAAAGCAACATTTACTACACTGAGCGGCTCATAAAGATAACCAATAAAAAAAAATAATTAAGAAATAATTCTAATTTCCCTTTTCTCTCTAGAAAACTCCTATTTAGAGGTACAATTATAATAATTGAATAGTCAGAGTATGGTACATACATCATAAGCACCAGCCTTGATCTGCTGGTAAAGCCTGTGCTGGTCTTCATCCCAGAAAGGAGGATATCCCACCAGGAGGATATACAGAATGACACCTGCAGAAAAGTCATAGTAGCCTTGAGTGATTTTAAGGAAAAAATCCAGAAATTAATTTTGCACCTGAAAACCACGTAAAACAAACGTTCAACAGTATTATCCCAGCTACTGAAAAACACTCACTATTGATACCGGAGAAAATAGCAAACGTAAGGTTCACGAGACACCTCCTATGCAGGGTGTGGGCAATAATGAGTGTCTGACACAACATGAGATCAGGAACACTGAAAATGTCTAGCTAGCTGGAGAAATAATTTTCAGTGATCACGGATGTTCTAAGAAAACGCATTTTTTTTTACCTCTGGTTTTATCATGGCTTGTACTGGTGTTTCTAAGATTGTGTTTTACCTAATCTCACGCAAAGAAAATTTGGGCAACTCGGTTCACCTGTATAAATATACGGTCAATAGGACATTAGAAAGTCCATCTGCTAGTCTTGCAGAGATGATTCACTATGACTAAAGTGCTTTCATAAATACAACCAACTAAGCGTGGGCAGAAGGAAAATAAGGAAACCACCAATTGCTCTCCGCTAGGTAGCTCCCACTTGCCAGTACCTTAAACTACACCGTTTCAAGAACTGGATGATAAAGTAATTGCTCTGTCCTCCAGTTCACAAAACATTTAGTTTCACAGTTTAAAGCTGCAGTTGTAGCACATGGCTCAGGCTCGATTTTAGGCTGCTCGTGAACCAAAACTAAGGCCCAGATCACAGTTTCAACTGTTATGTTTTCGAACTAGCTGGTTTTTTTAATACTTTGTGGAAGTGTGTTGTGTAGACATGGCCAAGAATGCCGTGATAACACACCTTCACAAGCAATAATAATTTAAAAAATAATAAATTAAGCTGGTAGAATAACAAAAGATTCAATGACCTCTTCTAAAAATTAATATTGAATTTTCCTAAATACATATTATCCGATGCAGAATGTCATGTATTCTGGATATCATCTCTATCCCTCAAAATATTTTCCAGTGGACTGAACGTTGCCTTCAGAATAGTTTCTTACCACATGCCCACATATCCACAGGTTTTCCATAAGGATCTTTTCGTAACACCTCTGGAGAAAGGTATCCTGGAGTCCCAGCAAAGCCTGTCAAAAGGCAAGGCAGTTAGTCTCAAAAGCTCTGTGTGTTCCACAAAAATCAAGCAATTCCCATCTCAGTCCGCAAGACGTTATCTCCCAAGCCATCGACCACTAACTGCTTCATTTTGTACTTTTCTTTTTATGGCGAATCACCTAGAAGTAACGATAAGGGGAATTCTTATGCAGACTTGACGCATCCCTTTCTGCCACCATGCCTGGAAGAGTCGAGAGGACACCACACCACAAAGTCGCCGGTTCCCCATCTACACCAGCACTCCACATTCACCAGTGGGGCCAAGGATCTGGTGATGGTGCAACAGGGGAAGGTTTCCATAAAGATTGCAAGATAGACGATGAAATTTATTTGCCGACTTCTGCATTACTGTAAGCTGTAGCGAGACATCCAGTAGCGAGGGGCAACCACATCTGGCTCAGGGTCAAGGTCAAAAAAACTTGGGATAGTAGGGGGAGCGTGGGGAACATTAACTGAGTGATCACCCTTGGAGATACTAATTGAAAGACAGAAAATGCACACCACGCACGCCAAAGACTGCTACTGTTTTGTTTTTTTTTTTTTTAAATAATCATGAGCCTAATTTAGGCTATTTTAAGATAGCTCCAAACTATAAGAACGAAGACTGTAAACATGACTTGTGTGGGATTTCTGGGAGTCCATCAGCTGTTGGGACAGTTACCACACACAGAGTACCTCCACTCACATTTATGGGGAACTAATTAATAAAACAGAGGGGCAGCTAAGCTGCAGTATCCTAACTATAAGGAGCATTTAAAGACCCCTGTTCAGTCTTACGGGAGGGCAGATGTCGGCGCGAACAACATGGAGGGCTAGATTTAAGAGAAGCTTACGTATGGAGAGGTCCCTCATTTAGAAGAAAAAAAGAAAAGTAAACACACCGTTCAAATTTCTTCACGCAGAAGTGGAAACTCGATTCAGCCAATGCCAGATCGTGGCAAAGTAACATTCAGAGATGTTCAGGATGAGCTTTCAGAAGAGCACGACTGGGTACTCCTTAGCATGGAGACCCCCAGCTTAGGGCTCAGCCTTCGTACGACCTTTGCTGTTCATATTTCGCACGATCTTTCCACTGCAAAACTCATTTCTGTGAAGTCATTCCACTTCTGGAAACCTCCTTACAGAAAGCATCTCTGAAGTAACCCAGCCTTTAAAATTTGTATGTTCTTCATTCTTTATTCATCGCCAGCAGTGTTGCTTTCTCTTAGGAGAAATGCAAAATGTAGGTATAAACGTAGACTTTTTTTAGGACACTATAAATGATAAAAACTTCATGACCAATAACATTCTGTACCATCTCAGTTAGTACGGCTGTTCTTTCAAGCATCTCTGCCTAAAATACCTGCTTGGGAGTTCTTGAAAGGGGAGAATTCGGTGGCTTTCAGGAAGGACCACGCGTCATTTCTGAAATACCACACTGGATTCCACAAAACTCCTGGGAGACGGTGATAATGTATAAAGCGCGCAGCTACAGAAAAAGGAAGCCTTTGCCCTGCAGCTGGCAATCACTTCAGGGTGGGAGGAGGAAATGAAGGAACACATTTCTGTATATTCTACTGAGAATAGAGCTAAAATATTTTCACGAAAAATAAGCTTGTTTTTTGCAGTCTCCTGACAGGAGAGCTATGAATTGTTAAAGAGTCCTATCATACAGGAAACATCTTAAGCTCCTTTGAGAAGCTGAAAAATATATGTAAAATATAATATAGCTTTAAATAGAGTGATGTTTCGTATCTCTTCTTGGCTCTAAGTGCTCTGTATTAATATTGCTGTTCATTTTAAAGGGGAAGTGAAGTCGTCTCAACTTTCAAACTTACCATTATTAACTATTATCCCACAACGAAAATTTAAATTAAGCTTATGCGAAGATTACAGACATGCTTCACGAATGGTGAGCGCGTCTCTTGAGTCACACCTGGACTGAAGGTTAGCTATAATTCAAGGCCAGGCTGGACGAGGCTCTGAGCAACCTGATCGAGCTGGAGATGTCCCTGCTCACTGCAGGGGGGTTGGACTAAATGGCCTTTACAGGTCCCTTCCAACCCAACGCATTCTATGATTCTATTCTATGATTCTATTCTATGATTCTATAATCCCACAACATAAACTTAAATTGAGAGCGATGCATCTTAAACACCCCGCAGAAGAGACTACTGCTCTGAGATCTGCCCTGTGCTTTCATCGCCTCCCTGCTGGATTTATGGCCTCTCAGCACCCCTCATGCAAGGATTCCAAAATAAAACGGCACAATAAACCACGTTAAACAGTCCACGTTGTCTATTTTTGCTAACACACCTCCCTTCGACTCCAGAATGAAAACTCAAAGGAGCAGTCCGGTGAGAAGACAGGGAGAAGGTGGCCGCAGGGGGCAGGAGCAAGCAGCTGGGAGTAAGGACAGGGCAGCAGCTTTCTCTTCCCGCACAGCTGGATCCAAAAGACCAACTGTACACAACCTGAATTTAATGCAACAAGCAAACTAATTCCGTGAAAACTACTCAAGCGACTGTAGTGGTGCGTATTTCAGTCCTAGCTGCAGGGCTGGACTTCAGATGAGATGCAACGAGGGCTAAATCCAGCTACCAGGGAGTTAACCGCAGCCCTTCCGCCGACTTCAGCCAGGGGCAGTGACTCACCTGCCGCCTTCCCAGTACATTAAACACCTGCTCCCGGGGTGGGGTGCTTCAGCTCAACCCTCCAACGCTTTCTACAAACAGGCAAGGAACAGGGTTTGTTTTACAAACCCGCGAACCAGGAAAGCAGTTCCGTTGCACCCAACCACACCGAGCTCCAGCCAGTTTCCCGCTGAGGCGTAGCCGCGGGTTTCAGCAGGAAAGCGACCATCACACCAGAGGACTACACCCAAAAAAAAAAAAAAAAAAAAAAAAAAAAGGAAGAAAAAAAAAAAAAGAAGAAAAACATACTGATGCAGAGCTATAATTAGAATCAGAGCACACCATGAGTCACTAAGTGCTGCAGAATCCAGTGGAAAGCTGAAAAATCTTCTGGAATGAAGCAAGAGAAAGTTCATAATGTCGAGCACATCAGAGACGATGTTTTGCCTTGTTAAAGCAGCCGTAAGAAGATGAAGGCAGGCACTCAGACCATTACAGAAGGGTTTTGCAGAGGAAGTTCCAGAACCCACCAGAGTCTTATCGAACACCACAAATTAAAAAAAAAGAGCCACATGAGACTCCTTTCTTTCTATTACCTTGCTGCCAGCTTACATCTTCCTTACATAAATATTTTGATGACATTCTGCTCCATCTCCTCTCTACCAGGTTCAGCAGGGCAGCCCTCATGACGCTACGCGTCTAAGCCAAGCACTTCACGAGAACCAAACGACCCAAAATTAAAGCTCGAGATTTTACAGGGAGTTACAAGCCCCTGTGCACCCCCGGCGTCCATACAGATGTACAGATGTATCATCTGGAGAAAATACCCTCGAAGTGAAGTTCACCCTGCCGATTTCTTCTCGAGATGCTTCCCGTTTACCTGATGTTTCTGCCATTATAACAAATCACTTGCGCTTTGTCTTATGTCTAGTCCACTCCTTTCGTACCGGTCTATTTGTTAATGTGCAAGAACAATCTCCTCCGTCTTCTGTGGATTACTGAAATCCATTTAGATAAAGGCCGGGATTTAAAACAACAGGCCAGCTTATAAAGCTACCAACATATGTCCAGCCGCGCTGCCTGCGCATCCACACGGAGTTATATCCTAGATTTCAAACACTCAAATCTCTCAACCCACTGCCTGCACGAAATCCTTTGTGCTTTTATCCTAAGCTTTGACAGCAGGCTCACGATCGCTTTGTTCAATTTTAAACCGCACTTTCTAGCTGCTGTAAGTGAGAACAGGTAGCGGCTATAAATATTTTAGTCTGTATTTTTTCCTCCTGGGATTTACAATAGATTTTTGTCCCGCGCTTCACATCTGTTCCAAGAGGGTGGTATGCGAGATAGACGCATCACGTTCGTACATGTCCTGCTATTTAAAATGACCTGTATTAAATCTTTTCCACCATTTTCCTTTGGGTATCTGTTACTGTAATAAAGAACCTGCAATTAGCTTTTAATCTTTTTAAATGCTCCAAAAAAAAGAGAATACCTTAGCAGAACAGGAGAGAAGCGCATAATATTTAACTCAATACCCCCCATCATCTTCTCATAACTTCAAGTGGAGCATTGTACAGGACGCTAAGATACATTCCAGGTATCGATCCTGGTTTGCACCATCAATCGCCACCATCAGGAAGGCAGACACTTTCCCTTTCCATCATTTCACGAGCAAGCCTGAAGCACAGAACGTGCTCACAAGCACACAGGGAGTTTGCTTCCACGCTCCCACACATCTTTGTCGCCTTCGCCGTCGAGCAAGCGCACTCTTGCTCTCTTCCAGATGAGATGACGTTCTCAACATCACTAAGGCGGGCTGAGAAACTCCAGTCCCAACCTCAGACGATGTTTGTAAGCTGCGGATAAGACAACCTTTTCCAGACTATCCTGCAAGGTTCCAGATGCTTTTAGCCACCCTTTACCTTCCTGGGTTTGTGCTCTCCACGATCTACTACGTGAGGTGCTTAATATATTGACGGTTGTACTTTTTTAATAAGCCGTCTTATTTTGACTGCAGTGGGTCAAAGAACAGTTTTATGACCTTTTACTTGCAGGTGTGAAGGGGGCAGCCGCCTCTAGGACAGCAATACAAGGAGCTGGGACAGACAACTTGTACTGTCACAGGAAGCTCTGGATGTGGATGATTGTCACAGCCTCAGGTATTCAACCCCCCCCCCCTTTTTTTTTTTCTTCATTCAAGTCACATTCCAAAGTGCTTCAGAATTAAATTTTCAGATATTTCAAGCTGACAGACAACTGTTCAGACAAAATGTTCGGACGACTGGGCAGGCAGACTCAGCTGTATTGACCTACACTCTTACTCCTCAGCCACCCAAGCGCCTGACTGGCAACCACCCATCTCCCTCCCAGGCTCTGCACCCGTATTTCCTTCCTCTAGATACACAGGGGAAACTGGGGGAAAAGGGGGTTTGTGTGCACCCACGTCAAACTTACAGGCTGACAAAAGCTAGGACAAGCCAGGAATCAGAAAACCTAAGTTTCAGGGTCAAGAAATGTCAACGTCACTGCAAAAGGAACATTTGTAAATCTATATTTACTAGAAGCACTAATTAAAAAACCCCCTCCCTCCATCCTACCCTGTACCGGTACTGCTGCGCTGGCAAAATCCCCAGTATGAAC
The DNA here is from genome assembly GCA_947846985.1 of Fratercula arctica. Classification (NCBI taxonomy): domain Eukaryota; kingdom Metazoa; phylum Chordata; class Aves; order Charadriiformes; family Alcidae; genus Fratercula; species Fratercula arctica. The sequence goes on from CANTUZ010000004.1 coordinate 3,648,830, forward strand.
ACAGCTGTGCCAACAGGAGAGACTTTTGCCAATTTATTTTACGTCCTTTGGTAAAGTGATTTACCTTTGCTAGTGAAGAGGAGGCTACGAGGCAGAGCCACTTCTTGGCTGAGCGAGCGCTGAGATTTGGAAATGTAGCCTTCAGGTCATTTCTGAAGTCTTGGGGGATTTTTATTTCATTGGTTGGTTGGTTTCCACCCCCCCTCACCCCCCCCCCCTTTTGTTTCCTTTTTCTTAATTTTTTTTTATTTTTTTTTAAGCACCTAAGGTCTGCTGCCGAGCTCTGTTGAATTCGTCGAGAATTACAGATAACGTTCTTCCTGGAGAAAAAGGTCTAAAGTGTAGTCAGCTGTAGAGACTGAACTACGGACAAAATACCCCTTTAAAGCTACATATCAAGTAGTCCCACAGCTGCGTGTTTTACCCTAGGGTGAGAGCTGGGCCTTTTGGGAGGCTTAAGGGCTACGCTGAATAAACGGGGAGAAAAAACCCCAAATATTTACTTACCAAACCAAGCCTGTTGTTCTCCTTGGACTTCTATAGCCAATCCAAAGTCCGCCAGTTTTACTGCTGCTCCCTTGGATTTGCTAGCTAAAAGTAAGTTCTCAGGCTTTATTCAGAGAGAGACAAAAATTAAGATGAAAAGATAAGTAAATATATTTTAGACAGGTTTTCACTTTTTTTTAGTTACGGTAGTCTGGAAAAGAACAAATACTCAGAGGAGTGAAAAAGAGAGAGAAAAAAAAAAAAAAAAAACCCACGCATTTTCTCCGTGAAATTGCAAAAACTGCACTTTTAATTCCTACTTGGAAAGAACCACCGGGCCTGAAAAGAGACTTCACGATCCCATGACAGCAAGACTAAGGAGAACGTGTGGATCTGCTGGATCATATGGAACTGCGACACCTCTTTGCGTGATAGGACAATTCAGAGACTCCTAAGAGCTCACTACCGGAAAAACGTTGCAGAAAAAAAACCCCAAAGACACCTATTCTTTGATTCCTTGTCTAACTCCTGTAGTTTGCAGGATGAGGCAGCTATAACTGTAAAACATAAATACGTTTTGCATGACAGCTTAACACTAACAGACATATTATTGTATTTCTATTTAGAGGGCAGGTGTATTTACATTGCAAACCTTTCGGCATGCCCACGTTTGTGCTTGCAGAGAACCTATTACAAATGACAATATAGGTTTGCAAAAGTCCCCACTTTGCCTTTTTTATTTTTTTAGGGTATGTTGGTCACATCTGAAATCAAACGCGACAGTAGGCTCGCACAAGTAAAGGATTTGAACTAATAATGCTGTTCACTCTACTGTTCATAACGTATCCTCTTAACTTCATTTAGCAAATACACCAAATGCAAATCGTCCAAAGGTAACTTCATTCTACGAACCTTAACTTTTTCCTTTTAAAAAAAGAACTTACAAAATACTGCAGAATTCAACAGATTATTTCAGAGAACTGTGACCTCTATAGTATTTTCTTGTCGTTTCTTTCTTTTCTGCCTCCATTGGTTTTAAAAAAGGTTTTGTTCCACATTTACATAATAACAAAACCTCACGTCCAAGGGTATTGCTGCGACTCTTCCAGAACCAATTTTTGGAGTGATCTATCACAAGGAAAATTCACTACATCCAGTCTGGCACTGGGGACCCAATCCTGCAAACTCTTAAATCCGTATTTCCTTTTGAACCCAGCAGCAATCATATAGGTTTCCAAGGGACTATTTATGCGATTAGAGTTAATCCCATGCAGGTACTGAGCCTGGAAACAATTCAGATCGTAAGCTTCTTTCAGCGAAGGCTATCTTTAATACATCTGTCAAGTATCCAGCCAAATATGCTGGAGCCTAATTAAGACCCCAACCACTGTGATACTTCTGTTCATTAACAACACAACCGGCCCTGACAAATTCTTTAGTCTAAAGGTGATTTTTTCCCCTCTCACCAAACTGTAAAGGAACGTTTTGCAGCAGTTTACAAACCCCATGCTCTCACTCATCCCTTCGGTGCTCTGTCATGGAAAAGAGAGTATTAACAACCTTTCATCAGCAGTTACTTGATGAATCTTCCGTTCCCACATTTTTAAAAATTGAGATTAAGATCTCCCCGAATAAAATGCAGTATTTTTGTTAACTTAAAAGTATCAGTAGCCACTTCAACTACATTATATCAGACACCGACCGAATAGCTGCGGACTCTTCTCTAGGTCCATCAACACTGATTTAAGCACTGTCACGCCGCTCGTCATTTAACCACACTAATGTCAACATACAGTCGCACAGTTCTTGAAGGTATTCCCATCAGAGTGAGAGAAGTTTACAGTAATGACTTCCTGGAACGCGCTCCTTACATAAACCTCCTAAAGCAACGGATGATCCCGTTCGGTTGTGACCTTCAGCGAGCCAAAAGCAGCGAAAACGCCTCACCCTCTGGGTGGGAAACACAAGCTCTAGCTCACCAAGCGCAGACCACTTCGCCACACGTGTCTCCGGTCAAAACAGTCCTTCTGTGGTTTCTGCTGCTGGGTTGGCTTTTTTTTTTTTTTCCTTGGGTATTTTCTTTCAAAATTCCATTACTCATCTTTACTCCGCCAACCACCGTGCTCTGCAGAAATACCGTCCTATAGGTGAATATATTTCAAGAGAAGCCGAAGCAGATTTCCTGATTTACTCCTATGCCAAAGCCACCACCAGCCTTTTGGGCAGCGTTGTGTGGGACTACGCGCTTTAAACAACACGCAGTTGTCACTTCAGGCTGACGAGAGGCCTACTAGATAATTACCGTGCATTAACTTAGAATGACTGCAATTACTTGGAAAACATTAACAGCCCAGCGTGGGCCACTCGGGACTCGTACGCTGGATTCAGGAGTGTCACCTTGTGTCACCGGTAGCCTGGCTGCAGTCAAGCATGTAGAATGGCAGCGTTAACTACTAAAATTACTTACAAATAAATTAAGATGATTTATGTGTTATTTTTCCAAAGGTCTTTAATTCTTAGAGCTCCAGGCTACGTTTCTGTGTATTTTTCCTTGAATATAACTACAGCATCTGCTTTTGGGGGGCGGGGGGGGAACACAAGAGGGTCATATTCATAGAGTTTCACAAAAGCAGCAATGCTGCTGACTGCCAAAAACTGGAATTCCTACAGGGAAGTGCACTTTTACCATCTGGTAAAGCCAGACTGCCACTAACAGGTTAATTTTTTTCTGGATCTAGGACCTGCCACCGCTCTGACTTACACCAAGGGCTACAAAGAGAGCAGCAACAAGCACTTCTGCAGGCCAGAAGAGGCTGCAAAAGCTCCTGTTTTCTACTAAATTATGCTAAAAAAAAAAAGAGATTGTCCAAAATCTCCTTCTCTTCTTGCCCTCCCCGCCCCCAAACATGCCATCAAATTGTGGTCCGAGTTATCGGAATGAAAAACCCATCAAGTTTTGCAGCTGAAGGATCCATGCCAGGCCATAACCATCTTCTACGCGTCTTGTAGTCCTAGTCTTGGAACTCGGCATCTTCTTTTCGGCACAGAGAGTTCTGCTGGGATTTCACCACGGTCCTTCTTGTCATACTTCCGTGGTTTGTTTTTTTTTTTCTTTTGCCACAAAGTAGTAACTGCAGAAGGATGGTTTTCTGCTCCCTGAAGTTTTCACTTTCAGAAATGAAACTGGGTACTACAGCTTGGCAGAAATGCTTTTTCTCACACTGTTTTTCCAGTTCATCCTGGCTTTGCCAGGGTAAAAAACCCACACAGGGTTTGGAGCGGGGAACAGCTGGATCGAATGCATTTCCATAGAAAAAGTTATTTTGCGTGAATGTATGAAAAGTCCTAGAAAGCTTTCCTTATTCTATCAGCTTGTATGGCTACAATCCTTTTTTTCAACTCCTTTTCATGCTGTAAGCACGGTACGGCACGTACGGTGAGGATCGGAATTGCTGGAGCAGCTGGACAAATCTGACATCCTTTCATTTAAACGTGTTGCGTGTTATCCGGCTGCCACGCAAGATTTACGGGTTGGATAGAGACCCGTCAGTCTCCTGTCGTACAACCGTGACACGGGAAAATCCAGGAGCGCAAAACGGGTAGAGAATTTTGGGTATGTGTCTCTGAAATCCACGCCGCTCTCTGAGCTTCCAGAGCGTAACTCTCGATGTTCCTCTAGGACAACAACAGAGACTTTATAAATCCAGACAATAACACTTGTTTGTTTCGGAGTGCAGGACGGCAAGAAAGATGACGGCATTCTGATTCCAATGTTATTACTAATGCTAACCACAAGAAAACTCCTATCCGGGGAGAAAATTCCCGCTCCCCCTAACTCATGCAGAAAGGAAAATAAGAGCCGAGGAAGCCGCGCCAGAGGGAATTAGCATGTTTCACTACCTTCGCCCACAGGCCATTTTTTCTCTGCCTTTGTAGAGGATGTGGGATTTCAGACAGTGCACTTCCATTTGCAATCAACTTCCGAAATCAGCTTCCATTTGATTTCTAAATAAAAAAAAATTTCTTCTTTTACTCAAGGATCTTGAAGCCCAAACGCACAAATGAAGCCCTTTCCCTTATCTACAAGGCTCGTTTACTACCAGCTTTGAGACAGACTTGTCTCTCCCCGTTTCCCAGTAAAAGAAAGCGATTTTTACTTGTTTCTTTCCATGCCAACATGCTTTCAACGCAGAGCGCTTCTGCAGCAGACGGCTCCAGCCATTTGGAGATATGGACATGGTTAAGAAAGAGGTAACGCTCTTCTCAACACAAGGGTTTGCTTTCTGAAGCATCTACCCCAACGCTACCGTTCATCCAGAAGGAACTTGACTCTTCAGGCGGATCATGGTGAGAAGACTAGACGTTCCCGCTTACTAAAGCTCTTCTGTAGCCCAGCCATCATCTGGAGGAGAGAGAGGTCTTCGTGCCAGCAATCTCACAGCAGCTGGCCTTGTGCCACTAAAACGCGTGACATGCAAACGCTAGCGTGCTTCCCAGAAGCACTCCCAAGTTACGCTGGTGAGAGATGGAAAGTTCCCCCCAGGCCCTGCCCCCAAAGCTCTGGATGACAGAGAGGAAGGAGCGTGTATTCAATGAATACACCGAATGCTCGAAAAGCAACTCCTGTTCTCCCTCGGTGCTGACAACGGTTGGACTTAACGATCTTAAAGGTCTCTTCCAACCAAAATCAAAACAATTCTATGAACTCGATTATCTCAAAGGTCCCTTCCAACCTGGATGATTGGTTCTACGACAAGAGGTGCCAGCGGACTCTGGTGGCTGGACAGTAAGGTATTGACAAGCCTGTAGTAGATTTTTCTCCAGTGAATGCTAGAGGTGCGTTCTTGTGCACAGGTGAAGCAAAGTTAAAAAAAAAAAATAATAAAAAAGGGAAAAGAAAAAAAGGGGGAAAAAAGGAACAAAGGGAGGGGAAAAGAAAAAAAAAAAAAGAAAAAAGGGGAAAAAACAGGGAAAAAGGAAAAGCGTTTACATTTCCACCGGCCAAGGCTCTGTTCGGCTAGGGTTTGCTGCTCTCCGCTGTGGCTGGGGAGGGCTCGGCGGGGCAGCAGCACACTCACCTTGAGGTCGCGATGGACTACGCCCATCTGATGGCAGTGGAGCACAGCCTCCAGGATCTGCTGAATGCAATGACTGCATGCAAAGACCAGGGGCGCGGGTTAGTGCCCAGCGTGCGCTGCCCGCCCGCACGCCCGCAGCCCGGCGTGGGGCCGGTGGCGGCGGTGACGGTGGGGACCGGGGCCGGCTGGGCACCGCGCTCCCCGCACCGCACCGCGCCGCCCCGCGCCGCTCAGAGCACGACGGCCTCAGGCTGAAGGACCCCGTGTCGGAGACTTGCTTTCTTTTTGCGTTTTAATTTGGTATTATTATTTTTTTAATTTTTTCTTTTTTTTTTTTTTGGTCAGAAAAGCATATGAATTTTGCCGGTAATTCGTCAATGGGGTCGTATTAAATATTTGGCATCCTCTGTACTTTTTCCTCCTTTACTCAGAGGAGTCAGAAATTGCAGTGGCCATCGAGGTTAACAAAAAACCAAAACCCCACTCCAAGCGAGGTGTTTTAAGGTAAATGATTAACTTCTCGCCGTTCAATTTAGCCGGCAATTAGCATCACTTGCCTGAGGGTTTGTCATACTCTAACGCAGCAGCGTGCGACCGGTTTGTTCTGCGACTGCAGCCCAGGGTCTCAGAACAGAAGTGGCGTTTAAATCTGCAAGCTGACATACATCACAGCCAAAGTTCACCTCCATGTGCGTACACAGCGATACACGGACAGCCGTTAAGAGAACACCAGACACGTTCGACAGCATGGGATAAATCCAGCGCCTTGGAAGGAGACAGTATTTTTGGCAACCATTCCCCCTTTTGCCATGATGTATATTAGGCCTGTAGACTTGCAAACTGGAAAGAGGCGTCATGCATTATTTCGTTCGTCTTAAGAGTTGTTTTTGTGGGTGAGCAGGATAAGGCAAGGGAACATCGCAGACAACCCACCCTCTGCCCCTACCCAGCAGAAAAAAGAAAAGCCCCAAAACTCTTATATCCAATTGATGGGCACCAGATACTGACCTTCAGGTCTCTGTGAACTATGCCATTTAGATGACAATGATTAACACTTTCTAGAATCTGCTGTATACAATGACTGCAAAGATACAAGGGCAGAATGGGAGGGAGAACATTTTAAAGGCACATAATCACATCAAATACGAAATAAAATAAAACTTAAAAGAAAAAATAATATAAAGAACAAAAACAATTTTACACCTCCTGACAAGTCTTGATTGCACGTTAAACTGGAACAAAACCATGTTGAATATAGAGATATTTCCAGCTTTAACACATCCAAAAAACAAAGCAAAACAAACAAACAAAAAAAAACCAAAACCAAACCAAACGACATTTAACGTGGAACATATGACACCTATGAGACAGAATCATTGGACTGCATTTTCATTCAGCAGTATGGAAGCTTTTTCCAGTTTCCAAAAAACTGCTACAGGAAAAACAAAGTGGAGGCAATAAAACAAATAACGATATGTTTTGGGTCTTTTTTAAATTTTTACAATGAAGTTAACATTGTAACAAGTGCTGAAACGAGAAAATGCTCAGAGACGAAATGATATACAGAAAACAAATGAAACAAAAAAAAGTCAAAAGCTAAGGAAAAGCAAAACATTTCTCATTTTGCATCTAATGGTTTCTTAAAAACTGTTAGTAGAATAAAGCCAAGTCATTCAAAAAGGTGGCATGCATTTTCATTTACAATATCGTCAAGCGCTGGTGTAGTTAGGAGTCACTCATGAAATGGGAATCTACATTGAAAATGTAGACAAATGTCTTATTTCGGTGCTTTAAATAATTCAATTAGCACCTATTTTTCCATGCCCAGGTTTGCAAGTTTTGGCCAGCCTACGATGCCCAAAAGCGCAACTGAAATATTCACCTTTTAGAGCACTGGAACTTTTTCACATGTTTTTCGGCACCACAAGAGCTTATAACTTTCTTTTTTTAAAGATAGCCTTGTGGCAGAAGTCGGCGACTGTACGTAATACATCGCAGTCAAGGGTCAAGGATTACGATACTGCTCATCCAGAACTTTTTGACCATGGAATTCAGAAGGAATGGTCATGAATCAGGAAGTGAAGCCCAGGCCTGGAAACCCTTTCTTACGCGAGTAGTTGACGACTCTCTGACGCGGACTGCTCGTACGAGTAACCACCACTTGCGTGAGTAAGGGCTTGCAGGAGCAGACCAGTATTACAGTCCGAGGATATGCATCTATAAAGTCCATTGACTATTTCTATAGGGATACACACACACACACACACACAGGCACTATATATATAGATATAAATATATATATATATACACACACCCCCACCCATGAATATATCTATATAAAAAAATATATAAAAATACAAAGATGCTTGATAGCTAGACATTTCACTTATCTGGTCAAGTTTTTACTGAACATATAGAATGCATATATATATATATCTCTCTCTATATATATCTCCTCTCTCTATATATATGCATAGCCCCTTCCAATATGTCATAATTCTAGAACAGAAAAAAGATCATTGCAATTTTTCCTTTTAAATCACAAGTACCTTAAAAACACACACTGACACCATATGCTGGCCTTTGGCATCAATATTAGAAATTTTGCTTGAATCACAGCAGGCCAAAAATCATTCAAGAATTTTTTAAACGTAGCTCCTCCCCCTCACCTAAAGAACTAATTTTGTTTTCTCTTCTACAGCGTGTTGCTCTGTGTTATTCCACATTTAAACGCTTAAAGTAATGATGTAATTTCAAAAGTAATTTCTACCGTTCCTACAGAAATTAGTAACAGCAATAAACAGTGGAAGCTTCCCAATATTCAGAGTAACTTCTGGTTTGTTCTCTCTTATCCTACCACTGTTGTTAGGGTCACTTAATGCTTTACGGTTATCTGCCAATTAATTCCAAACATAAAGGAATAAGCGAGAATTGTATGTATTAAATATGTATCAATGGTGGCGTGTGACTGAACACACAAAAACATGAGGCTTCTTTCAATTTACGTTGAGAGAAATTTTCTGGCGAGAGTATAGTGGTAGAAGATATTTCCTTCAAAGCAATTGACTGCAATGTTTAATATTGCTAATTATATGAGAATATTTAAGATTTATTATTATACGAAGGCAAACAGATTCTGAGATAGAAAATTGGTCCCGATACTTTATGTCAGCATGCAAATTATAATAACCGTCAACTTATTCTTCAAGTTTTTCAACAAGCACTTGCAAAAAATTGCTAGAGATTTGAAATTTGGGATGCACAGTATGATTGCTTATTGACGAAACACAACAAAAATATTTAAATACGAAAAGGAAATTAGTACTTCTGGACTGAGAACAAAAATGATACTTAATGCAAAATTCTTTCAAGAGCAACATGTATTTCAAACTTTGTTCAGCATCCCTAGACGAGACAGCTGAAATGCCACGTCCAGTTTGTAGAGGAGAAAACCGGGTAAGATTTTAACAACTTCACAGGTTTACAAAGACTTGAACAAACTGAGATCTAATTTCAGGTTTTTCAGATGAGCGGACATCGAGCCTTCACGCGAGTTCTCCACCACACAGTCGTGAGCTCAAAACGCCAAACTGCCCTTCCAAGTCTAGGAGAACTCTAGCAGAAATTTGGGCTACTGAAACTGATGCCAAACACCACGAGATATTTAAGTAACTATCCTAGAATTATTAAAGGCAACATTAGAAAAACAAACGACTTACCTGGCATCTGCTTCACTATAATATTCTCTTGCAACTATATCTTCAAACAATTCACCACCAGTGACTCTGTTCAAAAAAAAAAAAAAAAAAAAAAAAAAAAATCAAGATGGGAAAGGAGATTTCAGAAGTGAAAAAGTGCACCTTAACTTGACGGGAAGAATTCAGAGAGGGAATAACTGAAATATCTGTACAGAAATGAAAGAGGTCTTGACCAGCAAGGTGAAGGAACTAAAGTGGAAGGCTTGTCCGTCCAAATCCTTACATGAATAATAAGGATGCGGTGGCAGAGCAATCACAACTAGAAAATAAAAGCAAAGAGCAGCAGCTTACTGGGCACGATGCCATGCATCAGTTCAGGACCTCAAGAGTAAGCAGTAAAACGACAAGAATAAAGGGAACTGACCAGCGAGGGAAACCGTGGTGAAGGATAAATTGAGAACTGCAACGTAAGACAGATGTAAGAAAGGAGAATATAACGATGCTCAAGAGGGAAAAGGGTCTTTAAGTGCAGGTCAAACAGAGGTGTAACCCATGGGCCAGAGTGGTTTGCTTTTTGCGCTTTCGCTAGAAATAGCATTACTGACTTGGAAGGAGAGTATCAGTAGAAGCAGGTGCCTTAATCAGTTTAATGGCAGGCTTTATTCCTCGAAAATTTTCAGTTATCTTTCTCGAGAAAGTAGGAATAGTTCGGTGAAAGTGCCACTTAAAATAATTCAAGAGGCATTAATAGTACGAGGGAAGAACTGTACAATCCAGAGGACCAGTGACAGAAGCAGCTGTGCGTGGTTGCGTACTTCGGATTTCATTGTACAATCAGCGGTTTAAAGTAGGAAGCGGTTAAAAAGACATAAAACCGTGTTGTTATAACCCAAAGATGACAGTCCAGAATGAGTCACCAGCAGGATGCTGCCACAGTCTTGGAATGGATTTGGAAGAGGGTGACAGCAATGTCCCTGCGTACAGCAGTAAAATCCCTCCTCGGATCGTACTCAGTTCTGGTCACTCACGTTCAGGAAAGGGAACCGAAACAGCAATATGAGCGGCACATTGCCACTAGGCCACCCATTCACTTACTCATCCTATCTTCAACTGGCAAAACTATGTATATCTTCGTTGGCAAAACTAAGTTGAAAAGGGATGAAAATAAATACTGAAGGCAAAGAGCACAAACCGTGCTCTCCACAGAGGAGAGCTGTAGGGGACAATCTCGGTACAATAATAAATAAGCATACAATACCTGTGAATAAATATAAGGTTAAAATCAGGAGAAGTTTTCTCACAATCGTAAAACTGGTGTAAATTAAAACAGTTTTTGGCAAGGTAACTGAGACAGGTGCTCTATTTTGAAGATGAAGATTGATGAGCTTTCAAATACAACGGTAACACTTGGCTGCCTGCGTCAACAAGAGAGTGAAAGGAAGAAACTGTTTTCCCAAACCTTGATCCTACTGATACACCAACAGAAACAATTCCTGGGTGGGAGATCAACATTGGTAATTCATTACTGTTTGCGAACGTAGTGAATTTTCGTATAGCACATTATATTCTCAAAAAATTCCCAAACGTAAAAGCTGGAGTGGGCTACAAGATGCTTAAAGATTAAGATGCTTAAAAATCTATAGTACAATGAATACAATTGCTATTGAATACAATTAAGTTTAATAGGATTAAACAATTAAAAGTGAGGATACTTAGTCTCTCCAATACCATAACGTTCATTTGCAAATTGCTGTATTAACTATGCGTTGCAGATCCCAGTTATTTAGTCACATTAGATGACGACAGAAATGATCTGCTCAACCAGCAGCATGGCTCCTTTCCTCCAGAAGGCCAGTTAAAGAACTTTATTCTCATGTTTCCATTTACATTTGGGCTACGTCATCCTTTTTCTGAGTTTACACCTTACTGACTTTGAAAATAATCACTTTCAGGTAGCAGAAAGCTATTTTGCACAAAAGTCTGCAATAAAATCTGGAGGAGGTGAAATAGCTGGCTGCCTAATTTATATTCTTTCTTTTTGTCTTCTGTCTTCCAGAAACTGGCTTTGGTTGCTATAATGCAAAATGTTTGATTGAGGCATATTTTGACAGTCTTTGATACCTCCTTTTTGCATATATATTTGTCTACCAGAGTTCTGATGAAGAGGAATAATTCTCACTTTGTGATGAACGAAAAAACAAAGCACCCTTTGATCTTCTTCTAAAACACTCGCTTTTGATCCAAGCCAAAAACGAGAAGAAAAAGCTTTTGTCATCAAAGCATGTTTCAGTGGGAGAGAACACCAAGCCGATGCTTGTTCTCCTCAAGCATGGAGAAAAGAAGGGGATATGCATCCTTATTTGCTGACACTAAACATTTGCTTGGCATTCATAACCACTGTTAAATGATGAAAAAATAAAAGCAAGAACAGAGCTTCACTGACAACCAAACAAGCAGCCGACAATTCCCATGCTCCGTCACTCCGAAGGATGCATCAGGAGTAATTCCCAGAAGGCAGCTAAATGGCCGTAAGGAAGGAAGGTAGCGCAGGGGACTGAGAGAGGCCAGAACTCACCTGCACCTTCTGAGCCTCTGACTCTGAGAAGATCATTTTAGCCGTGTTAGTGGTCTTCGCTCATTGAGCGTGCGTGAGCGTTGTGCCCTTCCAGCAAAAAAGGTCAACTGCATCGCGATATAGGACAGCCAGAAGGTTGAAGGAAGTGATTCTTCCCTTGCATTTGGCACTGGTAAGATCACACCTGGAGTGCTGTGTCCCCTTTTGGGCTTCCCAGTACAGGAACAACCCTGACATAATGAACTATGTCTAGTGGAGGACCATCAAGATGGTTAGAGCTGGAGGCAAGTGGAAAGGCTGAGATAATTGGGTTTGCTCACCGTTAAGATGGGAAGGCTCGGGGAGATCTCACTGCTGTCTACAACTGCTGTCTACAACCCAACCTATGGGTGGATACGCAGAGACAGCACGAAAGGCAAAAGACAAGCTGAAACACCAAAAATACCAAATAGATATAAGGAATTTTCTTCCTCTATTGTTATTGTAATTATTTACTATGCACTTGTTGCTCAAAGGGGTGGTGAAATTTCCACACGTGAAGATGTTCCAACCGTTACAAATCCCTGAGCAACGTCATTCACTTGGACCTTGTTCGAGAAGGGGGTTAGACCAGATAACCTGTAGGGATCCTTACCAACCTACGCTATTCGCTGATTTTAAAAACAGAGAACAGAGCAGTTACCTATAAACCTCCTTTTATACTCCACACAGTTTAATACCAAAGTGGCTACATAGCGTTCTACTTCTTATTAGATGTCATTTTCTCAGGTGGATTTTTCTCCCCTTTGTGTCTTCGATTATGAAACACGATGGCTAGGGAAGGACCTGAGCTACCTATCATGAATACAAGCCGCACAAATAGAAGAGATTCTTGATTATGAGGTTCTCCTTGCCCAGTGAAGGCCATGACCTGAAACTAAAGCGTGAAGAACTCTTCGGAGAACGCACGGCTCTGTGTTACCAGCAGGAGCACCGAATACACGGCGAGGTGTGTTGAAATCAGAACTCTTGGGGGTTTTGCTGATCGACAGAAATACTTAGGCTGACTTCCGAAATCAAATCACAGAAGGAAATTAAAAAAGAGGACTTACCTACAGTCTGACTGTGGCTTCTGTTAAGCTTATTTTTTTTTTCCCCACTAAGGCTAGAATAATGAAAAACTGACACGTTGTACTACTCAGGTGGGGCGGGAATCACACACAGACTCCAGTCTGTATACTTACCTTAGAAGAAAAGTACCAGCATAGTTAGATCTACAAATATCTATCCAGATGGGCTACACCCAATGTAAGTGAAGATTGTAAAGCAGAGGGTAAAAAGTTAAATAAACAACTTCAACCAGCTTTGGTCCTGCACCATAAAGCTACATGAACAGCTGCCAAACTACTTTCTCCCCACGGGGCTAAAATGGGAAGTAACTGGCTCTCAATGCCTTTCTGATACAGAGAGATTGTCGACTTCAGCGCGGTCCCATTTCATGGCGGGACAATTCATGACACCAGCTCTAGTAACTTTAAGGGCACACACTAAAAGCCACTGGTTCTCGCAAATCATTACTGTTCCGTAATTTTCTGAAGAGCATACATGCTGATCACGCCGGTCTTTTTCTCCTCCTAGCCTACATTTCTTATTTCTTAAATTTCTTTCATGATGAAGGTGTGAGGAAGCAGTCTTACAAAATTACAGTGGCCATATACTTTTTATATTTACCTGTGATCTTTCTGCTTCCGAAATAGAAAAGTTCAGGCACTTACCCTAAGCAAAGACTGTTCTGCAATTAGGCTTTCTTTTTTTTGGCCTTTTTCTTTCTTCTACACAGTACACTCCCTCCGCTTGGAATTCAACAGCAACACCAGGATTCTAAATGTGCCAATTGTTGCATCTCATCAAGTGCATTAAAATGGGAGACACTGCGAAAAGAGAATCTCATTGACTTGTAACAAGAGAGTCTTCAAGTGCTACAGCTGTTTCCATTCAGACCCAGCAATTAATACTGACAGAATTGATTGGATTTGAACTCATCTAACATCATTAACGCTGAAGACAACCTCATTCGTGCTTAGCAACTGAAATGGGCTGATAGAGACGCAAATCCTAACTACAGTTGCCTTAACCAGTAAGGGAAGAGGCGTAAGAAACTTGGTGAAGTCCATTACTAATCTTACTATGCGCGTTTTATTAATCCGCAAATCACTTCACTGTATCTCGTGAGAGAAACGTAACAGGAGGAAGTTCTTTGCTTGGGAGAAGTATCACAGAAGGCTATCTTCGTTAGTTTTCTAAAATATTTAGGAGCGCTATCAGTAGATCAGTAAGATGGTAGGTTTAGGCTGGACATTAGGAAAAAGTTCTTCCCAGAAAGAGTGGTCAGACACTGGAACAGGCTGCCCAGGGAGGTGGTGGAGTCGCCATCCCTGAATGTGTTTAAGAGTCGTTTAGATGTGGTGTTGGGGGATATAGTGTAGGGGAGAACTTTGTAGAGTGGGGCTGATGGTTGGACTCGATGATCCCAAGGGTCTTTTCCAACCTGAATGATTCTATGATTCTATGCCTCTGTTCCTTGGCAGTCAACGAGACCTTGAAAATCACTGATTTGCTTAGTCAAGTGCAAAACAACTACCGTAGTCCAGAATGACACTGCCATGTATATATTTCAGAGATGGGGAGTCATCAAGAAAAGATAAATTATATATATATATATGTGTATATATATATGATACGTCAATACTTCAGTGCATCTGTTTCTCTCACCTGCAGGGCTCCTTATAGGAACACCACAATTCCGCATTTTATCAGAAAGCATGTCTTTCACTGTTCAATGTCCAGTTTCCACATGGAAATGTCCCATTTTGACACTAAACCTCCTCACCCAAATGCACGCCTGTGACAGGGCACATTAATCGCTTTTTCTTCCTCTCCAGATAAGAGCACAGCTATCACTGAGGTATACAAGTGAAGCAACAGGCTTCTCCTTCAGATTACAGACATCTCTATGACATTAATTCAAAAGAGATTATTAGAAATTCAAAATAGAAAGTGACAACGATTGTTTTTTGTCTGCGCAGAGAAAAAGCGTTTCCTCCTCTTCGCTTTCTTATGTGGGACGCAGCCTACAAGAAATTTCTAAAGAAGCAGTCGTACCGAATCCCACGCAGTCTGAAAGAAAGCGTGAAGATAATGACATGATGGTACACGTGGGTGGAGTGACAGTGTTACACCACAGTCAGGCTCCTGTTGAATAAAGATTAAATAAATAAATAAAAGTGCGCACTTGGCCTTCACATTACGGAAGTGCATACGGTGCCTTCTTCTGTGGTAGCTCTTTTATGCGCATTTTAACCAGCCACTAACCCACATATTCGTAACTGGAGTAAAAGATGAAGTTTTACTAATGAATAGTATTAGTGAGCATTAAAGCAACAATGTCTCAGTCTGAATGAAAACATTAACTGTGAACAGGCACCCTTAGTCATGAGGCAAAAGTTCTTCAAGATGCAACACGCCGCTTTTCCAAAGGCAACTATGAGGCAGCACAGTCACCACCTCTACCACTGAGGCGTGTGCTTTTCTGCCAAGTAATTCAAAAAAATTCTTTGATGAGGATGAAACCCAAACCCATGCGGGCCGTTCTAGATGAACTGCATACATGTGAGTCTGTTCCTACGTTTGTCCTGAATGGGACTGACGAGGAACCGAGGAAGCTCCACCAGCGCAGAGTTTCCTGCAGAATCTAGTTTTCTGCCAAGACAGTACCCTTTGGGTTAGGTATGAATTTTTATTGCCGAATGCAGGCTTCTCTTTGTTCTGTTACCAGCGAGAAATGTATCTACAACTTCAAAGTTGTTCAAATGCCTTCTAGTTCACATAGCAATCATAATCTCCCGAGATTTGTCTGGCATTATATATTCCATTTAAGGCAGAAGTGGAGTAACTGCAATTACAGTAGGCCATGGTTTCCAACAGTACAGTAGTACAACAAAAACCGCCACCAGTTTATAAAAGGGATATTATATTGTCCCTAGAACTAAAGAATTCTGCATGCCACTTCTTGGGAATGTTCCGCATAAAGAAGGTTTTTCCAGATCCACATAGAAAGATTTCCTTTGTAGCCCTTAGGGGGGAAAAAAAAAAAAAAAAAAAAAAAGGCAAAACAAAGCCCCGAGCATGTCAGAGAACAAGTATGCATGTTGTGCCCTACAGCTATTTCCAAGCCAACGGTCCGAGCACTTACCTGGGATATATACAAATCAGATAGAAGTTCCTGTTGAGCCCTGTTAGGATTTGAGTACTGAACCCTGAACGCCTTCGCTACAGATTATTTCATATTTTTGTATTGCTAGTCTGAAATCTAGTCTTGAAGAAGTCTTCACACGTGTCTTAAAAAAAAAAAAAAATGAAGGCAGAAAATAAAAGAGGACGTAAGCTGAACAGGAAAGCACTGACTGTGGGAGAGCCAGGTTCCAACGTACCTGCGCTGAATGCCGGTATTTCAGATTGTACACTTAGAAATGAGTGATTTCACGTTTCTAGGGGAAAGAATGAATTCTCATTCTAACCAGCAAAACCATGTTGGGCTCTAGGGGGCGGAGGCCTGGTGTCAAAATGAAACATTCTATATATCAATAAATATCACTTCGGAATAATATACTGAAAGACTCTGTCTCTCTAGGAAACTCAGGCTTACCTTTCAGTCCAGCAATGGAGATTTTCTGTAGGAAACTGCTCTTCCACATGTTTTTTGGTAATGTTTCCTTCACGGACACTGGCTTGCAGCGAATTATTTTTTCCGACTCGTACGTTTGCTTAGCCTTGGCGGGTATCATGCAACTTTTACTTACATACCTACATTTTATATTAAAATCCAACTTCAACAGTGGCCCCACTTATTCGAAGTTTTTAATATGGAATTCTTGCAGTGACACTTACAAATCAGTTCTTGCACATGCAAATGCCCAAATATGTTATTGTCCTTCCAGCTCTGTTTACATCTCTTTGTCCAACTCATTGCACCAGAACCGCCCTTTTATCTTGCGCGCTTGTATTTACATGTGAAAGTTTGAATACCACATCCCCGACATGCTAAACACAGGCAAAACACATACTTACAAGTCAAAGACTAAGTAATGGAATCCTTCTTCTGATATGCTGTCATGAAGCCGCACTATTGAAAGGGGGGGGAAAAAAGAAAAAAAAAAAAAAGATAAACACCAGTCATCTTTTTCACGTCTTTCGTGTCTGCCTTGGATTTTGGGGGAGAAGGGAGGATTATAATTCTACTGTAGAGCTGGTACTGCAGCTGCGTCTGTTCTCATCTGTGGGTTTTGGTGTTTGTTTGTTTGTTTTTTTAATTCTCTACCCTCAGAACCGCCTTTTTCATAAGGTGAGATAAACAAAGAAGCCAAAAGACTGCACGTGCAGCTCGTTTTATGGTCATTTTTAGAGGAGCTCTGCTGTTGCTCTGCCACCAAAGAACGCTGCCATCATTTCCTACCACCTCCTTGAATCACGACTAAACATGTGCTAAAAGCACGGTCAGACTTATATATCTCAATATATTGTATTAATATCATTCAACTCCCTTTTTCCTAGGCACAACCTCCAATCAATCTTTTAAATAGCATATCTAAACTTTTATTATCTTAACTTTTATTACCGTAAACACTACTCTTATTGTCACATGACTGTCTTCTGAGCAGCATCACATCTTAAAAGTTGCAAACAAAACAAGACGGGGGGAGGGAGGGGGGGAAAGAAGCCACGATTCATCATACATTCCAGCAGAATAACAAACTTCAAGGGCTATGCTAACGAATTCCCTAATCAGACAATAGATGCTGATTTTGAAAGAGAAAGCGTCGTTGCAAACTAAAAGCATTTGACCACACTAAAATAAACGGAAAGCAAAAGTGCACATTCAGTTAATGATTCAAGACTCTTTCTTAACTGATAATTAAAAAGGAACTTAAATGAAAAATAAAATCACTGTCTGCAGTCCCTAGAGTAGTTTGCCTTTTTTCAGCCTCACCTTCTCCTTACTCTGACTTTTAATTAAATGCCTTGAATTTTACTTGAGATAAAAAAAAAATATTTGAAGACGTTAACTACCGAGACAGTGACTAATTTCACTGTAACACAGTCAGCTGCAACAGTGTAAAAATACAGTACTTCCCCCTTTGAAAGCCAGCTTTCAAATGGAATTTCAGATGGAAACATCGTCACCATAATAATAAGGTTGCAAGTGAAAAAATGAAAGAACCTGCATGTGACTTTATATTCCCTTAAAAAACCAAACCAACCAACCCCAAACTGCTCATCCCCTCCCGATCAAATAGGGACAACTCAGGCAATAACCAAATCCATACCACACCGCTGAGAACAGTCTTCCAGAAGTATAATTCAAGCCGGCATTGCTTATTAAGACTCCTTAAGCAAAATAAGAACATGACCGCAAAAAAAAAGGAAGGATATTCTGGGTATACAAGTATCTCCGTAAGACAGAATCCATAAAATACGGACTCCCTGCGCTCACTCAGACCTTGTACCAATCCGCAGTGTATTTCTGGGATGTCTGTGCATGGGAGGCCAAAACAAGATGAGTGTAGGAAGAGAAGAAATTGTGAGAACGATGAGCTTATTCTTATAGGTTTAGTTAGCGCCATCGAAAGCATGGTATTAAACACTGGCCTTAATTTTAAAAATTTTTACATTAATTTATGAAAGCCGGCAGTGAAAAGAAATAAACCTCTCCAACTCCGAAACTAGCCGCATGTGAAGCTGCTCAGAGGAACGAGTGAGATGAAGGAGGAATTTTCTGGCTACGCATGTGGTGCGCGCGGCGGTGGTGGCAGGTACGCCGGCTGGAAACTCCTTCAGAGGAAGACGGATGAGAAACCACGAGGGAGCTGGAGCCTCTAGAACTACAAAGCCCATCAATTCGAGAAAAAAGAAAGCTCTGACTGAAAGGCTGGCAGACTTTGCGTAAGGAAGGCTTTCCTTTCTCTAAAAAAAAGAAGAAAAAAAAAATATATTGTCAGCACCAAACAGCTACCGGCTCCATCATTTACTTCTGTCTCGTAACTGACACTTCTCCATGGGGTCAAAAAGGGAATAAGCGATCTTCCTGCTCATATTTATATATATATATACACACACACACGTATATATCTCTATATATTACATATATTTTTTTCCCCCCTCTCTACACTTATATATCCATATCCATATCTAAAGTTTTCCCCGAAAATGCACTAGTCAGCTACAGAAATTAATTCCGCATTTTAAGAATCCAAATCCCAGCACGGTAGAACTAGGAATTAAGTCCCGCGGTTCTTCTTAATTACTTTAAATGAACTGGCAATTTCCAAAGCTGATTTTCCCACAATGCATGAAGCTTTGTCAGTAGTTTGATCCAAATCCTTATTGCTTATAGAATAAAAAAAAAAAAAAAAAGGGAAAAAAAAAATCAGGGCGCCCTAAAACTGCTTTGTGTTCAAAACTGATGAAGAAAGCATAAAAGAAAAGGACTTTCCGATTTCCCCAGACGGTAGTTTTGTGTGTTAATAATTTTTTATGCAATACATGACATTTAAAAAAAAAAAAAGAAATCAAATAAACATGACTTTTTTACTTAATAATATTTAGCCCAGGGAAACATCTTGTGTTTACACAATACTGAAGAGAAAACCAGCTCTCGGCTGACTCACTGCCCAGAGCTCGTGATGATTCAGAAGAGCCAAGTAGGTCTCAATCAGAATTTGTGGGTTTGGCTGGTTCTATATTCTAGATTTGTCTAAGTTTTTATGAAGTGCGAGCCTTGAGCATAAAAGACCAAGAGAGCACATTGCTGAAAAAAAAAAAAAAACCCCAAAAAACCAACCCCAAAACACCAAAATTATCTTTCTTTCTGGTTGTGTTCTTTAAGATTTCGATACTCTCAAAAGTCTGGTCTTTAAAGCAAACCAATGTGAGCTGAGAAAGCAAAGTTCTAGCCTAGAACGGTAGGTATCCTGCAATTTCTAGGTCAGAACAGAGCTTGAAACCTCTCCAAAAAAAGCTCAAAACTTGGTGAGATTATAGCAAATTATACCTTTGGACAGAAACTGCCTGCTCCTGAAATAGATTCGTCAGAACTCAAAGCACGTTTTCTTTCTGTGAAGACTTTTTTTGGATTCAAAGCAGCATTTCTCTCCTCGCGGCTCGCTAACAGCGTTATATTTGGACAGGCAGAAGCCCTGATAGTCGACTTCCCGTATCATGTACGGATATTGGGAACTACCAAATACTTCTGGATGAGGCAGAATATTTGCTGCCAACTGCTTCCAAAGGGCTCCGAAGCACGTAAAACAACCCAGATTTTTCGAAACGTCTTTAGAGAATTCAAAGTATTAAATCTTAGAATTGAGGAGCGAAATCCACCTTTAAAATATTGCTTTGGTATTAACACCAGAGAGTCTTGGCTTGGGTTTGTGGCTGCGAAACAGCAACAGCCTTATATTCATACTTACTCAGTTTTCGTGGCTCACCCCTACCGCTGCAGCGTGGATTCGCTAGTAACCAGCTGAAGCAAAGGGCTGTATCCTTTAATTGCCACTGTATTTTTTAAGCGCAAAACGACTTTCTTACACACATTTATGAGAAAGTCATCTCCTAGGTGAGAGTGAAGTCAACGTGAACCTACAGTCATTAAGGCACACTTTTAAACCTGTGACCCTGCAGCGACAAAGTCACAGGAGAAGAAGCAGCTGCATTTCACTGCCTTTGGGTCAAGGCAGTACAAAACCCTTTTATCTCTTCTTTTTTTTCTTCCCTTTTAAGTAATTGTGTCTCCTACCTGTACTGCTAGGAAAATCTATATTTAAGGCTGCGACAAGTACTTCGTACTTACACAGACCTAAATAGACACACTATTACATATAGCTATCAGCAGCTCTATACAGAACAATAGCTTATTCCTACTCCAGCAGAGAAGGTAAATACCTTGCCCACCACCACGCAGCATATCAAAAGTAGAGCCAAGAGTCCAAGTTTTATCCTGGATAGAGGCATCTATCCATACCCCTGCTACTTAGCAGACCAGCACGGCACCGTGTGAAGGGGCTTCCAGAGCTTTGCTGCCTGCCTGAGACGGGAGGTGCTCTCACTTTGTCACATCCTCTTCTAGAAGAGGGCTTCTTTGTTCAGCAGCACCACAGCTCCCTTCTGACTAGAAAAGAATTGTGAGTTGAGATCACAGAAACATAGAATGGTTTGGGTTGGAAGGGACCTTAAAGACTACCCAGTGCCACCCCCTGCCCTGGGCAGGGACACCTCCCACCAGCCCAGGTTGCTCCAAGCCCTGTCCAGCCTGGCCTTGAACCCCTCCAGGGATGGGGCAGCCACAGCTTCTCTGGGCAACCTGGGCCAGGGGCTCACTGCCCTCACAGCAAGGAATTTCTTCATAAGATCTCATCTAAATCCACCTTCTTTCAGTTCAAAAATGTTCCCCCTCATCCCATGGCTCCCCTCCCTGCTCCAGAGTCCCTCCCCAGCTTTCCTGGAGCCCCTTTAGGGACTGGAACGGGCTGTATGAGATGGTGGACAATGTTTTTTCTCAGCCCGGTGAGGCTATTTCCTTATTAGCCAAACTCTAGACTGACATGTCCATGGGGATATCTTCTTCAAGGATCACATTCTTTCTTTTTGTTTCCTCCCAAATATCTGAATCGTAGAAGTGAGACGGGACAAATCCTTCTCTGAATCAGCATCACACGCCCCTGATTGTCTCTGAAAAGGAAAACAGGCTGAGGCAGCCGGGAAAGATCAAAACTGCCTTTTGGCAAAGTGCTCACGTTGGCGTCTTCAATTGGTTCAGATGCAGTTTTATACCAGTATATCTGCTAGGTGCAAATCCCAAATACGCATAGGCAGAGGAGAAGAATCCGTGGAGAAGACAAGGCAGCCGGAGAACAGGGAGTAAAGGGTGCACGACAGCACGGAGGGAAGCCCAGCATGGCCCAGACTTCGCTCCTGCTTTCTGCCTGCGACTCAGCTTTTCACTGGGAGGGACAAGGGAGGTCGTGAGGACAATTTGAGGAGCCATTCACAAAGTTTAAGAGGTGACTCACTACAAAAAGGATTCGTGTATTCACTGCAGGCATATATAGTTCTTTACACACACGGATCAGGCAGGATTCAGGCACGACAAACCAAAAGGTGGCAATTACAAGGATTATTCATCCAATATAAGAACTCCCATCAGTAACCCACACTGCAATTCCTATTTCTCCAGAGACACAAAGCATTCATCAGTAGAAAAAGCTCCGCTTATCTTTTTTGAAGAGATTTAACAAACTTTGACAACAAAGTTGTTGCTCTTCAGCAATCTTTAGGAATGCAGGGAGCACACGGCTCCTTCTTTTAGAAAAATACTATGAGCCCACGAAAGATCAGGACTATCCCTTTGGCTTCAGCACTGATTTTCAGCTGGAATACTTTCCAATCACCACTCTGTGAAAATCATTATAACTATTTAAGGGAGAACTCCTATTAGCTTTATTAGCTTTGTATTTAGCTATTAGTGTGGGCAAGCTCCAATCAGTTTGAAAAGTAAAATGACCTCCTTTATTTGACTTTTTGTGCTGAACTATAGTATTTTCCTGACTATTCTACAGAAAACAGCTTGATACAATGGTCAAGCAGCTTTAGTATCTCCTTGCTGAATTTCGGCCTTTAAAGAAAAAAAAAAAAATCAAAATATGAAAATCTATGAAAATCAAATTCTCCCAGGTAAGGAGACACGTCAAACAGTAGATAAAAGTCAGATAAAAATTCTTCAGGACAAAGATATCTCATCATATCTAAAACTACTGCCTAAAATAATTATCTTTGTGAAACTGCTGAAGTGATAATTTTGATAACCTGGTACCTGCATTAGTTAACGTTACAAAGACAAAATAATTGAGAAGGCTGAATTTGAAACCCAAGTGACGGTCTGTGGTCAGCGCGGCAGCTCCACAAACGTGCAGGGAGGTGTCGAACTACTGGAGTGCCGCTCGTTAGGGAAGACTCTTTCCATGCAATCCCAGTCATCCTGTTTATTATATTAATAGAGCATGGAAAGGGATAACGTGGTTAATGGTAATGCAGTTAAAGACACTTATTTTCCCTTTGGCGCTAAAAATTAAGATCCATGGACTCCCAGAAGCATTAATCCTGCAATTCCGTGAAGCTAGATGTCTCGAGTTAGTGCACTGTTAGCAAGTTAGAGGGCTCATTCGTCAGTAGTACAGGTTTAAAAGGGGTTTGAAAGTCACAAAAGCGTTATGTTTTATCTGCTGAAATATGTGAATTATTTCTTCAAGTTCTGACCTCCCCGCAAGAAGAATGAAATAAAGGGACGGATGTGTTTGCCCTCCACGTTCACTTCCAAAAGTATATTAAAGTATTTACGCAGATCTTACGCAGCTCACTCTTACTAGAAAAAAACAAACCCAAACACTTCAAAAAATGAACTTAATTACTTAATGGAAGGAACTTAATGGAATGACTTAATTTAATCTTGGGTTTTCTATGAACTGGTATCTGCCTGCCACTAGGTATGGGACAAGCTGTTGCATTTGAAAATACAGAGGTAAAACAAAACCTGAAAAAACCCCACTGGAAAGGTATAACCAGGTATGTTTTTTGGTAATATATGAACCACTCAATTTTCTATTTTAAAACACTTCATAAGCGTTTTCTGCTGTCTCGTCTCGTGACAAAGAATGCCTCGTGCTCAGCAAAACTGCTTGGCTGAGAAGCGGAAGATCTGCCGTGGCTTAGCGCTGTCGGGACTCAGATCCTCCTGCAGAGTCACCCTTGGCCATCTTCCCTGTTCTACTGAATAAACCGAGGTGACGAGGGAAGGAAAATAAAGCCACTGCTAGAACTTCAGCGGAAACTCAGGTGGATGCCAGGGCAGAAGTCACTACAGCAGTGGCAAGAACTGAGACCAAAGTCAAAATTCACCCTACAGCTTTTAGCCTAGACGCCAAGCTCAACACGCTTGGCATCCCGAGCTAAACACGACAAACACAAAACTGCACATGGGAGCAGAGATGCGAAAGCTTGCGAACCACTGCTCAGGGGTGCTGCTGTTTGCACGGATCGGACATCTGCTTCCTTCAAAAAAACCCATCTTCACGGCAACCTCATTCTCTACACCTCAGTGCTCCGCATTTTTCCATCACTGTCACTACTTCCTCTCTTTGGATGCATGGCATAAATAATCTCTGCTGAGCAACCCAACTCCTTAAAGCAGTGGTGCATAACACAGTCACGATTATAGCCGCCAGACATCACGCTCAACACAAAACAACCCTGCTGAGGCCTACGCTGCAGTTACTGCTGTTGGCTACAGCTCCTACTTTGTGCAGCTTAGATACTTCTTTGAAAACAACCAGTTAGGAGTATCAGTCAAACCTAGTAAGAAAGCTGGATAAACACTCAGGTACTCGGCGCTGAATCTCTGCCACCGTTCCCAGACCAACGTCCCGTGTGTAAGTCGGGTCGCTGAAAGCTGAAATACGACCACAGGAGAGGTCACGCAGACATCCCCCCCTGGATGGAGTGAAGCAGAGTCAGCAGCTGCGTGGAGCAGAGATCCTCTGTCATCTCCCCAACATAAGAAGGACATGGATGAGCAAGTCCAGAGGAGGGCCAGGAAGACGCTGGGAGGGCTGGAGCCCCTCTGCTGTGGGGACAGGCTGAGAGAGCTGGGGGGGTTCAGCCTGGAGAAGAGAAGGCTCCGGGGAGACCTTCCAGCCCCTGCCAGTCCCTAAAGGGGCTCCAAGAAAGCTGGGGAGGGACTCTGGAGCAGGGAGGGGAGCTGTGGGACGAGGGGGAATGGCTTTAAATTGGAGGAGGGGAGATCTTGATTAAAGATTAGGAAGAAACTGTTTGCTGTGAGGGCGGTGAGCCCCTGGCCCAGGTTGCCCAGAGAAGCTGTGGCTGCCCCATCCCTGGAGGGGTTCAAGGCCAGGTTGGACGGGGCTTGGAGCAACCTGGGCTGGTGGGAGGTGTCCCTGCCCAGGGCAGGGGGTTGGAACTAGGTGACCTTTAAAAGTCCCTTCCAACCCAAACCATGCTGTGACTCTATAAATTCTATCTGCTGATCTGCTGAGCCACAAGACGAGGGATGCCCAAGTCACAGAGCAGCACCTGGCTCTTGCCATGGGTGATGGGCTGTGCTCCTGGGTGGGCAGGGAAGCGTCCTTTGCCCCCTGCTCACATTTCAGGAGCTCAGAGTCAGAAATCTAAGCAGTACCATTGAAACTCAGGTAGCTCCTTACGCTTCTACTTCCTCAGCTGAAGTACTATGCTCCTGAGACCGTGAAAGCCTGGGGCCCTCTATAATAAAGCTGCTCAGTCACAGCAGAAAGAACTTTGCAAATATTAATAAGAGCCATTTCCTAACAATCTGAAATATTTAGAGGCTAATCTGGTAAGATTAGTACAGTCGCAATACTCAAGGGCAGCTGATTTCTGAAAGACATCAAACGCAGACCAAAGCTTTGTGTATCTAAGAAAATAATCCTCCCCCATGCTGATAAATACACAAGCGGTAGAGTGTAATACTTACTATCATTTAATGACTTTATGCAAGTCAGCAGTGCTATGTACTTCCAAACTCATTCAAAAGATAAACAACGTTTTATTACAGTGCAAATTCACGGTTATTTAGGGTCAGCAGCTTGAGAAAAAATCCCATTAATCTGCATCTGTACTGCTATAATGAAAAATGATGGGAAAAATAATTAGGCAATTTAATATTTGGGAAGACTGCATGTGTCCCGAAGGCACTGTAACAGTAAGCGTTAACTAGCATGAACAAAATGCCATCTAGTCTAAAAATACTCATTTGTGACCAAAACCTTCCCTCATCAAGGCCCTCACATAATGAACTTCTGTATTCTGATTAAACGCCAGGAATATTTACATTCACAGCCTTCATTAAAACCCCTCAAGGCTAACGCATGCTGAAGAAGTCAGTTTGCCAAACTGTTAACTTTGGTAAAAGATCCTCGCTACATAAGAAAAAAAAAAAAAAAAAATTATTTGCCGAAGTAGATAAAAGACCTAATTTTGAAGTGAGACTAAGTCAGTCCAGGTACCGATATCAAAGCAAATGGCCTCAAATTACCAGCTCTTTTGGCCCACTGAGACTCTTGCTTCATTCCTGCTGGATGAAGACTGACAGTTGAGGCGGGTCCATCAATACAGGTTGTGGGAAACGTCAGGGAGAGAGCAAAAAGAAAGAACGCTTTACAAAAAGTATGTTTTGTGATCAGAGGAGGCTCATTGAGCTACTAAACGCCTTAAAAATCCCCGAGCGGCTTGTCAAGTCTTAACCGGTGATGCGCACGCACAGACAGACCCTCGGGTCGAGCGTCTGTATGCTTCGGGAACTAAGCGCTAACAGACGGAACTTGAAACACAGAAACCGATTCAGCCGAAATATCAGAAATCTAGCTGCTAAAAATTATTTAACATCCCAAATAAAATTAATTAAAAAAAAAAAAAAAGTAAACGGGTATTCCAAAACGTATCATTCTGTATTAGAAATCTCCAGGGAGAGTAGTTGTAATAACTGGCATTTTTTTCTTTAACCAACAGGTTTTTGTTGCTTTTCAGTGCACCAGGCGCACACCCGCACGGAGGGAGCTGGGTTTGTTCAGCCGTGAGAAAAGGCGGCTCAGGGGAGACCTTCCCACCACCTTCCAGTATTTAAAGGGTGGCCAAAAAGAAAGTGGAGACTCCCTTTTTACAGGGAGTCACATGGAAAAGACGAGGGGTAATGGGTAACTCCTGGGGAGATTCCAGCTGGATACAAGAGGAAAATTTTTCCCTATGAGACCAATCAGCCCTTGGAATAATCTCCCCAGGGAAGTGGTGGATTCCCCAACTTTGGACGCTTTTAAGATTCTTCTGGACGGGGCGCTGGGCCATCTCGTCTAGACCGTGCTTTTGCCAAGAAAGGTTGGACCAGATGATCCTTGAGGTCCCTTCCAAGCTGGGATTCTATGTATAATATCCTATATCCTTGAAGTTAAAAGGAACAGCTAGAGTTAACACACCTTTAACTATTCATTTATGAAATAGAAAAATTGTATATAGTTATTTAAAAAAAAAAGAAGAGAGTACTAAAACGTACACCTGTATCTTTATGTCTTCATTTAATATATAATCATGTCATTTACTAGAAAGCCTGTATTTCAGGTTTGAGTTAATTCCTCCTTGCAGTTAAAGCCCTGATCTTGTAAGTTTAACAAGGTATTTTGCAAACACAACAAAGCCTTACAAACGTCGTCAGATTAAGCCTTATGAGGAAATCTGCATGGATTAAAAGAGAGCCTGACATAAAGTTTTGCTAAAAGCAAACTGATGTCTCAGCTGCCAGTGTTGATGCTTTAAGCATTAGCACTTTTTAACCATTTTAGCATTCATCAGAACATGTAAGAAGAGGAATAACGACAATCTACCCGTGAATTTCACCGAGTGTCAACTAACAAAAGGACAAGCTGTAACAGAGAGATGTTTTTATTAAAATTAGCGGGTTGGGAAAACCACACAGCATACTTTAATAGAGGGAATGTGATTTGCTTAATTTTTCCTAAAAGAAGGGCCTAGTTCTCGTGGGCGCCTTTACAGAGCGGCGCTGAGGAAATTGCCGCAAGGGTTGGGCAGCTCATCGATTGCCAGGGTTCATTTTGAAGCGACGTACAGAATTTTAGCACCGCAAGAAACTGAAGTGATGGAAAAGATCAAATGAAAAACTGCACGAGATCCATTCGACACACAGAATCTACCATCCTAATTAGATGAGCAAAAGAGGCCATTAATCCCTGCTGGAAAGATACAGTTCTGTATCTTTTTGGTAAATAAATAGAATAAAATAAATAAAATTTTGATAAATGTGAATGTGGTAGAAAAAGCTTGCAGTTATGTTCTGCATGCATCACAAGAAAATAAAACCTCAGACAGGATTGCCCAATTGTCAAAATTAATAAACGTGCTTTTTAATATTTACAGTGCTGGCCAACGTTTAAAACAGATCTATGTAAATAACAGGTAGGAGCTACACGTCTACAAAACTGGATATTGGGGGTGTGGTCACTGGGCAGGACACAGCCTCCCTTCTTGGCTTTCCTCTCTTAAAACACATTCAACACCGAAATGTAAACAATTTATAGAATGACCAGGGAGAGAAGGATGTTTGTTTGTTTTTTAAATGCTCGCCTTTCATGAGGACTAGGCCTCAAGGTATTTAAAGGCATCGGCTTATGAAAACAGCGTCGCCCTACTTGAAATATTTTAAACAAAAAGGAGAGCAGAAAATTGTAATCCAGTGGCGTGACTCAAGAAGTACCAGAGAAAAGACATGTCACCTGCTCCACTGGAACCTCTCAGAAAGGAGGAAGGTGTCCACCAAGCAGCTTTAGACAATGTTTTCAAAGCAATTAGCACCGTATTTCAGGCACCTTCAGTAACAATCACTTCCAGAAAACTGGCCAAATCCTTTCAGTCAGCAGCAGCACTCACTATCGCTAAATTTCCTAAAACTTCTCGTTTTTAGCTTTTTTTTTAAAAAATTTTAAAAGCTTATTCATCACTTTATCAGAGTAAAGACCGTCAAGTAAAACCAAAAAAGGGATGACTGTGTATTCGAAGTAACTTAGTAAAATTCTTCATTTGATTAGAAGTGTGGTAGCTTATAGAAGTAAGAAAAGATAAAAGACGATCTTCGTTGTTATTTATGTCAGATATTGAATTTCTTTTCAATAACCCAGCAATAATCCAATTCTTGTATGCAATCTGAATTCAATGACCACTCCTACATAACTATCCTAACAAAGAATATTTCTAATTAATCTGAACTATTTATTTGACCAAGGGGAATACTGAAAACCTGTATTTATATACAGAGTCATTGCTTTTTGGTCTCTCAATGCTTTAGGAGAACTAGGGCCTTAGAAGTTTAAAACCAGGTCATTCTGGAAATAAGCAAAGCGTGAAGCTGTTCTCCCCATGATTATCGGTCAGGTCGCTATGCTACACCTGCTTTGTAACGCTACGGAAACGCAGCAGGGTTGAAGAACCAGCTCTACAGTCTGATGAATATATTAAATGCACTGTAAATTGCCATCTTGCTGTTAGAAATTGCACGCAAATTTACCCTAATTGAATTAGCGAAGCTACAAGAAACGTCACGCACCCCTCTCTCTCCGAAGGCTGCATGAAAACTTGACATTCTTCTTCCCCCTAAGATGCACAAATTTTTCATTTTACTAATAACACTAAGAAATAATTTTCAGCCTACAAAAATGAAAACAAAACAAAACAAAAAACCAATCCAAACCCCAAACCCAGTACCGATTTAAAATACAAACATTCATTTGGTTGAAGGAAGTATTTCAGGTTATGGTGGAGAAAAAAAAACGAAACAGAAAAATTTTCTTAAACCCATTTAGAAAAGCGTCCCAGTCACTTTGGTGGAATATGATCAGTAAACTTCGGGAAAGATGTTTGTAAACGAACTACATTTGTGAAGAATTTAATAAATGATCATGTAATGTGACAAAGATCAAGCTGGTCTTTCATTATTTAATGGAATGCAAACCTTAATTATTAAGGATTTCATTTTCCCCAGCTGTCATAAAAATGGCCACCAAAAAGTATTCCACTTAATTGTGCCAAGGCATTTAACCGCTTTAAGAACCTGACCAGAACAAAAATCTGTAACAAATACGCTCATACAAATAAAAAACCACATGTGAACATTTGCAGAAGTCTTTCCGTACGGACTGCATCTGTTGGGGAAAAAAAAAAAAAAACAAAAAAAAGGAAAAAAAAAAAGGAAAAAAAAAAGATATTTTGCACGCAAACTCGTTTTTCCTGTTGTACTTCTGTATCCTAGTATTCCAGCGGGGTTTTATAATCTAGTATTCCAGCTATATATATCACAGAGTCACAGAATGATAGGGGTTGGAAGGGATCTCTGGAGATCATCTAGTCCAATCCCCCAATATACATATAATATATATATATAAAAATATATTTATATTCTAGTATTCCAGCTAACAGAGCCTTTGGGAGCATCCATTACCCCCCATCCCGTTTGCCCGGTCACACAAGGCTGTAGCTCTGCAGTGAGCCAAAGGAGATGACGACAGCTCGGATGTTCCCATCTTTGAAAAAACCCCTAAAGTCCCCCAGAAGAACATATATACAGCTGTAGATTGAGCCACTATCTTCATAAAAATGGTCTCTCCTCGGATTTTGGTATAAACCGGCTCACAACGACCCGCAGGTCAATAAGCCTATTAAATCATCTTCCACAGTCGCTTCTAATGTAAGGGATAATCATGCACACAGATACGTGTTTTTATATCACATTACTCATCCTAGACATAAAAACCTGCTCCGCAAATTGGCTTTTTAAAGTAAATAAGGAAGGCTAATTATCCCTGTGGAAACAAATCCCTGACACTCGTGATGAAGGAATCCCGCAGATTTCATTTCCAGCTGTAACAAAGAACCAGAAACATATTTCAACGTTGGAAACTTTCCGTTTCCGACAATACTTCACAAACAAGAACATGCTTTTGGAGAGAAAAACGAAACAAAACCAAGTTTACTGCTAAAACACAGTTTTAGACAGAAACAGAGAAGCTGTGCCCCGCTTCGAATAGGGAGGCTGAGCCTCCAACCCTGGGGAAGAAACGATTTCTGCGATTTAAGAAGTTAAGCAGGTAACAAATGTGCGAGGAATGCTCCTCCTGACTGTTGTGGGGACGAGGGTACAAAGTGCCTCCTAATCTCGGGCCTCAAACATATGTTAATATATGTTAGCCACTGCAAAGAAAACAGGTTGGATGTAGTTTTTCAATATAGACATCAAAATTATCATTACTGTCATGCTGATCTGACTTTTGATGGCAATACTAAGTATCAGAATAGGGCATTAAAATGGTATTTTCCCAAATCAAAACCCTAAGTAGAAAAAAAAAAAAAAAGCGAAGATACCAAGTCAACATTATCTCTAAATTATTTATTGATTATGCTGCTTATTATTCGAATTCACAAGATCAGAAAATGCTGTATTCTGAAGCGATGGCAGCATCTGCAGGCCATGGACCTGCCCCAGCCAAAAAGTTAGTTCTAGGACAACAAAGCCAACTTTGTGGAAGAGACCCACACTGTTACTAGAACACATCCAAGCTGTCCTTTCCTTAAGAAGCTCTCGAGCTGCCACGGCTGGAGACCAGGGAAGCGTCCAGATGAAATATCGCTACGTGCATCTCCACGTCTTTCCCAGGCCTCCACAGCTGCCATCAGACACCAGCCCGACTGGCTTTTCATCTGATCAACGCAGCCGTTCCTACGCCTTTCGCATGAGCAAAGGTCACTCCTACCCTTCCAGGTTTTGCAATTGTTAGTATATCTTGCTAAATCCCTTTTTTTTTTTTTTTTTTTTTTTAATTTATTTTTGCAGTTCACACCTACTTGGCTCCATCTTTCAGTTCCGTGGACCAGTTCATCACATAGTTACACATGGCTATACTTTCTCTTTGCGGACGATGAAACCTGTCTAAACTTTTCTTTAAGACGACCTTTTCGTTCACAAGCCAATCGAGGCACAAGGAAACATCTTTTTGCCCTATTATCGTTTCACATTCTGCATTTTGGGGAGTGAACCTATTATTTGCTTATGTTACACAGCACCACCGTAAATTGGGCTTCTCTCTGCTTTTATCTGTTAGCTTTTTTTTACATCTATGCATGAAAACAAGATTAAAGCCACTTTCACAGGATCGGGCCCCCAAATTCCGTGTTACCAGCTTTAAGGAAAACGACCTACAATGGATGCAGCAGACCTAAAACATAATTATAATCACGTCTCTGTCCCTGGTGTCCCCTTTCACAAAGATTGGTCCTGAATATCCCGAATGTGAGCACTACGATTGAGCCGAGATTTTCCCAGGGCCTGTCTTTACGGCCAATGGGAACACGCTGTAGAGCTATCCAGAGTTTAAACAACCTGGCGTGCGCTCCTCTGTTCATTTAGTTCTATCAGCACAACTTATTTAACCTGCTCTTTGACAAGAGCAAAACCAAAAAAGCAAGCCTCCGCACCTTTTACGCTCTGCCACAGGTCGCAGTGAAGATGCAAAGAAATCTGTTTCTCCTACTGCCTGCAAATCTGAAGAGGCAGACGGTCGGAAAAGTCTCGAGGGGAAAAAAAAAATCAAGGTTATGGAACTGGTCTCTTATTTCTAGCTATCTGTGCGATGCTGCCCACATCCACACGGCATCGAACGTAGTGAAAAAATATCCGCCGTAACCCAGATAACCACATGCTTCTACAATTAGTCAAGACAACATATAAGCAGTAGAAGCTTTCAGTAACTTCACAGGGCGTAACAATGAGAGATTCGAAGTGCTACACCAGGACAGGGTGTTCCCATAATAATCCCACTCCATCTCTATCCACTGGGCTGGGCTCAAAACCATCTGTATTATTTTCTGAGTGCGTGCGGCTTCCCCCTCTATCAATTAACTATGGCACTAAGTCATGCTACCAGAACTGCCGACAACTATAAATTACTATCATTTTCCTAACGTGCAAGTTTACAAGCGAACGATGATCCCAAATGATTGAAAGGGTTTGTTTTACAAAAAGCAGGGAATGCGCATTAACTTAATAGATGACAAACTTGAGGCTTATGACGAGAAACCGCCATTGTCTTTTAATCACAGGCTGACAATAAATGGAAATTAGAGAGTTTGTCCTGTCTCGCGGGACCATTTGTAAGATTGTAATTAGCTCAGTGAAAACTCACATGAACTTGGATGGAAGAGAAGCTGCAACAGAGAGCTGGAAGCCAGTCTGTATTCAAAACCATGGACTACTATATTCCTCTTACTTAACGCTCCCAAAATATATATCCTACAGAAGATAGCTCCAAGCCGTTCAGCCACGATTAGGACTTTAGATCATCAACCGATCCTTTCCCAGCAAGACTGCACAGCCAAACTCAACATAACGTGACACCATCGATATTAGACCAAGTATAAATTGATGGAATGCAATCAAATAACTCCCAAGGTCACCTGCTAAATAGATGCACAACAAATAAACTAATTAAAAAAGCACTACTTGGAGGATACAATTGCTGATACCCGAGTGCTGTTCACTGCTGTGCAGCACAAGAGCAGAAGCTGTGGATTTAATTACAATACAACACCAAAAAACATCTTCGATAGATGAGTATGAGGAGCAGAGCGCCACGTTTGGCCCAGCGTGGCTGTAACGAGAAGCTGGACGCGTTTAAGGAAGACGGACATCTAGAGGACAAACTAAAATTAGAAGCACATTCCCACCGGCAGTCCATGAGAATACTAACACTCTGGTGAAGCCACTAAAAATAAAAAAAGAACTTCCCAATTTGGAAGGTGGCTGGGAGGAGAGAGGTATCGTTAAACCCCTATCAGCTGGAAAAAGTCCCAGATCAGCAGTTTTGTAGGAGTAAGAAAGTCTTCAGAGCAGAAATCTGCAAAAAACAGATGGAACCGAGCAATTACAAGGTATTTATCCATTTCAAATGCTGGAGATGAGTGGTATTTGCAGGGTAAAAGCATTCACTCTGTGCTAGGCTGCGAGAGCGGTCCGGGTAGCACCCCTTGGTCTGCCGTGGCACAACGCAACAGCCTCCTGTCACGACGAGAAGTTTAATTTAGGACTTTTTAAAGGCAAACCTTTGGAGGAGCGAGGAAAATCCTAAAGGACACCCGAGACACTTGTTAACAAGACAGGGGATGGTGAGGAGACGGCTGTCAGCCTGGGAGGGATCGATTCTGTCCCCTCACCCTGGAGCACAAGGGGAGGATGAGCCAGACTGTCGCCAGGCAGTGCCACACTGCTGCCAGGCAGGGGGACAGGGAAGGGTGACACCCCACAGAGCTACGGACACGCCAGGCTACGCAGGCAGCCCCGAGTCCCAATAAGGACAGATCTGTGGCTATTGAAAGAAAAGCAATAATAATAATAAAAAATTAATCATTTTGCTGTGGTAAGTAGTTTACAAGAGAACTCTTAGGAAAACACAGATGTGGAGGAGAAGCTATTCAAAACCCATGAGTTTTGGGTGATTTTTGTGAGATGTACGGGCC
Source organism: Fratercula arctica (assembly GCA_947846985.1). NCBI lineage: Eukaryota > Metazoa > Chordata > Aves > Charadriiformes > Alcidae > Fratercula > Fratercula arctica. The sequence continues at coordinate 3,682,855 of CANTUZ010000004.1, forward strand.
AGCAGTCTCCAGCAGGCAGTTGCAGTCATCGCTAAAATCACCGCAGTTTCCACTATCTGAGCAAGGAAAGAAACTGCATTATGGCTTTTTCCTCTCTCGTGACTTCTCCAGAACACGACACGGGGATAAGGTGCATTCCATAGAGAAGAGCCATGGACTGCCGACGTTCAGCCAGCCTCCCAGCATCACAGCAGCACACAGTCTCATCGGGCGCTCTTCATTATCTTCTATGTGAATTTTTACATTTTTAGTAAGTAACCAGATTTTCCACGTGATGTTTTTGATATATAATACTCAAGATATTATAAAATCTCTAACTGAAAGGGCATTCTGTTGGTGGAGATGTAAGAGATGCATATGAAATGCAAAAAGCAAGAGGAAAAGGGATTTCTGCATGTGACACGACACAGACAGGCTCAGCCTATAAAATGCGCTACCAAATGCACACCTTGCAACCAATTAAAAACCACATTCCAAAAGAGTCAGGCCCTGTTTCGAGGTTTTAGTGAAATTACACTTTCATTAAGAATTTATGTCACAATATTTAAACATGAAAGCTGATGTATTTTTAAGAAAAGAACAACAACATCCTAACAGGGATGCAGCTGTAATCGAGAACATCCACTTTTCCTCCCGGTACCGTTTGCTGATCAGCAGGAAAGATTTTAGAGAACAAAACATTGCCAACGCTGTGCTCCCTGCCCTAAACTGTTTCCTTCTGCAGCATCTTGCCTAGGAAAGCATCCCAAAAGCAGACTAATGCAACGCTCAGATCTGAAGTTAGGACCATCCCCTGAATTACATCGTATCTTGCGCCTTTGAAGCAACCCGTGACGTTAATTTTTTATTTCAGCCCAGTCTTAAGTATTTATTAGGACAGCTTGATCTGTTGCTAGCTATTATTTCTGCCAGGCTCTCTCCAGCAGACAGCCACCACCATGCCCCTGGTGGCACGCGAGGAGGAGATGGCTCGGCCATAAGAAGCCAAGGTTGGAACACGTCTCGCTCCTGCCACCAGCTACCAGTGGGGAGGCTGTTGAGATGGCAGAGACGGTCTTCTCCAGGCTGCAAATGGCAAGACCAGAGGCAACAGAGACATGCTGGAGTATGGAAAATCCCAGCTAGGCATAGAGACACGTGTATTTATTTATTTATGTTGACAGGAAGGTGGTGAAACACTGGAGCGGTGCCGAGAGCGGCTGCGCAACCTCCTTCCCTGGAGATTCTCCAAACTCAGCAGGACAGGCCCCGAGTAACCTGATTTTACTGGACACGGCTTGAGCAGGGGGTTGGGACTGGATAACCTCCAGAGATCCCTTCCAACCCGCATGATTCCATGATTTACGATGCTTTTTTTCAGAGGGTGGGCTACGTTAAGTAAAGCAAGATGTCTGGGCAGACGAGCAGCCCTGAGGACTGCCTCCCCTAGTGAGCTTCCTGGGTTTCTATCGTCTTTGGGAGAGGAGCAAAAACATTCCTAAGCTCCACAGCGAGCTCCCAAAATGCCACTCCTGATTTACGATCGCTTAAGTCAAAACACGATCCGTGGTCCTAAGTCAGGAGACCTTCCTTTCGCCTCCCACCACTCCCAGCTCAGATCTCCATTCCCTCACTCAAGCTCTTCCTCCTACCCACCAGTGGTGCCACCCCTCCTCCCTTCCCTCTCTCTGCCCCTGTCTTTGAATTTATCTTTTTCTGCATGTGACGGGGAACTGAAGTTGGGACAGCAGAGAGGAGGGGTAAGGCTGGGACTCAGCTCTGAGGTGGTACAAACAGCCAAACACCTTCTCCTTGGAGAGACCTTCTCCAGAAGCAGGCACGTACTGATTCTTCCCCCAGCCCCCCTGCTGGTGGCAGCCCACCCTCCTCGGGGTAGGATGCCAAACACTCCAAATTTAGGAGATTCAGGCTGCTTGGGAAACCAATGCTGCCCGAATGATAATTCTCTAGTTTCTCCAGGGAAAGGGAACAGACCGGGACGAAAGTGTCCCACCAGAGCAGGTTCAGCCCACAGCCACAAAGGTGAAGGCCGGAGCTGGGTTTATAACGCGAACCACTCGACAGCCATTTTACCACTTTTTAGTTGCACTAATGCCATCCAGCCACACTCATCCGCACTACTGAATATACTGTAACTTTTTTGCAGTTTGGGTTTGGTGTTTTTTCTCCCCCCAACTCAAGCAAGAGGTTCACAGTATTTTTTTCCAGCATTTGGGTATTGATCCAAGAACCAGCGCAGAATTCACCTATCAAACCGTCAACAACGGCGTCTGTACAAAGCAAAGGAACAGGACTTAGAATATCCCTTAAAAACGCTCTAAAAATGTCTGTGCTGAGCGCAAGAGCTTACTTTAGCTTAAGTAGTAGAGATCTATGTTTTTGGAGGAAAGGGTCCAGAGGAAAATTACATATTTGTGGTTTAGCTGGGAGTCATGATGTCTGTCCGTATGCGTAACACGTGGTTGCAGAGTCATAATAAACAAAGCTTTCAAACAAAAAAAAAAAAAAAAAAAAAAAAAAAAGAAGTTCTCAAAGCTTCATCTTGTGTGTGCAAAGAGAGAGCAATTCATTTTTGTCTAGCTTATTTATACGGTTCTTGAAGTCAGCAATGCAATTATGGAACTCTTCCTTCCAGAAAGCATATAGAGAAAGTAAAGCAGAGCAAGAAAACAAAACACATCCTCGTACTCACCCCCTGCAGCAGGTTCCTCAAGAGAGATGCTTAAATCCCGCTTCCCGTTTCTGTGGATTACTCAGTTTTACATGGAAAATGACCGGCCACACAAGCCTAACTGACTTGATGGGAAGAAAAAACGTTTAGAAGAATCCGGACACGCTATGAATAGAATTTTTGTGCCTTTAAGAAAACATACAAAACCAGCTATAAGCAGGCAAGGAAAATCCTTCAAGGTCTGGTTCACACTTGATGTATACTTTATCATTACCTATTTTGCTGTAAATTATGCCTAGACTTTCTGCGGCAAAAAACGACAAAATATGCGGCAAATCTCAGCGAAACCTCATTTCCTCAGTGTATTACGGGCGTTGCTACAGTTATCAGGGATATTACAACCAGCAACGCTTCGTTTGAGCTACAAAAATCTCATCCTCCACTAAAAGGAAAGCAAATTAACCTGGTGTGGCAAGGAGTAGCGTCATTGTCTATACTAAAAGACATTTTTATGCTCCGCAGTAACCCACAAGAGTAAAACCGAAAAGATTCAATGCCGCTCTTACCAGAATAACAGGATTGTGCTATAACCGAAACAAAGAGCTTTAACACCTAATAAAGCTGCCTTCACACTTCTTAGCTTTCGCACTCAGCCAGCCCACGTTATCTCACACTTCATACCTTACGTGTTGAGAATTACTGGCATGTTGATGAGCGCTAAACAACTTACAGTATTTTAACTGTGGTAATTTCTTTTTTTTTTTGCATTTCGCTCACTTGTTGGGGCTGCTGATAGCTCTACAGAAGGCCCTTTCGCCACCGAATTCTTACACCATCAGAAGTGAAAACGTTCAGTCTCTTCATCTTAAACTATCAACCGTGTCTTCACAACTTCACCAATTAAAAGAAATGAAATGCAGAGGAATGACAAAAACTGAGAAGGAGAAAGACTGCAGAAAAGCCAGTCGCAACAAAGCCCACGACGCTCTCCTCGCGTTTTCTTGCCTGGTTCAGTCTCATGACGGTACATTTAATTTTACAAACAGCTACTACAAAACCAGCTTCTCTTTTCTGTTGTTGCACTTCACTATTCAGCTACAGCCGAGTTTAAACACTGAACGTTATTTTACAATCCTCATTCGATTGGCTTTTACATTAAGCATAAAATCACGTTGTATCACTGGTTTATTTGGCTTCTTGGTGGTTTGTTTTCATTCTTTCAAGGACTATGGTTCACCTTATTCACCATGGAAATTACAAATTTAATTAATTCAACAGAATGGATGAGATCTGAATTCTTAAAATGATCAGCTCGTCTAAGCAATAAAAGTTATTAAAGGAAGTAAGATCATCTACATGCATCAGTCCCACGGATTTCCATTTTTTCTATGAGGTAACCAAAAGCTTTACATATATATATAAAACATATATAGATTTCATATACATAGTTAATTTATTTCTGAGGACCATGTTTATTGAGCATAAATTTATATAGTTGAGGATTTGATTTCCACTGCAGCAGGGAAGAACCGCATTATTACCTTCTATGTCTGTATTAATGTATTTTTGATGTAAAGAGTGAAACCTGAAATTAAGCTCAGAAAAAATACTGTGCTAAAGAACTAGATCCACCAAGCCTGAACAGGCCTGATTTTTATTCCATATTTGGTTTATACGTTAACTTAACTAATGCCAGCTGAGCTGCTCTTGACTTTGCCACACTAAGTCAAAAGAAATTCAGACGGGATTTATTAAATCCACATTTGCTCTATACTAATAGTGTTTCTCTTCAGATTCTCGTGAATTTTTGTCAAGTCCCATGCACAAACTCGGTGAAGATAAAACATAACGGACACGATGTCCTGCATAAAGGACACAGAAAACCTGCGTATCCTTCATTACCTTCTGTCCAAAAAGGACAAGAGAATACGAAGTTTCTTACTCATCCTCCCACATGAAGGATTTAGCAGCTTTTATGCTCCTGTTTTGTGTTACTGTGGGGAGACAGGAGAAAACCCTAAAATGCAGGGTTTTCCTCCTTGCCTCCAGGCGCACGGGTGCGCTCTTGAGCGAGTAAGCTGGAAGCAAGAGGGACGAGTTTGATGAGGAGCAGTGCCACGTTTGGGGGATACCCATTGCCTCAGCAATTTCTGAGAAGTTCTCAAGCTCAAAGGATGGCAACCAGAGCAGATCGCAAACAGACCCCAAACGCATTCACGAAACCAGCTTGGTGATTTGTCTCTTTTTTTTCCCGGGTGTCTCCCAGACTGTCCTGTATGTACCCTGCCTCTTGACCTGGTGCAAAGCCACCGTTCCTTGGAAAGTTGCTGCCCCGCACTCCCCTGTGCTGGTCCAGCTATAGTTCTGCGCAGAAGAAAGACTTTTCTGCCCTCCAAATCACGGTCGCTCATGCTGGCCGGCAATGTCACAGCTCCACGGGAGGCCTGGCCAGCAGATCTGCACGCAACCAGCTCAGGACTATTAGAACTGCCATTCGGCTTTGGCAGTCCTGCTTACCTCGAAGTATCCTGCCTTACAAAGCCATTCAGGGACAACCTGTCCTGCTGCCAAAAGGACTTCGCTCTATCACTTGAAGGGCTGCCACATGTCAGTAAGATCTGCTGCGACCTTTCGGGAAGGGATGAAGACTCAGACCTGAGCCTGATGCCATGGGCTAATGGATCCTGTCTGCTCGCCGTATCTTATACACCGTCTATAAAGCTAAGGAGGAGACAGGAGCAGGCAGGGGATGATGTGCCGAAACAAAGCCAGTCGTGTTAGTGCTGCCACGTGAAAACCAGCAGATTTTGGTTATTTATGGTAACCTACTACACTACATGTACCATTTTGCTGCGTACAGCTTTTGACAAGTGGGAATGTAAAGCCAGCGGGAGCCCTTCCAGTACCTACAGAGCGAGACAGTGGAACTCTGCTTTAGGAAAACACTAGCCAAACTCAGCGCAAACCCTGCAAGAGCAAACTCCACCTGGAAAAAACCTCTGCATTTTTACCAGGTTTCAATCAGCAGTTTTCCAGACTTGCATCATCAGGCTCATGCAGTTTTTATCATCCGTTGGGGACCTCATAAACCAAGATTACCAAAGCGGGCTCTAAATCAACATCAAAAGCAATAACAAGATGGTGTAACAGTGTTACACCATCAAAAATACGTGGACTGCTGGACTAGAAATCAGAGTGCTAAATTACAACATCATGTAAAGTTAAGAGAGGACCGAGAAATCAAAGTTTACCAAAAGAAGATAAAGGCCAGAAAAAAAGGACAATGACAGTGGATTTCTTGGTGACAAGATGATTATTTTCCTTACAAATTTTCTTTCCAAATTTCTAAATGAAAGAATTGGAAGCATGAGCAGATATAACAGCTGTAAAAGTAATAGTTACACAAGATGACCAACCCTTTGCGGGTATTTGTTCAGTACAGGAGCTAAGCTTTTAATATAACTTGATGTGTAATCCTACAAAGAAAAAGCATTAGGTTCTCCAAAGAGTAAGGCTTAACCTACATGTACATCTTTCATTTCAAACTCCATTGTGTTAGCAAGCTGTAACAAGTGAAAAAGAGGACACGCTGATGTTGTTACAGCCATCTCATCGGGGTAAGAACCTGAGAAATGCAGCAATGAACATCAGACTGATGTAGGAACTACCGCAGCCCAGCACAAGCCGCTGGAGCTCTCTTGGCCTAGGAATTTCCTACCACCATGTAACGGAGGCAGCAGGCCAGATTACTCAAGAAATGCTGGGAAAAGAGAAAATACCGGTATTGCCCAAGACTGATCAGGAATAAAGGACTCCAAGCCCCCAGGAAGTTTTCCCTCAAGTTCAGCTGATGGATTTTGCATCATTTTAATTCTCACCGAGACTGACTGACAACGCACAGAGTCCTGAGCAAGTACACCTCAATAGAGTACTCTTAGACCAAGGAGGATATCCCATCTTCTTATTTCTCTTCTTTATTAGGGTTTTTTTTTCTCCTCTTAATATCCTGAGGCCATGAAGGAAACAGAATTTTAGTATCACTGCAGACAAGGATGTTTACATACTTCTAAAGTATTCCTGAGTAGGCAGTTTTCTACAAATAAATAATAGAGGTGAAACTCCTCCCTCCCATAAATAAAAAAAAGTTACATGCTCAAGTAGCCATTGTTTCTAATTTTATGTTTATCCGAAGAATAAACATACAAGCCGAAATGAATATATGTTTTCTCTTAAGCACAAAATTCAGCAGAGCTGGCTTTCCACCACAATTACTTTGATACAAAGAACTGAGGTGAGAAGAGGCAGGAATCACAACGTAAGCAACAACCATTACTAAGGATAACCGTTGGTGAAAAGGATGAGGAAATCCTGTATTTTTTTAAACAAACCTTCATATATACACTACTTAAGTGGGAAATGGAGATTTGAAAAAGGAGAACAGGAAATACTATTTCTAATCCACTTTCCTTTTAGGCATTTTTCCCACGCCATTCATTAGGCATCATAACTACCTACCTGGATGGAGAAGAAGAGATCTCGGATTTCTTCATGTTAAACAAAAAGAATAAAATAAAGAGATATTGAAAAACGAATCAGCTATATTCAGCTTTCCGAGATATCCTGGAGCAACACTTGTGCATGAAATGAAAACATCTTCTTCAAGGAAGATTTCCCTGACACTTCTGCCCTGGATGTAAACACAACCAGTAAGGACTGTCCAGCCTCCTAAGCACTACAGAAACAGAATCATTACCGTTCAGTCTTTCTTCAGCAGTATTTAGCTTTCCAAAAAGAATGGTCTGTACATAATTCTGCATACGAGGAGTTCATACATCTTTTCAGTAACAGTTCTTAGAATAAAGCTTAAAAAAAAAAATAATCCACACTTTTAAGTCATAAAACATCATACCCCTAAGTCAGTCTCATATTGTCATTGCCAAAAACCTAACTCCTGTGTTTAACTTCATCACTATAGTCATGGAGGTTTTTTGCCTTTTTCTTGATAAATAACATTTTCTGGTTATCCTGGTAGACCTCCTCAAATCACCCCCTTTACCTAGATCACGCTTATTGACATGCGGCTGCCAAAGCTCAGCAGAGCACTCTAGGAGTGACTTCTGTTGGCAGACACAAAATAAATGCTATTTTCCTCTTTCTTTTTGTTACTTCCATGCAGCCGGGAATGGTATTTCCCCTGGGTGTTCCGGCACCCCAACGAGATTTGTTTCCTGTCATCACAGGCTTTTCAAAATCACTCTTTGCCAAGATGCAGGCACTCCTCTTTTAAGACTGACACACATTCTTTGTTCTTAGATATGTGAGCTCCCATCTCCTGGCTGTAAACACTCCTTAGTCCCACCATATCAAATTGATACCACTTCAATTTTTTTCTTTCCATCTGTTGAGAATACTACTGAATGAGACTTCGTTACAACTCCACCACACGTAGTCCCGTCACATGAGAACTACCATCTTACATTTTTATTGTGGTTATCTGTTTTCCTAATATCGCTAATAAAGGACATGCTGATTTTCCCTAATAAAAAAATTAGGACATAATACAGCAGTAGATCAAATGCCTTACAGAAGGCAGTTGGCGCTAGTAGCTAGATTCATGACTTCATTAAAAGGGTATCAAGCGCACTCGGCAAGATCTGTTTCTACAAAAAATAAAACAGCCGCATCTAAAAAGCATTTTTCAAATGACCATATGCTTCTATAGGCTTAGCTATGCATAAATGTATGTATCCGTACCAAGCACTACAACATCTGTGAGTTATCATGGATTTCTTCAATTGGTAAGGATGCGGAAGTGCCCGAGAGCCGGGTTTTGATTTAGTTCGCTTCCCTTCCTGACACCTGTCTAGTGAGAATGATCATCAGCAATTTAAATTTTCACCCATGAATTCAGAACTTGGTATCCTACCCTAGTTCAAAATCGTTCTTTCGGTAGAAATGCCTCACAGGTAATTTGGATGAAGAATTAGTTTCCCTCTATACATACTTAAATGCTTTATTTGTGAGCGTTCGGTAGATATCTTGATTCCCGACATAATAATCTGATGTCATAAATACTTCCAAAAAGGCAGCAGAAAATATGTTTGTTTCCTCTCAGGATTCTTTGTGTTTAACACTTTACAGTGACTACTGGAGAACTGAAATGAAAATGTTTTCACGTGTCTCCTTAATTCCCAAATTTCAGAGTTTTATCCTTTTGCAGAAAACATTCTGATTTAGTCTTCTATTTTTTCCTACATGCTGTGCGTTTCCAAATCTTTTGTTCAAATTCTACATTACAAAAAATATTAAAACACTTACGTCCAATTTTAAGACTCCTCTGCCAATACCAGAGGAACTTCTGAAGTTTAGTCCGTGTGAATATATGACTAAAACTGGAAGTATTTTCTAAATGTCATCCTCAGTTTTCCTAACTGCATAATGACACTCATTAAATAAAACCATGACATATAAAATATAAATAAAACCATGGATATAAAAATGGTATTGGTGGGAAGCTAAAAACAGGTATATTGATTGTTAAAAAGTTTAGTTCTAAATTCTTTCTTATCCTCGTGAAATGACTAAATACTAAATATTTTTCTAGTTAGGTACTAATTGGACACCTACCTTGGAAATACAAAACCAGTGATCTGTAAATGTTTTTGATAATTCTCTGTTTTCTCTGGAAAGATAATTGGAAAATATTTCCAGTGGTTTAGCATGTTTTTTTAACTCCGTTTCTCTGAAGAAAAAAAAAAAAACAACCCACAAACCTTGCTCATACGAGAACTACAATGTGTTTACTCAGGCTGAAATCTAAAAATGTGACTCACCGCAGCTGGGCTGCTTTACTCTGACCGGAGGGAAAGTACGAAAAAGGTGACTAAAAAGGGGGTTTCACCCTAAAATACCTGCTACAGTCTGAAGTCTTGAAAGGTAATTAACCAAAGAGACCATACAACACTCTAAAAAGGAGTACTGTTATATTATGGGTTATTTTAGAAATAAAGTTAACCTGAAACTGAGACCTAAGTGACACTAAGTCACTTTTAGAAGGGAGATTCAATCAAGCTAGTTTGGAAGAATAAAGAAGAATAAGCCTAAAAGAAAAAAGAAAGGATTACTGAATTCTAACTTCAGCAATCTGCTGCCCCGCAACAAGTTTGTAATTCAAAGAGGCAAGTAACTGAAAAAAAAAAACTACACTGGAGGAAAATAAAGAAAACCACTGAGATCATCTTTGAGCAACTGCCCCATCAATTAAACTAGATCTCAGCTTTCCTATACAGACTGCATTTGAAAAAAATATTGTTTATATTCTTTTCCTCAATTTTCTTAAATTATAAATACTTATTGTTAACAAGACAGGTTCCTTTCCAAGAATTTATTTTCTGGGCTATTAGAAATGAATCCGGGGCAGTAAATTCAGGAGAAAATATAGATGAAGAGAAAATCATGTATTCTCTATTCATGGACGTGTTAACATTCTTAAACGCGTGTACTCTTTGGCATACACATAGTGCAAGTAAAATTTGTTTACAAGGGTTAATCTTTACCATTTTGGGACATATAAAACACACTGATCTCTGCTGTTCCTTACTCTGGTGTACTTCCTTTTTCACTATTAGTGCTTTCTAGGGTGGGGTAGAATTACCCAGTAGAGATGACTTTTTAAAAAAAGGGATGTGACAGTGACCCAAGAATAGGAGACTTCATCGGGTGCAGGCAGCATGCCCCCAAAATGACTTTAGGGCTGGCACTTAGCTGGCTGAGGGGATGGCTGCAGGAGAAGGGGGTAGAGCAGAGCCCTGTTGGAGCTGGGCTGCAGCCAGCGGCACGTGGCCTCCTCCAGGGCGAAGGAGAAGGTTGGCACCTGGCGGAAGTGGAGACCAGACGGCTTGTAAACATAGAATCATAGAATGGCCTGGGTTGGAAGGGACCTTAAAGCTCATCTAGTTCCAACCCCCCTGCCACGGGCAGGGACACCTCCCACCAGCCCAGGTTGCTCCAAGCCCCGTCCAACCTGGCCTTGAACCCCTCCAGGGATGGGGCAGCCACAGCTTCTCTGGGCAACCTGGGCCAGGGGCTCACCCCCCTCACAGCAAACAATTTCTTCCTGATATCTCATCTAAATCTACCCTCTTCCAGTTTGAAGCCATTCCCCCTCATCCTACCAGCACATGCCCTTGTAAAAAGTCCCTCTCCAGCTTTCCTGTAGGCCTCCTTCAGATACATCAACCTCTTCGGCCCCACAGCTTACCTGATAGGACGTCAGGGGCCTGGAATTATTCCCTTTGAAAAGAGTTACCTTTCTAAGTTCACAAAAACCTCTTCTTGTTTTCAGACTGCATTTATGATCTTACTTCAAGTGCAAAACCAGATACAAAGTGGCCTTCATTCCAGCAATTAGGCAAACAAGGAGCTATTGTAACCGCACTAATTGGAACAGTTTTTTTCGGGCTGGCAGAAGAGCTGACAGTAGAAACTGAACGATGACAGAATATAACGCCTGCTGCCAAACCCTGGCTTGTTAATTCATTAAAATCCTCTCTCAGGCAGATCTAGGAGGTGGCATCTTTCCTGAAACAGCAGAAGAATTTGTCTATAACCCTTTTGACTGAACCGCGCGCCTTGGCGCAAGGAGCCGTGCGTGGCACGTGTGCTGACCGACCGAACCCTACCTGCCTGTCACCAAAGCTGCTGTCGCCTGTTTGCATTTCAACTCACGCGTTCACAAACGTGAACACTGGACGTGGAATAGCTGGCCTGCCACAGAGGACCTTGACGACATCCTCCTGTCGGGGCCAAGCTACTCAACAAACCGAAGACATGCCATCGCATGAAATCAATTTAGACATTTGTTTCAACTGAGTTCTTCCGTGCGCTTCAGCTCTTCCACTTCATCAGTTTATTAGTGTTTTCGGTTCGTCTTCCCCGGCTTGTTCAAACTCATAAACATGCTCTAGTCACAGCAAGGCACAGGCAAAGGACTCTAGAGTCAGAGTAGCACCAGACGTGCAACCACTGCTTTCCATAGCTGCAGAAGAGCTGCTCCTCCTCCCCACAACGAGTTCTACGTTCCCTTGTCTTGCATCACTTTACAATGCAAAAATTTCGGCTGGGATAAAATAACACAGATAACACTATTCTTCCCCTTTAACCAAATTTGCATGTGAAACCTCTAAGCTTTTGAGACTGCCTAAGAGAACTTTTTCAGAGATTCCACACTTCATTTTGAACTGTGGTACGTTTGTTTTCAATTTATGATCATTATTAAAAGGAAGGAGCTGATTCTTTCCCGGGCATGAAACAATTATATTAGCCAGAAAATGTCACAAATACCAACATCTGCTAGTTAAAAATTAAAAGGAGAAAAAACTAACCAGAAGGAAGAGCAAGCAGACTGCCAAGGGCTTTTGGAGGACCAAGCATACGCGTTTATTTAAAACATATAGTGGTATTACTAGCTTTTCCGACTTTTAAGAATGTACGTGGGGAAAGAGGAACAAGATGGACAGGAATCCACCCCCCATTCCGGAGAAGTTTCAGGTACAGTAAATATTCTTGTGAGAGAGACCCTTGGCATATAATTCAGTGCCTGAAAAACCCAGATACAACTCCTTAAAGATCAAGGTACTTCTCTGTTTTTACTGTTTCTAAAGCAAGGAAACAGACACCACCCCACCTCCTCAACTATCTATTTTTGCTTTCCATGAACGCTTGAGTAGAAATCATACAGTTCTGGAAACAAAAGTAGCAGAGCTTTCTGCGTCTACCTATCTTTTCTACAGAAGAACAGCATCTCAAACACAAAATAAAACAGGATAAAATAAGCATCTCAGTAAAAACAACACTAACTCCATCGACATTGGTCTGTCTCATTTTGCAGCATATGCTGTCAGATGAAATTTTTCTGCGGGTCTCGAAAAGTCATGAGCAGTACTGGAAATAACTCCTCCTACACGTTGCTCAAAAAAAACCCCCAAACACCTGGCGTAGACAGCTCATTGATGGCAGGGCAATAGCTCAAAGGAGATGAGAACAGTACGTGTTGCTTTAGGGGTTCTACCGGGATATTACATCCCGCAGCAGGACTAGAAAGGAGCACCGCATTATGAAGAAATAGTCTTGCCTGGAGATATTTCCCCTTGACTTCTCCGAGCTGCTATTTGTGGCTGTTGTTTTGTATTTTCCCCCAATTTTCTAAACTGGTATCTACCGTATAAAGCAATTAAACGTTCCTACCAATATTGGGATGCTTCAAGAGGCGACAGATTCTAGCTTCTCTTTCCAGTTTCTGGTGATCTGCAACAAAGGAAAGCAAAAGACTTGCTTTTAGTATGATGATTAACGTAATTCAGTGTATTTGCTTTACAGAAGCAAAAAATTACATCATCTGATGTGATCTTTAATTAATAATCCTTTATTTAGATCCATTAAGATTTTACATTCAACCTGTTTGTAATATTGAATTAGGCTACTGCATCCAACCACTTCTTTCATGGACTACCACAGGCGCCGTTCCATCAGAAAAATCAAGCTGCCCATTTATTGGGAAGAAGAGGAAACATTCACGCCATGACCCATAATTATCAGGCAATAAACCGCATTACAACATTCATCAAGATAAGGACAACCTGAACCTCTAGCGTCGCCTTAAATCCTGTCTGTTCCCTGCTTTAACCATGCCTAGCGCACCAGGCAGACGGCTCGACGGAGTGCCAGCTCCCACCGCAATTCCATGCCGCAGCAACTTCCCGTAAGTCGCGACCAGCAGTTATTATTTTCCCAGCAGGGCTAATCTGTCTCTCGGGCCGATTATTCGTTAACCTGAAGACACCCTGAACGCGTAGGTCCGAGGTGTACCATCTGTTGGCTCCCCCTCTCCTGGCCGTTTGGTTCTTTTTTAACCTTGGGGGAGAGCAGCAGGCTGAAGGGCTCAACTTCTCCACCACCAAGCCTTAATGACACTTCTGGAAATAAAATACTACTACTTGCATCAAGCTCCATTTTACTTAAGCTGGTCTTTTTTTGGTTGGTTTTTTTTTTTTTTTTCCATGTAGCACACTTGTATAATATTTGCTCCGAACACCACTTTATAGTACTACTTCTATTGTATTTTCATTAACATTAAGCAATGTAGCACTTGTTTTATATAATACATGAGAGAGTTGGGGGGAATGCATATATTATTTATACTGGGAACACCCGAAGGTCTTCAGGTGTGTTAAAGCATCTAGTGTCAGGCAGGATAAAACACACACAGGTAACTCAGGCAATAAAATACGTAATTTGAAGATAATAAAAACAGCCAGCTACGGCCTACTGTAATCTTGTAATTTCAACTTCCAGCGCATTTATCCTTTTTCTGCAACGTAATTTCTATGGCGGCTAAGAATACTAAGGTTTTCTGGAGAGGTAGAAAAGCAGCCAATGCAATACAGTTTTATAATATTAGCCAATAGCAGCCAATACAATTTTATATTAGCCAACTTTTGGGTACAGCACGCAGCCTTAGAGCGGAGAGACACTTGGCAGCCAGCTCCGGGTCCCAAACATTCCAAACCAGCTCCTTAAAGCCAACCTCACACCAATCCGGGGGGAAGCGAGACAGCCCGAACTACTTCACATCTATTTGGAAAGCAGACTATTAAATCATATCAAATAGTAATAGAAGAGAGAGATTAAGTGTCCGGCTCTCCTGACAAATCTTGACAACTTAGTATTACGCAATTGTCCTCAATTAACAAGCATTATTTTTTTGGTAATTCACTTCATCCAGCCAACTGCTTTAGGCCTAATCAATAAAGACTTCAGCAAGCGCAATTAATAATGTCAACAGAGAGGTCATCAACAAACAGCAATGAATTTGAATGCAAGAAGTGCTGTAGAAATTATAGTTGTTCAACTGCAACAATAAAATTAGGACAACTTCAAGAAACAGGAAACAGGAGGGAGGGACACATGGTCATTATCCACCTGATTTTGTGTGTTAAACCCAAGCAAATCTGTATTTGTGACGTGAGTATCCCCTTCCAGCAGAAGGGATGCTAGGGAGGGACGCCAAAGCCCTGCTCCAAGAGGAACAGAGTACCAGGTTTCACACACAAACTGGCTGGCGAGGCACCAACACAGTCCTGAGGTGTAAAGAAAAACATCAACATAGAAAAAGAAAAAAAAAAAAAGGCGAAAACAAGCAGTAACCATAACTGGACTGCTCGAAGACATCATTTTTTTTTTGCAGAAAAATATAAGCAGCGTTCGTATAGGGCCTTTTCATGAATCGAAAGGGAATCTAAATCAGGGAAACACTGACTACAAGAATAAAAAGACAGCAAAAATTTTATTGGGTATGAATGTCAAGGAAACATCAAAATAGCCTGGACACAGCTGTCAGGAACACTTAAATGTTATAATAACAAAAAAAGGAAATACAAGGGCACTGACAGAGAAATACATAGTGTGAAACTAAATAGAAAGGCACATTATTTACTTTTACATTCTCTGCAAGTAAAAGAGATTTCCAAAGTCAAATAATGATAAAAGAGGCACCGATTCAGTAGGAGAGATCACGGCAAACACACGGAGTTCTGCTGCTCTAGCAATTCTCTCTATAATAAAGGGAAAAAACAGTTGCAATGCAAAACGTCAGCCTCTACATGCAGAATTACTAAAAAAAAAATAACTACAGAAACATATAGCAAATATACTTGGCTCAGAGAAATCCAAGTACTTGGTTTCTACATTGCAAATCTGACTTCATATGTTGGGGGGAAAAAAAAAAAGTTTCAGTTTATCAGAAAAATGAACACTATCTTGCAATAAGTTTGAAATAATTAAGCCAGAGTAATAACTTCTGAAGGCAGGTAACACACAGCTTAAGCATGTTTAAATATCAATTAATTAGAAGGCAGCTCTTCTGTACATTTTCCCCTCTGCTAGGGATGTTAGTCACGTATTTTTTTCATATTTAAAAAATAGACAAATAAAACACACAAAAAGCTAGCAGTTTTCACTTTTTCATTCAGTTTTCATTCATTTTTAATACTATATTCTTGGCGAAAAGTTTCCGAGGCTTTTTGAAGCCCACACAGATGCACAGCATAACTCAGTTTGTTTTCGCTACAATAATTGTATGCTTTTAAATAAAGTACGTGAACATTAAATTGCAAGATTTACTGCGACGCAACTCCAATAAGCAGCACAGATTTTCCAAAATACAACTGTTTGGGATGTCAAAAATACGCTACAATTGAAATACAGTGCTTTAACTCTTAAATAAAATTACCCCGTGTCACAATAATTGCGTGGGAAGGGTATTTCTGAGAATACTACGAAATGAACAAGTTCAGAAAAAGTCGTTACAGACGACAACTCTGAGCATCAATAATTTAGCATCAGATGTTAAAAGAAAGTTTAGCATCAGATGTTAAAAGAAAGTTGCAAAGCTTAATCCTTCCCGTGAAGTATCTAGATAGTTAGGTATGTATGTTTAGAGAAACTATGACAATAAGATTTGAAATAAAACATAAAAAGTAAACCCCATCTTTAAAACAGTCAGCACGTCAAGTTTGTAACATGCTTTTTAAATATGGAGGGAAAAACCTGAAACTTCATTGCTTGTTCTAGAATTCCTACTTCCCAATATTTTCAGTCAACTTTAACAGTAAGAACAACTGAATCAATTCTACATATGTTAACAGCCGGGATTATTTTTATGCTCTTTTAAGAAGTACGCAGTCTGCTGCCCAGAGGTACGGCTCTGCAGCTAGTCACCGCTTGGCAACAGCCACCGTAATTCCCCGGCAGGCCTCAAAGCCCGCGCCACCTGCATGAGAAAATTTGTCTGCTTAACCCTCTTCCGCATTTACTGTATTGCCAATTTAAAAAAAAAAAAAAAAAAAAAAAAAAAAAACACAAAAAAAACCCCACAAAAAAACACAAAAAAAGCCCAACCAAAAAAACCCCAAAACCCCAAAAAGTTAATTTTCAATTTCAGAAATTCAAAATATATAAAAAAATAGTTAAAAAAAAAATCAGCAAGATTAAGTGCAAAGGTCTTTTTGTAAACTTGAACTCTTCCACCGAGGTTTTATGTTAAGATTTTTGAATTGAGTTGCAGCAGGTTTGAAACACAAGCACAGACATATGCGGTTACAGCTTCTTCACGCCCGTCAGCTTGGCCCGTAACTTAATCATGGGCTCACCAAAGGCCCTGTTACACACAGCACACAGGGAGATGATCTGAAACACAAACTGAACTAAGCCTGGTTTAGAAGAAACATGGAAATATGATCAGTGTCTCAGAGGGGGACAAGAAAAATAGTAAAAATCAAGGGACTATTGGTCATTTGGCACAAGACGTGTGCTTTAAAAGGCTATTCTGTACTACTTCGATCTGTATTACAGGATTAGCCAGCATAGCTAGAAACCTGGAAGGGGCCTGAGAGTCTTCTATGAAATGCTAAATTCATCCTATCGACTCTTCAGGAATAACACGGATGTAACCACGCACTTCATCTCCGACCTTGAATATAAACACTTGACATTTCTTTGCTATTAATTGCTATACCACACCTTCTGAACTGATATCATATATATATCTCTCATATACATAACTGATATCATATATATCTCTCTCATATATTTTATACATATGTATTACACACACTAAACATTTTCATTGATTGTTTAACTGATATCATACTAGAGCAAGCTGGCGGGGACCACCTGGGCAAGGCAATCTCAACTACCAACCCATACAGCGCGTGACAAACATGATCGAAATCTTCCGCCTGATGGACGGACAGTAAATTAAACAAGATGAAAAAAAAAAACAAACCAGACAAGTAAATATTACCTCACAATTTACTAGGGGAAATAAACTCTCAAATGCCAGAGCATAAACTGGATGGAGCTCTTCCATTTAACCGAAAACAACTTACCGAGTGTAAACCTGCAAGACTCTGGCAGCCCTCGGCTCCCACTGATGTCACTGAGATTTTAGCATCAAAGTGCATAAAAGCGCATAAAAAAATAAAGGGTATCTGCACATGTTCCTGTACTGAAATTCTCTGAATCGACGGCCACCATAACCAAACAACACACTTCATTTATTCGGCTACATAAATTCTTCTTGCTTACTGCTTCATATTGCTAACTCGGATGCTTCAGCTAGTAAATTGCTCTGACAAAAATCCATTTCCATCATAAATGAACACTATTTCTTAGAGACAAAGCTTCGCATCGTAAGGCCTGCCAATTAAAAGCACCTAGCGAATGCAATCGTTACTCACGCTTTCAGCTTAGGCGTCAAAGCAAGGACATGCCCCGCGCGTCGTATGCCCGCAGTATTCCCTCAGAGGCAGCTGTGCCTGTGGAGAGGGCTTCAGAGTGTGCCGTAAAACACGGGGATAATGCACAAAACCATCCCGTTCTAGCAAAAGCGTACGGAGCACGCCATGCTGAGATAGGGGTAATATTCAGCTCCCGTTTACAGACACAACAGTGTGCTCAGAGTCGAACGTTTTCAGGTATGAAGACAGGCTGAACTGTTATTGCATGATTTAAGAACAGTAACTGCACCGATTAAAAAAGCACGCCTGATATTTTTGTAAATCACAATAAAAACATCTTCCTCAGACATGCACTGCAATATGTGAAGGTTACATCATCATTATTATTATTGACTGCATAATATTCCCAGATTTTCACCCCAAACTTAACTAGCATGTTGAGCGGTGCCAATCAGGTGGTATCTGGTGTCACGTAAATTATAACACCGAGCTCTCCGCATTTACTCATTAAGTTGCTTGTGTCAGAGTAGTTACTATACCCATTATAAAAAGAAAAGCTAAGCGAATGGAGATACCTCACACCATGCTCGTTGTGCCATGAAGCAGCCGAAAGAGCATTACATATTCCCTGAGCCGAGGATTTAAGTGGCCATTAAGATCCAGAAGATGACAGCGGCACTTCCAAAGAAATAAAGTGATCCTTAGCGTTGTTAGAGGAGTGTCAGAAACCTTCTGAGTAAGTTGTACGTCAGTTTTTTTGGGGGGGAACCAAATGCGAATGTAACCTTGTGGGGTACCCAAGATGACAACTCGCCCGTAAAGTCTGCACTTTTTTCCTACGCATTTGAGGAATTACTGTGTTCCTTCCTTCCTCTGCTCAGCTTATTGACCAAGCACATCCAACTGCAAAGGCTGGAGATAAATATCTATTTCTGTTACCCTGTTTTCAGCCAGGTTTCAATTACTGGCCATCCGAAGGTGAATGTCAAAGGGCAGTTCAAACCGAAATACTTCGAGCGCTCAGCTCCCAAACATCTGAAGCGGCAGAAGGTGTGTCGATTAGGACAGATTAGGAAAGAAGCGTCCTGCCGCGAGGAATACAGCCGGAGAAATTACCCAGCGGGCGGCAAAATCCCAGGAGCGCTGAGAAAGTTTGTGATAGCATCTAGCATAGAACGCTTATGCTCCAACAGTATTCAGAGGAAAACTCAGCAGTAGGTCACTTACTAAAAACAAGAAGTTAATTCCTCTCATAATTCATCAGCTACAACTGTGTTCACCTGTCAGTATGAAAAGGGAAAAATGATTATCAGTAAGAGGAAGCCAAGCTTTAAAGCCAAACATACAATAAAAACAGAACACACAAGTACATTTATATACTTGCTTCCTTTGCTCTCATTTCATTACCGAAAGGTCTCCTACACTGTCTACACCAGAAACGGCAAGGAAATTAAATGAAAAAAACAAATAAGAAGCTCAAAGAGCAGCAAAGCAAATGCAGAAGAAGGAACGCTCTATAAATTCTAGATTATCTTATGAAAGCAAGTCTCCCTTTGTGAACAATGGCATCTGTCACAGCAGCAGGCAGTTAGCAAGACTGGAAAAAGATCACAGCCTGTGAGACACTGATACAATCTGGAAGAAGGTAGCAATGAGAATAATACAGTTTTATTAATGGAAAAAACCTTGCAGCCAGCTACAAATAACTTTCAGGTGACACGTAGCCAAGAAAAAAGAAAAAAAATCTAATGCACTGAACCACAAAAAATTCAACCTTTACAATTAACTCATGAAATTCTG
The DNA here is from genome assembly GCA_947846985.1 of Fratercula arctica. Taxonomy (NCBI): domain Eukaryota; kingdom Metazoa; phylum Chordata; class Aves; order Charadriiformes; family Alcidae; genus Fratercula; species Fratercula arctica. Next base: position 3,702,622 of record CANTUZ010000004.1, read on the forward strand.
TGGAACGTGTAACAAACAGAATATGGATGTGTAAAAGCTGGGGTATTGACGGCCTGAACGAGGGTAAAGACTTGGAACTAATCTTAATTCGTGTGACAACATTCTAATAAGCCAAATCTCAAATTACAATTTATGATGCCTGCATCAGAGAATCAGACTGTCTTTATATTAGTTAGGCAAATAAAATAACAAATTAAGTGGAATATAAATTCACTTCTTTACAAAAAAGTACATACACAGACATACCTGTTTCTTGGATTGAGTCATGATACATTTTATAATTAATGTCTTCAGTAGAAATCTCTTCTACTGGCGTCACGATCCTGAATCCAAAGTGCTGATCCTGCATGACCACCCAAACTGAGCTTATCGCCATGGCTGCAGTGTCCACCGCTCACCGCCTACCGACGTGGGTATCTAAAATTCAAACTTCGCCAAAGCAAAGCCTCTTTCTAACAATAATCTGTAATAACTTTTGTGGTTTCCCTATTGTTATTTTTTTATTAGAGCTTGCAGTCCCCGGCGAACAATGCAAGTGCATCTCCCCGGTGCTAACTTTTATATCTTTAGCCCCTTCCATTATCTGTACGTTCCTTTTTTTCCCCAGTATTGACTGGATATATTATTATTCCCTGTGAGAAAACGTATGTTTTCCCGCACACCTTGCTTACTCTTTCTGAGGATGGTCTCTACAAGCTGCTTCCTACTCCGTGCAACACAGTTCAACACTTTTCAGGTTTTTTCCATGTTTTTCTGTAGACAGCTAAATGAGAAGAAAACAAGGAGTTTTAAGTCTCGAGAGACTCTTCAGATTCCGTACCTTAAAGCCCACCCCAGACCATCTTGGCCTTGTTACATTCTCCCATGGAAATCAGAAGACGACTGCAGAAATCCTGCCAACAGGATGCGCTAGGACACAGCTATACTTTCTGGCTATACTTTCTTTCTTTCTTAGTATTATTTTGACTAAAAAAAGATTTTGTCTTCCTCGGTCTCCTTCACAGAAAAACATAGCTCCTATTACAAGGAAGCCTTGTAATGCATTAAAATCTCCCTCTTGGTGCTTTTTTTGTTTCTATTAGAACTTAAAAATTCGTTGTCGCAGGACGTAACCTCCGGGCAGCAAAATCTCACCAGAACAAGCTCTTTTATCTTAACGAGAGAGATGAAGAGATTATTCCCTGAGACAAAAGGTTCTTAAGGTCTTTGAACTGATAGCCAGCCAAGTGTCAGAGAGCTCGGAGCCTGCTTAGGAGACCAAGCCCTTTGGTAGAAACTTAAGCCGTGCTCCACGTAATTCCGAGGCAGTTCAGTTGCCAGGTAGGACCTCATCACCCATCCTTTTAGCAGTTTCTGGGCTAAAGACGTACCTAACACCTGGTAAAATTTCAGCAGGTAGCTGTAATGGGTATTTTCATGGGCACAACACAGGTGGGAGGCACCTGGGGTTTGCTTACGCTCCCTTAGATCTGACCCTTGCTTGCTACGCACACGACATTCATGAGATTAAGGGTTTAGAACAGCTTAGCGGGTCGGGGAACGATTCACTGAGAAACCAAACCTTTTCTTTGTGCTCCTCTATCATACGAGCACCAGATTTTTTTTAACCTACGTGAGGAAGGGAGGCACGTTAAGCGGGCTGCGACTCTCCCTACCGACTTGTGCAGAGCACAGTCCTTGACGCGCGCTCCAAGCCACGCCACAAGGACACCGCTCTGAAGGTCTCCCACCCCAGACCGCAACCACATCTAGAGCTGTTACGGGCTTTCAGGCCAGGACCTCTCCTGCTTTGCACAGGTTCCCCGTATCCTTATTTTTTATTGTATCATTCAAAAGAACGTATTTTCCCAAAGTAGAAGTTCTGGGACACCACTAAGTGCCAAGAAAAGGAAGATTTCCTGCCCTCTTCCCACAGCAGTGGCAGAACCTGGCCGTACATGGGAAGAGTAGGCAGACCACGCTTCCCGATGGGAACACAGGTTGTCCAAACAAACTTTGCCCTCTCACTTCTGAGGAACAAAAAGGACTGGCTGGAACCAGCCTAGGGATGATGCTGCTACAATGCAGCGGCACAGGTGAAGTTAATTGAGCTCTCCCTTGAGAAAGAAATGTGCTACGTGTAGTAAAAACACGTAGAATCGAGATGTTAAGATTACAATAAACCCTTCCACATATGCAGATTCTAGGCCAAAAAACCACAGAGCTGCAAAATTTTCGGGGGGGGGGGGGGGGGGGGAGAGGGGGGAAAGGATCAAAGAAAGCTTGCCTTTCAGTACTACCAAAACGTCAAATGTGATGCCTGGGTAACCTGAAACAGCAGACATATTCTTTCTACGCGTTTTTCCCTGGCAGTTATGCAAACCAACTCTTTGTAACGCAGCGGGGGACACGCGCAGGTTAACAGAGCCGTACAACTTCCCCCCCCCGATTTTGTCAGCTTCTCCAACAACTATATAGAGCACAATGAAAGTATTCACAGGAGTTAGCAGGGCTCATTGGAAGAGCTTTAAATTAGATTTGAAGGGGGAAAGGGATGAAATCAGGCTCCCTAGAGGTAAGCCTGGGGGCGGCACGTCAATGTTGGAGGGACAGCATGCTAGCGAGGTCCTTCGGTCTGCCGTCTCAGTGGACGCAGGGGATGAAAATCTACGCAACAGCAAAGATGCAAGGATTATTGATGTGTTAGAAACCACTGAAGTGCCCAGGAATGGTCACCTAGGAATTAGGAATTTATCCCAACCGAAGTGCCTCTACACCAATGCCTGCAGCACGGGCAACAAAGAGGAGGAGCTGGAAGCCGTTGTGCAGCAGGAAAACTACAATATAATTACCGTCATGGAAACCTGGTGGGATGACTTGCAGAACTGGAGTGCTGCAATGGATGGATGTAAATTCTTAAGAAGGGATAGGCAAGGAAGGAGAGGCGGTGGGGTAGCCCTGTATGTTAGGGAGTGTTTCGATTGCGATGGTTGGAGGCTATCTTGGGCATGGGGATCAAGAAATGATAAGAGTTTTGGATTCTTAGAAAATAAGGATGAGGGTTAGCGGAACTGCTACCTTGGACTTCTGGAGGGTGGATTTTGGCCTGTTTAGGTGTTCCCCAGGGCTCAGTGTCGGGGCCAATTCTGTTTAATATCTCTATCAATGATCTGGACGAGGTGATCGAGTGCACCCCAGTCAGTTCCCAGACAACACCAAGTTGGGTGGGAGTGTTGACCTGCTTGAGGGTAGGATGGCTCTACAAAGGGATCTGGACAGGCTGGATCAATGTGCCAAGGCCAACAGGATGAGGTTCAACAAGGCCAAGTGCCAGGTTGTGCACTTGGGTCACAACAACCCCATGCAGCGTTACAGGCCCGGGGAAGAGTGGCTGGAGAGCTGCCTGGTGGAAAAGGACCTGGGGTGCTGGTCGACAGCTGGCTGAATACGAGCCAGCAGTGTGCCCAGGTGGCCAAGAAGGCCATTATTAGAGGGAAGTGATCGTCCCCATGTTCTCAGCACTGGTGAGGCCGCACCCCAAATACTGTGTTCAGTTTTGGGACCCTCATTACAGGAAAGACATTGAGGTGGTGGAGCGGGTCCAGAGAAGGGCAACGAAGCTGGTGAGGGGTCTGGAGAACAAGACTTATGAGGAGCGGCTGAGGGAGCTGGGGGTGTTCAGCCCGGAGAAAAGGAGGTTGAGGGGAGACATTACCACGCTCTACAACTACCTGAAAGGAGGGTGTAGCGAGGGAGGGAAGGAGTTGGTCTCCTCTCCCAAGTAACAGGCGATAAGACAAGATGAAACGGCCTCAAGTTGCACCAGAGGAGGTTTAGGATGAATATTAGGAAAAATTTCTTCACCGAAAGGCTTATCAAGCATTGGAACATGCTGTCCAGAGAAGCGGCTGAGTCACCGTCCCTGGAAGATATTTTAAAGACGTGTATATGTAGTGCTGAGGGACATGGTTTAGTGGTGGTTTTGGCAGTGCTAGGTTAACAGTTAGACTTGAGGATCTTAAAGGTCTTTTCCAACCTAAACGATTCTACAATTCTAGGTATCATGGAATGTCAATATTTGTGGTTCAAGGATATATTGTGTAAGAGGAATGGTGTTGCAACAGTGACTGGCTTTAAGTCTAGGAATGCATCAAATACATTTTTTAAACTCAGGAAGTATTAAGGCTCTGGAAGCAGTCCAGTTCCATTTCTTAGAACCGATCGTTTCTGTAAGTTGAAGTCATTTGTGGCAACCAACAATATTACCAAGTCCCTGATTGAGCTGGTTCTTATGACAGATAATTTACAGACCTTTAGCACTTTGCAACCTACTCATTTTCAGCCTATAAGAGAGAACAAGAACCACATTTATTCATATAACAGTACGTCACGCAGCCCTTTGAATTTTCCATCACTGAGTTCATGCTACAGAAATGCTCCCTTATAAACCTCACTTAGCCCCTCCGCTACTCTCAGAGACGGTGAAATGCTAAGGAATACAGGCCTTCAATTCCCAAAAGCACTTTTTCCAAAACGAATGTTCTAGCACTCACTTCCTGCTCCTGGGGAAACATCTGAAAACAGTCTTCACTTATTCCTCTCTTCCTAGTATTTCTAGCTAAGAAAGCAGGACATTCTTCTAATAAGCAATTAAGACACTGAGAGTACTTATCTGACCCACCCCTCCTAACGCTTCCCGAACAGAAGCACACGCCAGGTGTTCATTGTTACAAAGATGTCTTTTTCCATGGATACCCGGGTCCGTAATGGATAAGAGTATGCAACAACAATAGCAGAGCCCATTCTTTTATTAGGCCAGTGGTCAAAAGCATCACCAGACCAGAAATCAGGGCACAGAGTATGCCTCCAGTTATTTCTGTGGCTATGTTCGCATACACACTCCTATTCAACCAGGCCTCTGAATATCAAGGAAAAGCAAAATATATTAATCTGAGAGGCTTTGAAAAATAATGCATAGAACCCACACCTGTTGATTTTCAAATTCTGCCCCAGGGCATTAAGAAAACAAAAGGCATATTTGTGCTCAGCTGTGAAGGCCGCCAACAATAGCAGTTTTCAGTCGGGTAATGTTCCTGTAGGGCTTTCTTCCACTTCCCACCTTCTTTCTGTGTTAGTATCTTAGCATTCGTAGTGTGCGCACATTCGATAAATAGATGCGGAGACTTCATTCCTACCTACGAAGCACAGACCACAGAGTCAGAGATGGTACAAGTGTCTTCGGGCCACTTCACAAAGACACTTTAGCCCCAATTTCTACGACAACTGCGACCCAAAAAAAGTGCAGGATATTCCTCGGTTTCTTCTGTTTCTAGCACCGCTGCTGAAATTGAGGAGCACATGATTTACTTTAAAGTGAGGTGACAAAAGGAGTGAAGAGAACGTGTGACATTAATAGCAAAGCGCTGAGCCAAGCAGGTGTTACTTTTTTTTTTAAATATGATTTGTGTTTAATGATGTCCAAAATGAACAGACAGAAGAGACCAACAAAATGATTATAGGAACGCAGACTGATTTTACTCAAATGTGGGAAACCTTTAAACAGTTCTTACTTAAAAGCATGCATTCACATGGTGCTGAGGTCAAGCTAATAAATCCTTATTTCCCCACCCCCCCGCCTTTTTATACTCTAATTTGCTGGCGATTCACTCACTTCACTCTTCGGAGAAAAGTGACTTAAAAAAGCAAGCGCAGCACTAGTTAAAGTCTGAAACTGCTGCATCGTCCCAGCCAGACACGCTGGCACAAGTGAAAACAAATTTAAAAACCAGTCCCTAGGGAAGTAGTAGTTATTGTTTGTACGCATTTTACCTATTTCTGGGTTAAGTGCCCTTATCAGGTTAGAGGAGATAGATCTCCACTATTTAAAATAATATAAAGATTCATGTCTTATATAGTATATAAAAATATATGCACAATTATACATAGACATTATATATATAGATTTTAGCTATTATATAAAGAGTACATCTACTGAAATTAATAAGCTGTAAAACCCTTCAGTGCCAATGCAAACAGAGAGGCCCTGAGAGCCAGCAAGTGCGAGTTTGATCCCCGAGTCACCTACGACTGTTTGCCAACCCACCTTCTCCTGACATTTAACTCTGTTTACTGTGTGTCCCATCTTCTCTCCTCTGTATCGCCTCTTTTATTCTGATCTTCTGCCCAGTGCTCCATCTTGTACCATCTCCCTAATGCATCTTCCCGCAAGATCTACGTTTGGCTTAAGAGGAAAACCTGAATGCAGCTTTCATAGAATAGTTTGGGTCGGAAGGGACCTTTAAAGGCCATCCAGTCCAACCCGCCTGCCATGAGGAGGGAGACCTTCAACTAGATTAGGGCTCAGAGCGCCATCCAACCTGACCTGGAATGTTTCCAGGGATGGGGCACTGGCCACTTCTCTGGCCAACTGGGCCAGGGTTTCCCCACCCTCATTGTGAAAAATTTCTTCCTTGTATCTAGTCTAAATCTTCCCTCTTTTAGTTTCAAGCCATTAACCCTTGTCCTGTCACAACAGGCCCTGCTAAAAAGTTAGTCCCCATCTTTCCTGGAGCCCCTTTAGGGGCTGGAAGGGGCTGGAAGGTCTCCCCGGAGCCTTCTCTTCTCCAGGCTGAACCCCCCCAGCTCTCTCAGCCTGTCCTCACAGCAGAGGGGCGCTGAGCATCTCCGTGGCCTCCTCTGGACCTGCTCCAACAGGTCCACTTTCTTCTGATGTTGGGGACCCCAGAGCTGGATGCAGAACTCCAGGTGGGGTCTCCCCAGAGGTGCGCAGAGGGGAAGAGTCACCTCCCTCCATCTGCTGGCCACAAAAAGCTGGGCTCGTCCGGGATTTGAACCCGGGACCTCTCGCACCCTAAGCGAGAATCATACCCCTAGACCAACGAGCCGCTGTACTGTACATTCTGAAGCTTCTCATTACCGCCTCTTTCTGTCCCTGCAGCAGTATATTTTCCTTTGCGACTCAAATTGCAAATTCCTAGAACCGACAGTCAGCCAAATCTCCTGCAACCCTTCCTCTTTCTGAACCACAATTTGGTTTTGGCAACAACCCTATGTGCAAGACAGAGCCTATTTAAAAGCAGAACAAAAAGGCTTCTTTCGAGACTGACCACTTTTTTCCCCCTATTGCCTCAGTCTGTTTCCCACCTCTGGCTGGAACGCTGCTCCTTCACACACCGCAGCCTCCCCGAACCCTCCTCTCCCTCATCTGGCACCTCAGACCCACCACTTTGGCCAGGTGACCCTCCTGGAGCGCCTTAATTGACTTGTCCCTTTTTGCATGATGTTTATATCCTAGGTTTTGAAAGCTCTTCACATTTTGTCCTTGCAGCCCTTTGCTCTCCGCATTTTCCCCTTCCATCTCTCAACAAACGGGCATCCTTCATCTTGCATACATCTTCCTTTACTTCACTGCCCCCCCCTTTCATTTTTGGTTCTCAATTTTAGACTGCATCTCTGATTTTTTTTCATTTCTGCTGATAAATATCTGAGTGCATACATTATTTCTCATTTTTTCCTATTTTATATTTTTTGCTGGTTCATTTAAATTTTTTTAGGCTTAGTCATCATTCATATTTGAGTAATTCAGACATTAAACACGACAAGTTATATTCCAGAATACACAAGCTTACTCCGGGCAGGAGCTAAAGCTGAGCATCCATCTAGGCGGACCAAAAGCACCGCGACTGCTTTAGCACAACAGGCTTCAGCCAAAGGGCAGCTTCCATTTTTCAGATTTTTACGGAGGAATACGTAACAATTCAGCAATTGGAGTTTCAGGGTGCTTACCAACGATTTGACAGGTGCGGAGAACGAGATTAAAGGAGAGCAGTTTGAAGGAAACTCTGAACGCCTCATACACTCAGCTTGTGAAACCAATACCGAAATCACTTGTCTTTACAAAGTGCTGCTGAATCAGCACGTTAGTTCCACGAAGCACCTGTCTGAAAGCCTTTCTGCACATCCCCGTGTGCTAATAGGTGTGAAAACTATTCGATGTATATTCGCAACAATCACAAAGCTGGTTTCCTGGTTCGGTCAATAATGGCTGTAGTAAAAAGCACTTCATACGCAGCACAAGCGAGTCGGCGTGTAGAGCTACGGGAAAGGACAGCATCCCATGCAGGGGGACGCTTCGAACTTTGTGAGCAGCTTCAGGACTGGTTGGTTTTGAATACAGCTTGATAAATTTATTAATTTGCATAACACAGCCGTCTGATGGCTGTTATATTAAGTATAGAGGTTTTATTTTCCATTCTTACGTTCCAACAAGTCCAAAGGAAGAGAAGTCGGTCTGCAAAACACGAACTCCTTGAGTACTTGCTCCGACATATTTTCACACACCCTGTTTATAACACCAGCGCTGAGGACGAGCGTTCCATACCCGCTCCTAAATCAACAGCTCTAAACAGTAATTAGGGAAATATTTTTCCCATTTCTTAACTCATTTCCTGCAGAAAACTGCAGTAAGTTTGCAGGAAACAAGAGTATTTGGAAAAAAAAATAATCTTAGGAATTGAAAGCAAGTTCAGGAAAATACACCATATTTGAGAGATGCCTGGAATTTCAGGCGTTGACTCAGCAGTCCAACAAGCACTAAAGCATCTGCTCGCCCTCAAATACTTCACTGGAGAGGGATGGGCTAAGGACATACTTGAATGCCTTGCCGAACGCCGGTCCTACGGACCCCAGCTTAAAGAGGAATAGTTCAACCCACCAAATCCAGTAAGAGCACTGTCAGCTCTGAACAGACTTGCGTTTGACCACGAAAATTCTGGAGGCCCCCTCAAGTTATCTAGGTTTCTAAAATAACGCTGTGAGACACACAGGACACATCCTCATTTTCCCTCCAAATGTCGATAAAACAATATTGTCTACTAGTAAAAAGAAAAATAAAGCAACTTCTTACAAACCCCGAAACCACTGTCAGCTACAACACCACGTAAACTACGATAGCAAATGATTTTTTAACTTGAAATAAATCAGGACCTACTGACTGACACTAGCTAATTTTAATATAAATGAGGAATTACTACATGTAAGACACCAAGTCACGATGACTGCCCAGGATATCCACTTGGCTTGGACAGACATGAGTAAGTTACTGATTTTGAAGCTGCTGCAAAGAACAAGTTCTGAACTCTGACTTTTAAGTTCTTCACTTTGGCAATGTTTATTTTTAGAAAGCGTATCAATGGTCACCGTCTTTTGCCTTGATGTCATTTCTAGAACAAGATATTGCATTCATTGTTTGGGAGGGAGAAAGTTTTTCTTTTTTTTTTTTTTTTTTTAAAAAAAAAAATACCAGAAAATAACCAGTGAGGACGTTCAGTCCCCTGATAGCTTCGGGATGCTACAGTATTCCATATTTAATAGAAAAGGGAAAAAAGAGTAGCCAAAGGCAGAAATTCCACTGTGCAGAAAAGGTCAACAACTTTTACTTCTAGCATTTCCTGCAGTCACTGTTACTTTAAAACTAAACATCGCACATGACTTATTCTACCAGAGACTAAGGGCTTCTGTTATGCAAATCCAATTGAAATCACTGACATTTATCTTAATAAAAGCTCACGGACTTAAACCCCCTAGGAGGAAACAACTGCAGAACTAGAATCAAGTCCAAGAAGAACAAAAACAATGGTTTGGCAACTATCATTATGACTCAGAGGAAATTTATTAAGCACATCAAAGCCAAAGCTTTTCATAACAAAAAGAAATGCTAAGAATACATAAGCACATGCCTACGGGAATATTTCTTCAAAAATAACAGTAGGCTGTACTGGTACTATAGGACTAGAGATACTATTGCAGTAATAAAAATATCCTAATGACTAAACCTCAGTATTTACCAAATAACAGATCATAAGTAAAGCAGGTATTTATTTCTATATGGCCCATAAAAAGCAAAACCAGTAATAATAATAAACTCAAAAAGGGGATCCACATTAAATAGTGATTTGATTATCTTCCTTCCATTAACTTATTTTAAGAGAGAAGTGGTTTATGACTAACCCACCACATGAATTTTTTTCTACTCTGCCGAGCTGCTCAGTCTTTGCTCATAAAGATAACAAATCTCCTCCTCAAATACCATGTGCGTGAATAGGTTTTAACCATCGGAAGCTTATGCTACAGCAATCTCTGATACCAGGATTCTGATGCCATGACCTCCAAGCTCCAGGAGTAGGGTCTTATTTTGAAAGTGGATCATCTTCACATTATCTTTAGAATCACTGGCTTGTCACTCAGTTCACTGAGTTTGTAAAAGCAATTTTTTGAAAAACAAAACCACAAAACTATTAGTCTTGCAAACACATAGCACTAAAAGATAATATCCAAACAGAGTCTTTTCTCATAAAAAAATAAATCTCAGAGGATTACTGCTGTTACCTTTAGAGTACCACCACAGTCATTTCAGTCGACGCTAACCAGTGAATCCTTTATTGAAGATTAGTGATCTAATTTGTATTAATCAATATTTTTTTTTCCCTGAGTTTGAATGGATCTCTTTTTCTTTCTTTCAGTTTGATTTTCTAACAGCAATGCAAACCCACCGTAATTGACTAAACATAAAAACACAAAAGCCTCTAGTACTTGAAACAAAGGATAAATGCCCAAATCCTCCAAGTGCTTTGCCTCCTAATTCCTCATTTGTCTTATTTTAGTAAGACATTCACGCCTAAAGAGCTTGCTTGATTCAACAGTTGTCATAATTTCACTCTTTCTACAGAAGATGCTCCCAGGCAAGTGAGTCTGAGGGTTTGTTTATTTAATTAAGGTGAGGATAGAATAAACAGGATTTTTCAAGACAGCCAGAAAGAAAAGTAAAAGCAAGCATTATCAGGTATTTAAACTTTTCCTCTTGACAAGTTTCTGGGGTTTATTATGTAAACAAGCGCTTTCATTAGCTTCTGCACTCGGTGCCACACATTGCATCGAGCAGATTAATCAAAGGAACCATGAGAATCTAGAAATCCTGGAGCAGATGAAGCCATCCAGCCTGCAAGCAGGCAGTCCCACAAGGCAAGCTTACCCTCTTTAATGGGCAGTGGCTGCATGGAACCTGCCTAAAAGCACTTCAGCTTTTTCCTCGCCATGAAACCACCTAACAGTTGGGTATTTGCACACGTAGTGTTAATTCCCAAGCTGCTAGCCTTTTCCCTAACCACCGAGCTTCTTGGGAAACACCATAAAACTGCATTATCTCTCTCCGTTGGCAAAGCAAACAGGGTAAGTAAATCATTCTCCGCCTCAGGAAAATAAACAGATCTTAGAGAGAAACAGAGCTGTGAGGAGAAGCTGTCAAAAGGAGAAAAACCCAATAATGCTACTATGTGAAAGAACGCTTGATGCGTTTCAGTTTCTCACGGTGTCAAGTTAATCCCTGGTACAACTTCAGCATTAAAGACACCCTCAGTCTATTAAAATCGCACGCAGCTTTTGCGGATAAAACAAACACAGTCAATAGGCCATTCTAGGTAATGAATGTTTAGTCCTTGTTTCTGTAAATAAAGACCCTAGGGAAGATATGCTAATATTCCAGAGAGTCCAAATGCCGGCACAGTGACTAATACTAGCCATCTGAAAGGGTAAAACTGGAATATCATTGATATTAGCCGTCCGAAAGGGTATAACTGCAATATTTTAAATGGCAATCGTTGCACAGTATTTTATTGTATTACAAAAGATAACAAGAGAGTAATCAATATTATTGGGAAATTATTGAATTTGATTAGCCTGATGATTTTGAGAAAATAAGTATATAAGAATATATTTACAGCAACATGATTTGTTCAAAACATCCACGCTGTCACTTTAAGTCAGGAATTTTATTATTCTGATGAGAGACGGTACGGTTGAGGTGTTCTATTGCCCCCATCATCACTGATGCGAGTATGTCTTGGACAAATCACAGCACAGGGCTCCATCAAAATAACCCAAAACAACAAACCCCCACGACCAGCCCCCCAAAAATGCAGCCCAAACCACACCTAAACAACAACAACAAAACCTAATTGAGAGTCAAATGGAACAATTTCAATGTAGTCAGCAGAAAAACTCTCGACCAGATAGAGGTTATTCCCAACAAGAAAAACCGGTGTTTTGTTCAGTTCCCATTCCATCTAAGTGTCAGCCTCTGGCATCGTCCCTTTTTTTTTTTCTAGGATCTGCTGCATATCTGAAAAAGTTACTTAGTGGAGATACTTTAAATTATGAATGTTATGCACCACCATTATTAAACAAGCAAATTTAATGTGGTTTCCGTGATACAGCTGAATATTTTACCTACCGTACACGTTTTTCCACTAACTGAATCTACAGTAGAGAAAAACCTTTCTCTTCTGCAACTGAAGTAATGGAACTGGAGGAGGGAAATAACCCAGCCTCCAGTTGTGTTATTTAATCAAAACTGCCACTTCTAATTAAATTGCTGGCAAAGCACTGGGGAAATAGTACCACTGTTATATGGAATTTATAAACCAGAAATTCATTACTCACATACTGTATTTGCCCACAGCTCTTTCAGCTAATTCCAAGAGCCCACAGCCAGCACGCGTACTGAAGAGCTCTGGGAGGTGGAAAGGCTCTGTAGTTCGGCACAGAAAAAGGATGACAGCGCTTCCACTTTTCTTCTAATACATCCGTGAGAACTGACACAGAAAGCATTGATAACGCACAAAAAGCAAATCTCAGCAATTTCTGCCTCTTCCCAATACAGCTCATCAGTTTCAAACCCGAATCTGCATTTTAATGCCTTTCCCCACCTGTCCCACAGCTGGACGTATTCCAGTTTCCAGGGCAGAAAAACCTCTGGCAGCATTTTTTTCAGCTGCCTATGGCCTGTGAGAGAACAACTCTGTGACAAGAAGGCAGCTTATAAAACAAACTCTTCAGAATAATTCATTAACGGACTTTTTCCTAATGAGTGCTATGGGGGAAGAGGGAGAACTGATTAAAGCCGATCTACAGAATCATTCCAAGGGATAAGGGCCCCTAAACTGAAAATATGCCCTGAAAAAACACTTCTTTTTACGAGTCCTCTTTTGGACACTGTAATAATGGGGTACAGTAAGATACCTGCGTTCTCCTCCTCTTTAAGAGAAATACAGGTATATTTTAAAATTTTAGTTTTCCGGCTTTCCTCTTCCCCTTTTCACCTGCACACACCTTTTTTATTTTCTCTTTATCACCCCTAGAGAGAGGGGCGAGACTGGTTAGGTATATTTTAGCCAACCTTTTCTAACTGGAAATAGCTGAAGATGCAGTTAAAAGCAGAGCTGCCACTGAACTAACATGTGCTCAAAACCTTGGAAGGGCAACAGAAAAAGCTTGGCAGGTGAGGAAGATTTCACGCAAATTTCTTTAAAATCAGACTAATCACTACTATATCACACTGGGGATCCTCTGCAGGCATCAGGTACAGAAATGGGCAGGGCCAATTTAAAGTTTCTCTTTTTACTTGGGATTTTCTCATAAGCTTCTTACTAAGATCAAATGGTTTGCCATTTACTCTGCTGTCTTCTTACACGGGGGAAACCACTCAGCAACCTTCCCTCTTACCCAAGATTTCCTACTTTAAGGCACCTAGGATGCGGTGCTCACCTTCCATCGAAGATCTAAACATCCTCTAAAGCAAGGCCGCGGCTGCAGACAGGGCAGGGTCCCAGCTCAGCGTCCCAGCCCAGCATCACCTCTGTCACATCTCTGCTGGTCAGAATAATACAAGTCCTTAAAGCCCAACCAAGAAAGTTTGGGCCAGACACAAAGATGACTTACTGCATCATTGCTACCTCAGAAAATCACTACCTAAGCCTAGAGACAACCAGGTGCCTCCCTACCTGTGCAGCGGCAGAATTTATAAGGCCAAAAAAGGACTGAGGCACCAAGAAGCCCCCACCTCCTGCCTAATGGCTCACCCTGCTCTAGAAACTGCTAGCGAAGCCACCTGAGGAACCCGATCCACTTTTATTTTTCTAGACCCTATTTAACACCTACCAATTTTTAAAATGTCATTGTGAATTCTTTAACTTTTTCTGCTTTGGTATTTCAGCTGTTAACAGCTAGGGCACTCCCGAAGGAGAAGAGGATTTACTGTGTTAGTAGAAAGGCACTATTTGAGCTGGACTTCTCTCACTGTTCCACCAAAAATTAAATCACCATCGAGGTTACGAGAAACTGCAAGCAAAAGGCAAAAATATTTTGTTGCTGACAACGATGACTTTTACTTAAGAAACAGAGGTATCTCTGCTGCTGCTTTTTTTCCCCCCTCAGGACTACGTATCGAACTTTGTACTAACCAGTAAAAAGAGGGAAAAAAGCCACCCCCACCAAGTGAGGTCCTGAGGACCAGAATCCAAACATGTTCTCTTAAGCATCACAGCTGCAGTTGGATAACGTCCTCATGCCAGCCCCGACTACAACTTCACTGTTAGACAGAAAATGAAAATGAGCCAGGCTGGAGAAACCTCACTCGTGGTGTTCACCAAGGGGTGTTCAAGTGCAGAGTCCTGCACCCGGAGAGGATCCAGCCCAGGCACCAGGACGTGCTGCTGGGGGCCAACTGTCTGGAAAGCGGCTTTGGAGAGAAGGACCTGGGTGTCCTGGTGGACACCAAGTCGAACACAAGTGACAAATGTGGCCCTGTAGGGAGGGCTAATGGCATCCTGGGCTGCATTAGGAGTGTTGCCAGAAGGTCAAGGGAGGGGATCCTTCCCCGTTACTCCGCACTGCTGAGGCCCCACCTGGAGTGCTGTGTCCAGCTGTGGGCTCTTCAGTAGGAGGAGCTGCTAGCAAGAGTCTAGTTAAAGGCCGCAAAGATGATCAAAGGACTGGATCATCCCTTCTGCGAGGAAAGGCTGAGGTAATTTTACTGTATTAACACCACCCTGCCATGAATTTCCTCCTCTGAGATGTCCAAATTAACTGTAATCACTCCACGCCTTTACACATCATACCATTTTCTATCTGCTTAGGTAACCACACGCTACACATTGAAGAAAGCTATCTATTTAGCTAAAATGGATGTCCATCGTGACAACATATCTCGTTGTCAAGGAGACCAGGATTAGGCTGATAGCAGAAAAACCTTGAATTCCCCAAACTATGGTGTGGACAGATGTTGATTTCTGGCACTTACTGTTGCACCTAGTGAATACAACATACAGCAGTATCTACCGCAAATACAGCTGATCAGATTTTCCTCTGGAATCTGGCCCCTTTTTTGCTCCTCAGGCAACACAGAGAGAGAGAGTCTGCAAATAAGCAGAACATTTCCCTTTAAAAAGTGAGGTCTTTGTTTCCATCTTTGCTCCTGGTGTTCGCTTAAATGAATATATCAACGATAATGAAGTATGAGTATGCTGTGGAGCACCAGTCTAGCCCAAATACACTTTAAGTTAGCTGTCTATCTTTAAAGCACGCTAGGGATAAAGCGGCTTTCACAATTAGCAAGTCCTAAATAGCTTCCTCGCACCTCCCTTTCACTTCTGTGTAACGAGTGCGACAAACCCCCCCTTACGCTGTGCAGCAGGACGGAGCGACAGTGCCATGGAAAACATTACTCCCAATTGCCTAACTTTCACATTCCTTAAGCCTGATTCATAAACTGTATTCCTGCCGAGCTGTGTGCAAGGTTATTATGCATCACGTACGAACGCAGTTGTCTCCAGTCTTCATCCACCCGGCTCCCACATCTACAATACTGCAAAAGTGAAACCTGCGCTACGCAAGGTAAATGGGGGGAATCCAACTGTGGCCTGGAGGTACGACAAAATCTCGATTACGACTGGAAATATCAGTAGCGCAATTATCTCCTCCACAACAACATCCACACCGATACGTGCCCAGTCCTGAATTTAGTCCTCCACAAGGACAAGCGCTCTTCAAAGGTAGATTTTTTTTTTTTTTTTTTTTTTTTTTTTAATTAAGAATTTAGAGGAGCTCTTTCTTACTCAGAGAAGAGCTAACAGGCACCTCGGTAAACACACAAAGCCAGATAACTCGCACCCTTCCTTGGCTGAGGCCCAGCCACCGTAGTCATTATTCCGGGAGAACTCTCACTGATGGAACTGCTCCACGGCACGCAAATTATGAGTCACGCCACAAAAACTTGGCTCCTGGAGTTGTTTCCCATCTAATTAAAATTCACTCAAACATCCCACAATCTGGCTTTTTACCACAACAATATCAGTATCTGTGTCCGCTGCCAAAAGACTGTTCGGCACCACAAACTGGCTCCAGAGGTAGCACATACACATAACACTGAGACACCGAAAACCATCTATTTGGTTGCCTCGCTCCTCAAGGGACCCAGTTACAGGCAGCCAGAAATCAAGCTGCTGCTTTTTTTTTTTTTTATTTTATTTAAAAAGAATCAATTGAAGCACCAGTAGTACAGCGTAAAAGAAACACATATGCACAAAGTAAACTGTTTCCATATATCACAGGCTAGCCTAAAAAGATTTATTGAACATGGCTTGCCTTCGGTTTTTCCTCCCACAGGGTTTGTAAAAACCCTTCTGTTGCCTTTTATTTTTAATTGGATGCTTTGAAGCCATGTTTAGTTCATTTATCTTTATTGGGTTTAAGTCTCTTGAGTATTTCCACAATTGCTACTTCTGTTTTTAAAATGTTCTCCGAAGATACCAGTGAAGATCTGGTGACCTGTGCAACTACCGCAACACACTACTGAGCCCAAAGGCGTCAACATGAAGATTTTTCTCTTGCAAAAAAGATGCCTTGGGCTTGTCTCTTTACTCAACCTTGTGGATCAGGCTACAACCAAAGCCAGGGTCACTGTCACATAAGATTGTCAGATGGCTGCTAAAATGAAGTTACACTTAGAAGTACTTTGAGGCTTCCTACTTGCACATACAGTTTCTTCAGCATGCACTAACCACTAAGGAAAGAGATAGAAATACTTGGTATTATTGTCTTGGCCTTCGAAGAGAAAACAATTCCAGTCACCACCAGCAGATATACACAAAAAGTAAAAACAACATTCTTATTGAAAATAAAAAACTAAGCTCATCTTTTTATCTATCGTATAATCAAAGCACACAAAACTTAGAAGAAACACCTTTAAATCCCAAATTAATAGAGGTTTCTTTTCCAAGCCCATGTGCTCACTGAGACAGTCTTGCCTCTAAAACCAGACTAGGGTTCTGTTATTTTAAATGAGTGTTCTGTGTCATCAGAGAATTAACTAATAAAGTAATTAAAATCCCAATCCGTGAACTGATTGATGTTAAAACCAGAACAAACACAAACCCACAAAACCCCCAACGGCACGGGGAGGCTGTGCATACCTCAACACAGAAAGTGTGACACACAGGCACTGGCAGATCCACGTCCACGGTTGTGCTCCCAGTCCTCGCGTGGGTGAGCGGGGGCTGAAGGCTCAGCAAGCTGGCTGAAGCCGCTGACGCTGTATCGTGCTTTATTTCAAGTAAATTAGAAACATGCTAGGCTGAGGAAAAACTACCTGCGGTGTCTTTTTTTCCTGAAATGTATGGCTTAAGAGAGCTAGCTACATCAATTAAAGAGGTGGGGAAAGCTTTTTCTAACTCTGACATATCTTAATTTCTGTGGGCTGCAGGCACATGAACGGTGTTAATGACCCTCATGCCTGAAATACAGAATGGTAGTACCTTGGTGTATACGCTGCCAGCACCGAAGGCTAGCAAGAAGATCTGAACTGGAGAGGAAACGTAGTGACTTTTCTGTTAGACTGTAAATGCTATTCTTCAGACCTTTAAAGATCCAGAGGCAGGAAACTGACTCTTCTATTACTAGCCAGTATCTCGTTCTGGAGCATAAACATTCCTCATTGTCCATGATGGCCAAATGACGTTACTAATTGAATTGTAAATATTAGCCACTGCTATATTTAATTCAAGGTTTTCGGCACAGTAGCTCTCGCTCCTGACCCTTGGCCGTTCCCAGTGAAGCCAGCCTTGAAACGGTCACGTTGTGACCATTTCAACAGAGCTGTAAGAGAAACTATGCCAGCACGCAAAAATATTTCGGCATTGTCACGGTATTAACAGAAACATTAAGGCTTCACCTTCGCAAGGGCCACGCAAGCATAGCAGAAATACTTTTGCCAGGCTTTCAGAGACACTGTGCCATTTTCCATCGCTGTCCATGAATCGTTATGGGCCAAGAAAAAAAAATCACAGTCCATACAGAATAAAAGCACAAAGTCTAGTGAAAAGACCACTAAAATTTACTGTGCAGTTTCACAGCAAATCCAGAAGCCTGCTGGGTTTCAGTGCCAAACCAGTAAGCTCCCCTGCACCCCTACCACAAAGCACTTTGTTGTACAATCTATCTGCAACCAAACTGACTTGCTTTCTGTACCTGCGTGAACAGCCCGATGTCCTATACCACAAAGGAGTCTCAGTCAGGTTAATTTATTTCTCTACACAATAAAGTTCGGGAAAACATCTCTCTCAAAAGGAGAAAGGTACTTCTTATTTAGATCCCAGTTTCTCAAGATAAAACGAGAAATACTGCCACATCATCAGCTAGACAGATAGCAAAGCTCTTATGTGAAGTGACAGATTGCAGAGGCAAGATTTGCATTTTCCTCTTAATTCTCAAGCTGGAACAGGTCTATAAAAAGCAAAGCACAACCCTGTATCCCGTTCCTAGGGCTTCCCTTTCCCAGCTACAGGCTTTGGGCCTACATCCGCTTCCGTGCGTTTAGAAATCTCAGTTCTACATTAACAAACAAACCTACATACAGGTTAAAAAAAACCCCCCACAACACAACAACAACAAAACCCAACGCTTCATGAGAAGTACTATATAAACTGTGGATACGGAGGCAAAGCACATACAGATCGAAGATTCGTTGGGAAAGCTACATAAAGGTAACAGCAGCACCACTTGCTTCCTGCTAGTTCAAGGGCTTTTTCAGGTTACAATAATGAAGGAGCCTATTTTAGCAAAGTGTTCTTCTAGACGCTGATTTTTTTTTTTCTTCCCAATCTAGTTTCTACATAGGCACTGAAAATATTGGTGATAGGAAGGAAAATGACAGATATGAAACTCAGCAGTTGAGTTCTTATGCTTACTTTTGACAAAACCGCTTTACAAATTGGGTTCCATTCTGCAAAATATAACAGTTCTTTATTCCTCCTGTACTACTACTAAGACAAACTATTTCCTTTACTATAAAAAAACCCAACCAACTAAACAAAAAAACCCCACACAAGAAACCCCACCCAAAATAAACCAATCCTTTTCTACAGATAAGAGCTATTCTCCGCATTTCAATGACAGGGAAAAACAAGACAAATTGAGTATTTTATCTATACTCTTCCACTAAGCAGAAGACAGCAACACAGAGAACTACATTTCAACAACCTAACAGCGCCACAGAACATTTAGCCAAAATTAACTTGAAGTCAGAACCATAATATTGTACTAAGATTTAAATATTAGCAAAACTCCAGGTTGATGGTGTCACTGATTTCTATAAAAAAGTTCCGTTGGTTCCCAAATAGCAAATTTAATGTTGAGATCTTCAAAGAGGGAAGCTGAGCGATAACCTTTCTGCCTTGCTCATTGCTCTCGCAATTAAACACTAACCTGAACTTCTATTCTGCTCAGCTCTCCAGGGTTTAGTGTAATTCCGAACAGAAAGGAAATCCCGTAACCGTTTCAGAGCTTCAGTACTAGATACAAAACAAAACAAAAACCCAACCCAAAAAAACCAGAAGCCATTTTCAACCCAGGAACGAGACAGAAGAGTTTTGCTACATAGAGGCAACCACTCTCTGAATCAGAATAAGCTATTTGCCCGCAACAGCTTTTCTCACCATAGTGGAATTTCCCTGGGAAAAAAATCTTTTGATCTACAGTCTCATTTACTATTCTTTTTAGCGCGGAATGCCACGCTCTCAGAAAGTAACAGGCACAGAGATATAGCAATTTGTACTTTATAACGATTAACTACAGTAGGAAAAAAAAAAGTCAACCTTGAGAATACTCTCCGGTTGTAGTGTGTTTTAAACCATCGCAGCGATACAAGCGCGAAGCGGCTAGGGATGTGGAATTTGCGAAAATGAAATGACTGAGCAAGGGTGAAGTGCAAACTCGAACGTCAGAAGCGGGCAAAAAAAGGCAAAAGCAAACCACAGATGTGCAAAGAGCATGGAGAACGCGAACAGATCTAAGCAGTGCTTGACTGCAGTGCTAAAAGTAGTAACCACTGAATGGCTTCCACTCCTCCTGTGCACCTCAAACTAGAGCTGGAGCAGTCTTAAGAAGAGAGTATTTTCAGGCATTACGGATTCTGCATCTACTGTGAAACTCATTTCTCATTGTGTGAGCTTAAATACTCCCACCTGCCCGCAGTGGCAGAGAGAACGCTGCAGTCATCCAGCGCCAGTCTGACAACTTGTCACTAAACCCATCCCACAGCCGAGAGTTCACCGACAGCAAATTCCATAAATCCACTTAGTTGGACTAAAAGAACAACGTAACTCTGTTTTGACCATCTGGTACAGCAAGTTTTCCAGCTTGAGTAAAATTGGGTTTCTTGTTGTCTGAGCTAATAAGCGCTGAACAACCCTTTCGGAGTCAGGCTCCAGGGCTGACGTGACAGAAGTACAACCAGGGAGCGTGCTTCCTCCCCAGGTACTGCAGGGACTTCACCCAAATTCATTGCGGATCAGAAAACCCAGGCTACTTCTTTAAACTTTAAAATCACTTTAGACAAACAGCTTTGGAGAAGCCTTAAGAAGGAACTGCAGAGAGCACAAACACGGACAACATCAGTCTCTCCTCAGATGTACGGTACGCAGTGAAGTATCTCAACCTCTTCTATTTTTGAAAAGACCTGCCAACAGCTTTTGAGTCACTTCACTGGCAAACATGAAGACAATAGCCAAGTCATAACGAATTTGAAGGGAAAAACCTGGGATGATAGATGCATATGCGTGTAACACACAAACATTTCCCCCCACCCTCACCCCGCCGTTTCTAGGGCATAGTAGATGCACACCATAACACACCATCTTACATAAAGAAAAGCCCAAACATTAAGAATGTAAACAGTTTTCTCTCAGGGAAATTGATCTCTAAAAACTCAAGCAAAAACTTAACGTAGCTTTGCAACAGTTCTATTTTATTTCAGCGACATAAACTACTGTGATTGCCTATGGCACTGAGCGGTCCTTTAAAAAAATACATTAGCTCAAGGGCATTTCCAGCAACCGTGGTGTAAATGCAGTTTTGGTAACGCGGTGACATTTCTTTCCTCCTTTTCTCATTGTTTTGCAATAAAATAAACACTTTTCCCTAAGCAACAACTTTTGGTACATATTTTAAAGAAGGTTGCACCACTCTTAACACTGGAGTTTCCATACTAAAAATATCTGATTGCAGTATTCATGAATGTGTGAACTGCGCAATAAAATACAAAATCTCCCAGCTCCAGTGATTTGTAAGCCTGAATTCAGAAACAGTGCTCTTGAAAAGAGCTATTTTACAGCTTCAGGTGTAAGCAAAAAAGCGTTTTTAGAAGCTGCCACCCACTACGTGCCGTTTTAGCAACCCATCTTTTAAGATTAAGCGACACGTTTATTTTTATCCACTTAGCATCTTCGATAGATTATGAAAATTAGCAGCTTGGCTGCGAGTAGCGCATTACTTAAATGTGCAATTGCTTTGTCAAAAAAGCAAAACACAAATGTGCTAATGAGGCTTGTGTTTTCAGTAGCTGTATACCCATAGGAACATTTTAATACGCTAAAAGACTGAAACAGAAGCGCTTGAATACTTCAGTCGGACTTGTAAGCACTCACAGCTTGAAGTCTCAAGCAAATGAAACTAAAAGAGAATCGAGGGAAATGGATGGTCACAGCCCTTGCTGCGCATTCCGGTACGGAAAACGCATATGCTTTTGAATTCCCAGTATCATTTACGGCAAGGGAGGCACCAAAATATCCATGACACTTGAGTCTCATTTCAAAAATAATTGAACCTTCCTACATTCTTGGGTCGAACATTTTTCTCTAGAACACAGTATTTCAGGCAAATGAGATATTTTGCAAATGATCTTTGGAACCCGACACCCACTACTTTTGAAATCACAGGAGAGATGTAAGAAAAAACTATCACCAACTGCACATAAAAACCTTACCAGTTTCAGCATCCTTACGCAGCACTGTGTCCCATTACCTTAGGTTCTACCACTCCTCTTACTCCCTTTCTCCCGCCTCTTCCACCGTTTTGTACCACAAACTGCACTCGAACTTTCTACTCTGCACTTGCCAAATAAATCTCCAAGTAAGCCTCAACATCTTAATTCACAAAATCAAGGGTTTTTTTTCCCCCCAATCAAGCGTTTTATTACTTGACGTCTACCCATCCAAAATTCAGGATGGAAAAGCGGAGAAGGAAGGGATGTTGCTCTTTTTCTTACTGTTTTGGGGGGTTCCCCTATGTTCTTTACCATAATCAGTGGTTCCACAGAAGAACCATTCAGTGGTAGCTTCCCTCCATTCTCTCAGCGTTTCTCTGTCATTTGAACACCATGTAGAGTTTAGTTCGTAACGTAGCTGAAAACACATTATGAAAAGCATATGATGTACATTGCAGGTATAGAGGTTCACAGACCAAGTGGAAGTCTGCGGCTTCATACAGGCACACTGACACACTGTACCTTCACAGCATAACACCTGGCAATACATTTAAATACTCACGTACGCAGGGACTCGCGCACAATCCCAGTTTCATTTGTAAATATGCTAAATAGAACGTATCCTTTCAAAACCTGCAAAACATCAACTTTCTGCCACCAACCTAGGCATTTAGAGGCAGTTCTTCTCAAGGCAGAGACCCACAAAGGACAGCAAGTACTTACAAAACCACATCTCTCCATAAAGCTCATACTGGTCAAGTGCCTATTTATGCATTCCTCTGTGTGTCTCTTGACTCTCACAAATACTGCAAACACAACCTACACATTTTTCAAACCTGGCTACTGCTGACAAAAATGTGCAATTTCAACACTGAAGAAACTAAGCCACACATTTAGAAATCTAAATTTGGATTTTAGGGTCTGACTTCATGCTCAAAATTGAAAGCGCCAATTAGTAAATTCAAGATTTAATGCCAGAAATAAGGCATTCGAGCCAGTAATTACCTGCATTAAGTATAACCAGGAGAGCATTCCACTTGGTACCGTAACAACACAGATACTGTGGCACATTTTATTTTATTGCTTTCGATTCTACTTCGAGGAGAGCTTTATAAAAAATAACGCAACAAAATAACTTGCATTCTCTCCACTTCTATACCCACACGGCCTCTGTAGCAGAATTAACATTTTTCTGAAATGCAACCTCATCCCAGAATTCAAAAATCAAGTTGTATTATTACCAAGAACAAAACTTCAGCAAACAAAATCGTGTCTTTACTTAATGTTTCTGTCTGAAAATAACATTCTCTGCGCAACTGACTCCTTATAACGTAAAGAATCAGGCCAGTATTCTTACTGCTGATGCACACAGAAAACCACAGACAAAAAGTTTTGAATATAAACTCCTGCAGTAAGAACATGAGTGAAAAGCATTTATTGCCCCTTGAAATAGCATTCTTGATTAACGTGCCTTATTCAAAACAGACTAATATTAATCAAATTACTCTCACCAACTTCAAGTGTGCTCAGAGTGAGTTATGAACCCCAAATCTCCCTTTGAACAATCTAATTGGTAAATCATTAAGAACAGTTATTCTCTTATTCTTTAAATACTGAAAGGTGAGATAAGCTCCAGACAGACACGTGATTTTAAATGCAATCTCTTTCAAATCGCCACTTAGAGTACCCCATTTGAAAAATAACTAATCGTAGCTGTCCGCAATTACGAAATGACGTTTCTCATCCTGCCGACCACATCAAGTCACCGAAGCACTTCCAAAGCAAAGATCTGAAGCACTTCCAGGACAAAGTGCTGCACGGCCGGTTGACTCCATGTACCAAGCTTGGTCACGAGTGCTGATCAAATATTACCAGGAAACCACATCACATGTTTTTGCCTCATTCCACTTGTCCACCTTCCAGCTGCCTCCCCACCCCAGCCATCCTTCCCTTCCGGAGAATGGACGCTCCCAACACCTACAGAGTAAACGTCCTGCACTGCACCGCGACTGATACACAACTTCTTACCCAGCCGTATTTACAAGGAAAAAGTGGAGGACATGTGGTCATTCTCCTGAAGATGGTTTTACTCTCCTATTGCCAGGTGTTTTATACTTAAAAACTTCAAGCGACAGCTGTTACACTGGCACACGACAGTTCTGCCTGACTTCACTGAGCTTCAGGTAACACCCACAGTCGCTGAGAATGTGTTTAAATAAATAAATAAATGCATCCCCACAAAAAAGATTCAATAAGGACCCACAAACATGGACAGGCAGATGAGAGAGGAAAAAAAGCAGAGACTGGAGAAAAAGTGCACAAAGACCTGAAGGAGAAAGGACGGACAACCGAAAGACTGAAGAAAAAGCAGCTCCTGCCCTCAAGCTTCAAGAAGGAAGAGCAGCAGCTTTGAAGGCGGGCAACAGTTTCAAAGCAGCTCCACTGGTCCTTCATGGCTAGATCAGAAGACAGAAGGTTTCCCCGCTCTCCTGAGCATCTTCCTCTTCCTGTTGTTACACATGGCTACGTAACACTTGTGAAGCCAGACAGATTTTAGAACTTTCTGAAGCCACGTACAGAGAGAAAAACGCGGTTTCAGGACTCGATCACACAGACAGTTTTATCCACAGATATTAGCCAAAGGTGCTGAGATCCCTACAGATCCTTGCTTCCAGTACTAAGCATTCTGAAAAAATAAATTTAATTATGAGGGAAAAGCATCGATATGGATACTCAGGGATGTGTTTTGATATTAGGGGAGAGGCAACTGGGAAGATTTTGAGAAATCAGGCCTAAAAGGAACACCTATTTTTCAGATTTTACTTGATCTGAAAACATTTTTTCTAATTAAAAAAAGCTAATGACTAAATACATTTCTAGTTTAGTATGATTGGTGAGGTCAGGAGACAGTTAACAAAGAAAAAAAATCATAGTGCCTCTTGGAGATTAATGATCAGCTCTAAGCAATCAAATCCAAACAACAATTATTTATAGACTAACACAAACGCATGACAGCATCCCTCCTCCAGGATGTTGGATTATTTCAACATTATGTGCTTGATTCCTTCCAGTAAATGTACAATAAATGCTGCGTTATCAAAACCAGCTAAATTCTCAAGTACATTCACTCACAGCATATCACCCTCCCCGAGGATGCTGGGAAGGTGCCACGCTTCCGAGTTGTCACGTAGTGTGTAACACAGAGTTTCTCAAAGTTTTTTTCATTCATGTCACAAGCTTCTAGGGATCACTGCCCATGCACAGATCTTCTTCCTCTTTGTTTCCATTCCCCATTCCCATTTCTCACACTAAATGAGGAGAAGGTAGTTTGCAGCGATTCCAGCTGGTTTCATTCTCACGCCCGAGAGGAACTCAGCTTTTTGCCAGCAAGGAAAAGGAAGGGATCCGTCCTCCTCAGCTCACCTTCTCCCAACCACCTCTGAATCCACTCACCACTGACCCCTAAATCCCACCACAACAGGTCCACGACCAGCAACGCGTCATCTTTCAGATGAAAAGAATGCCTCAGCTGTAAGCTGCCTAGCAAAATAAAAAATTATTTTAAACCAGAAACTCCCTGTGTCACACTTCCCACTAATAAGCATTTTCTCCAAAAAAAATAACACCACCAGCAAATTTATGACCAGGTGCGCCCTAAAGGTCTCAAAAGTTGAAGTATGAAACAAGCTTATTCAGCATAGAAATTGCTGAGCACATCTTGCATGCTGTCATTTCACTGAAGTAATACAATCTCCTTTAGTAGTTATTAGACTTAACTTCAGTTAAGAAAGAGAGGGGGGGAAAAAAAAACCCTTCTGGATTGCCTCGGGGATGATACATCTTAAAACTCAAGTAATACAACTGCTAAATATTGGAAGTTCATAGCTTCTCTTAAAAAGCCACAGAATCATAGAAAGGTTTGGGTTGGAAGGGGCCTTAAAGACCATCCAGTTCCAACCCCCTGCCCTGGGCAGGGACACCTCCCACCAGACCAGGTTGCTCCAAGCCCCGTCCAGCCTGGATGTCCCCTTACAAGAGGTAGTTTGACATAAGAAAGTTATTCTGGTGATCTTCCTAACTAAATTTCAAATGAGGTTTTAAAAAAATAAAACTATACAGATTTAAGAGTTTGACGAATGAAACAAATGAAAAGCCTGTGTGGCTGTATATGCACGTATGTGCATATTGTTTCTCCAGCCACCCTGGCAGGGATTCCCCCTTCACATCCCTGATTAACACTCGACTCGTTTATAAAGCCACTGCAGAAAAACGACACGTTTCCTAGGAAGCATCGCAGCCCAGTACAGCGCTGTGAGGGTAACACCAGACACACGAAACTGCTGTTACCAAGGTCTACTTGGCAGACAAGTCGACAAAGTCTCTCTTAAAGAGACTTTGGTTCAACGTGAGCTTGCACTTCAGTGGATGTCACGCAAAGAAATTCCCAGATTTCAGAGGGGCGAGCCATAGATTAGGCAGCTAACTGGCTAAAGCAACAGCTATGAATTATGAACAGTTAACTCCTCTATTTATACCTAGAAGCATTAGTATAGAAGATGAACCTGTTTCATTTGATGCCATACGATATAATGTTATTAGTAGAAAACAAATCTTAACTGCTACAGATCAATTTTAAACCATTATACTAAAAAAAAAAAATCCTGTACAGCTAACCTGTAATAAGTACTTTAATCCAAACTTGATTACCTAGGAAATTCTCATTGTAAAATAATACAATTTAAACAGTGATGTCTGTTTCCATTTAAAAAGTCGTAAGACCAACATTCAACTGGAACAAAATATACTTCTTATTCATTTGTTTATGGTAAAATAAGGTAATCCAACAATAATTAAAAAGCCGTAAGGCCTAGCCAGTTATAATTCAGTCAGAATGTCACTTAAGGTACACAGCACTACCACCAAAATGAAAGAAATACACTAATAGAGAGGTATGGTCAGCTGACGCGACTGATTTAATTACACATTCATTTTATATATTTAATTAATCAAACAGATTAATCAAACGACTTTCCTCTGGCAGAAGATGAAAATGAACTACTAAATGGGGGGACAGGGGGAACCACTACCAGGAGATGAAAAGATAGAGAGCCTAAAAATCAATTTCTCTGTAACAAAAGCACAACAGACCAAAATGTTGTGCAATGTTGGCAACGGACCACTCTGCAGACAAGGCCCGGGGAAAGTTATATGTGAAAACAGGCATTTTTGACCAGAACTAGGCCAACAAGCGTTCAACATACTGAAATTTTCCGGACAAAAAGCTAGGAAGAGTCATAAAAAGGTCTCATTCCTCACTGCATAAAAGATTCGGCTGTTCTAACCGCACATTTCAATGCTTTGCCTGAAGCAGCCGCTATCTGATTGACCCACGTCTATTTTATGCCTTAGAAAAGATGCGCAGAAAGTTTTGTTGCGCATCTAGCGGTGACGTCTCGGTAAGAGAGGCCGAACAGAACACGTCTGTTTAGTTGCTACCTGCGTTAGCTGCAAACGGCCCAAGATCTGCCTTTCCTTTGGGGAGCCCTCTGAAATTCATACAGGGAGAAAGAACACCGCTGAGCCTCTTTTAATAACCTGAAAAAGCTATCTGATACATTAATCATGACAATTGCTAACATGAACTAAAGGGATGAAGAATCCTTTGCAATAACAGCAGTATATTAGTAAGATAAACGGTATACCTATAAACTGCTGCTCATCACTTAAAATAAATGAATCTTAGAGTGTTTCTCAGCGTTTCAGAAAAATGCTTACCTCGTTAAAATCCTTCTGAAAAATGACATGTTTGTATGCAACTACGGAGATTAATCTAAGCGATACACAAAATTACAGTGAATAACAAACTTATTGAGAGCTTCAGCAATGCATAATTTTAACAACAATAATTAAGCAGAACTCAGTGACTAAAGCATTCATTAGGAGCCACTGAATGTATCACAGTTCATAGTTCAGAAATAACACGCGTTTTGCTGTCAAGCAAGCCAAGCATTTCTTGGCTAAGTGAAAAATTAGAATTTTCATTTAAACCAGAGTCTCTCCCCATGCCTTTTAAAAATTTTTATTATACTGACACAAACATTTATAACACTGGTGAAACACCAGAGAATTTTTTTAAAAAATAAATCATTTATCCATTGTTTGGATTAAAATACAGTGATTTGTACACATTTAAATTATCAGGTCTGCTACAAAGGACAGTTGATAATTAGTCTGTCCAAAACTTCTAATTTTAGAATAGATTTGGATAAGGGCCATGAAGAGTCCTATCATTCTATTGCTTTATAAATGCCACAGAAAGTAAATAAGGATACAAGTTTAAGTATCCGTAATGCCTAGCTGAAGACCCACAGTAGAAAAATAATACTTAAAAAAAGAGAACCTCCCCCCAAAAAAGCGTCTGAAATGCAAACCAATTCACAACTGTTACCAAATGATAATCTCATCTAACCTTCCTTTCTTGGTTTATTTATAATAATTTTTAAAATCTACTTTGGCTACTAGCAGAATGGATAATATTCTGATCCACTTTCAGTTAAGGAGCCTTTGATCCAAAAGGAAACTAACACTACATAACTACGTAATTACATAATACATAATTATAATAATTATCTATTTATTTCTCCCTCCAGACTAACGAATCCAAGAACCAACTGGTCCCAAGCTGAAGTTCTCCTACTGTACGAGGCTGCTCAGCTCACCTGAACTCTCCTATGTAGATCTGAACTCTCACTTGCGCATACAACTTCTCTAAGCTACATGTCACTAACCAACCTTTGCTCATATTGATATTAATTTAAATACTCTTGTACGCACATACCGCCGTAAGTAAGGTCTTAAATATTCTTTGTCAATATTTGACTCTCTGGGCTCGTTTACTCCATGTAA
Organism: Fratercula arctica; assembly: GCA_947846985.1. Lineage (NCBI taxonomy): Eukaryota > Metazoa > Chordata > Aves > Charadriiformes > Alcidae > Fratercula > Fratercula arctica. Next base: position 3,731,678 of record CANTUZ010000004.1, read on the forward strand.
ACAGCAGAGTTAAAATGCCTACCCCCTCCCAAGGCCATAAAATTATTTTTCATCAACTATTTTACAACGTAATACATACTGCAGACATTTTTAGGGCTATAGTTTTGGAGGTTCGTAATTTTTCCCCACCAAGCCAACCAACATTTCTGAAGCGAGAACAGCAACTGGACACTAAGAAGCTGCCTGCATGTCAAAACATGCCTGAAACCAATTCCAGTGCACAACTGAGTGCAAGCTGCTGGCTGCACTGCGTTACTTTTGTGTACAGCAGTCCATAGATAATGGAGGGAATCAACTACTGTATATAAATTTCAATTCTTGTGTAAGCTTTCAGCCACGTTGGCTCTATCCTTAAGTTTTTACAATTAGTCCTTTTTTCTCGCCTGTATTTAAAGAAAATAATGTCAAGGTTTTCCAGGTAATTTGGCAACCCTCATGCGAGAGAGTTGTTTGTAACCCACTAATCCCATTGCATTGACCAGTATTTTCCTTATTTACAGAATTAATACTTTAATTCACCACGCTAAATGAGCCGTGGCTGGATTATACAATGCTGATTTACTCTAAAGTATGTACATAACTAGATGCTATTAAGCAACTCATTTTCTTCATCATTCTCAACCTATCGGGAGACTTCCAAAAGGTGAGAAGTTTGGGCCTTGGCATCGCACCAGCGTTTTAACATCTCATCTGACATTTGCTGTACAAAAACAGGAGACTGCCACAAAGAAAGGCAAGCTGACCTTTTGGTCCCGGTGTAAGAGAAACAGCTGTACAAAACCCAAATTAATAGGTTTACACAACGCAACATCATCAAATGAAACAAATGAGTACTTAAAATTCAATTCAATTATCTAAGCAGTTTATCTGGACAGCATTTTATTCATGTCCCCACTTGACATGTTCACAGCTATTTTAAATACAAACAAGCTTAGAGAAAACACATGGTAGTTTTTGTTTGCTTTGACGTTGTTAAGCAACTGGAAGTTTATCAGGTTGCTGCAGCCAATTAATTGTTCATCCCAACTTAGCAGAAGGCAAGATCAACGGGTCAAACCCCCAAATAGCTTTAAGCTCTGCACGTAAGGCTTTGCTTGCTGCAATCCAGAGAGGGCTCTGGTTAACTCCCACGGGGAAAACAAAACAACAAAAAAAAGCCCTCACACCTTCACTGAAATTTCCCTCTGCATTTGTACTTGTTTTTTCGGTGGAGAAGAAACCACCAGGAGAACGTAAGCTCTTCTGCTGTAGGAATCCATCAACAGCTCCAAACGGAAATAGCAACAGCCGATCTGAATTCCCTATGCCACGCTGTACGAAAGCCGAAGCAGAGCACACATAAGAAGAAATAACTTTGCCCAACACCACCCCAGCTGGGGCTGCTTTATGTTACTGCATGTACAATGGCTTTAGGAGCTGTATTTTCCCTTCATTCGACTGCAGAAGAAGGGCCATCACTATATATAACACATTAGCATAGCTCAGGAAAGCAAAGCAGCAACTGAGGCTGGTTTGTTTTAATAGGTACACATTGTACCAACTTACCAGTAAAGACACACCAGTCCACAGAGCCCATCATCCCATTTTCTCATGATTTTCATAAATGATTACACTGGGCAACATTTTTAAGGGCACGTTGAGACTACGTTCTTTTTAATTAGGGATCTCACTAAGAAAAAACGCGATGCTCCAGAGAATTAACCAACAAGTCGAGGTTCGGCACCTAACAGGAAACATCAGCTTGCGAAGTTATACAGGAAATAAGAGTCTCATGCTGAATATTACTGATTTCTCCAGATCCCATGTAGCTCTTCAGGTAAACTAACGTCCTCCAACCCCTTCTGATTTCCAAGCTGTACTTCTGAACCACGACGGCGCTACGTGGGATACAGCGAGACCTCTGTCACTTAGCTAAGTTACCCGATGTCAAGAAACATCCTGAAAAGGCTAGAGAATTCAGCGTACAGAAGATAGCGAAGGTGCAGCATGTAAGAGAGTAACATAATCTCACTACTGCATGGTTAAACTGCTGTAAAATTAATAAAGGTTCTCCCCTGCCCTTAAGTATTTGTCCAGAGCATAATAACGTGAGATAATATCAACCATCTCTCACGGAAGATTCTAAGTTCAGCCCTTCACTTCTAAATTACTTCAATAAACACGAGAAATTTAAACACGCTTACCTCTTTCAGACTCACGCCTTCCATCCTCCTTATCCCCACTTCTATTTTCTTCGCTATTAAACTACTTCAAGAACTTTAATTTCCAGTTTCCCTCAGCAAAGAGAATTCCAGGCCACAGTCTGACAGTTTGCTTAATGGGCTGGATACCATACAGACAGCACTTCTATTTAAAGATAGATTTTTAATTGCCCACTCATATCTCAGTTTAACGTATCTGCAGTTAGGGGTCATGTGTCAATATTTCTGCTTATAGCTCAAATTAGATAGTTCAAAAGGTCTAATGGGATGCAGAAGAACGGATTCCAGACTGAACAAAACTGTCTATTCATCAGTAACAATGAGATTTTACTCCTTTATCTCTTTTCTAATGGGTCTAAAAATACAAAATAAAAATCTGAAATATAACAGATCAAAATAAAATGTGCGTTCTGATAGCAATTAAACGTTGCATGTCCATGCATTTTAAAACTTTCCACCTACCACCTAATTATTTGTGAACTCAGGCTTCAGCACATCAAACTGCTCTCAGAAGGATGTTCACAAGAAGGCTACAGTTGGTTTTCTTCTATGCACCTCTCTGACAATTAATTCCCTGGTGCAAACGCTCTGTCAGCTACACCGATTTTTGGAAGTAATACTCCACAGGCTTTCAAAACCAGTTGTGATATCCCATTAAAGTAGACAGGCGTCTTCCTCTCTATATCTGGGAGACCAGGGGGGAGAGAGAGGGAGGGAGACACAGAGAGAGAATCTAAACAGAGAGGAAAAAGGGTGTCTTACTGCCATCTTTCATTGAGTGATATACGGAAAAGACTTCATTGCAAAAATCCTAAAAGGAAGTTGAAGTTAACAGCTGAAGAAAAAATAAACACTGCACAGCAGAAGAACCTGGAAGGACTGGCCATGCTTACTGCTACACAGTAGAGAAACCCAACAGTGAAAGAAAACAGCAAAGATCCAAAGGAAAAACACCAGGGTGAAAATACTGTCAAAAGCAAATACTTTAAATCCGGACTCAATGAAGACAAATCAAGTATTAATAGAACTGGGATGTCACCCAAGGATTCAGACCAGGTTGAAACATGGAGGGCTTAAGCTCAAAAACCATTCCAGGAGCCACCAAGAAAAAGCCTCTTTAAACGAGAGCGAGTTAACCTTTGATCAGTAAAGCTTGCCTAACTCACATTCACTCAGTGTTGAAATTATTTGGCTCTTCAGATGACTCTGGAGATTAGCACATCAGTAAACAGCCAGTACAGTGACCATGTTGAGAAGCGTTTTTATTAAGGCTAGAAGACTCGTTAAGGTAGCTTTGCTGAAAATCACATTACGATCATACCCAGGAGGGGAAAAAGAAAACCCAACAAAAAACCAACCCACCTCTAAGCAATAATTATTACATTTTAGATTATGAACTATCATGAATATCTGGATAATTTGCCTGCATTTGACCAAGCTTTTGAGGAGCTGGAGGGACTTTCTATTTATTTACCTTTTTTGTCATTCAACCTGAACAGTTGCTAGTACTGAATGTATATGGTAGTAATAGGATAAAAATGCCTAAAAAATGTAAAGGTGTAAATTTAATTCATTCAAATTAAGGAAGAAGGCCTCTGGTAGAGAACCTGTTAAAAAAAAAAAAAAAGCCTACAAAGCTAAGTCATTCACTGAGCTACAGTGAATACACTGGCAGTTTTCAATCACTAGGTATCAGAATCACACAGTTCAATACCTACACTGAAAGTTTAAAGATATTTACATTCTTTTTAACACAACTATTGATGAATGTGTTACTCCTCTGCTCTGCTTAATAAGTTTGGTTGACATTTGGCTGGTGCTTCCTTACGACCTATAAGCATAACCCGCCCAAGGGGGAGAGAGAGGGAAAAAAAAAAAAAGAAAAAAAAAGAAAAGTTTTGAGTGAAGGACAGACTAGGAAGAATTATTATTCAGTTCCTTCAGGCTAGGTAAAATCTCTTCTTTAATCTCCAGAAGAACAGTAATCAAAAAACATAGCAGCTTCTCCTGTAAGTTTAAAAGGAGTCAAGCACTCATTCTGCCTGGATAGAAAAGAAGAAAGTTCCTCTTCAGAAGCATATTCGGTTCCTCCACGATACGTGAGAACTACAGTGTTTCCCATTCACCTTCCTCCACCAGCAGTTCAGCAAGATTTTGGTTCGCAATTTGGGCAGAAGATTTCGAAGTTTCTTGAGGAAGTTTTTCAATTGTCCACTTTCCTCTAGAGGAACTGTTATTTTTTTCTGTTGCATTTTTGGTTTTGTTTCCTCCCCGCGCCCCCTTCCTCTTCCAAATCCAAAGAGCTCACTCAGCGTGTTTCATTGCACTTCTGAAATTTCCAAAACTTAACAAATCTTTTCACCTCTTGACTTATTCAGAAAGAGATGTTACTTCACCCAATTACCCCAAAAGGAGCTTTTCTGTCTTACCCATGTCAAAATTTGTGAAGTTAACAAGGTAATCACCCAGAATATCTAGCTTCGTTTACAAGTATAAAACTCATAGAATTATTTTATCCAAACTCACTAGTCTTCTTTGAAATTATTCTGTTACCCAGTGATATTCTGTCATCCCAAGCGAAACAATGGAGACCAAGGCTGCTGGCGTAACAGTGAAAAGTTTCATAAAGAGGAAGCATGCTGGGAAGTCTAAGAACTCACAAAATTATTTACTAGGTAGCATCACCGAAGCCTTGCTTACACCACCGCTTTTAAAACAAGTTTAAGAGCAATGACGTTTCTGCTTTTGGCAAAAAGACTAGACATATTTCCCAGCTTTGCCAGAAAGGTAAGAGCAGCTAGGATAGACTTCTTTAAAATAACCGAATATTAATAGCTCGGCAATTTCTTTAAGAAGAACAGTTTATGCACAGAAATAATAGCTGAAGAACTTCCTCCGAAGATTTGTACATCTATACAGTAACTAATGATAGCTTACAGGCACACTTAAATATAGAAGGAACGGTAGCCTGAATATTTAATGTGAAAATGACCTTAAGCTACACGAGGGAGACTTCTCAATGAAAACTGAAGTGGTAATTTCTGCTTTTCAGTTCAGTATATGTTTCAGAGACTGTTGTTCTTATCTTTTACACGTGCTTTTTACTGTCCATCCAAAAAGCATCATTGGATTTGAACCCAAACAGTCGTCTTTCCAAAGAGTTTCTTGTGATGAGGTGGTATATTTAAACATATACTACATGACTATAGCAAGAAAACATCTTCCTCATGTTACAGTCCGACTCCTAGAATGAATGTGTTCGTGTGGTAATTCTGTGCAGCACAAGGACATTTTCCATCCCTTGAAGGTTGACTCCGTAGTGTCATGGCAAAGCACCATAAGGAACGTGAAGCAGCTAATAAGTTTTCACAGCTTTCTAACATCGTAAGTTAAAACACCCACGCTCTTGTGCCGTCCTCGCCCCCTCCATTTGCTCTTTTCTCCTGCTGCGTTTTCTTTATGTTCACAAGCCACCTCTGTCTTACGCAGAACGTAGAAACGTAGGAAGAGGGGTGAGAAAAAAACCTAGCAGGGCTATTGCTTACAAGAAACAAACATCCCATAGGATCATCTTGCAAAATTTAGGCACCCAATAGTTCAATTTCCTTACGAGACAAATAAGCCTGTAAAAGCCTACACAAATATCCATTTCAGCCCTTTAAGAAGGCATACGTTGCTAATGCTGTACCTATAAATATCTTGAGGGAATAGTCGTGAAGGAAGAGGCCTGTGCAGAGCAACTAAGGAGCTTATCAGACAGAAATAATCCCTTTCAGGAACACGCAAAGACATTGAGAAAGGTGAACAAGCATTGCAAGACGTGTATTTCACGGAGAACATGTGGCACCTCTGTAGCAGCAGATCTGAAAGCTAGGAACCACGGCAAGCATCCTATGGCAGACTCTCCTTAAGAGGAGGTCAATTTGGTAATCTCCACCGCACGACACCTCCCTCCCTCCCTCCCAGTAATTGCATCACTGACAAATCTCACTGCACACAAGAAGACATCATCCCAGGCAGAAGCACGGCTCGCTTCTCAAACGAGTATTTTGCTGCAGTTAAGCTGCACCTTATTCCCTGACTCTCAAGAAAAATTCTGTCAGAAATAATATTGTTTAAAGAAAGATGTTTCATGGTCGCATGATCAAACAGTCTGTTTAAATACAGCCTGCCAAAACTTAAGAGCATTAGTACAAGAAGCCAAACAGCCTTTCACCTTTCATCACCGTTACCCTTCCCCCCCATTAGTAAAATACTTAATATTTTCAACATCAGTTTTTCAGTTTTTAATCTCGACCAAAGCATTTCATCCTCTTCAAATGCTGAACAGTGCTCTAGGATATTTTTAGTCAACTAATGGCACAAAAATTATTCCATTTGAAGAATGTTTCATTATGGCATATGGCATAAAGACCAAGAAGTAACACAGGTTAATGCCATATTACACAGACATCAGAAGTAGTTCATTGCCGAAGATAAAAATACTTTTTAATCACTTGGTTTTGAAACATCTTAGAGTAAGACAGAAGCCTACATTTCCCTTCTGTGTTGTTGTCAAAACTCAGAGATGCTAATCCAGAACAAGACATTCTGGTACTACACCTCAGCCCTTTCAAATTTTTGATGTATTTTATATAATAGCGTTTATAAGTGAAGCTTATAGGGACTGGCATGTTTGTGCCATGTCAGCAGCAAGGGAAAATATTACTCATCGTATCACTGTAGAAGACCCTTAACTTGATTACCCCTGAAGCTGTAGAAGCTACAATTGAAGCAGGCTACCAGCAAGGTGCCAAATATGCGTATCTTGCTTGTTATTCTGTTAAACATTACACAGTTGTTAGAAAAATCTCTCAGTCTGCTTCCCAGTGCTACCTGCAAAGAATTTACCCCCCCTCTATGTCCCAAAAGGAGGGGCAAGAAAGAGACATAAAAGTTTAACAGGAAAATGATTTAATCAAACCAGTAATCAGTTGACCGCTTGCCCAGAAAGTTCACACAAGAGCACACGGAAAGGACAACCAACCTCAGTTAAGATCCGAGAACAGGAATCTCATTTCTTTTCCTTCCTCTCAACAGCAAACTTCCCACATGGCTTTTTAGTTAATGGCCACATTTTAATAAGATTTTCAGTATTATTACATATTAAAAAAAATAGTAGAGATGCTCAGTTCTACCATTAATAAATCGCTCAGTTCTATCATTAATAACTTGCTCGGTTCTATCATTAATAAATTGCACACTAGCTTTCTTTGCCTCTTGATTTTCATAGTAAACATAAATAACATCCATCAAGTCTAAATTACCCTGGTAATTGTCCCATGTGTTATAGAGATAATATAACATCACATTTCAAATTACTCAAACTACCAACTGGCATTATCTGCCAAATCCATCACATACATTAATTACCTGTAATACTAATACACATTTGTTTTTGTTAGAACTGTGGAATCACTGAACAAAACAAGACGATCACTATTCTGGGTTTGAAATGGATTTGAAATTATGATTTAGCACAGTTTGTAAATGTAAGCAGACTTAAGGTACATTTAGTCCCATGGATTATTTGCAGGCTTCAAGATACAGGATTAGTTATCATGCTGAACTAGGATCTACAGTTTCCTAAATAACACCATTTCACCACTTTACAATAATGAACGTTATGTAGTATCAAATTTCACTAACACTAAAAACACTACCACCAAAGTCTTCAGTAAAATGACAGTGTATATATCTTTATTGAAGTAGTAATTCTTTCCAAGCTACTACCGACTATCCCATATAATACAGAAGATTTCTGTATTACTAGTATTCTAGAGGTGGGAAGATACTAGCTCCGGTTCTTCATTTCAAAAATTAAAATTCCTCGTTGGCAAGCTCTATGCAAATCATGAATCAAACAGCCTGGTGGCAAATATTTCAAAAATCTAAAACCTAGTGCAGTTCAAGAAGTTGAAGGTGTATGTTATTTTTGTGGTCTAAGAATGACTGGCTGGATATAGGCCAGATTTTGGTGGAAAAGCGTCACTTGGGACAATTACCCCCAATATTCCCTGGAGAAGGAGCAGCAAGACAAACAGTCCTTAGCACTGGGAGTAAAGCAGAATGAAAAGGGAGTTTTAAACACACTATCTGAAAATTCTTTCCATTAGTCTCTAGCAATCCGAACAGTTACAGATATCTTTATTTGGCTCAGCATCGCCTGGATGAGCGGCAGCAATGCTATACATACATAAAATGTTTGTGACATACACAGCAATTTCCCTATCGGCTGCAGCATTAATGGGGATAAAACGCTGACAGACTACTTCCAGTCGTCACTTGCTCTGTAACGTCATTGCGCATCTGAGAAATGTACAAATGGAAACGACGATTTTACAGTCACCTGTCAGCATTACAGTACAGATTTCACCCCCATCCTGACCAACTTACGCTCCCTTTGGATTCAGCCGCAGCTCGTTGAAGGGATCACCCTTGGAATCCCACGCTTGGTTTGACACAGGATGCAGTGTTACGAACACGTACACAGAATTACTGACATCATTTCAATCACTTGCTCATGTTTTAAAAGACAATTCTGAAATCAGCCCTCTACATTGCGTATTTTTATAGTCTTCCCAAAGGCAATTATCTGGTTCCTCATTTAGTTCTCAAACATCAAGGGGAATCATTGGAGAAGTACACAAGAGTGAAAAATATAATACGCTATTTCCTAGAAGAAACATCAGAAATCAAAAGGTAAAGGAAATACTTGGTCTTCTACTGCAATTTCTTTGGCAGAGGGTACAAGACAGCCATCTGCCATTTTAACAGCATTGCCTCCCCATCTGTCCTTGGCACTGCGCAATTGTATACATCCAACAGTTTCACAAGTTATTCCTCAAAGTTAATCCTGCTGAGACAATGAATCAGAAAAACGCAGTTCAGAGGAGGAATCGTGTATCATTGTGACTCCACCAAACACAGCCCACCACAAGCGCACACCAGGACCGCAGCACCAAGTGCTGGCCACCACGCTGGTGAGACACGCAGCAAAAAAGCTGTTATCCCAGGCACCAATTCCGCTGCCCTGCCCTCCGGCTCTGACAGGCACCGGGGATTACGCCACAGCTTGGAACGCAAAGATCAGACAAACAGGACAAAGATCAGTTCATTGTGGATTCTTCTCAGAGCCCCACCTTGCTGGGCTCCCAAAACTTCACAGGTTTTTGCCATGGATGATTATTAGGACATTAAAAGAAGTTCTTACTAAGCTGTTGCAGGCTTCAGCTTTCTAGCTACCACCCCTGCAGTAGAGAGAGATTAAGATTTCAAGAAAACTACAGTTTCTGAAATACTTCAAATTTTCAACTTGTTGTCACCAAACTACTACAGTGGTTGCCATTTGTCAAAAAAGTAAAAGTTTCCGGTTTTGACTTCTCTATTAGTGGGGTATTTTTTGTTTTTTCTTCCTTTTGTTGCCAGTAAGAAAACCAGTGACACTCAGGTAATGACAACAGACTGACAGCAAACAAATGAATAGAGGCGCTTTTTTTTTTATCTTTTTTTTTTTTCAGTTCAACCTCCAAACACTCTCAAAGGACTGTACATTCTTCAATAAGTTATTTGGTCCTACCCAAAAAAAAGATAAGAAACCTGATGAATTAATGTTTCAACCAAATGCTATAAGCAGGCAATAAAACTTTGCAGAGTTAACCATGAAGCTACATTTTTTCCACCGTCTTTAAACATTGCTTTTCCCCTTTTATAATCAACCTTTGCAAATTTCCAAGTCAATTAAAGGAAGAACATTACAAGTACTCAAAACCAACTCTGAGAACTCGATGACAGGTTTGACAACATCGCTCACTCCTGCGCAGACTTTCATTTTTATATTAGGCAAGAAAGCTTAGTCATTGAGGAAAACTTCAAGTGCATTTGCAAAGCTTGTCACTCAACAATCCACCACAGAATGTCAATTTATTTAATGAGAAACAGGCTGAAGTAGCGGCGGGCCATTTTAGTGAGCTGCTTCATAAAAATACGAAGAATCTTCCCACACTAATAAGGTAAAGGTATCAGTGTTAATATGCAATTAAAAGTTATCTATATTGCAAAGTCTTGTTCTGCTTTATCTCTTGATGTGAAGTCATTCAAGATAAACCTTTAATAGTTTACTACCGAATACTCTATTATCAGCAGACATTTTTTTCTTAAGGCATTTTTCTGTAGCTCTTAAGCTCGAATAATGGGATGCCAGGACAGTATTTTCATTTCTTGCATAAGCAAAACTACCAAGAAAAACCAGCTTAAATGAACATCACGCTTTCCACGTAAGATAACCAGCCTTTTTCCCCTCCAGATCTTTAATCCTTTAAAATAACGATGAAGTTTTCTCTCTTGGTGACTACTATGTATGCCAACGCTTCCTCTTCTCTAGAACCTTGTCTCCTCTATCTGGCAGGTAGTCCATACTCACACAAGGTAAACAGAAGAGCCCCCGGCATCACAAGTTATTTTTACACAATTATAGATAGGTTAAAACTGAAATTCAGAAAAGCTGAACTAAAACTAAAGCAGCATGGATTTCTGCTAGGAAAGGGTAAGAGTTACCATGAAAGAAAAGCAACCTTCAGAAAACACTACCACGCACTAAAGGTATATTTGCAGTATTGGAGCAGACTCGAGTTCAAAGAATAAGAGCGCAAAATAAAACCAGAGCAAATCTAAGCTGAGAAACACATCTGTGGTTTCAAGAAGAGCGGTGGTACAAGAGTACAGTTTGCAGTGGCACTAACTGCACGCTTAAGGTGCTTAAATGCTGTACATAAAATTATTTTGGTCAGAACGTACGCCCAAATTGAAATATATCCACAGCCTAAGCACATTCAAGTCAAATAAGCATGCACTTTAAAAGAGGATTTTCTAACATTTTAGCTGCAAGAACTTTCGTCCCATTGACTATTCACATAACGCAGTAAAAGAAAACAAGCTCATTTCAAGCAAAAGGAACAACATGAAAGAGACAGCATTTAAAATAATCAGATTATCTTGTAATGAGGTTATAAGGGCCCCATCTCATAGAGATGGGATGCAACAACTTCAATCCAAAAAAAACTAAACACAAAACCCACCAAAAAACCCCCCAAAACTCAGAGGCCTATTTTTATAAACCTTCTCAAGCATCAGACTTGAGAACAACATTTCTCAAACCAGGAGCTATTTCATACCTTAACAAAATAAGCGGAGTAAGTGCGCACGACAAGGATATAGAAGCATCACAAGATTCTGCAACTATCCCCACCCTTCTGTTACCCCACCTGAAGTTCCTAAGGATATAGGTACCAGACTAAACATGCTCAGGTTACAGCACTTGAAAATGATTGCCCACCAGTGGAACGTCCTGACTGCAGGCAGTTAAGTCTGCCACAGGTGCAAAATGAAGCACATTAGCTTCAACATCACCTATGGAGGTTCTCACACCAAGTCTCCAGACACAGTTTCTTTGACAGTTCCTTCACACGCTCTTTTTTTGGCAAAGAAATATTCGCTATGTTAAGAACATTGAGGGGGGGGGATCCTTCAAAGACATAGGACTTGCATTCTGCGCATCCCAGCATGCGAGGCCAGAAGTAAATTCAGTCTGCAAATACCCCATATTCACACAGATAATTTTATATAGCTGCGTATCATGATCTCTTAAAAACCACCTGGGTAAAATTAGTAAAATTCTCAAAGGAGCTGACACTGTCTGCTTGATAAGAAAACTGTTGGGGTTTTTAACCTCTTATTTTGGAGCCACTTTGAGTAATTCAGACAGGTGTTGTGTATGTCAATCTCACACTGAAAATGCATTTATGTAATATAAAAGGGTTTTTTTTTTTTCCCAATCATAGCTGAGATTATTCATAAACTGTGCTATGAAATACAGATTCAGGTGGGTCAACTTCAGATATCTGAGCTTTGATGTTGTTTGGGTTATTAATCTGTCTAGCATCAGTTTTTGATTGATCCATATTAAGATTTATTCAGTAACAAGGCCAACATCAAGGGACACAATTCTACTTCAGAAAGTTAAATCAATCAACCTAAATATTTACAAAAGGAAGGAAGCTTAGTATTCCATTCATTTAAATGCATACCTCCCATATTTGTAAAACTTTTTTTTTTAAAAAAGGTTACGCTGAACAGCATGTGGCTTTATGTGAAGTTTTCTGGTTTATTACTAATAAATATTTTTGTTTGACAACCTGTTTCATATAGTTTTTAAGAAATTGACTATTTTCTGTGTAGGGAAGAACATGCCACAGATGCAAAGCCAGGAACTGATCTCATTATCGCTTACACTTGTTAGCAAAATTCAGTTAGTTGTCACATGTATCTGTATTGCTAAATACACAGCTATTGTCGATTTTTTTAAGTGTTTCAATTGATTTTTGCAGGGGTTTTTTTTTTTGTGTTTTGTTTTTACTTGGTTTGGTTTTTTGTTGTTTTGTGTTTGTTTTTTTATTTTTACACACCATTATTTTATCGACTAAACCACTCAACAACAATTAGCAACATTTTGAGAGTGTTTCACTTTATTTAGTGTGTGAATCAATACAAATTCTCTTTGAACAATGAACTAAGCTGCTGTAAGTACATTTGCGCAGTTTTCATTTTCTTTAGTCATTTTCCTGAACAGATGTGCATCTGTGGCTGCAGAAACAAAAGTCAACGCTCCGCAGAAACTGTTCTTAATTTAGCTTCATTTCATGGAGCTATTTTCACAGCCGTTCCCACTCGACCTTGCACAGAGGTGAGATTAATGGCAGGCTGTAGAAAGCTACGATGCCAGAAACTGAACAACGCGCCTTTTGATGGGAAGAACTGGGTTTTGACTTAAGTCTCAAATATGCACAATGCTGAGAAACTGTACCAAAGGAAAAAAAAAAAAAGGCAAAAAAGCGCATCTACCTACATCTTTGCATATCAGTTACTGGTTGGGCACAGGAAGTCCTCTAAAACATTACTCTGAGGAGTTCTTCTAGGCAGGGATCAATGCCTCCTGCAAGGCTCCATTGTTTAAGATGCAGAAACAAAGAAAATGAGACATCTGGGGGTTAGTAAAAATGGAGATCACCAAACTAGCTTCAAAATTGGAAGGCAACTTGTACAAGGGGTGACAAGAAACGTAGTGATGGAAGGGAAAGCTGAAAGGAAATCACTAAAGAAGTTCCTCCAGCATTGGTCTCAGAACCAGTCAAATTAAACTGTAAATAAACATCGGAATTTACCAGACAAGATCCTCCCATGCAGACACAGGTGATTACTAACACCACTCATAAGACCTCACCTGATTTTAATTTTTTTTTTCCGTCAACTGCAATCCCCCATTATAAACATCCACATCCATATACATATACGCACACACATATATATACACACACACACACAAATTAGTTTACAGCATAGGTAAGAACAGCCATCATAACAGACAATATCACGTACAAGGAAGCTAAAGGAAGGTAGCTGTTAAAAAAAAAATAATGGAAATAAGATCGTCCTTGATAAATCCACTGATGAAAGATGAAGAATTCACTGAAGGACAACCTAGGCACAAACAACAAACACTGTCCATGAATAAATTTGGGCTGTAAATCAGAAAAATCTTCGAAGTAAAAGAGTGCAGTACAAAATTATCTTCAGTAAACAGAAAGACCTAAACCCCTCGCCTCCCCAGTTAATTTTAAAGTAGAGCTGGGTTACTGAATGAGATTGTTTACTCTTGTTGAAGTAGTCCGCTTCACCTTGGATGCGCCTGATTTCCCATTTTTTCCACTAAGGCCAACCCGAGGGGACAGACGCCCAGATGTCCTTTCATCCTGTAGAAGTCTGAGAGCGAATAAATGTGATTTGAAAGTGGAAGGTATCAGCTTTAGCCAGGCTGAACCTGTTACATGAAACAGGAAAACCAAGAACAGACCACTGAACAAACAAACAAAAAAATCTTAGTTAAATTTCACTTTCATTTTGAGTATTGGTAAATGACCATTCCTACCATTCAAAACTATCTAAGCAAGAAGACAGCTGGGGACAGAGGGGAATCAATCCTATTTAAAGGGGAAGGAGAGCAATCAATCCTATTTAACTGACAAAGGAAAGGTTTTTTTCAAATATCGTGTACTTTAAAGAGTATGAACTTTGTTGAGATTTAACAATTTTGTGAGATTTATACAGCTACAAGAATGTTCTATGACCAAAAAAAAACTAATTCGAAAAATGCTGATGGAATGTTAAACCTCATGATTTTGAGAATAAAAAATATCCACCTATTATAGATTTGAAATGCATCTAATTCGCGAGTCCTTGTCCCCTTACTTCAGGTTTCCTAAAGCCATCTCCGAGTTATGCTGAGCTTACCACCATGAGCGTGCAAGGCTACTGAGCCATCAATCTGGTCCCCCAGCCACCTGTAATATTAACACACAACTCGTAGGAGGAGGGATGGACCACACATAAGGAACTCCTACTCTGGGAAAATTAATCTCATTAGTAAACGTGTTTTGATTAACATGGCATTGAAAGCAATTTATTACTGAATTTAGATAGATGAATCATGTTAACCACAAATAAAAATTTAAAGACACCAATTCTTTCCCTCATTACAAGTAAAATGACTTTAGTTAATAGGTCTTTTAGCACGCAACATTTTCATACAGCAAACAAGCTGCCTGGGTACACACAAGCTCTGCTGAATCTTTTTTCTGCACGCACATACACAGAACGCTACACCAGCAGCCTTTTTTTACTTCCTTTCCCCCAAAACGTAATAGCTACGAAAGATCATGAAGTGCTATAGGCATAAAAGAAGAGGCACTGGGTTTTGGAAGCTCTTTCATCCAACACCATCTTATAAATCCATCTTATAAAACCAACATCATCTTATAAATTATACACTTCTCCAGTATGAATAGACTACTGGGAGGCTTTCATTGAAAAGAGCGAGGGACTAGAAATGTTTTTAACATGCTAAAATTTACTAAGTATAAATTTTGAATAGCAGCAAAAGTACCATAGAAAGATGCAGAAAATTGATGGAAACCCTTCCCTGCCATGCCTTTTGGGGTGGTGATACTAACAAGCCCTGAAAAAAGGGGTTTTTTATGCCCTGATCAGCAAAGCATTTAGTCCTATAAGCATCTAACAATGCAATCCTAACCACAATTTCATAGCTGTCCATGCTGCGTAAAGAAAGCAAATACCAAGCAATCCACCTTACACCCGAGTTTCATTTTTTTAATTTAAAAAGCAGTATACACAGTATAAAAAGCACCAAGGTGAGCTTTATATTTTCATAGCTATAGTGTTTCACAAATAACCAAAAAATGTAGTTTTTGAAGGTTGCTTTCTGTACTGAAATTTACTTGCACCTTGAGACACTTAACATTTCTGAAATCTTTCTATAAAAAAGGCAGAAAACAAGTCGTAAAGCGAGTTTTAGTAACCTGCCCCAAGGGAAATCGAAGGTCATCTGCCCTACAGTACAAAATCCTCCCTGCAAGTACCACAGCAACTGAACTCTGTCCACGTTACACAATGTTTTAACTGAATATACAACACATCTTCACTTACTGCAGGGTATGAATAAAATCAGCCAAATGAATAAGGTTTCAGGAGAAACCTTTCATTTTGATGACTATCTAATCTAATGAGTAATAGCCTGTTAAAACCATTCCTACAAGAAGTCTCCCAAACCAAAACCATACCTAAGTGCTAGCTGGAGATCTGATACACAGGACAAATAACTTCAAGGCTTCCCTTGACTGATTAAATCGCAAACCTATCTCTCCAAGAGGTTAAAATTTAAACGAAAGCTTGGGCTTGGCAAATCCCATCAGATTGTCAAATATGGATATTATGTAGGAACCCCATCTGTTCATGCAGCAACATGAATATGCAACGTGACTGTTGCTGCAACACTTGCGTTCACAGTGCGGAAAATTTACAAGTAAGCAGTTCCTGACTATAAATCAGGAACAAAGTTCTGAAAACACATGCAATAGATTGCTTGCCCCAAGTACAGGCTTCAATGCTCTAAGTTTATTTTTCTCTTCCTCTCACGTGCTGAGATGATGAACTTTACAGCAGAGGTGTGTTATCCTTTCCACTTACACGGAGGTTTGTTAATCTTCCTTGTTGATCAAGGTACACCATTCATTGTAGCGCAGGGAAAGGAGAGAAAGTGGAAGATCGCTTTCTGCCGCGTGACCCAGTGCATTGCCCATAACGCTGTACAAATCAATTAACAGTTTCACAGGTAAGCAGAGCTGCCAGCTGGAGGCCAGAGGGTTGGACAAGTTGCTCTGAAGGGCTGTAGACTGCCTGCAGACTAGACACACAACAACCCTGAAGTAATTTTGCCATCAGGGTTTGATATAGTCTTCAATATACCTTACCTCTGTCAAAATTCATGCACGTACTCAATCCAGCAAACATTCAGCTTCTGAAGTTTTTCCTTCTGCACGTAATTACCCAAACCCATCTTTAGTCAGACGTTAAGTTCTACATCCAGTGGAACGTAGCCACAGCCATGCTTTCCACTGACGCAGAAGTACACAGCACAGCTCGTATGGGGGGAGAGGCTGTCCAACTGACAGCCCAAGTGACTGATTTGGCTGCAGCTGAGCAAAAGAAACTCCACCACCAGTCGTGAGCTTTTTCAACAAGCGTGCTCTACATTCAAGGGGAAAGTGACTGCCAAAGCATAAATTAATTCTGTTTTCACGGATGCCAGACAGTGCTCTTGGAAAGCACCACCAGGATGTTAGCTTGTTGTAGCAGTGTAGAAATTCTCGGTTAATGGTAAGAATAAATAAACAAAATAATGTTTCACCTTGACCAGCAAACATCACAGCAACACATGTCCATTATTAAGCAAAATCTACTTTGTTACTTTTGAGAGGTTTGGGGGTTGTTTTTTAAATTAAGCCTGCACCTTTTACTCTCCAAGTTTCCTGTGAAATATTTGCTGCTTACAAAAGGTCAGGAATCCGTGTAATAGAAGCTACCTCAAATCACCAGGGAGGCAAAGTTCCTTTCTACCAAATACAACCAACTTAAACCAACAGTTCATACGCTTATCTGTAATAGCTTGCTCAGCATATTGACTATCATTCTCTAGACTTAAAAACCTAATTACATAAAATAAATATATGCTGTAGCACAACTTATGCTTCTCAATTTCCACTGAAGAGGCCCTGGATTAGAATAAAAGCTTAATCAGGGATAAGATATATTTGCAAATTTGCATAAGTTCCCCTTCCCCGGCTTTTGAGTTTATTACTCTTGGCTATAGCTAGTGCTCCTACCCAGCGGCATCGATAGAAGCAACAGATTCAAGAGAAATTAAGTAACCTCTCAGTTCAGCAGAATATATCCAGCAACTTCCAATCAGATGCAATAGCCATTAACAGGGCTGCAAAGCTGTAAAATGAGTTTTCTAATTCAAACAGCTGAAACTCAATACATTTCAGAACAAGCTGACAACAACCCAGAAAATGACACTGGATAACAGCACAGCTGACCCCCCAGAAGAAAATACTACAACCACGTCACACACATTCCCCGTTCCCTCTGATACCACACACAAGACATTTCTCATAATACAAGGATTAAAAAGAGGAGGAGTTTGTACAAACATGCACGCAGAGATACACACAGAGCTCAGCACACACAAGGAAAAAACAGACAGATTGGATTTCTGTGCCTCTCCAAAACCGAGCAGATGTTCCTTCAAATTCAAGGCATAATTATTTTTAATAAGGAATTAAACAAGAGGAACTACCATCTTGAAATTAGGGGATTGATCTCTATTGACCTTTTTCAAGGAACAGAGGAAATTCTATTTCTCACATCACCTTTTAAAAATCCCCTTAATATCCTTACAAAGCATATGATAAATGTGCAAGAAATGTATATGATGGAGGAAGCTGGACCCTGACATATGAAACACCCTGGCCTACATTTCTCAGGAGGTCAAATGAAGGACAGATGCACGAAAAGCACTGTTTTGGCAGTATTTACATTTGTAAAGCAAAAATATTTAGCTAACTTTTATTTCAATCTCTCAGATCAGACATTTCCCCCTTAAATTAAAAAAAAAAAAAAAAATTTAAAAATGCAGCCTTCTTCTATCTTCCAAGCAATAGTCAAAACATTCACCATCAAAAAAAAAAAAACAAACCCACAAATCCAAAGGAAAACAAACCCTGAAACCCAAACCTTGGAATCATGAAAGTGTAAATGAAAGCAGCAGAGATGACTTCACATACCACTAGTCCTAACCAGAGAAAGTGAAGAAATAATGTTTAGTATTTTGACAAATACATATCTACATATGGTAGGACTTTCAGATTATAATACTTATTTTTTTTTTTAGTTCGATTTTAAGACTAAGACAGCTTTTTGACATTAGGTGCAGAACTAACCCTCAGATATTCTGTCTCAGTTCTTCCAGGAACAAGCGTATTTCTATCTCGCTGTCAATGAGGACAGATGCAAGCCACTTAAATATATAAAACAATGTTTTCTATGCACAGCATTATGAACAAACAGGCAGAAACAATAAAGGTTAAGTGTTTACCATTGTGCTCATTTCCTTGTTTTCATATTTGACCAAAAAGCTTTCATTTGCAAGTACCATTCGGTGATAAGCAGTAAAACATTACCAGGGAACACAACTTGTCTCAGACGAGGAGACCACCACATCCACATTTCAGTACCAGAACGCAGGTATGGAAGCCGAGTAAAGGTATTCAGTTCGTGTTTCCCCCCTTGTCTGGTTCTCCCTTCTCTCTCAACAGAAGCAATTCCGAAAGCAGAGCTGTTCAGATGTGCGCTTAAGTCTTTAATTTGCAGTTAAGCGAACACACAAATTAAAAGCACGCATCAGTGCCAGGATTTGCACCTTCTGACAGAAAATGTCAGGAAAGGGGTAGCCAAGTAAGTCCCCGAGAATCCCTTTGTTGTTAACATTTCAGTGGCAGAGATCTGAAAGCAGAGAGGGGGTCCAGGCCAAAGTAGCAAAACCATTGAAACACAATGAGAGAAAATGGGAAGCTCCCAAAGGACATATGCATTCAACTGATTTATAATTTTAGGCATGCTCATTAACCTTGGCGTTTGGACAGAATAACATCTCTTACGTACTTCCCCCACCCTTGAGCTTGGTCAAACTGAGATGACAGACGATGCAAACACCTTCTTCATTGCCCATGCCTTCCCCGAACCAGATTTGGGGCACGTGTCCATTGAAATCAATGGCTACGCTTCCACAAGCTTCAACTTTCAGTTCAGAGCATCACTTCAAACTATGAAGCTACATGTTGAGGACATTTTTCTGAAGCACTTGACAAGAACAGCAGCAGAGTATACTAGAATTCCTTTTCCTCCATCCTCTGTGTAGAAATATGTTCAAGTATGCACTACAATTTTAACTTTTTCTAGTACATACCTCCCACTAAGAACACCAGCAACAAGCTTTAATGATAACAATAGGAATACATCTATCTTCAAATTCTGATGTAATTTGTTTAAGACCCATCCACATATAAACTACACAGAGAATCTCCTTTCGTCAGAGCAACAAGAGTCACAATGGAGAGAGAAACTAAGTCCTTTGCAAAGGCAAACAGAAGTGGCGTCATCAAAATCGTAACATATTTGCTATAGATAATTTAACTATGAACTGCCAGGAAAATTAATTTCAAATCTAGTTTAATCTGTTAGAATAAAATTACTACCAACCAATACTCGTCACAATGAGTTTCAAAGTCCTCATTCTCGCTGGTATTTGAAAGCTCTTCAGATTTTCACTAAAAAGAAAATACAACAAAAGCTCCAAACCTTCAAAACAGAACACCTAACCAAAAATCTGATTTTTTTTTTTTTTTTTTTTTTTTTTAAAATAACACTCTCATGAGTGCTCTCTACTACTCTGAGCTTTCTGAATGGACTCAGAGAGCACCAATAGCCTGCTAATTATGGTAATTTGCAATTGAAACAAATACTTGCAGATAAATATGCAAGCCTATCCAACGTTAAATCACATCTATGTCAAACTGAAAAGCATGCCATGACTTGAGCTGAAGGACAGGAAAAGCACGCACATGATAAAAAAGGGCAACCACATGTTCGCAGGTCAGCCTTCTTCCATACTACAGAAAAACATTTTTAAAAACATTCTTAACACATGGAGGAAGGCAAACATACTGCTTCTGGGCAGGTAATTAACCCGAGAAACTGACTAGAAAAAAATAGTTAAGAAAATAGGTAAAGCCTCAAGCTTAATTCTTGTCCTCACAAAGACAATATCTGCTTCACTGGCAAACAAATGCCCTTAAGGATAGTACTCTACCTGTGGGAATAATTTAATGTGTACATAATAACAGAAATTAGCATTAAAATATATGTGTTATAATAAACTTGCACAGGTAAACGTGTGCTTCAGAGATTAAGATCTTCAGCTAGATTAGGAAGAATTATTTTCTCCTGCCATGGCACACAGGAAGCCTTATTACAGCTTGCCTTCCTGTAAAACATCTGGCACTGCCTGACACAGGCTACCTGACTAAATGAAATGCTGGTCCAGCGACGCAACAAAAACGTTCACCTCTGCGTCATGAAAAAGCTACGCTGAAAAATGCCACCCTGTTCGCTTCACATTTCATTCATCTCCCTAATGTATTTTAAATCACTTCAGGGATCACGAGGTGCTCTACTTGGACAGATTTAGATGCAGAAAAACTCTTCCCACGGTAGGATTGCTCAATCCTGCCACTAAAACATTGTTCCAAAAGGGTGGGGTTCCCAGCCTCCTCACCCATCAGAGCTTGCTGCAGGGAAGAGCGATCAGTCCAGTCACCTCTGGCTATGCAGTCACAAGCTCATAGGAAATACCCTCTTCTTTGAGGAACAGGAAGATGCTGATAAAGATTTGGGACATTTCCTGCTAAGAAGGAAGATAAATACCCAGTGAAGCCTTCAGGGCTTAAAACTCAAAAGCTCACTGAAGCTAATGGAACGGCTGGTCCCCGAAAGCTCACGGGAGCTTTTTCACAAAGAAGCGATAACCTCCAGCTGATTCTTACATTACTCTTAATAATATGTATGCTCATAAACAAAGGTTCGTATTTCTGCTGCAGCAATCTAAGGGCTGGGAGAGGTGTGCCTAGGCAGTATTTACAAAAGCACCCTAGAAAAGAAAATGGAGTGGAACATCCTCCTCCTCCCATAGATGCCATCAAATTGCCATCAAATGCACCGTGATTTTGGCCAGTACAGAGAAAAAGTCACTATGAGTTACTGGCAAAAGTGACACCCAATGAAAATACATTAGTAATTGATCTTTTCAAGTACGACCAGAGAAGCAAACACTTGACTAATTCTTTTTTTTTTTTTTTTTAAAGACAGAAAACCATGCCCGAACCTGTTAAGAAAATGGGATCTGTTTATATGAAATCAATCTGGATCAAAGCCACAAGACTCTCAAAAGAAAAGATAAAAGATGTACAGATGGTGACAAAAAGAAAAAGATAATTTCTTACTTATTTGGAACAGACAAGGAAAAGTAAAGTCACCTGACAGAAGTTCACTTTTATCTACATTGCTTTCAACACATGCAAAAACAACACAGAGAAGCCCAAAACAGCACACTTTAGAGACCGAGTAATAAGAAAATCCCAACAACTTCATCAGATGAAACAATACAGAACCCAGAGCCAGCAAACATACATTCTTCACTTTATTCTTAGTTTTCTGCGTGCTTATTCACTGTCGCACTTAATTTTAAAGATGTATGTTACATACCCATTTTTTTACCCTTTTCAAAAATCAGCAGCATAATCAAATTGGGCAAGCTTGGCTGGAACATATTTTATTGATGCAAAACTAGCTGTTGATTTTCTAATAGCAATTTAATACTTAAGCTGATTTAGTAAATGCAAAGTCGAAGCTCAGAACTTCTAAGAGCAGCTTAAGACCACTTTAAGAAAAGAATATGTGTTATTCAAATAAGCAGAAGTTTTTTTGCTACACCGAAGGAGATGGAAATTGCAAGAATTTATTTCTATTACTAAAATCAGAAAAACATGGAATTGGAATTGCCACATAAAGTCAGATATTTAAAATCATAATCTTTAAGTGGTTTTATTACATTTCGGACTGCCATTTGTAAATGAGAGCACAGCAGATAAAAAAAACGCTGATCATCAACATAAAAGCACAAAGGTTACTTCTCCTAGAACAGGGTCCTTTCCCTTGCAAATTAAAACCAAAGCTCATGCCTCTGCACAGATACAATTAGTTTGAAATTTCCCAGTAACTAGACAAGGAAACGGATGAGAACACACCTTCACCAGCGTAAGTCTGTGATCAGATCAGTTCCTCAGTTTAGAAGTACTAAAGTAAGGATTCAGATAAACCTTCAAGAACATTTACGGCTGAGGTGAAGGAGGGATGGGGAGACAAGTATTGTTATGACTGGGCTGAAGCCAGTTAAATAACTTCTAATTTCAAAGCTACCTTAAGGAAGTTTTATTTAGTCTTGACTGCTCCATCTTCTATATTGATCAATATAAACGGCTCCTCTTCAATCTTGCAAGCAAGGCATCCCAAATAAAACATTGTGCTTAAAAGGCATGGGATACGCATTTCCAAGCCAAGAACCCCTTAAATCTGGGCACAGATGAGGCTGACCCAATAAACAGTTCTTTAAATTTACGTCATAATTGGTATTTCAAGTACAAAACACAAGAGTGAACTGACACCTCATCATAAAGCAGTTCAGGTGTGAACAGAATGAAACTTACAATTTAGGTTTGAAAAACAGTACCTCAGTTATAAGCTGTATACCTATTATCATCCAGGAGAAAGTATCACACTTTAAGGCTCTTTAATGTTTAGGTTTTGCACCACAAGTGCAATTAAAGCACACCTTTCCACAATTAAAGAATTGCCTAACAAGAATCTGAGGATTTCTCTAAGAAGCTTGCTCTTCAAAAGCTGTTTAGTAGATTTCAAAAAGCTAAAAACCAAAACAACCACCACAAAATAACAACCAAGCCAATAGAAAACCCTCAAAAACCCCTCAGGATCTCTGAAAACAGAGATGGAAACACATTCCCTGCATTCACGGACACGGCATCACGCATGTTCTGATAAGAACGGATATTTCACGGTCCGGCTTTGACGTGTAACCCCTTCCTTTATGGGCTGATGTGCTAAACCTGTATAAAACTCTCTGCATGAATTTTGCCTCATCCCAGCATACGAGCCAAACTCTCCCAAATACGGTTCCACTCATTAATGGAGCAACTCAGTCCCGCACGAACAGTCAAAGAAATACAAAAATTAAAGCTTCAAATACAGCATGTTCCAAATGATGACCTCTAAGGAATACAACATTTTTATTAATTTAGCCTAGCATTTAAAGATCTATCTCATCATATGTAAAACCCATGGCACATAAGTAACCTGATGCTGATATTGCTACAGCTTCTCACGTTGAAAGATACGCAAGATTTATGAAATCACAAGAATATAGTGGTTTATTTTAAGCATCAAAATTCAACAAATCACGTTATGGTGCTAACAAAAGAAAAAAGGAAGATCTGTTTTAAGCAAACTTGTGAAAATATTTTATGTCAAGTATTGCCGTTTTCTCAACCTCTCTCCCTTTAAATCCTTAACTCCACAAAGGTGTACCTTAAATTTAAGTACCTCTTGAAAAATACAGGAAAGCTAATCTTGCAGCAGAAGTATGGAGACTAAAATTCAGCAAAAGGCAAGAAGTGAATTTTCACACAACTTTCATCAGCCGAAAATAAAAAAAAAAAGAAGTATTGACACAATGTTGAAAGACCTTTATCTGAGAGCCGCATGCCACCAGAACGTGCCATAATGTCATAGGTAATATTTTGTTTAAATTTAATGAATTAATTCCAACTGCTCTTTACCTGCAGTGATTCCTTTGCTTCACAAGCAAACCAGGCCATAAACAGGTTTACACGCTGATACTGTTTGCTTATTCACTTCCACGCTCTTTACCGCATCACAAATTCATATCAAACCACAGATAACGTTAACGGAGAATAATCCGTAATCCCCGACGTCCTAGCAGCAGCACTCTGACTTGCATTTAACAAGCAATTGACATATCACCATTAAGGCTTGCTTTGGACAACAGTAACCCACAGCATGTGTATATTTACCTCAAATGTATGGTAAAGATGTATCCACTGATACTGAATATAGCCAGGAAATTTACAAATCACACAAAAAGTATAAACAAGCTGTACAGCAGGTATTAAGGTTGGGTTATGACAGGAAAACACTCATCGCTCAATGAGAATGACTTACTTTGCAAATGGTTAGTGCATAAAACGATAATTTCCTTTTTTAACGTCATTTTCTTCTCATAATAAAGTTTAGCATGAGGTAGTAAGTACACTTTTTCCCCATGCATGCACAGCCAGATAAACCTTGATGTTCCTGTTTAAATATAACGGCAACAGACAACTCACTAAAGCTATAGTACTTAAAATAAAAGGTATGATGGAAACTTATTATTTCCCAACCTTCCCCTCCAGAAAAAAAATCATCTTGCAAAGTGCAATTCACAAAAAGGAAGGGGCTGCATTGTGTTAAATGGTTTGAGTATTTGTACACCTTTTCTTGAAATGCCTTACGGCAACCTCAGACCTCCATGCGACCAATCCATGACACATTTCATATAGAAAGAAAAAAAAAAAAGCATAAAGGAAATAATAAAATAAATAAAAAAAAACCCCAAAATGATGGAAGTAATATTAAAAAAATACCATATAGCTATTTTTATTACTTATTTTAACGCTTACCACAAGAATGTGAAAAACAGGGAGGAGGTACCATGAACACCAGGTTAAAATATACCCACCCCGAGCCGAAAGCTTTTTGGTGTTGATGATTTTGGCCGCGTACTCCTGTCCTGTGGTGATCTTCATACACCGCCTCACCACGGAGAACGCCCCCCTGCAAAACCCAGAAGCGGACAAAGTGTCAGCCCCACCGAAACGCTGCCATCACCGGGCTTCTAACGGGGGGGGGGGGGGGGGGGTTTGACAGAATTCAAAAAAAAAAAAAGGGGTGTGGGGGGATTTCCCCCCTCCCAACCCCCCCCCCCCCCAGGAGGGACGGCCAATATTTCATTTTATTCACCAAAAGAGCAACTCTGGTCAGGAACGCCGGTACAAGCCGTATGGCCGACTCCATCCCCGCCGGCAACCGGGTGGAAGGAGGGCACGTTGGCACACACACACAACGCAGTGGGGACACCGTGTATGTGTGTGTCCCCGCCGTGACACCGGGCCACCAACATGGCGATGGGGGCCCCGGCCCCGAGCCGCCTCCCGCCCCACCGCTATGGGGCGCCGCGCCCCAACGGCCCCCCACGACCGAGCCCCCGCCTCAACGGCCTCTCACGGCCAGTTCCCCCCGCTACAGCCAGACTGAAAAACAAACAAAAAAATATAATAAATAACCATATGGCCGAGGGCAGCTCCCCGGGGCCGTACACACCCCGGGGGTGAAGGAACAAGCGGGCGCGGAGCCCGCTCCCCCCCACCCCGCCGATAACGCCCCGGTGTGTGGGGCTGGAGACATGGCGCCGTCGTCCCCCCCACCCCACCCCGCCCCGCCGACAGTGGGAGCGGGGCTTCCAGAACCGGTGAGTCTCAGGCACCGAGCCCTCAACAGCCAACCGCGCCTTCCCCTCCCACCCCCGGCTTCCCCAGCCGCGCTCCGGTGGGTTCCGTCCTTACTTCCCGAGCTCCTCGAAGAGCTGGTACTCGTCGGTGAAGCGGGTGCAGGTGGCGGTTGAGGCCATCATGAGGACGGGCGAGCGGCCGCCGGTACCTCCGGCGGCCAGGGACGGCGAGGCGGCGGGGCTGTGAGGCGAGGAGAGGAAAGGAGAGAGGCGAGGCGAGGCTCCGCGCCGGCTTCGGCTTCTCCTTCTCCTTCTCCTGCCGTGACGGGGCTGCCTCCACGCCCTCCTCCGGTCTTCCCCCGCCCTTGAGGGAGACAGATCAATAAATAATAAGCGTGTCTCTCCCTCTCTCTCCCCCTCGCAAGCCCGCCGGGGGAGGCGGCACCGAAAAGGAAAGCAAAACCGGGGCGGGGGGGCCAAGGGCTGCCTCCGCCTTCCGCTCTTCTCCCCCCCCCCCCCCCCCCCGCCGCCGCTTCTCCCCGCGGGCCGCCGCCGCCGCCTCAGCGCCGTCTCCCGGTGCCGTGCCTCCCCCTAGCGACCTCCCTCCCTCCCTCCCGCCCCGTCGGGGAACGCTGCGGGGGAGGTGGGGGGGGCTCTCACACTGCGGACGGGGGAACCCACCCGAGAACCGGGGAGGGAGGGAGGGAGGAAGGAGGAGAAGGAAAGGACCGGACCCTCCCCGCCCCCCCCACCGGGGCGGGCAGCGCTGGCGCCCCCTCGCAAACGGATGCACCTGCGCCCCGTTCCCCGGCGACCGCCTGACGTCATAAACCGCCGGGCCCCGCCCCAGCACTGTGGCGTCACGGCGAGCGGGGGGGGGGGGGGGGTACGGGGACAGGAGGAGGGGGGGGACAGCGCGTGCGCGGGGAGGGGGACGCCAGCGGGAGCTCGTGCCGAGTGACGCCGTGCGTGTCCGCAACGCCCCGGCTCCTTTTCTGCCCCCCAAAACTCCCCCAAAACGCGGCTGTGACGACACAAGGTGACGGCGAGCGGCTGCCTCCGCCCCCTGCCCTCGCGCCCCCTTCTGTCCCCATTCCCCCCCCCCCCCCCCCCCCCCAAGGTTTTTCCCGGTTAAAATAGCGCGTAATTGCGTCATCGATGAGCGCAACTGGGCACAAAGTGCGGGGGGGGGGGGGGAGGGAGGGTGTCACCCGGCCGTCTGAATTGCATCGAAATTCAGGTCGTTTTGCTCTAAATGGGTTAAATTTGGAAGATCCTGGGATTGTTTTAATGTTTGTGAAAGCAAAACTAAAAATGCTGCTGAAGTAAAGCATTTGCGTGTCGGAATTTTGGGGGGGATAAGCGGAAAGAGTGTTCAGATTCAGTTTATCCGTAAGATTTCCTCTTCTAAAATAATAGTGTACGACAAGGAAAAGCGACTGCTTGGAACTGTATGGATTTTCAAACCCCAAACTCGCTGGTTCCCCATCTTGGAATTTTTTTTTGCCTTTCAAAAGCTTCTTAAACATCCGTGTGCCACCAGTGCCGTCGGGCCTTCGCTCTCCCTTCTGGCCTGGGCTTTGCCAACAGCGATTCGCTTCGTTTTGGGGAAATCGTTACCGTTTCGCTTTTATTCCTTTTCTGATAAACTAAGTGGCGGCAAGAGAAGTAATGAGTTAGATTATGGGAGATAAGCAATGAGCTAAAAGACATCCGCAAAGGTTTCTTTTTATTTTAAAGCTCCGGAGTTTCCGGAATGAGGATCCAGAGCTGTGCTCTCGTAGGAAGAGTTAAAAACCCAGCAACTCTTCCCTAAACTAGGATTTCTCTTCATAGACCGTCCGGTCGTAAGGCGAGTATTTATCTAAACCCACGATCACTCAGTTTTTCAGGCTGTTTTCTGTCTAGTCCGTACACGGCTGTTGCATTTCTCCACGAACTAAATGCACAATATTCCCAGCTGTCCTCATAACGAGAAGTCTACACCAGCGACCTTCTGAAAGCTCCCCCGACTCCTTCAAAACACCAGCAAATGGGCAAATCTGCATTTTCCAAGATCAGAAATAACATGGAAACCTCCCTTTGGCTGTCTGAAAATAAAGCCGTGTAAAGCAAAGACCTTGCAGGGTAGCAAACTCTTAAAATAAATACAATTCCCTTTGCCACAGGAAAATGGTGTGCGCACAACGCGAACGCGTGAGCCGGTGGACGAGGGCGATTTTTCCTTTGGGTGAGGCAGAATACACTAAAAACGCTCGATTCACGGCATAAAGGCGGCGGCGAAGGAGGTTTTCGAAACTCGTGCGCAGGCACAAAGCGGTTGCTCCGTAGGTTCCTCTCCAGGTTCTCGCCGCGTGCTGCAGGACGAGCACCAAAAGACCGGAGGACGTTGCAATTTAGACCAGCAGATTTGGTCCAAATTTGGTCTATTCTTGCTTGAAGCAAGGGTAAATCTATGATTGGGTCAGTGGCGGGAAGGTGCGTGAAAAAGTATTCAGAGCGGCAGCGTATTTTTTAGCGCCAACAAAAATATAACATGCGAGCTGTGCATAATTTTGTATATATCTGCATAAATAACACAATCAGGAGTACTGAAACCCCGGAGTGGGCTGATGATTGTGAGTATTTACGGGGGCATGTCTGCCAGGTTCCTGATCTATATATATGTAGACATTCCAAAATTAAACATATTCCCGTCCTATGTAACTTTTTTCCCAATAATATGTTCTGGCAACAAGCACTTGGCCAAAGTACGTGTTCGTACTGTGCCATGCATTTATTATTTAATAAAAAATGTTCAGATGGAATTATTAAAGTCAACTCACTTTCTTTTGTTGCTGTTGGGTTGGGTTTTTTTTTGGGGGGGGGGGGTAATGATATTACAAGGATGCTGAGATTTTAAAAAAAAAAACAGATTTAAAAAAAACTGAGATTTTTTTTTTTTTTTTTTAAAATCCTTTTTGGATTTTTTTCCCATTTCCCAATCTGGGGGGGGGGTGGAAAAAAAAAAAAAAAAGTCCAAGCAAGATCCCATTTCCCAATCGGGGGGGGGGGGGGAAGTCCAAGAAGGAGCCAAGGAGTTCTGACAGAAATATCAAGCATGAATTTTCATTACTGGAGCTAAGGAAAGAAAATAATTATTTACAAGATCAGTATCATCGGACTTGGGAGAATTTCCATGAGGAGAGATACCAGGGAAGTGATAAATAGCTTGGAAACGCTTCAGTTCGGCGGGTTTTTGTCTTGTTGCAACAATCGTCTCTTAAATATAGTTCACTCTTGAGCTGAAACAAAAACCGTAATTTGTAGCTGCCGTTCAAGCGCTCCCTTGTGTTCTCCAAATTCTTCCTGAGTAGACCAAAGCAGCCGGAATGGCAGCCAAGGATCTGGCCCACCAGGGGAACTTCTCAGCGCGGCGTTGAGCTTCAGGTTTCTATTAAGGTCACAGAAGCAATTAATCCAGGGTCGATCTGGTGGAGGCGGAACGTCAAATCTCAGTAATGAACCAAAAAAAGGCTTAAAAAACATCCCAGGGTTTCTCTTCTCCAGCAGCTTTTTTTTGAGAAAGCAGTAAGCAGTTCAAGTCCGTAAGAAACTGAAAAACTGTTCCTCTGAAGTTCCTGCAGCTTAACGAAATGTTACAGCTCAGTGGAATGAATTATATATTCAACTTTAGAATCTGAAACAACATTTATTGTGGCAAAGGGAATTGTATTTATTTTAAGAGTTTGCTATCCTGCAAGGTCTTTGCTTTATATGGCTTTATTTTTAGACAGCCAAAGGGAGGTTTCCATGTTATTTCTGATCTTGGAAAATGCAGATTTGCCAATTTGCTGATGTTTTGAAGGAGTCTGAGCACTTTCAGAAGGTCGCTGGTGTAGACTTCTCGTTATGAGGACAGCTGGGAATATTGTGTATTTAGTTCGTGAAGAAATGCAACGGCCATTTACAGCCAAGGTCTAGACAGAATGGCCCAAAAACCTGACTAATCTTGGGTTTAAATACTCGCTTTATGACTGGATGGTCTCGAACAGAAATCCTTGGTCCTTCCCAAGGTTTCATGTATTCCTGTAGCAAAACGCTTATTGCCTCGGGGCAAGGGATTGAAAACATTGAGGCGGCTGCAGGTGCGCTATTGCAGTAAAGCTGAAAAACTGCAATTCCATCAAGAAAATATCGCTATCTTGTGGATGCAAAATGTGATCCCCGTGCCTTGATCGAACGCGGAAAGTACCATCGTTTTTTTTGCACAGAGGTTCTCGTTGCTAACGCGTGGCAAACAGCCCTGAGCTGGCCGAGAAGGTGGTGGTTCCTCCAAGGAGCAACAAGGAGGCGAAGGAAACCAAGATCTGTGGGATAAAGCACCAAAGCTTGACATTTCTGCTAGCGCCATCAGCAGGCAGGGCTTGGGATGGAGGAGAGATGTCAAACTGGGAAGAGAAAAGAGACAACGCTGGGTGGGAGCACAAGGAAGGGAGAGGCGTGTGAGACGGCAGATGAAAAGGGGAAATTAATCCAACGGACCTGACGGAGTTACATGGCTTGTGTGGCGAGAGACAAGACGAGAGACAGAGAGTAAATGAGTTTTATAATAGGAACAGAGAACCACAGGAGCACACCAACTGAAGGGGACAGGGAACAAAAGGAGAAAACCTTTTCTACAAAAAAGGAACAAGTAAAGGGAAACTGGAAGACAGTAAAACAGTTGTTAGGGTCAGAAACAAAAATAATCCATGTGAAAGGGGATAGAGGAATGAATATCTGAAGACGGCAGGAAAAATGAAGAGAGGCTAATAAAAAAAAAATCAAATACTTGTGTGGAAACAAGGAAAGATGCAAGAACAGGATAAACAAAAGGATCAACCGTGAGAAATCACACAGGAGACAATATATGTGTTTTGGAGTTTATTGTAGTAGCTTGAACTGGAGGCAACAGATTTCTGGTCAGCGCTCAATTATCTGTTGCAAAATGTCTCGTATCTCTCTTATTTTCCCACTGGAGCTGTTGGACTCTCCTAAATAAAGCTTCGGTGGGGCAGAAGCGCTGCCAGCACCATGCCGTCGGCATGCTGGAGGCTCACTCCTTGCAGCCTGTCATTTCCAAGGGATGATGGTGGCCTAAGGTGTGTCCTCACGTCTTCTGCCGGAGCAGCTCCCTCCCAGACACCTTCTGATTGACGCTGGCTCCAGAAACTGGTCCCAGCCCTGGACACCCCAGGGAGTCACGAAAAGCCGCGGTGGAGCTGCTGAGCAACCTGCCCTAGGGTGTGTTTTCTCTCCATGGAGAAGCTCTCTTGCTCAATCTGGGCAATGAAGGGCAACGAAGCTGGTGAAGGGCCTGGAGAATAAATCTGATGAGGAGCGACTGAAGGAGCTGGGACTGCTTAGTTTGAGGAAGAGGAGGCTGAGGGAAGACCTCATCACTCTCTACAACTACTTGAAAGGACATCGTAGAGAGGTTGGTGCTGGTCTCTTCTCACAGGTAATCAGCGACAGAACAAGAGGGAATGGCTTCAAGCTGCAGCAGGGGAGGTTTAGGCTGGACATTAGGAAAATATTCTTCCCAGAAAGAGTGGTCAGACACTGGAATAGGCTGCCCAGGGAGGTGGTGGAGTCGCCATCCCTGAATGTGTTTAAGAGTCCTTTAGATGTGGTGTTGGGGGGTATGGTGTAAGGGAGAACTTTGTAGAGTGGAGTTTATAGTTGAACTTGATGATCCCAAGGGTCTCTTCCAACCTAAATGATTCTATGATTCTATGAATCCCCTGCTGCACTTGTTCCACCATGTGTGCGTAAGCACTCAGAGAAGTAGATCCTTGAAGGTTCCCAAAGAAAATTAATTATTTATCCATTATTTACACTCCTGGCAAGTACCTTACTGCCTGAGTATGGCAGCGTGTGTGCTCGCTCTTGTTCTCCTGCTGGAGCACTCTTACGAAGGATTAATTTACTTTCCAGTGAACCAGAAAGATGTTGGCAGAATAACTGATTTGATAGCTCAGTGATTCTGTCACGCTCTTGCTATGCAGGAGACCAAGACTTCTCTCTGGCCTAAAAAAGCATTACTCCTGACAGACTGGGAGGCGTTGCTGGACATTTAACTCCTACCTCTAGGAGAAATACAGGGAGAACTAGGTAAAAAATTAATGTTTGTTGGTTTTTTCTTATTTGGGGCAGGGCGGGGGGCAAGGACAAAAATACAGGCTTCGCAAAACTCAGATGTTTTAATTTGTTAGCATTGGGAAGGAAACAGAAATGCTTTAATAAGATAGAAATTTCATCTCAGAATTTTAACTAATACATTTTTCTTTTATTCGAAGGTATTTTTAATTAAGAATGTTCATGTGATCGTTTTGAAGAGAGTGATTTTTTTAACGTGCTTTAATTTTAAGCTGAGTAATTTGTTATGAATGCCTAGCAAACAAAATATTCCATTATTTACACAGCTTTTCTCACAAGCAAGTAGCAGAGCAACACTCCAAGAATTATACCTTTTGCCCTTGACTTGCATGACGTGGATTTGAATGATAGATGTTATTAAAAAAATGATAGTTCAGGCTGTGAATGAATTGGTCAATGGAGCAAGGACTGGAAGGTGAGGAGGAAGAGCAGAACACAGAAAAGCATGCTGTTTTACGCACTTAATGACCGAAAACGTATCAATGGGATGCCAAATTCAGGAATTCAGTGACCAAGTCAGCAAACACCACTGCTCTAAGCAGTGGTATTTGGAGTCCTCGGATCTAACGAAGGAAAGAGCAGTGATTAATTCAAAGGGTCCAGAATGCTCCATTAACAGCATTATGAACTGTAAGATTTAGGAGTATCACTGCACAGTTCACAATATATTTTTAAAAAAGGGAAGGGGATATTTCTCCCTCTCAAAATCGAGCCATTGACCAGCTGGATTAGTACTGGTTTCATCACGAGTTATATTTATCTGCAGGCAAATCACCCTGCCCGTATGAGTTGAAATAAGCACTTATCCCAGTAGCTACTAAAGTAAATGGGATTCTTTTCCTTGTTTTCAGTAGGTCACCTGCTGGACGTCGTAAAGAGAACAGCTTGGACAAGTTGAGCTGTCAGTATTCTTAAGCTGTAAATGTTCTTTAGCAAACAGGCTAGCTTACACTCTGCCGAGGTTACTGCTAAACCTCAAAAGTCATTTTGCAGAGGAAAAGACTTTTCCAGGCTGCACTTTTCTTCTGGCTACTAGAGCCACAAGAGCTCCCAGGCTGAATTCAGGAAGACCTCACGAGGCTGTGAACTGATTATCTGTGTTGGCTACATACGACGTCCAGGAGTCGATATCCCGAATGCTGTCAATAACTATATATTGGGGTGCGCACCCACATATGCATGGCTAGGCTACAGTTAGACGGTACAGTAAAGAACAGATAAGGACAAAAAAAAGAAATCAAATGATGAAAATTTTCTATACAGCAAAAATATCTTTGATGTTAATTTCAAGACTTAAAATTGAATGATTCCAAGATGCCATTAAAGTCTGGATTTTCATCCCCATCAGCTGGCTAACACAGTTTACATTTAATAACTTTAAGACTTCCTTTCTTTAGAGTTGCCAACATTAACAAAAAACTGCTCTGGTCTGGAACACAGATGTGACAAATACAGACATAACCTGTTACAAATTCCTCTGAAATTTATATAGACCCAGCTGTCATTAAATTCCTCCCCACTCCCCTTTGAGGAGGAATGGGAAAGAGATCTCCC
The DNA here is from genome assembly GCA_947846985.1 of Fratercula arctica. Lineage (NCBI taxonomy): Eukaryota > Metazoa > Chordata > Aves > Charadriiformes > Alcidae > Fratercula > Fratercula arctica. The sequence continues at coordinate 3,765,317 of CANTUZ010000004.1, forward strand.
ACCTAGGAGAAACAACTGTAGGTAAGATGCCAGGGAGATATGTTGACAAAGCTTCTTGGAAGGAAGGGTAAAGGAAGAGAAACAACAAAACTCACCCAATCAAACCCCAGAAACTCAAGTTACCTTTGGAAAATCGCTCATGAAATCTTGTCTGTCCAAGGGTATGGGTCTGTTCTGACAGTGCTCATGTCACATGTAGGAGCAGTTGAACTACTTCAGGGAAACTCATATTGACAAATATAAGCAGATCCATCGTGTACGTGAGACACGGCTTTGGGGTCATTGCAAGCTCACTTGCAGAGTTTCAGGAGGCATCATCCCTCCAAAGCGTGAGCAAAAAGCCCACCAATTTGGAAGGTGGCATGCTGGAGGAGGTGGCATGTGTGGCAGAAGCTGAAGGAGCAGAGAAGGGACGTCCTGGCCAGTGAGTGCTGGCTGGATGTGCTTCTGGAGCCTCCTCTTACCACTCTTTGAGAGGTTGGTTTGTTTGATTGATTTCTGTGGTTGCTTTCCAAATGTTTCTGGAAGTTTTAGCACCAGCCTTGAGCCTGGGATGACTCAGAAAGGATAAATATATCTCCTTCCAGAGTTCCCAGAGGTTTGTTACTTTTGGTTCAGTGGTGATAGACTCTGAGAAATACATGCATTTCTCTGGCGTGGCAAGAAGCCTGATTTTTATGTCATATAAATTCAGGAGAACTATGTGCATCTGGAAAAGCTGGCTATGACAACCTCAATATCATCAAGAGTATGAATTAACTATGATCTCGGCTGACATATTCCACAGAAGCTCACAGGTCTACAAATGAAGTAGAAAACACAGGAGTCTGCATTCGCTCATCTGCTGTGCTCCCCTTGCATTAAGCAAGCTCCGTAAAGGCGTCAGAGGACGTGGGCAACTCCAAAATGCTACAAACCCACCGTGACTGGTGTTATGAATCCGGTATCACACCTCCCATAAGAACTGGTACAGGAAGAAGCAATGAAAAGGAATGGGAATAATACGATGTGCATCAGTTATTCCTAAGTCACCCCAAAAGCCTGCTGGATATTGCTGTTATCCCAACGAGGAGCAAACCCTAGGCTGGTCTAACCAGGGACTGAAAGTCAAGGATACATAATAAAAGTTCAAAACATCTCTACTCATTTGGTGGAAATGGCATGCAAACAAAATTTAAGTCATGCTGAATCTCCATTCTGTATGCTTTTTACTGATTGTTTTGTAAATATTCGCAGGCATTTCCCAAAACAAATGAGGGAGGTGACTCGAAGTAATTTCATCGACCATACGTTTTAGATTCAGAGCATCCTGTTAATGAAGAAAGCTAAAGAAGGAAGTTATTAACAATGCCCCTTGCTTCCCACACACAGGCATTCCCAACATTGGAGACAAAAAGGCTTTCCAAGAGGAGGTGAGGTCAGAAACAAGCAGTAATGGAATTAATCAAAGTGGAGAAAAGAGCCAGGCTTGAATTTTATGGGGGAAATAAGTCAATGCTGAGATCTTAGAAGAAGGGGAATATTTGCAGAGTGGTGAGAAAAGGGAAGTATTTTGATGGCAATAGTTTGGACAGATTGAATTGAAGAGGGGAGAAAAGATTTGGTCAGAAAAGGGGAAGATACTGAAAGAACCAGTGCTGAGACAGTGTTGACTGGGAAGAAGGCTGGCTTTGAGAAAAACACAGTTGAAATACTTTTGGAGGCTTTAAATAGAAGCGAAATGCAGTAAATGGTTTCATGACCTAGACAGCAGAGAGTGCTAATAGTAAGAGAAAAATTACAGGAAATAAGAATAAAGATACGTACAACTTCCAAACAGCTAGCCTGTAGACTAACGTAACTTTGTCAGAATGCCATTTCTTACATGTTTACAATATTGCACTCAGCGTATTTCCGACTACTCAGAGCAACGAATATATTCTTATTTACCGGCCAAAACATACCTAGTAAAAACGATTCCTTGAATTAAGTGCAAATGGTCTAAGTCAGTTCACTGGAACGAAACTATTTGAATAAGGGAAGTTTCGGTTTCCTTTACAAGTTGGAGTTACTTTGCAAAATGTAAACTGGTAATACAAGAAACCCCTTTTTTTCTTTCTTTTTGTTTTTGCTTTAATCATTTGCAAGAGTGGCAGCATTTCCCAACATTTCCTTTACCGCCTTATCTCGAGCTCCACAGAACATTTATTGTTGTAGCACGAAAGATCTCGATAAGGGCCCAGCTGTGAATGTGACCGTTGTGTTTCAGCCCTATGTAACGTGATATTTGTTCTCCCTCCTTTTGTGGTACAAAAGGCTACTGTAATGATCTTTACCATTCTCTGGTGATTAAGCAAATTAAAGATGATCCCGTCAGTTCTCTAACCGAGACTTTTCTGCCTACGTTCTCTCCAGAGACACATGAAAGTGCAAAACGTTTGCTTCTTGCTTACATCTGGGTGAGTTGAGGGCAAGTGCCTTCTCCAGCCGAGCCCTTCACCACCCCCTTGCTTGAAATGGAGAGAGACATTTCACAGTGGGACGTTAAACCAAACGAGAGCATTTCCAGGCAAGGGGCAACATCGGAAATTCAGTATTTTTTTTTGCTGCTCACCTTTGCTATTCAAAAACGACGTGGATAGCTTAGAGAAGGAGTGAAGGAAGGGTGACCTTAGCCAGAAGGCAATGCCGTACAGGAGCCTCCGCTGCAATTGGAATTAATAGGCAGCTTTATTAGACTCCTGTTTGGAAAGAGCAAACAAACTGTCTGCGGCAGCGCCTACGTTGGGTCACGTACGTACCTGAGAAGCTCCGAGGCTTTGGCTCACCAAGTTGGGGTGGGATGGACACCCCTTGTTTGGGAGATTCTAGCAAACAATGTTGTGGCAGAGAGCTTTCGGAAATACTGTGTTACAGGAAGGAACTTGAACTCAGCCTGGGTCTTTATCAGCTCTACAGCGCTATCTTCCTTTCAATGTATTAGCACCAAATAACTTTTATAAATAACCAGAGGGAATTTTTCATGCTTGGAGCGCTAGTTTTCCTCTTGGAACTGTGAAATATGATGGATGTGCTACTCTCATTTTTATTTCAAGCAAAACTGATGGCCAATACAGGGCATAGAAACCTGCTGAATTAGATTCATCTCCTTAATTGTATCTAAGCTTTGGCTCAAGTAAATATTTTTCTAGTAATTATTATGAAATATAGCATGATTCATCTCCCAAGTAATGATTAGACATATGCAATGTATTCATTTATGCTTTATGTATACCTTTACTAGTTATTTTGTCTGTAAATACAGATTTAGCACATTAATCACCAGAATTAATCAACTAGCTTTTATTTTTCTATTATTTCTTTTATTTTTCCTGAATACATTTTACCGCACTTGATAGTACTGGCTATTGGCATAGAACAGCAGCAGAAGTGCAACGATGGCCACAGTCTGTACTGCAGGTACTTGGTAGTTTTAGATCAACGGGAATTACACGTGTACAGTCTGGTTTCAACCCTCAGTTACGATATGTGGATGTTCCACACTGTCTCCTCCAGTTGACACAAGCTATAGATAAGCTGCTTCCCCATCCAGACTTCTGTCTAGAGAATCTTTCTGATTCAGAGTTTCAGGGAGGTCTTTCCATTTATTTAAAAAAAAAAAAAATCAAACAAAAAAAAACCAAACAAAAAAAACCCATGAAAAAAAACCCAGAAACCTGGTAAAGTCCAAAGGAAAAGAAAAAATGGAATTTCCTGGATGATACCCTGCGGAGAAGTAGCTTCTCAGTTTCTCCATTGCAAAACCATCGTTCCTTCAGCTCATTTTTTTCCTTTGATTCCGCCTTCCGCGGCCGAGTACCACAAAGGAGAAAAAAACCACCTAAATAGCTTAATCACCCTGGAAGGCTTTTCTGTCCCAGCCTTAGTCACGCTGTAGTCACGACCTTAGCGAAGCGTTTCTTCCTTTGAACGACAAGACCAGAAGGCCCAGGAACAGTTTGGTTTTTTAACACACGAGCTGGGTTCCCAAAATAGCATCAACGTGATGTCACAAACTTAACTACTACTCCGTGCAAACAAGTAGTCTGGCTGCAAAATTATCATTGGAAATTAATGGTCCGTTCAGTTCTCTCATGAGTTTTGGCCATCGGCATAAAATGCTAGAAATCAATTAAAATATGACCGACGTATGAAATGAAGTATATAAACCCAGCAGGAAATGGTAACATATTAATAGACAGACATGAATTATATGCACTCACCAACGAGAAAACTTGGGTTGCCGTACCCTGGGAAAAGCAGGGATCAGCAGTACGTACAGAGAGCTGGTTGTAGCTAGATATTCTGTCACCGCAGGCAGGCAATGCAAAGGGTGGAAAAAACACTCTTAACAGAGGAAAATAGCGTAACATCAGACGTGGGGGAAATTTCCTGTAGTTAAACTATCGTTTAAAGGTTAACTTTCAAGTATTTTTAAGGTATTTAAAATATAAACAGCATTTAAAGATTTAGACGGTATTTGAAGTATTTTAAAAGTTTTTGAAGTACTGTAAAAGTATAAATTTATACCGGTATATATTCAGGATAATTGAGAATTAAAGAATAACAGGGCGGTGAATGAACTTTGTAAGTCTGATGAACTCTGTCCTGCAGTGAAATGGGTGACAAAGTTTGTATCCTCTTGGAACCCTTTGGCTCTAACACAACAGAAATATGAAATAGCATTACATTACTACTCGGAGGAGCTGCTATATCCCTCTTCCTTCTCGCGCACGTGAGATTACAGAAGAGCAGTAGCAATACAGACAAACCAGTGAAGAGATGCATTTAAGAGAAAACTCCTTTCATCCGACGTGTAGGGGTAGGAAAGCATGCCAATACTTTATTTTAGGAGAAGATTCTGATATTATTTGCCACTCTGTGATTCCAAAATACTCTAATGAAGTTAATAGTCAGAAGAGATCTATCTATATATTAACGCATACTGATACATACGTACACACACACATAAAATGGATAATAGAGTCGAGTTCTTGATAATTAACTGGATACATGTGGAAGACATCTGGACCACCCAAATTCCTGCTTGGTTTCTATAACGTCTTGTTCCTCTCAACAGTTGCTCAGTCCAAAGTTATCACAGCGTCCTAGGCATGCTTGCTGTAATTAATTGTGGTGCTGGGACATCGTGCATGAAACCTCTGCAAGCCCTTTGGCTGCTTCCTCTGGGTGCTTTAACAACGAAGGAACTCAAGTAGAGTTTTCCTTTATTGATACAAACCCTTCCTAACACACTGCGCTGGATAAATCAGGGTTTTTATCATCACCTAGACAATGCGAAATGACAAGGAGCGGAAAATAACGTGGAGTCAGTGTGGCTGAGTATAGTATCTGTTGCCAGATAAAAAGCAATAAAAAAAAAAAGTCCTTCCAATCGCAGATGACGGAGGCAATCCGTGCGGTGCCGTGCCTGTAGCTGTGTGTACGGAGGCTGCGTCTGGCTCGTGCAGGGCAGGACGTACCCGCTCGCCGTTTCAGGGGCTAAATTCCTTTACGTGGAGGTCATGATGCTGCCACTGCGCCCGGCTTTCCTCCCACGCCGCTGCTACCGCTCGCACAGCTTCCTGACATTTCAGAGGTGACTCAACTGGAAGCAACTTCATGCCTTTCTCTGCACAAACACGGGGATGTGTGTTCACAGCTGAAGTGATCGTTAGGTTCCTTGTGTGAGAATCCCGGACTCCTTCATTAAGGAAGCAGTTCTGGAGTGACAGCCTTGATTTACCTCGGCAACCAAAGGTTATAGATGACACTGATCAAACAACAATTGCTGGCACCGCGCATGTTGAGAGGTAATTTCACGGTCAAAGATCAAACCAAGAGGCGTTAGAGCGGTGCAGCGTTGACCAAGAATTTTCCTCTCTTTAAAGGTTATTATATACATGGAACTACAAACCTCTGGAGGGATCCTTCGTATAGGTTCTGTATGTTGCTGCATTTGATGTATCAAAAGGAAAATAACATCACAACTGCAGGACTGTAGTTGGGTTTCATCAGGAGGAGAAGTTCCCGGTGCTGTCCATTGCATTAGTGATGCCCAGCCTTCAGAATAACCAAGAACAGAGGCACTGTGAAGGGCCACCCCAGAGAAAAGCTTCCCTCCTAATGGACTGCAATTTTCTCTCCTCCTGTACAGCAAGGAACAAAATGTCATCCCCATTTGTTTCTCTCTCTCTTTTTCTTTTTTTTCTTTTTTTTTTTTTTTTCTTTAAAGTTACTTAAAAACCATCAAACTGCATAGGTACATCCATATTGTCATTTACAAAAGTGGAGATCCATGCCTGATCCTCGAACATGATTTGTATCGGTGTGTGTCACAGGTCTTTTCTGCTCATTCTTTCTCCTTAAACTACATTCTGTTCATAGTCCTTCAAAGCCCGTTTTTTTAAGAGAAAAAAAAACAAAAAACAACTTTCTGAGATTTCACAAGTCGCAGAAACAGGCCACTTGGAATTCTTTTGTCAGTATTTGCAGGGCAGGTATTAAAGAAAGTCACTTTGAAGTATCCCTTTGAACAGCAGATCTCTTGAATGATTCACTTCCACCTCATTTGTACTAGAATTCAGATAAATGAACTGGGTTTTTTTTTTTCCCTATTTGAGGTTTGAATGATTGATAATTATTTAGTCTTTGTTTCATGTTAGGTACTGCTAACCGTGGACTTGTTTGGGGTTTTTAATGTTGTTTTTAGAAAACAGAAGGTGTCAAACCCAAACTAGGTTTCATAACAATGCCATTACATAACCATCCAATTAGTAGCTCGTCCGCTGCTATTAATAGCAGCTTCCACATCTAAATCACTTTGTGTAGCGCTACAATAACTGGCAAGAAGAGGCTTCATATTCGTTCTCCGAAGAGAATAAATGAGCTTCATGGCAATTTATGAGCTGCAGAGTAACGTGCTGTTGATTAGTTGCCAGGCTGCTGCCTGCTTAAGTGCTGGTTGTCTTTCCGGACCCACGGGAGATGTTCAGACCTGGTGGGCTGTTGTTGCAAGCCTCACAGAATCACGGAATGGTCGGGGTTGGAAGGGACCTCTGGAGATCATCCAGTCCAACCCCCTGCCAGAGCAGAGTCACACAGAGCAGGCTGGACAGGAACGTGTCCAGGCGAATTTGGAGTATCTCCAGAGAAGGAGACTCCAGCGCCTCTCTGGGCAGCCTCTTCTAGTGCTCTGGCACCCTCAAAGTAAAGAATTTTTTCCTCATGTTGAGATGGAATTTCCTGTGTTCCAGTTTGTGCCCGTTACCCCTTGTCCTGTCGCCGGGCTCCACTGAAAAAAGCCTGGCCCCATCCTCTTGACACCCACCCTTTAGATATTGATAAGCATTGATGAGATCCCCTCCTATGTACAGATATATCTTATGTGCATCTCATACAGAAGGCTACCAGAAACAGAGCTCAGAGCAAGGCAGCCTGAAGCCAGGAACTCTCTGAAGTCTTTTTCTTTGAAATAGTGTTGATAATTCAGTATTGTGTTTCATGTTTACGTGGATTGACATAATGCAATTAATTCTCCAGTGATGGTGATGTGTTGCTGTGGTTCAGCTGGAGTTCCACCCCGAGGTTGGTTGTCATTGTCCTCTATCTCAGCTGTTTCATAATGTCGGCCGTTGCCGGCTGGACATTTGTCATGCTGCGGCCGCTTGAGCGCAGACACATACACACAGAAATCTGAACTCTCTTTAGAAAAAATTCGACTGGAGTTTCGATCGTATTAAACTGCTTGAGCTGCTGACCACAGAATCCAATCCAGAACTTTTTGTACCTTCTGTACAAGACTTTTTTTTTTTTTTTTTCATTTTGAAAGGAAAGGAGAGATCAGCTATGATTTCTATTTTTTAAGAAAAGCTACTTTAAGAGTTGCAGCATGTGAGCTAGTTTGATCTTACATTCCTCTGTTCCTGAATTCCAACATGGAAGGAATGAATTCGTGAAGAGATTTTTCCATGGCCTGATGACAACCTTCCACTCTTCACAGAAATTTCCTTTTTTATCAGATCTCTCATCCGATATAAAGATGGGTGAAATTCAGATGTATACACGCTTCTAAAATAATTTCCTCTCCTGAGGTCCGTATGCTGCTCTCCTTGGGTATTCTCCATTGCTTCTCAATTTCAGACTGTTCGAGGTTTTTGCATCCCTCATGCTCTCCATCTCTTCACCATACCATGCTCCCATCAGCTGCTGTCTACGGGGACATAACAGGCTCTTCCACTCCTTTTCCCTAGGCACAAGTTGCTTCAGAGTTAAGGATCTACTTACATCAGTACAAAATGAGCTGCATAATTAATGGGCTCGACTGAGTATTTGATTCAGGTTTCTGTTTCTGCGTTGCTTCCTTGTTGACATAGTTGTTCTTCAGACCCTCTTTACTCGACCTACAGATTTATGTCCTCCCTGGGGAAAAAAAAAAAAAAAAAAAGAAAAAGAAAAAAAAGAGAGAGAGATTTCCAGAGTCACCTATATGACTTAGTTAAAACACAAAAAGAACACGCACATTCTTTCATGGCCATATTGAACCATACAGTGTAAATCACTAACAATGTTTTTCCTTCAGCCTGTCATTTCATTTCTTCCTCCTGTCCGTGTTACTGCTTTCCTCTCTCTTCCTGTAAGCTATTTAAAGCTAATAGTCAATGTAAAATGGGAAACTGAAATATGAAAATAAGAAATGTGAAATATGTCCCTACAAAATCTCTAGTGTTCTGCACAGGTACGATAATAAACATCTTTCTTGTATTTTGTCTTGCTGTCATGGCAATGTATCAATTTTTCTTGTTCCCATATTAATCCATTTCAATGAGATTCATGATATATTTGGCCCTGTCTTACACATTTGCGTACCTGTAGAAGCCACAAGAGTCCCAAGCGACTTACATCCACTGGTGGTGTATGCGTGGTCTCTTCACCTTTCACGTTTACGGCTAACTCCGCATGAAGCAAGTTCTGGCTCTTTCAGGTTGCTGGTGGGAAAGCGGAGAAAAAACGCTCAGGCTTAAGATGAGATTACAGCACTTCTTGTACTTCCACACGGAAGGTACAACTACTCCGATGTGTGAAAATGAACAAATGTACAAATGGCAAGCTGAAAATCTCATATTGCCATTAACGGAAGGGTACCTTTTGGTATCTCATGGAGATAAAGCTTCCTTCCAAAAGTCCTTCTCTGCCTGCTCGCAGAACAGAACTAACTGCTGCTCCAGTGCCTGACTTCTTGCCCACTGTTCATATTTCTGTCTTCTGACTTCAAGACTAGGTAGAAGAAAATGGCCAGGCTTTCTTTGGAAAGGCTTTGAAAGATATTGCCTTGATTTTGACAAATTTCATGTACAAAAGGGGGAGAAAACTAAATTAAAAGCAAAGGAAGATTTAAATAATAGGTTTTCGAAAGTCGGTAAGCCAGTCAGAACTGGAACAGTCTGACCAACTCTGAATCCTGCCTGAGTTTCCAAAGAGGCATTGCGGGGATTGCATTAAATTAGGCTGCTATTCTCCCATTTTGCTGGAAAAAAAATGAGTGTCATTTTTGTGTAGAATACCTGGGTATGATAAGCTTTAAAAAGCGGCCAGCGAAGTACTTGGCACGGAAAAGCAGGCTTCCCACTTAAGCCCATCGAACCGGATTCACCTTTGGTGCAGATCTGTGAAGTGAAAGACTTAAGAGAAAAATGAGCGTGACCCATTTTGTTTTACAGAAGATGCGCGTCTGATGCGCAGATAAAGAACCACGCGTTGTCTGAGTGCTCAAAGCTACTTCTATGAGAGAAGATTGCTTTGTAAGTAAGGATGTGTAGGATCAAACTCGCGTAAGAGCATAAGAAATGCCCTGCTGCATCAAACCACCCAGGCCCCTATTTTCTACCTCGCGGTGGCAGAAGGAAAAACCACGTAGGCATCGATCGGAGCACAGAGCCTAGTCCAGTGCCATCCCCAAACCACATGCACAGCTGACTTTTATAATAGTAAGTATTATACATATATTACATATTATAAAAAGTCGAGAAGGGATGGGAAGAAAGCAAGGGGATAATGTGAAATTTCCCCGTCTGCGGAGAGCAATATTGTGTCTTAGAAGATGTCTCTTTAAAGGAAGCCGTTGAAAGCACTCCGAGAATCACGGAATGGTCGGGGTTGGAAGGGACCTCTGGAGATCACCCAGTCCAACCCCCTGCCAGAGCAGGGTCACCCAGAGCAGGTTGGACAGGAACGCGTCCAGGCAAATTTGGAATATCTCCAGACAAGGAAACTCCAGTGCCTCTTCCAGTGCTCCGTCACGCTCAAAGTAAAGAAGTTTCTCTTCATGTTCAGATGGAATTTCCCATGTTCCAGTTTGTGCCCCTTGTCCTGTCACTGGGCACCACTGAGAAGAGCCTGACCCCATCCTCTTGACACCCGCCCTTTAGATATTGATCAGCATTGATGAGGTCCCTTCTCAGTCTTCTCTTCTCCAGGCTGAACAGCCCCAGGGCTCTCAGCCTTTCCTCACAGGAGAGGTGCTCCAGTCGCTTCATCATCTTTGTAGCCTTCCACTGGACTCTTTCCAGTAGTTCCTTGTCTTTCTTGAAGTGGGGAGCCCAGAACTGGACACAGGACTCCAGATGGTACTCACGAATAGTTCATTCGATAGCTTACGCAACTCTTGATAGGAAGGTGACTTTAGCCAGCGTCACAGCTACCAATTTGGTAGAACACACTAGTAGCCCACAGCAGCCACCGTGTATACGCAGGGAATTGTCTGGCTTACCTTCCTAGACAAACTGGTTTCTTATTTCATGGAGGGCTTGTTAGTGGGAACTTCACATCCTGGGCTGCTCCTCAGCCTCAACCATCGCTGGTCTGAGCAGCGGCAGATCAGCTGGGTATCTTGCCAATGAAAGAGGCATCACCTAAGCTTTCAAGTGTCTTGATGCTGGCTTTACCTGCTTCGTGTACAGCATTGACAGTATTTCAGACACAATTAAAAAAAATAAATCAACCCGTTCAAACTGCTTTTCATCTGACAAACCTACAAGCGGAGGATTAATATGCCCCAAGAGATTCAGAGAGATAAAAGCTTTGTGTTTAGTCCAACAGCCCTGCCAAAGGGCTTCGAAAGGCCGCTTCCTGAGCATTAAAGTACAGCCCTCGTCTGCATTTATAATTTAGCACCTCTGGAACCACGAACAACAATAGCTTATGAATAAACTCACCCATCATCTGTAAAACAGTAAGTTTGTCCATGATGTAAGGTTGCTTCTTTCCTTCAGGATGTGGAGACGGGACTCTAGTTGACTCGTTTCTTTTATCACCTTCCCAATTTCAGCTGAAGTATAATAAGACACCTATTTGACCTTGAAACCTGACTTGAGGAAAAGATATTTTCTAGGTTATTAAAGCAAAATAGTTCCATGCGGTTCTCTGCCCTCCCTGCAGTCGTTTTCAAGGTTTACTCATTTCTTCTCAAAAAAAAGATTAAACCCACCAAGTATCAGTAATGGTGCTGGCTTTACCAATTACGCACATTTTGGGAAGTTCACAGACACGTTACAAGTTTCTGGTGTGAAAAAGACACCTGCTAGTAATAAGGAGGAGAGGGCTCCGGTTGAGACTTAGACGTTTTCTCATAGTGTGTGTTGTCCTTAACAGGTAGGGTTGAATATCAGCCCCTAATATTTTTCCCAGTATCCCAGTACAGCACATTTGCTTTGCCTTTCAGACTTTTGTTTTTTTTAAGGTGTACGAATACATTTAATTTAATAACTGAAATACTCATAAGGGAATTATCTCATGTCTCTACAGAAGGAAAGCATGTGCTTTTATGCAAATTATTTATAAGCAAATGCTCTAGTTGAAGTTATCGGCATTATAGATGCTGCTTGTCGGTTGAAATTTTTCATCAAGTTGAAAATTTAGGTTACTGTAAGCCAGTGACTGGAGTAACATGATCCAGGGAGATTCAAGGTAGAAGTAGCTCCCGGTTTTCCTAATGAGTAAACAGGAGCCAAACTGCTCAAGATTCGAATATGTTTTATCTTCTGGTGCTCCTGAGACAACACCAGCTGCTCTTCTCGAAGGTATTTTCATCGTATCCGAGTTGCCAGGCGTAGTTCAGAGGTGACTGTAGGAAACGTAATGGTCTGTTTTATGGAGGCGTCAGGGACGGTGATCTAATGATCTCTTCTGGCTTTAATAGCTGTGACCGGAGAATCTAAACGTTGCCAGCAGGTAATGAGTTTATCACGGAGAAGCTGGCTTTTTAGGGGAGCCTGGGTTCAGTCCCGCCTACGATTAATTGCCGGCTTTTCAGCCAAGCCTTCTGAAGAGGTTGTCTGCTGAGAGCTTGAAAACTACCTGCTCATCGTTAAAACCGAAAGAGCTCGTTTAGAAAGCTAGAGGTAGGGAATGAATGGGCTCCCGTAGGAAAGCCTGGATCAGAGAAAAGAATCCAGTTGGTATTCGAAGGTATACAACCCACAAGGATAATCATGTAGGAAACAGATAACCCCCGCAACAGATCCGAAGCCAAGCAACGATTGGCGTGTTAAGCTTGTGGCCAACATTTTTAGTTAAAAACTAAAAATAAAAAAAAAAAAATTAAAAAGAAAAATATTTAAAAATATAAGAACAGTGTAAAGAACCTGGGGTCTATTTCCTATTGAGCCAGGAAAAGGTTTAGTCTTTCTTGATAAAAAATAGGAAATAACTGAAGAAACACTGAGGGTACTTCTGTACAGAAAAACATGTTTGTCAGGTCATTATACATTGATCTAAAGGACTATTTTCAGCTCATGAGTTTTATATTCAGACAAGTTTTCTCAGCAAAGAATCATTCAAGTATTCATGATATATTTTTTCAAATACATTTTTTTTGAAAAAAAAAAAAAAGTATTATCTCTAACCAATTTTACACTGAAGAAGCATGAATAAATTGATTATCATAATCTACAGTGGCCTAAACCAAAAAGATTGCTTGCCACCTAAAATGCACAAATACACAAGATGAGTTATAATGCTACCAAATTAATGGCCGCTGAGAGGGAAAATGGGAAATAGGCTGATGAGAGCAAAGCGTGTAGAACAAAAGTGGTTCTATTTCATGCCAGTAACAAGAGACTGTATTTGCTCACTGTCCCATCTTTAATTAACTCAGAAATGCGCTTGCTTAACTGAGTATTTGCTTCTTTGTTTCTTTTGGACAAGATTCATAAAAATGAACAAAATGGACTGAATCTATGGAGTCGCAATGTGGATGACAACGTTCGATGCAACAGGAAATCTCAGCAAAAAAAAACCTGATGAGCTACTTGGGTTTCTTTCCAATTTTTCTGATCCGATTCCTTTGCAGATAAGCCTGCTTGGAGGCCTCATCTCTGTTCTAGGGATGCCACACACAGGAGTTAAACGTAGAGGACTAGAAAGATGCTTCTGGGCCCTTGTAGCCTTTTGTAATATGGCCAGGCTTCACCTCTCATCTCCCTCTGCTAATCAGATAAAAATTCTGCTCCATGCCAATACAACATTAACAGTTAGAAAACTTTGCTTAATATCCAGCCTATACGTGCCCATTTTCAGCTTGGAGCCATTTGTTCCATTCCAATGTTGTCCTTTAATTGCCATTAAGCTTCTTCCCAAATGCTGTTAGTACCACTTCTGTGCTGAGAGTGCAATTACATCCTCTTGCAGTCTTCCTTTTTAGTCTCTGATCAGAAGATAGGGTTTCCTCCTCCCTGCCATCCTCGAATCTTCCCCTGGCAGCTGTTCAGGTTTGATTTTCTCAAATATGGTAAAGCCGAATTCTAGGTATCACTTATAATTACCTGTCTAAATCTCATTGTAGTTATTATTTGGGGGGACATCTCACCAGCCCTTCTCTATTTCTGCTTAAAATGCAAAAATGTATTTATATCTATTCCGATAAATTCTAGCACCGCAAATCCCATCTCACCATCACCTGAATGAGATAAAGCCAAACCTATCTCCAAATATTTGTTTCCAAGCGATGAAGGAAACTAGATGCTCAGACATCCAACTAGAGACAGCCAAGATTCAAAGGGGATTTAGTCCAAAAGAGGAGACTCACTCCCCCCTCCCCGTGAAAGAAAAGCGAATTTGGGCTGCAGCATGAGTAGAGTAGAGTAGGGTAGCGTAGGGTAGGGTAGGGTAGGGTAGGGTAGGGTAAAATAGACCAGATTTTTGATTCATCAGAGTTTTTCCTCTTACCTGTATTCTTCCACTCACGAACAGTGACAGACAGAAAGAAATTGCTTCTGTGGGAAACACTTGTGTTTCTGTCCCCCATTTTGTTCAAGAAAAATACAGTCTACATTGTGGATTTTTTTTTTTTTTTTCATTTAGTGAACTAGCAAGGCCACTTCACCGTATATATATTGCATATATATACACTGATATATATCATACCGATACATTTCCTAACTAATCATTCCCTAAGAATAGTCTCAAGTTTCTACCGTACAGCTTGTAATGAAATACCATGGCCCCAAATCCCATTTTTTTTTCTGACTTTAGCAGCGTATTACTGCATTTCCAGGGGAGATATATAGGAGTTACAAAGTTTGATTGTGCAATAATGGCTGTTCAGGGATTTACAACCCTTGCTATCTCTTTGTTACAAAGGTACCTGCCAAGCGTGCGAGATTGTCTTGCAGGAAAAACAACCAGCCATGCACAATGAAATCATGGATTATTGCTATTTTGGAACTTTTCCGAACTTTTGGCAGGGTTGCTCTGGAGACCCATATAACCTCTCGCTGCAAGCCTCTCCATGGTTGGGACCCTATAAATATCAAGGTCAAGAACAATCTCTGCTTATAATTGTCCAAAGAAATACGTTTCTGGCTCCTTTCATGATGTCATTGACCTTGAGAAAAATAATTGCTAAGGTTAAAGCATCCCTTGGTGATCTCTCGAGCAGTAAAATTGCTTACTCACAGTCATGACAGCCCCCCCAGGGCCGGTATTTGTGACCTGCCAACTGCCTGATTGCGACTATTAGTTTTGGAGGTTGGATGGTTTAGGAAAGATTAAGATAAATTCCCTGCATTGATCTCAGATTGAGAGGAGAAATGCCCCTTTTTTATTTGGAGATGGATCAGTGGAAATCATTTTCAAATACTGCTGATTATTCATGAGCTGAAAACAATCGCTAATTCCTCGCAGCAGCAGATTTTTCTTATTTAAAATGACCATCATTGTTCAGAAATAACTCCCAAATTACCATCTCATTTGCTTTCCCCAAAAAGTATTAACTGTGATCACTGTGCTCGTACAGGGAATCAAACAAATGCCAGAAAATTAGTCTGTAGCAAACAGCCTGACTCATAGGGGTTTTGAAGGGAACGACGAGTTGCACGGGGCAAGTTTGCGGTCTTGACTTGGTTTTAGGCTGTGCAGAAAATATCTCGGAAGGCTGACCTGGGGGATTGGAGCGCAGAGACGGATAACGCGCAGCCACGGGCTGCTGAGCATCCCAACCTGAGAGAGTTGAGCGTTGTCTTACAATGGACCGAGATTCATTTTAGATTCTGCAGTAAAAAATACAACCAGCAGGAGCACGAATGGTCTTCCTTGAACAAGGACTTGTGGTCGGTGTATAGAAGCTGAAGTTTCTGGAGCTAACAGGCAAATCTGTATCGATAATAGCGCACATCGGCATTTATGGCCTCGTAATAAAATTTCAGATCGCTCGGAAGAACATGGAAGGAAAGAATATTTAAAGGATCCTATTAGAAATCCTCCCTTTCCCACAGGAAAAGAGAAAATCCCTAAGTGCGCCGTTGGCTGTGTAAAAAGTTTTACAGCGTCTTGCATAGTTCTTATGGTCAACCAAGGGTACGCTGGTGAAGAGACCCTTAAACCAACACAGAATGGAAAAGCAGAAACAAGAAAGAGAGAGCAAAAATCCCTTCGCAGGAGTCAAGACGACAAGAAAAATATCAAGGAATCACTTAGCAAAAGTGAAGGTGGGCTTTAAATCTATTGCAGCAGATAAATCCAAACAACTGGGATTTTGTATTGATTAGCATGCATCCATTTTAGCTAGTCTGACTTGCATCTGGTGGGGTTTGGGGGGTTGGTTTGTTTGGTTTTGTTCTTTATAAGTGAATTGTTAAATCACTGGTTGAAGCCAGAATCAAGCGGGTAAAAGGGAAGTGAGATCAGTACCCTATAAAAACTGTAGGTAATCATGTCCTGAGATGACAACAAACGGGACACTTACGATCTTGAACAAAGCTCTACAAACTGAAGGACGAAGAGGAATTCACCATTAGTTTCTGCTACAGGAACACCCTTGAGCCCTGAGAGCAGAATAATTTGGCGGCAGCCTCTACTACTGACAACAGCCTTAGGATTTCTACAACTTATAGACGAGTCCCCAAACTCAAAAAGCCATTTCCAACACTGATTAATGGTATATTTTAGTTGGTATTTAAGAGACAGCTTTACAAGCCAAAACCAATTTCATGCAAAGTGAGATGTGAGAAAAAGAATTAAACTGAAGAAATTGACAGACAAATGAGAACTTAATAAAAAGAACCTCTGGTAGATGCCCACGAAAACCACAGGCTTGGGCTGAAGAAAGAAAACTGCAGGTTAAAAAGTAGCCTGGCTTTGAAAGAAATGAAAAGTCACAATAAAGCAAGAAAAATATTGCTCCTTTCGTCTCCTTGGAAGTCAGGCTGCTCCTTCAAACGGTGAACCCTTCATTCCCACGCATGGGCTAACCCAAAACCAGGAGGAGGAGACAATAAGAGCAGTGAATATTAGTGAAAACCCGCACTTTAAAGAAAGGGAAGCAAAGGGCACAAAAATATGTACGTGGCAAGCAGAGCTGAAACGCTGAAAGCTTTTAAAATGTACTCTCGGTCCCCACACTGCCCACGGCAGTTTCAGACCAGTTTGGGAAGCAGTAACAGGAATGTCACTCACACCGCCCCAAAAGCGCTTTGTTTCCAGGAGTTCTGTGTTGGGCAAGATGAGAAGTCGTGAAATATCAAGGGTAGGCTGCATATTAGAAAGCAAAGAAGAGCAGCCGTCCTCTTCTGAGAAGTAAAGATGAAAATGTCATTTTGAATATAGAAAAATACAGACCATTTCGGTAAATAACAGCTGTCTGGTAAAAAGGCCCAGTGCCTGTTGTGAGCTTATTAATGTCAATGGCAGGCTTCTGAATCTGATAACGAGTAAAGACGCTCCTTTGCTGGGTTGATGTAAAGGTCTGGCCCTTGGACAGGGTAAAATTTTACAGTGATGCCACGGGGTGACCGTCAAAGTTGTCCTTTCCAGAAGGAACTAAAGGATCTTCTGCTACACCGGTCTCAAGTACAAGGTTAGCAAGAAGGCAACACATGCCGCGCTTGGCCCAAGCTCCTTCCCCTTGCCCGAGACACTTATATATAAATTAAACTGCACTCCGTTCTCTTTGTCTCCTCTCACAGCCTTTCATCAAACAGTTATTCAAAATAAGTATTTCCTTCCTCCACCGCTTGCTGATGTTTGTCGGCCATTAGCTGAAGGTGTCAGCCCCAGGTGAGAGCCAGCTGCGAGAAAAGCAATCGTAGAGCGGGATCCCAGGGCTGCCCGCTGCTTCTGACCTCCATGCTTTATTTTAGCAGCTCCGCTGGATCCCACTCGTTCAAACCTTTACGTTTCTCGCCAGCTCAGAGGCTCCCATTTCAACATTTTCTTTACGGCACCTCCTAGTTGGGGCAAGCCAAACGTGCATATTTTTCAACATAGATAAACCCCCACTCGCTCGCATCCGAGAATGAGACTAATACGCCAGTGTTCAATACATCCTGCTATTCACATGGATACAAACAAGGCAGCCAAGTCAATAAATAACATGAGATAGGCTTCTCCCAGAGGACGAGAAGGAAGTAAATGAATAAAGGTACATATGTTCGGTGAGGCTGAGTCCCTAACAAGACATCTGTGGAAGGGAGGGAGATAATAAATCTTTTTCTTATCCTCAGCGGAACTGCATTAATCTTGCTTCAATTAGGCTTTTCTTACCTATTGCTTTTCCCCCATGAGCAAGCAAATAAAAACTGTAGTAAGGAAGGAGAGAGGAGAGCTGCAGCCATGGCAGAAAGTTTAAAAAAAAAAAAAAAAACCAACAAAAAACCTGTAGAAAATTGTTCTTTCAGAGCAAGAGACAGTGAAGATATTGTGATTAAGCAAAGCACAGCTCCTCTTTGAAGAGCCGATGGCTTCGCACAGCTTACGCGCTACATTTTCTCTGCCCGGAACCAAACAGCTGAACCTAATCCTTCATCAAACAGGGAGAACGAGGTGACTGTCGTGAAGAACGGAACCCCGCTTGGTGCCTTCTTAACGCAGCCCGAAGGGCAAAGATCTTGCTGGTCTCTTCTCAGAGGTAATTACCAATAGGACAAGAGGGAATGGCTTCAAGCTGCAGCAGAGGAGGTTTAGGCTGGACATTAGGAAAATATTCTTCCCAGAAAGAGTGGTCAGTCACTGGAATAGGCTGCCCAGGGAGGTGGTGGAGTCGCCATCCCTGAATGTGTTTAAGAGTCATTTAGATGTGGTGTTGGGGGGTATGGTGTAAGGGAGAACTTTGTAGAGTGGGGCTGATGGTTGGACTCGATGATCCCAAGGGTCTCTTCCAACCTAAATGATTCTATGATCTGTTTGTTCCTCCCTCCCACTCTGTTCGCTTTGGATGGCTGAAGAAGAAACACATTCCATTTTCACTCATGTAACGTACAGGCTGAATCTCATGTTCAGTAACAGAAAGACACAGTCGCTTCTTATGTTTAGAGTGCCCACTTCACTCTCACACGTGTGGAAGCTCCTGGGGGCTTTGTAATGCAAATGTTTCTCTGTTGTGGAAGTCTCCTCACAAGGTGCTGACAATTAGTGATCTGCTCATCTAATAATTCAAGGGGGTACCTTTGTACCCCCATAGTAGAGCAGGTAAGAACACCAAGATGCATTCATGGGTGCCTTAGGTGTGTGGAAAGTGTGGATCTAGAGGGGACCTTGACAGGCTCCAAAGTGTAACCTTCAGAGCCTGTACTCTTTTGGCAATGTTGAGGCATGTTAATCATCTCTTACAAGCAAATAACACAGAATTCAGAAACAGCAACAAAAATTACATGCAGGTTTCTTACCCAAATGCTGTTTGCATTTGTTGAAATCACATTCTACTGCGGTCAGTGAGATCTACCTTTTCTATTGCTGCTAAAAAAAAAAGAATACATAGAATCATCCAGGTTGGAAGGGACCTTTAAGATCATTGAGTCCAGCCGTCAACCCAACACTGACAAAACCACCACTAGACCATGTCCCTCAGCACCACGTCTGCCTGGCTTTTAAATTCCTCCAGGGATGGTGATTCCACCACTTCCCCTGGGCAGCCTGTTCCCATGTTCAATATATATATCTTCATCTGCCCGCCCATCTATCCATCATCTTCTGATGTATCACAGCACCACAAATCCCTGTAAGCGTCATCGGATTAACACAACGTTCGCACCAGGTAGAACCCAGCTAGTACCTTCCTTCCTCATCCTCACACATCCCCTGGGAAAGCCTGAGCCTGAAGCCAGGCAGAGGCCCCAGCCCCACACCCAGAAATCCAGGGCTCCAGACACCCAGCGGACTTTCTCTAGCCCCGACTGAACCTCGCCATCTCAGGAAGGTCGGCTGTTTCCTTCTGCTTCACTTCGTGATTCCCACAGCCCTTTCTCATCACTCCTCTGCGGTGGTCCCGATCTTCTCTTCCTTCCTCATTTCCCTTATAATCTCCTCCCAGGTAAAGCGCCCTGGAGCAGAGGAACTAAGCCCAAACATCCCTCGGCTTTACTGCTACAACACCGTTCTCCTTGACTCGACCTTCTACCACTTTCCCCACCTAATTTCTATTTACAGCTTAAACTCTTTGAGGCAGGAGCTGTCTCATACTCGGTGTTTTCACAGTGCCTAACACAACAGTGATCTATTTTGTGGCCTTCAGATGGTCCTTTTTTTCTTTTTTTTTTTTTGTCCTTTGCTTACATAATGCCTATGATTCATTAATATGAAGTCTCCCGTAACATAGAACATCTGGTTTTGTTTTTTATCTTTTCCTTATTCTGCGAAGTTGTCAAGTCAGCTTTGGGATATTTTGTCTAAACTCGATCCTTAGAAAGTTGATGTCACTAGGATGGGAAATCCTTTCCAATTTCATCTTTCGGGGATAATCCCTTGTTGGTCTATGCTATTTCCTGATTAGATGTTTGCGTTAGGAGAACATCTTTCTTCATCGTTGCGTCTGTCGTTTCGTTTTGGAAAAGATAATCCTTGGGTCATTAACACTTTCTACGGTCCTGTTGAGCTTGGCAGAGTTTTCTTTCCTTGTATTTCACAGCATTTCCCCCCCCCACCGCCCATATATATCCCCTTAAAAGGTTTCCTCCATCTGTTTCGTATTTTAATGCTTGGATGAGGCTCCGTATCTTGGGTGATGTGGCCATTTCCACCTCGAGCATTATCTGTTTTGCCTTTAAAAACGTACCATCTTTGCAAAGTGGAGGCTAATGATTTATAGCCCCAGTGCTGGTAACGGTCTCATTACTGGTCAAACAATGACTTTTTTCAAATGTCAGATAACAGATGGTGAACAGAAGTTTTATTTCCTCTCTTCCAACTCTACCATTTGAGCTAGCGGGGAAAATGTGAGAAGAGGGGAGAGCTGGACACGTGCTTCAGATTTTAAACATATTTGGTTTTAATCAGCATTTGGCCACAGAACTGGTCAGGTTTTAAATGTTAAATACTTTTTTTTTTTTTTTGCCTTTTTTTGGTCAAAATTTCATACTCTGAAATCCAATTCAAACATAACAAACTGTTTATAAAGTTCATCTGTTTTTGTCTTCAACACATAGCGATCAAAATACAATTGGTAAGTTACTCTAAGCTTTTAATCACGAAAAACCAATTAAGCTACATTGTAAAAAATGCGTTTGTTTTTTTCTTAGCAAGGAATTTCTACTGCCACAATTTCCTTGTAGCAAAGCGTTCTGTTCTAGGAAGATGAGATAAACAGCTGAAAAAATGTCTATGGGATACACTTCATAACCCAGAATTTTATGTATAGCCTAGAAACGTGACCTAATATGAAACACTGCGTCACGTGAGAGAGGATTAGTACTTATACTACACCTATACAAACGGATACATATATTTTTGCCTGTCTGTCTCTATTAGGTTATTAGATTGCTGGTGGTATCCCGACGATAACATATTTGAAAAGCACGGTTTGTAGCAGACGCGAAACGACGGGTGAGATTTAGCTCAGACTAAGCCCTGTTTGATTTGGACCGGGGCGATGCTTCCGAAGGACTGAAACTTAAAGAGATGTTTCCTGTTGCTGTAACCTTCACCACAACCTTTGCTGGGGTTATCTGGGCGTTATTCTGAATACTCGCAAGGAGTGAGACACCGTATTCAGCCGGAGTCAAGAGCATCTACAGAGCGATGACAACACACTCTGTTTTATTCTCTGAACGTCTCTGAGAAGCCTTGGTCCAACCGGACAACCGGGTTAAATGTGTGATTCTTCTAATCGAAACGGTCAGCCATCATGAAATCCTTCTAACAAGCTTCACAATTTTAAGTCTTTATCACGATCTCTGTTGATGTTATTAGGAATTTTACTTGAATATATATTGATTAATTGTTAAGTATTGGACATTTATCAATTGGCTTGACCTTGAAAGTAACTAGGTATTTTATTGGGAAGAAAAAGAATTGGTTATGCTACGAACCATAATAACTATGTAATTGATTATATAGTGGTAGATGTCTTCATGTATATATCTTGCTATCACAAAAAAATTGTACATAGGCAAAAAGAAGAAAATGATAGAAAAGCCCCATCTAAGAAACACATGTTATGGCTGCGCTACGAGGTTCAAAGAGGACATGAAATTCCCTGGAGAGAAGAGAACCAAGACTGACTAGATTATTCATCTGCCTTTTCTGATGTGTTTTCTGAGTTGTTTTGCTCAGAGAACAAGGAAAATGTTTGGGTTTTTTTCTCATAGTTAGCGTTGGAGATTTTTTGTGTACGTTCTCATTTTTATAGCAAAGCCCTCTTGTCACATCAAACGCACCCACCTTTTGCACGGTCTCAATAAACGTCCCTCAGGAGTAATGAAAACATTCCGTCTCATTTTTGAGCAAACCACGGCAATATCTTCTGCTCATTTCTGTTCCAAAACTTCCCATTAGTGGAATCGGAATCCCTTCTTCGCTGCCTTGATGGAAAAGGACAGGAACAGATTTAAAATTTAAGTAATTTAAATAACAGCAGCAATTTTTCATCTTTCTCAGCTGCCTCGGCCAAAGCTTCTCCTAATGCTCCTCCAAATACTTGTATCCTCCTCTGCATATTCAGCTGATGCTAGCAGATGCTTAGCCTGGTGTCAGCCCTCTGGGGATGGAGCCAGAAACGCATCCAAGTACCATTCCCCTCGCAGCAAAACTTAACGACTTCGCATAGGAATCGAAAAACAAACGAGGCCCCCGACACAGAGGCATTCAAGTTATGGTTTACTTTCTTATCCTTGCCTGAACTCAGCCTTCTGCGACCACGGAAAGGCTTTCTCTCTCTAAAATTCATGCATTCTGTGGATGGTGCTCGTAGCATCTTACTGCCAGGGATGAAAGGCAACAGGGCAAAAACAAGCCCCGAACAACCATTTAATTTGATCACCTGATCAGTGCGTGTGACCAAAAAACGCAATGATTTTCTATCAGACAAAAATAAGAGGATTGAATAAAGTAAGTCTAACCTATGTGAAACGAATGGCCCGAATGGACCAGGTACTCTTCTTGGTCAAAGTGGAGAGCTACGTTTATAGCAGTTGGCATACACAGTCGTGGCGGCAAGTGTTTTATCAGTGTTACGAGTTGGGGCAAAGCTTAAAATGTGCTAGAAAGCAGAGGGTAAATGAAAAGATATTAGTTGGGTTTGGGGGTTTCGCTTTTTTTTTTTTTTTTTCTTTTTTCCCCTGAAAACTCAGTCTTAGAGCTAATCCTGTGCTTGCGAGAACCTCATTCAGGATTTCTGCCTGACTGGGTTTGGCAGGACTCGACGTTTGTTACCGGCGCAGCGTTGCTGTGAATGCTGCCAACGGTATCCTGAGTGGTACAACAAAGAATGACGAATGATACGTTCTGAAGATTGAAAATTTACCAAAGAAATCTGACTTCAGGAAAACATAAGAACACATTTTCTATTCATTTTGGTACCATAGGTAAATATGAAACTCAGGGGGGAAAGAGTTTTGTAAGGTAGGGTACGCTGTTAATAGAAAAAATAAATCAGATTATAAATACCAGATCCTCACATAATATAATTCATTTTCCTTCCATTGATTTAAGCAAGTATTAAATTGACTTAAAGGCAGCGATGTCAACTTCTGTCACCAAGGGGTTTGGTTCTGACTACGTAAGGACTTGATTTCTTAAAGTCTTTTATATTTATCGCTCCCATGTAGCACAGAGAGGCTGATGGTATCCCAGCGAAGCGCCGCCTGCCAAACAAATGAACAAAACCCAAATCCCTCACCACACGGCCTCAGTTTAGATCATTCCCTGTGAGGACACGTATGGATACAGAAGTAAATTTTATATCTATCTACGTATACATGGTAGTGTATAAATTTTTTTATATATATATATATAAAAAAATAAATTCAAATAAAAATTTAAAACTCATTATGCTGACCTGATCCCATGCCTTGTTGTTGCTCATTCGCATGCGTTCGTTCATTCTTCACGCTGGCTTCCCCCTGAAGTAACGAGGTCTGTAACCAGAGAGAGAGAGAGAAACTTCTCTAGATCTGAGAGTACAGTAATCCGGGATTTAAAAAGTAAAATGGTACCATTACAGCAGATAATTGTAACTCTGGAGAAACAGGTCAGAGCTGCAGTTCATCTCAACGCTGCTACCAACAAACGAGGTCACGTGTTGCTTTCTTTTATTGTGCTGTTGCTTTGAAAGAAAAGACCTTTTTTCCGTATTGATAGGAGTACCGCGTTCCCAAGTGGCAACACTAGAGAAGATAGGAGTAGAAATTCAATCTCTGGTCCGCATGGCCGTAGGTATCCAACCCCTCCTCAAAGAACGTTCGTAGTGAAGGATTCCAGCATTTCCCTTTGTGCCTTCCACCCAACGCATGCACAACACGTAAATCTTTATATGCTCTTTTTAATACTTCTTATAAAATTACGTACATATTTGGAGTTGAGTAGCATGCAGCATGCACGAAAACATCACGGCATTTTCCAAATATCCTCAGTGTAAGGAAGGATAAGCCCGCTGGCTCATTCGTAGCATTCCCTGTCGCCGCATGTGCCGGCTCTGGTTACTCGTTCAAGAAAAGTTGTCCCTACAGAACTACTAAAGGAAATGAAAAGAAGAATCCCAGAATTTGCTGTAATTGCTTTTATGGAACGTAATCATTCAAGAAGGAATTTCGTGCAGCTGGTAAAGGCAGTGTAACTACAAAAAAACCATATGGCCTTCCTATAAATTCTCCATGATCCCGGAGGAAACCTCAGGAAACAGGCTATTGCAATGCAGATTCGCGTGGTTCCCCGAAGAAAACCGCACTTGCACAAATCCTCCCCTGAAGAGATTTAGCTTTTCAACGGTTTACACTCAAGTACAATTAATTTTGACGGCCCCTGCGGGCTTACAAGTCTAAGGTTTAGATTTCGTATCAGTTGCCACAGGATGGGTCACTATGTGAGCTACAAGGGCTGTACTTACTTGGGAGCCGTCTTCATCCTCTGGGGAAATGATAAGCTTGAGGCACGTTGGTCTCTCTGAACCAGCTGAAATGCAAAGAAACTGCCAATAAGTAGACAATTAAGGTTTTCACTGCCGCGTATTAGAAGCGTGGAAGAAATACGCGGACACCTTTCTCTGCTCTACATCGTGAGATAGAAATTTAATTTTGGTTCAAACAATAAAACTTGTGCCTCGCGCTGTCGCTGTGAATAATAAGACGCATTTGCGAGAACGCAGGTGAACCGCTGCTACAGTCTTGTTTGCAAGCATTTATTAATTCATGCTTTTTGTTAACGGCAAGTATTTGGACAGATGTTAATATTTACGCCATTACGCTTGGTAAAAATCTGATCAGTTTGTGCTAGGAGTGAGCTGTTAATTCCTTTCTGATTAAAAAAAGTTTATCAGGAGCCGTGAAAGTCTGCAGTCAAGGTTTTTTAAGTTTTCTGCTTCATCTAGATATATACATCACCTATTAAATATTTACAGAGGAAACCTCTTAAAACAATGAAATATAAATGAGTCATTTGGTGGAGGCAATGCATTTTTTCTGCCAAGTTCTACCCAGACTTGTATTTGGGGTTTTTTTTTATGCAGGGACAGGATAGTTTAATGAATCTGGCAAAGGGAAATCAATACGAGAATAATTAATTTAACTACTTCTGAGTATTTTTCAAAGTGACAGATTGATGATGGGCCATGAAAAAAATATCCCGGATTATAATTTTCCCTCTACTGCAGGCAGATGAGGTAGATAAAGACGACTGGTCTGTAGCCATTCCCTAGCTGACACAGGGATCTCTCTGCAGAAAAGTTACAAAGGCTTTTGGGTGAAAATAAGGATGATATTTAAGAGAGTGAATGTTTACACTTCGTGACTGTATGTATTTTCAGGCAGAAACATAGTATCTCAATGAGTCAATGCTTCATTGTCTGTACAGATTTCAGAAATCGTGGCTGAATTTCCTAATTTAATCCTTGAGCGTGCTGCTCGGAGAAGAGAGTTCGGACGTAAAGGAAAACGCGCAAGTGAACAAGCAAGAACCGGTAATAGCAGGCGAGCAGGGTTGTTTAGCTGATGGCCTTGAGCAATTTGGGAGGAACGACCAACAAATGACAGCTGTCACTAGTCATAATCGTGGCATACGGGGGACTTCCCAGGAAAAGCCAGAGAGATTAAACCATAAAATTACAGAACAAGAAGCGCACATTGTGTTTGGTATGGTTATTTACATTTATTTTTACTTGAGCCTATTTATGATAGATTTGAATTGCTGTACTCAGGCAGTATAATTATTTTCCCTACGGCTTCAAATGTGTTTTTCCCTTGTATCCTCCTCTTCCTTCTCTCCTTTCCTTTTAATGTAAATAATGGAAGGGCTGTAACAGCCCTACCAGCTGCTCATTTGTAGAGGAGATAAAGTAAAAGCACAAGAAATGCAAATCACCTGGTCAGCCTCCAGCGGAAAGAACGCAACTGACTCTGCCTGGGATAAGGATGAATTTAACACCGAGTCAGAAAACGTAAATTACTGCTTTCAAGTAGGACAGTATTTTCATAGCCATCACCTGACAGAATGGATGTTTGCTCTTACCATTTTCCGTGTCTCGTTCCGGAGATGAACGTCATGGCCGTGTTTTCTATCGTGGGAAATCACTATCCAGGATTTCTATCTCCAGGATGACTCGGGGGCTGGAAGGGAAAACAGGACATTTTTGCCAATGCTGAAGGCAGCGCATTCGTCCTGTGGCTCTAGACGACATTCTCGGCCTCTAACATGAGCGAAGATACCCATATGTTTAAATCTCGGTAAAAGCAGTATTTAGATAGGCGCTTGACTGAAATGAGAAATCAAAGCAATAAATGAGTGTTTAAGCCACCACTTGTATACTCATTCTCTCTCTCTTTCTATAAAGACAGCAAGTTTCTGACATTCTTGACGTTATATAGTATCTTTCACTTATTCTCTTTCTGCGTTATTCTTGACTGTAAGTATAGAGTACTTATAGCCAAGAAGTATTTTTGAACGTTGTCTCTATCGCTACGTGCAGAAGTTCCCTTTAGCTTTAGGCTCCAACAACTCAGCTACCCATACTACGAAAGCCAGAAAGCCTAACACCCCGTGGCAGTTTACGTAAACTCAACAGCTGTTCCACTTTTTGACAGAAAAAGTTGAGTCGCAATATTCGGATCCCTACACGAATTCAACAAGGCCTTGATTCGCTTTCTAGAAATAAAATGTAAAATAATCAGTCTCCTAAAAAAGTGCAAAGATAGTAAACTTGGGGGGGGTGGGGGGGTGTGTTATACTTTTTTTTTTTTTTTTAAAGTGATAATTTTCCCCCCTCCTTGATTAAATTAAAGGAAATATTAAAGCTTGTGAACAACGGCGATAGTCTCAATTCAGATTACTTTGGGTTTGTGAACGCTTCCAATTTAAAAAATACATGCTTCAAGTAATTTCTCTCAACCAAACGCAAAATACTTTCCTTTACAGCTGCCCAGAATAATAAAGGATTTGAGCTTTCTTAACTCTTACTCTCCAAACTCCAAGGGGAAAATATTATTGCATGCTGAGAGTCATTACGGCGATTCCAGCCAAGTTATGAAAAAAAAACCCACTAGTTTTACTAGTCCACACTGATACTTTCTGAGCAATAATGGAGATTTTGGAAGTTTTTCGTAGATAAGAGTTTCTTAGCAAAAGTGCCGAGAGGGCTGCGCGGTCTCTGTGCAAGCGCGTGGGTGACCGCGCCGAACCGCCGCGTTTTGTACCGACTCCAACATCTGCAGAACTCGTTTGTAGCTCTGTTTATTTCAAAGGGATTTTGCGTTTGCCGCGGGTTAACACGGCTTTCTCAGCCGGTGGGAAGAGCCTGCTCCCGCGTAGTGCGCGGGTATTGCTGTAGGAAAGCAGAATGTAACCTTTCAAAGGTGCAAAACGGCATTTTGACTGTTTAGAAACGCAGAATGAGAGTTTACAATCTCGTGAGTGCCTCTGCGGCTCACCTGCCTAGAAATTCCTCAGCACTCCCAACCGGGTCGGCCAACTTTTTCCAAACACTTCTCCTACTGGGAATAAGCGATTCTGTTGAAAACCATCGCCACTCCCGACTTGCAACTCCCTCTCCCAGGGGAAAAAAAAACCCGCTTGATTAGATGCAACAGATGAAAACAATATTAGAATACGTTTCCCATATGTGGCGGATACGAATTCTTGGTAACTTTTGCCTATTACAACTCGTTCCCTTGGCCATTGCACTTAATAATACCAAATCCTGCCTCGCTGCCTGGAGCGTTTGCTGCATGAAGATGCTGGTTTTGCTTTGTGCCTGGATGCTCTTTGCTCCCGCATTTGCCGGGCCTTTGGTTTAGACCCGAAGGGGGCAGTCACAATGAGCAACCAACAGCATGAAGAAGAGATCTAGCCTGCCCAGCTCCGACGCTGGTCTCACCAGCATCTTCCTCCTGGTTGCAAAGTCGCAGCAATATAAATGGTACATAACAAACAAAGGAAATTGCCAGGCATCTTTTCCACCTCTCTTTAATTTTGTACAATCTGTAACAGGAGATTACGAACGCAAATCAAACATGGCAGTCAGATCAACGTAAAGTGACCTAAGATGACACTCAAGCGGTTTCTTACAACAAAAAATAAATAACCTAGATACATGTGATAAATCCTGAGGGTACCCTCTACCTCCAGGTAGCTCTGTCCTTCCGCTGCCTATCGTATGATTAAGAGTTTTCAGTTCCTTACTCCGTTACTGTTCATTTTCCGAATGGATGATTTATTTTACAGACAAGGAAAACAAAGGGAAAAATACAAAGTAAGTCAAACCTCAGCAAAAGATGAAAGCGTACATTTCGTCTTTGTGATGTTATAACCACTCTGGGAGCAAAAAAAGGTTATTAAGTCTCTTTTATCTTGGATATATTTCGTAAATTCTATCTCTGTCTAATCAGTCAACCAGTTTTCATACTTCATTGATGCTTCACGCTAAACTTCACTGAAGTCTCTGAAAAACGTGGAGCTGTGGAAAAGGCACTAGCAGGATGGTGGGACGCATGAGAAATAAGCGACTAAATACGACAAAAGTTGCGATGGCGTTACACGAAGCACCGACGCAGCCCTCGGCAGCCAGGCTCTGCCGCACTTGCCACCCCGTGTCAGGAAACGTGCTGCAGAAGCAGGAGGAGTTAGAGAACAAAAGTGATGAAGGGGCTAGAAAACCTCTGGTTTTATGTATATTAAAAAAAAAAAAAAAAAAAAAAAAAAAAAAGAGAGAGAGAGAGAGAAAGACAGAGGCTCTGCTTTCCGAAAAGAAACTCACAAGATGGATATGTGAAAGCAAATCAAATAAAGAAGGTGACTCAGAAGCTTCTGTCTCTGCACCTCACCGCCCAGGAACAAGATGATACTCAATTAAATTAAAGGTGTGAAAACCAGGACTGAAACAAAAATACCTCTCCATAGTAACTAGACTGTGGAACTCGACGCTACCAGAAGTCACCCAATCCAACAGCTTGGGAAAACTCACAAGGAGGGACTAAACTCATCAAGATTATTGAGGCTTTTATCATAAATCTCGCGTACAGTGATTTTGGCCAATACGTGACTGTTGCAAACTACAGAAGAGCCGGCGTGGAAAGCTACAGGTCAAGTCTTGCATCTTGTCCTCGAGCACCTGGCACAGATTCTACACAGAATTTGGTTTTGAAGTTGAAGAGAAGGGCATAAAGATATTGCATATTTTCTTTTTTACCCAAATACATAAATTTACATATTTTCCTTGCCGTATCTGCTGAGTTATATATGATATAACTACACAGAATACGCCTTTCTTTTTGTAACAGCATAACCAATATGGCATAACTCAAAGATTTCGTATTTATTAAAAAAGAAATATATATATAGGAAAAGCTACTATTAACAACAAAAGTGATTTGTGTGCGTGCGTGCGCACAGTGTACAAGAAATAATTTTCGTTGCTGAAATTTTTACAGGACCTTTTTTTTTTCCCCCATGTGTCGATTTTACTGCAAACATAGTATGTGTGTGTGACTATATTTTTTTGGAAGATAATATAACAACCGGAAAAAATGTATACTCCCTTTTCCCAACGTTTTCCCCAGTGCTCTATATAGCTTGTTATATATTATTTCCTTAATAATGAATACTGGTGTTCTAGCATAGCTGTCTTCTAACTGTCATCTGTTTTCACTTAAGTCATGCTGAAATACTTGGGTTTTTTTTGTTTTTGCACCCAATTCAGCCAGTAACTCATAACGTGCGGGTCAGCTAAGCGAGAAAAAGAAAAGGTCATGACAATCGGGAAAATTTTTAAAGAGGATTATTTGGTGCAATCAAGTATTTGTTAATGCTTTCCCCTTCTACGGGATCACTATTTTCTGTCTGAAAGTCATTTGTTGCAAGAAAATTGTACCTCCTATTCCTGTAATACCTTAAGAATACATTTAGATATTTTCTTAGGTATAATCTATTTGGAAATGTTGTCTCAGAAGCACGTTAGTTGACTTCTATTCCATTTTGACTTACCTACAGGGCTTGACACAAGCCTTTTGACGTAGTTGTAATTAACTGCTGTTAGTTACCTTCTCTCTGAATCGAAGTGGAGCTGAGGCGTCACAAAACGAAGACGGGCTCCAGGACGCCGTTTTGGAGACAGCGCCGTATCCTCAGAACTTGGACCAGAACTGTACCAGAATTCTGTTTCTATACGTGATTTATTCTTAATGCTGAGGCCAGCTTTTTCTTCCTGAACCCTGTCCCAGTCAGACTGTAACCCATCAACAGTCATTCCTACTTAGAGATTACCCTTTACTTCCAATAAATTCACCAGCCTAGCATTTGACCATTTATTGCGTTTTTCTGGCTGGTAGTACAGCATTCTAATCTACTGAGCCAAATCTTCACATTTTCACAGCAGTTTTACGCAGCGCGTAATTTGCCTAGCGAAATCGGTATCATTCCAATGTCATATATTAGAAAATAGTTAGACTTGTGCATAAAAATTACTGATAAAATTAGTGATAAACTATTTCCTGAGATGCCTCCCTCTTTACACATATACACGTTCCCACTGCTATAAAGATATTTTTTTAGGCTGTAGGAGACCTCTCCAATGATTTTCCCTGAACAAACACAAGCGGGTTAAATAGCAAGTTCAGGGTTACGTGGTGGTTAGAGCTGCCGGGATTTGGAATCGACAGATCTCTTTTTCTATCGAGAATTGAGAAAATTCAATAGTACCAATAAATAAATAATGCATCTGTTGCCTAAGAGCAAAATAATTCTAAAAGCAGTGAACTCAAGAAGTGTTAGTTATGTTGCAAACTGGAAGCGAAACTGGGGTTAGGACCAAACAGAAGAGCAGCGATGCCGGTATACTTCTCAGTACGTCTTTGCCGATGTTACTTTTCCTTTAGGGGCACCCTGAGGAGCTTTGAAAACTGCAGCACGGTCTATACCAGCCAAAGCTGAGCTTCTGTGTCGTTCAAGGAAGACAGCACTTAAACGCGGGGTGAAATCAACTCATAAAGTTCTGAGTGGCATTTATGCCCTTGACATTTTTGACACAGTTTCAGCACTGAAGGCCTCTGCGTTTTAACGGCAAAATCCAACATGGCTTGGCCTCTTTAAGAGGGAGTCGGGTCTTCACAATCCAGCCTTACGTCTCCTCCGTTGTGGCTTCTCTGGAGCAATAATCTCCTGGTCAAAACGGGGCAGTTGGGACCCCGTCCATCTCACGGGCTTTTTAGATGGAGCATAGAGCTTAAGATGATATTTAAGATCTTGTACCAGGACTAGACTTCATCCCATCCACTGATGAAGCCAAAATACCCGTGCAGTAAAGCCCAGCAGCTAAATTAGGCTACCTGTAAGAGGATAGGAAAGGTTAACTCCCCCATAAGTGCGTACGTGCACTTTCTTTACTTAAATATGCTTTCAGAAAGTTAACCCATGAGCAGCTGGCAAAAGCATTCCCTAAACCAAACCTCACTGGCCCGCTAGAATGGACACCGCGGAAAGACAATGGGAGAGACAACGCAACCTTCCTCTTCCCAACAGTCATCCCTGCACCGGCTCTTCTTCACTTACACGTCTGCCAAACGTGGCTACAATAAACAGCAGAGACATGTTTGCCCTTAATAATCTTTCCCTGGTGGCCAGCCTGCCGTGCAGTAACTGGCTTATACTCTCTCACCCCCTCTTTGCTTTATGAAACTTTTCTCATGGAGTCATTTATTTTTTCCCCCCTTTATTTCAGCAGGTCGTGATTGCGGCGTAACGTAATAAAACTTCTCTGGTCCCAGGTACTCCTGCCTCAGTGAGGTTCTGTAGAAGGGAAAAGGCGGTGTTTAGGTTTGCTCTGAATGTCCCTGCAGCTGCGAGACGTGGATGGCAGCGCTGCTGGAACACACTCTCCTGTGAGGTTTCCAGCACTTTCTGCTTGCAGCGTTGCCAAGAATATTCCTAAGGCAGCTTTTTCACAGTGGCTTGGAATGTCACACTCTAGATGAAAGCAATGCAAAAGCAAACGAGAAGCAGAGTTAAGAAGAAACAGAGTGTTTCAGGTTAGCGGCGTTGAATTCAAGACATGAGCGAGCTTAAAGGAAAAGATTCCTTCTTTTTCCCTCCCTTCACCAACAAATAATTTCCTACTTAGTATTTCATAGAGTCATAGAATTTCCTTCTTCCTTCTGATTTCCCCGCCCTCCGTCAACAGCGGCACAGAAGTTGCTCCTGCTTTATCTGCTGTTTACTGGCAGCGGCAACTTGACCTCTCAGACAAAAAGTCCTGGAGCGTACAGTTCCCGGGTTTCTAATAGCCTCTGGATCTCTGCTCAGGGCGGGAAGCAATGGAAGTGGCACGGTAGCAGAGCTGCCTCATCCATCTTTGTAAAAAGCACGGTCCCCTCTGAGCCTGGGGGGACTTAGTCCTGGAGGATTTTATCCTCTACGTACTTAAGAACTCAGCACCAAGCACCGTATTGTCTCTTAGCCACAGAACTCCAGGCAGAAACCCGCCAGGCAGCTCTGCTCCCCACCACCCGTAGGAAAGGCTGCTGGTGTCCCAAGAAACCCACCAGAGCAGCCTCCGCTCTCTACGTCTAACTGCTCACACAAGAAATATTTCCATCTTCAGCTTCTCTGAGGACATCTGCTTAACTTCTGAGGTGGTTTGGTTTTTTGGTTTGTTTTGGTTTTTGTGGGGTTTTTTTTTGGTTTTTTTTTTTTGTTTTTTTTTTAAATCACCTTTTCGTCAGCAGCTGAAAAAGCGCGGAGACGCGTCGGAGCCGGCTCTGGATCTGCTGGCTGAGCTTCGTGCCAGGGAGTTGCTCCGGGCCTCGGGTCCCACACGCAATATTGACTGTGGCACAAGGGCGAGAACAGCTTCCAAGCCCTGGGGGTTTAACGAGCCTGAGCGCACTTCTCGCATCCCGAAGCAGGGCAGCTGGAACCCGGAAAAAATACTCAAAGCTTCATTTCCTACGGACCAGATGCATAGAGAGGGACTCACGCCAACGACAAACAGCCAGAAGTCATCGATCTTGTAGAATTTACAAATGGAAAAGTAAAGGTGTCCGAATTCCAGGGTCAGGCTGCTTAATACAACTGTTAGTCTTGCTGTGAGAGTAACTTTGCTAACATCGTATGATAATGCTTGCAAGGCTCTTGCTTACCTTTTATTGCCTAAATATCTTTTATTGTACTAAATATACACATAGGCAGTGATGGAGGATAGAGGTTTTAAACGGTCACCTGCTGGTGTGAAAATCCAGGTGAATGCTTTTGTTGTTTGGAGGTCTTCATTCAAACACCGATGAAGCACTGGGTGAAAACACCAGCATCTTTCCTGCTTTACACAAGCCCATTACATCTGTGCGGTCACTGATGGTTTTGGGTTTTTTTTTTTGGGTTTTTTTTTTTTTCAGAGCCCGAGCGTGTAAAGCCATAGCCTTCATTTGCAGGGAAATGAAGAGAACTCTGTAGAGATCTTCCACCTCTTGCTTCTCTAATCCTATTATTCTGCATTTCACGGCCCAGAAACTTTCAGGTCCAGCTGGACAATTCTTGGAGCCCGTTTCTTTTTACCAAGAGCTGGTGTATATTATTTTCCGAGAGGTGCAGAGAGTTGGTCCCAGATATAACACCAGCTTTTCTCTCGTGCTCCTCAGATGCCTGTTCTTTACGGGAGCTGCTGCTAAACTTCTCTGCGGGAAACGCGGGAGAGGGAAGTCACAGCCACAGTATTCACGGAGATTATGAAAAGAAATATTGTACTTTTCAGGGAAGAACACAGCTTGGGAGGGAATGAGAATGAATCAGAGTGAATCATTTTCACCCACTGAATATAGGACAGAAATGGGGGGGGCGAAGGGAGGAGTGTGAAGATATTCGCCTCTATCATTCTATAAAGTAACAGCTAACCCTTCTCAGGACTCCTTTAAGAGCTGTATGAAACATTTAGCGTACATAGGCTTTCTGTGCAAGCACTTAGTAGAGCGAAATGCTCCAGGAAAAAAACCCACGGGCTGCTTTAATGGTGGCAGTGAGTGCCAAGATGACAGAACGTGGGACATGGCATCCAAGGTCTGGGTGGTCTGCACGGAGAGAAGTACCGCACAAATCACCACGTGAAGCTACAAGGCGGGCAGAGCGACACAATTCACAGGTAACAGAGGAGCGTTGTGATGGCCAAGCACTTTTAAAAGGTGCAGGAAGGACTCCCCACCTTCTATCCCAATTTAAAGTAAGGCAATTTGCCCTCTGAGGGCAAAGAGAATATCTGTGCCCCCAGAAGCAGCCCATATAGCTGTATCTATCTCTATTTTGTGTGGAGGGGGAAAAAAAAACCCTACTGCAATGCTACTATAAAACACCTTTACACCACTGTAGAAGGGATCATGGAGATGATGTTTAATTACACTGGTGCAAAATCCCATCAACAAATTATACTGGTACAAAACGTACATTTAGAACGGGCCTAACAAGGACAGTTGAACTGACCACGAGGGAAGAGTGGAGAAATTTCTCTCCTAAAAATTAAAGGTCTTTATTTAATGCAAGTATCCTATGTATGCCTTGTCTGGATCAGCTTCTGTAGAGTGAAAGCTAGATGCGCGACACAAGAAATACCTCTCATTTTCACTTCTTTTTTATCTGTATTTTAAAAAGATATTGCTTTCAATTTAAGAATTTTATGAAGCCATTTGAATAAAATATGCTTTGATAAAAGTTACCCTGGTCATTCTGGAGAGAAAAATACCTCTGAGAAGATAAAAAGGTAATCCGGCACCCTTCTAAATTGGAAATCCTTTTAAACTCTTTCATAAACAGGGCTACACGTAGGCCTGCGTGGTGATGACGTGCACCAAGAGCTGACGATGAGGAGGGACAGGAACTGAAGTTTGCGTGAGTAAAAGTTATGAGGAGAAGACCAGCACTTACCCTAGGATTTCAATTAGGAGTCTCCAAATACCTCCCCATCTCAGTGGTCCTTGGATGAAGAAATAAACGCAGCTGTCTCTGGAGACACGGCATAAATTTCTGTAACACAGAATCACAGAATGGTTTGGGTTGGAAGGGACCTTAAAGACCATCCAGTCCCACCCCCCCTGCCCTGGGCAGGGACACCTCCCACCAGCCCAGGTTGCTCCAAGCCCCGTCCAACGTGGCCTTGAACCCCTCCAGGGGTGGGGCAGCCACAGCTTCTCTGGGCAACCTGGGCCAGGGGCTCACCGCCCTCACAGCAAAGAATTTCTTCCTCAGATCTCATCTAAATCTCCCCTCTTTCAGTGTAAAACTGTTTACCTAAGTCCATTTCTCACTGACTCATCTCCACGCTGCGTTGCGAGAAGTTGGCCTCTGCTCAGGAAGACAGCTTGGCAGGAAAAAGATTCCTCTGCTTGCTCAAGGTCTTCTTACTGACTAGCAAGGGCCAAGTTCTCTAGTGGAGCTGGAAAACGTGCCAGGAAGCGTAACTCAGTTTGTTTTTCTTTTCTTTCTCGGTCATAAAAAGGAGTTGCTGCCCTGCACCACAGAAGATGCAAGTTAGGACAGTGCTATGATTCAGACCGGGTGGGCGGAGGAGAAAACTATGTGCTGGATGCGCGGGGCACGTTGGCCAGCCCAGCTAGAAGGAACCAAAGGGAGAATGGTTTGCTGACGACATGAATGAAAAGGAAGCCACTCTACCAGGGGATGGGGAAGGAGAGCTCCCCTTCCCACTCCTTCCAAGATGAAAGCCAGGAGCTCCAGAGAAGGTCTTACCAACAGTGAGGACTCCCCGCTACGTCCCCAGAGCTCTTTGTTTCCTCCTCCCTGCCCTCCATTTAGTTTAAAATAAAAAGAATGGCTTCCCCCTTTCTTTGAAAAAGACCATAAAAAAATTAAAATCTACAAAGCACTTCAATGACAAATCCTTACTGAGATGAGTAACTCTCTCTTTGTTGGAGAACAGCACCCGAAATCAGAGATTTTTGTCTTTGGCCTCAATCTATGCACACCTTCATGGGGAAGACGTCAAGAACGATAATATGATCTGAGGGCTAGACCATGAAATTAGAAAAAACTATTAGAAAGAGGGTGCCCGCTTTTAATGATACGGGTAATTAAACATTGGAACAATTTAGCAAGATTGGGGCGGATTTTCCATATGGTTTAACATGTTTGTACTTAGACTTGCTTCGTAACGTGGCATCTTCCAGCAAATTTGTAAACACAGTTTGGTAACGCAGATTTTTTGCTTCAACTTGCAGCAAGTGCATAAATGGATTTAAAATCATTATCAGGAAGGCTAATAATAAAAAAAAAAAATGAAATCACACTATCAGCCACTCTGCTGGTCCCACACCCCCTTTCATATAATACAGGGAGTTTTCGAGCAATCTCCGAAAGGGCAGATTGGGTTAGAAAAGAAAAGAAATACTAATATTCATACGGGAGTTATAATTAAAGCCAAAGATTCATTTCCATTTGAAACAGATGGTCAGGCAAAGGCATTCTGGATAACGGAGAAAAAGCTTGTGCTTCGACTAGCTAACAAAAGCACCGATTTAATCGTTCATCTAGTTGCACGGGGTAACCTGGTTATTGCACATTGCGGATCAGGAAACATCTGCATCGCTTAAAAGCCGGCACGCTTACAGGACCAGCGCAGATCCAGAATTATGAACGGCACGACTGCTTTTAATGAAAATAAGTTAAAATTGCAAGTGA
Source organism: Fratercula arctica (assembly GCA_947846985.1). NCBI lineage: Eukaryota > Metazoa > Chordata > Aves > Charadriiformes > Alcidae > Fratercula > Fratercula arctica. Next base: position 3,802,412 of record CANTUZ010000004.1, read on the forward strand.
ATAGAGAGACAAACAAGACGTAAAATTCTAGAAAAGAACAGGGGATTGAGGGCTGAGTGAAGGGGGAGAAACCCAACACCATGATAATTCTGTTTCGCACCGGGGGCTTTTAGAAAATGGCTGTAGAAGTTGAGACAAAGAACGGAATTTGCTGTGAGAAAACATCATTTTTCCGGGACAGTTCAAAACTTGATTTTTTTTTTAATTTTTTTTTTTTTTTTTTTTTCCCCTGTATAAGAATAAACATCACCTAAAGGGTGAAAGATTGCCTCCCAGGAAACAACAAAAATAAACACAAAGTGCCCAGCCAGGGCTGCTTGACTGGGAGCGCCATCCCGGGACTGAAGCAGCAGGGGATGCTCTAGGCTCAGGGCAGAGGTTGAGCATTCCCATCCACCTCCCGTCGCAGGAGATTTAGGCTTTCACGACTCCTGGATGCCCAGGCTGTTTTGCTACTTGAACCAAGCGATCAAGAGGTTGAAATAACTCCGACAGCAGCAGCAGAGCATACACCAAATCGCGTTAGCAATGGCTCCCCGATGGGCCACCAACGTAGCTGTCAATGAGAGATGATCATTAAAAGGAGGTATTTTCACGGGAAGCAGTTTTGGGCCCAGCCCGCGAAAAAAACGCCTGCGGACAAGCTTTGCAGGTGACACAAAGGCTGCTGGAGCGGTAGTACAACAGGGAGGACAGGGCAACTGCAAAGCAACGCGGATTACCTGAAAAATACATAGAGTTATAGAAATTCAGCCTCTTCCACAAAATACGCGCCACTAAAAAATATGAATATGCGTAACAAGGAATGAAGGTGCACCAGGAGAAGGGCTGGAGTTGTGAGAAACCTCAAATCAACTTGAGAGTCACAAAGGACAGGCAATTAGAGGCAGAGGAGGAGTACTTTCTTCTCAGGAGGCGGTATTTCTTCCTGTATGGAGCTTGAGTTAAACTAATCCTGGAATACTTAAAGATTGGAATACAGATGTACAATGACATGAGGAAAACACCAGGTGCCAAAGGACTCTTAGTCCTGGGGATACAGGTAACATAAGGCTGCAATCTGTAGCCACACCAAAAAAATAAAAAAAAAAAAAAAAAAATCAAATTAGAAGGCAAGCATATATGTTTTTAACTCAGATATTAACTATTGCAAGAGGTTTACAATGGGCAGTGATAGATTCTTCATGTTTTCCTGCTTTAAATCAGAACTGGATATTTTTCATTGTGTTTACTCAAGTAACAGTTATCATCTAGTTAAAGAGAATTTATTCGGTTTGAGTAAGGAAACGGGAATTGAAGGAAAGTATAGGAAATGGCAACCCACGAGCTTGTGTCTTGAGCAAGACACTGTATATTTAACAAGTGCACTGCGTAAGCAGACGCACAATGAGAAGAGTTATCACTTGTTTATGAATTTAGCTGAATTTAGGATTACATTATATGAAACGCTTTCCCGCCTACCTCTGAGGAACAGCCACGACCAATACGAGAAAGTCACGATTTCAGCTGGACGTCAAGGACTTTCTTTTAGTACAAGTCCTCAACGCTGGTCTTCTGCTGGCACGGCTGAGAAGGAAACAGATGTCAGCGAGATCCCTCAGCCTGCTGAATCTGCAATACAGAAAACCTTCCACTGATTTTACTACCGCCCTCCCACAGGTTTAGTCGGTGCGTGGAAGTATGAAAGACATTGGAAAGAAAGGACAGGAACCAGAAAGGGTACCGTGTCGTCTAAACTTGCTCATTATCGGGGGGTAACTACTGGATCTTGGCATACTCACATGCTAAAGAGTTTAATGACTTTGCTGTCGGTGACTGGGTAGCCGGGGCTGGGGGAGGCCGAGGAGAGCGGTGGGGGTGGAAGCAGCACGGCGTGTTCCTCCTGACGCAAACCAGGCACTTCATGTTCTTCTCGTCCTACCCATTCCACCCAGGGGGGTTTCCAAGCAGACCTTCACAGCCGACGTCGAAAGCAAAATTAATCATTTCACCTTTTTGCTTTCAAAGAGAAAGAGGGGGGGGGGTGTGGAATAAAAATCTAGCGGCAGTAAAAATCTCAAAGAAACCACGTTTGAAGACAACAGGTTGCGAGTTGCTGAAGTCCTCTGGGCTGAAGGCCAGGGCCACGCGCTCCCTCGGCCTCTCTGCGCACCCTTCACGTGTGGAGGGCGACCTTTAGGAGCCGCAGATACTGCCCTCTGCTCTCCAAACAGAAGGGACATCACACAAATGTAATTTCCGTAGCTACACGGTAGTAAGAAATCAGTTATTTAAGTATAACAGAAACGGTCTCTTGCTAAGAGATTGCTTTGCAAGAGAGCCTAAACGATTTGGTAAAGATAAACACCACCGACCAAAAAGCTCCAGCTCTTTATCAACATGAACTATATTCACTCCGGTCAGAGTGGTAAAACGTAATGAAATCTGCTAATGAAAACCCAAGTAAGACTGGAACCAATCGCTATAAGAAAGGCATGCTGTCAGAGAAAGACTTAAGAGGGCTGCCCAAAGGTAAGATATTACTAGTTACGCCGCTGGGCCTTAAAGTTTTGCCAATATTCAGAGCTTTGAAGGCTGTTTTTTTTAGCAGAAAAACAGATGATGATAGATGAAGTATTTCTTTAATGACATTCAGTTCGCTCTCCCAAAATGTTCCTTTTAAACAACTCTTAATTTCTTCATTCTATTTATGATACCAGTCACAGCCTGGTGCTCTTCATTTTCTCCCAGGGCCACGTTTCCCCTCCTTCTCCAGCCATCTTAAAAAATACAACTATGTCTTGGTTATCCAAACGGAATGAATTAGTCTATCGATTTAGCTTTTGGCAAATCTCCCCAAATGTACCGGATTCTGATGCTCGCGACGTCCTTTTCCAAACTGCGCTCTCATGTACTAAAAATGAAGAGTCGTTCTTAGTTTAAAGCCCCTTTGAGTTTCTCCTGCCCGCGGCTGTGTGCCGGCTCACCTTAACGAGCAGAAGCACGACTGCATTTAAAGCCATTCCCAAAAGCGAGCTTTTTAAGCCAACCTAGGGACTGACAACAAACATCACGGCCTGCGCTCACTTCAGGTGATTAAATACCGGACTTTTACTGAGACTCTGATGCTTATAAGGAATTTTAAAAATGTATTTTTCAGGCTCTGTTGGTATGACATTTCAGGGCCCTGTTCTCCACTCCTTAGGGAAATTCACAATAACAGTGATTAATCAGTTCTGTCACTTCAGTCGCGAGCTAAACGTTAGCAACGCTGCCCTGATTGTAATTGAAACAAATGGAATTCACGAAATAACTTTCAACCCTATCATGGAATATACCTTCATTGCAACATTAACTCAAATCCAGGCACTTAATTTGATCTTCTTTCACGCTGCTAACTGTATTTATATCCCTCATTATTAACTTGCTTGGCAGAGGTGAAAACAAGCGTAATTCGGGGAAAGAGAACATTTTTGTACTTTCACACGGGCCGGCCTTTTAACACAACTCCTCCACTTCATCAAGACCTTGACGTATGTTCCATGGAAATGAAATAAATTACGTTACTCAGTACTCTGCCGAACAGGAATGGAATGCTAAAGGGAAGATTGTGTTATCTAACTGCTAAATTAAATCTTATGCTTTTTTTTTTTCTTTCTTCCCCCCTCCTGTGAGAATACACATTCTCTGCCTGTTCCTGGAAATGAGAAAATAAAAGACTGAGAGCAGCAAAAGAAAAGTTATTGCTGTCCTGAGAATACAGCTCGTTAAGTCAGTAGTCAACAGGTATAGTGGATATTGCAGCATCTTTCTCTGAGCCAACGTTAGCTTTCGGAAAAGCAGACCTAACATTGATAGTATAATTAATAGTGGACATAGTATAAAGCAAACTAGGTTTTACTTGCTTTGCTTGAACATCCCCGATGAATATTCACTGGGTTTAAAGCAAGACAACAAAAGGAACCTGTAGTTAGTCTCCAAATAGTACATCCTGAAAAATAACAAGTATTTTTTCCGGGACTTGCGTATAATGCACAACGATAGTCAGCAAAGGTACAATGCTTTGTTCATAGGTCTCCCTATCTGGAAACAAAAATCCTATAGAACATACCATATGTTATTTTCTTCCTTTCTTTTTCTTTCTTCAGAGATTTTCTGACCAACCTTTGGAGTGGGAGCTGGTAGACCCAGCACCCCCATCTGCACTGAAGAACGCCCCTGGGAGGAATTCAGTATCTCCTTGTAGTTTAAGGAGAATTCGGACATACTCATTTCTTTTGTCCAACTGCATGGTGCAAACTGCCCTTCCTCTCTGCCACCAACCAAACCCGAAGCTCCTTCAATTGTAAGAAATTTTAACAGCGAGCCCGTTCCTAGTTTATTCCCGAAATGCTGCAGCCCAGTATCTGACCTCGTGTTGGAATTCCAACTTTTGCTGCTGTCTCACTTTCTGTTGCAGAAAGATAATGCGCTTTATAAAAGGCAACTTCCAAAATGTGGATGGCTGTGTGGGCGGGTGAGTGCTGGCTGCTGAACGCGCGGTGCATGGAACACGGAGACAGAAAAAGCAGCTTATTCTCTGCAGCGTGATCACAAAACCCTGAGGTTTCACTGTCGGCTAGACGATACCTCCGATAAACCCGTTACGTACAACCCTGCATAGACGGAAACACGAGCGCTCTTTCATCAGCTTGAAATCCAGTCAGCACCCATTACTTATGGGGAGAAAGAGAAAGTTGCTGGGTTTAATGGCCTAATTCACTTCCCAAAAAGCCCCGTGTCCCAGCAGACAGAGGAACCTTTTGGATGCCTTCAGACACTAATGATTCCGTTAGTTACCATAACTCATATTCCATGGCTGAGCTCCGCAACCGCATGGACTTTCCCTCACATCTTAGAACATGACCCATACATAAAGATTGACATTTTAGATTTACTTACCGTTCTGGGCACCTCCTTCCACTGGTCTTTGTCCGTAGCCGGGATAATGTTTTGTCTCCAACTTTATATCTAACTAAATAACAACAATAACAGTAATAAAAAGTCAACACGATAAAATTATCTAACCATTGGAAAAGTCATTCAAAGAGCTTTAGAATAAAATTGAGAGAACCTGAAAAGGACAACACAAGCGTTTTTCACACTTGCAAGATTCTAAAAAGCAATTCAGCACGATATACTACGTTCAGGGAGCAGGGATCGCAAGGCAAAGCTTTCTTACATCTGGTGTGTTGTTATTTCTTTTTCTTTCTCAAGTTTTTCTTTCTTCCTCTCTTCCTTGCAGTCACCCTTCTCATTCTTCAGGTCGCCTTGGTGTAGAAATGATGATCCAGGGCCACAGCTGGCAACAATGCACGCAAAAGGAAGAAACATCGTCTCCCTGCTCAGGCTGGTCCTCCCAAAGGTGCGGATGGCGCTAAGACCAGATCGCAGAGTTACTGTCAGACCTGCCTCTTTCTTGTACCCATATAGCACGTAAAGAATAGAAAGCTTGAGACAACTTTAAAACCATAAATAAATCCTCCCCGCATTTCCATCCCCCCGCCAGTCTTTTTGTAGATTTTTAAAAAAATGTGGGTAGAGAGACCAGTTTCTGCCTTACACCAAACATCAGCTGGTTTTCAAGAGTGCCTTTGCCCAAACGTATGAGCCCGAGTAAAGCGGTAACTCCCTCGCTACGCCGCCCAGCAATTCGGAGGGCTGCGGGTTTGCCGTAAGGTTAGTAGCCTTTTTTGAACTGTCAGCAGTGTTTACCTACGGTGCCTTCCCCGAGACCGGGCACGCAGCACATTCTGAGACATAAATCACCAGTGAAATCCTGCTGCGAGAGCGCGTGAACTACTTACGAGTCTGTACACAGAAAGTCAGGTTTGAGAGCTACGCGGCATCCCCAAGAACTAGAGAGCATGGCATTGCTGGAGGAAAAAAAGAAGCATTAAGCGCGAGCAGACAGGAAAACTGTAAACACAGTATTTTCACATCGGGATCTTTTCAGCAAAAGATTCAGGAAGGCTCCCAAATTCAAGGCTCGAAATCCAACTTTTGCCCTATACCGGACCAGAGCATCAATTTCAAGGGAATCACCTAACTAAGAGCAAGTGCAGCCTTAGAAAACCTACTCCCATCGCGTCCTCTACAAACACTTACGCCTGTGGCACGTTTATTTAATATAGAGGCCTGCAAGAACGGATCCACTGTTCTGCTTTGCACCGATTCCTTTCAAGGACTCCCATTTTGCCTGCGAGGGAACAGCCATAAACAGTTACAGAATAAAACGCTGTCAGAGGATAATGCTCTCTGGTTGCTTCAGTCCAATAAAAGCCGAGGCAATCATAAAACTTTCATGGAGAAGGGGGCTCATTGATTCTCTGAGGATAACACTTAATTACAGTGCCTTGTTTCTATTATGCCAAAATAAATTCAAGTATCTTAGTCCTCCTTTATGTACAGTTTAGCTTACACATCTAATTTTGGCCTTTTTTAAATGACCCTGGAAAGTCAGAAACATTACTATTTCTTTCTGAACTCAGTGAGTGACACGGGGGGGTATTTCAAAGGCAAACATCGTGATTTATGTGTTAAGTTGTGAACTAGACAGTATAACGTTTCAGAATCAGTTCCTGCTTCCTTCACTTCTCTCCTAATGTTTATTGCTGAAATGTAGATTCTTTCTCAAAAACTAGAAAAGGCATCATAAAAAGTCATACATCATAAAAAGTCATCGTTTCTACATTTCTCCGATTTGGATAGCTGGGATAGCTCATCCAGACTAACTTAAGAAGTCTCACTTTTGCTCAAAGACAAAAAAGCCATGAATTATATACCCCACAGTTTGGAGTGTCGTATCTCAAGACGTTATCATCATCTCTTTTAAGGACGTCAATGGTACATTTAAAAAAAAAAAAAAAGCGAGAAATTAGAGAACATTTGAGTTCCTGATTACTCATTGAATAGTCTGGATCTTAAGTAAAGCTAGACAGATTTCTAAGAAAATTAATTAGCCCTCTTAAGGACCGCACAATATGAAAAATGACAGTGACGATACCAAACACTTAGGCAGATACACATCATCCTTTTATAACTATTATTTATAGGTAACAATCCAGGAAGTCCATTTCTGACTTCTCCCCAGCATATTCATTACAAAAGTAAGTCTAAAATATGACTCACTTGTTTCTAAGTGTTCATTAACGACGGCTTTATTCTGCTTTATAGCTACAAATATGCAATTTACTGGGTTTTGGCACTATGTGTCTGCAGTTAGTTTCTTTTCCAAAAAGGTCAGGAGGTGTTGGAGCGTTGGAAATGATTCGGATTTTAGTGTGCGCTTGATTTTATGAATGTTCAACATTCTCAACTGTAATCCATTTATATAAATGTGATTTCTGAGTCAAGTGAGATGTAGTTGAAAAGCACGCTTATTTTAAATTAAAAAAAAAAAAAAGTTATAGCTATTTAGCACATGAATCATCAATTTTACCCAACATAATTCATCTTGAAACTTCTATGCGCGTACGTATTGCATCAATTATCCCAGATCACCAAGAATATGCAGTCGGTCCATCCATTAATCACTCCTGCAGACACCTTGGAAAAGGGCAAAGTTTGAACCAGGTCTCAAACTACAGACACACTGGAAGAAGTTGTTCTGTGTCAGAAGCGAAATGCCATAAAGTCATACCTGCACCAAAAATAAATAGCAATAAAAAAAGCTTACTGAGTTCGTTTAAAATCAACAAGGGCAGAATTGCTATCTTTGACTCAAAAAAGAGGCCGACTACTTTTATGAATGCCATAAAAATAAACTATTTTAATAGATACATAAATAAAAGGTTTAAAGTAGAATTTTTTTCCCCCCAAACATAAAGATGGCCTAGCTTCTGTACAGAAACCGAACAATATTCACGTGACTACTAAATTAAATAATCACTTTGTTACATTCAAAATAATTGGAGGCAAATGCATAATGAAATGATGCACCTGAATCATTCTCCTTTCTCATCCTAGCAGTGTAATACAGTATTTTCTTGTTTTACAGTACTCTGAGGATATGGATCTGTTAAATAAAACTCTGATTGATAGAACGGCAATAAAATTAACAAATCAAAGGAAAAAAAAACAAAACCCAAAACAACCCTAGCACCCAAAGGGGTACCTTGCATCACCCAGTAATTAAAGTTTTAATGGGAGAGAAATAAGTATCGTGCTGTAAAATAAGTTATGTCTTTTATATATCGTTGTAGAGCTATCTTAAAGTGTTTAAATATTACATTCACTTTGGTGATGTGATTTTTGTCGATGCCCGTAATAAATTATGCATGGCGTGTGCCAGCTGTTCGTGTGTGTTGAATAACAACCGTCGGGTTCTCCTGCAAATGGGGGGGAGCGTAGAACATCTAGGAAATTTTAAAAACATTTCCCATTTGTGTAAGACGGACAAAATCTAATTCAAAGCAGCTTTCCTCCTATCACCCCGGCCCCCCTCCCCAGCGCCTCTAAAAAGCTACTCTGATGGCTTCGTGTTTTTGCCGCGTTGCATCAAAAACCGTCACAGGTTGGCGACTAACACTTTCTGACCCACGGAGGTTCTCAAGTTTTGTTTTTCCTTTCTCTCTCTGAATCATCTGCCAGTTTCAGAACATCCGGCATTAACATCTCCATACTCTCCAAATAGTCCAGCTAATTTAGGCAAGGAATCACCATTTGTCTACCGAAAATAAGTTGACTGAAATTAGGTGTCATCGCCGTTGTTATCTGGAATGTAGCTGCGATGGGTGAGCGCCATTCATCCCACAGAGGAGAAAGTTTGCCACGCGGACGTTTACGTAGACTCAAGGCAGAGTGCTGAGTGAAAATCAGAGTGCTGGTGAAATCAGAGAGAAAAATAAAAGGTGACAACTTTCATCCATAGTGCAGGGCTAGCATTTCTAGTGTATGCTGTCGGAAGTTCAAGAAAGTTGGGCCAAGCTGACTTGGCAGAAGAACGTGCTTAGGGTCTATCCACCAGCAAGACGTGAACGGCAATGTAACGACTGCCCTTTTTTCCGGTTTGCTTTTTTCTTGTTCTTGTTCTTCTTCTGCTTATTCGCCCCTTTACTTTTATCTGATTTCTTTTTCTTTTCGTCTTCCTTAAACCACGGACCCCAGACTCCTCCATTCAGCTTCGGGTTGCTCCGAGGGTCTTTAGGTGGGTATCGAACGGGAACCGCAGTCTTATTGAACTGTGAAAGCCTCCGCAACAACTGCTTCACTACATCTGGGTACCTTGCGGAGAGGTCCACTCGTTCGTACGGGTCAGCGGTGATGTTGAAAAGCCACACCGTTTTGCCAGCTGACCAAGAAACGCGTTCGTTGTGCCAGCGGTTGGGGCCCGCGTTACTGAAGGCCTGCGGAGGTACCCAGTCGCTATATCCCGGATTTCCCGTCAGTAGTTTCCAATGATTCACTCTGATGGCGGACTGAATGGCAGTGTTCCAGATCCCGTAGCCAGCTGCCCAGGACCCGTTTTTGGCTTTGGTGTAAATCGGGTCAATGTTGTGTAAGATGTCCACCCGTGGAGAACGTCTGCCTTCGCTAATGGTCTCCCATATATCATAGCCGTCCAGCTGGATATCTTCATCGATCTGCCCTTCTGCCAGTGTGATCAAAGTGGGGAACCAGTCCGTGATGTGCACAAGCTCCTTACACACAGACCCTTTGTTTTTCAGAAGGGGGCTATGGACAAACCCAACAGCACGGATGCCTCCTTCCCAATAGGTCCCTTTGCTTCCTCGGAGAGGCCAGTTACTTCCTCCGGCCATTGGCTGCCCACCATTATCTGAAGAATAGATGATAATGCTATTCTCATAGTAACCATACTTCTTTAAAGCAAGGGTCACGTTGTTTATGGCTTCATCCAAGCAAGCGAGCATCGCGGCGTATCTTCGCCTGTTGATGTTATTGATCGATCGATAATGTTCAAAATACTTGCCTGGGGCCTGAAGAGGCGAATGGACAGCTTGGTACGCAATATATAAGAATATAGGTTTGCTGGGGTTATGAGAAGCTAAGATTTGTTGTACTTTCTGTGTGTACATCTGCGTCGAGTAGATGCCGTTGTCATGATCCCAAGCCGCGTTGTCGTTCTCGTACAGGTCATAGCCACATATCCCGGGGCTGTCGCATTTGAAGTGAGTGTAATAGTCGCCGCTGCCTAAAAGCGAGCCGAAGAAAGTGTCAAACCCTCTCTGCGTGGGCATGCATTCTCTGCGGTAAAACCCCAAGTGCCACTTGCCAACCATGTGCGTGGAGTAACCAACCTCCTTCAGCTTCTGAGGTAGCGTGACGTTGTCCAGAGGTAAGCAGTTGGGCTGGGTTGGCCGTATGATGGAGTGCTGCAGGCCGGTGTGTATCTGGTACCTGGGGGCAAGGAGGAGACAGGCATCAGGTGGGGTTGGGGGGGGTGGAAAGAAACGCTCAACACCTTACACATGGACACCTGCTGTGACGGAAAATATTCCTATGCACGCAGCAATTTTCTCTGGAAATATCTGAAAGCGCCTATGTCAAAAACTAACGAGGTCATACTATTACATCTGCTGAAACAGGAGAACGGCATCTGTTTCGCTTCGCAAGCGTTTAAGAGCAGTTTCCCCCCCCCCTTCCCCATCCTTCGGCCAGCGGGCAACACTACTGAACGAGAAACATGAGACAGCAGCATCACATGCCTCCCTCCCCGCTGGCCTCATCTGGAACGGGCTATGACTTAGCAGAGATATTACTGATATTACAGCAACCGAGCCAGTCGTCAGCATGAGCATGATGGAACACCTACGGTCCCGCGCTCCGGCATTTATCTCCTGAGTTAAGAGGCATAAGTACGCGTGAAAAGCAAATATCCCGGCCAAAACTCAAAGGCGCATCCGCGGTTCCAGTGAAAGAGGTTTACGAGCGATCACTCGAAAGGAAGCGATAATTCCATCACTGTTTCTCGTGTGCGGCGGTCGTTTTCTGTCCTTGCCCAATTGTTCCATCAAGTGTTTCCCTCCATGAGCTGAGCTAGTCAAAATACCTATATATACACCAGAGTGCAGATATTCCGAGGTACTTTTTTTTCCCTCCGCAGAAAGCTTTCACATGTCCCCATTTACCAATGCTTATAGAAGATTACGTGGATAAATACCATTTTTACAATGCCTCATGTCTTCCTAGTGGTAAATGTATCTCCAGCATATAAATATGCTGGACTTTGAGCATGTAACAGCAGTATATTTAAAGGATAGGATAATAAATTCTGCAGTGCCGTACAGTCTATGTGTAAAGAATACGTATGGCCTCCAGATGATCAGAAAATGAATTCAGCATGGGCAATAGTATGTATCAAAAATCAAGGGCAAATCCATTTATATCAGTTTGACACTAAAAAATGAAATGTAACAGCGCGTTGTCAACCAAGGAGTGTGAGAATTGATTCAATTCTCAGTCACGAATACAACAGCGAGGTCCACCAATACTGTGAACCTTCCCCCACATCCACTTTCTTTATTAATTTGTGGTAGTAGGAGTTGGGACGTCCTGACACGTTCTGCTGGTATTGCCAATCCGATGGGCCTCCTGAGCTATCTAGAAAATTAAAAACATTAGGCCCTGCCTGTCCATAAATAACTTAAAGTCTGCTTTTATAGGATGTCTTCCTGGCCAAGATCTTAGACGGCACCGTAGATGTCTTTAACGCCTGCCAATCTGTAATAATTGTGCAACTCCCATTTCATTCTTCAACTTATTTCCACAGAAGCAGAAGCTCCAGCCTAATTTATTGCAGAAGCTCTGGGTGTTGCGCTCCTCTGCTTGAAGCTAGCCCGTACCCGGCACACGCTGTAACGCTGCTGCTTTCCTTTGTTTCTCTGGCACCGCCTGGGAGCATTGTTCCCGTCACCAGCCTGTGGACCCGGAGCCCCGCCATCCAACTGCCCCCGCGCTCGCGAGCCGCTGCTGGCCCAGGAGATACTGCAGGAGTTAAAGCGTATGCTCAGAATTCGGCGTTTCTGGGACCTACACTTTGCCTTTTGTAAATGGAACGTCACGCACATGGAAATACCCGCATCCTTCCCGTGATTCAAGTGTAATATTCTTCTCCTTTTAAAGCGGGTACACTACAATAAGGAGACCAGGCTGACTTAACGGCAGTGCCCCGTACTTCGGTTCACTCCGTCTTTGAGAGCCCTCAGGGACTCGTTGACAAGACATTTCATTCCCTTCCCCTTCTCTTTCCTCTGCCTTGTTAAACTCTTTTAGTAAATTCCCCTTATTTGAGGGAATATTATATAGGCCCCATCCCTGGAGGGGTTCAGGGCCAGGTTGGACGGGGCTTGGAGCAACCTGGTCTGGTGGGAGGTGTCCCTGCCCAGGGCAGGGGGTTGGAACTGGGTGGTCTTTAAGGTCCCTTCCAACTCTAACCATTCTGTAATTTTACGATCCAACCAAAAAAGTCCTTGCCCCCACCCTGAGATTTTAGTAAATGGCTTCTGCTTTCACAAACCTTGACAGCCTCCTCCATCTTGAGATCAACCCCCAGTCCCAGCCGGACAGTTTCTCCTGTCCTGATGAACTCATTTTGCTGGAAGTCAGAATTTTCTCTAAAAAAAAAGCCATATTGTTGCAATAGAGATCCTTCCACCCTTCTCCTGGGGGGAAACAGGCGACAGAATTTGCAACACGTTGCAAACCAACATGCCTCTTGACAAAGCCTACACCGAAAGTCCGATATTCATCCAAAGTTAATTATCATAAAGAATTCACAACCACCACGTGGCTTCCCCAGCTGGGGTTGTTCAATTGTGTACCCAAGCATGAAATTCCTACGCCGTTCATCTGACAAACGCCGAACCGAAAACAATATCAAGAATTAGCCTCAGTTCTACATACTCTTCTTAGGAAAATATCCGGCATACGGCAATGTTATTTTATATTTTCGGCAGTCCCCTCAGTAAGTTATCCAATATGCCGGCTACACCGCACCAACAGCGGCCCTGCTTCAACCCTCTGCCGCCGCCTTCTTCCGCGAGCCTCCGGTGTGTTTCCCACATGCGCGCGTCTGCGCTATTTATGGCCCGGCTCGGCTCCCCCATACACATCTACGCACGCATCCAAAATCCACGGGCATCTTTATGTTCACGTGCGTAAAAAAAAAAAAGGCACCTGCAAAATAATCCATTTTAGGTATTTCAACCGTAGCAACGTTTCAAAGAGACGTCAGCCTCTCATTATCAGAATATTCTTTGCTGTGACAAAACCGGTGAAGATTTGTTTCCCCCTTCCGTGCCGCATGCCTTCCTAATTGATCCGTTATGAGCCGACATTACTTTTTCAGTGAAAGTATTTTGCTTCTTCAAAGGACTTGCGGATCATTCAGGGGAAAACAAAGTAATCTGAGCAGTTATTACATGGAAGTAAATGGCGTTAATAGCAATAGGAAGAGCGCTTCCACAACATTACTGTTTTGAAACTCTATTTATATCGTGCAAGAGAAGAAAAAAAACTGAACAAGGCGAAACATAAAGGAAATAAGAGGCAGATGCCGATTTAGGGGGAAGTTCTCTAGAAGATAAACTCATGAGGCCACTAACTGCCACGAAACGTCTGTGAAACACACGCTATAGATTTCATCGCTTTCCACCACAAGACTAGCTAGTTCTTTAGCATAAATTGGTTGAATTTAATCCCCAACGCAGAAAGCAAGTTACGATCGTGAACGGTCTGGAATTCATTATGATAATTACAACACTAGTAAACAGTTAAAGACAAGGAAATGCTGACAAGCCACCGAATCTTGTTTCGTAGTTTTTCAGACTTTGACTTTTATGGACAGTCTTTACGTAAAGGTAATGAACTGATAATATTCCGTATAAAGTATATATATATATTTTCATATAATAGAGGTATGTAAAGTGTGTAAATATATATGTATATAAAGAATATATATATATTCAAGACTTGTGAATACTTGATACGCATGTACTATGCTTTCTTTCTCCTGACCCCTCCAAGTTTCTAGACCATGTTTGTTAGACACCTGAAATTTGAAACTTGCAGAGCAAGGAACTAAGTAAAGTGGAAAAAAACCCAAGTGAAACGTTCAGCTAATAACTGAAAATTAATTTCTCCTCTCTACACGGGGATGGCTCTTTGCCCTTCTGCTCTTATTTCACTAGCAGGGTAGTTGTTCGGATGTTTCCAGGAAGAACGCTGCGATGACTGCTCCAGCCAAGGCAGCTGTTTCACTCTAGTTGACTGTTGCACCACTTTATTTACTTGTTTGTCGTGGAAACTTTAAAGCGAGGGACTCCCAGAGAGTGTATCCTGGTGACTGCATAGGCCCTTTGCTGCTGGGATGCTGGGAGAAATATTCCAGAGGTTTCTGAAAACAAATATAAATCCTCCATCCTGAGTCTAAGCTCACAATAGTGCTTTCCAACGTGACTTCCCTTCCCGTTTTAATCTAGAACGACACAAAGCCAGCGGCTTTCACATCACTCCGACCTTCAGTCTCCAGGTACAGAGACCATTAAGTTGTTAAAGGTCAACTGTACATTCGAGTGCCGGAGTCTTGGCGGTTGTAAATCACCACGGGGACACTAAAGTCAATTTGACCTGAGCTTGAGGAATGCATTAACGTTTGGAGGCTTAATTTCCCCCTTCTGATGTCCTCGGTAAGGCTGAATGAGTTTCCCCAGTTCTCATCTGGAGAGCAAACCGAAGTCGAGAGGTGGAGCCGCGGCCATGATATTTGCAGGTTTTCACTGCTATTCCCCTGAAGCAGAGCACGAGGAGGGGGCTCTGTCTGGCAGAGGGGATGCTCCTGGCGTGCCTCACCTCCCCCTGGGGCTTAGCCAGCCTTACACAGATGTAAGGTCAAACCAGTTTTCCTTAAAACAAGTTTCCCTGAGGAGTTTTCTATTCCGTATTTTCCCCCCTTAACGCCGGGGTGGGTTCTGCCCTGAGAACGAAGCCGGGATGTTTCTAATTTTTGTCATGCGCATGTCCAAGACTATGGATTTTCAGCTTTCACAGTTTTAAAATACTGCATCAATTTGTCTCCAAACCGAAATTCTTTTCAGGCTCGCTGAGGATTAACAAAGCAGCACAGTCTGAAGTTTCTAATTTCAGGAACTTTTGCTAGCGTATTTCTAGTTAGTACATGTGGAAAACGTATTTTTATTATGCTTGCATAGCTGAGGATACATTGAACAAATTTTCTCAATTTTTAAAATAATAAACTCTAGCCTAGGATTTAGAAAAGAATATTTTAAATTAAAAAAAAAAAAAAAAAAAATCATTGGCCAGAAGGAGGTGGAAACAGAGCAACAGCACTGAGGTATGCAGGCTACGTTAACTAAAGGGATCATTATTGATGATTACGCATTTCCTTGTTAAAAATAAAATACAGCAAGGAGCTCCCCGTCTATAAAGCGGGTTTAGGGACTGCTGAAGAGCAGCCTTGGACATCTTACCCGAAACTGTTTGTACAGCACGACAGCTAGACGTACAGCTACTCCACATGAGCAAAGAACAGAGAAATGGATGACGCTTTTTGCTTGGAGGTCTCCCGTCCCCAGTGGTCCCGGTGAGCGGGGAGAAAAAAAACCCAACCCACCATTCCATTTGCCACCAGCAAATCATTAGAAGACCAGTAAGAGAAAATGACCAGTAAGAGGAAACAGAAATCATAAAGACTTCTTTACAGTGGACGGAGGCTTTAGCATGGAGCCTGGGAACCCTAATCATTTGAAAAAGCTGTTCTTTCGGACAGATACGTTGGGTCTCATTTACCTCCCAGTTGTTTCGAGCTCCGTAAGATGCTCGCGAGGGAAGCAAAAGCTGGCCAGAAGCTCTCCTGCTTCCAGTCCTCCGGATAGGCTGGTGAAGAGCACGGCAGAGAGATGCAAAGTTCCTGGATCAGACATGGACCAACATGGGGAAAAAAAAAAACAACAAACCCAAAACCAAAACAAAACCACACAAAAATGATGCCACGTCAGAAACAAAACAAAACCACACAAAAATGATGCCGTGTCGGAAACATTTGCCATAAAAACCTCAATATTTTACGCTGAATCTGCTAAGGTTTTAAAAATTAAAACCGGAGAGCAAAGTTGGAAAAGGGACAGGTTGATACAGGAGGCACCGGGGCAGAGAGAAAGAGCTAAGCTGATTTTAATGAGGTGCAAACGAAGCTATTGCAGCCGGACACGACTCGCTGCAAAGCAGCCAGCGAGCACCAAGTCACAGTCCCTTCAGACGGGTGCCAACGAAAGCCATAGCCCGTAGCCGCGGTGCTTCTTCCTCGTTTTGCATTTGGTAAATTTACTGATGCTTTCTAAATCGTCATGTCTTATTTCCAGTCTTCTCCTAACTTAGAGACGGGCGACCAGTCTTGCCTTGGCTAACTTCCACTCACCCTGCTTCCACGAATATCCGTTCTAGACAAAACCAGGTTTGGCTAAACTCCGTCAATCACAGTTCTTCAGTACTGATGGTCTACGGCAACTGCGCCCTAGTCCCTGGGACTAAACGCTACCATAAAAGTTTTGGTTCTCATGCAATATATGAATCTATTTCATATATTTCATGCTTCTCAGAAACAATCTCAAGGAGCCTGGAGCCTATACTAAGTTACGGTTTGTTTTTCAAAAATCGCAGCTGTGCAGCAGCGCGGGAGAAAAGTGGGGTTTTTTCTGCCCTAAGTTCCGGATACTCAGTTCCAAAGTAAAGTTACAGCCAAGGCTTCAGTTCAACATATAGTTTAAATAAGAATGTGATTGCAGCCAGGTAGTTGGCTGAAACGGGACCAAAGTAAGCAATCAAAGTTTGTGCCGTGAACATGAGCGACGCTAGAGGTATGGAAATAACTCTCTAGTCAGCCGTGCCGCATTTTGTCCTGGTTAAAATTCCGAACACCACCAAGGAGTGAAGGAAATGCCTTCTACATTAGAACACGAGCTGTCACAAAAAGTACCCTTTTGCTGAACAAAATAAACTCAGGATAGAAAGGATGTATTAGTTTTCGCGGCCTATTCTTCTACCTGCCTAAGGTTGCGGGCAAGGTATTTTGCGTAACTAGGATATTGTCCCAGTGGTTTGCATTAGATATGAATAGGATACGATACGTGCGAACGGTACCCTAGCTCAGGGAGTTACTCCTCTGAGATGGTGGGTGCAGGAATTACAGAAGAAAATCTCCTCGTAGAAAAAAAGAGGAGCAAAATTTATGACCGGAGTATGGAGGCAGATCCTCACTGGGATGCCAGTTATGGCTGGAGGGTTCGGATGAGCTCTGCTGCAGCAAGTGGCATACACAACACCGTCCCACAGCCTGGCCAACTCCGCTTAACGTTGGGTTGGTTTTTTTTTTTTAGAAATTTGAGGGAGGCAAAGATTACCCATTTTCTGAAGTAGGCACAACCCCACTGGTCCCCACAGTCCCGGTTCCCGGCGAAAAAAACTCTATGAATCTATCACCTTGTGGCTGCCCCATCCCTGGAGGTTGGACAGGGCTTGGAGCAACCTGGGCTGGTGGGAGGTGTCCCTGCCCGGGGCAGGGGGCTGGAACGGGACGGGCTTTGAGGTCCCTTCCAACCCAAGCCACTCTATATGATCATTTAACCATTTTTATCTCCTAACTTGTAACTTTAAGATTTTTTTTTTCGGGGGGGGGGGGGGGGGGGGGGGGGGAAGGGAGGTTATGAATGCAGACGGATCGGAGAAGCAAATGCAACGTTGAAGACGAAATGCGAGCTCTGAACCTTTGCAGACTTTCACTGTGCCGGCACATAAAACAAAACTGGAGTTTTCACACGCAGACGGACACACGTTCATTTCATCCTCAGCCATATTCCTTGAATTTTTATGGGCTTATAAATCAGGGCAGGAAAACAGCCACTTCTAAACCCAGTGTTTACGTAAGAAGTCTAACTCTGATTATTTACTGTTTTATCACCCTGGCAGTGCTACTGCAAACATATAACTTGAAAGATTCTGAATCTTGCCCTACTTTCAAGTTTTTGGGGAGTGGTGGTGGTTTTTTTGTGTTTTTACATCAGCTAAGGCTCTTCCAGCAAATACAGGAAAAGAATAGGAAAAAAAGCAGCGATTAATTCGTGGACTAATAATGTCAGTTTTGTTCCAATTACCTTTTTGCAAGGACCTAGAGGAGTTGAGGTATCCTTGTTTACCCAAATGCCATATGGATTTTGATGCATTAACTCAACCTCCAAGTCATTCCGAAACTCTGATCTCACGCAAGCCCTGACGTCTGGTCATTTGAATAACGTCCTCGCACCGCTCGATCACTTATTCTGCAAATATATTTTTATCATCCGGCACTTAGAAATGCCACCCAGAGTTACATGAAGGAAAATAAACATTTATCAACAGCGAGAACCAGAGGGACTTCCAGTGAAATCCTTGTGGTGGTTCAGAAGCCCCGGCAGAGCGATGGATCCGGCTGCTGGAAAGCTGGAGAACCAAGCCAGAAAACGTAGGTTTTTTTGCTGGCTCTATATTTCCATCAATTTTGCATCTCAAGGATACGCACCGGCTCGACTCCCTTTCATCTCCCCAACTCCTGCTGACCCAACTGGCGCCCCGTCAGCGAGGCAGAGCCCGGCGAACAGCGGGAAAGAAACCGTCGTCTCTAGAATTGCCAGCTTTGAAAAGAAAATAACCGACTGCGGAACCAAGCTGGGCGAGAAAAAAAAAAAACCCAGCAGCCTTCATCCGCGTGTTTCCTCGGGGTTACTCTCCCCGGCCGCAAGGGCAGGGAAAACCAAAAATCATCTGATGAAACTCAAGCGGAAGTTTCCGCTTTAAATCACCCCCGCAAATTAAGTTGTAATTAGTATTTTCGGACGCTAATCCCGTTTTTTGGGGTTTTTTTACAAAAACGTTATTAAATTGGCAGCACATCCACCACTAACCTTTCCTGTCATTGAGGCAATTTATCTGCTCAGATGGGAGGACGGAGCGGATAAAGGAGAACGTGGGAGTCGGCAGCAGCTGGAATGCAGATGTGTGTATGCAGCTATTGTTTTCTTTGCTCCCAGTTCGCCGCAGCTGCGGAAACGGAGCACAACGCTTCCAACTTTGTCGCCGAACGTTATTCATTTAGGAAAAAAAAAAAAAAAGGGGGGGGGGGCAACAAAAAACTAGAACGTGTGATTGCATCATCAGCGCTCTGGGTTTCACGTCTACGCGTCAAGCGACGCGAAAAGAAAACAATTTGACTAAATACTTGGCGTGCCAACCACAAATCCAGACGTTGCCACCAAATTCTGGGCTCTCAGCAAAAAGAGATCCCATCGGATATTACAGCCAATCAACACGTTGCAAGGAAAAAGAAATGCAGCGCTGGGAGCTCAGCGTACCGGAGCTACACTGGCAAGAGGAGAAGTTCACACAAACCGGCCGTCCCCGCGTATTTCTCTGAAGTTAAGGCGAGCAAACGGCAAGGGAAAACCAATTCGTTGGTACGGGATGAGTTCTTTGGTCCTGCTTCAGCCACTTTTACAGGAGGAAAACCAGGAGAAAAGGAGATAAATGGAGTCTGAAAGCCATAAGCTGTCAGGCAGAAGAATTTCCCCCTCGGGAACTTCAGAAAGTCGTCTGCGGACCCTGCCGCGAGCGCTGCACGGAGCGGGAGGAGACCAGCACAGCCCAGACCGGTTTGTGAAAGGGTCTTCTCTTCTGCTACAGCACGTAACCCCTGAGCACTGCAAGCGTGTAAAAGCGGCCTTCGTTTTAACCTGCGCGTTCGCTGCTGTGCTGGAGAAAATACCATCTCAGATACTACTCATGGGCCTGGACTAGTCATTCTTGCGGACAGAGTAAATTTCAGCGTGTCTCATTGAGGCGTTCTGCCTAACAGACTACAGTAACGGGTCATAACGCAGGCGTTTTTACATCACCAGAAAAAAAAAAAAAAAAAATTTGAAAAAATTGCCACGTACGCGCGCGAAATATTTTTCAGCGAAAATTCTCAAGGCTGAAACTCGTAGGAAAATTAGTGCCTTAGAAGAATTTATTCAGTGAATGCACCGAAGGGACGTGACAGACATTCATTATGTGGCTGGCTTTCCTAAGAAGACATCTTTCATAAACATGACATACTCGATAGCAGTCCTTTAGGTAACGGCCAAACAGTTATTTTCTTACCTTACACGTTAATTAAAGTGGCCATTGTGACCATTTATTGCTATTTCTGAATTAATGTTGCCCTTATGTATTATTCACAGATGCAGCACTCAAGAGTCTGTATCAATGTAAATGCTGTAAAATGACCTTGAATTGACAGCAAGGATGACTGAGGTAACAAAACGAGAAGATGTAAAATATAGTTTAACAACTACCATTTTTTTAGATGATAGTTGTTTTATATTATATCATTTGAGAGAGGTAATTGCTTCGTAATTAAAGAACATTATGGGATGGAAGAAAATCAGGATTGTTTGGAGCCTCGGAAACATCTCCAGTGTTTTAGATACCTTCACACAAGATCCCAACTTTGGGAAAGTTATAATTTTCTATTAACCACGGAACAACTACATAAACGTATTATTTCTGAGCATGACATTGGAGAATGTCATAGCTTCATCGCTCTATTGAGCTTAAGTATATCATAAGCCGTTAAGTTTCTACTGAAACCTTAGATCAGTCTTTAAGACTCCAATTTAAAATTAGAGATAAATTATTATCGAGAGTATGCTAATCAAGTGGTAATGGCCACGATCTCTCTTTAGTATTTATAATATTCCTGTTATCCTGCTCTATGATATGTCTCAGGCTCAACTGTCTCAAAGCACCTATTACAGGGAAGAACAGATCCTAGCCCCCTTCAGCAATACGTACCTACTTAAATAGAAGGATCGATTCCATCAATTTCAACTGAATGCTCTTTTAGACAAATTTTTGCTCAGTGTCATCGAAATATCAAAATGAACCCCTGAATTAATGCATGAAACCCCTTTTCCAGGTTCTTGGATGATTGCTTCTGTTTCATCTCAACTTTGCTATTCTATTTGTTCAGCTTAATGCGGTCTGTCATAGAACATCATTGTAAAACACGTACATTTGCATCAAAAGGAAATTATCATCTCCGCCTTCGTCTCCCGTATCTCACGCAGCAATTCAGCACAGCGGGATATCCACCTAGAGCAACGCGACTCAGCTGAACACGGATGTTTAAAGCTTAATTACACATTTCCAGACGCTCGGAACTGATACTGCTGACACACCAGTCGCATGTTAAGTGTTGAGCGGTTCTTCAAAAGTGAAAAAGTGAGAGCGTGCAATCCACTCAATCCACTTCAGCAACCTAACTGCAGGTTTTCCATGACTGCAGTGTCCACCCAGAGACCTCCTGCTGAAGATCTGTAACAACAGCGAGATAAGGATGCCCTTATCAGCGAGATAAGGCCGCCCTTCGCCGCTGTCTCTACGGGTATCCTGGGACAGACACAAGCCAGAAATCCAGCAGAGCTTCTGCTAGAACTGAGGTAATCCTCCAAGGGAAGCTACGGCCCTGAGAATATGAAGAACATCTTTATCTGAAGAAAAAAACCACGCATTTTGACTTTTCAACAACGCAGGGAGTTCTTTCTGGGCTGACATTTACCGGCAGCAGCAGCGGCACTGAATCATTAGCGAAAAGGAATAACCTTGACTTGAAAGAGAGGGCTGGGAGCCAAGAGACACGCTTTCTTCTGGGTCTTGCATAGTTTTTAGCCCGAGCACTGCAACTGACCTCTAATTCTTTCGTCCTTCTGACGCCTTCACATCAGTTTCTTCAGGCTTTTGTGTTTCCCATCCCCTTAAGCAGGGACGGCACCGCGTCCGCTCTGCAACGCGGCCAACGCTCAAAACGGGCTTTTTAATCTTCTGATAAAAAACGCTGGCAAAGGAGCCTCACCCTGATGCTAAAAACCAGTTTGTAACTGGGTTTGTTAAAACAGAGCACTTAGAAGCATCTGCTTATTTACCACGATTCCCGGCAGTTACGTACGAATTCTATCATATATTGCTGGTTATGGAGCCGGATCCCGCTCCCTCGTTGAACTGAGATTGTCCTTAGCGCTGCTGGATTTTCTTTCCTACTTCCCGGTTCACTTGAGAAATACGGTATTAAAACCCCTTTTTCCGAACGTGCAAGGCCATTTTTGGCTAAGACAACGGCCGGTGTTGAAGGCGCTCCCAAAGCGATAGAGGATGAAGGCGATGAAGCATGTTATTAACCCGAGGCAAGGCTCCCGATTGACAGCGCGGGGAAATGGAACGTCTTTGTTTACTGGCAGGGGAGATGCAACGTGGAAGTGGAATGCTGCGGCCGCCGTTCCCCGCGTGGATGGGGACGTGGGTGTGCTGCCGCAGCAGAGGCAGGGAGGAGCGGGCAGCGGGGTCTCAGGGCTGGCAGTCATCTACGCGACAACTTTCAACTAACGCATCGGGGATACTACACACGGCATAACGCGGTACAAAAAGGAAAGGAAAACGGCTCTATTCAAAGCACGATGCCTTTCTGTAGGGATTTTTAAATTTCCGTAGAGCAATAAAAGCACGAAGACAAGTTGAACTCTTTTCCCATGTATCTCTAAACGCTGTGGTCATCAATTCTTTCTCTCTTAACAGCTCCGGGTGTTGGAACTCAAAAGCACCAAAACAGCTTCGGCAGGTACCGTGCCCAACTCACTGCAACCCATCCCTCCCAACGGGAGCAAATACCGAAATTCCCCGAGATCCAGCTCCCGCAGCTGCCTCCCATCCTGGAGGATGCTGCTTCCTAGGGCCCTTTGCTGCTTCTCCACCCAAGGGATGCGAGTCGCTGTCTCTGCGCTCTGTCCAAATTCAGCAAAAGCTAGGAAAAAACGAAAGGCTGCAAACCAGAAAGCTCTCCGTTTTGGTGACTGATGGCAGCCCACAGGTTTGATGGTCGCACCATGCCAGGGTACGGGGCACTAGGAAGCTCCCTCCCACCATCCCCCTGCACTTGTCCCTTCCCCTCAGCCTCCTGCACCACGGAAGAGAAGAAACTCGAGTGAAGAAGGGCTGGGGGTTAACAACACGGCTGTTTCCAGACCTCCCTGCGACTGAAGAATTAAGTGATTTGGATAAACGCTTCTTCCCGTCCCTCCTAAATCCGGCTTAGCAAAACAAGTAAGTGCTATCTTGGATGTCACCGCTGCGCTCTCTGGTCCTTTCTAACGATCGGTAATTTCTCATTTACACTGTTCCGAGGGCCCAAAAGCCTAATAGAAACTGAGGCCGCAGCGCGCTAGGCTGGGAAATTGTTAAACCAGAGCGTAAGACACGGGGTGAATGGAAACAGGTGCCTAACCATTGCTAGGCCAACAAAAATCTAGAGACCGCGTCTCTTACATGTATAGCAATTAGGTCTAAAACCAGACAAAGCACACGTAAAATAGTTGCTATAAAACGTCAATATATTAATGAAACCCTGCCTTATTTAAGATGTTAGCAGGCGATTTTGATCCCAGAGAAAATACCACAAGAATGACTCATGTAGCGGAGCGAGCTGAATAAGCATAAGCGAGGCATGGATCGGACACACACAAGGTTTTGGCAGTATGCATTCAATATATTAAACAATTAAATCCCAGTACATTCGTGGAACCTATGTATTGGTGCCATCAACGCTGTATGCCTGCCTTCTGCAGGGCTTTTCCCCCCCCTGCCTGAAAATATTTGTTTAACAGAGTAATGTTAGCATCACATACCCTGTGGTAAGCCATTTAAGGACAGACATCAATTTTCAAGAGAGTATCTCACACGTATTGAGGGAGGTATTCTACTCTATATGTATAATATTCTATACCATCCTATGAAAGAACTTTAAGGCAAGGAGTAAGCTGGCAGAGGTGGATGGGTTTATGAGCCTGATTCAGACATCAAAGTTAAGGAGCCCTCAGCACAAGAAGGACACGGAGCTGTTGGAGCGGGGCCAGAGGAGACCACGGAGACGCTGGGAGGGCTGGAGCCCCTCTGCTCTGGGGACAGGCTGAGAGAGCTGGGGGGGTTCAGCCTGGAGAAGAGAAGGCTCCGGGGAGACCTTCCAGCCCCTGCCAGTCCCTAAAGGGGCTCCAGGAAAGCTGGGGAGGGACTCTGGAGCAGGGAGGGGAGCCACAGGATGAGGGGGAACAGTTTTAAACTGGAAGAGGGGAGATTTAGATGAGATATCAGGAAGAAATTGTTTGCTGTGAGGGGGGTGAGCCCCTGGCCCAGGTTACCCAGAGAAGCTGTGGCTGCCCCATCCCTGGACGGGTTCAAGGCCAGGCTGGACGGGGCTTGGAGCAACCTGGGCTGGTGGGAGGTGTCCCTGCCCAGGGCAGGGGGTTGGCACTGGATGGTCTTTAAGGTCCCCTCCAACCTGAACCATTCTGTGATTCTATGAGGTTTTCACTGACTTCACAGGGCCCTTATTCGGATGTCTTATTTTGGTACTTTGGACCGAGCTGCCCTTTCCACATTCTAAGGCACTCAAATGGGTCACTACCAGATGGACACCTGATAGTAACCCTTTTTGTTCTACAGTCCCACCAAAAGATGCTCCTATAGTTATATTTCCCTCGTGCAGCTCTATGCTGTTCTTATTCTTGAGTTCCCTACTTCCCACACACGCGTATTACACAGAAAGAGTGAGCATAAATTATGGTGTTGTGTTACTAATTGATTGCATACATTGTCATAGCCCATGAATTTCCATCGCTAACTTCAACAGTTGAAAGACAAAAATCAACATAACATTGTAAATTAAAAACAGTTAAGAAAAACTGGAGTAATTTAAATTGTGATCTTTTAGAATGCGAGGCATTTACTTTTTCAAAGATTTCTTTTGGAGCTGTGAGGAATAAAACCCTTCTAAAAATTGAAAAGAAAAGGTAGAAGTAGTGACTCTTTGGGAAACATTTGTTGTTAAGATGAAAAGGAAACACATTTAGCATTTATCAAAGTGTTTGGTTCATTAAATAGCTATAGAGGTCTGATTCGGGAAGATCCCTTTGTATGGACAAACCTTCCACACCTGCTTGAATTCCTTGGAGATAGAAGAGCTCTTTTGAACAGGATGGATTTAAAGAACTGCCTGTTCTTGAACTGATGCTCACGGGCACTTCCAGACTTTACAACATCACAAGAATTTTAGAAACCCATCTATAAATGTTTTGACAGCTAAAGACACAAACAGGTGCCCAATGGGATTCTCAAAAACACGTCCCTAAATCTCCATGAAATCAATACAAGTTACAGCAACTAAAAAAAAAAAAAAAAAAAGACCACTGATTCCCAATCTGCATTATTAAGCTTCCTTTAAAAAAAAAAAAAAACAAACTGGTCCTTCAATATTTTTCCGTAACCCTGGCACTCCAGCCAGGGCAACTGAATTTGTTAAGGTGGGTACAAGCTTATGTACGCTTGTGTGTGCATGGGGAGGTCCAAAATGACATCTAGGCCCTTAGAGCAGCATGGCAGCTTTTTCGTGAGGATAAAATGTACACACTGGCCAAATCGCTTATTTTTGACAAAGGAGATCAGTACATTGTTCTCTATTTTGACTTGTAATCCTCTTGCCTCAGTAGAGCTGTATATCATATAAGTAAATAGTAAATACATAAATGATTTAGTCCTTCCCCATTTCCCCCCCCCCCCCCCCCTTTTGCAAAAGGGAAATTAAAAGGGCAAACTCTGTTTTCTCAAGAGGTTCCAAACCAAAATTATCATCAAAGAAAAGCAACTCCTACACATTTGATCTTCAACCTTCGGGTTCCTTGTAAAAGCCATGTGTTTGTTGACAAAGATGACAGTAAGGCCATACCCCATCGCTCCTTTTCAAGCGCAATTAACTACGTGGAACATTACTCAATCAGCGTCAAACAACTTGTGGCTCACTAATCACTGATGTCCTTCCAAGGCTGCGAAATTACGGATTTCAGTGGTTAATAATCATGGCAAAATTAACAAAATGCTGTAATGCCAAACAAATGAAGCATCATCATGTAGAGCCTGTTCTTGTTCTTTTCAACATTCATCTCTGTGTGGGGAGAGGAATACGGAGTTGCGGGGATTGAAAAGGGAAAAGAGGGAAGCAGAAGAAAGAAGAATCAGGCACGCTTCGTATCCGTCATGAATGAGAAGACAAAGTGTTTCTTTCCTCTTGGGGAGCTAAGAGAGTTAAAGGAGGAGAAAATCGGCACAACCCAACGCAGGCACAGTGATTTGTATGGTATTGTCTGCATTACGACCGTACATCACCACACAGAGCTGATGAGTTGTGACAATACCACAGAGCCATCCTCATTTGGGAGGACGGGAAGATGTTAATGAAACTGCCAAATATCAGAACATCCCATCTGCTCCCTTCTGTTTGTACGAGACTCTCCCATTCGCTCAACAAATCTGTCTTCCCGGCGCAGCTCTAATGGGTCACGTAGGAGGGAAGCAGCCCAGAAGAAGCTGTAAACCCTTCGGGGAGCCTGTCAGCTAGAACTCGGTAACGAAATTCTTATCTGTATTTTCCTATTAGCAGCAACAATATATAACTCATTTACACAGCTTTTCCCTTCCACAGTCTCAAAGCGGCCCACGAAACGGATACATCAGCATCCCTATTTTAAATACAGGCACTCTGAGATAGGGAAAACTAAAGCATCTCACGCCAAGTTACGCAGCACCGAAGGCGTTACTGTAGAAAGAGCCCTGGTCTTCCCCGTCTGAGCCCAGGGCTCCACAATGGCACAAGAAAAGCCCACGATTCGGGTCAGTGCCCCAGAGACGGAAAACAAGAGAGCTCTTGAGAAGGCAGCCTGGCACCAGGGAAGGTTAGAAAAGCAAGACCATAGCTGGACGCGTGGCACTCGCTGATTTTCAGTCACAAACTAGATCAAGTTTGTGTCTCGACAATTTTCTCTGCGGCTTTTTTATCCACCTACGTGAACCAAACCCGAAACTTCCTGTACTGCATTTCCTTACTGCCTACGCCTTGAGCTTAAGGAGTCAGTGCCAACTTCGCCAACACCGTCTGAGCGCAAGGGGCTCATCAAGCATCAATTAACCAGGTTTCCCACAAGGGTGGGTGCAGGCTATGAAACGCATTTTCAGCCTCTTCTGCGAATGCGCCCCTGCAACTTAACCACACCGCCTAAACGCGCCAGTTCTTAACTGTCCCAGTTGACTTGTTCAATATTCAGCACATAATATATCTCGAATTCTAGTAATCTGGCTGCATGACTGTAAAATTCCTCAACAGTTCATTTTATGCCCAGCTTTTCCCGAGCAGCGCGCTATAAATTGCGGGACTGGCTTCTTAGCTTTTACTTGCATTAAAGTCAAACATCTGCTTTTCGAAACCAGGCTCGCGTATGTGTGCTCCAAATCAAAAACGCGCGCGAGAGAGAGAGGTGGCTAAAGAGTCAGCGGCAACAAAACGGGATAGCAGGGAAAGATCTGTAAAGCCTAAGTTCACATTCCTTGGCGAGCGGAGAGTCTGGGAGAAACATACAGTTTGGCTCTGACTTGGGAAAAATGAAGTTTCTTCTATCTTTCTGATGGAATCTATTTAACCGACGGGGAAGCAGCACCGACGGTCACTTGGAGAAACCGCATCAATCTCTCCCGCTAAGAACGGCGACTGCTGCGCCGTGTTAGGAAGAAAAGAAAGAAGGGAAAGACGAAAAAACCACAGAAACCACATTAGAACCGGAGTGGAACTTTGTGATTTCATTAGGGCTTGATCCAGTTATTAACAGTACCTGAAACTTTAAATTACGCCTTTCATTACTTCTTGTACACTGTCCTTTGCAACTTTCAGTAAATAGTATCTTAGGCCTCAAGCCGGCGGTAGGTATTTGTTACGTAAGCGCAGTATTTTAAAAAACACATAGCTACTTACCTAAAATCATAAGAAATTTGAGAAACGTCTAATCTAGACACGACGATACGTAATAACAGCGGAAAGAACACCACGAGGTAGCTAACAGACAACGTAATTAATTCTCGGCTTTTATTGCCTGGAAGTTAAGATTTCTTTTCTGCTTTGGGGAGGTGGCGGTGGGATTTGTTTGTTTGTTTCCTTTAGAACATCATTGGAGTTTAAACCTTCCAGTAAATTTTCTCATGTTGCTTCCCCCTCCTGCCCCTTTTTCATTTGCAGATTGCTTTATTATGCAGGAAAAAAATAAATAAAATAAAATAAAATAAAATCTCGTGGCAAGCTAGTTTTCTGCACTGGGTCACAGCTTGGAAACGATGCAGCAGCCGAGGAGCAAGAGAATAGCGAAGGATTTGGAAATGGGGTACAGCCTGGGACAGCTGCAGAAAAGCCACGGCCGGACACACTTTCTCTTGAAATATATAAGTTCGGTTCAGTTGTGGGATGCGAAAGAGTGTTTTATGCTGGCTCTTCAGTTCTTTGCTATGTTACCTCAGCTCCCTTTCCCCTTTATTTTCCTAACGGTACATAAATGTTTTATGAACTATGGGTCTTTGAACCGTGTTTCTCTGGCCCACCGACCGATGCTCATTTGTCTCTTTGAAATTGTATCATCTCACACGCTATGAGAAATTCATCATCCTCGTCTGTCCAAAAAACCCCAGAAAACAACAGGACAACCACAACAGCTATTCTGTTTGCTGCCACTGCTACACGTCAACTCGAAGGACAATAAATTCCCACTTAATATCAAGGTTGCGTGGAGACAACCGTAGTCTGATATACTGGAAGCAGTAAAGCTCAAGCAGCTTTTAATTCGTTTTTTTTATAGACCTTAAGTTAGCCACTCCCAAAGACACACTTAAAAAAAGGAATAAGGGAAGAACATCTTCTACATTCTCGCTGTGGATTAACGTCAGTCCTGATTGCCACCAGAAAAATAAAACCACGGCTGTGTATGTCTATGTACCTTATTGCACATCTGGAATTAAGAGATGACAGTGGCACTTGGGCTGTTCTGAGGCTATTCCAGGCAAACGCTCAGTGCTTCATAAAGCGCACAGGGTTCTGTAGTATTACGGAAAAATAAAATACCTAACGCAAGGCACTTCACAGAGCCCACGGAAGTATCTCAGTCCAACATACCTAAATAGGTCCGCATTAACCACACTTTCTAGAATCCGCCAAACTTTTCCAGTTCAAAAGTGCCTTTTTTTTTAATTATTTTTTGCCCTCTCCACTTTTTCCCATCTGTCTTCACTCTCATTCCTGCGGGATAAAGAGGAAAAAAAAAAAACAAAGCAGGCTTGAATTTACAGGCAATTGCAACCCTAGCATCTAAGCCCGTATGATTGGTTTGAGAAGGCAATATCTACTTTCCTTCTGAGATTACCTGCATTCCCTGTACAAGATCTGAAATATCTGTTCCAACTCTGAACTGAACTCCAAATTAAGACGTTAGCTTCACTATGATTTCGAGCACTTGCTTATGAACAAGCCTCCTTTTTATTTCATTTCCTCCGGAAAAAAATCTCTCGTCAGTGTTCCTTCCGAGCACATAAATTTCCTTTGCATCAGCGACATTTAAGGATTTTACGTGCTGGAATAAAAGCCTCGCAGGGTCACTGGGGTTCCTTCCTGGGGTCACTGGGACCAAACTAATATGAGCTTCACAGATTCGCCCACAAGAAGTTCGGATTTTGCCTTCTGCTCTGGTTTATATGGTTTTCTTCTGCATGAACATCACTGCTCTGCCCCAGTGCGTCTATTTAGCTCTCCACAAGGCTTCAGGAATTCGGTGCATCTTCTACAGGTTTCCCGTATTACAAAGAGCTTATCGGTAGACAGTCAGGATGGATATTCACATCGCTACCTTTTCCCACTGCATGTTAGACTTCTCCAGCACACTAAAAGCACGTTTGAAACGTCCGAGTAATTAAATCTGGTGAGCTTTCTGGTGAAGTGACATTTCCATTAAAAAAAAAAAACCAAACCCATTAGAAAATCCAATGAAACCCAACCTTTTAGTGGAAACAATACTACAGAAGTTGAAATTGGAAAATGTCTTGGGAGAGACAGACGCGTCCGCCTTCGTCATTAGCCCCGTGGCCTGAGATGGGAAGAAGCCCACATCTCTACCAGTTGCTCTTCTTAACACGTTCACTGACCGGGGTCTCGAGCTACACTGCAGGTTTAGAGTCTGAACTATTGCTCCGCAGACTCAGTCTCCAAGTCAAAGAATAGTGAAGCAAATGTAATGGCAAAACAAAACAAAACAAAACAAAACAAAACAAAAGACTCCTTTTTTCTGACAGCTACGGGACTTACAACGGATATTGGACAGACAAGGTTCAAGTTCCTGCATTTAGGTTCCTGACTCCAATCCCAGTCTCAAAACCATGGTCTTTAACATTAGGAGTTAGGCGTTTGTTATGTCTTCTTCAGGAAATAAAAAAAAAATACTACTAATAAAAAAAATTTAAAAAAAGCCCATGACAGGGGGGTTGGAACTAGGTGATCTTCAAGGTCCCTTCCAACCCAAACCATTCCATGATTCTATGAAAGCCCACGACCACCTGAAACTCTTGTTTTCCTCTTGGTCTCACGTGTCAGTGCAAGGTGGGGCACTTTTCAAATCTCAGCAGAATTAAAATGAGAAAAACCACCTCTAGCTCTGCTATGACAGAAGGACGTAAAGAGAAAAGGCACAAGAGGAGTCCGATTGAGGCAGGCACAGTTCAGGCATTTACACAACCCCTAATACAGCTGCAGATATTCCGGCGGTATGAAACAGAATCCTGGAGCCAACAAAGTAAAAAGCACTGTATTTTGTTCATCCACCTGTTTTTCTTTTGCTTTCCTAGCTGAAAAATTATTTTTCTTTTTTGCTATCTTCTCTTGGTATGAAAAAAAAAAAAAAAAACCCCAAAAAATTCTCATTCTCTCCTTGAATCTGTAATTTCCGAGGTGTGTTACTGAGACAGGAAAATTGAAACAACGCAACAATCTCACAATGCTAAAAATGTCAAGTGCGTGACACTTACGGAGCCCTTGATTACCTTATCGATAGAAAAGATAGATCTAAATTAGCTTGCCGAACCAGTGGAATCACGCGAAGCGTACTATACCTTTTAATAAAACCTCAAAACACACAGACACTATTTCATGCTCTCACCAGAAAGAATGATTTCTCCCACTCACTCCCTCAGGAATGTGCTCGCAAAATTCCCCTTCTCCTAACTCAGTAACTCCTACTTCAAAATCCTTCCCAATTATGGCCATGTCTTCAGCTGCTTGTTTAAAAAGTGTTTGATGGCCTTTTATTACCTGCAGATAGTTTATTTTCTAGGAAAGAAACAAACAAACAAAAAAAAACCCAAAACACTGGGCCTGCACATTGCGCTTTTCCATCCTGAAGTAAACCGGCAGCTAAAGAAACAAAATACAGATTCAGGAAAAGTGGAATTTCTCTATTGATTTGTCTCAAACTTCCCTTGAGACGCAGGACGAAGCACATCGGACTCCAACTCTATTAAATATATAGGGACATCCTCTTGAGATCTCATTCTCTCTACATCCCTCGGAGGTTGCCCACCCCAGAGAAAATGTGCTTTGGCCCTAGCAGAAACCTAGTTTCCATGACACTTTAAGCGAATACGACGTTGGCAAAGCCAAAATTACATTCCTTTTTGCTCCTTGTGGCACCTGGGGGCATGTTCGGAAAGGGGACAGATTTGAGCAAGGCAAAAGTATCGGTGTCTTAAGCTGAGCCAAAATGAATTTGCCCATCGCAGCTCTTCATTTTAGCAAATCAGAGTGGTAATTCAGTTCTCCTCCTCCCCCGGAGGATTGTGAGGCCAACCTTATCCATGTCGCTAAAGCCGCGTGAAATCCTTTGACAGAAGCAGCTATGGAGGGCCAAAGCCTGAAGACCGAAGTCGCTGCAGTTTCCATGGTTCACTGACTTTCTCAGACGTCTGTGGTGACAATTACAGACGCTGGATTCCTCGCCCTTTATCCCTCCGAAAACGGCTTCCAGAAATTCCTAGTGCAAATCCAGGGTGGGAGGGCGCGTGACAACGAAGAAGGGCAGAACGCGGGGGACGTCGGGCCCATCTTTTCCTATTTCTTCCCTTTTGCCATTTACCCCCCACCACCACCACCCAGCGCATTGGTGCTCCAGGCAGCACCTTAGAGTCACAGAATGGTTTGGGTTGGAAGGGACCTTAAAGACCACCCCGTTCCACCCCCTGCCCTGGGCAGGGACACCTCCCACCAGCCCAGGTTGCTCCAAGCCCCGTCCAACCTGGCCTTGAACCCCTCCAGGGATGGGGCAGCCACAGCTCCTCTGGGCAACCTTCTCCCTCCTAGAAGTTTGGTTCTTGGCTCAACCCCAGCTTGTCCTCTTGCTCCGCCGGCCCTCGCGTTATCATCCACCTACACAAATTAAGACAAGGCTTCTTTCCTTCCTCGCTTCCTTAAATAACAAATTGATGAGGTGCAAATTTAGAAGCAAGTGGTATCAGCAAACACACACCGCCTGTGAACGGTTTTTTTCCTTAAAGACTAACGACTGTGTGCCATACATCGTAAATAGGTTAAATCATCTATTTCAGTGAAGGGAAGCAATCTGTTCTCTCCCTGACATGTTTTCCGGCACGCCAACCTCCAGTTGTACCACGAGAACTCAGAACACCCAGGTTTTTTTTGCCATAATCCTCGGTCCCAAAAGGCGACAGAAAATGGGAGGGGACATACAGTTAAGCTGCATTCAGTTTTTTCTGTGCTTGTGGGCGCGCATTTCTCTGTTTTTTTAATGTATTACCTGTCTTCACGTGCCTACCACTTACTTAAAATAAATCTAAACCAGCCCAGACGGTCCATTAACTAAACAACTAATTTAAGAAAACCCACATTGTTATTTCTAGGCACTGTATCAAATTACAGCTTTAAGGGAATGACATTTTACGTTCAACAAATTATTCCTATTTTAATAAGTCGCATTTTTTCTATTAAACAGGGAATGACATTTTACGTTTAACAAATTATTTCTATTTTAATAAGTCGCATCTTTTTCATTAACCGTGGCAAAACTGTGTGTGTGTATTAAATAAAATCTTGTAAGTAACTGCTTCACTGGGTCTTAAATTTAGGTTCGTCTCGCTAACGAAGATATACTCATGTAAAAACACACGAATGGAAAAAAGACGCTTCCGAAATACCAAATACTAGGAAGAGTGCAGTCATTAAGAGTTAAGAAAATTAGTAAACCGCCTAATCAGGACTTCATCTCTGGAGGTGGACGAAGGTTTATCTCTGGCTAAGGCTGGCTTTGTTTCCTGTGTGTACCAGGCAGGAGATGGACGCACGCACCTGGCATGATCGCCATATCGCACCGTATCTCTGGCTCGTGACCAACTTTCTAACGCTGCCCTGAGCATCTGAAGGGCCATGATGAATGCAGAAAACGTAAATATCTTCGATATGGTTGCGTATCGCCTTTCCCCCACCACCACCCCCCTTCTTCGTCTAGGCATGGGGAGGACGTTGCCCCGACGGGAGGCGGGGTGGGCTGAGCATGTTGCGTTCCCAGTGCCTGAGCCTGACTGAGCATCACTTGCTCCACGGAACGTGGAGGAAAACACGAACCGCGCTTTCCCGCGGGAGTTACACACTCGGCGTCACCCACACATCCGCCACAGGGGTGGGAGACGAAGCACAGTCCCTGGTCGTCTTTGGCAAAAAGAATGAAATTAAAAAAAAAAAACAAACAAAAAAAAAACCCAAAAAACAAAAAACCAAACATAAAATAAACTTTAAAAAGTACATTTTCGAACTGCAAGAACCACTGAAAGAAGTGGTTTTTTATACTGATTTATATTTACAGTAAACTTTTCTAGAGTTCATTTCCCTGCGATCTCTTTCCTTCGCTGGGGTTTCCTAATAGAAATGATTGAAATTTGTGATATGAAGTCTGCGGTGTTTGGGCCGTTTGCATAAAACATTTTAGCGTACTTTTAAAGGGTACGAAGTTAAATTTATGCTCTGCCTCTGCTCCATTTAGACTGGGAATTTGAATACGTTCCAACGTGAAGTCACTAACTGGTCTGCACTGGGCCACGGCGAACCTGGAGTATCTCCGTTCATGTCGACGCAACGGATGGTAAGTTATCAATTGCGAAGGGCAGCAGATTTTGACGTGTTGGAAGGTTTTGGGGTGAGACAAAATTGACTGCAATTAGAGGACGGCGGTTAAAGCCCAAACTGCTGAAAGGTTTCTTTGAAAGGAAAACTGTTGATGCAAGAAAATATTTTTAGTTCGGATGGGCGAACTACAGACAGACCCAGTTTCTGTGCAGCATTAGCAGCTGATAAGCCTAGAGCAGACGGCGGAGGGGAAATGTTTTAATTCCATTCCTTCCTGGCCAGGGTTGTACCAGCACCAACTGCTTCAGAGACTTTTGCAGCGTGGTAATATTTGCAAGTGTTTCCTTCAAGAATGTGCAGAATTTAATTCCAAGTGCGCAGGACTGTTTTGACACAACTTACCAAGCGCTACCAAACAGAGCAGATTCAGACCACGCTTGTTCCATTTGCTAAATTCAGAATTTCCCACACGCAAGCCAAGGGAATTAGGCTAGACAAGGATGAGCCGTTTGGGGTTTTTTTCTACACTTTTTTTTTTTTTTAAAGCTAACTACTACGGCCACGTACATTTGTTGCCAGCAGATTGAAAGTTCAAGTGAGACAGCAAATTTATTTTCCATAGGAGAACGGTGGTAGAGACAATGAAAACTTTTATGTCTCCCTTGCTAATCTTTTTCTAGATACCAAAATTTTACTTGGCATTCAGTGTTCCGTTATTTTCCCTTTTCAAATTGGACGCAAGACAGCTCTTTTTTAAAAACTACTCAGAGAATTATGTACGCCATCATTTGGTATAAATCATTTTAAAACTAGAACTCCTCTGCCATCATTCTCATTGGGATGATGATTCCCAATACAGTAGTCGCACTTTACAAAAATTAGGTCAGGCAATACGTTAAGGCGG
The DNA here is from genome assembly GCA_947846985.1 of Fratercula arctica. Taxonomy (NCBI): domain Eukaryota; kingdom Metazoa; phylum Chordata; class Aves; order Charadriiformes; family Alcidae; genus Fratercula; species Fratercula arctica. The sequence goes on from CANTUZ010000004.1 coordinate 3,837,409, forward strand.
CCAACAGACATCCATTCTACGGGCTGTGCTATCATCACTGCGGGGAAATGACGGCATTTCTTTTCAGGAGTAACGTCTTTTTGAGCATGGAAGTTTTTTCTTCTAGGAAGCCTTTTTAAAAGGCTGGGTGCTTCTTTAGCGCTTATTATTTTGAATAGAGAAGGTTTAAAATCTTCAGCACTCTCTTCTGAAAGTTAGGAGTAATGCTACTTTAAATGAAGAAACTGACAATTTCCATTTTTTGTGATACAACCTTGGTGGTTGCAATCTAGCAACGGATTATTTTTCCTACCTTCTTCATCGTCACCCATGTTCTTTGGAGAGGACGAGAAGAAACTCTTACGCGCAATTAAGCACATGCACGGTTTATTCCTGAAACCAACATCCCGTTCGCTGATAATAATTCCATTTTGCCGGACATAATTCGAAAGAAAATAAAGGTCATATTTCTAATAAAGACAGGTATCAGCTAGAGTAGAGGAAACACCTGGAGCATACTTGATTGGTCATCTCTAAGCTTTAAAACCTAATGAGGCCTCAACCGTAATTTTGTAGAAAACAGCCCTGCTGTTAAACACCGTTATGTCTATTTCAAAAGACCCGAAGGCTTCCGAGTCTTTTAAGAAAACGCCTTCATATGTCCATGTCCGTTAATTCATTAAATTGGTCTTTCCTCAGCAGAGAAACCAAGTAATGAGACTATTAAAGAGTTCAAGTGTCCTGGTATTGCTGATTACAGAGCTGTACCTGTGTATTAGCTGAATGTGACTTCTGATCACCTTGATCTGCAATACAGACCATTTTTTTGGGAAGAAACATACTCAAGCAACTTGATCTTGAAGGTCTACGAGCCCCACAGGGCTCAGCCCAAAAGACAAATCCTTCCTTGCTCACTATCGGAAGCACGCAACTGGGATTCCAAGCAGGACAGCCTGGTCTCCTGGCTTGTACCAGCCTTGTTCTGCCAGTGTCTGCACAAGAAGATGGCTACAGAGAAGGTTCTGCCCGCTCGTTTTGGTAACTCTTCACCTCAATTCTTCAGAAAAATATAGAAACAAATTAAGATCGGTCAGTCGACCTATTCCTATCTTCATTTAATACCCGCAGAGGACACCCAGGAATACTCCAGCGTAGCAGGATGCATTGACAACGGCACGGCTCATTTGACATCGTAATGCCAAAACCCGAGGTAATTACTTTGTTTGATGAACCAGAAACACAGAGAAGGGAGAGCAGAAACACCTTCAAACCAAACCAAAACAACCACGAAAAGATTCCAAAAGCCCAAGGCTGAAAAAGACGTCATGAAATGCCCATACGATTCCTTAACTAATCCTGGAAACGTATTCGGCAAATTCAGTTTCAAGTTCTAAGATGAAGAATTTGGAATAAATAGATTTAAGCTAGAGGCTTTTTCACTCTTAAATACATCTGTGAGGAATAAATAAAAGCAATCGGGTTAATTACATTTATAGTGATTATTTTCATATGGGTAACGGACACATTTTATGGTGAAATTCATGAGTAATAAGTTTCGTTACCTGCGCAGACAGTGAATTTGCACCAGCAGAACTGCTGCACTGCCTTCTGGGGAGGAGAGCTGGAATTCCAAGTGAACTTGAATTAGAGGAATAGCCTGAACTAAACAGCAGGCAATTCACTTACAACAGCCGCAGAGCGGCGCTTTTAGATGGGAATAATCAACTGCTTATTTTCTCCCAGAAAAAAAAATAAAAGCTCTGGGGCCTACTGGTAACCCCACCTGAGGCTGGGCCAGCAGTGGCTTGGTGGCGTGGAAAGAAAGCATCGTCTTCTTGGGATGTATAAAAGCCATCGGTTAAGTAAAACGCATGATGCCCTTGTTTTAAATAAAGCAATAAAACAGCTGACAAAGGTTTTTTCAGGCCTGTCAGAGGAAAAGGAAACGCATTTGCTTCATATCCAAACATTCAGAGACCAGAGAGGGGACGTATCTCCAAGTTGGCTGCTATCTTCCTACGGTCCGGGGTGGCTTGAGCGCGCTTTGACCTGCACTGCACCAGGACGTGGGTGTTTGAACAGCAACAAACCCATAAGGATAATCATCTTGTTTTAATTTGGAGATGGCAGCTCTTCTCCTGGTAAAAATAGTACGAGATCTGTTGTTCTTGTGACATTTCCTACCCATCAGCAGTGGAAAAAAGAGTCGTGCGCTCGTTGATACGCAGATGCTTTGGCCAGATTTTCTGCCGAGGTAAATTCACGCCAGTAAAGGAGCTGATGTACTGCCTTCCAATTACTCAACAGTGAAAATATTTTAGCAACTTTGGGATTTAGAACAAAATATCGAGGCAGTACTGGTCAAACTTCAACTGGAACACTGTGTCCTGTTCTGGGCGTCATTTCTCATGAAAAATAGGCCCAAATATAAAAAGTCCAGAGGAGAACATTAAAGGTCATCAGAGGTGTATATAAACCAAGATCTATGTGGAAAGATGGAGAGCGCTGATTTCACTCAGGCTAGAGAAGGGAAGAGGAGAGACGTGATAATAGACTTCAGATGTACAGGAGATTTATCGCCTTTTTGTAGCAAAGTAAGTTGGGAATTGTCAAGGGATCGCAGGCTTAAACTGCGGCAAGAAAGATGGAAGTTAGACAATTTAAAAGCTATATAACTGCAATTATAGCTAAGATTGCCTGGGGAAAGCGCGGAAGTCTTTGCTGAAGGCTTTTAGGAAGACGTTATTCCCACCTATTTCGACAATATTTTTGTCACAATTGCCTGAAGTAGGATGGAGGACGTAAGATTTCTTAAACCCCTGTTTTCTAGAGGTATCTCTATGGACACAAAGCGGCAAACGCCAGTCGGTTCTCTCCATTCCGAACTGGCCAGAAGCCAGCCAGCCAAGTTCAGGAGCCGCGCAGAAGAACGTCTGGAGAGCACTAGCTGTGCGGCGGCCACTCAGTCCAGCGGAGACTCTACGAAACAGAGCCCGCTTTCGCGCAGCGAGAGGCCACGAGATCCACGGAGCGCAGCTGAGAAAACCCAGCCCGAGCGGCGCAGCCTTTAATTTCTTCCTTGAGCACAAAGATGAGGAGTTCCTCCCCGCTGCCGGAACGCGGGCGGCTCCTGCGGGAGCCGGGTCCAGCCAAGCCAGCACATCCCGGAGAGGGGCTGAACCCAGGATGCCGTCGTAAAAAGGACATCTGCTCTTCTGAAAACACCCTGTTCTCCTACCAGATTGCCAACCGAAGCGTAACCAATCTCCCCTCGGCCGCTAAGGCAAGCTGGCGGGAGCAGGGAACGGAATTCCAGGGCTTGCAGTAAATCAGTGAAGCGTGGTTTGGTTTGAATAAAGACGGGTGAACTTAAAACGGTGAATAATCTTGCCTATCTATCCTATCACATCGCATATCATATCGTGTCATATCTAATTAGAAACCCCTGAACTGCTTCCAAGTGCCTTAGGTTTGTTTTCTTTTCGAACATTCTTAGGATCGGCGTAACTTATGTCAAGTTCCTTCTTTTCCCTGTTAGTATCACCTTTTCCCTCCCCGTTTTTAAATGCTACGCTGATAGCAAGCGACGGGGTAAAAATCAAGTATTTATTAGAAAACCTCCTTCGGCAGCAGGCTTTTAAACCGGTTTTAAATATTTTCAGAACCATGCAAGGATTATTACCTATGACTCCTTAAAGCGTATTTACTACTGTGCTCAACTACAAGTAATCCAGACTTAAATCCTCTGAAAAGGCACGTAATAAATGTTCTTAACCTTACCGAAGGAAAAGCCGCATGCATGCGTGCCAGTAACGGATTAACATGAATTCTGATCCTGTCTGAAAGATACATCAGCCAAAAAATACCTGAAGAATTAGAGAACTAAAAATAGGGGATGATACGATTCCTTCTTGTGGAGAAGACTTGGTTTGGGTCCCCTTTCGCTTGGTGCCAGAGACAGGATAAGGAGGGAAACGAAGAAAATGGATTTAAGTCCGGGCAGCCGAATTGATTGGCCTCGGAAGCAGAGAGGATTCCGAAAGGACAACCTGGTGGGCTGGTACCCAGGAAAGTTTGGAAGATGTCTGGGAGGCTGCAAAGGTTTAAAACTGATGCTGGAACAACCTGAAAGGCTCAAATGGTTTTTTTGGGAATGCTGTGGAAAAGGTCAAAGAGCCATCCTGAAGAATGGGAGGATCTATTATGAAGAGCAATCATTTTCTAAGGAGCAGAAATGCCCCCCAAGCACTCCCCAAAACCCAAATATGACATAAAATCATCTCACACAGAAATGCATTACTCTGATTTTTTTGTTGTTGTTGTTTAGGATGTCTCAGACTGTGACTTGTTTATTAAGAAAAACAAAGCAAAATAGCCCACAAACGGAATTTTGCCTTACCTAAGCTGACTCACCACGGTTAATGGTAGCAAAATACATGTTTTTGTTACAGAAGCGAGCAGGTATGACTCGGTCACATCGAGGAAGCGCGCTGAATAATGAAGTGCCATCTTGACACGACAGCTTTTCAGAATCAAAAGCACTTGCAAGGACTCGCACCGAAAAAGCTACACCTCCCCAAACAAAGCCGTTAGGTCAGCTCAGGGGTAAAGATCGTGCCTGGTTAACCAACGCAGCGCAGGAGAGAACGGACAGAATTCAGGCTATTAAACTCCAGCGCTCTTCAAGGTCACACTGAGTACCAGCGGGCAGAGTACCAAAAGGATGCTGAAGAAAGCCACTTGCCTTCTAGTAGCGACACAGATAAGAGCCTTGAGGGTAGTATAGAAGACATTAACATAGAAGACATCAACACGCCACTCCAGCTGCATTTCCCCGGTGGAAAAAAGCCAATGTTTTGCGTGGCGGGAATATAATGTAGCCTAGGGAAAGCTCCGAGCTCAAAGCACGCAGAAGTGTTTCTAGCGGAAACGACTCCGAAAATATTTGACTCCTGCACATGGAGGCTCAAAAGCCTGCTGCCGCCGGGCCCCGTCCCACCGTCAGCTCAACCCTGGCCAGACGCACTCTGCAAAGCCTCATCACCGCCAGAGAAAGCAGTCCCAACGTTTCAAATTTGTGCAAGGAACAGGAAAACGGAAGCCGGGAACAACGGAAAGCCGATATATAAACCACGCCGTTGTCTCAGGTGGCAAAAAGATACAAAGCATTGAAGGAAAAAAAAAAAAAAAAAAAAAATCAACAGAGAACCTTAAAACTCCGAGAGAAGCTAGATGCAGTTTCACCGTGGGAAGCACATTACTGCCAAAGGTTATAAAATGAAATCTGTGACAGAGTAAAGACTCAACAGGGCTCTAACAGTGCCAAAGAGTATTACCTAAGCTCTTAATCATTACCCGAGACTGCACCACTTACAGCATACATACCCAGCATGACCAAGATGGCCAAATACTCCCCAGTTTATCACAGAGGCCCATTCTTTTTAAGATTAAACGAAGCCTGAAAGGTTTCACGATGTAAAAGGGCCAAAATCGTACCGTAACAAAATTAAGAACCAAGGAAATGTTATCCTCCTTCTGCACTGCACGCAGGGTCGAATTCTCATCTTCCTGTTAAAATGAATTCCGTATTGTAAGAGCGGCAACAGCGAAGTTAAGAAGAAAGAAGACAGAAATCCATCTCAAACGTCGTATGACCACTTCGGTGAAGGACACACCTGACACACCTAAATCTCTCAGCCTTGACTAATCTATCTATTTCCTGCGTAGATCCGGTAGCAATACAGGCGATTGTTCAGAATTCGAGATACGATGCTGAATTGAGCGGTGTTATATTCTTAACCAGTGTGCTGTGTTCTTAAAGAAGCAAGACTTTACTAGGGCTGTAATTACGATGACTCGGGAGAACGAGCGTTCAGACTGGTTGAGGGCCATACACCAAGCAGGCAATCACTCCAAATACTTCATTTTTTGGCCTAGAGTACTTCTCCAGGGGGAGAAACAACACAGAAGTTGCTCCTTCCTCCCCTCCAGCAGGAATTTTATTGTGACAAACGAGAGCCATAAAATAATTCAAGTTGCAAGCGGCTTGTGGAGGTCTTTTGGTCCAACCCCCAACAAAAGCAGGGCTAATCCCAAGCTAAACCGGGTCGCCCAGGGCACTCTCCAGTTGACTTCAAATTTCTCCGAGAACGGAGATGGTACAGCTTCTCTGAGCAGCCTGATCTAGCCTTGATGCGACCAGTGGCCATGGCCTTTCTGCCTTTCCCCGGGCACCTCTTGAAGAATCGGGTCCTGCCTTCTCTGTTCCTGCCCGGAGGCAGCCGAACAGAGGGATGAGCTTCCCCTCAGCCTTGCCTTCTGCACAGTCACAAACCCTCTCCCAGGCGGGGAGAAAACTGAAGAAAAGCATCCTGCAGGAGAGTAAGACTAGCCACTCTAGAAGCAGACTGCAAACCAGAAGGAATCTGCAATTACGGTACTCGAGCAAGTACAAAAGTCAAAACACTCTGCTTTAGGAGAAGTCAGCAAACATGCCAGAACAGCTTTCACAGAATCACAGAAAGGTTTGGGTTGGAAGGGACCTTAAAGACCATCCAGTCCCACCCCCCTGCCCTGGGCAGGGACACCTCCCACCAGCCCAGGTTGCTCCAAGCCCCGTCCAACCTGGCCTTGAACCCCTCCAGGGATGGGGCAGCCACAGCTTCTCTGGGCAACCTGGGCCAGGGGCTCACCGCCCTCACAGCAAACAATTTCTTCCCGATATCTCATCTAAATCTCCCCTCTTTCAGTTTAAAACCATTCCCCCTCGTCCTATCGCTCCACTCCCTGATAAAAAGTCCCCCTCGAAAACAGGGCCATGGAACAGTTAAGGAAGGAGCTGCCATCATGCTCTGGTCATTAACAAATTCACTAATTTCATCAGTCGGCCCTTAAAAAGAAAAAAAACCAAACACCCTTATTTTAAAGGGATGAATGGAAAATACGGAAAAGTTCATGAAACGGTTTTCTTGAGTTTACTAAAACTGATAACCTGCTAAAGCTAAGGAATTCCCTAGATTCCAATTTCCTGTACACTTTGCAATATTTTCTTAGTTCCAGGAGGAAACAAACAATAAAAGAGAGCTTATAAAGTCAGCGCGTCCCTGCTGTAATATAAGTCGGCAGGAGGCCTAATTAGACAACCTCCAGAGGTCCCCTCAAACCCGGTTTTCTACGATTCTACGGACTATAATACATGACAACTAAAACTAAGTATATAAAATGCGATGGTAAGTATTGCTTTTAGAAAGTTTATTAAATTCAGAGAGGCACGATTTGTGAGGTAACGATACCTATTAGAGCAGATTTACTCTAAAGATACTACATTGCTTCCCCCGACCCCAAGGCTAATTTTCTCCACGCTCTCCAGCTTCCCGTTTTCCTCAGATTGTGATGCTTCTTCAAGCTTGTAATTTTCTCCTTCGTCCAAACAGAAGGGGACTAATTTCTTATGGGAACTTATTATCCCAGAGATCGCCTCTACAGCAGTGCCTTGGTGCCCACTTATGTTCTATAAATGTTACGAAAAATTACATAATGTTATCTCATAACGGTACAACACTCTCAGGGAAGAAACCCTTCAAAATGTGTAAATGACAATAAAGATGGACTGAACCTGGCAACGAACACAAGAGATTTACCTAGAAACCAGCTAATATTCTGATAAACGGATGTACAGGAACTAAAATGTACTCCAAAAAGCTGAATTAATATTTAAATTTTTTTTTTTCTTTTTTTTTTTTTCCCAAAAAGTAAGAACACAAGCAAAATAAAAGCCAGAGCAAGCCCCGGTTAAGATTTGTGGGGCCTTCTTTTGTACTTTTTGGGGTTTTTTTTCTCCTAAATACTGTTTAAAGCTTCCAAATATTGGAATAAACACTTCCATACTTCTGCTTCTAAATCTTAACAACCAAATACGTTTCTACACCGTCTTTTATGCCTTTTACAGGAGGCATTGGACTGCCTTTTCCACCACCACGTGGGATGGGAATGCAGGCTTGGTGCCTCAGAGGCAAACCCCGCTGAGCCCCACGCTCTGTCCCCTGTTCCTCCCTCCCTCGCTGGGGCGGGCGCTCGAGCATCCTTCCCCCTGCCCGGGTACCACACGCAGCCCCTCCGCTGGACCACAACCACCCACCGACGGGTACTACGCGCCGGGACAGGAGAAAGCTGCCATGCCACAAACGCCTTCAGGTGTTTCAGTGTAAGAGAAATAAGGTATAGGTTTGGTTCCTATATATTGATTTTATGCCCCGAGGAAAATAAAGGCTCTACGGCCACAGCATGCTTACAATAACGTCTGCTTTAATGCTTATTACCTAATGCAGTCTCTTCATACACACCTTCGGGAAGACAATTTCCGATTTGAAGCATATTAAGAAGTATTTCATGATTCCAGATTTGTTTTCTAACTCCCTCCCAACCCGGAGCTTGATAATAGGGTGGTAACAGCCTGAATTAATACAAGCAGGTGATAGCTGACACAGTTAATTAACGTATTACAATCGCAGCCGAACTGGAATCGTGAAACATCTTTAACTTATTTCTTATTATGAGCCAGCAGGTACAATAAAAGTTCCCCATTTAAAATGCTTCCATTTCATCACAGACCACAAAAAGCCAAAAGCTGTTTTAGTCAAACCTCAGTGGTTAAAAACATCTTTGACAGTAATATTTAAAAATTGTTACCCATTACTGTTCTCTCGATTTCTATCTCAACTCTTTATACAGCATCTCAGCCTAACAATTTACGTCTACAGAGACAAGCTGGGGCCGCCAGCCAGATCTACTGGCTTTTAAGCAAGAACACTAATAGATTGGGCAGCTATCCGTAAAAAGACTTTCGATATAAGGAAGGCAAACACATCCTACACAGGATCACTCGCAGAGGCCCAGACTTTGTTTACCTGGTGCTATTTATGTTAATCTAATCAAGGCTGGTGAAATTACCTCATTCGTTCTTAAGCAGACATCCTAAAACGAAGCAAATTCAGCTCAGGATAGAGAACCTGACTGTGAATACTGTGAAGACAACACAAGGCAAAAGACACAGGGGAGAGAGGAAATCTCAGAGATTTGGAGCTAGGGATTAATGAGAAAGTGCTACCTCCTCACGCTGCAGGAAACCCCACGCGTCTGGAGCAGAACACGCAAAAAGCAGCGTGAAACGTCACGCGCTGAAGAGGCAATTGCTCACCTGTGTCAAATGGTACCCATTACTAAACGTGAATATTTCAGATTTAATGGCAATTGCCAGGTTCCGCGTGAAATAATAAACTTTGCATACAGAAATTGATTCACACCAAGCAGTACAACACATGAAAAAAAAAAAAAAAAAGTAAATCTAACTTCCCCACATTTGAAATATTGTATTAGTTTGTCAAGAAGAAAAAAAACAAACAACACAACACCACCACACAACCACCACCCAAAAAAAACCCACCCAAAAAAACCCGACCAAACCAAAAGAAACACCAAACCAAAAGAAACACCAAACCAAAAGAAACACCAAACCAAAAGAAACACCAAACCAAAAGAAACACCAAACCAAAAGAAACACCAAACCAAAAGAAACACCAAACCAAAAGAAACACCAAACCAAAAGAAACACCAAACCAAAAGAAATCCGCATGTTCCATAAATCTAATGGCTTAGTTTTCATCCACTCCTCTTTCTTGACATGTGGTAATACAAAATAAATGCTCATACTTTTCATTTGTCCTATTTTATTCTGATTTTTATTTGCCTGTGCACATATTAATGAAAGATTACTCTAAGGATATGAAATATTACAATAAGAATATCCGCCAGTTCTGAGGGCTGCTTTGCTAGGCATCCATCATAGGACCAAAAAGCCACAACACAAGAGGTACATCTCAAATGGATTCAAGAAACATCAAATATTTAATTCATAGAATCATAGAACCATAGGGTTGGAAGGGACCTCTGGAGATCATCTAGTCCAACCCCCCTGCCAGAGCAGGGTCACCTAGAGCAGGTTACACAGGAACACGTCCAGGCGGGTTTTGAATGTCTCCAGAGACGGAGACTCCACCACCTCTCTGGGCAGCCTGTTCCAGTGCTCTGCCACCCTCAGGGTAAAGAAGTTCCTCCTCATGTTTAGGTGGAACTTCTTGTGCTCAAGTTTGTGCCCATTGCCTCTTGTCCTGTCCCCGGGCACTACTGAAAAGAGCCTGGTCCCATCCTCCTGACTCCCACCCTTTAAGTATTTATAAGTGTTGATAAGATCCCCCCTCAGCCGTCTTTTTGCCAGACTGAAGAGACCCAAATCCCTCAGCCTTTCCTCATAAGAGAGGTGTTCCAGTCCCCTAATCATCTTGGTAGCCCTCCGCTGCACCCTTTCCAGCAGTTCCCTGTCCTTCTGGAACCGAAATAATAAGTTTTAAGATCTCCGTTACCTTAAAACAATATTGTATTAACACGTGCAGAGGCCCTGATTTCAACAAAACAAATAAAAAAATGTATTGAAAACCGAAAGTGCAAACAACCTCACACCCAGAACTGAGATACACACAATCACGAAAATGAACCCCTGGGCCTGATATTATCACTAACGTTAAGCATCACAAGACCAAAAGGAAAATAGACAGGTCTTTCCCTTCTTCTGACCTTTAGCTCATAAATCTGGCAAATCTTTCCCTGAAATTGGAATTATTTTAATGAAAACATGAATTTAATTTGTCCAACTTTTAAGTCCTGTCTAACTTGATTGCCTTGGTCTAAATCCCATCTTTTTGCTACACGGTTTTATTTCCGGACACCCATCTCAGCTTCCCCATCTCAATTCGCTTAAAGGGTAATGTTCATAGATTTTGAAAATTGGTTCACAGAACGTTGAAAAGGAGAAGTTGTTCTAACCGGAGCCCACCACTACCACCCACTCCAGTGACTGCCAGAGGCAGCGATACACATCACCAATTGCAAAGCACACGTATCAGGAACAACACTGAACGAGCAAAAAATCCTTCATTATTTGAAGCCTCACTTTTCCACGGAACATAATTTCTCTTTTCCAGTTCAAAAAAACAAAAAAAACCCCAACAAAAAAACAAACCAAAAAAATACCTGCAAAACAAACCCGAAAACCAACCACAGGCTGAAAGTCTAGAATTTAAACTCCTCAGAGCACTGATAATTTACAGTCACAGATTCTGTAAATTTCTGCCCAACTGTGTTGTCTTTAACTTACTGCACTTCTTATAAATTAGACAATGAAAAAATAAGTTAATCCGTTTCCATTATCCAGTTAATTATATATGTCAAATGACGCTATGTTTGTCTTACAAGCAGCAGGCCTAAAACTATCAAACAATATTCTTAAACGTTACCAGAAAGTGATGCAAGTTGTCACAGCCTGTGCTACGCTTTGCTACTTCCTCCACGGGTTTTTTTTGGGTTTTTTTGGTTTTTTTTTGTTTTTTGTTTTTTTTTTTTTAATCTCTATTGTCTGGACGTAGTTTCCTTTCCAACACTTTCCTCCTCTGTTCAGTGCCTTAGCAATTATGGTGATACGGACAGACTTCTTCTAGCTCGAGACCACAGAGCAGGTCAGTACCTGGATCTCATCTTCCGCAAAACGAACGGAGGAAAGCAGAGAGGCAGAACAAAACAAGGAAAGGAAGCCCTTGCATTTAATCATTTATTCGTTCTCTGTGTACGCTCTGTGTGTGTGTGTGTATATACATATATACACACATATATACGGACAATGTCATCCTAAGTGAAAGACGTAACAAGAACACGGAAAAAGATACCTCAACATCTTTGGCAGCAGTCCCACAAATAGTCCTGAAAGAAGCCAGCAGAAATAAATAATCACACACCGCAAGAGTTATGAAGGCCTAGGGGGAAAAGAATCTTGAAAATTTTCAGAGAGAAAGGAGGATACGGAAAACAGGAGTTTCTAGGAGAAAACTGAAATGACGCTTTCACGCAGGCTGTTTGCTCTCAGAACGAACGCTGAAATCATTTCTAGCGTTTAAAAATATTTTACGAACGCTCTGCTTCAGCACGCCTTCTGCAGTTAATATGTACTTCAAATGAGCCACAGATGACTACGCGTTGGACGAGAAGCCATCCAGTTCAACCCTTTTCCCCAAGACAGATTCAGCTGCATTAAGTCATTCCTGACATATTTGTCTTGTCTGTTCCTAATGACTGCCAATGAAGAAACTCAGCCATTTCCCAAAGCCGGCTATTCTAGTGTTTCACAACCCTTAGCATTTGAAAGTTTCCCCTACTGTCTAACCTGAAGTTCCTTCTCTACTCAAGAAAGCCCCTCGTTTCTCCTACCCTCTCTCATGGCCCTGAAAACACATTATGCCCTTTCTCTTTGCCTCGCTCTTAAAACACTGAAGACTTATCACGTCCCTGCTCATTTTTCTCTTCTTTTGGACTGAACGACTCTGATTTTCTTCTGATCTTTTCTCCGCGCTTGTCTTTCTGAGCTATCGGATGGCCCTTAGCTGGACACCACCCAACTATGCACATTGCTCTTGGAGAGCGATGCCCAAGTTTGGGCACAAGTGCTCCAGCTGGAGAGGAGAAGGGCTGCTTCTCGTACCTACTAGGCTTCCCTGTTTATACAAACTGGTACGATGTTTGCCTTTTTGGTAACAGCACGACATCGCTGACTTTATATTCAGTGCACGATTCACTATAGTTCCAGCTACTTTTCTAAAGAAATGCTGTCTAAGCGCTGGCTCGCCGTCCTCCGCTTGCAAAGTTATTCCTGCTCCAGCATAGTACCTTCTACTTATCACTGCTGACTTTAATTCTGCCTTTTTTTTTTTTTTTTTCAGATTATTTCTCTAATTTGTCAGGATGATTTTCAATATCGCTACAGTCCCTTAATGCTGGCAATCCCTCCTACTTTAGTGGCATATTTAATCAGAACATTTTATTTCATCATCCAGTTTCTTAATGGAAACGCTGCTCAGAATTAAACTCAGGACCGACGACTGCCGAGACTCTCTATTTCAGAGCAGATAAAGTATCAGACCGTCTCTTGATACTGGGGATGATATTCCGCAGTCCCCCATATTTTGTTAACTACAAAACAAGGAATATATATAACAGAGCGTGACGTACATTTCCCAGTATTCCCATCAAGTCTCCGAGACCCTTCGTTTCAAATCAGAGCGCAGAAGACCTTCCCAGTCACACACCATTGACCTGGATCCTTCTCAGAGCAACCCAACTGCTGAAACCGCAGTTTGGAGCGTTACGCGCCCAGGAGGCAGGGAAAGAGGAGGCTCAGCAAGAAGTCTGAACGCCCAGAACACAATATTTCTGTTCTCTTGCAAGTCAGCTGCGCTGCTTTCCATTCAAAGTACTTTAACTTGCCTCTGGTCTACTTCTGTTTGACGAAATAACTCTTCATTTGCTGAGATACTGTGATTTTTAATGGTGAACTATGTATTGCTACACAGGGATGCCTAGAAGAGAATACATGCTAACTAACTAGATATAGCTGCATATATTTATACATGTGGAGTATTTATAGAATTAGATAAAAGATATTTATATTAAAATAACACTTTAACTATTCTTGCTGATTATACAGTCTATTTCTGGTTGCTTTGGATGAGCTCAATATTTCTCAATATTTCATTTTATCCCAGGGGAAAAAAGGATTTATTTCCCCAGACCTTCAACATCTCTCAACATCTTCCACCTCCACATTCCATCCATCGTGCAAAGCTCACTCTTGAGATTAGCGGTGGGCTTCCATGAGTCACGAGCGTTCGCTGCACAAGGGAGTTCAGATTCCTGAGCGATCCGTAACCCTAGCTGTGCATCCGTTTCTACAGACACAGATCCCGACTCTTGCGTAGGTCGGGAACCTTCCTGCGGCCCAAAGGGATTCCACCGCATATAAGTCTGACGGTCAGCTGAAAACTGGGAGCCTAGAAGAGGAAGCAGGCGCCCGCTGCCTACAGAACGCCAAAACATTTATGGCATGTTATTTCTAGATTCCTTCTTTTCTAATCAGTCAGTCTTATTTCTCAAATTCCTTTGCTAATTTAAGTATTGCTCTGGCAAATACAGCTACATTGCGTAATACCCTCTATAGAATTGGGTCAGCTACCCCAACAGCTGTTCATCCAAGCTTACAGTCTTTTTGCCTCACCAGCTCAAAGGAACACTCCTCCTTTTGGCCATAACTTTTCCAAATTTCTTAAAAAAAACTCTGGGAAACTGTCCACACGCTGACTAGACTTCAATAATTCTTCATTTAAAAAGGAGATGACTCTTCACGATAACGTAACGTAACAAATTACTTAAATAAGCAATACCACATGCGACCATAACAAATCAATCTTACACTCGATCCGCTCTCACACACGCACATGCAGAAAACTCCACACACAAACTATCTCAGATTTTCTCAGTACGTGACGTGACCTGTATGGTTCCATAAATCAAGATCTTCTCCAACGTTACTACCCAACTGGTCTACAAGATGACTGACGCAACGAAAAATCATCAAGGCCATGAAGCACCCAGACGCAACAGCTAACTCGATAAGTGCGTGGCCAGCCGGCTGCTGGGCACCGGCTGAGCATCCCTGTGTGTTCTTAGCCCATTTCCTAAGGGGAAGAACTTGAAGACTGAGCCACTATTTCTTTTTTATCTTCTTCTATGTAAATTACAATACCGTAAACAACGGAAAGCGTTTATTTTTCGTTTCTTTCACGGATGAGTTAAAAAGCAGTCTTTTAGTTTAGCTGTGTTCTGTACCACGTTCATGCCTCCCTCTATCTTAAGGATACTCCAGCACAGCTAATGTATGCACACATGCAAATTTATTCTCACCTAACTCAGTGCCTGTGTAAGACAGGTTTTGCCTCAGCAGTAGCTTAAAGCTAGGTATCCTGAGCTACTCTGCTTAAATCATTTCATTTATTGAGGCATGCCGATTACTTTCAAGGAGAAAACAACAAAAACACTGTTATCATGCAATACAATTGGTCTGTAGGACAACTTATGCTTACTCACATCCTTTAGAAGACAAAAAAAAAAAAAACCAAACCCAAAAGCCAAACGTCCCTACAGTCTTTCTACAATTTCTCAGCAGGTCAATAACCTCTTGAGCACGTGCAGGCCACTGCCCTGCTCAAACCAACACAAAGCAACACTAGGGATGAGTCTCCAAAACCCACCGATTCATAAGTTTTCAGTCCAGCTGTAGGAGCACGGGCTGAGCTGTGTCCCGAGAGTCCCATCTCTTACCTCCTGGCCAGCAGAGGACATCACACATGGCACACAGCCCACTGGCCGACGCTCTTCCTTCCCCGTTCCCAAGATTCAGCTCAGCTGCAGCCCCCTCCCCACGCCCATAAATAAAGCCCAAAGTCGAAAAAGCTGTGGAAGCCAGCCTTACTAATTAGCCTGAAAGCAAGAGCTTTGGGTGGGATGCGTGGGGAAAGAGGTAACGCTGGTGAAAAATGAGAAATTAAATTAGGCCAAAGCCTCGAGCACCTGACACGAGAAAGCAAAGAGCGGGGAGCAGAAGTGGTCAGAAGGATGGACTCACCAGCTGCTACGCTGTGGTGTGGCACAAAGGGGGAAAAAAGAGCTAATTCTACCTCTTCCTTCTAACGTATCACCTCCAACCGCCTTCCCCACGCTCCTTCACTGGCATAGGACATCCACCAAGAGAAGGGTCTCTTAACTAGCACGAGCTTTAGAAGGACTGCCCGGAGACTTAGGAAGAATTTGGAGCATTCCAAGCCTCTTTGCCTGAAGTCTAACTTCCCCTTGGCAATGTGAGTCGTTGCTCCCCAACGAGTCTGGTTTACACAACTCCCTCTGTTTTTCGTAGATCAATCGGGTCAGGCTTGGAACGCGTGAGGCACAGAGCATCCAGGTGACCCTTCAGTGGACGAGCAGGCTTTCGGCCTTGAACTAACTCATTTTGGAATCCAAGAAACGCCAGCGCTTCTCCTGGATGAAAAGCTTCTGAGTACTGGCATTTTAATTAAGGTGCCTCCACTAAGAAAGCATTAAAAGTAGTTATGGCTAGCCTTCATCTTCAGCCAGCGTGGATAATAGTATCCTCTCCGTCTGCCTCGTTAACATTCTGCCTAAGCCTATTAACTCCTCACCGTTGCCTCCCTCATTTCTCAGCCACGCGAGGCAGTTCTTCCCCTCTGCTGCTCCTTTTTCCCCAAAGTAGAACAACACCACGAAAAAAAAACATCCCAGGGGTTTTTAGACCAGCAGACTAAGAAAATAAAAACGAAGCATAAGCAAATTTCTTTTTTCCTATAAAAGGTTCCAAAACCAAAGCAGGCAGAGTTGCAGAACCATTTCCGCCTGGAGAGATGATGAAAAGAGCAGGGCTCCGCAGAACATGCCTACCTTTTACTGTTAGTATGTGTTTACACACGAACTGCCCCGTATTTAAGGAAGGATTAAAACAGTTAAATGGAGTTACTGTTACTCCTTGCTTTACTCTTACTCTTTTCCGTGTTTAGACAACCTCTGCAGCCTCCGAGAGCCAACACAGCACCCCGGTTCCCCTGGAATCCCGTTGTCCCGTTCCTCCGGCCGCCGGGTGAGTCACTGCCGAGCAGCGGGACGTTCCCCTCTGCAAAGCACCGGTTCCCAAACCACCGTCCGCAGAAAGCTGGCCGGCTACAGGCTGCTGGCCCAGGTCCTTCCTTCCCACTGCTGCGCGGCTTTAAAGACAACCGAGACGCATTAAACCCTACCCTGATGCGCGTTTCCCCCCTCAGCCGTTACTGAGGTCGCCGCAGGGCAACTCTGTTCTTGTCAATGAGCGAGGGGGCGCCTCCAAGTAACTTTTAGGGCACGCTCCACATAAAGAAAAAAGAAAACAAAACCCAATGCGTGCGGAAGTTTTGCTGTAGATAACGTGTCAGCTCTCCATACAGATCCCCCTGGTCCAGCAAGTAGTCTGGGAACTGGGCCGAGACCGGGAATTATCTCCAGCTCTACCATATGGAGATGCAAGACACCAGGCCAGTTGCTTGTTTTATTTAAACATGTGTTTCTTTTACCAGCAATATTAACATTGCCTTGTTCCTGTTTATACTGAAGGAAAGGAGAAAATAAACCAAGTAACTTTTCTTCCTCTCATTTTGTTTTGCTCTCTTAAGAGTTCTCTGTTCCTGTCAAAGCAAGTTAAGCTAAACAGAAACACGGTGGTTTCGTTCCAGCGTACATGTGTCCGCGCTTGGAGTTACTTGGGAACCGTTCGTACAGTTCAAACGCAAACACCCCCCCCGCCTTAATCCTTATTAACCTTCACATGTAAGAAAGCCCTTAGCTTGGGTAATTGGTTAATTACTTAATAAGCCACAATAAAACCCAATTTACCGGAGATGGCAAAGCACACAATACCAACCCACTGCTCGCACCGTTTTGGCGAGGCACCTATTTTAGGGGCTTAAAAGTTTCTAACCGTTTGCAAAGCCGCAACCGCATCATGCCAAGAGCGATACCGCAGCTCAGAGGATCCCGAACGAGAGCCTGGCTTCCCCGCGCTCATCCCCATGTGACACACCGGGGAATCATCTCCTAAATTCGATAGAACCCTCAGCGAGAAGTCGCGTTAAGGCAAGGTTCGGTGAGACCTGCGACCCAACGTGCCGGCTGCAATGAACGCACCGGAGAAAACGCAACGTTTTTGGCTCCCCAACACCGATTCCTCCTGGAAATCATTCCGAAATCGCACAGAAAATCTAAGCAGATCTCTTCTCAGTGACAGCAGCACTACTTGACAACTAGCACGTATGTTAGTGCTGCAGTGAATGGAAACGCACCACAGCCCTCGCAGGGGCAGCTCGCAGCGCTCAATCCGTGTTGGCTCGCCGAGCGCCAGTTTTTATTTCACTATTTCAAACATATTAGCAAGTCTGTTTCGTTCCAAGGTTTTTAAGTGGATCGGAAAAGCTACAGGCTACGACAGAGGTATAACATAGCCAGGTTCGTGCTCTTTTCAACGGCGTTTAAGCCGGTGAGGGGAACGATGAAGTAGCAGTAAACTTACTTTCCAGTGATAAATTGGCTTCTGGATGGTGTGCACATAGGCTGAACATAATAGTTCTCCAGTTTAACCCCTTCAGCAGCTAGCTTGTCCAGAGTGGGCGTCCTGATCTCCGAGCCGTGGTACCCAACGTCTCGGAATCCCTGATCGTCGGCCAGGATGAAGACGATGTGCGGCTGCGAGCCGGGGTCGCCGGCCCCCGGCCCCTCTCCCAGCCCTTTCCTCGTCGCCTCCGTCTCCCCGGGGCCGAGCCGCAGGCTGTCCCAGGACAGGTAGCCGTAAGTCAGGAGGCTGAGGACGGAGAGGCCGGCCAGCAGCCCCAGGGCCAGCATCTTCCCGGTGCCGAGGCGGCGGGGCCAGCTGCGCCCACCGCCGGCCATCCGCCTGGGCTGCAGCAGGGGCGGGACGGAAGGGAAAAAGAATAATAAAAACACACACACAAAACAAAACAAAAAAATAATTAAAAAAAAAAAAAAAAAAACCAAACAAAACCAACCCAACAAACCGAGAGAGTCTCCGAGGGTGGGGGCCGTCAGGGGTCCCGCCGGGCGGGGAGGTGGCGAGCAGCCCGGCTCATGGTAGCCACCCCCCCAACTCCCAACAACTCCGGTGGCGGCGGAGGCCCCGGGCTGGTGGCGGTACCGGGTGGGCGAGCAGGGCCCCGCCGGGGCTCACAGCATCCCCGGGGTCGGCGCCCATGGCGGGGCGAGTCCAGGGGCGACCCGGACCGGGCCGGGGCCGCCTCCCCCCCCCCCCCCCCGCGCCCGCTCCGCCCGCCCCCTCCGGCGCTGCCGGGCCGCTCCCGCCCCGTCCCCATCCCCATCCCCGCCCCTCCGGCTCCCCCTCTGCAAACCCATCTCCTTCCCCCCCCCCCCCGCGCTTTTCCCCGGCAACTTCTTCCTTGCTTTCTTCTTCTTCTTCTTCCCATCCCTCCCCTCCCCGTCCTCGCCCGCCCCCCGGCTCGGATGTCGCTGCCCCCCCCCCCCCCGTTGTCCCCCCCCCCTCCCTGTATTTCGGAGGCGACACCTCCCCACCCCCCCCCCTCCCGTTGTCCCCCCCCTCCCTGTATTTCGGAGGCGACATCCCCCACCCCCCCCCCTTGTCCCCCCCCTCCCTGTATTTCGGAGGCGACACCCCCCCCCCCCCCCCCCCCCGCCCCAGGCTCCAAAGGGCAGCCCCACCGGCGAGTCCCCCCTCTCCTTCCCAAAGCTAGGTGGTCGTTTTGCCCTCCCTGCCTCCTTCCCTCCCTCCCACCCACCCGAAATATTGATTGTTTTTAAGTGTTTTCTGAAATCGCCGCAAACATCTGGAAGGTATGAACGTACCGGATTTGTTTTCAGCCACAAACCCGTCCCGAAAGCCCGAACCCTCCAATTCTGGTCAGGCTGTGGCAAATGGGAGGAACGCGCCTTTTGGAAGTCCTGTCATTTTTTATTTTTTTTTTTTTTAAACATTTGGGTTAAAAGTATGAAATGTGCTGCAGTTGCAAAACGCAACTTCGCCCCAGTCCTGAAAGACACCGAAGCGAGCAGGAACGTAAACATTCATGTGCCATGAACGGCAGTAAATGTGCAGGTTTGACCTGTCTAACGTGAGTCACCGTGACAGCAATAACTTTTAGGCAAACTAGATCTTATAAAGCATTAACTCTTAAACAGCCACTGGGATGAAATCCTGTATTCAGGGCTCCGGCTGGGCCCTGGGAAGAGAGAGGCCCAGCCATTATCCCTCCCGCAGGAACGCTTCCATCTCCCTTTCCTAAAATCTGATGGATTCTAGTACTGAAAGTTTAGTAAGTTTACTCTTAAAGAGTAGTTTACTTACTTAAAGAAAGTCTACTCTTAAAAGTAAAGTCTTAATACTCTTAACAAGTTCCCTCTGCTCCCTGCGGCTCTGAGTAATACCGCCTCGGAAGAGCTTTCCGTAGAACACAAGAATTTTTTTGGATGGGGAGGGAGCAGGGAGCACAACTGCTGGAGTAGCTTCTCTAATTAAAAGTTCCTAACTTTATTGTCCTACCAGAAGAGACAGGGCGGGACGACAGTCAATTTAATGGTTCCTAGAGTTAATATTTCTCTCCCCGTGACACCTTCCTGCTCCTTCAAAGACGTTTCCACGCACTAAATGGACAGAGCAGACGCGAAGCGGCTCCTTAACCGATACCCGTAGCGTGCGTATTAGAGAACAAGTTGGTTTACACACTTTAATTACCTTCAATAACGTCGTCTTAACGCAAGCGTCTGGATTTTGCCTGCCTAGATGCCTGCAACAAATGCAATTCGGTTCGTAACAGCACTTGGTGTCGTCCTCCTAGAGAGAAAAATATAAAGTCACGTTGTCTTGAGGGAACCTTAGTTCAGGTCGAATCTAACTGATTTTGTGCAACGTCATGCGAACAGAAATGTCCCCACTCGACAACTGCCACCGAGACAGAGCTATTCGGAAATAACTGAGCGTTGTGTTGCAGTTTACAAGGCTGCAGTAGGGAGAACATGGGAGTACAAGCGGAGTTAGTGATTTTAATGTGCTACCTAAGGGCTTGTCCACACTGCAAAGTCCCACTGATAAAATTACATCTGCGTTGTAAAACCCACAAAGTTTAACTCCTGAGGCACAACATCATCTTCTGAAATCAGAGGAACTTTACAGCATATGAACTCAAGCTCTTCTAAAAAAAAAAAAAAAAAATCCAAAATAACCACAAACAAACAAAAAAACCCCCACAACCTTCCAAAACCTTAAACTGAAGAAAACCCTTAAAATTTTCATCCACTGAAATGACGTTTCCTTTAAAAGAATTCTCTATTCAAATTTTTTTACTCCTGCTTTTTCCTCCCTGCGCTTACAAGACCGAAAGAATGCATATAGAAGCCTAAAAATATAAATGGTAAAACGCAAATTGGATTAGTAATGCTATTTTGCCTTTAACCCATGTACAGCAAAATGGCAAACAAAAATATGACGTCCTTTTAATATAAGCTGTAATAGCGCCACGGACTCGGGCAAACAGCAGGGCATCACGCTAAATATCCGACCAAATTTATACATATTTTATAAAGGTTAAATATATTTTTCATTAATTCTTTTGTTTGTTCTAAAGATAGTAATCAGCAGCTATCACAGCACGCTTACGATATAAGCCGTGCGTTATGACATCCACGTGTTGTTTTCTGTAACTAGCTATATATGATTATGCTTTTATAATAAAAATAAAAACACATCCGAAACACTGAGATTGGCAGGAGGCTGGCTAAAGGGGACCGTTCCCGAGTAGGTGACCAACATCACTGAGCAGAACTACAGAATCAGCTAAAAGAGAGTTTGGATTTAAGTTTGTTTGAATAGTAAAAAAAAAAAACCCAAAAAACCAGAAATCCATCATTACGCAGATACAACAGTTTCCCTCCCTAAAGAGCACAGCTATTAGCGGAGAGCAGGACATTTGATTTTCCACTGTTGCCTTCTGGCAGCGCCCCGTTAACCATACCAATCCCTGCTAGTCGTCATCCTATTTATTTTAGTTGTCATTTTATCCCTTTTTTTTGTGTTTCTTCGCAGTTTTGTAAAAACAAAAGGAGGCTTAGGTCAGCAAAATACTCTGCCGACCTTCAAGTGAGGAGGCCTTGGAAGAAAACGCGCTATTAATATTCCACTTCAGAAAACATTTGCAGACACTCCTGGTTTATACAGCCCGTTCAGGACGCTCGGTGAAAGGAACAGAGAAGTTGTGAAAGCTGGAGGAAGGGCTTTTCCCTTGGTGGTGGGGGGGGGGAAAAATACAGAACCTTCATAGGTATTTAAAGTTGAGCGCGGTGAATCTATTAACTCAAATATACAGTAGCTAAAATTGAATTTATTATATCGTTAGGAAGTGATATATTTTCAGTACTTGCTACGTGCATTCAGTACTTGTTACGTCTATTGTGTATCCGCGTGTATTGAGACTGTAAAATTAACTCAACTCAACATGCGCGGAGAGGACGGCTTTAGTTGAAGGCTCATCCGCAGTTACCTTCGGCCGAGGTAGGGGCTGTTGAACATGCCCTTTTCTACTTGTTTCAGGTCAGGTTGACCTTTCTGAGACATATTTGACACACAAATATAAGCCCAAGAAGACAGCAGCTTTATAAAAAGTTAAAGTGCAGCTGGAAAATTGAAGGAGACGGTCCCATCCAAGCCAATCACGACACAGCCAATACTAGCACACACAGCAAAGCATGAGTCTGGCTGAAGGAGTTGCTGTCCCAAGCCTGGGCTCCGAGGAACGGTCCCGGGAGACGTGACTCCGAGGGATGTCTCCGAGCCACGAGAATAGGATTCCCTCCACGCTACCAAGCCGTTTGCTGCTGGGCTGGGTCGGGTTCAAGGAACAGGGAGTCTAAAGGGATTTTTTCGGGGGCGGGGAAGCTGTTTTAAACAAGAGAAGCAGGAACCATAATTGTAAATGAGGTCTTGAGAAGACAGTTTATAGAAAAAAAATAGACTCAAGTGCTAAAATTCCTGTGATAAGATTATAACCGTTCTTCTACCGCTTAGCTCAGTCTGAGAAAGGTGATTCTTACTAGTCGGACACTGCATGTTTCTTCTTACCTTCAGTAACAAGCAGGGCTGTAATTCAGGATGTGCATTCCAGCGCGTGCCTGAGGCCAGAAAACTTCATCTGCTTAAAGAGCGGCTTTTTGAACTGCTATTTTTAGCTTAATAGCTACAACTGTAGTAAGCGCAAAGCGGGCTTTGGCCTACACACGGTCAAGATTCTTCATATCTCCAAGAGCAGGAGACGTAACTAGGTATTTTCTTTTTACCCCGGCTAATTTTTTGCACGCCCCTGTCCTCAGTGTACCGTCCCAGCGGGGAAGGGGAAGAAGCAGGACTTCCCCGCGTTCTGCTTCCCAGGTGGATGCTGTGCTTTCGCCAGGCACTGACGGCTGGAAACAGCCTCTTCGAAACATGAATAAAAACCCGGTGAGTCACGGGACTTACCTCATTCCCTTCGCCTTCATTGGTGGACCCTGGTGATTAATTTACAGATGTGCTACTTGTGAATTATCAGATTCCACCCATGGCTTACTCCCTGGTTTATGATGACATAACCAGAACTTTGCTGTTAACTTATTCTATATTTAACGCAGATTTTCCTCGGTTCCCTGCCGTGTTCCTAGGCAAAGCTCCAGATTCTGACCTCAGCTGCCTGCAGTGATGTAAATGTGCAGTCACTCAACTGGTGCCGATAACGCCACTCTGGAAATTTAGGATATATAGGATATATATCCTAATATATATCCTAATAATTAGGAGATATATATATCCTAATAATTAGGATATATATATATATATATATATTTATATTTCAGATATACCTCTCATCTCAGTCCCTGTAATGACTGAAACAACGCAACTTCAGAGCTGGTGGTTGCCTTCCCGGCGGAGCCTCTCGTTTCCCAGCTACCTGAGGTTCGTGATCCCGAATGCAACAGAACCAAGTCTTGACGTTTGTATAGTCCTACTGAAACAACAGCTTCTGGAAACAGCAGCTGGATGAGACGCTTCCTGAGGAAAAGGGGACAGTTTAGTAGCAGATGCCAGGGAAAGTCCCTCCTGAACAAAGGGGCACACGGTTCTCAGTGACATTGGAGATGACAGAACCCCTCTTAACGCAAAGTGGCTATGCCACCACACGGCAGTTAGATTTACCGACCGGTTATAAAGCAAAGGAGCTGCATTTGCTGCATTTACACCATCTATTCACAGCTAGGGCTTCTCAGCTGTAAGAGCGAAAAGAGAATTTGGCTGTCCCAAGGATGAGGATAGAATAATTTCTTTTGCACGGCCAACGGAGCAGCTCCCTCAGACGAGTTTCTGCACATCATCCCAGGCACCGCTCAGGACCGAGAAGCGATCAGGCTTTATAGACCCCGCTCGGTGGCCGGTCACAGCCACGCTTGGCCACGGACCCACATCCCTGATATGGCATCAATACGCGTAAATCCACAAGAAGCATCCTGGGGCAGAGAGACCCCTTGGCTCACCACTAATAAACCCGCTGTTGGTGGCTTTCTGCCGCAACAACGCTAGTTCTCAGTTAAGGCCGCCCTTAACCTCAGATACAAATGTAGACACGACATCTCCTTTTAAAATTTTTTTTTTCACGCTACAGCCTGGATGTTGTGAGACAGGGGCGTGGACATTTTTCTGGCTTTGTGGAGTTTGCGAAGAGCCAAATAAATCGGAGTAGCTTACAGTGCACACTTGGAGGCTGCCACAGCCATCAGCGTGTTCCTGCTTTGAAGCTTTGGCACGCTGTTGTTAAAATCTCTTTCTCAGAGAGCAGCTGTAGCCTCCAACACGGTTTCCTTGCCACAAACACTACAGAAGGAACAGCCTCATTTGTTCCTAGATCACGGGGTTTTTACCCACCAGGTCACCTGTCGCGTTTAAAACTTGTCTTAATATTAGCGCAAGTTAAAAAGGCCAGAGCAAGAGAATTGGGGCAGGGCATGACCTTAAGAAAATTTAAACAGGATGGGTCTTTTCAGAATAACTCAAGTTTTACAGCGAAAGAGAAATCTTCGTGAAGAAAAAAACTTTTCTCAGTCTACGAGGGACGATGCCGCAGCCCTGCTGTGCGTGTTTCACCAACTGCCTTGTCATTCCCAGGCGACAGTAAAGCTGGAAATACAGATTGGTCAAAAGGGTACAACTGTAGCAAAATATAATTCTAAGCATCGCGAAGTATTTGACGTCAAGGTTAAGGGTGCACAGCTGCCACAAAGCTGTCCCTTTCCAATGCGAGCTTTAAGGGGGAGGGATGCTTTTAACTTGGAACTGTACGAGGTCTTCAGAAGGAAGAATGCCAATGAAGCGCTTGCAAGGCTCAGGATGTTTGAAATAGTTGTCAAATACTAGAAATGGCATTTGGATGACTCACTGCTACGCCAAATCCAAGCTCCAGGTCACGCGTGTAGCACTGTGTAACGTCAGAGGTTACTTTGGTAATAAGTTTTAATTATGCCTCATCACGATTGGCAATTAAAACAAATCTAAATAAATTTGCAGAAGGTCGCATGGTTCAAGAGCTATGCCTGACCAAAAGGGAGATTACAACATAATTGTAACACATACAAATACGTTTGCGTGCACTAAGTGCTTCCTATAGTTACTGTCCGCACCTGGAGGGCAACGGGGAAGAATCCCCACGGATGAGAGACGCTCTTCGTTCTTCATTTCAATAGGCGAAAAGTTACACTTCTGTCAGCGGTTCTCCTTAGTTCTTTCGGAAACAGAGCCAATACTGGTTTCATCCTTTCAGATGTGTTTAAAAATGGCGACAAATATTCTGGCACCACCCACAGCTACTTTGATATTTATAGTTTCGTCCAGCCCTAAAACATTTTAGCGGGTGCTGGCCTCTTAGGAATCTACAAACTTTTCAGGCTATGCAACTGTTAGAACTCCTGTTACAGGAGACGCTGGCTTCAGAGCCTCTGGAAATTTCCCTTTTCTGCGAGGAACGGCCACGAATTGCGATGAGCCTGTATTCACGGAATCAGAGAATTGTTTCGGTTGGAAGAGGCCGTTAAGGTCAACTGTTAGCCCAGCACTGCCAAGTTACCACTAAACCACGTCCCTCGACAGGCAATTCGCCGCCGTTTCTGACGTCCTCGGTGCACGCTAGTGCAATGCCTTTTCTTCTTCTGTTGCTGTTTTCTACCAGGCGGACTGCTGCGTGTTGAACTCCCCGCATCATTTCATTCGCACAGTGCTAATAGAACCTCGTGCCGTTTGTTCCTGTTCTTCCCTTCTCCAGCTTCGTCTCTACCGTCTTGGCTAGACCCACTGAACAGGAGATGGCTTTTATGGTGCTGAGCCTGTCCCACCTGCTCTACCCACTTTCCTCCCTTCCTTCCTCTACCCGGCTGCTGATATTAATCGACAACATTATTTCCCTCTTTCAACATGGAATTCAAAACGACTCACCGGTCAGAAAAGTTCCAGGAGGGGCACGCATAACTGGAATTTTAATGGTTCCTCGTACATTTGCTGAAGAGGAGAAACACAAGTCGGTTTGCGTGGCTGCAGCCTGGGAAGGCGAATGAGAATTCGTCCCAGAATGGGACAAATCAGCGGCTGCAACCATTTAGTGCAACTGGAGCAGGACAACGGCCATGGAAACAGTATTTCGCAGATAGAGCTTTTAAAGTTTCGTAAATGATGCGGTATGACAGGATTGCTCAGCCGAGTCCTAATATTCAAGTGAAGCTTATAAATTTATAAATAGAAAACTCTTGGACATCTGTTACAGGTCGCCTATTGGACAAGTAGACTTAGAGCTCAAGATGAATGTATTTAAGTTCTATTTCTCTTACGCCTTTACCACTCCCCACTATCCCTACATCACTATCCTTCTCACGCCCTGCCGCCCCCCAAAGAGCGTTTCTAATAAAGATGTGACGGAATATAATAGTGCCGAACACACAAAAGCCCCAGTGCAGGACAAATTGTCGAGCGCTGACATTTTATTTGGTGAAAAATGAAAACGATCGTGCCTGAACTGAAAAATATGCTGTTAGAAAAGTATTTCAGGGTCACTGAGGAAGCGAGGATGCTTGAAAACTAAGCAGACAAACAAAAACGCTGTGTATGATTGAGGAGATCCGAGATTTGCAAATAAATATTTCGGGAAATAGTCACTGCTTACTTGACAGCGGTTGCAGAACGCAGTGTTAAACCAAGAAAAATGCCACAGGAAAGGTAACGTGCCCTAAGCGGTCACGGGTATGTAAAAACACAGTAGTCGTTAACAGAGATGGCCGAGCTCTAGCGTATGGCAAAGCCGTATCCAGTGGCCTAACAAGGTCTGACAACAGGCACGCAGGTTTCTTAGGAGAGCCTGAAGGTCTGCGTGACAGCACAAGGAACTCAAAAGATGGTTATTAAATACAGGTCGACTGGAAATTCTGTATCTCACCCGTTTAAATTTTTTTTTTTTTTTTTTTTTTTTTTTTTGCTATTGGTTTCTCTGGCTGGGGAAAAAAAAAAACCAAATGTGGAAAATGACATTTTAAATACCCAGTTGGAATTATCAGAGTTGTGCCGGGCCTCATTTTGTACTATATAGGCTCTTTGAAACACAGCAGTTGTGTCGATTTGCATTGATTCTAGGCTAATACTGGAAAATACTAAGCAGCAGACCGAAGAATAAGCGGTTGCTGATGTTTACATTCACTTTGCGCTAAAAGAATGCA
Source organism: Fratercula arctica (assembly GCA_947846985.1). Classification (NCBI taxonomy): domain Eukaryota; kingdom Metazoa; phylum Chordata; class Aves; order Charadriiformes; family Alcidae; genus Fratercula; species Fratercula arctica. Next base: position 3,864,670 of record CANTUZ010000004.1, read on the forward strand.
CCGCCGACCAGTAATACCTGCTTGGAATTTAAAGTATGCCACTTCCAAAAGCTTAAAGCAATAATAACTCCTCTCTTCTTTAAACTTGTACTCTCACAGCCATCATTCTTCACACCAGTCTGAAACCCCCTGTCTTCCTATGTCCTAACACTGAACATACGGATTCTCTTGCGTAGGGGTATTTTTTTCGGTCTGGCGAGTTGCTCCGCTGGACGCCAGCGCAGGTCGCGGTTTCCCACGAAAACCTCCAAAAGGTTCCGAGTCCATTTGATGTAAGAAAGGACTTGTTTTTTCAAATTAGCGCACCTGCTTCCGTACTGATGAGGGAGGGAGCACATACGGGCGAGCGTCTGCTGAACCATGGCACAGAGGAATTTTTCCTTTATCTACGTGGAAGATTAAGCAAAGAAAAGTCAGAGAGTCTGCTAAAAAAGCATAACAGAACGTGCTAAAAAAGCATAACAGAATAGTTAACTGGGCTCTTGCTCCCAGAAGGTATAACTCACATGAACAATACTGGACCAAGTGCTTCCGTTCATCCACTTCTCACTTCTTTTCTTGCAAGGGGAGGGAAAAACCCCACCTTTTTTGCTCCGGGCAGCAGTGTCTTAGTCTAGGATTCATACGGATTAGCAGGAAACTATTATTCAGACTCACTAAAATCTTACGGCCCTTCAGAATATTATCTTTTGAGCACACAAGATCGATTATGGGCCACAAGGATGCGTGTAACAGCAACGTCTGCGTTTTGACCACGGATTAAGTGTACGAAGGTAGAAAGTTAAAAACAAAAATCAATTTCTCAGTGGGATTTTTCCAATTTTTTTTTTTCCTCTAAGCTGAGAGCGAATGGTGCGAAGGAGTTGTGTGAAACGCTTGAATTTTTTGCCACTTCAAGGGTAGGTGGAAGAATCACCTCGCCATGCTCCTGCCAAAGAGGTGTCTCTCAGTGGGGCTGGGGGGGGGGACGACAACGACAACAACAACAACATTAAGCCGCTGAATGAAATTAAGACAGACGTATTGAACAGAACAATTGCTGTTGCTTTTCTGGGATTTTGTTTGCTTATTTCAATACCAAACTGTTGACATCACTAAGTATGCATTTAGGGAGGAAAGTCAATAAAGAAAACACAAAGAGGTCGTAGGTTATACAGGAGAATGCTCTTGGCTTGCTAATATCCTTTAAAAAATAAAATAAAAAAAAAATAATTAAAAAAAAGCCAAACTCTTAGTCTTCCTTCCCTGGCAAAAAAACCACCCAGACCCACCCCAACACCTCACTCAAATTTGAGCGGGTCATTTAGTTCAGCTGGTTTCTTGCTCGGAATTATTAACTGCTGGAATGCCGTTACTGTAGAAGAGTGTTAGGTAATCTATCATAAATGTCATCTACGTATTTCAGTAACTGGAGCTATTCACAAACCGAACAATAGGGCTAAACTCAGAAGCAGAACTAGTCAAATCCAGAAAACACTCTCACTGCATTGCTTCTGCAGGCTGCCGAAAAAGCAATGAAGCCTGATGTGGCGCATCCTTATCTCCCTAGAGCCGGTAACAAACGCCTCCGGTCTAAGGAGTGGGTTCCTTCAGCAACCAGCAGCTTGGGGACTTCCTGAGTTAGAAGTTGAATAATTGAAAAGGAAATTATATAGTTTTATATTAAACCTGCTCGTATTTTTGATCTTACAGCCACCTTCGGTGTGAGTCTCACAAGGTGGCTAGGGCACTGTGAGAAATACCACCTCCTATTTATTTTAAAACCGCTGCCTGCTGGATTGCACCGCATCCCTTTTTCTTGGATTGCATGACAGGATGAATAACAGTTCAGTATATATAGACTGGTTTGGGTTGGAAGGGACCTTAAGGACCATCCCGTTCCACCCCCTGCCCTGGGCAGGGACACCTCCCACCAGCCCAGGTTGCTCCAAGCCCCGTCCAACCTGGCCTTGAACCCCTCCAGGGATGGGGCAGCCACAGCTTCTCTGGGCAACCTGGGCCAGGGACTCACCACCCTCACAGTGAAAAATTCCCCATGGGATTCAGGACTTTAGGAGTGACCATGATGCCCTTCCAGTCTTTAAGAGAAGACTGCCGAAGAGTTCAAGTTCATTTAGCCTCTCCTCATCCACAAATTGTCCCGTATTCCAATTAAGTTGTTAAGAAAGCGTATTAATAAAAAAATGAAAAACATTTCTTTTCAGGACGCGTATCCCCTTGTTATAGTGCTAATTTGTACATATACTATTAATTACTGCTTATTTGATAGCACAAGAGAACTAGAACATTCTAGCGATACTATTTTGCTCTGTGTAAGTACACACTGTAAGATCTTTCCTTTGGTTTGTTTCCTGGGAGTGAGTTTAATAGCGAGGTTTTCACAGCCCTCACAGCTGCACTTAGTGAAGACAATAAGACTTAGATTTATTTATAGATTTTAAAGCTGGAAGTGCCCACCATGATCATTTACGTAGCAGCTCATGTAACAGAGATCGCAGAACTTGCCTGGATTCATGCTCTGATGAACGCCTGAGCACGTGTTCTAGAAATAAACCCAGACTTAATTTAAAAGGCACAGAGTATCCATCATAGACCTGATGCACTACTGCAGTTGTTGATCAGTATCACTCAAACTTCTCTGTTTTATTTCCAGTCTGAATTTGATACTGTCCAGTCCATGAGACAACTACTTGTATTCTTCACCCGTTCATAAAATCTCTGCTTACAGCCATAACCAAAACACGCATTAAGAGACGGATCGTGATAGAAAAGGGGGAGAAACCCCCCCTAGGCTTTTAAGGAGAAGCGTGCTTTAAATCTCTTTGTGATATTTAAATAAAATAGCATTTCCTGAACGTTTAGTAAATTATCTAAGTGTATGTGAACACAGCATATTCCAAAAGATACGTTATGCGTTATGAATATGAAAATGTATGTTGTTTTGTGGCGTGAATTTCCTCTGTTTACTATTCCCATTTGTAAGAATCAAGTTCTATTGCTCCGCAGAAAGCTCTTCAGTAGAAATGAGCTCGTCATCTGCCCACAGAAACGCTGTCGCTGGGATAGCGGCAAGGCCACCAGAAGCCTTTTCTGTAAAACCGTTCAAGCGACGTGTTCCAGACCTGAACTGGAGGGAACGCCTTCAAGATCCAGCCTGCACCAAACCAACAACTCTCTTTCTTTATAACTTCTTCCCAGCACACTTGCCTGACCTGGTTCAGCATTTGAACTGGTCTACGTAACAACGTTTGCCCGGCTTTTTTGGCCAGTCCTTCCATGGGATTGGCCCCACCACCTGTCTTTCTTATAACTACACACCGACCGCGTAGGGCACAGATACGTGCGATAACTAGAGATACACACGCTACACGTAAACGTCACTAAAGTTGCTGTGTAGATAGAGCTTTGCGAGCCCCCAGTTTATAGCCCACTGCAAAAAGACTCCTCGGTGGACAGAAATTACCGTTTTGTTCAGCTCTCACCTTGCCTCGTGTTGCTATGTCTATTGCTTCTTATGAATAATGGGTTGCGTGTGCCTTTTTTGATGCAGGCACTTTTTTTTTTTTTAGGATCTAGGCTGAAAGCATCAATTCTCCCCAAATTAATACAGCAGCCACACATATAGGTGACATTTTTACATTGATTCAGATCCAAGCCTGGAAGCCTTCGTAAAAAAAACCCACCCTTGCAACACTAAAACCACTTACGGTATCCAGCAGGAGGACTCTATATTTTGTGTCATGGAGCATCAGGTAAAAGGATAACTCATTTGGCAGAAAATAAGTGTGGCTTCGGAACCAAAAGGTAATGAAGAAGAAGAACGCATGCATCAAATTATACTGCAAAAGTTGGCCAGAATGAAATTCAGTGTAACACTGCATCCCGCAGAAGCGTAAAAGCTGTAGGCAGCAGCGCGTTCTGAACACCAGGACAATCGAAAATTGCTGATTAAGTTCAATTAGTAATTAAAAAAGCATAAAATGTGACCCCTTGGATTCTGCAGAGGGCAATAAGTTCCAGCCGAAATGCTGTGTAAGAGCGCGTCATGCAAATCAGAGCCTCAGGGCACTACTGCAAGCGTAAGTAATAACAACGAGCTCCAATTCTGCAGGTAGGGGGGGTTTCTGTCGCCTCCCCTGGGAGCTCGCAAACATTCTGAAAGTCGGCAACCGCTTCCATACAGGAGACAGGATTTCAGCTGGGCCTGGACGATTGCCAGAATTTCTGAAAACGCACCATCCCCCCCGCCTCCCCAAACCCAAAGCGTGATAAATTAAGAATTTTTTTGAGCGCCCTGTATAGCGGTTCTGCTTTGGTTATAGCGCACGTATCCCCTGCTTGGATTAATTAACTACAACCCCAGCATCGTCCCGGGCTCACGGATGAAGCCCCACCGATTCTCTCTTCCAAAGAGCGCCAGCCCCCTCTCCAAATTCCTGCCGGGCATGTTTAATGGCTCGCATCAGGCTGTCTTTTCAATTACACGCAAGCCTTTTGAAACATCTCCGCAAGAGACCAAACGCCGTGGGGAAAGAGGAAACTTAAACCCTGTTTCAGGAAGACCACCGAAAGAAAGCTTTCCTTTACTATAACAACAAACTCGAGCTTCGTCAGCAGGGTTCGTTATCTCGCCCTCTAACCTCGGCGCAGATCATTTCTTACCTACGCTCATTAATTGCTCCTTCCTTTGTCCTCCTTCCAGGCAAGCAGCATTGTACAGGACTCATTTATAGGCCATATGTATGGGTTGTGTGTGCCTTTTTTGATGCAGGCACTTTTATTTTTTAAAATATTTTATAATTTTTATAATATTTATATTATTTATATTATTTTATTATTATATTACATTACATTATATATTATAATTATATATTATATATAATAATTATACTATTGTATTATATATCATTGCACTATATTATTATATTATTTATTATATTTATTATATAATTATATCATTATTATTTATTATAATATTTATAAAAATATAAATATTTTTAAATATTTTAAAGAGGAGACTTTAGACAGACACCGTCCTGCAATAAAACCCCGTTGCTCTCCCAGGTGGGTTCGCGTTTCCTCCGCCGCAGATAGGGAGTAATTGAAATGAAATTGAAATGAAAACCTCATGTCTCCGTGCTTTCCCGTTCGGGATGAATTACCCATGCAGACAGTCATCCCCAGCCCTGTACTACTTACAGTATCGTTAAGCTTAGCTCCACCAGGGACAAATCTTGTCGAGACACCGAACAGTAATACTTTTATGCCACCTAATGAGTTTTGCGGTGTTGCACGTTACGGAGGGAAGCAAACGCCTATCCCGTGTGGGAAAAGCAATGGGCAGAGCCTTCAAAGCACACATTGTCAAGAGTCCGTGTGTGTTTCTACAGAGGAAACATTTCCTTTTCTTTTAGAAGCGCTCACAAGATAGAACAGGCACCTCCTATTTCTTTGCGGTTTCCTCGGAGCTCGCAATAAATCCCCGAGTTTGCGCCGCAGGCTGCAGAGGAGATGAAATTTTGCGCGAATATCCTCGTGTGAGCAGACGTAGGCACGCTGGCGACTTTTGGGAAAAAAAAAAAAACAAAACATTTACTTTGCACCGGAAGGGGTGCTATTGCACAGTGCCCACAGATCAGAGGAACGTATTTTGAGTAAGGAATGGTCAATTAAGTCTAGTCCAGAAAAAGCCTGCAGTGAAATCCATTGAAGGCTGTGGAAATGGGTCCTTCTCTCAGGTGAGCTATGGATGAAGCCCTTGGAATGACACAAGCCGCTGTAGCGTGATGATTCTGCAGTTGTTACAATAATTGCCACGGCTTAGAGGGAATTTTACGACTCATTTTCCCCGTTCCCCAGTGATAGGCCTTATAAATGGTGTGAAATAGAAACTATCACCTCAAGCAACAGAGGAAAAAGCCGTGAGAAACTGTCATTTACTCAGCTGAACGTCAGCAGTTTTGGTATCAACCTACTAAAGTTTTGAGTTATTTGATCTACAAGTTACATTTCTTCCCTGGCAATAGAATTTATATGTATTTGGTAAACTCTGTTCCTAAATCTTAAATAATTTGCAGTTGCTTGTAGGTTAACGTTTGTGCATACGTAAATGTATGTACACACACCCTCTCTCTATACATACACATTTATATATATATATATATAAAACATATGGGTAAAAAAAAAAATAGTTGTTTCTCATGATTTTTGGCGCTCTCTATTCCACAGGTTCTTTCATCCACACTGTAAGGCCAATAACTCCTGCTGCCATAACACCTCGGAAATTTGGGCACAGTAATAGCACACGTGGTCCAAACTTCCACCGCTACAATTGTCGTAAATTAAAAACATAAATTGTATTTTGTGCAATCAAAGTGTGTGAAATACAAGAATCAAGAAGGAACGTCTACGCCTTTGTTTCCTGACATGTGGAAATGTGCACTTATAAGTCCATTAAAGCTGTATTCCTCTTTTGGTTTTGGGAGAAGAGATAGTAAGACACAAGCTCGCTTTCTATCACTACGGAAAATTCCTTCTAATATTGTCTCTACGGTAAACAATTATAAATGCGTTCATGAACGTTTATAATATTGCCAAAGCTCTATGCCTTCTGGTCGTGGGTCAGGCATCTCATTTTCATGGCATTTTAAAAAATACGTTTGTTTAATACAATTTGCATCCTATACATCTTCTGAAATAGAGAAAACGCCCATCCACCCCCTCCTGGTTTTACCATGAATAACCTCAAGTCACGCGTCTCTCTTCTCTCACACTCAGGTTTGAGTTCACAAGCAAATTTTCCGATGGTGATAAAATTCTTCGAGCCAGTAGCCCAGCATTCAGCCCTATTTCACCACCTGTTCGCATTCCTCTCCGGGGAGGTTTGTTAATAGAAATACTTAGCAGAGGCAAAATGCAAAGATGATAGTCAGCATTAATGATAAAAATAGACACCTATTTTACAGAGCAGCAAAATACTAGGTTTAGAGCAAACAAGGAAGAAGCAGAAGAAATGCTGTGTAATTTGCTAGGTGACCCGTGACTGAGGTAAACCAGAAACGTTGATTAATTGAACGCCTGCTTGCCCCAGAATGTATTTTGATAGTACTAGCAGAAAGCATAGCTTAAAATTAGTTCTTCAAATTATTGTTTGGATGCTCAAACTCACGTGTAAAAACCACGGTCTGTATACAGGCAAACCACACAAGCTGCTTACTGAAAAAGCGGAGAGCCCTGTGTTTGCTTAATATACAGACCGCCGCTGATTAAAGATTGACTTGGCAACCTTCTAAGGGCGACTTGAAAACGCAATGGCCTGTTACGTCACAAACCTGGAGGCAAAAACCGAGAAGGTCTCTTCCAGAACGGCCTCGCTTGCAACCAGCTCCTCTTCCTCTCTTGTCTCGTTTCGACCATTCTGACGAAGACGTTGGTTTCAATTACTTGGTTCCCAATAAACCGGACCTCTCACAATTATTAACAACACACAGCAGATCCTCAGTTCTGTTCTTAGACGCCTCATTCCAAAGAAATATCCCACGGTTGCAGGCCCTCATCCCACGGATACAGCAACCTGGATATGCCGGGTGGCATGAAACAGGAAACTTGGTTGCTTTCCATATTTTATGACTAATACCGCGCACATATTAACTCTCAAGTGGAAGGTACTGTGCGGATCAGACTTTGATCGGGAGCCTTGATCCAAGTCTGCTGTTTCCAATGTACAGCATAATACTCAGAAAAAGAGTCCCTTGGGTAAAATTTTGTGGGTAAAAAGATTTAAGGATGCAAGGTTGGACCTAACTCATAGTAACAAGTAACATACTGTCGGCAGAGACTCTTATATCCCTTAACATAGAGTCGCTGAAGGTTTGCGTATGTAACTCCTATGATTTCCAAACTACAGGACTTTCTCTTCACCTGTAGGTTGCCAATGGTTTCCACGGACTGTTGAACCACAGAATTCCGATACATCAGCACACGGAGAGCTGTCTGCTTGGGGATACGCAAGAGAATTCAGAGTTAGCTGCAGCTGGGAGTGTTAAAATGGATTAAACTCCCCATGAGGTCACTTGGAGTCAGAGTTAAAATGACCTTAATTGGATTTAGATTGCGCCAAGGCTGTTTAGATGCACACCGACATCCTGTGTAGTCAGTTAACATTGTTCTAACGGATCATGCTGACTTGGCGAGTTGCACTAGTTTAGCAAGAAAACAATTATAGGTAGCTTTTTTTAATTAGAAGTGATGGGCCTCCAAATATTTTCTGCCACAAATTCTCTTCGAGTCATTCCTATACCTTGTAAAGAGCCGTTAAGTCACCAATTAGGCCCCCGGAACCCTGTAATTTGTCTAACGCAATTAAATACAAATTCAAAAAAAGCTACGGTAGGGAAAGCTGTGTGCGAGGGACACGGGGCGCTTGCTCTGACAAAGGTTTCGGGTTGGAAGGGACCTTGAGAGGTTTACGCCTGACAAGAGCACGAACCTGAGACTCCGCAGTGTTTTCTCACACGTCGTTCGGCCGGGTCGCCGCCAGTTACACCGTGTGAACAGCTCTGTCCCAACGCACCGGGAACGCAGAGAGAACGCCTGGTTTTGGGGGACACGCCCCCACCCCCACCCCAGTTTATCATTGGCTCTAGAACAGTGTCAAGGCCAAAGATGGCTTTCCCCACGGGATTTCACCGCGACTGACTGAGGTTATTCCATGACTTTCACAACACTCGGGGCAGCCTCACGGATCCGGATTATTTTGCATTTTGGAGAACCCAGTGAGGTCCTTACCACAGCTTTAAGAAAACCAACTGTGTTTTGTATTTATGATCTTTTTTCCACGTTTTGCATTTTAAGCGTTGCTGTTTAATGACTTTTTTGCCAGCTGTTCGCCTATCAGAAGGGTGAACTATAAAACCGGTTTCAAACTGTAGACGGTTTTGTAATCATACAAAGTGAAGGGCAGCAGCTAGGGACAGTAGCACTCCATAAAATTTAACTAGTTAAAGTAAAACTGGCACCAGTTTTTTCTCTGTTAATATGATTATCCCTTTGGAAGTTCCTGCACGACACATTGCGCTTCAAGCAATCCGTCTCCTTTTTTTTTTTTGTCATTATTGCCCTGATCGCAGAGATTTGCTTCAGGACGCACTTATTTGTTTTAGGAATTCTTCGGGAAGAAAACGTAACTGAAGACGGATGCAGAGTGCTGTGATATCATGTTCTGAACTGATTTTAGTACACGTACGCGTGTCGCTGTTTCTATGGTAATTGAGCAGCAGTTTCTGGAGACAAAACCTAAATTCACGCAGGCAAAAACCAAGCACAAACACACACACACACACACGCACTTGGTGAACACTTCTGGAATCAATTCAGGATGATTTATCTCCCAACAGTAAATTTTCCTACGCGTGTAATGTTCACTAAACAGTGTGAGCACCGTGTACAACGCTCCACAGGCTGAACTACGCCCGGGGAAGGTTTTTTTGTACCAGGATAGGAGCAAGCCAGCCAAAAGGTAAAACTGGGGGGGGAGGGAGGAAACCCACGCACCCACATTCCTGCTTTTAAGCACTGATGCCCCTCTTTGTAGAGAGGGGGGAAATAAAACAAGCACGCGTATAAATAACTCCTTATTAGTAACAAAAAAAGCAATTTGGGGTGAAAAACTGGGAAATCCACTGAAGTAGGGTCTAAGAGAAACGTGCTTGCAGAACAAGACAGCTAACAACAGCCAGGGAGTTTTTGATGCTCTCTCTCGAGGGACAAAAACTGTACAATAAGTACAATTATATATAAAAAAGGCGTGATTTTGCTAACACAGTTTTTGACGGAACTGTGCAATGTCCTGTGGTGGGGATGCGCAAGAGAGGGTTCTCCCAGCACACCCAGCAGAAGTTTTAAGGAAAGAACTAGCTTTTCCTTACACTAGAAGTGGGAGGAAAAGCTCAAGAGGAGGAGAGCAAAAGAGCTAAGTCTGAAGCTGGCTCCTCGCTGAAGTTATGCAAGTTGATTTCTGTTGTTGCATTTCTCAAGCAGCAGCAGTGTTTTATGTCCGTACCGCGCGTTATGTGGCTTCTGATTGAGACGCATCACCGATCTATTACCTGGTGTGACAAACTAATTATTTGGGAATTACCGCGGGGAATACTGCGAGCAGAATTTGCTTTATCGCCTCAGCATATTTGAGCTGGCAAACGTATTGCGATTGTGTCGAATTCCACGGAGACAAACAACTTTATAGTCATCATTAACATAGGCTGTAAACGCTGTATGTGCAATTCTGTGGAAATTTTTACAGGCATGGAAGGAAGCCATTACCGCTTATCTAGAATATAACGCACCAACGTGACCTCTTCGGTGTACCATCTACAAAGAGGGAGGCAGAAACACTGCTACAATCAGAAAACACAGTGCTGATGTGCAGAAACGGAGCAGGTTCATGTAATTCAGTACATATGTAACCCGAGGGTACGTCTGTCAGCATAACGAGGATTTTCACAGCGTCTGAGTGCTGCCTCGAGGCATTTGGCAACACCTTCTCCCCACTGGCTCCCAACAGCGCCTGGGAGCGTAACGAAAGGGCATCTGCCTTCTGTGCCACCTCCTTTACCACGCGCTGACCGTGACCCTGATCCCGCAGATGCTCACGGTGTGCGCTCAACGTTTCCATCAGGAATGGCCCCGCTACTCGCGCGAGGCAAGTAACACCCGCCTGGGATTTTGCGGCAGAAGTGGAAATCACGGCGCTCTCGGGCTACCGGCTAATTGCCGACGGGTTAGAAACGGGTCGGGTCCTTTGAGATTTTACGATACAGAAGAACATGAGGTTACAACAAATGGCAGAATCTCTATTCCAATCACAAAAATGAACACCGTCCGCAATGCCCTCACTAAGCAATCAAGATCTCTCGGGAAAAAGGTTTAATGAAAAGGAAAGCAAGTAACAGGAGAAAAGATCCAACCAGCACTGCCTAATTAAAACAGCCCAGGTCGCGCTTTCCTCTGCTGCTTTATGGACGCAAAGTAAATGCAGAAGTAAATACTGGATCATCATTGGCCTTATTCTTAATTCTCTTTTCTGGCAGACCCAGATCATTCCAGCATGATCTCTTTCCGCTTTTCCAAACACAGTCATGGGCTCGGAGACCGTATTTGGCAAAAGTGAGAAAGAAAGGAACGTAAAAAAAAAAAAAAAAAAAGGGGGTGAAGGGAGCGGTTTACTTTACAAAGCAGCCGTGTTCCTCCCCATTTCTTTTCCCCTTTTACAGTTTCTCCAGCCCATGCTATGGAAAGAAAGGCTGAAAAACTAGGCTGGGGTTTAGGGGTTCGCTTCTGAGCTCTGGTACAGATTTCCTGTATGAAGGTGAGCCATTATTAGAATATTATAGAATATATAATACTGGAATGGTATAGAATATATTAGAATCATAGAATTGTCTAGGTTGGAAGCGACCTTTAAGATCATGGAGTCCATCCGTCAGCCTAACAACATATTACAGTGTTACAAGCTGGTAAGTGTCACCACGTGAATCGTTTTGTTCACGCAGATACTGTTAAAAAAAAAAAAAAAAAAACAAAAACAAAAACAAAAAAACCAAAATCCCACACCAAACACGTGGAAGAAATCTTAGGTATTTCCCAGTTCTAAAATATTTTAAGAATGAAATAGCGATTGGAAGTAATTAGCAGCACCGTGTAACAAGAAAGAGCAAACTTGGCACACGTTCCGATGCTCAAATGCGATGGAAGGCGAACAGGTGTGCAAGCCAAAAGCCAGGAACGAAACAGCAGAGTTTCCCTAGTAAGAAGTTATATTAACGGACTAAAAGAATAACTTGGAAACCAGACAAAATTCATGGAAAATACGTGCCTAATGAGAGAAAAGAGCCATGAGACTGTTGGGATGCTAAGAAAGTATTACGGCAAAGATTAAAAAAAAAACCAAAACAACCAGGCTTAATGACTACAGGAGGAGAAAAAGCAGATCGATTATAAAGGAAAGGAAGTTCTGAGTTGATACAGCTCAATTTCTGGGAACAATGAGAGCTTTTTAGTTTGCCAAATGAATTAGTAAATGAATATAGAATTGCAGAGTTTTCCGGGCCCCTAGGGAAGAATTAGTGGTGCTGGCTGGTACTGCCGTTTCTTAAAAACTGTTTGGGGGATTCTGCTAGAAACACAACTAATTGCTTTCCATTTTCAAGGGTGAGCAAAAGAAAAGTGGAACAGACTGAATTCATACATGTCAAGCATTACCTCCAGCGCGTCACGCTTTTAATGTCTATTTAATACGCTGCGGGAGACCCCAGCGGGTTACAGCGAGCCCTACGCACGGGTGGGCTACAGCACGGGGATCGCTCACCTGGAGGAGATTTTTCAAAGAAGGATCATTTCTTTTTTTTTTTTTTTTTTTTTTTTTTTTTTTACTAGAGCTGCCGTAATACTCTGGGACAATCATAGAGTCACAGCATCATCCTGAATCGACAAAGTACTTCCCGAGCCGTGTTTTCTGAACGCCATCTTCCATCTGGGAAAAGGGGTCTTGGGCACTTAGGACCCAATTGCCCTTTTAAGAAGCTTGCTAGTGATCACTTTTTCTTTTTTTTTTTTTTTTCTTTGGAGGAGTGGGGGGGAAAAAAAGACCAAAAAAAGACTAGGTGGTTCCACCAGTTGCATTCTATACATTTCAAACTATCACTGGTCTCAAATTAAATTTTCAAAGCATGCGTACGGAAGGAAATGGAGGCAACTGCTGGAAAGGGAGTCTCAGTGAGAACAGGAACGATGAGATCTCCGGAAACGAGCAGAGGGAGAAACGGGAAGGTTCGTTGGGCACCATCCAGAAACAGCAAATCCTCCTTTTCAAGTGCAGTAACTCCCATGTCGTTTTGTGGGGTTAGCCCTCCTGACATCATTTCTTCCCATAGACTTCGAATTTCCTTCTTACTCACCTCGCTCTGCGCAGGCCCTCGTACGGAACGACTCCCTCGCCGAGCCGTCAAAACCCTCGCCGCTTCTGCGGAACGTTACCAACCCGTATTTCTCTGGAGGAGATAAATCACAAACCTCCCCTCGCTCCCGAGAGCTCCGTGCTTACCCGCGTACCCATTCGCAGTTTCACGCTTCCCTGAAAGCAAGGCTGGCCAAAGGAAGAAAAAAAAAAAAAAAAAAAAAAAAAAAAAAGTCTTCTGTTTTTCTGGCAATTCACCTGGTGAGCAGAAAACCACAAGAACTGAGTCTTCGATCATTTTTCTCTTTACAGCAGCCATTTAGTATCAGTACGTTTAATTTCCCTGTGACCGATCAGTAGGCTTGGGCCTCTACCTGTCGATACGTGAAGAGATGAAAATTCGGGAGGGAGAGAAACTGCTAAATATACGACACTCGCAAATGTGTTCTGTTATGCAAAAGCTTATCAGGCTGCCTACGTGAAGGGTCTTACTCGCTTTGCAAAGCGGCATTCGAGGAGTTCCTCCCTGGATTTCTTTCATTCCAGAGCGCCTGGGAAATGCGGGCGAGACCGTGCAGGAGTGAGAACACACGTGCAGATGCTGTATTACTACACTGCTTCAACATGATCTGCAATCAGTGTGATTTGCAACTGCTAAGGAAACATGATGGGGGATTTTGTATGTGTTTTTTTTTTTTTTTTTTTTTACTAGAACTGAGAAGAGAATTGACAGCAAGAAGAGAACCCGAAGGGCAGATCTGGTTGTGTATCCAAATCGATAGAGCGTCCTAGAGGAATCTTTTATGCGAAAAATACAACAACTTGCAAGAATTTTGAATATTTTCTAGTCTCTGAGGAGAAAAAGAACGACTGTAGAAATCCTAAAGGAAAGCTGGGGAGGGACTCTGGAGCAGGGAGGGGAGCCATAGGATGAGGGGTGACGGTTTTAAACTGAAATGGGGGTTTTAAACTGAAATTTAGATGAGATCTGAGGAAGAAATTGTTTGCTGTGAGGGCGGTGAGCCCCTGGCCCAGGTTGCCCAGAGAAGCTGTGGCTGCCCCATCCCTGGAGGGGTTCAAGGCCAGGTTGGACGGGGCTTGGAGCAACCTGGGCTGGTGGGAGGTGTCCCTGCCCAGGGCAGGGGGTGGCACTGGATGATCTTTAAGGTCCCTTCCAACTCTAACCATTCTGTGATTCTGTGAAGACTACCACAACAGAGGCGCGTATGTTCTTTTTTCCACTAGTCCGTTGCAGTCTATATAGCAAATATACTGACATCTCTTTCACTTTATAGGAGAACCTTTTAGCATCTTCCCAAACACTTGCGTAATCCCTTTTTAAACTGATCGCTACGGACATGAAGAGATAATTTGTCCTCTTCCTGCCCTGTTCTGCTTCACAAAAGGTGAGGTATGAAAATATGATTTATTAGCAGACTCTGAAGCTCCCCCGAACTAGGATGGTGTAAACCTTGTACAACAGAACTACCGTCTCTCCTTATTGCCTTTCATATCGTGAAAGCCCCTGGCTATTGGAGCATCCTGCGAAGGCTGTTTCAGTCAGGAGGAACTCCGATGGGATCTGATACTACTCTAAATTTTGCTGGGGCCCAAACTAGCTTCAGTGCAGGAGTTCTGGTGTTAGCTGATACTGCCCAACAGCGCCTGCCCAGAAGTCAAGACACATTTCTGGATTTCGTTTGTGAGTTACCTTTGGTCACGTGAAGTTGAAAAATTCGAATTATTTCATCTCCACTTACAACCGCCCCCGCCCCAATCTAAAATCTTTGGGGAAAAAAACAGTATTTTATCATCATTCTAGTATCTACCAACAAGGAGCAATGGAAACGAAGCAGTAAAATCAAATAAAAAATTCAGTTAGTGCCTTAAGACAAGCCGTGGCAGATCCTAAGATAAAATAGAGAAGGGTGGTTTTATTGTGGGTTGGGTTTTGTTTTTGTTTGTTTGTTTGTTTTTGTTTTGTTTTGTTTGGTTTTTTTTTTTAAAAAAAAAGGAACAATGACAGCTAAGTTCAGTGATAGAACATGGTATAAAAACTCCCCTGATGACCTGGCAGGCAGCTTCGAGCACAACCCCAGGTACAGAGCAAACCAGCATACGTAACCCCAGGCTGCATTTTCACCTTACAAAAGGGTTTGGTGACAATCCCCAGCTTTCCTCCTGGCCCCGCTTGGTGACTTCAGGTTCCAGGGCGCCTTTCCTGTGACAGTTCGAAAGGTTGCGCCGTGAATTGTCTTAGAGGAGTTTTTGAGGAAAGAGAATACAGATTGGTTTTTTTTTGTTTTTGTTTTTTTTTTTTTTTTTAAGTCGCATCAGCCCATCTATGTCACAAGAAGGGCCTGCAGACAACTGAGATTGTGTTGGCACAAGTCAGGAGTAGTGAGCTACAGCGCCGAGGGCAAGGTGCCACGAGGTCCAGTTGCCGCCGGGCTCTGGGCACCGTGAAATCAGTGCGTGTAAATTCAGCTGTGGGGGAGGGAAACTGCTTTGCTCAGACAGCGCCATAATTTCATTACGTGTTGATGTGTTTTGGGTGGAAGCCCCTCAGCGGCGCTGCTTCTGAATAAGCCATTTCGTTTGTAAAAAGGGTATGGGAACGGACGCCTCTCCCACATTCGAGAAATATTTTGGAACTGAATTTGCATTCCACACAATCATTGTTTTCATAGTAGTTGGATTTAAACTCAAAGGAAAAAAAAAAGATGACATCACAAATTATGTTCCTATAACTCATTGAGGGCGATCACAAAATCAGTGGAAAAAATTATTTTACCCAATCTCCCAACACTGTGGGATGATTGATTTGTTTTGCCTCTGCTTTCCAGGTTTACAGAAGGGTGAATGTGCCTTGGTCTTTGCTTGCTGTGTGTAAGACGGTCTCCAGTTGGCAGAGGGAGAACAGTAAACTCTTGCTATAGGATATGCCCATTTTTCCGGGTACAATTATTGTCTTTTACATCTCAGCAAGCTTCTGGAGCAGATTAAAAACTAGCGTGAAGAAATCAAGAAGCAGCTTTGCGGCTACTTCACTATACGCTTCTTCCTCTAAAAAAGAGAGAAACCACCCTCTTCTCCTCCCTGCATGTATCTTTTATGGTATCAAACGCAGGCCAAATGAACATATGGCAGTCGGATTTCTTCTGGATGAGGTCATTTTGAAGTGAGGTCTTTTTTCTCTCTCTCTACAGACATTTACACGCTGTCCTCAGAATTTGGCCATGACGTTCCAGATAAAATTATCACTTTCCCAGTCCTTAGTATCTTCTCAATTTTCTTTTTTAAGTCAGGGCTGGGAGGATAGCCGTGTCACTGCCGAATAGCTAATACATTTCTCGGATTCTAGCCAAAACGCTGTTTTCTAACTCCTTTTCGCTATGTTTCGGATTCATTTCACCCCTTGAGCTGCCAATGTGCAGTTGGAGTTTTGGGGGTGTTTCCAGGAGTCATTTTTATAAGAGTATAAAATTACTTCTATAGTAGTTATTCCCAGCTTTGAGAAAAGTGAGGCAGCTCTTTTTGGAAAGAATTAAGGTAGTATTGCAGGAAATCGGTTTAAAAATTAAGTGTACTCCTCAACAATAACAATCAGAAAAGATAGCATCGACACAGGTTTCTCAGCCATATATGATGTAAGCCTTGCTTTGGGTAGGCTGTTCTCAAATAAGAAGATAGGTTGGTCTGTGTGATCTACAGCAACCGGTGACGAAATTGCCTCACCAGTGATTAGTCTGGCGTACGTTTCGTGATGCATCCTAGCTGTGCCAAAATACCAGGCACTGCTTACAGGGAAACAAAGAACCATAGGAAACCGGTTTTTGTGCAAGCGCTAATTACACAGATTGGATTAGAAGTAGGCTTGGCAAGCAAAAAGAGACTATCACCAAAGATGAAGTTATTCTGATTAAGAAACGAGTGGGAGGATAGTAGACCAATCCGCTAGTAACATACCTTAAGTGATTTCTTTTCTCTCATGGGAAGACATCCTCTGTTCTCACGTTTCTGTGAACAGAAGCGAATAGTCAAAAAAACCCCAAACACTTAACTTTTATTATTACTCTTAATTTAAAAAAAATAATAATAATCAAGCGATTAGCAATAAAAAGCGTTATTGCTTAAATCCAGCTCATCTTTTTAGCCCATGACATCTTCTGCTGAATTGCACAGTAGCTCACATTGACGGGGGAAAGGTGCTCCACAAGGGCAGTTACAGCAAGGGATGAAGCCAAGAGACAGGGACTCCGCTCCAAGGGGAGCGTTAGCTGTGAATTTAGAGAAGTCATTTAACTCTCGCTGCCTTATCCCTCCCACTGGTGGAGCTCTGCCCTGCCCCACAGGTGCCGTGAGGCTCCGTCAGTGTTCCTTAGAAACGCTGAGATTTTCAGCTGAAAGGCACAACTAAAAATATTTTTGTTGCCATAGTAACGGACTGTGCAATACAACGGTACGGCTCTTTGCGGGATGCTGCCAAAAGATCCTAGATGAGAAAACTCTTTACTTCAACCCCTACAGCTGCAACAGAGCACAGGACCCGCAAAAGCCGCTCCTATTTATATAACCGTGTCTTGCTCTCTTTTGTACCTTTGTGCAAATCGCTTTATTCTTTCACTGCAAAATTCCAGAGACAACCTTTCCGTGACCAAAGAATAGCAGTAGCAACGGTACCTAATACAGTAAAGTCTTACGACTTTCACAGGTCTCATACTGGTTACCAAAATGCTTTCTAATTTGTTAATTTTAATAGGATTCCAAGCCCCTTAAAGGCCATATCAATATTTAAAGTTGAACTATATCAGTATATTGAAAGTATAGAGAGGCTGCCCCGACTCACTTTAATAACAGTATCATTATGATTGTTTGGGGTGAAAGATTTCATAAATATGCACCTCCAGATAAGCTTCAAAATTCATAACCAGCCTCCTAAATAAAAGTTGAAGATCTTGAACTGCTGCATGCTCTGTAGCCCTTGTAGACTGGGATTTAGTGGGAGTTACCAGGAGAAGAGCCGGTGTTGGAATCAGAGTGTTATTATCATTTGACAGCCTGAATGGATGTTAGACCTAACTTTCAATCCCATGCTTGAAACTCTTTGCATAAAAACTAGAAATAAACTAGGAAATCTGTCATCTTGGCCTTCGCGAGAGCTGTGCTTGCTCATTATCTCTGTCTAACTTGAATAAACATGGGTTTTGATATATTGTTTCTGGGTGAATAACCTAGCTGGAAGAGAATTTAAGGAAGCTGGCATCCAGTCCTTTGCTCTGCGTTATCCAATTTTCATCTCTGAAACTGGTCCATCTGCCAAGGCTTCATGTAAAAACAAAGGCAAAATGCAACTAAATGAGGACGTTTCTTGGGAGTTTATCTACTTTAATGATTAAAACAAGAGACCATTTGAATTAAAGTGCATCCACTGTTTATGCTTTGTGTAGAGTGACTACATGCAGAAAGAGATTCAGTTTACATTATCGTTAGTCTGGCTGGAATTGAATAACCGTGGGCCAGTGCGTCTTGTTCAGCTATTCAAGAAATACCATTCAGCAAAATCTTTCTACAAATACCTAATTGGCATCTCATGCTAATGTAATAAAACCAGCTTCAAACACTCATTTAGTTGCCAAATTATTTGAAGTACAGCAGAACACAGAGATATTGCCAGGGAGAACATGTGGATTAGCAAAAGAAAGGAATATAAAACTTTGAGACTAAAAATAGCAGAAGCATTGTAATGAAAATAATAGTTTTCAATTAAGAAGTGAGGCTTTATCACGTAACGGCTGATACTTATAACAACATGAAAGCTCTACGGCTATATGGACACAGAGAGAGGTTAACGTTGGTTTTTCCCTGGGAAGAACCTAAGTCTAATTATTTTGGCTATTTTGTCAAGTCAAAAGTTCGGGAATTCAGTACCCAAAGTTCAGAGCCAAAGTCCACAACTGAATTCCCAATTAAAAATGGGTGCATTCCCCAGACGGTCTAGTAATGCCGTGATTTCAGGAAAAGTTTTCTTTAAAAAAGAAAGAAACAAAACGTCCAGCTTTGAAACAGCACAGCAGATGAGGAAAGACCTGAAATCGATGGGTACATGAAGAATGTAAGATTTTTATCATTAAAACCCAGCTATGGTATAAAGGTATATGTACAAAAGAGGAGTTCTACGGGGACAGTGAGTACACACCTGCAATCTACCATTAATAAACGTTTCCTGCTCTTGCAAAATACTGTCTCCCTGAGTTGTCCCACTATAGTTTTGAGTAATTTGCATTCACCAAGGCACTTAATCATGCGATTTCAATGGGATGTAAGCACATACTTAAAGTTAAGCCCCTGTAAGTCCTTTGGTGGAAAGGGATAAACTTAAGCAGATGCTTAAATGCTTCTTGAATTGCGACCTACGCTGCCTCGGCATTTTGCCGATTCCGCAGGGTTAATGTCACAGTTCGTTTCCTTCCTCTACAAGTGATTCAAGTGTTTATCTGTGGTAAAATACCTCTCCGCTTAACATAGATATACCAACAGCAGGCATATATATATTAAAAAAAAAAAAAAAAAAAAGAGTAAAATAACAAACACTTTTTCAAATTTGACATCACCTAACCAAGGCAGAAGTCCAACGCAGAAGAATATATATATTTTTTCCCTATAACTCTGTAAGCAAGGATTCTCAATGATCCCATTTTGCTGAGAATTACACCTTCCCCTTCCTTCTATTTCTTTCCCCATTAATCACCAATGTTATTTTTCTGTCTCAGAACAGAGACGACCTCCCTCAACATCTGACCTAAATTGATTTTCGATCTCCCAGAACAACCACCTCACTGATTCTAGTGAAGGAATTACTGGGTAAAATCTGGCAGTAGCCTAGGTTGCAGTAAGAGTTCTTGACTCTAAAAACAAAGGAGTCAGTTAAATTATTCCTGTCCCACTTCTCCGTAGCGATTAACTGTCAAAGCTGGAACGGCACTAGTAACAAAGAATCTTGAACTATTTCGTGTAAAAATAGCAGAGGAATAGAAATGAGTAAGAAATTAATCTCCATTCCTAATATAAATATGCTACTGAAAGGAAAGGAAGCATTTTTGAAGTTGCAGCAGGACCAACACAGTAAAAATAAAAGCCAGAGGAACAAGATATTTTAGAAAAATATTGAAAATCTAAATTTGAGCAATTGCATCAAACTAAGAGCTGAAAACACTCAGCATCTCTGAAAATGGATCTTGCAAGCATATAAAGGGCATTCTAAGTGTAGCTTGACAGGTCTTTCAAGGACTTAAGAAACACAAAAGCAACGAAATCCAGTTTTTTAATATTTTTCTTCAAAGAAACACATCGCATGCGAAGACCTAATTTGCCGGTTTCCAGCCTAGACTGAATTTTTATAGCTGAATTCGAAACTCTTCAAAATAAGGGTTTATATGATGGAAAGGCTGACACAACCTTGACTTCAGTGATGAGAACCCATCGCACCATCACATTTTCCTCTCTTGCTGGGGAAATTAGGAACGGTTTAAAGTTAAATCGTGGTAAAGAAACGATAAAAATGATCAGTAGCTCTTTAGATGCTTCTTGAAGAAAAAACGTTTGAGTGGCAAATAAGATCAGATTCTGAAACAGGACACGGAATAGCACATAAAATAGATGTTTACCAGCATCATGGGAAATAGCAGGAAAGAATTTTGCTTTTCCCTGAGGCAGAGCTTCTTCGGACACGCGCCGTGAAGGAAATTTAACTCGAAAGCAGTCAAACTACCCTGAAGAGAAGTAGTAATCGGCGATGGTCACGCCAGGGAAAGCAGAAATGTCCTCTTTCAATCCTCTTTTGAGCAAGATGCTGCATGGTATCAACCAGAAGTCGATTCCCTGGAAATTCATTCTGGAACGTGATCATTACTCTCAGGATTTCAGCAAACGTCTCCCGGCTTCCCTGCAACTGCTTGCAAAACCAGGAACACTGCAACACTTCAGCAGCTGTATTTCTGCAATATTGCTGGAAAATTGGGGATCCCTTCCGAGCTTTCCTTTTGCAGTCTGTGCTTACAAAAACCTTAATTTTCTTATGAAACACAGCGCGACAAACATTTTGGACTGGTTCTTTTTTTTTTTTTTTTGATAGAAAAAAACCCAAACCAACCCACTACTGTTTTTTTTAAACTGTTCCTTTATGTTCGCAACTGCCTTGTGTTCCTTGAGGAAATGACTGGGTCGGGTCGTTTCTTCTGTAAGAAGCTGCTGCTTACTCAGGTGGGCTCCCTCAGCATGCCGGGGAGGAAAAGGTCCAAGAAGCCACGAGGTAAATGAGATACAAATGGAAGCAAAGAAGTGATAGAGAAGCTCCTGAGGGACTCAATATGTCAGTTGGAAAGTTTCTGAGTCCGCTGAAATCAAATCTTCAAGCTAGGACCTGTCTAGTAAGGCATGGTGGGCAGGGAGAGACTTACGTATAGACTGTTCTTGTTTCTGTTGAGTTTATATTCAAGATCTATTTAGAAATCACCTCTATCTTTATTTTTAATAAATCTTTTTGGAGCGTAAAATCACCTCTGGCTCCTTTTAGGGGATTCACTACAGCAGAGAGTCTAGGATGTTCCACAGCAAAAATTCTGGCCGACTTTGGATACGCAGAGCCTCAGTCTGTGAGGTTTACTTGTCGCAGTGACTTGGGGTGACAATAAGAATAAAAAGAAATCCATGCACAGAGATTTTCATTGTTACCGTATTCCCCGAATCCACAATGGAGTTGAGTTTTCAGACAAGCAACTGAGTGACTGGATGGAAATTGAGGGTTTCTTTTGGAAATTTAGGACAAGAGTTAAGCAAATAAACAAATGCTGTAGAGCAGAACATTTAACCTGGTGCCAACATAAACTCAGACAAATACTATAGTAATCCAGGCTCTGGAGTTGCATATACAAGAGCATTCACAAGTGTTTTTACTCTTAAAACAACAACAACAGAAAGTGAGCGCAAGCACTGTATGACTTATCTCATAGTTAATTCTTTAAAGTAGTAACAGTATAAACCATGGCTGTGTCATGCTGATGAGATATGACACATCCACCGCAAGCACAGCACGGTCAATGAGTTTATCGGTCACACGGCTAAACTGAATTGTTCTAAAAAAAAAAAAATCTACCCAGGCACACCTTTGCTTCAAAGGCCAGAACTCCTCTTGTTCCATTCCCTAATCTCTTTGGTTGCCACAAAATAATTCAAGAACAAACCCAAACTGTTTAAAAAAAAAAAAAAAAGGCATTTCCAAGATTACAGGACGGTTCTTATAAACGCATTCTAATATTTTATTTTGTAAATACAGTACTTTAAAGAAGGCTTCTGTACATAGTTGCCCAGAATTTAACAGGTCACTGAGGGGAAGGTGAAATAATTCTAAACGGAAATAAAATGGGTCGGACAAACCTGAAAAATCAAAGCTGGGATAAATCCTGCTGCTATAAGAGCCTGTAACTTCATGGCGATCAGTGGCGGTGCACTTGGTTTTGCCCTAATACAAGTGACACTCTTAGAAACCCTCCTGGTGAGGACGCTTTCCCCTGTTTCTCCCCAAAACCTGACTCTACAGCACCTGCGTTGTGCACGTGTACTCCTGAATTTTTCCAAGGAACCAGATTTAAACGATCTTTGTCGCAAGCCTCTCTTTTCTTTTTTGATGTCAGGCTAGCGGTCCCTTTCACGTTAGGCCTTTTCTGCTTGTTCGGAGCTAAGCGCGGAGGAGCGGGCTGCTGGGGAATAACAATATAAGCAAACATACAACTTGCGGGACACTTCCTTACAAATCTACCACAAATAAAAAAAATACTCAAACTGGTACAAGGTGAAATCTAAACAATCACAAAAAGCAACAAGCTTTTTTTTTTTTTTTTTCCTCAGAATCATAACCTGTATTGCCTTTTTCCTCACCTTTTTTAAGTTTTCCTGCACCTCTGGCGCTTTTTAGGTCTGGTGATGCCTGGAAGCAAAATATTGACTTTTGCCAAGAAAGCTGTTGTCACAGGATTTCCAGTACGTTTTGGCAGGTGCAAAGGACACCTCACTGCATGGGGCGATCTGCCTGTTTATCCAGTTAAAGTGGAAACTCTAAGCCTTTAGAGATTCCTCCAGTGCAAGGTAGAACATGAGCCTAAAGCAATTCCCTTCCTTTTCTGGCAGAGTCGGGGTCACCTTCAAGTTAAGCAGAACCCAGAAGGATTTTCAGCATAGGCTTATTTCTTGTAATTTCTATTTCCTTAGTTCCCCTTCCTGGGATTTAGCAGTCACAAAAGTAGCATGAGGATGCAGTCAAATTTAGGAACCTATGTTAAGAACGCTAATAGCCAAAATGATCTGTTCTTGCTTGTTATTTGAGGTTTCTGAGAAAATCAGTCTTATATGTCCTCTCCAAGAGCTGACGTTCATTAATCATAGCAATGCTTATTTTTCTAAAGACCAAACATCTCATGCTGCTTTCTAATATATGTACAATTTCCTTAATTTTTAAGAACAGCACAACGAACTCAAGCTTTCTCTTCCGTGTTATTGCTATAGGCTGGATTAGCACCTGCATACAGAAATACTCTTGAAAAAATGCCAGTCTGAGGGAAAAAGGAAAGCAGTGTACAAAATACCTAGTTTTCTGGGAAAACCACCAAGCCTACAGATCTCACTTCACTTGGAATCATTTTTTAAGCATCCTTTTGAAGGGGATCCTCCAGGCAATTATTTACTCTGGCGGTTGTTTGGTTTGGTTGGGTTTTTGTTTATTTTTATATCCAGTGGCACAGAAATCCTTCAGAATTGCCCTATAAAGTTATAGCAGGTATTTGTCTTCCTGAAAAAAATAATGTACATGAGATATATGTTTTTTCAAGTTTCAGTATCTCTCTCCTACTTCAACGTGTGCTTTAGCAACCTGATAAAATACACAAGCAATCAATTTGCTGAGATGATCTTATACTGAAAAACAAATGACTCAATGTTGTTGTCCTTGTTTTCAGTTGCTAAGAAGCTGGACTTCAAATATAATTTCTGGGTTTAGGTTTAATGCTTCACTGACTGCTCAACGCCAAAGGAAGTTCTTAAGTATATCATTAAGGGAAGAGGTGAAGTGCAAGATCACTATATACAGCCTACTTTGTTATTAAATAGGGCCCCAATTAGCCCCAGGAATGTCACAATCTGTGTATTATTAGAACTATAGGTATATATATTGTATAAAGTCCATCCACGCTTGTAAGTTGTGCACACAAAACATCATGGGAAACATTAGTATGTTTAAGATTTGATAAGCAATAACACGTTCATGTTTACAGTAGCAGAAAACGCTGTTTCACTTCTACCACTAAGATACAAAAATGACACATCTTTTAAAATGCACGTTGATTTAAAAAAAAAAAAATGTAACTCATAATATTTCTGTTTTTTTAACGTTACTTCTTTGTATTAGCCATTTTTAATTCACATAATTTCTGCGTGCAATGGTTTTTTTTAACTTCCTAAAGCAAGTCTTATAATAAAATGCATTTAAACGAACCTGAAATGGTTTTACTGGCCTTTTTAGATGACACCCAGTTATGGCTGTTGACTATAATGTAAGACTATTTCAAGTACTACTTCCAGCATACGTAAAATCATTTGCTAGATGTAAATGTAATTCCTGGCGCAGGCACCACAAAGTATAATTGTCACACTTGTCATTCCAAGCATAGAGGTTGAATAAGGAATGAAACTGGGAGTAATATTAGGTACTCCCTGTGAATCAGGACTAGAGTAAAGCACCTAAATACAAAGGACCATGGTGGTTATTATATTGATTTTGTGCTATGAGTAAAGATAGCTTTTTCACCTCCAGGGATGGCAGCTACTGTACAGATTGCTTGGGATAACCTACATGGAATTATGTCACCGGGCAAACAGAATAATTTCACAACAGCGGTTGGAGCCAGAAACAGTTTGTACGCACCGAGAGTGTGTAAAAAGCAAGGGAAAATGAAGAGACAGAACTGAGTGAGCCTTTCAAAGCAGTCCTGACGGCGGCCCGTGCTTTGCAAGTATCAAAAATCGCCTGGGGTTCTAGAGTTTGACATTTTTGACTCCTCTGTGCTCAACTTCCAGTCACCAGCTCTGACGGAGAATGCAACCTGCGTTCAAGAGCCTTATGGTTATTTGCACACTCAGCGCAACCGAAAATTTTTTTTTTTACCCCACCGGGAAACCTCTCGTGAGAAATCTATGTTAAGAACGACACTCGCACTTGTGAATGACAACTTTTGGATCTGCAAGTGTCACGAGCCGCATCTGTCTCCTTGATCCCGTTTGGGATGCGTTCTCTATTTCACGTTTATTCACATACGCAGTACTTTCACAGCTGGCCTAAACTTTTCCTGCTTTTTATCCAGATGCTTCTCATCAAACACCATTTTCTCTGTATTCCGGCCCTCCCCGTGCTCTGTTTTGTGCCTCCCTTCTCCCAGCCCTGCCTTCTCCCCTGGCGTCTCCAGTCCGTTTCTACACACTGTGCGAGTCACCCATTTCCATCAGGTCATCAGCAACACGCACCGCCTCAGCGGCAGAAGCACATCCCTTCCAAAAAAAAAAAAAAAAGCTAAAAACCAGCGCCTTGCAAATTATTAGGGAAGCTTTTAATTGTTCTGAAAGATTCCAGAAGTACCCTGGTGATTAAATGACTGGGTTAATGAACTAATAAAAATAACAGGGAGCAATGTGATGCGATCCTTCTAAAAGGCAACAACAAATTGCTCAGTAAAAGAGCCTCTCGTTCTGAGATGCAAGCTCCTAAAAAAACCCCTGGATACCAAAGTCCAACTGACCTTAACATCAGTTAGGTAGCTCTCTTCCCATGAAGTTGATTCTCTGGTGAAAAATGACGTAAAACGCTGCCAGTATTTATTGGCTGTGAGTTGAAGCAGATTGTCAGCCCCGGGAAATCCTTCGAAAATTACAGTGAACCTGCAAATAAACCAAAAAACCACCCTTCCCTTGCGGCATCAACTGGGTGGAGGCTTTTCTATTCAGACCTGAGCTTTGCCACTGTGCATCCAGCAGAGTTTTTGTTAAAAGACAAAGAGAGAGGAAGAAAACAGAATGGGTGTAACTTCTTTGGCATTTGTCATTTGTCTGGGTGGTACAAAGCTGAGGGCAAAGCTCGGAGAGCGGTGAAGTGAAGAGAAAGCTCAGCCAAGCCGTTCCTCCATTTAAAAAAGAAGAAAAGAGGAAAGAAAAGAGACGGCTTTATACTACTGATATGAAGCCAAGTTGCTGGAAGCGTTTAGGTGTTCTACTTCAAGCGATTTAGGGAAGGTCTCTGAAATGGCTGAGGCAACCTGAGAACTTCTGCCACCACGGATGGTGGCTTTCACACTGCTGCACCGTCCCACCTCTTCCTAGGCTGGTTCTCTCCCGCTCAGCTGGGACAAATGGGACAGCGCAAGGTAAAGAGGAAGGGTGTGCAGCGGCGAGGGGAGGTTTCCCTCTCAGCAGCAATGAACGGCGAGATGGGCTCACTGTCCACCTACAGAAGTTCTGCCTTTAGTTGAAGCCATGGAGAGAAAGGCCTACCTGCCTCTGAGAACGCAGACCAGGAGCCTTAGGACCCTTTCCTCTTTCCTGAAGAGGCATTTTAAGAAAGCATTCGGCACAGCTGAAATTGGAAGAAAATCTGTCTCAGAAACACAGAAGACTCCGATCCATGTGCAGCCATGGAAACCACCCATAAAAAGGTGAATTGGCTCACATACCAGTTTAATAAAACATCTGTGGCTCCAGTGTCCAACTCCTCTATAGTAGCTACCTGTGTTGCGAGAGAGAACTACCCAGTCCTACACCTCTTTACTGGTATCTTTTCTCTACTATAGCAGGTCCAGAACATCTCTACCTACTCAAAGGAATTTTGTTTTATTTCAGTAGCAGGAAATGCAGTTATTCTGAATAGGAAGCAAATGTTAGATATTAGCTCTTGGCCGGGAAACATCAATTCAGTAAGAGGAACTTGAGGTAAGCGTAAACAATGACGTTTAATCTACCTCCTACGTTATCTTATTTACAGTTTTTATTTTTGCCTTTTGCCTGATTTACAAACAATGGTGTGTTATGGTTGGTGTTACCTTTTTTCCAAGTGCACATTCATTAATATTTCCAAGGGTAATTAGATTACTCCAAAATTTTTGGAAAGTCCAATAGACCAGATACAGGCCAGATACTTCACTAGTCAAACATAGCTTTTGACCGCAGTAAATACATTGTAATACCAGCACCGAAAAGCAGATTCTTTCTTCAGCCTGGACACCACGTGTTGGATTAGCTCGTAATTGGACAGTTGTTGTGAAATTCTCCTTCCCTCGAGAATCCAGGCGGCTCTCATTTCCCAAGGCCCAAGGCTTGTTACCCAGCGTACAGCGCTCCTACCCAAAATGAAGTACCTAGACGGCTTCCGAGTAAAGCCTTGACCTGGCACGTTTGGAAGAAGCTAGCTTTTGAAATATTTAATAATAAACCACAAGGCATCCTGCTTTGGCAGACAGTTTTGTTCTTGGTTTTGCTTTTTTTTTTTTTTTTTTTACAGCAATTTGTTCCCTTTGTAATCGTATTCTGGTTCTGGTGCCCCAAAAATACATTGTCCCAGGCTGTCACTGAGTAACTGGAGCACAAGACATATTGCCAGGTCTGTAGGGCAAAATACATGGCAAGACCGCCAAGCGTAAAACTGAAGTTGGTGTCTAATTTCCATTTTAACAGAACGGCTTGCTGCTATGTCGAACGCAAAAAGTTTAATTCTTTTTTATCTTTGAAAAGCAACGCTTAACATTTAATTAACGTAGTGCATTCTCACCACCCAGTTAATCCACAGGCGTTTACATTCTTGCTGTGGCCAAGAATGGGATGTGCTTTGAGTAATGGTTTTAGAAACAGGAAAAGGGAGAGCCAGAACTTAATGGCAGGGATATTTTTGGAATGTTCACAGTGGCAAGGCAGTCAAGAAAAAAAAAAACAAAACCCAAACCACACTTTTCACAAGTTATTAAGTTTTTTCCTTGGTCGTAGCAAATTGGATTTGCTGGGATTTGGAGCAAAGGGGCCTAACCACTGGGAGATTTTCAAAAGAGTAAATAATACGTTTGATTCAAAACCAACAGCAGAAGCATAGGGAAGCAGTTTTTGGCTCAAATACTGAATTCATATGAGGTAGAAGCGTTTTGCTACGATCTCATAACGGCATCCTTTGCATTAGAAAATACGGCAAGTTTCATGTTTCTCCCGCTCTGACAAGCAAGTAAGTTCAAGCACAAAAATGTCAGATCCATATATCCAGATTTGTTTTACCAACTATATATTCATGAGCACAGTACAGTCCTACGTAGAAATATGTCAGAAGATTAGCAAAAGATGGCATTTGCTTGAAGCATCTATGCCAAATAATATTGTTTCTGGTTCTGTTACTCAGACTTTTAAAAATGTTTTGAAAGTCAAACACATTAATAGATTAAAAATATATTTTTCAAAAAAGTATCCATTTTTTTTCTGTCAAATCATCCCTGTTATGTACTCATTCTTAAACAAATATTTCATCAAACAAAAATAAACTGTTTATATGCCCACCTGTTGCCCACAAACACCTGACAGTCAGATATTAATTTTAACTAAAAGTTAAGAATGTTGAGAAAGGCATTGGTAGAAGCAATGAACAAGGCAAGATAAATTTCTGGTTTTAGCGTAATGAATATTTATGAATCTTTCTCAAAGCATTTGCCCTGTTCCTTACAGTATATCCTTGCTCACATTTTTAAAGACGATGTTTTTTGCCGAGAAGATTTTGCTGTTCAGATCATGGAACTTTGATGAAATGATGTTTCTTACAACCCTCACTATTTTCCAGTTCGTGCGTCGAGCAGCTGAATTGTTTTTAAAAGACAGACATTTGAGACTTAATCCAGCTTGGGTATTTCTGTAGAAGGGACATTTCACAAGAAAACGTTGACTTTCCTTTCTGAGACAGCGTTCAGTTGAAAACATGTCTATAGCTCTGATAACCAACGTTTTCTTTATTACCAGTGACAAGAAGAAGCAGCGTCTTCTATACATCCGACCGCACTGTGAGGAAGCAGGAAGAAAAATTACCATTTGTGCGTTGAACGGCAGCAGGGAAAGAAAAATGAAGAAGTAACAGGGCAAACACAGTGCAGGAAAAAAATCATAAGGCAGGTGAAAAAGTTTGGAGAGACCTTTTAAGGCCAGCGACTTTAGAAGAGAATGGCCTTAGATTATAACCCTTCCTTAATTTTAGATGACAGAATATGTGGCATCAGGAGAAATTTTCAGTGTCAGAAAATAGTCTCAAAAAATGTTCTAAGTCCAATATAGCCTCAAATAGGTGGTCCTGCAGGGTAAATGGTACAGAGAAAGACACTCTGGGAATAAGCCAGTTCCAGGAATTTCTACATCAGAAATGCAGGTAAGAACACTATGTAGAAATCTAACATGTCTACATGCCTGCTAGAACCAGATGAATATTTGCCTTTTTTTTTTTTTTTTAATAAATGAAAATATGCAGCTGAATCAGAATTAGGATAGTTAAGGACAGAAGGGACCTGTGTCGAGCAGAGCTAGCTTCTCACATATTCAGATACGTATTTACTGTGGAAAAAACCCCGAACGCTGGGAGACAGTAAGTCTTTGGAAGTATTCGATAACAAAATTGTACAGGGAAAAAGAATTAGAAACAAAGACTTTAGCTCCAACCAGCAACACTCAAGAGTTCCTCTCAGAAGCAATTTGCAGAGTTTAGCATAGACATGTCTCATCTCCTGAATTGGAAAACTTATGTATATAATTTCCAGCTAGATAAAAATGGGCGCGATCATGGTGCTGGACTGGCAAGCAGAAGGAGAGACCTCGGTTGAGGCTGCTGGGGAAGTTGGCCTCCCCACACGAGAATTACGGGAACTGGCAAACCACTGGCAGGAAGTTAATCGTTGTGGCTGCCCACGTTTGGTTGAAATGCCGCGGAGCTTTCGGGTTCACTTCCCTAGCCTTTCCATGTCTTCGCTGAACTGTGCCCGGTCTGCGACCATCGAGGAGCGTTAGTGCGTTCCTGTACTCCTGACACAAACTCATTAATCCTAATACACAGAAAGTCAGTGTAAAGTGAGCTCACCGAGTACTGATCAGCACTCTCAACTCTCTACCGTCAAATCCTCTACACAGGGAAGACGAGGCTCTGACGATGGAAGCTGTCAGGATCACGTCACGCATCACACCACATCAAATATCACCACACCACGCCATACCGTTAGGACAGAAAGAGTACCTGACATTGAAGAAGGAGAAATATAAATCTGGACGTCGTTCAGATTGCACGTGTTTGTTTTCTAAACTTCTTCTCCTTTATGGGCAATCTTAAAAATATAGGCAGGGTTGTTCCATTTTTAGAGACGGAGAACCTAAGGCACAGGTTAGGTCCTGGTGACAGCAAACTCTCAGACAAGCCCAATCCTTATGCTGCTCCTCTTTTTTTTTTTTTTTTTTGGATGGCAGTACAATTAAAATATGATACCTGCTACACGAAGCTGTTGTATTTGGCCTTTTTGACAGTAGGAATGCCACATAGAATCAGACATTTTATATTATGGGCTATTTAGATCATTTCTGAAAACTACTGGAAACATTTTGGTTCTTTAGTGACTTCATCTGATTAAGATAATAACTTACAGAAAAAGGATTTCAAATTTACAATCTCATTACTAAACTCTAAACCACTGAATACCAGACAACGGATATTTCTTTTTTACCGAGTTAGCTCTAAGTACACAGTCACAGCTTAAGTTTATCTGCTAATTCATTAGGACTGGGTCCTATACTGCCCACTGATCACTGCCTGACATAGAACAAAAAGTCATTAAAAAATTGTAACTCAAGTCCTATAAATGATTCAATAGCAGATCTTAAACAACTTACAATGTATTTATTGTATTCCTCATGTCCCTGCATAAACAATACACATAAAAAAATTGGCTTATTACGTTCCTATGTATGAAACCTGTAAAAAGTAGATTTTGTTTTAACACCAGTCTACCGTAAGGACCCAAGCTTATAGACTCAGGTCTTCCAGCCAAAAAATTGGGATGTAACCATTTTAATTACATGGTGCCTGAGGTGTATTAGGAACTCACAGAGTTCCAGATTGCACCATACGACTGTCCTGTCCCCATCATTTCCCGTTCCATGAGTCTCCATCATTGGCCTATTTTATCAACAACGACTCAACGTTTGCTTCCAGATGCTGGCTGAGGACGTCACTTTGCCTGGTGACTCTCCCTTCTCCGTCACCCACCCTTTGCATCTTGCACTTCAACAATTTCGTTGCTCGAGTAGTTAAGTTGGAAGCTCTTTCTTGTCATTGTTATTTGTTTATTGGAACCAGGTTTCATTAGCATTTCTGTAAGACAGAAAAATGCATCAACGGATTTAAAGGCTGCCAAAACCATAAAATGCAATGAAGAAAATAACCCCTAAGGGATAAAATGATTCAGTGCCTATAAAGGTACCAAGTTCTGTTACCCAGCTGGATTTCTTTTATAGAATTCTGCTCTGTAAAGCCACTTACAGCGTCACACCGGCGCATTGGGTGAGAGCTCATTATCTGGGAGATGACTGGACCGTTTTACAGGGAGAGGGACAGCTTGGGGCCACTGGGTACGTCAGAAGAGTGTTTCGTTTGAGAACTGTCAGGTCAAATCGCTTCCACTCCTTATGTTATCCAACTGTGACAAACGTTAGTATGTGTGCTAGGAAGAACAAGAGGCTAAACAAATAATAAAACCAAGTTATCTTTCAAACTTAGGGGGTTTTATCCAGCGTTTGTGTGTAGTAGTCCTAACAGACAAGATACCTGCTAGGAGAACCTTCCTCATTAAAAGCCAGCACTGAAAACAAAACTTGAGTGAACAGAGTAAACAACATGCGGAATTGTTGCCAGCCACTCCGCGCAATGCAGTGTTTGCAGGGCCGAGACAAACGGCGGGGAAAAGAAAATATTCGTGATAGTTTTGTAAATATTTATGTTACACCAAAGTATCCTCAGCAGCTTTGGCAGAGGTTCGTAAAACACGAAGATAGAGAAGTCCTACCTTCTGCCAGATGGGGTTTGGCAGAACATGAGCAAATAATTTACAGATTATATAAAGATATTACCTCACTTATCCTTGATATACGGCAACCTCTGGGCTGAGTAGAGGCAGCCCTTGATACCATGCATTTACGTAGAAAGGGAAGAAAGATTCACTTAGGGGGAAAAATAAAATCACTGTTTAGCTACTCTGCTCTTCTGGACACAGTTTATTTTAGTGTTTAGATATAGTGAAGTGATAATTAAAACGAACCAAAATGAATCAAAGGTGTGTTTTTGGAGAAACAGTCGCTTATAATATCAACCTTGACAGAATTGAGGTAGTTTAGGTTTAGATGTGAAATGTACAGAGGTATTGTGGGGCTTTCAAGTTCACAGACGAAAGCAGATGTGGTTTGGACCCAAGTGGCCAACCGTAATGCTTTGGGGTGGTCTCCAATGGGAACCTTCCACTTGGGTACATAGACTAAGGATATTTCTGCACAGATTTTTCTCTTGCCGTTCTTTCTTCTTGAAATAATGACTTTTTTGACTTAATGACTTTAATGACTTAATGATTTTAGGCTCTGTATTATTTCAGTAGAGTCCGCAGATCACAAAGGAGGTACATTCCAGATAAATATGCACGTTGTAACTGATACAGTTCAATGTACATATTTTATGTGTGCTGCCCAGCATCACTCTCTAGGTCACGTATTACAAAATGACAGGCTTAGCAAGAGGCCACAGATGGAAAGTGGCTAGAGAATAGAGAGGCGCGCACCTTCTGTTCCCCTCCACATGCAAGGAAGTGTTGTCGCTGCTTGGGTAAGTACTAAGAGATCAGGAAAGTACATATAAAGATCTTACTGATCCATGTGGAAAATTATATTAGGGCCACGCTGAGTGCATACATTTTCACACGTGAACCGGCAGAAATCCTGAGCTACTGACAGCAGGCATTGGCCAGGTCAGGCTTTTCGTTCAGTAGCTCAGGACTATTGGATCTCCCACTCCTGTCATATTCTGCCATTCTTAAAACATGGCGGAAAAGCAGCTCTGCCGAGCAACTGGCACAGACATCTCTGCCTGCCAGCTCCTGGGAGGTCTGTGTCAAAGTTTTTTTTTGAAAATAGGGACCTTAGTGGAGATTGTTTGCTTGCTTTTGGAGTCTGGGTTACCAGGTCCAGTGCAGGTTTCTCAGGCTCAAATGCCATTAATTGAGCGAGACAGTTAATTAAAAGCGTTAAGAGGAATGGAAATGGCTTGCAAATCACAAGTCTGGTTTGGAAAGACCACTTCTGTGAATGAAACTATTTCTATAACTGAATGTTTACCTTTTGCCTTCGCTCATTTGAACTGACTGTCTGGTCAAAACTGATTTCCAAAATTCCTCAGTAAAACAAAGGAATTTCTGTAGTGACCTTTGCTCTCGCTCCCTGAAAACTGCTGATCGGCTTTTGTGAGCAAAACCTCTCAACTAAATGTCACTCCTGGGGAAGAGTGACTTCTAACCTTCCCAGGAAAATAGCACAGCAGGTAGCAAGCTGCGGCACACATTCCCAGCGCCGGCATCGTGTGCATATGCATTGACGTGCCCTGAGAACAAATCCTATGGAGCACTGTCCACTTCATGTCATAGTGCGATGAAAATATAGAATAGGATGGTTTGGGTTGGAAGGGACCTTTAAAGGTCAGCCAGTTCCAATCCCCTGCCCTGGGCAGGGACACCTCCCCACCAGCCCAGGTTGCTCCAAGCCCCGTCCAACCTGGCCTTGAACACCTCCAGGGATGGGGCAGCCACAGCTTCTCTGGGCAACCTGGGCCAGTGCGCTCACTAATACAAATTCATTGTTCATATCATCATTACATTTATGCTACAACTCTTTGCTTTCTCTTTTTTGATCGAAGTCTCTGAGAAATTATTCAGAATATACGAACTCATGTATCTTGTATCTGGTTCCTCATAAGCATGATAAAGATTTCAAAAAGTTCTGATTTCTCATTGTTGTTATCTCCTTGATGGGTTTTCTATCCTTACTTTTTCCTTTGGCACAACTGTGGGAGTTTACCAAGAGGATGAATTTTGGCAGCTTTGGCTCCTTTTATTTATATTTCTGAAAACTAGCTATGCAAAACAGAAATTTTTTTTTTTTTGTTCTGTAAATTATAGTGAATCTCTAGTAATGCAAATGAGCATGTGGGTACTGTGCCACTGGAACAGATAGAACAAGATGTTCTTTCATTTAGAATTAAGAAGAAACTGCCTACCTGGCAATAGGAATCAGCGCATAAACAAGTAACAGTTTCCTATGTGATTACAGAAGGCCATAAAATAAGCAAACTCCAAATCTTTACATTTCCAAAACTAAGCTTATGTCGCAAGCACAGCACAACGTCTCACTGAAAAGCCACTTGTTTTTTGGTTTCTCCTTTCTAGTTCAGGGAGCAAAGCACTTATGATATGCCTGTTACCCTTATAAACCAACTGCTGTAGTTGAAGAACATCTTCCAATCTTCTTTTTACGAGCATAACACACCAAACTACACAGATTTTAGAGGTTTGATGACACACATGTCATTGGATCATTTCCACGGAGAAAAAACCTACGTTGTTCTAAAGCCTAAAGTCCCATCAGACAACAGTAGCATGGTCTGCAGCAAGAAAGTCATGCTCAAGGAAATCACGGTGCCACAACAGCTCTGCCGGGCACAAGGAAACACAACACAAGGACCGCATAAAAAAAAGCAATAAAAATAAATAATAATTTTTAAAAAAGGAGTATTTAGCTGTTTCTGCTAGCACATAAGAACACTCTGTGAAAGCGTTGTTAGATCTCAACTCTACCATCTCTGATTTCTATGCGGATGTGGCGGTTGCCCTTCAGAAATCAGTAATGAGGGAAACTTCTGTTCAGCATTGATGTGCCAGTTCTGTGGACCACGAGGTTCTAACTTGTACTTGAGGTTCCAGTCTTATTTTTAATGCTGTAGAGTCCCACTGGACAGAAGATGTATTTTCTCCTTTAAAAAAAAGCCTTAAAAACTCCATCATGACAGCCTCTATTCTTAATTCTGTAGCTTTTCTTTTACATTTAAAAGCTTTGGAAGGCCACCCAAGACTTTTGTCAGAGTACATACAGAGGTCTACGTTTTCTTTCTCCTCTACACTGACGCAAGTAGAAAGCAGTGCTATTTAGTACAGGCATAAATAAGAGGAGCAACAAACAGAACTTTCAAATAAAAACAAATGGCATACTTTATTAGGAAAAAGAACCCCAAATCTCAGAATGGATAATAGGGAACTGTGGCCAAAAGAAAGAGATGAATACAAGCCAGCATGAATTTGTTAGGGAGAAATCACGCTAAGCCAACTCAATTTACTTGTAGAGCAAAGTAACAAGTCCTGTGGAAAGAGAAAAATTTGCAAAAGCTTTCAACGTTTTTTTTGAAATGTTATTGCTGCAAACAAATAAAAAGAGACTGAACTAGAGAGCTAATAGAGGGTGGACGGAGAACATTTTCCATAGAACTGTTATCAATGGTTCGTTACCAGAAGGGCAGTTTGCATCAAGTGGGCTCCAAAGGAACCAACACTGGCTTTGGTGCTACTCAGTACTTCCAACGATGACTTGTATGATGGGATAGAGCATATGTTTATGAAGAAAACATCAACTGGGGTGACCGAAGCATGTGGAGGGGACAAAATCAGAATACCAGTGAAAGGGCCTACCCTCCTCTCTGAGATTCAGTAGGGACCAGTGCAAGAGACACTACTTATTTACAAATTTTTAGCCTAAAAATACAGGATGGAGAAATGAAAGAGACCTGGGATTATGAACAGAACACAAGTTACGCTTGAATTTAAAAACAGGTATCACAGTATTCATGAGGTATATTAAAAAAAAAAAAAAAAAATCTTTGAAGGTAACACTGATTAGATCTGCCCTATAGCACTAGGATCTGTCTGGATTCTGCATTTCAGTGCAAACTTGGAACAATTGGAAAAAGTTCAGAGGAAATCAGCAGGAATTGTAACAGGTCTGGAAGACATGGCCCACAAGGAAAGAAAAAATGAAAGTGCTGTAAAACACAAGAGAGTGATTCTGTTTCTTCACATATATGTTGGGTAAGGCGAGGAAAAAAAAAAAAAAAAAGATTTAATTGGATCAAGGAAGATTTATAAAAATCTTCCTATTATAAGAAGCCCTGCAATGGCAAGGTGGGTTCGGGAGGTTTTGGAATATCCCCGCTGGAAAACCGAGAAAGAGCCAGACAACTGTGTCGGGAATAACAAGTACATTTGGTACATCCTTTGGGGGGAAAAGGGAATGCACTAAATAATCTCTTGAAGTTGTTTCCAGCCCTGTGATTCTCTGATTTCGTGGTACCTTCCTTTATACCAAAGAGCTGCATGTTTAACTTTTTACTGTTTAGAGCCATTCTCTCAGGAATGATATACTTTTATTTTATTATTTACTCTTATTATAGTCCCTTCACTTCATATTTGGTATAAATATTGTAATATTGCACTCTCCGACCTGCTTTTGCTTTTATTTAAACTTTTCGCTGTATAAAATAGCCTTTTCCATAAAGCACGGCAGCAATAATAAATGACCCACAGCAAGAGGAGAACTGGAAGGGGAATCATATAACAGGAGGAATTCTCCTGTTTCATAGACATTCAATTAATTTATTTCCAACAGGAGAACTCCGTTTCCCTCTCCCCAGTGCAAACCCTACAGCTGTGGTTCAGGAAACACTCTTACAGTACGGACTCAAATAAATACTTCACAATTTCCTCCCGACACTTCCTCCAGAGTGAAGGCGGCCCCTCTGCCAAAAGGGGTAAAGTCGCAGAGTTCAGATTAAATTTCACTATATCCATCAGCAAGAAAGAGTGGAGTTTCAACATCGCGGGGTGTTTATGGAAACCAAAAAAATTAAAATCTAGTGAAACCCAGTGGCTGCAAGCCTCACAGGTGACACCGCTTTTCTAAATCCAAGGCACCACCCACTGCGATTCACCCATAGCTATGACCATTTCTTTCTAGCCTGTATATGATTAATAACACGACGTTCAGCTCTCCCAGATGTTCTTGGCATTCAGCTCCGCACCTCAGTTCCGAGATGCTTCCTGCTCCCTCTTTTCACCGTGCAAGTCTCAGGCCTGAACCAAAACCTGTTGGTTAGAACCATTTCTCAAAACTTAGGTCGCCTAAGGACCGAATTTTGAAACATTTGTACACAGCATAATTTTTGCCACATCTTAAATACGTTGAATCTTTAGTCTTTTAAGGGCGGAACAGTGCACACTGAAAAAGAGCAAGTCCTCTAATCTCAATCTTTTTTAATTACAACATCTTCAGTTCAGGGAAGGGAAAGCACGTCACCAATATTTATGAATGAAGCCTCATAATGCTTTTGCATTTTCCCCATGCACAGATCACTGACAAGAGGAAAAAAAAAAAAACCCAAGAAGAGGTAAGTGATTTTTCAGAGTTAGAGAATGAGCTTATGGGAACACTTACTCGTAACTGCTCTTCGCCCAGACCCCGCTATTACTGCTGCAGCCCTCGCTAAACACATCCCTGGGATTCTCGAAATATCTTTAGCATGTAAATCCTTTTACGTTTGCCATTTTTTATGCAGGGGTCGTTCCCTTTCACTGAAATACTACACGCGCTTATTTGTCTGGGTCGCTTTATCTCAGTCTGTTCCTTCTTTTTTTTGGAGTAAGTTTTTGAGGTGAAACCTTGAACCGCCCCCGCTGCAGAATCTCTCTTCGTAAGGAGCTAGAACTACTGGGTTTGAACTGTTTTTCTGTACAAGTTCTTGCCTTTCACAGTCGTCAGATCTTTTACTCGGATGGGAAGATCCCTTGAATTTTACAACAAACCCTTTATCGCCTATCTCAGCTAGGCTAAGAACTCACCAGGAAGTTCCTGTTGAAATTCCATTTTCAAACTACAGAATAACAGGTCAGGATTTCACTCGGTAGGGGAGAGACTTGGATGTCGGTCCTTCCAATGCATACCTAATGTTAAATAGGCAACCCAATATAAAATATGGTCTTCTCATGCAGCCCGCGTCTACTCGATTGAACCATTCAGACAAGAGATGCAGATGACATAGAAGCTCGGGTAATTTGCTGTCAGGATGGAGACATTTACAGACCTGTTTTGAAATGCAATGTTTACGTACAAAATGTCAGTTAGAGAGTCGTGTGCTTTTAGAGCTCGGTAGCAGAAAAGCAGAAGTATTTTAGTGTATTTTAGGAGTCAGTGCCCTACGTGGGAACTGGACAGATCTGCCCTCAAACCCCCTCCTTGCAGGAACGAGTCCTTTTGTGTTTCTACACAAAGATCCTCTCAAGTCAGAAATTGGGTAAGCTCAAAAACAGACAAAATAAACATACGAGGAGTGAGAAATCGGTGCCCATTCTGGAAAATGAACTCAGAGAGAGAAGCAACGAAGATGTCTGTCCGTTTCCTCCATCAGGAGGGGTTCTGCAAGGCCATCATTCTGCTGTCCCCAGGGAGAAAGACTGAGATCTCTGTGGAAGCTTAGATCTTGTGATTTTCATCAACCAAATCTATGAAGCTTCTCTCACGGATTTAAGAGTGAATGTTGGCTTTGGTATATTTTTAAAAATCAGTGAAATGGTAAGTTCAAAGAAGCTTCTGACCACGCTGTGCTTTAGAACATTTAGGAAAACCTAACAGACCATTGAGTCATTATCCTGATATTTATAACATGAAAAAAAAAAAACAAAACATCCCGAGGGATGAGAGAATATGGAGAGCACGTACAGTCATCCTCTAACCCGCACAGCTTCAGCAGGGGAAGATGCTGTTAAAATAATCTTCCCGATTGCATTCAAGAAAGGACATAAATTGCAGAACACATCGCGTACTTCCCTTAGCCTTTTGGGAAACTGCTGATAAATTTCGCATGACAAGCCCCAAGTAAAACGTTAGCAAAAGAATCCACAAGAAGATAAAGACTTCAACCGAAAATCCCAATTACGTACAAACATCTAGTCAATGCTGAGATCTCAGAATTATCAGATTCACTAAGGACTTAAAAAAAAAAAAATAAAAGGCAAGTAAACTGCAGT
This sequence comes from Fratercula arctica, assembly GCA_947846985.1. Taxonomy (NCBI): domain Eukaryota; kingdom Metazoa; phylum Chordata; class Aves; order Charadriiformes; family Alcidae; genus Fratercula; species Fratercula arctica. Next base: position 3,903,874 of record CANTUZ010000004.1, read on the forward strand.
AAGTGGAAAACCTGTGCAGGTTTATTTTGGTAGCCTGCGGTAAGGGAGTTTCTAATGCATCTGTGTCAAATTGGTTCTCAGAGCAGTCAGTATTGTCTTAACTGGTTCTTTGTACTCAACTTCATATTTAATTATCTCTTAACTGGACAGTAAAATTCTTTGTAAATGTCTCTCTCTCTGAAGTCTATACACTGTGGAACATAACCGATCCTGACCTATAGCTAGAGCTCCTAGGGGCTAGTAACGCAAATTTGTCATTATAGAGAAGTGTCTCCATCAGATTTAGGAAGCGCGTATTATTTTAATATTCAATAGTTTCCATCACTAAAGCTGTTCTAAGAAACTCATAATAATCCTGGGGGTGCTTTTCTGCTTTTCCTTGTAATTATATCCAGTTGCTTAACTAATAACTCGTTATCTGCATACCTGCCATGTCTTTGCTCAGGGACTACCCTTCAGCTCTTGACCCTTTTCCTTAAAAGACCTGGTATCAAAGGACTTCTAAAGAAACATTAGTACCGTTGCGGCTTCCTAGGCATTGTGTGAGGCACTGGAGAAGCAGCCCCAAGAATTCCTGCCGCACAGCTCTGTTCTTTTGCTGTGTCCGCGCAGATCCGCTCCTGCCAGCATCGCATACAAGGACTCATTATGTGAAGTGCCCCAACTTGGAAAGGAGAGCGCAGCCAAAAGTTCCTGAAAAACCCTCTGCTCCAAGCATTTTGCTCCGCATCCCATTTGCAAAACGCTGGATTTAATTTATACGCCGCTGTGCTAATACCTTCATGTGTCGTTATTCATTCTAGAGCCAAGGAAAAGAATTCTAATCTTTGTTGGTAATGAATGGAACAATGCATTCAGGGCTGACTGTTTATATGACGACAAAGGCTGCATAAAGCAGATGCCGTTCCCCATGCTGGCTGCAGGGCGGGCTGAGCGACCCTCCGAGCAACGTGGGAGCAGAGGCGCTGGTGACGCTGACCTTCTCACTGAAGAGAAGGACTGGAGCTAGAATGGGTCACTGGCGTTATCCTGGATCCAGTTCCCCGGGGTAGGCAGGTATTCCTGTGCTTTGAACATCTTTCCACTGCAGGCTGCAGTGGTTCAGTATAACGATGTTAGAGTTGAAGGAAAGAGACCAGGAATCTTTTTAAAAGCTAATTTTTGATTAGAGGAAGCGTTAACGTGATTGAACTGAAGTTCTCTGGGTTTTTTTGCTGCCTGTTTTACATAATACGAGATAACGTCACCATTACCGCCAGCTGTATTAGAGAGCTATCACAGGCAAAAGCACAGTCCAGCCTCCAACCAGCCGGAAAAATACAGGAGCCCTCCAGTGGCCAGAACTGCTTTAAACCGTGACACAGTCACCGTTCCCTTGGCTTATCTTCCCCCCGTACAGAACTTCAATGGAAAGATGCGCTGTTTTTATCCATTTTGACACTGTTGATGGATGGAGTCCCTGGCAGGAGTCAAAAGGCTGCTATTTTCTTGGGACCTCTCCTCGGCTTCGAAACTCTCTTGTCCTGCTTTCAAATAACCCAAATCTTTTTACTAACTGCGCATGCTGGAATGTATTGCTTTAGCGGGGTTTTTAGCAAATGATGAAGTGAATTATTCTCTGATTGTTTCAATTAAAAAAAAAAAAAGTAAAAGACACTGGCAGAAAGCTTGAGTACGTTTAGTAGAAACTTAAGTTCGCAAACTACTTATTGCACGAGGTTAACGTGTACCCTCATACTCACCAAACTACCCTCTGGTGACTCCGAATTTACGATGTACTCTCTTTTTCATGATATAAATGCAATTCTGCTTCCACTGAAATGCAAAGCACGCTTTTATTCCCTAGGTTAAGGGAACAGGTCTATAAAGAAGACTGAACGCTTCACAGCATACAAAAAGACCTCTGTGGTACTCAGGGGTCATCATCCCACCGACCTTTAATAACACATAACCATTGCCTTGAGAAGGATTAATGGTCTCTTTTAAAAGACACTCTTTTGCACGTTGAATTGTGCTTTCCTCTGCGATACCCTCACTTATATCCTCAGGTTACTTATGAAGCAAGGCCCTACCCCTTTACAAGACTATACTCGCTGAGACAACACACCCAGAGCACGGAGATGAAAAGAATTAAGCTTCATCAGATCTTATCAAGACACAGTATAATCTTAGGCACGATGAAATGAATGGGGAACTGTCACTTATTTCAATAAAAGTGAAACTGGTTCCCCTTTCTAGACCTTCAAGGAAGAAAAAAAAAACAAAGCAGTACTAAGAGAAAGCAAATCTCATTCCTGACAACCAGCTCTTTATTTAATGTTATTTTTGGCAATCGCATGTCTAATAATGAAGGACAGAATTGCTGCCCGGGATTTTGGCATGACGGTGACCAAATTCTAAAGTTCCTGCATTTCTTCTACAAAGGTATGAAAATCAAAGGCAACGTGTCATATTTCAGACAGCCTTCAATTGGTAACGATTTACTTATATATTATTTTTCAGGATGTAGGGAAAACCAGAAGGTAATGTTACGTTATTTTTACCTCATTTTGCTGCTGTGTTACTTAAAAAAAAAAAACCAAACCAAACACCACCAACAAAAAACCACCCCACAAATAGATTACTAATTATATGGCTAAAAATAACTGTATTCTTACCAGAAACTGTATCTGGGTGGTTAACTCTTCCAGAGGAATTAACTGACTTAGACAACTTGATATGTGACTGTAAAGATGCAATTATACTTTTCCACCTGACACGTTACAACTGTCGTAACACAGCTGTCTGTGATACCCTTAGATCTCTTCAGCAGACTTTGGGACAAATTCTCATCTGATACTGATTTCTCACTGTTTTACTAAGCAGTAGACCAAAACTGATGTCTCCTGTTTAAGAGGAGATGAAGAATAACATACTGTTCCCCAGATAACTATCAGACCGGATCAAATTCTGTTCCTGGTTACGCTACTCTGATTCCACCCGGCTCAGATGGTGTTTATGGGGCTCCGCCATGTACGCGTTGTGTCAAATTCCACCCACAGCTACCAGTTACCCAAACAATTCAACACAGGCTTTGAACATACAATCCGTAACTTTCGCATGAGTCTTATTTGACAGCCTGTTTTCTGTTACCCACCTGGCCCCGGAATTGTCCGAGAGGGCCGAGGTAAATGATTCAAACGATAGACTTTCACCTACAGTCACCCAAAGGAGTTAATGTCAGTGTTTCGGAAGAAGAGTTTTAGTGATTACAGTAGCTAAGCAAATACATTTAAAACCTGGAGAACTATTTCCATACTTCTGATACGAACGTCATTTATCGGTTTCTTTTAGCTGAGAAAGACTAACAGATCACTCCTATTCTCCTCACTTCAAATCCTAATTCAACCTCATGAAAATCACTGATTTTACACTAAGGCTGCATTTGCTCTTTCATAATTTAAGACTGCAGAGGAAGGCTAGAAAGATATAAAAGGTATTTTTGCTCACAACAACCCACATCTGCCCTCTTTTTCCTGTTAATTAGTATTTTATGAGATACCAATTTGTTATTCTTGGTCCAAATAACACATTGATGTAACGACAAAGACTTGGAAGAACTGGTCCTGCTATAAAAGGACCGACTTAAATATTTTTAATCTTTGAAGTAATTTTTAAGTCCCCATTTCACAAAGCCAAGGAAATATTACTTCTATGTCATTTTAGCTCCACAGAAGAATATGGCTGCGTTATAAGTAAGCTATAGCTCTTTTCTACTTTATAGCATGCAAAGACTAGCTTTTTCCAGATTACTTGCTACAAACTAAATATACCGGTGCCCTGCTGATAACTCCATTATTTCTTTATAACGGCAAATAAAGCCTGTTCCCCCCTCTCGATACCTTTGACAATCTCTTGAAAATGTGCTTCACACAGTGCTGCCAGTGAGTCACTTATAGCATTGCCCTAACTATATTTGACATGTCTGTACTTCTGAAAGTATTCCCAGAATCTCAGAGAGCCTCTGCTCTTCACAGCCTGTAGACTAGGAATATAAATTTAATGGAAGGTGAACAAACCCGGCCAGCTGTCGCCCAACGAGGGGAAGTGAGTTTCGAAGGTGTGCGGCCCTTTCCAAGGGAGCCTTTTAAATGTATTAAACTTATTAAATCGGTTTTTAAATGAAACATGTCTGCGGATTCCCAACTGTGACAGCAGTTCATGCTATGTATCGCTAGTCCGTAACTCCGGGTAAGGGTTGGTTCTTCTCCAGAGTTACAGACTCTGGCATGGACCTGTGGAATTCTCTTCCATCACCCCAGATGCAATTGGGAAAGAGACAGACAAAGTTTGCCCAGAGTCCAAGAAACGTCAAGAGAGCAAGTACTGCAGGTGTCTCTTGACAGCAATTCAGCAGGGGCATCTGTGTTTGATGGAGGACCAGATCGGCTCTGTCTGGAATTTGTCAGTAGACAACAAGATACATTCTCAAAGAAAAGCAGGACGTATCTTTTTAAAGGTGCAATAAGAAATAATTTTATGTCATTTAATCAAGGGCTGCAAAAGTATTGAGTTTATTGTTTCTACCACTGCTGATGTGTGTGTGTGGGAGGGGCCCAGTCTTCTAGGACAGCTGTCTCTGGGCCTTAAGTATTATTTGAGTTCATTAACTGGTGTATTCTACATTCCCAACTCTGAACTCCCGCACTGAAAAGGCCAGGTGGAATACTGACACGGAGATTTTCCATAGGGGGTAACAACCACTCTGCTGCTGCAGAATCATTTCTGAGCTGCGATCTACGTCCTTGAGAATACCTTTAACCGGATCTCATACAGAAATAGAGACGTGAACGTAAGGATGGCAGCAAAAGCAATAGATCAGCGATTCTGACAATGGTAAAGCACCCACTTGAAGATAAAGAGGCTGATCTTCTCTCACTCTCCGGTCCCTTAGAGCTAGGCTCGACCATACACTGCCTGAAAGCCTGAAGCGTCTGTTGCGATGCCTGTGGGCTGAAAAGATCTTGTGATTTTGGCGTGGAAAACCAGCACTCTGGAGCACACCAGAGGTTCGCCGCGTGGACCAGTGGCCACTGTGGGGCTGTTTTGCTAAAGGAGCAGTCTTAAATGCAGTATCCAAGCGTTAAGCTGACTGGATAATCTAAACTCCTAGGAATGACAGCAAATAAACCAAAGAGACTGCCGAAGTTACACGGCCCATGGACAGCTTGTGGTCCGGCTGACCATCCTGGATAAGCCTGTACCGTTCTGCAAGAGAAAGGTTTGGCTGCTGCAGGCTGTTGTCATCCATGAGCCCTGGATTCCTTCCATCTGATGGCTCTCAGGAGTAGAAAACGCGTAGCTGATGGAGCTCTGAGATATGAAGGTGTTAGCAGAGCCAGTAGTTTAACCATCCTAGATACAGGAGTCTTCATTTAAAAGGCAGCCATTAACCACATCTCCCAATGACATCAGCCACCCCTGAGGTTTCTCAGTACCTCCAAAAATGTGATTTCCGCTTTCCAGTTCTTTGAGTAGTGTCCATACGCTGAGGGAAGGCCTAAGTAAATGCAGTGATTTTTCACTTTTTTAGCACGGAAAAGCGTTGCATGCCAAGAAGTGTCCTCTCTGTATTTGTTCAGACAAGTTGCTAATGTCTACATGGCAAGATGCAACAGATGAAATCCTCTCCTTTATGTGTGCCCACGGGGGAAGGAAAAGGGCTAGCATGATGTAAATTTTGACTCTGTTGAAAGGACAGCCCTATGGGAATAACTTCTTACCACGCTCAGCTGCCATGAGGAAGCACCGCTGGAGAGAAGAAACAGGAGAATCTTTGTGAACGCTGCCTTTTCCCTTCCGTGCCTTTCGATATTTAGCAAGTCCTTCCCCACATTCTTATTGGTTGAGTTGCAGTGATCTGCTCTCCAAAGGGGTGGGAAAGGACGACTCTTTATTTTAAACATATGGTGAAAACGCTGAATATAACGTTGGGAATTTGCAGCTGGGAACAGGATAGCAAAAGGGATATGAATTAAAAAAAAAAAAACAAACCACACAACAAAAACCCAACAATTAAATTGTAGCTCAAAAAGGGGAGGGGGTAAGCAATAAGGGAAATCTTTGCAGCTGGAATAGGTCAGGAAGATAGGCTGGAATTGATCATTCAGTTTATTTATTACTCCAAAATACACTGAAAACAAGGCTCAGAAGTGCAAATCTGCAGCCGAGAAGCGGAAGGGTGGGCAATGGTTGAACAGAACATTCTTTAGTCGCTTTAATATGCCCGTATATACCTTCAACAAATGGACCATATTCTCAGTGGGCGTAAAAGACTGCAGTTCATAGGACTAAGCTATTTAGACTAGCAGAGAATCCAGCTAATGTTCCTACTCCTGGCAAACACCAAAGCATAAAAACTTCACAAAAACACACACACGCGGAGCAGTGAAGTGGGGAAGAGCAGACCTTGCAAAAAGGGCTTCTCATACTGCTAAAACCACAAATTACGTTTCCTTTTTAGTTTAAAAAGATTTTCCTCTAGAGGTCTGCTTTCCCCAAGCGGTGCAGCTGATTTTAGCGGCTCCCACATGTCACACCGCTAAACGTTTGTGCCAGTCTGCCCCTTCTTAATAAGGGGTATTTTGTGTTTGTTTTCAAAGCAGTAGCCGAGGTGAAAGCCATCCGGCAGTACTCAGCAGCACTGAGAAAGAAAACCAGCTCTGATACTCCTATATGTACTGGGTTCAGCTTTTAGAGAGTAACCAACTTAGCCAGCTCCTATTAAGAACCTCTTTGTGAGTACTTAATGCGTATTTTCCACTGCAAAGCGCAGACATCCTCGCAGTAACCCCAGCTACGCTTGCCTGGCCTGTATTGGCAGGTTATATGTCCCTTTCGCGGTCGTTTTGGCTTTCTCCTCAGTTTTTGTGACCTCCTCCTCCTTGAACTGCGCTGTTATAAGTTATCATCATGAGGAAAAAAGACCTATGTCTAGTTTGCACAAAACGCAAAAAATTAAAATAAAAAACCCCACAGGACAGCAATTATCTCTTCCATTTTCTCTAACTGGCCACGGCGAATAATTCAGAGGAAGGGCTGAAGTTCAAACTGACAAGCCACCATTAACGCAGAGCGGCGCTGAGGCCCCGTGGAAGGGGCAAGATGTTCTTTCAGAACGCTTTGGCGTGCCATGAGGTTTCTAGACATTTTACAAACCAGATGGCACAACTTTAGCTTAGAACAGATGACTTTCTTAGCAACTGAAAGGAGGACGGAGCAAAGGAGGCTAATGGTTTGACACACAGGAGAAAGGTTAGCCATTTCCTCAGCTTCAGAGGACGCGGGGCTTCCGAGAGAAAGCCTGGGGGTTGGAACTGGCTGATCTTTCAGGTCCCTTCCAACCCGAACCATTCTGTGATCCTATGAAACATCTGAGGCAGCAACCGCGGCGAGAGCTGACAGAGCTGCGATACGGCCCAGGTGCGGAGGGGGAGCCCAGCCCCAGCTTTGCCGCGCAGAAACCTCCTCCCGCTCCCTTCTGCTCAGAATCCTGCGCTCCGCTGCCGGCTCCCTACGTGCCACACACACCAGACAACTCCAATTAGAATTAAGAGGCAGCGTCGTGTTTTGTTAAAAGGATTCAACTTTGAACATTTTCCAGCAACCACTTTTTTTTTTTTTTTTTTTTTTTTCTTTTTTCCACCAAGAGGCGTAACTGGTGGGTAATGTTTTGGCATATCCCTACTCCTTTCTAAATTCACTTTCCCGTTTAAAGCTAACTATACATGCAAAATGCTAAATACAATTCATTCTCCTAGGACTTTCTCCGACTTATTTAGCAACAACCTCAGCTGACAGTTTGCTTTAAATACAATTAACCAACCTGTCCTGGTATGAATTTTCTTCTCTTCCATTTTTGGCATAACTCCCATCATTTTCCCCGGCATTTTTTAGAAAGAACTTTAAAAGGTAAGGTAGACACGTTATGCTTCATGCACCCAAGCTGTGAGTAGAGCCTGACCTTTTGTTCTTTTTCTCTGTCTTCCAAAAGGGCCGGTAGCTAGGGAATTCTTAAATAAATTAAACATCAGAATGAATTTACAGTGCAGGCATGAAAAAATTAGTGAGGAGGCAGGCTCTTCTTTATTACAGCATTCATACTCATCAAAAATTTGCTGTAATAAGGCAGGGTTTTTATTTGTCTAACAAAATGTGGTATTTTATCAAACGCAAAACCATAAGCTTTTTTTTAGTAACACAGCGATACAAAATCAGAATCATACAAACATTCATTCCCTAGACTAGCCTGGGATATTTCACACCTCACTCTAAAGAGCTCTGAAGCTACCGATTTTGATGTCAATTAGCAGCAGCTTTCAGAGCTGAAATTAATTATATATAAGAAGTATAAGAACGGAAGATTAAGACAGGAACAAGAGAGACCTCAGGCACAACGAGGCAGAGAAAGGACTGAAGACTGTACGTACACAAACACAGGCAGCTTGGGAAACCAGCGGAGCTCTGCATGTGGACGCAAAACTAACCTTGTTGAGGTAATGGAGACGCGGCGGGGCAACTGGCACGACTGGAGCACTGTGATGGAGGTCTACAAGCTCCTTGGGATGGACAGGCCCTCTATGTGTAAGAGCAGCCTGAGCATATGGAGCTCTTGTGTGGAACAGGGAATATCTGGTTAGGAGCTTGTGGGTTACGACCACAGGACAGGCCAGTAAGGGTGACACTGCAGTGGGAGTTTGTTACACACCATCTAATCAGGGTGAGAAAGTTGAATTGAGGAAGTCTCTGTATTGCAGGCCGTAGTTCTTGTGGGGGAGCTTCCCTGAGATTTCCTGGAAGGGAAGAATGGCAGAACACAAGCAGTCAAGAGGTGAATGGAGGCGTCAGGAATAACTTCTTGATGCAGACACTGCATGGGCCGCCAAGGGGTGATGCACCAAGGGATGTGCTCTTCACTACCAAGGATGAACTGGAAATCCAGAAACACTGCCTAGGGCGTGTAGGATTGTTCTTAAGAAAGCCAAAGCTCGTCTGCAGTTTAGACCTGCAAGGGACAAGAAGGGTAGCAAAGAGAGATTCTACTGCTATGTTACCTGTGCTGAAGAGGGCAGGTGATTTAGTGATTGTGGACACAGATAAGGCTCAAGTGCCACCTCTGCCTCAGTCTTCACCAGGAAGACTAACAGTCTTCACCCGTACAAGTCCACAGGATCAGATAAGCTGTCTCCAGGGGTGCTCAGAGACCTGGTCAACACCCTTTCAAGACTGTTCTCTGTCATCCTTGGAACGTCACAAAGATCAGAGGAGAATTCAGCAGAGGGCCACCAAAACGGTTGGGGGCTGAAGCACTTGTCCCGTGAGGAAAGGTTGAGGGAATGGGACTTGTTCAGCCTGGAGAAGAGACGGCTTTAGAGACACCTAATAGCAGCCTACCACTTTGTACGTAGAGTCATTAAGAAGACAAAGCCAGACTCTTCACAGAATGCATTGTGGAAGGGTGAGGGACAATGGGCATAAATGAAATCAGATTGGTTCAGACTGCAATAAGGGAAAATGTTTTCGCCCTGAGGACAGTCGAGTACTGAAGAGGCTGTGCAGTCTCTGTCCTTAGAGGTTTTCAAGACCTGATGGGATGAAGTCCTAAGCAGCCTAGTCTGACCACATAGGTGACCCTGCTTTAGGCAGGAGACTGGACTACATGACCTCCAGAGATCTCTTCCCATCTGATTTATCATGTGATCCTATGATTCTAAAATTAAACCGCTTCCACATGACATTGTTTTCCTCATATTCCTTTGATCTACAGGTTCTCCACACCTGATTTATAAACCCCTTAGTTTTCCAAATTCTAAACTAGACAACTTGATACAGGTGGGATGATTTTCAGTCTTAAGTATTTAACTTGCAAAGTGCACTTTTACACACTTGAGCTACTATTCTGGCCTTGAACCACGGGAAATTCAATGAGGGTAAGAAAGAAAGAGGAGAAGCAGCAAAGTGATAATCCAAACCCCATTAATTGCTCAGTGAGGCTTTTCCTATTCTTCATGTAGTTGACTTGGGAGGATTTTTTTGGTTGGTTGGTTTGGTCTGGTTGTTGTTTTGTTTTTAACATTCTCTTTCCTTCCTTACATTGCTTGTTTAGTGTGCTACCTGACATCTTAGCTAACAATAACAGGAAGAAATCCTGGAGGTTAAAATCACAGCACTAAATAACGGGGAAAACATATGTAATTATCAGAAAGTATTCCACTATTTCCCTGAATGAATATGCCTTGGATAAGTATCTTTCCTTACAGAAAAAACAAACTGTTACATCATCATAAAGGACGATTAACATTTTGCAACAGTACGAAGTATCCTTTTTACATTTGTGCCAATATCTACCAAATAAAGCATCACATGCCACACAATGACCCAAATTAATTTCCCATTTACAGCCATGCAACAATGAACCCAAGTCCTTCTCAAGAATAAATAATTAAATATAATTTCAAAATAAATTGACTCTTAAATAAAGATGTGAGATTATGAACCTGCTTGAAAATCTGCATTATAAACTGAGAGAAAGAATTCTAAACAACTCTTTACGTGGTATTTGGACAGCTGTTTAATAACAACATAAAAATCCTGCTAGTTGAGTTATATTATAGTTTCTACTCGTGCTTCCAGCTGGCTGATGCCTGGTCTGAGGGGAATGGAGACAAGAGCCAAAGATACACATTGCTCTGTGCAATAATCAGAAAAAGGAAAAGCTGAGAGCCAAATCATCCCCTCTGCTTCTCGGTGCCTTGGGGTGGAATTCACACAAAGACTGACCAGACCTGGCCTGGAATTCTGTAAAGAAATGTAGACACAGACGTCATACTTCTATGCATGTGGTCCAAAGACCACCACAATTTCTTCGTGGCTGTTCATTTTTACGTGCTGATGGATGGCCAACCTCCCTCTGGGGATGAGGCCCTTCATCAGAGGGATTTTGACCTCTCTGCAGAAAACTGAGCTTGCCAGGCCTCCACAAGAGAAAACTGCCTTTGACCTCCTCATCGGAAACCTGGACCCCGAGCCTATAATAGGAAAATGCTGTGATATATAAAAGTTATTTCATATTTAGATACATATAAAGGAAAAATACGTAATCATCATAGGGCTGGGGTAAACCATCTGAAAAAGAGAGTTCAATTCATACATCTTGTTGGAAAAAACAGCATTGGAAGCGTGTTTTATTTGAATACGCAGATCTACTGAAGTCAAAACTTGGTGAAAACCCATGATTTCATCTTCTTTTTATTTCAGGAGAAAGCAGAAAAGAAGCTGAAAGGTATGTCACTGTAAGAACAAAACATTGTTATGTTTAAAATACTAAACATTTGTTCTTCATGAAGAAGTTTGAAATGCTAGCATTTTGTTCCCTTCTCTAATATAGCCAGACTTCAAAATTTCTAAATCTTGCTCTAAGAGAAACTCTGTATTTGCAAACTTCCAAAATTTAGGTTGCTGGTTCCTTAAGTGTTTTGTGGTCTATGTCCTGCAACTATAACAGAGGAGAGAGAAGACAGACTGTAAGAATGCCTCATTTCTTGGCCCAGTCTTGCAGCATATACTGACTTCGTTCCTAATAATAGCGCTACCATGTCAGAGAATTCAATATCACTTCAATCCCTCAGTTTCTTTTATACATAATCCTTGCAATATTGAGGACGCACAGAGACAATGAACAGAGGCAAAGCTTTATGTGACTCAACTAGACTACACATATGTTTTAGTGACATGTGTTAGCAGTAATGGCACATTAAACCTAAAAATTATTTTGAGGGTTTGTGTAGAGATTAAGGGTGTCTAGCAGCTGATATCTCAGCACAGGAGCTCTGTGCGTGAAATTTTTCTTTCCCCTTTGCTCACCGTACTGATTTATTCAGAATTCTGTCTGAGTGTATTTGCCTGATGTTGAGTCTCTGCATGACGCCTTCATCTTTAATGAATGTTCTACAGAACCTGCCTTCCTGCCTTGTCATCGCCTAGAAAGGGGTTTCTGGTAAAATGAGAAAACACGTCAAAAAAGCATTTAATATAAATCAGGAGTAATTTCATATGCTTCACATGGAAAGCTTCTCATTGATTTGAATGTGTCAGATGAGGGCTTTTGAATATTTTCCTTCAGCAGCCGCATACCTGTGTCTGAGTCACTTAATGTAGTACAGGAACTGCCACGGCACTTCTCAGAAATAGTCGCCCCAGGAATTGGTCCAGGTGAATTCACGCTACGCAATGCATACTTATCATGACCGACGGCGTGCCGACATTGCCTGTTTAATATTTTGCATAGTTATTTCTGTTCACTTGTCAGAAAATTCTGACTAACATTTTGGAGGAGGAATTATTTGATTCATCACAGTTTGGAAAAAACCCACGGTTCTTTTTGTAATGTTTTGTTCCTTTAAAATTTTTTTTTTTTTACCATTAATGGAAGACTTTTACAACCTACTCAATTGCTCCCACAAGCAATTTGTACCTAACTAAACTGTTTCTAAGTATCTACATTTCAAAGTCCTTTTTTTTTTTTTTTTTTGCATATTTGCTTCAAGGGAGTGGAGATGAGTTTTAGCACCAAAAAAAGGTAAGAGAACTGAAAGCACAGCGCACCCACAGGGATGGAACATTGGTCTGAGGATGCTAACACGTGCCTAATTCCTACAACCTACGTCACGTTCTTTAGGAAAGACACCAGGATATACTCCAAGCTGGGATGCAGCCAAACCACGCATCTCTATCTAGCAGTCGGTCCGGTCACTTAGATATAGGCACGGGACAATTTATTACAAATTCAAAAGTTACTCCTGAATTTAGTTCATTCTATTAGTATACAAGGCCCTAGATTGTAGCTATATGATTACTTTCCCATTCATTTTACCCTGTTAGCCACAACAAAAAAAGAACAAAAAACAACCAGTGAAACATAACGAAAACAAAACTTGATTTTATTTCCTTCACGAAGATAAATTATTCTAATAGCTTGTCTGTGAAGCAGGCTCTGTGAGTACCCTTGGCTTGCCCACATCTCTCTCACCCTGCAGCACAGTTCCCTGCTGTTATGCTGTTAAATACGCGAAGCCATTTCTAATGCTTTTCCGCTTATAGAACATCTACTTCCTACCTGTACGTGCACCTGAAGAAGTACGCTTTCTCTCCCATACACAAAATGGAAGTTAGGTGCTAGATATAAAATGATACCATAAAAGTATTTAAAAATCAACCTGCTGACAACTGCTAGCTTTCTCACCCAGCAGAAAGCATTACTTACGGCAGGAATCACCGGGGAAAACTCCATGCTGAGTTAAGCAAGGCATCAATTTAGAATACCAGTGATCTCTTCTGCCCTTAAAATCTGTAACTCTATCTAAACCCTCCATTTTCTGCTCACGCTCCATGCTTTTAATAACCCTAGCTAAGACACCACGTCCTGTGAGACCCAATGGTTAAAAGGAAGACGATTATAACTGGTAGTTTTGAAGTTTCATAGTATACAGGGAGAAAAAAACCCAAACCAACAGTATAAGCCTGCCTAACAACTAGCCTCCAGAGCATTTTTATGAGATGAAGCTTAAGTTGTGTTTTCCCATGGGTGAAGGTGGCATCTTTCTGAGTACTCTATATACAACTAAGCAATGTTAGTGATGCCATTTGACAGAAGACCGCTGCTGGGCCTGGACTGCTTGTCTGATGGCTGTGATGTTTGCTGAGGAACAAGGTGTGGTGTTCAGATGAGCAAGTCAGATAATGAAAAAGAATAGTTTCTGTAGTTAATAATAGATACCACGTGAGTTGACTTCTATGGTCATTCAATGAAGTTCGTTATAATACCCTACTACGTGGGAGAGGAAGATTTTTCTATCCTAATGAGTTCATTAGATGGTTAATCCATAAGGTGTTTGTGAACATCTGCTCCACAAAGAGCTTAACATCACAGATCACAAAACTATCCCCAAACCTTGTCAACCATTCATATATTCATAGAATTGTCTAGGTTGGAAGGTTTCAGATTGAGTCCAACCATCAACCTCACGCTGACAAAACCATCACTAAACCATGTCCCTAAATTCATGTCTCAAAACCAGAAGCAGAAAGAGCACGCTAACGGGAGATGTCCTAAAATCATTTCTGTGCAATTACATAAAATAAAATCATGTGAGAGTATAGTATGGCAGCTTGGGAGCAGGGGAAGATTTGAACCAGACTGATACTGAAGAAACCTTAGAAAGAGTAGAAGATTTGATGTGCATACGTCTTTTTATTACACTGAAGAATATATCAAGACAGAGTGGGTTCAGGAAGATTCATACTGTAGAAAGAGAACTTCCAACGTTGTTAAAAATCACTCTCACACAACAGTTCAGAGGGACAGATAAGCACAGATTAACTTTTGGTGCCATAAAACAACAAATTAAGGCAAAGGATCAGAAAGAAAATCTGCAGCTCACTACGGGTTTCCTAGGAAAATGTTTTTAACACAATGACAGTAACTCAGACTTCTTTGTACCTTAAATTAAGATATCATAAATTACTCAAAATAACCAAACAGCTGGTTTCAAATCCTAGTTTCTACTTTACAGCGAAAAAGCCTTCTACCTGTTTGTCAGAGGCCTTTTAGGAGCCAATTTTAGTCAGAACTCCATGCGCTGCAGAACTTAGAAAGGCCAAAGCGTCCTAAGCGTAGCCAAATTGGTGGCATGACCAAGGCAATACAATATGGGCAGACTAACAGTAGCCTTCCATGAAACTCCAAGTCACCTTGAAACACCATACTCTCTTTTTGACAGAAACATATGTCCAGAAGCATCATTCATCCCTCACAGTTCTTTATGCCTCTAATGGCTGGTGCAGAGAGCCAAAGGTGTTGCACTATACTGCCTTGTGGTTTTCGGTGTTTTTATTTTAAGGTATGCACTGAAGAGCTGGGCAGATACCCAAAGGACATAAAAAGTAGAGAAAATATAGCAGGAAAGTTCTTTTATGTTATTTGCAGGAGAGTGTTTGCAGATCCCAGGAATGCATAGAGGAGTAGTCTCAAAGCTAAATTTGTGAAGTTTGTTATTGGACTTCAAAAAGGATTACGTCCACCGAGACACACTACAGCTCGTCTAGACTGTAACAGAATTAACAACTGCGGAACACCACGAAAGGCAAACCATGAATAAAAGAAAGAGTCAGATAGAAAGAATTCTACCAGTCAACCTTTCTCTTTTTGCCACCCAGAACATTCTGTGCTACAGACCAAAAATGTGGTCCTACACACAGAGCCATTTGTATCGAAACTGCTTTTTAGGCCTTAAAAAGAGAGGGCCTGAGGGTGAGCCTTTCGAGTTGAAAGCAGTAGACACAGTTATAAAACACGCAGAGACCAACTGACCCTCAAATGCAAGCTGTGTTTTACCACAATGACAAAATCCTCGAGAAGAATATCTAGAACGTTTCAATGAAGGTAACAAGAAGCGAGAGGGTAGCTGCAACAAGACTGTCACGGAGATCATACGTAAGAGCTATCGTAGATTTTACAGTGAGCGTCCTACGTGACTTTAGCATAAGCAGCATAGAGGACACAGAAATTTTGGATTTATGGGAGGCCAAATAAACAATCAAGGCAGGCAGTATAAAAAGATGAGGATGGTTGACTCGTTTTCTTTCTCTGATAGCTCCAGAAAAAAGACACCTGACAACATTAACAGTGACATAGCAGTAACAAAATAAGAAAGTAAACAGAATAAAAGCCTTTGTTAGGGGAGAAAGGCAAAAAAACCCTATGCACAGATTTGGTTTTGGATTACAGAAGGAAGATGAAGGACAAACCTAATTTGTTTGCTCTGCAGTGCATAAAACACATTTGCGAGTGTCTGCTAATTCATAGAGGGGGGTGGCTGAATACAGGGCACCTGAAACATTACACAGTTGGGGTCGATACTTCTGTCTTTTCATTTAGGCCTTTGGCCGAAGCTCTCATGCTTAAAAGCATCTGCAGAGCGCACAAACACACCTGGTGTTCCAGCAACACGGGTCTGTTCCAAACGATTTTCCACTCCGGTTTTCTAGTCTCAGCACGCCAGTTTCTGTTTCAGTATCTTTGTTCCCATAACACAGAGGAACAGGCCAGAGGAACCCGATTTCACAAGTCACAACCCATCTTCTGCTCATACCTGCACAGAGGGGAGTTCTGGAGGAGCACAGCAGCCACCTGGCCCAGGAGCCATTGGGGTAGGGTTTGACGCACCATCAAAATTGTCCCTCTCTTCCAGGTGGTTTTTTTTTTGTTTGTTTTTGTTTTTGTTTTTTTTTGTTTGTTTGTTTGTTTGTTTGTTTCCCAAAAAAACCAATTCATCTTTTCTTTTTTACCAAGAGTATGTTTTTTGCTATGCTGGTGCAAAAGAAAACACAAAGAACATTGTTATTGTGAGCACTTTGGCTGGTAAATGGTTCCTAAACAAATGAAATACTGTAATGACAGACTCTTCAGATGATAAAGGGGGAAAACTGAAAAACTCCTTGTAAGGCAGCCTTATTCAGAAAGCTCATTTGTTCACCTGAAAATCCTTTGGCACTTATAGTTATGAACCCGTGGGGGAAACTTAATCAGTCTCACAAGGAACCCTGGTAATTTGTTGAAGACTGAGAGAAAAATGTAGCTACAGGATAACAACATAGACCGAGAGTCTTATGGTTCTCCAACTGTTGTTTAAGTAACAACCTTGAAACTACTTGCTATGTCAGGGACCATGACTGGCCAGGAACTCACATTTATTGAAAAGGGGACATTACAATTCCTCCGCTATTTCCCCCTCCCTGTGCTCGGGGTTGCTTATAGCATCAGCATCATTTTTTTTTGTTTAGCCCATACCTGTGGAAAACGCAACCCTCGTTTTTGGCCTGCGGTTTCATTGCTTTTTCACTCCAAATGAAACTCCGCAGTCAAAACATGACAATTCCCTCGTAATTTGCAGACACGATTTTAATAGCACAGCTATTTCCGTTTGCAGTTTATTCACCACATGTTTCTGGTATCAAGGCAACAGCTTCATATTTTTAATAAACACGTTGTGCTAAAGAAAAGGAATATCTGGGAGGGTAGAGGAGTAAAAACAAAAAAAAAAAAGAAAAAAGAAAACAAAAAGAAAACAACCCCACAAGACTGATATTGAACTATTCATGAGGAAATAAGGAATGGAAGGTGCATGTCAAGGAAGCTGCTTGGATGTAATTCAAGAGAAATATGGTGCCTGGGTAGTATTCCCTGATTTCTAGTTCTCCTAACAGTAATATATGCAGAGCTATTATTTCTGAATGGTACAAGGGATGAAATTAATAAAATTATATATAACATTCCATATCTATATATAGAGAGAATTATATATCTATGATTATGTATATATCTCATATATATAAAAAAGAATACATATATAAAAAGAATATAAGATTAATAAAATTACATATAAGATTCCATAGTCCTGTGACATTTATTAGAGCATGCTCTTCTTCATAGAAGTTGAAAAGAATGCTCTGTCTGGTACAGAATTCCCTAGGAGCTCTCTGAAGCCGTTGATGCGACAGGACCTCAAATCCCACGTTTTACGAACTCTGGCGAATGGCTGAAACACAATGCTACCCGTGTGCCAACGCCTGCTGCTATTGCGAAGTAAGTTCTTGGCATCCTACCAACTGGTGTTCCTTCACAAAGCCTGCTCAGTTCTGCTGTGATTATCTATTTTGATCATCAGGACAGATCTTCTCCTGAAAAAAGGGACGGAGCGCTGCTTTTTTACATCTGTTTCAGGCCAACAGCTGAAGATTTGGTCTCTATTTAATGCAGCTGGAATGATTTCACCTCTACAATTACGCCACGCAACAGAGATCTGTGAGAAGGACAAAAGGGAAGCACGTCCTGACCAAAATCCACAGAGAATTTTAGCGTCTGGGGTTGGAGAAATGAATTTGGGACTGACCAGGGGCACCGTATCCTTAAGAATGACCTTTCAATGCACAGGCATCCTGTGCAACTCAGTAGACTTCATTTCTCTTTGGAAAAGCAGAAAGGAGCTCAGGTTAGACCTGAAATAAAGTGCTTGAGCTTAGTAAAATTTACAAGATCAGTTGAACTCTTCTGCTTGCCAAAAGCACCTGGATATTTCAGCGGTCTTTAAAATTTATTTTTGCAGCATTTGAAACAACATGAGAGTATTACAGTTGATGTGGAAATCTCAACAGCAAGTCTGACTACGAGCTTAGCATTAATTGCCACACTATTCCTTGCTGCCGTTGAAGGGATCTACGCCAGGAGCTGTATTTACACAAGTTACTACCAAGTGACCAAATCACACTAAATAAACAAAATAGGAATGCAAAGAAAGGCACGGAACAGTAGCTGAGCTTCCCAATTCTCGTCCCCACTAGAAATTGCATAATTCTGTATTTTAAGTAACTGGGTTCTGCGTTTGAACTTTGGGATTTGAAGATGTTGTACTGTCAGACTAAAATCCCATGAGCCCAGTGAGGGTCAGTGTCTGGCTGCAGGAAGGGAAGATACAAGGGAATATGGGGCTTTATGCTTCAGTTAAGCAAGAGCCTAAAAAGTTCATTTTTTTATTAACCAATAGAGTCATCTAAAACATTTTGCTTCCAGGTATTTAAATTGAAGGCCATTTTTGAAGCAAACAAATAACTGAACAAGACTGTTTAACGAAATATGAAAGTGAAGCATCTTGGTCTAAAAAATGAAAAAAAAAAAAAGTGAGACTTGGGTGTCCTCTCCAACCCCTAGCTGCAGGTCCACACGTGGTCTGCGTCCCAATGCCACGCAGGAGCGAGACTCAGCAGGCAGTTTCCTCCTCTTGCTAGTCAACACGCAATTTAGTTTCCACAGGGGGGAAATCTGAGCCCCCAGGGCTGAAGGGAGCCGTGGTATGCTCTAGCTACACGCTCAGCGTGAGGGATAAAGCGAGCATGACCTTGGGTAAAAATACCGCAGCACTCCTGCCCAATGGTTCAGACGTACCATTTAAGTTTTAAACGCATAAAAAGATATAAAGCCCCGCAAATACAGTTAACGTGGAAGAGAGAGTTTTGCATGGCTTAATTGGAGTAGCACTACGACACCACTGAGGTCTCCGACTTAAATCATGTCCCCCTCCTTTCTGCTAGAGTTTCATTGCTTTAGAGGAACTGAAGTTTGGTTGACACATGTCATGAATGTTGCTATTCCATAATGGTTTTTACAATTCAAAGCACTCTAATCACTTTTATTTAGCAAACATCCTCTATTGCTCTACCAGACACTTCACTGGCTCCTCTGTCTTCTCAATGCTATTTATCTCAGCACAGCTTGAAGAGATGCTTTACATTGCTTAACCTAACTTCCCTGTTTATTAATTTAACCATAAAACTATTTAGGAATTAAAAATCAGAATATATTAGTTTTTATTTTGAGTTGCATTCTGCTTTGGAAAAATATCTGAGCATCTACTTTGTTTGAAGGTATTCTGCCTTCATCGGAGAGAATAAGTGTATGTAGAACAGAAGGTGCTTGAAGGTGGGTGTATTTGCCTACTGGAGAAACTGGCAGGTAATAATGGCTTTCATGAAAGATTTGTCAAATTCAAGACGGTACTTGTTAAAGTTTGTTGTTCCTGTGAACCTCCTCGAATAACAGAATACCTAAGTTGTCAAAAAACCACACATCATCTTTTTCCATCTACATGGGTCCTTAGAATTCAGGGAAAAAAACCCAGTCAAAAAACCTTTATCGTTCTTGTGGTCAGAATTTTTTCCTTTCATACTTCTAAGACAGCGCTGTTCTCCCTCTTTAGGTCAAGGAACAATAGTGGGTAATAATCAACACTTCTCCATTATTTGTACCAAATAGTAACCCTACTACCCTAAATTTAAGGAGAAAGTTTCATTTGTCTTGTCTCATTACTGGCTCCTGAATAATGCTGTCTTACAGTGCTGATGTGGTAGCTATAACTAATTCCCTTGATGTCATTAGAGAATTTTACCCGTGATTGCATTAGGACCAGGATTTCACTTCATGTTTTTAAATCAAAGTCTAAACAAGGAAAAGAAAAAGGTGCAGAGCAAAACTGATTCTAGCTGGGTTGTATTTACTGTATCCTGATGCATGTTTATACTGGATTTAAAGCTGAAGCATTGACAAAATAGTATGAGAACAGCTATGCCCATGTAGCGGAGAAAAAAAGAAGTTTGTGATGCCTGTAGTTCAGGAAAGAAGTGACAGCTGTCAGTATGAATTTTTCTTGTCATTTATAAAATAATTAAAGATCGGTTTCTGTGGTGGGAAGCAACCAAAAAAAAAAAAAAAGGTTTCAGTCTAGAAAAAGCTCCGATTCATATTTATCTGGGGAGAGGAAGCAGAGGAGAAGGGTCTTTTTTTTCCCCCTACGCCCTCAGGAGCAGCAGTTTCTGATCTATCCTTGTGGGCGTACTTAGCTTCAAAATCTCTCCTCCTTCAAATGCTGAAGAGTTAGACGTTTTTCTCTTTGAAAGACAACCCCTATGTTTGTGAAGGAAAGCCTTTAGGGACAGAGCACTAGAAAGGAGTCCTCAAGTCTGTAACACGACTCAGAGAAGAGGTTTTTGCCTGTTCTCTAGGGTTGGTTGCATAGCCGTAAGCCAGTCTCCTGCGGTCAGAGGCAACCACCCCTACAGAACGGGCAAAAACTTCTCTTTTAGCTCCTGTAACAGACTTCTGACCTTCAGCAAAAAAGACCAGAGGCCCTAAAGCCTAAAACTTTCCTATAGAGATGGAAACTAGACAGATCAAGGGCATTGCCCACGTATCTACAACATCACATGGTTGTTTTAAGGATTTAGCTGGATTAAAGTAGTAAATCGAGCTGAAAAACCCATTAGTTAACATTTTCTACTAAATACACTCTAAATAACTTTAGTGGAGGGTAAAATTTGTGTTTAAGAATGAGTTAGCTGGTTGCTGTCACCGTAAAAGCTTGACCACAGCTAGACTAAATGCTCTCCGTTCATCTCCATGTAACCTTTCAATAACCGTTCATCTCCATGTAAACTTTTCCTGGGTAAAGAGTTGCTTTAAGGAGCTGTTTGCACCAACTGTTAGCACAACCCATCCTTATCTGCTCAATTCATGAGCCCATTTGAAAAGCTCCTTCAAAACCCAGCACATTCTCAATATTAAATTTGAAATGCTCATAACTCAGTCCAATGAAACCCCATTTTCTCTAGAGAACTCAAAAGCCTTTCTTCTTGGTGAGAGCAATTTCCAAGCCATATTTCAAGTTTCAACTCCCAGTGGTTTTGGCTGTAAACACATTTTAAAAGAAGTCACTCTCCCTATAAATATAAATGCGTATAAATTATATACATATATATTTTACTTTCATATGGAGACTTTTTTTTTTTAACCCTCAAAATTTCACCAGCTTCAGGAACAGCTGAATTGCCTTCACTCAAGACTTTCCAGGCAAAATAAAAATACAATCACAGTTTCAGGAAGAGACAGGGTGGAGTATTTGAGAATCAAAGGTGAAGCTTCAGAAAGCATTTAAACCTGAGACACAGAAATGGAAATCTTAATTATAGTTGTTTGTCCTGTTTTGGGTTTTTTTTGGGGTTTTTTTTGTTTGTTTTTTTTTTGTTTGTTTGTTTGGTTTTTTTTTGTTTTGTTTTGGTTTTGTTTTTCTGTGGCGTAACAGACAGCTTGCCCCTTCCAACACTTTTGGTCAGATACTACGTAAACATGTCAATCTTTAGAAGTTCATCCATATTCATAGAGGCCAAAAACACTCTTGCATAAATATCTCATAAATAGCATGTAATAATTACATTACGCTATACGCATGTGCAGCCTACAGAATGCATATTAGCTAATCTGTAATCTGTATCTAGTCCCAAGTACGCATATGGCATATATAATCCACACTGAAAATAGATGGGTTTGCTCTGTGCAGCCAAATGAAACTCTTTCGTTTGGGTTTTGTCTCCCGTGATCTTCCTTTTATTCAAACAGTAATAAGCTTTATTTCTATTGTTATAGAATAATAAAGCGGTAATAAGCTTTATTTCTATTGTCATTTCATACATATAGCACACACTTAAAACAGGAAGCAGAAAATAAATATTTGCTTTTAAGTACTCCAAAAGATTGTCTCTCTCAGCAGACTAGTTTCTATGCTTACTTGAATATGTGCAATATATGTCAACAGATCCACACTTCCATATTTTACAGCATCTTTTCAGTTAGATTTACATTTTAAATTTTGCTCATATTTTGTTGTGTTCTTCTAAGTCATGGTAGTGTTTGCGCTTAGATCCTTCCTAGGTATGCCTTGTGCTAGCTCATCCAGCAGAAGCATGCTTTACTTGTGGAAAAGGGAAAAAAATAAGCAAAGAAAAGAAGGCAGACTTTAGACTGGGTACACGAGTACATCTTCTGTTAGTTGAGAAGAGCAACCACAACTGCCAATCAAGCACTTGGGCTGGAACTAACCTAGTCATGAAATATTCAGGTGTCTGATTTACAGTGACACCAGAAACGTGCTGTAAACAGGGCTACTTCTATCCAGATTTTTGTCCAAACTCACCTGGCAAGCTTCTGTACGAACTAAAGTGACAGTGATGCCCAAGGAACTGCAAAGTAGAAGAGAAGAAACTTGAGCAGATGACGAATGACTTAAACCTAGGAAAAAGGATTATGGAAAGAACACGACAATAAGAGGTAGGAGAGTAAAAGGGAAAGAGGAACAGTGTGATAAGAAAGAGATGGCAAATGCCAGAAGCCTTGCAAAATCTCAGGAAGACTTCAAGAGGTAAATCTCCCTTGACCGAAAAGTAGGAACAAGTGTCATCCACACAGAGCCGCTGCCTTTCACAGCTATAACGCTCCTTGTTAAGATCTCTTTTTTTTTTTTCCCCACTTCATTTTTGCAAGCTGAGTGCACATGTGAAGTTTGAATCTGTAACACTCACCACTGAATGGCTTATTAATTACAATTCCTAAATCATTCAGCACTTGAAGAGGCCCAGGACAGTGGTGTTATACATTGCTCTCCCCGTCAGCTGGCGGGACGTGGGGAGGAAGCGATGGAACTGCAGCGGGCTAGTGCAATACAGATGTGCAGCTCTAACAAAACCTCCCATTTCCCACCCCATCTTCCTCTTAGGATTTAGAGAGACCTTCTGATGGGCAGAGCAGAAGGCTAGGAACAAAGTCAAGCATGAACCCTTACTGCCAGCTCCTGAGAATCCTCACAGAACTGAGTCTCTGGCCTGCTCCACACCCCAAAAAATAGCAAATCCATAAAATTCTAGCTACACAGTTGTTTGCAGCCCGTGATTTTTCTTGGCAAATACAGGCCTTTGTCATCTGTTTGCAACAACAGCATCTTGTGGAGAGAACCCCACAGGTATTAATTTCACTTCAGTCTTCTCTAGGAATTAAATAATGCTTCCATTTTACTTACTGACAGCAAAGAGAGAACACTCACATTGAGGTCAGGATTGTCAAAATTACTGGACTAAGCATGTTAATAAAATAGCCATGCAATGTGTCACAATTTGAACCCGATGGTCCCCTAATTCTTAATAAACAATAATCCATATAAATATACTGCGATTAATAGGCCTTTGCATGCCAGGGTCAAAACAGCCATTTGGTCAACTCCAAATGCATGAATACTCTTGAAAGTGTGCGCTAATAGTCATTTGCCAGTGACAACCCGGGCAATGGACGTGCAGACAGAACTACAACTGTTATTTTGTCTGCCTTTGGGAGCAGACCACTGTGTGGTTGAGAACGGCTGCTGGGTCACACTCACATTTGCCAACATACAGCAACTGATACATAAAATCAGGGGATTACTTACTATCGCATGACAGTTGTGAGTCACCTGGTCTAGTGGGAGGTGTCCCTGCCCACAGCAGGGGGGTTGGAATTGGATGATCTTTAAGGTGCCTTCCGACCCAAACCATTCTGTCATTCTAGGGTCCCTAGAAATCCTACGCCGAGCTCAAGGCTCACGTGTACTAGCCACTCTGCAGGAAAACACATATTAAGAAATAATTCTTCCTCAGTGAGCATCTGGATACGCATGGCTAACAGCGAGAGAAGAAACAGAAACAAAATTGAAATCCAAGTATATCATCCAACTCCCTATAATCCAACAGTTCAGCCACAAATACAATTCAAACCTCCAGACTAATTTTTCTACATTCTAAATCAACACAAATGCTATTTCTCAGTTATTATTTGTTTGTATAGCAAGCTTTCAGTTACTTCTTAAATGTTACACTTTTTGTGGACGGAACATCAAATGCTTTCATGTCTTACACTTTTGTTGCTTGCCTCCTCTCATTTCCAGTGGGCGCTTTTATTTGTTCACTATCTCGTAGTAACGAGTACGTACGCAGAAGGCAACTCATTCTAAACAATACGTGCCTACGTTTTTGGAAACGTTAGAGAGCTCAACTCCATTGCTTATCTTATTGTAATACACAAGATCTGCTGGCGAGATCAGACCCCAAGCAGATGATCCCTGGCATTTAGATACTGCATTACAGTAGGAAGAAAAATAATTTTATTCTCTCTGAGCAAGAGAGAAACTGGTTTTTTCTACTTTTTGTGTGTACAGAATGTTGAAAATCTCAGAAACTGCTGCAAGCTAAACTCTCACACGCTTTTTGAGTAATTTGAAAGTTTTCAGTTTGAGCTCAACCATTGAAAATATACCACTGTTTTTGTTAAAGTTATCTAACATTTCAAAACAAGAACTTTGTTAGATGAAAAGACACCCACCCTACGTTGTCTTTCATACTGGAAATGGCAAACTCTGTGTTCTGACAAATTCAAAATCGTTTGATTACAAAAGCTTATTTCCCTTTTCTTTCCACGCCCTTTCCTTTAGTTCTATTTTCAACAAATTTACATTTGATATCAAAAGACAGCTAGAAAATTCTTGGCCGGTTCAAAACTAAGACTGTAAGTGCTGGAGACAAGCAGGCCCTGTGGCATCACTGGAGACAGTGGTGCCGTTTCCACACACGTTATTGTCTACATGAAGTACTTGGTACGGCAACGGTGAAGACCCGGAGACAGACATTTAGCCATATTGAAAACAAGACCACGTATTCCGTTTCAAAGAGTCTTCAAATGTTTTCTTACTAGCGGCAAGGAGACAAGCCACTCTTCCAATTAAAAAAAAAAAAATAATCAGCAAACGGAAGTGCTAATTATGTTTTTTCTAAACCACATTGAGCCAGTCATAACATATCCAAAAAGTTTCTGATGAAGCCTTGAAATGAAACAAATCAATTGAAATATGTTCCACAACCTCAAGCAAGGTGGACCAAGAATGGCAAAATGCTAGCTCCGTCAACAGCAACCCAATTAAATACATTATGACATTAATTATGGTGTTCTGGTAGCCAGTCCAGTTTACTAGTTAAAAGGTGTCGGGGAGAACCCAACTCTGCACCCATTTTGCTCAAAGCGCATATCACAAAGCCAATGATGTTGCAGTTCTAATTAAATTAAGCACATAAATGCGAGGGAATTGTTGCAACACCATCCCCAAATCAAATGGTTGCACCCGTATGTCACTTCATAGAGATTCTGTAACACTGGTTTTCATCTCGCAATTAATTTTGAGGCATGGGCATGAACGTCCTGCCATAGATTTCCTTGTTCTGCCAGTTTAACAGATCCTTCACGTTATTTCAGCATCTTTTGCATATAATATTAACTTTATGTCTGCATGTGGCAGTTGTTGACTGAGTCATGATATTTACATCTGAAAACCAATGGCAAGCATTCAGGAGCTAAGCCCCATAAAGTGTAATAAAGTTTGGGACAGTATTAGAAGCAAGAGCTCGGTTTGCCTATTCTTATACCTCCTACAGGGTCTGTGGTCACTTTGGCAGTTTATGAAATATTAACCTATGCAAAACACATCACCACTTACACACGTTGGAGAAAAGTAATTTATCAGAAATACAATAAACGCCAGCCGGGAATAAGAAGGATGTAACTCTCTCAAAGGTCATTATAAACTGGAAGTTAAAATTTAGATTTTTAGTACAAGTACAATTTACGTTGGATCATACTATTTTTGGTGCCACTGAACATGAATCGTTCAGTTTGAATTGCATTTTATCAATTTATATCAACAAATGATTTACGCCACTGGCATTGAGCCCTCATATGTTTCAGAACTGCTCATATTTAAAAGCGCTGGAATATTCACTTTGGTCATCGTATCAGTTTGGAACCTTGCAGTGTGTCTTGGATACAAAACCAGGCAACCAGCAATTGCATGGAGTAGCATTTCCTCCACACAGGGGACGAGGCTAAAGAGACTTTACTGAAAAACATACATCACAGCTGTAAACTCTTGCATGACAACTGAAAATTAGTATTTTTCAAAGACCTAACTGTAGCACCCCAAGACAAACAGAATTAGTGGTGATGTCTGCAATAGTATCAAAAGTTTAATTCCACCAGTATTACGCTTATCCTGCCTTACAGACTGGAATAAAAAAAAAAAAAACTTCTGCATTTAGACTGACAGCATTTTACAGGTGTGAACTTCCTAGAAAAATAATTTCAAATGCCCCAGGAACTTTTTGTTCTTTTCAGTCCTGCTTTTCTTTTGTGGCCCTGATTATTTGTTAAGTTTTCTAATGTTTTCCGTTTTAAAACTTCTTCAGAATATATTCAATCAGTACACAGTGCAATGCGCGTGCAAATCAGTATAAAAACGTTACACAGACACGAAAACGCTTTCTGTATGCTGCAGACAGTCAATTAGGTATGATTCAGCGTCAGCTGAAAAGAAGAGATACCGTATGTACGACCGTGTAACGTTTCTGGCTAAAGCTAAGGTTTGCTGGCATTCCCACCCACGTATTCCCAGGCGCTGGATGTGGAATGACAGCAGCAACGCGACCTCACACAGGGCAAGGTCACTCACGTGCAGTTTTGGGGTTTTTTTTCCCCCACAAAGATACTATGAAAAGATACTACCAATGCGATTATTTTATCTAGAACTAAATGTGTCAGGCGGCACAGCTGGACTTAAGTCCAGGTGAAGGAGAAGAGGATGTTCAGAACCCCACTGGAGTCAGAGAGATGGATTTGAGGCAAACGAAAAAAAAAAAGAATAGAAGAGAGCGTTAAAACTCAGAAGATCAAATAAAGCGATTGCTTCAGAGACATGTGCTTCTTTTTCCAAACAACATGCCAGAAAATTGTTCCTCTCCCAAATACTGCTATAATCGATAAATAATAATTTTTTCAGATGGTAGCTATTACATATACAGCTAAGCTGGAAAATTATCGAGGGTGATGCTTTCCAAGGCAGATTTTATCCACCTTGTTTAAACTGTTTTCAGGCAAGTTTCTGCTTTCATGCGTAACAGACTGGGCAGCAAAATTCTAAGCCTTGATTTTACAGAGGTAACTCCTTTTTGCTTCCAAACCTGTGAAGCTTCTGTGTCTACATATAAGCAACAATGAAGGTAAATGCTCAGGTGAGTAGGGACTGCAGGTCTTGGTCTTTTTTTTTTTTTTTTTTTTTTTAAACAAAAAGCAACCCTGCACATACAACGAGAAGATCTTACAAATTTTATCTCATTTGAAACACAGTGCATGCATTTAAAAATAACCATAAATCCAGCCGAACATATAGAAGTCCACAAAGAAGTGGAAAAATACCTCGTGACTTGTTCTGGAGAGGTTTTTCAAAATGGAAATGTTTTCAAAGATTGGTAAGCAAGCCTTATTTATCCAACCGTGTCACTGAGGATATCCTAGCTTGGGGAACGGTATTTGCTAGCATAACTCTTGTGTATTTTCTGAGTGGCATTATGTCTCCGCAACAGATACTGAACCAGACTGACTTTTCCAATCTTGGGAACTTGGGCTGGATTATGGTATATAATTAGTCACGAATTACAGGAGGAACACAAGGCTTACTCCAGACTGGTTTTGATGGCTTGTTAAAACTGATGGGTCAACGCGTCAAGTATTTTCTGCAACACTTGACAAGAAGATAAGATCCACACCCCTGAAAATGACATGCCTTGACACACTTTTGAGTGCGTTTCTCAACAAACAATACTTTCGGCTCTCAGCATAGCCAGTTGCCCGCTCTAAGTTGTAGGCGAGTTCTTACTGACCTGATCATACTGCTTTCAATAGGCAGGCCGCGGCTGAAAAAACCTTCTCTTAGTTCACTTGTTAAGGAGAGATTAATGGAACTGACATTTGTGAGAGCAAAGAGAAAGCTGAAAGTCAAGAGAAACAGATCAAAACATGCATCAGCAAACCACACTATGACAAGTGTATTTTCTTCTTCCATACTGCTTCATCCTCTGTCCAGAACTACAGATTTACACGAGCTTTTGTCTATAACCTCATAAACGTAGGGGAAGCAGGACCTCTAACAACTCATTTAATTTGATAAATTTGGAGTTGGGACTTTCTACTGGAAGAGACCATATAGAAGAGAGAGTTGTACAGAAAGAGCAACTAAATTTCTCAGAATGAGTTTTGACACTCAACGCCGCTACTAACTTGTAGGTGACTGACAGCAAAGTAAGAAGAGAGAATTCGCAGCAGTAAGAAAATTCACTGCATAGCCTAGTGAAATATTCTTTTAGCGTATTACTCATTTCAAAAACAGGATTAACAAATGTAATCAGTCTATAACAATACAAATCAAATACAACAGAAAAGATTAAAGTTCAAGTCCAGCAGAAAACGCAAATGCCATTTCCACCCTGAATACATTTTCAAGTGCTAGTGGAAACTCCAGCATCAAGCGCTGCTGCTGAATAAAACACAAGGATGCTAAGGAGCATATAACCTAAAGGCCAGCTCTTATAAGCAAAATCCAAGTTTTTTTTTTTATAGGCTACATATAAAACTAGTTTTGAGCTCCATAGAAGTATTCCCTTGCATAAAGATGGCACACAATAGATGAATGAATATTCATTTTAGAATGAATAGCTGTTCCTGCTGCAGTCAGGAGCAACGTTACCACTGGTGTCCACGAGATTAGGTCTAGAACTTCAAAATTTGCCCGCAACCTATGTACCACCTCCTCTTCTGCCATCTCGTAGGTACCTAGCTTAAGTATTACGGCACTTAAAAAAACACAGGGACATTTAAAAAAACCTCTTCTTTTTAAATTGCCATCCTTGAATGGACAAAGTATTTTGTGTCCTTTATGTTTATAAAGCCACTAAAAAGAGGCATTCCAAAAATTTAATAAATACTAAATTAGTTCTATTTTGTTAGCAGATTAGACAAATCAATTTAAAAACCCTTAGGCTTTTAGAAATGCGTATATGTTTCGCATAATCTCTTTGGATGTGTTTTAGCAAATTAATAAATTAATGTTTATGGTTTCCCTTCCTCTGTACCTCACAACTGATGTGCTTATCTGCAGAATACAGCAGTGGGAAAGGATAATCATCCTTCATAGCAATACGTGGGGAACGAGACACACAGAGAAGCTAAGTGCGGGCTTATAGACTCTACTGCAGATGAATCTGCATTCACTCTGAGCTACAAACCAGCCAGACAAAGCACTTCCAGACTGGGAATTATACAGTTCTCCAGTATTACACCGCTGGAGAGCACGTAGTATCTGGAGCAAAATGCCAGGTGAATACAGTTCCTCACAGCCATCATAATCGCCCGTGCTTTTGGGCTAAGTGTGCAGCGAGTACGCTTGGGTCTCTGCAGAAGACCACAAAAATACAGGCTACGTTCACGGAAGCTGGAGCAAATACCTGATCCAGGTCCCCCAGATCCCAAACTCACAGCGCAATTCTTAGAACAACTTCACGTACAAAGAACTTTACAGAGAATTTAAAGATTTACATCTCATTTGATTTTGGGCAGATAAGAACGGTACCCAGAACTTTTCATTAGTGCCACTTCAGAAATTGGCATTAACCCACGCTATTAAAAAGCGTGACACAGTGGTGAACGCTCTGATCCTGATGCCTTATTCTTTTAAATATTATTTATTTTTAATTGACAGCTTTTAAACATTACAAGAAGACACGACTCCACGTGCAACACGCTTCTAGATACTTTTAAATATGACAAAGAGAAACTGATACTCAAACAATTCCAATCTCAATCCAGTAAAAGGAAGCAAAAAGATGATTCAGGGAAAGGACTTTGCACAGGAGCTAGATGTGCCCAGAGAGTTCCAAGCTGTTCTTTATCGCAGCTCCATATCTACTCTTCAGACAGAGAGAAAACAAAATTTCCATTGGTGAGATCAGAATGTGAATTTCAGACACGGGTTGAAATATTGCAAACTCTGAATGGATGTGGACTGAGAGTTTGATCGGAAACTTTCTGTAGAGTGGATTCGTCTGGCTTTCTCTTTATTGGCAGTTTGGCAACACTAATCAATTAAGGATTGTTTTCTATGACTCAGTAAACGGCTGACCGTTTTTGTTTGCCTTGAGAAAGCTGCTTATTAGTTTTTAGTAAAAAACCTTCCAGTTTATTACAAAGTGCTACTTATAATTTGATTGTCAAAACCTTCTGTGATGTTTTTTTTTTTTTTTGTGTAGACATGATTGTACATCCAGTGTAGGAGCGGCCGAATACTCTAAGAAACACTGGATTTTTTTTCTTTCAAAGCAAGTGACTTAGATCCTTCTGTAGAGTTCCTGTCAGTTTTCTATTAAGCAGACAAATAATTCAAAATTTAAAGCTTTCGTTTGACAACATAAATTGTACATGGGACCACGATACTAAACATTGATCAGTTTTTCATCGAGCTGTGTGGCTCAGAAAAGTTGAAAGACTATAAAACTCATTTGTGAATAGACCCTAGCGCTCAGAACTAACATCAAATTAACAATACAGAACTAACAAAACACCAAATTGAGTGTTTTACCACATCCTTATTAAAAAACATTAACACTGTGTGTGTGTGTGTGCATAATGCATATAGTTCTTGTGGCAATTTTTCTTCACTGAAACATACTGTACTTCTTCATGTGGAATACTACATCTTAAGCACAAAAAGAGTCCTGCAGCACTTCACGAATTTTCGGAAACCACTTTAAAGCATGAGTTTTCAGTTCAGTACATGCAGCACAAATTTAGCTCTGTCAGTAACAGCAGAGAATTTATCTCCCCCAGATGTTTTATAGTGTTTGATATGGAAAAATAGAGCCAAGATTATAGCTTACATTTTTAGCAAGATATTTGTGAAAACTCCTGAATGTAATGTCAGAAGACTCTTGGCAGTGACCCGTACAGCTGGCTATACTTAGTGTGAACTAATACCTCTTTAGCCGAAGAAAATCAAAACAAGTCTGTGTAGAGAACTATGCCTCTTCTCAAAAAGGCATCTCGTACTCTTCCTAAGAGATCCAATAATCAAACAATCACGAAGTCATGAGATTTGATTTTTTACACTTATGGACAGCCCCTAAGTAATCCATCCAAAGCATGACACAATTAGTTAAATTACTTTACCTGCCATTGACAGATCGCAGCATTAGCATCAGAGGGCAGCAGCTGGCTGCTGCCAATAAATCCCATATGAATTTTTGTCATTCTCCAGGGAAGGGGAGCATTAAAAGCCTCAAAAAGAGATTAGGCAAAAAAGCTGACCCAAAGAACCGAAGGTTCAACAATTAATCAAAAGCTGCATATTTGCTTCCAAGTCCAGCGCAGCTGAATTGGTCCCACTTTACCCCACGGCTAAGAAAATACTTGAAGATCTTAAGAGACAATGCTGACAAATATTTCACTTGCAAAACAATGGTATAAGGAGTCATAAACTGGCAAAGCCTTTCACTGGAGAAAAGGCAGCAAGCACGCTGGCAGCATATGAGTTTTCAACTTAGTTTTTAAAGAAAAAAGGAATATTTTATGTGAATTTAGTCTTCTGAAAGATTCTAGAAAACTCTACAAATAATTTCAAATAACGGATACTTCCAAGAATACTATCTGTCCAGGGTGGGTCAGCAGGCATTTTTGTTTCTAACTTTCTTCCTATGTTTTCCTTCTTCTTTGTTTCTTTCCTGCTCCCCCCATTTTTTGCACTGTATCCAATTTCAGGGAAAAATAACCCTTAATTTGGGGGCTGAAACAAAGTTTTTGCATTTTATAATGAAGACCACTTGAGAAAGTAGTTGGCAAACCTGGTGTAAAGGAACCGACAATAGGACATGGACATTGAATTCCCTTTTATGGCTTTACGCCCAAAACCCATAGCTTTTATACCTTTGTGGCTATAATTTAAAGGACAATAGCCAGAAAAGGTCATGTTTGGGGATTATGAGAGAGAAAGATTGCTAGGAACGTAGACAGTCATGAAGAGTGAAACGCTTAAAACTCAACCTTCTCGTGCGCGTGGCGGGAACGTGACCGTTGCTGGCACAGTGATTTTGGAAACCTGCAGTGTGCTCAAGGATTAAGTGGCCTTTTTCCTTCGCTGTCTACATGAGCCTGTAGGAGACACTCCATTAGCTGCAACAGCTGTGTCAGTGATGTGGGGACCATCACAAACTTCTCCATTTTCATTAATGGCTTCTGGAAAGCAGCAGTATTTTATGTTAGCGCTACCATAAATATATTATGATCATCAGCTTTTTATATTTCCTTTTCTTTTCTCTCTCATTTACAGCTTGATAGGGGGGCAATTCTGGAGTTAGTTGTGAAATTCAATTTAAACATAACACCCTACGATTTACAGTGGCTGCAGTTTTCTGTATTAGCTGATGTCAAGCTCGTGAATCAACATGGATCAAATAGTTTTATTTGGCTTACGTGCCAACGCTCCCCACGCTAATTCCGTTTAGCAGGCCTGGGTTGTTACACAAAAAGCTTTCACAATATATTTTGTTTCAGTTTTTCAACTCGTCATAGCTTGAAACGTGAGACTAATAAAAAATAAAAAAGGATGACTCTGGACTTAAAGGGGGAGAGAAACGGCAGCATTTTCTGCTGCCTGGGGTAGGGACTGCTTGGCGGGTACCTCCTAACTGCTAGTTTTATTTATTGCAAGGTAACACCTGACAGGGCTGTCTCCAAGCACATGCTGTCCACGTACCCGAAACTAGGATGTGCCTGAAGCCCGAACTTCATTCTCGTTCTGAAACTTCCCGAAGATTCGATTTTATTCTTCTTTCTCAGGCTTCAATTAATGGCCCTTGGAATTATAAAGATATATATATTTTAGCGTTTGTTGATGAGTGTCAGCAACGGCATTTCTGTCTAACCGTTACACTTCAAAAAGCTAATTATCATCACGTGCAGCAGAAATGATTTTCAGCTTTGTGAGCCTGGATATTAAATTCTGAAATCTTTTAATATCCTGTAAATTAATATTAGACCTATTAGTAATTATCAGAGAGACATTCAAAAAAGCTTTTTATGGGAAGGAGGTTCTAGTTTTTTCTTCTCCGGCACCATAAGCCCTGGCCAGCTGAACAGGGGACAAGACATCATTTTCAGGAATCTCAGGCAACCAAAGCTTCTCGTTAAGACAGGGGCTTCTGTGGTCCTGCACACCTTCATAGAGGAGAAACTAAAATCAAAATCAAAAATCGCTTTGAAAACACCAATCCTTATGCCTGAGGAGATGGTGAAAATAGGAAAATAAAGGTATTTCTGTAGGGAGAAGGCAGCTAAGGCAGCCGCCAAACATGCCAACCCTTCAGAGTACATTAAGTAGCGATTCAGTCAATCCAATTCATGATGACAAGGAAAGAAGAGCCTACATTCTGCTTCTCCCAATGCCCCCCAAAATTTACCATTACTATCACTGGAATTAAAATTTTCTCATTCTGTTTTTCAACAAAATAGTTTTTCCCCTAACATTTATAAAGGGACTAAAAAGAAAAAAAAAAAAAGATATTTAATCTGTAAGTGAGGTTTAAACTGCACCATTTAAAACTTTAACCACTTTAGGTGTTTTTTATGTACCAGTCATAACTTCTCCTACTTTTAGGCAACATAACTAGGTTTTTATAATCCAGTTGCCTTTAACTTTTCCAAATGGTTTTAAAAACAGGCTTATGTTTTTGTTGCCTTAGACCATTTAAAATGAAAGAAAATACTGGTAATAACTAGTCAGAAAAGATCTACTGCTGTATGTGACTTGTTATATCAAAACAAACAAAAAATACATTATTTGCTTAATATTTAGCACAGATTTCAAGATCGCTGTTTCAGACTGGAGCAAAATATAGTTACTAGAGGTAAAACTGTATTTAATCAATAAATGTTAGCTAACATCTGGAGTTTGCCTAATTATAGAAATGAAGCAGAACACGGTCATGCTAATTTTCGTAGCAATAAAGGCATTTTAAAACATGAGCAGGCAGTTCCAAAGTGCCCTACAGACACACTGATGCATTCAAAATAACGTTAGTTTTAATTATGACACACAAGGGAAATCAAGGAGAATGGGAAATAGACAGAAAATATTGTAGTAGTTACATCTCCTACGCAGACTGAAATGACAGACTCAAAGTGACGATTTAATCAGGATTTAATCAGGAGATTTACCAACTAAGGCAACTGAACAAGACAACCACATCTACAGCTTCCCCACTCCCCACCGTGTCCATACAGGCTTACAGCATCTAGAGCTGAAAGATAAATTCTATAAATAGATAAAAACGGGAAAAAAATCGGTTCTGTTATCCTTCTTTGTGCAGTACCTCTAAGTACAACACCTTGATTTTTCCCAAACGTGTTTTGTTTGAGGATTTTTTGTCTTTTTAAATTCTTTTTTCTCCGTTAAAGAAATGCTTTGTTTCAGAGTTTTTACATACACATGCAAAGTATGTTTTCTATTCTGGTGTTCCATAATTATGTAAATACCTCCAATACAGTTACAGGGACAATCACTAAATCAAATCAAATCACTAAACCCGATCTTTTAGTTACGCATAAAGATACTGAGTTAGCTTCCCCAGGTTCCTCCATGCATTATTATTTATCTTCTCTTTTGTGCAAGTCAATATTCATAATTCTATTATTTACAAAGGACCAGCAGCCTGACAATACCTGTGCGAGCTCCTTTTCTCTTCTAAAGATTGCTCTGAAACATTCTAAGTGTTCCAAGACCTATTCAAATCCACGTTAACAGCACAGACAGATCTGCAGTCAATTGCTTCAAAACGCTTGGATGTGAATTGTCTAGATTTAAGGTCAGCTAATTAAGAAAATAAAAACATCATTTTTTTCATAATCCCTCCCGTAATACAGCTTGTAATGTCATTCTGCTTTTCTATAAAGCAGTTTTAGTATAGCCAGCCCCAACTTTTCAGAATAGCTCCTTCCAGATACTGAAAATAATTAAATTTGTTGATTAATTTTTTAAATAAAATGCTACCATGACTTGAAAGAGACATGAAGCAATTTTTTAGTTATTCAAACTACAGTAAGGTTCCCATTTTGGGGGCCACAGGGTGGATTCCCACCTTTGGATCTACAGGAGTGCAAAGAGGACAACATTCTTTGCCAAACAACAGCTGGAAAGGACACTCAATTCCAACAAAGGCTCAGCTGAACAAGCCTCTAATCCTTTGACTGTCAAATCATATGCCCAGCAAATAACTTATCCTATCTGTTAGGCTGTAACATCTCCGTGACAGTCCTCTTTTCCAGATATGAACTAGTTTATGTTGGAGGATAGTACAAGCAGAAAATCACACACTCAAGAAGCAGATGTGACCCTTTGAAATGTCACATGTGACCGGCCTGTGTGGTCAACGCGGACCACGAGCATTTCCAAACACAATTACTGTCTGTACTGAAACCGGTGACAGAATCGCCCTGGATTTCAGTGGGTCTAAGATGTGACTCTCAGACTGTCATTTTTCCTACATTTAAACTTTTGGGCTTCAAGAGGACATTAGATGTTGATGGACTTCCAAATGCTCTTATTATTATACACACAGAATACTACTGGAGAGCACAGCTGGCTGAAAGGCTTTCCTTCAAAACACTTCCCTGCTTTTTTGATCTTGCAAATTTTGTCAGCTTAAAATGCCACCTTAAACTTCTGAGCTTCAATATCTATAACATTTAATGTTTAAATATTTGTGCAATACTTAAATCACTAAGAACTACGAAAGCGTATTTAAACTATCTTCTTCACTAACATTTTCTTTCTCACCTTTTTCTTCTGAGTTGTAAATGGATTCTTTAATTTGCTCTAAAGAAAAATACATGACTTTGTGTCTCACAAGTCAATAATGTATCAAATTTATTTTTTTTTAAAAATTTATTTAAAAGCTGTTGCTCCTGAGCAGAACAAAGATATGATTTTCTGCTTTTATACTGGAGGAAGTCTCTATTAAAAAAAATCTTTTTTTTTAATTGATATATTTTGATGGGATTTTTGAAGTGAGAAATTCTACGGAGATTGTTATCGAAGTAACAAAAGCGTCTGAGAAGACTGAGAAGGGAAAGTGTTTTTTTAATAACACAATTGAAGCGTTGGGTTTTCTTTAAATTACAATCAATAATTTACGATGTCCTCAGATAACGGAAAGCCTACGGAAGAAACAGAAGCCTAATAGATGCTTACGATTCTATGCGAAATTAATGGCGTTATCAACCTAACGGTATTTGTGCCTTTTAAGATCTTGTCATAAAACTTTAGCGTATTTTTATGATGAATGTTATTTTATTCAGATTCAGATTCTTTCCTTTCCATTTCACTCAGTCAAATAATTTCCATGACGAATTTTCAAATAAAGGGAAGTAAGGGATGCCGAACTGGAGTAGAAAGTGCAAGAATTTGTAATACTGAGGAAGTTTACATTATTGAATTGGCCTTTATACACATTCCTTCAATAAGAACTGCATTTTTACAACAAAATTCTGCCTCTGGAAAGACATGAAAGGTAAAGACAAAATCTATACTCATTTGAAAGACAGATTTTAAGCTTGTTTATCTTTTTAAGGGATATGACTTCATCTCTTCCCATCATATATTTTATAATCGTATTTGTACAGTATAGCATAGTGTAAGCCCTCGGTGCTAAATCAACAATGGATAATTAAAGAATATATGCAACCAGTATTCAACAGTTATATTATGATTTCAGTAGTTACCTGGAAACCACCCTGGAAAACATCTGTGCAGAGATACAGCAAAGAAGGCATGCAGAAATTAGATGTCCTTTTCCCCTTAATTAGAGCCTATCAGATCCTCATCTCTTTTTCGGAACGTAATAAAGTATCATTAGCAGAAGTGCAATCCTGTTTGACAGAAGGGTTGAATTTCTTTTGATTTACAACACAGACTGCATCCGTCTCCGAGGTTTACTGTGAGCCTGCCTGATTTTGCTCCGCCTGCCCCAGCTCAGCCCCCGCGGCAGGGAGGTCGGGTATTTATCGACAGGATCAAATACTGTCCCCCTAAATCTGGCTTCCTGCTTACTTCTACAAACATTCCAGTCAGCCAAGAAGTGACAAACACTTCCTCAGGGACACGGAGGTCCTGGAGATGTGACTGAAACATCCATGCCTCTGGATCATTCTGCCACTACGTCCTGCTTGTTGCTCTAATAATCCCTCTCAAAGTCAGAGATTTCAGCACGTTTTTCAAGAGTTAGCGAGCATTCCAATGGATTTCAGTGATTCAAGTTACTCGAGAACAAAAGTTTAAGGATCACGCGCAGCTGGAAGCGCCGCCATAAGCAACAGCACATGCCTGGAGACCCAGCTCCGCTTTTGGGGACAAAAAGCAGCAGTGGAAATAAGAGGCAAATATTTGACTTTATGCATGTAAACCTGAGGCTACGTTTATCACAAATTTTAAAGGAATTTCTTTGGTTGATAGGACTTCATCAACGGTAACGTAACGCTGAAATAATATGGGAAGTACAAGACACAAGTAACTATTATATATATACACTACTCATTAAACACTAATGTAAAATTACCCAAGCGGTGACAGAGGATTTGTAAAATAGACTTAAATGAGTTTTAAAGCTGCCGTTCCCAGTTGAATAAAAATATTGCTGCAGAATGAAGGAAAGGCTCTAAGCTGCATGTCATTCCTCTGTCTTCATGTAATGTTTCAATCCTGCCCCCAAAACCAAGGACAATTATTTTCCAAACTGTTGCTGGTGCTGCACTCCTGCACGTTTGCATTTCAAGGCAGCTCAGCACAACTTCCATCCAGAAACAGATATTTACCAAAGACTAAGATGTTAAAGCTCAATGTCAAAGTCCCAGGTCCTAAAAACTTAATCCCCAACGGGTGTATTATATTGGTGGCACACGTAGAAAACAGGCTTATGAGACAAGGACGAGCCAAGCACCCAGGATTTCTGTTGTGCTCGTTGGGAGGCGATGACTGACCTACGTATTCAGTTTATGCTGCTCTCTGTTGCCCTTGAGGAATAAAGGACCCGCTGTCTCAATCATTACCAATGTCCTTACTACTCCGGTTGGCTTCTGTCATCTTTTTAGGTTGTTCTTGCTTTAGAAGAGCATGTGTGCTTTGTGGAGAATGAGGGCCTGGACTCCATTCACCTTCTACGTGCCTGTTTCAGGTCAAATTGGTATTACTTATCAAGGTCACAATCCAGACTTTCCAGTGTAAGTAAACACACGAGAAGACAGGCACAAGGGTACATAATAAATGACCAAAACAGTGGAGTTGCGTTCTTATGTTTCATTTGTTGCACATGCTTCTATTTCCCTCCTCCTCTTTTTTTTTTTTTTTTTTTTTGGACCCTGACCCAGGCCTTTGCTTTTCCATTTTTAGAAACATTGGGCTCAATTTGGGATGTACAAAATAGGACGACTGAAACGATCAGTCAGTCGTGAACTGGCCTTGAAAGGCGTCTCTCTATCTGCGCATCTAAAAAGCTGCACCTCCGCCCGCTGGGGATGCATCCTCCCAGTTATTTTTCCCCCTACATACAGAATAACAAGCAAATATATTCAGAGTCATCCTCATGATTGTGGCACCAGCATTCTCACGGATAAGAACAGCTGGGTTACGATACACAGGTTTGGTTTTTTCCTAGGTCTACAGGAGCTCACCGGCTCTGAAGGCGGAAGAGTAACTCTGCCCCTCTCCTGCAACTACTAGAGCCCCAAAGCACCTTAACAGCTTTTCTGTTTCTTGTTTCTATAGAAAATGGAAGCACCTCTCAATTTTCTAGAATCACTTTTGTACCTCACGTGAGCAGGTGTAAGACTTTTACTTTTTTTGGTCTACGTTACTGCTGCATTACATCTCTGAAATCAGACTAATAAGGATTTTTCAGGGAGTACATCTGTTTTTGTTAATAATTCTCTGGCTCCACGGCTAAAAAAAAAAAATAAATAGATGGCACTCTTCAGGCACACAGCGTAAGCACTAAGGCTGTGAAAATGGCTGATGTAGCACAGCAGAACAGGATCTCCGAGGCTTTTAGCAGCAGTTGCTGTACAATGCCAAACAGCGTCCAATACAGTGTAATTCAGAGTGTTCCTTTGATAGCAGAAGGAATAATTAATGCAAGCAGTTATTACAGCAGAACACAGCCAACATCATTTGCATCAACGGTACTCTGCCAAACTCTTCACATCTGCGGTAAATCGTAATTTCCAGGCCATTTTAGAGTCCCTTTGCACGAGCAGTGTGAAGGGCATAAGAATAAATAAAAAATGAGAAAGCCTGAAATGTAAATTATTTTCAATGTGAGGAGTTAAGACTTTTTTAGCTACATTAAGTTTCATATTGAGCATGGAAATACTGAAAGAAGCCCTGAAACTTTGTTCTGGTTTGATTACTATGTAAACCTGTCTCTCAGAAAAGGACTCAAAATCGCTGATGCTGAAGCTACTGAAGATTTGGCCGTACCATAATGAAAAACATTTCATCAACTTTCACTTTCTTGGAACCGTGTGATCAAAGTGAGCTGAATCATTAACCCTGCTTTTGTACGAAAATGTGTGAGACATCTGCTGGCGGCACATTAAAAAATGCGGCTTTTTTTTTTTTTCCTATGGGCTAATATAAGAGCAGATACTGAAGTCTAGTTCAAAACCCAGTAAGATTAGTAGAGTCAGTCCTATTAGCTCCAGTAGATTTTTTTTTTTTTTTTTTTAATCAGACGCCTAATATGTAAGAGGTTCAAAAGACAGTTAGTATGCTTAAGTATTCTTTGGTGGTTTTTTTTTTCCTGGTTAGATATACCAGCTGCCCTCCCTTCTCTGCAGTGTTCGAATGCAAAATGAAGACTTACAGTGATACCAGAATGAGAGAGAAGAGAAAAAAAAAAAAAAAAAAAAAAAGAAAAAAACAGCTGAAGAACCCAGAAGCAAGCAGAAGTTTTTCAAAGGACACAAACAAGAACTTTGAAATATGTATTGTAAACCTCGGGCTCTGCAGTGCACAGAAGATGCCCATCTGGGCAAGATACACTGGCAGAATGGGCCTTCATGGATCACTTAGTGATGTCGTCTCTGGGCTTCACCTAACAACCTCAAATTCAGGTGATTTTCAAGTTTGTGTTTCTCTAACCCTCAGAAGTCATTACAGTGGAAACTAGAGCTGGTTCACTACCATTGTAGATAGGAATTCAACTGGAAATAACAGATTTGCCGATTTATATCTGCTCTCTACATATATGGTGGAGGGATATTGCCATATATACACGGAAGGCAGAGACAAATCCAAACAAAACACCCACCTCCCTCCACACATTTCAGTTTTCTGGCTTACTAATTTGAAATTAATTACCATTTGCGTAACAGCAAGTGAAAGGTTTAACTAATTCTTTCAAAACCACAACAAATTAAACATCCTGTGTACATTCTGTTGAATGGTATTCTGCATGTGTTAGACTAATGGGAATAGGACACCTTGAACTGGGTATGGAAGCTTATCAGCAAGCAATGGGAAATAATCACTTAAACGATGACCATATGCTTCACTGTAGCTGCCTGGTAAAACGTTCATAACGAATGGTTTTTGTCTGTTTGCCAGCAGAGAAACCACTAGTATGCATCCACCTACTTCATCCTGAAATATTTTCTCTTATGGTTTCTCACTCCTTTTCCTCCATCCTTAAGGTAAAGGAGTATTTGGGGTAGTTTCTCCTACTCGTTAGCACTAGAGCAAATACATTTGCTAAGTTTGAGATCTTCAGGCAGACGTACATGTTCTTCAAAGATAGAATACAGGCATCTATGTCAACATGAAGCATGCAGTGCTTTTTCACAACAATTTCAGGCCATTTCTTCTCAGGTCAAGCATCCCAAACTATCCTTTTAAACTTTCTGTTTACTAATGTATTCTGAGTAGATTTCCTCGAGAAAACGCAAGAGAAGCGATGTATTTCCCAGTGGCAGGTCTACACTGAAGAACTAAAAAAAAAAAAATTGGAAACCCACATTCTTGGGAAATGACCTTTCACTGAAGTCCATAGTTGCTTTTTTTCCCCCCACACCCTTCTTTCCCCCTTGGTCAGAATCAAAATCCCTTGGCAGCAGAAGATGAGATCAAGTACTGAAAGCTCAAGATATGATAATAACAATTAACATGACTGAATAAGAAGGAAAAATAGAAGTCTAATTACTCCCTATAACCTGTGTTTCTATATTGAGTTGCCACATAGCTCATGGTTCCGAGTCATTTGCAGGGTTTCTGCAGTTATTTTTTTTTTAAACTGAACAGAAATAAGCAGTTCCTCCTTACCATCTACACAACCACTAGTAATTCCCAGTCCTAAATAAACATCCAGGATAAAGTAAAGATCTCAAAGGCAGTGACACAAAGAACATGAGGAACTTCAGCCCTTTCCTAGGCATTTGTATATAAACAGCATTTTTTAAAGCTGAGTCAAGGACTCGGTTTTGACAGGGTCAACAAAACAGTCAGGAACGTGATGCTGCGGAAGAGGGAAGCTGTAAAGAGTCTCTGTGGAAAGAAAATGCCACCTAAAACTAGGCAAGGTCTATGGTCCTAGCGGCAATTAAAAGACCTCAGTTTTCAGTCGATTTCAATTAACTTCGCAATTTGGAATTTCTGAAGTGTCTTTTATTTGTTCAGAAAATTATCAAGTGGCTTCACCAGTAAAGGTGCCTATGTAGTTAAGTCATCCCTCAGGGCCGAACACGTACGTAGTAAGCAGTCAGATGCCAAAAGTGCGCCAGTATTATACACGGGTGACCTTGAACACAGAGAAAGCACAAATACAGAAACCCTTGTCTTTCCCAGACTGAAAATTACTACCATTTTCAGCCGTGCATACAGTTTTAACAGACAAACACCTTTTTCCCTCAGTCACTAATAAATATAGCCTTCTTCATATAGATACTTCCTTTTTCGGAAAAAAGGAAGTGTGGAAATTCTTAGGCAGAAATGTTATTTTTCAAACACAACTTCAACACTCACAGGTGATTTTCAGGAGACTGAGTTGGGTATTGGCCAGGAACTAGAAAAATCGCTTTTCAAAGGGACTTTTTTCCTATATACTGCAAAGGTGTAAAAAAAAAAAAAAAAAAAAAATCTTTAAAAAAAAATCAAACAAACCCAAGATTATTACGCCTGATCCGTACAAATTAAGAGTAGGACTACATAGAAGAATTAAGAGGTAGTAGGATTTGGTTAACAAGACACATATTGTATTTGCAGTCTTAGTGCTTCCTGGTGAAGCCAAGTCCTAACCCTTCAAAGTTGATTAAGCAGTTAATTTGGCGATAGCAGGTAATGTCTATCTCCACACAGACATTTTATCTCTCTGTCTCCCATGGAATCAGGCACTTCTTCAGTGTCACTGCTTTCTTAGCTGTCTTCAAACATCTCCCTCCTGTATCAAACCACTTTGAATGTTCTCAGGAGGATCTGCTTGATTGGAAGGTGAGTTGAGATACACACACGCACGTACACCCACCGGAGGCAAGCAGACCCTACTAGAAAAAGCTGGCAAAGCTACACAACCTTACATAAAATAGAATATACAGAGTCAGGGACCTAAGTCAAGCCCTTTTCATAAATGACTGCAGAGTCCTGTTTTTCCTTCCTTTCCTGTCCCAGTAACTACTTATTTGTACGAAATGTTACTGTTTGATAAGATCCTTTAAACATTTCAACCACATCTGGACACAAAACTGCCACAATTTAGGCACAGCAGAGTTTCAAAGGTGAGTGTCTCACATGTCAAGTAAGCATGGAAACCATCGTGTCAATGAAAAGGCCAACTGCTGCCAACGCAGTGATGGAAATTCATCTCACCTCCACAGCCTCCACCACCTTGTCTTGGTCACTACGTGCCTGTTGGAACAGATCTTGCAGGCAACAGAGACAAGAGTTTGTAACCTTTTATTATTATGAGACAGCATTTTTTTATGGCTTTTATGTATATGAACTGCTTCGGATCATGTTCACTTAACATTACTGAGTGGCAGCTGGTCATCAAAAAAAGCCTATTTGTACTGAGTCCGAAGCCTTTGCAGAAAAAGAATATAACCATTCCAAAATCTCATGCACATACTTTAAACTCTAGTCCTTTCATCAAACAGTATTTAAAACTATCCAGTTTCTCTCGGCCATTATTTCGTACTGTGCACATTTTATGCTATTGTCAAACTACCTCTGTAATTAAAGAAATTATTTTATTATGACCATGAAGAACTTTTTCCACCTCAGACAGATACAGCAAATTGCTGGGCAAGCAACAGTGTTTGAATTCAACTGGCTTACTTCTATCATTTCAGTGCGTGTGACTTCTGTAGAGGTGAGCCCTCCTGTTGGGCTCACCCCAAACAGATCTTTCCGTGTTTCAGCCTCTATTGTGTTACTTCTCTTCATACCGAGTACTTCAAAGGACCTCCTCAATTTCACACATCACAAGGAAGAAATAACACATACCATCTGAAAGAGAATTTCAAATGGCTCTGCTGTAGAGGGAGAACGTTTCTATTAAAAAAAAAAAAAAGTATAAATGTTTGCCAGCAAACTGTGAAGGAAAAAAAAAAAAAAAAAAGGAGAGCATTTCAGCAGACCGGTGAACAGACCAACTTAGCTTTGACTGACAATAGGGTGTCCAATTCTGCTAGCTGCTGTTTTACCTCAGCTCTGGGAATGGTGACGAGAACGTTCACGAGTCTTCAACTCTTCGCAATCTTGCTCCTGTCTGCAAACAGGCCTAAACACGTAATATACACAATTCTTGCTTGTGCTTTCCTGCAGAGTCATTTAAAAGCATTGTGTCCAGATGTTCCAATCAGTGTTTTCAATTTACTGCTGTTCATAAACCAAATGTGTCTTGGGGATGACTTGTACATCCCTGTATACACTTTTCCATACGACCTACTCCATACAGACTTCTATTGCGTGAAGAACGCTTTGCCAAGAGGGTTACATCAAACATCAGAAATTAAAAATCAGGCCAATTTTGAACATTTTATATCATAAAAAGTTTTCTTAATTCTTTTTTTTTTTTTTAATCTAGACACTGAGTACTGAGAATGCAATGTAACCAGGTTCCCAGGACCACATGCTGTTAATCGGTTGCATTTTTGTTCTAGAAAATCATCATCTTTTCTCTCCATTGAGAAGTTTGGCTAATTCCATCTCCTGCCCTGTC
Organism: Fratercula arctica; assembly: GCA_947846985.1. NCBI lineage: Eukaryota > Metazoa > Chordata > Aves > Charadriiformes > Alcidae > Fratercula > Fratercula arctica. Next base: position 3,948,499 of record CANTUZ010000004.1, read on the forward strand.
TTGTACAAAGAAAGCTTCCCCGATTAACTACTTGCCTTTTCCACCAAAGCCTGTGATTAAGCATAATCTGTTTTACACAGGTTTGCTCCTTATGGAAAAATCACTATTTGTAACTTTTAAGTAGGAACATAAAACTTCATAAGAGGCGTTATAGAACCCATGACCAGCAGCGAAGGAGAGGCTGAAAGGAGGAACTGAGAAGTAAAGAGTAAGAGATCAATTTGACTTTTCTTGAACTTGAGAGCAACCTGACTTGTTTGAGAATGAATCCCGTCTCTCATTAAGGCTTGGGGATGTTCCGGGAAGATGCATTTTCACCGAGTCTTTGCTGACTAACTGAGACTAACCTCATCCCTCGGCTTTGACAAGACAGAAATTCTTGATGAGCTTTCCTAGTCGCGCGCTGACTTTTGCCAGACGTGTTTGACCATAAGAGTGATGCTGCCTAGAAGCTTAATGCTCCTTTGGTAGGCATGGAGGCAGCAGGGGAAGATCAAAGGCTCTAGTATGTGCCGCTGGCATTTAAAAAGCAACTGCCAGGCCAGAAAAACGAAGGGGACGGAACGGCATCCAGGCCAGCTGGGGAGCAGAGAGAAAACAAACTCATTGTGTGAAAAATACTAATTTTCAGAAGCGGATCCGCTGTGTTAAGATCAAAAGGAGCTGGTAAATCGAGGGCATTCCATAGCAGTGAAATACGTCGGTAGCGTCATATAATGCAACGACATTTATGAGTTTTCATTGTGCCAGCGGATCTCTCTGCATCCCAAACACTGAATCCCGATACAAGAACAATAATGATTTTTCTTGAGATATACCGTTATGCTTACGTAAGATTCTGGCACACGTATATGAATAATCATATCTAATCTACATGGCCACAGACCTCTTCCTTACTCTGAGAGAGACCTGGCATGTTTCTGGGTGCTAGGTAAATTATAGCTTTAAATAATGTTCACAGAGTCTTCTCTGATTACAATTTTGAGCTTTCTATACCAGAGATAAAGACATTTATTTCTGTGGTAAGGCCCTCTGATATTTGCCTAGACTTTAAAGCTGTCAGTTCTTCAGGATGAGAAGCCACAGATAGCCTATATAAAGGCTCTCTTTCTTTTAGGAATAAAATGGAACATCCCTCCCTGATGTGAATTCAGAAGTGAGCTATCTTGCTAAACCTCTTGCTTCCCACTGTTATTTTGGCTGTCATTTACAGTAATCTAACGAAGTGAGGGGGTGAACCTACACTCCGCAAAATGAGTACGTCAGAACTTATTTTTTTTTTTTCCCTAAAACACAATGCAACTACAGTGAGCGAAAACATATTGCCAGGTGGCAAACACAGCAGAGGGAAACACGTAGGAAGCTCAAGGGCTTGCAGAGAGTACGATTTTGCTATTGATTATGGACTGAGAACTGGGGTGAAAGCTGCCAGACAGCTTGTGCGACCTGGGTTTGGCTGCACCAAGAGAGGCAAGTTCAGGCAACTACAATGAGGTAAACCTCTTCTCTTACAAAGCACGTCATGAGGATTGGTTTTGTTTGATTTTTTTTTTTTTTTTTTTTACATTGGGCACATAAAAGCTAAGCTTTCCTGCCTGCATAATAAAGCTTAAAAGAAAAAAAAAAAATCCAAAAAAAAAGCAATAACCCCCAGTGACCTTCATTAAAGCTGATGATATCTTCCACATAAGAGGACATTAACCTTTGACTTTATATTTTGCAAGCTGAGTTTAAGAAACAATTCATCCCACAACACTACCTGTCCTTACATACTGAGTCTGTACAGCCCAATTAACTGCTGAGATTCCCAAGCATTTCATCAAGTGAAGCCAAATACTGCGAGGGATTTGAGTGCTACAAAAACACTCTACTTTTTGGCTTTTCATCTCGATCTGGGATTTTCTTCTCTTTCAAACTGTAGCAGTTCAGTACCAGGCATTCAGGTTTTCCAATCAACTCCATATGCAGAAGGTCATGTGGAACTAATTATCACGAAGAAGTAAAGTAATCAAAACTATATCTAAAACCAGGAAGCAGCTGCCAGGTATTTTAATTGCCACCAAGGTCTTTTTTTTTTTTTTTCCCCCTTTCCTAAACATGTTTTCTTCTCCCAAACCATCGTCTGGAAAAATGACACACACGAAGCACTCAAAAGTGGGTACTCAGGGATATGAACACTGACCAAAGAGAAGAGAATCATGCGATAAAAGATTTAGTCAACTCATGGGCTTTACATCACACTTCAACTGCATTGGCATTTATCCCAAAGTTTCCTCGCTTGAAGGATGAATCTTACTCACTGTGTCTCATTACAATTACTTAAAGTGTACTGAAGAAGAATACAGGATGCTGAATAAAAAGTATAGTCAGCCTTTGACCTGAATAGGGAAAAAAATAGAATCACATTTCTTTTAACGTGCTTGAACCAGAGTTTACCATCAAGGCACATATACATTAGCAAACTTGTCTATTTTTTTTAATTTCACCAACTCCAAAACCAGCACACACACATTCTAGACAACCTCGTTCACTATTTTATTGGCGTAGATCTAGAGTAATTGCCCAAATGTTGAAATACCAGTAAAGTCTGGTCTCTGAGAGCAGAACAGCGAATATTTATGAAATGCATTTCTTCCGCTTATCAAAACAGCGGCTAACATCTCCTTACTCTCACAGTCCTATCACATGCATTTATGAGATTTGGTAGTAAAACATCAAGTAGAAAACCAAATAGGTCTTACTCATGACACAGATGATCCTTTAGCTGTGGCACGTACAAGATTTAAAGCAACTATGTCTTTGGAAGTAAGCACAACATATCTGGTATTAATTGGAAAATGCCATTCGAATCACAAGGACCAAAACCTCTGCATATTCCTCCCATGAGGAAGGGGATGCTATCTTTTCCTATCACAGACACGTTTTAGAACCAGCTTGTATTCGACATTTTTATTTTCTCTCACTTTGCGTCCTGCATTTTTTGTTCCTGTTACACAGCTGCAACCCTTAATTTCTTTCTTGTACTTGATAGAGCCATTCTGGGGTCAGCGATGTATTAACTCTGGTTCCGCAAGCACTTCCAGCAGCAAAGCATGAACCAGCCGTGCCTTTTTCCTGAAACGGGAAACTAAAAGGAAGGGAACTCTAAACAGGCTGCAGTTGGTGTTGATTTCCAAAATGAAGCCGAGAAGAGACAAGATCACTTTCTGTGAACAACGATGTTGCGCGTAATGTTAACTTCCTAACTCAGAAAGATCCCTGTTGGTTCTCTACCCTACATTTCTCATTTAGGATTTTTTTTCCATGATTAATTCAACTATTTGATGAACCTCTGTCATTTTAAAAATTGCTATGAGAGTTTATTTTGGTAGACAAATATAATTATTTTCTAATATAAATATGCTGAAGGTCTTCCACCAAGTTTAGTATTTCCTTTAAACCCTCAGCTAGTGAAGTGAGTAGCAAGAAGAGTATTTTTTTTGTCATGTTTATCATGAGAGAAATATATTTAATAGAAAATACTTTTGCATGAACAAACTGTACTTTGGTGAATAGCAAGTGAAATATAAAGCTATATTTTATCAATTAAAAAATTCATTTTCAATTGTAAAAGCACTGCAATTCTATAATACAGTAACATAAATCAACCTAACGATGATTTGATTATATCCATGTTGCTGGAGTGTCACCTACTGGACACTGCTGGTACACTTGGAAAAACTGAAAAGCCAGGGTCAATTGGGCGCAGGGGGGGAATCTCTGCTAATTTCTTTTCTTATCTTCGTGGTGATAGAAGACCACTGTTGAATTTTGAAGGGCGGGGGGGAGGGGGGTGGGGGGGAATCTGACCTCTCGGATCAACTCCTACCAGTAAGTTCAACTTTAATTTTCAGTTCTCACTCTGATGAAACAGAAAATGACAAGGCGCCCTTCATGGTTTGATCTCCTTATGAGCGTGCTGCGGCTAAATGGACTTGAGAAGTAGGTGACATGCTTGGTCACAACTGGCTGCTCCACGTCTTGACACAACCTCTTTGGGAACTGCACTGTTAGCGGAACAGAGAGCCTGCACACCTAATCGAAGAACTAAACCCTTTCCTTTAGTTTAGCAGGACCGACTGAGGACTGGACCACGGTTATTCTACCCTTGTCTTGTCTGAGAATCTGAGTAGCCAAGATGCCTACATACAATGCCAAAGTGTACGGATTGCTCCATCTCTTAAAAGACCAGCTGTCCGAGAATGGAAATTACATTATTTGTACCCTGCATCACAAATAAAAAGATTTAGATTACTGGATGAAAACAAATTTCCTTTGAAATAGGGCTTAAATGAAGGAAATCCAGTCTGTCTTTGCTCTCCGGTTCCTGCATCAATATGCCTGCTCAATTTGACCATGAGATGTTTTAGCAAAGGGACATGCTACTTGGTAGCTGATTGTCTTCTAGAACCCGAGAGCTCTCATCAAATATTTGATAGCAGCCTTCCAGATTTGCTTCTCTCCCTTTAAGTTCTTTAGCTTTTATATAATTTCCGATTATCAAAGATTTTTAGCAGGTGCTAAATAATCCTCATTTCTGCTCTTTAAAGCTTAACGCAAAAATGGTCTTCTACAGCAAATTAAATAAGAGAATTAGAAAAAGAAGATATTTTAAGTGCAATCAAAGAGGAGTCACTTAAACAGTAGATTTCTTTCAAGAGCATATTAAAATGAAAGAGTATTAGGCATTTACTTTGACAAGTTTAACTTTCAGGGCTTTAATCATTTACATATAATCTATTTCACTAGGGTTTAGTTCAACAGCTGTAAAATACTGACACCTTCAGGTGGAGAAGATATTGAAGTACATAAATAATAGGATAGGCTGAATATAAAACATTCAAGTTAGAAATAATTCTTGAAACAGAAGGAGTATTCCTTTGCAGAGTTTTTAATTTGGTTCTTTTCCCTTTGAATGAATTATATATAGCTGCATATACATTTTCAAAATGTTAACATAGCTATGAAAATGCCCACAGCCTTTCCAATATGTGATTTGAGTAATCTTTTAAATAGGTGTAAAAAGACATGGAGGTTCTTCTCAAAACATCCTAGAAAGCGTCAGTAAAATCAACAGTTCTTTATGAAAGTGTTTTCCAAAGGATTTACTTTTTACAGGAAAGCCAACTTTTTCTAATCAACTTGTAATCTTGGAACAAGTGAAAAAAAGCATAGTTTTCCTTTACTTTCTTAACTTGTTTCCAGCAGGCCTTTTTAATCACATGCACTCTCAATATTTGGATTAATTGGACTTAAGTGAACAGACTAATTCTGGATTTACAGTCGTGACAAAGAAATTAAAACGTAGCTTTGTGGTGCTGTTCTTCTTTCATAGCCTTCAGTGGAGTTCAAGGCCTGAAGAGATCACTATCCCCTTATTCACACATCCTCTAAACTGTCCACTTCTCACAGATCTGCCCAACTGCAATATCACACTGAAATACTCCCGCTGCCTCCTCACCATCTAGAAGTAGTGCTGAAAGATACCCAACTCCTGTCGCAAAAAATCCATATGGACTAATTTAGTCTTTATTCACTACAGCAGAACATGAATAAACCCTGAAATCCTTGCCTACTTGGGGAAAATTTATCTTTCATATCCAAATCTGTATCTGTCCAGTAGCACTAATTTCAGTATACCCAAGGAACTTTTAATAGAGACTTTAGACCCCTGTCCTCAGTACACAGAAGCTTATCTGACATTTCAGGCAGGTGTTATTAGGTAAAGTAATAGATTTGTCATAATAAGGACTTTTGGTGAATTTTATTCTGGATTTGAAGGCCATGACTGTATAGGAAAGCAAATAAATGATGGTTCTTGGACGTCCCAGTAATAGGTGATTCAAGAAAAGTTAACCTATTTGAGAAATTCAAGACAAGTTAACTTACAACATTAAAGCCCTTCCAAGTCCTTACAAGCCCTTAAAATCCTTACAAGTTTAAGCATTTTAGTATTTAATCTGTTTACCTCTAAGTCAAACTATTAGCACAAATCATTTTTATTGATCCACAACAAGCAAGCGCTCATCTTTCTGAATAAGGCTACCCCAAACCCAATACAGGAACATATAGACACATATATCGCAGGTGTCTGATTAAACAGAATACTATCAGTGAGGAACTCTGTTAAATATTCTCCTAATCTAGAATCAGTTCAACAGGAAGTATAGTCTTGACTCCTCGTTAAGAACGACAGAAGAGGAATAAAAGGGACAAAACACGATCAAAAAGCAAGAAGATGCAGAATATGGACTCTTCCCACCAGAGGGTGCAAGCTGGCAGCACAGGGCAGCCTGGCAAGGTGCACCTGCTGGAGGAGCTCACCTTGCAGAGCATCGGTTCCGTGCCACCAGCAGCTGCAATGACACAATGGGGCTTGCTTTAACAAACAGCACTCGGATGAATAAACCTCTTGAAAATTTTAAGAGGCATTGTTTTCTCCCTGCTGAGGAATCAGGCAGCCTGGAGAAGAGACGGCTCCAGGGAGACATTATAGCCCTTTCCAGTACCTAAAGGGGGCTCCAGGAAAGCTGTGGAGGGACACTTTATCAGGTAGTGGAGTGATAGGATGAGGGACAACAGTTTTATACTGAAAGAGGGGAGATTTAAATTAGATATTAGGAAGAAATTCTTTACTCTGAGGGTGGTGAGACACTGTCCCAGGTGGCCTAGAGAAGCTGTGGCTGCCCCATCCCTGGAGGGGTTCAAGGCCAGGCTGGACAGGGCTTGGAGCAACCTGGTCTGGTAGGAGGTGTCCCTGCCCATGGCATGGGGTTGGAACTAGATGGTCTTTCAAGGTCCCTTCCAACTCTAACCATTCTATGATTCTACATGACGTCTCTTGATGAGTCAGGTGGTCAGTGAACCACAGGCTCAGACCACCCTGTAAGACCTCACACAACAGGCCAAAGGCTCGCTGCTGACCACAGGCTTCAATTTAGAGCTGACAACTGAAGAAAACACTTCCTTCTAATCACACAATTTACAAACTTCAATGTTCCAGGAAAGTTCTAATTTCATGCACTAAAGTTAAATGACCATGAAGACAACGTGTGAAGACTAGTCTGCTTATTTTTCAAGGGAAAACTGCATCATAATCACTCATCGCATGTAACCAGTGCCCCTACATTTCTTCTCGCTCACCTTTTTCCAAATGTTTTGCTTCCACTTTTTAATTTGCAATAAGAGGAAAAGAAAAAAACAAAACACCAACACACGTTCACATCTGGAGTTAGTTGTACACAGCCAAAAGTTTCAGAGCTCTGTTATGCTATTTGTTAGTTAATTGTTCAGACAACTTATTGCAAGACTACTGGTGTTACTTCGGACTTTGAAGAAGTTCAGACAAAGAAAGTCAAGTGTAAACCGTGACTGTTTGCAAAGTTCATTTCTATAGCATTTTGATTGCTTTACATTTTTATTTAATGGACTTTATTAGAAGATACAAATTGAAAGGTTCAGCATATCATTCACTTCACCATACTTAAACAACGAAGGAGTCAAAGTACGCATGTTAAAGAACAAGTCAGAACTTAAATATAAACATCCTTGGTCATGTATGGAACGCAGTAGAGTTCCAGTAGTAGGCGGACTGCAAAGATGCATCCTTCCTAAACCCCAAGGCTGCAACAACAATGAAGACTGATAGCTTATTTAATGCCAAATACACTTAGATGATAATGGTTAATCTGAGTTTTAATTTCACTGAAATCCTCAGGCGTTTACTTATAAGATTGCAAATTTTAGCCATGCAAAGGTGAATTTCAAGCACCAGTGCAGGTCATCTAGCATCCAAACTCTTGGACAATCACAACACAAAGTTAAGGAAAAATGTTATTTTTGTGCTCAGACACCTTAATCATTTGAAAACAATTTAAAAATTTGCGTGAATGCATGAACTGTAAGAGTCAGGTTTAGACAAGGAGGCTCAACTCTTATGTAAATACAAAAAAACCCTTCGATGCCTATGGATTTCTTATGATGATATTACTGTGCATTTTGACTAACTGCTCTATGTACTGTACAAACACAGGAAAATAAGACATGACTCACTTCCTCTCTCTAGAGGAATGATGCCATACTACTTTTGCTCTCTAGAGGTCCTCCACGAGTTGTGATTGCCTTATCTTTTAAGGTTCTGTAAGGATTTATGCAGAGGAGCAGCATCAGAAGACCTGCAACTTCATGCCTCTATATCTATAGCTACCATCTGCATTCACCCAACCAATTACTCATCCCACTTGCATTTTAAGAAGTGACTAATTGTAAGAATATGGTGGCAATGACTATCTCTGGCCATTACAAGCATGCCCCAAACTAGCAGTCACCAATAATATAAAAGACAGTTTACTGAAACCCATTTCAACACTAGAAAATGCTTTCTGGCCCTGCTTCACAACTCTGTTTCAGAAGCAAAGGTGGCTCTGTGGAAACCACGGAATAAACACAGATGCCACGTAACATCTGTTGAGGGGAAAAAAAATAATACTTAGAAATCACTTGAGGAATACTCCCAGTAATTCAGCAGAGTAAATACAGAGTAAATAAGTAAATACAGCAGAGACAGAAGGAAAGAGTGCAATACAGAAGTTTGTTCTCCCCATAAGGGCTGTAAAGCAGGATACAGGAAATGCTACGAAGATAACAGCCTCCATGGGTTATTCTCTGACGTCTGCAGTCATTTCGTCATCAGCAGATGACAAACAAATGAAATCCCTTTTTTGCCTTTTGTATTTCATAGAACGTTCTCCTTTCATATCCATTGTAGTGCTAACTAAACAGCTTAATTGCTCTCTAAGATTACTTATGATTTCCTTTTCTTTCTTAGTTTCAGATATCAGAGTCACTTGTTCTTCTTGTGCATGCTTGGGATGTATTGACCAAACCGCATCTTAAGATCACTAAACACTTGTGTTGTCTTCTATAATCACCAATTCTGATACCACAGCAACTGACAGTCAACCACCTACTTTGGTAGGACATTATCCATCGAAGCACAAGTATCAAGAAAAATATCACAGGCATGCTGCAGCATCCTTCCTGACAAGCAGCTGGTTTAACTTCCCTGGGCTTGTTGTAAACATTCTCTTCTTCACCATCCCTAATTAAGTAGAAATAAGTGGAAGTGAATAATCATTTTAAAGGAGATGCACAGGTCCATTACCTTAAATGTGCACATTTGAAGTTCATACATACAACAAGACGGGAAGAAAAAAATTAAACGTGGGGAAGCAAGGCTTAATGTATATGGGCATTCCTGAACTATGAAAGCTACAAATGTGTCATAATAATTTAAAGTAACATTTTTCACTCTAATTCTCTGGAGTCTGAAGTTGTAGTCTCAATCTCTGAAGTTCCTTTCTCATTGATAGACTTGCTTCATTTGTAGCTGCTTTAGCAGGAGTCCAACTTCAGATCTTTGCGTGCCAGTTCGGACAAGCCACTAGAGTTACGGTTCAGCAATATAGCATTTTGACCTTGAGTAATGGTATGAGATCTCTTCCCTGCCATCAACTTGAGAAATAGGCATCTTGGAAGAGCAATAAGTTCCGAGTTGGTCATCTGGCAGACTATCCATACAGCCCTGCATCTTGGGTGGTGGGGTAGACATTCCTCGGGCCTGGGTTTGCTAATAGCTATGGTAATTATAGCCTTTTGCTCTGTGCTAACTTGATCATACTGTCAATTACTCTTATCCTCAATCTCACCTTTCCCACCTATAATGCGTCACGCTCATACATCATTTCTCATTAGATGGGAGGTACTTGAAGGCAGGGACCACGTCTCTCCCTGCACAAGAGCCTGCACGCTAGGGTCTCAGTTCTGATTTTTGGGCGTCACTGCCATACAAATGATAACCTAGGCATCTAATTAACCTACAAAACATAACCTCTATTTAAAGAGATGTTAATGAAATGTTTACTGGATGGCACACGATATTAGCATAAAGAGCTTTATTTTATTTTTTAGGCAGGTAACTATCAGATTCTCATGACTTTTTACTCTCAAGGGAAACAAAGTATTTAACGCAGGACTGAAAAAGTGATAAAAGATTATTTAAATGACAATATCCAAACCTTGGATCGTTTTCTACTTAGTTACTACATTAACCTCAACTGTTAACACTGGAAGATTCTAGTCATAAGAATGATTATTACAAGAGAGTTCAGTATAGCATAAAGTATAGGTTCTGTACCAGATGTCTTAAAATTTTTCATGTAAGGACTTAATTGCGCCTTGTATCCTCACTATAACCCTTCTGAAAGAGTATTAGTCCTGTTTAGCTACGTTGGCAGTTCTTGCCTCCCTATTTACATATACCACCTATAGAAAAAAAAAAAAAAAACAAGAGAACAACATCAAAACAATTCCACAAAAAAAGGTCAGGATCACTTTCATATCATTGATTCAGGATTTCTTTACCTTTTTCCATCAGGTTAACTTTCAGATCGATCAAGAAAATTAGCTGACCTGTCTTTTCCTGAAGCTGGTGAATCGACAAGAGCACCAATGTATATTCATATGAGAATACAAAACCAGAAATATGACAAGTATATATACCATACAAATATACGAAGCGTTGACTGAGGCCTGCAAAAACTTGTTCTGACTATTCAGTGTTAACAGTAGCATTGATAGGTGGAAACATTAGCCCCTGCAAACACTGCAACCCACGAAGGCCGTGTTCAGCCCTCCACAAGGTTTGTCAAAGTGCTCGAAGTCATGAATCACAGCGTGGCTGCCAGATGAGGGAGGGCGCAAAGCAAAATGAAGTGCAGAAAGCACCATGGGAAAATACCCCTGGAGCGCTGGATTGGCTGTCTCCCTTAGAAAGGTATCGATACTGACGGGACATCTTCATTGTCAACTAGTTCCTGTGTGCTTATTGGGTTGTCTAACCAAAACACTGCCAGTTTGAAGCGCCAGCCTCAGAAATGGGCACAAAGCAAACTATTAGGATACACAAACTTGCGCACCACACCAGGAATTATTCTGGGCTTATTTTTTTCCCCTCTTTTCTTACAGAAATGATGTACTGACAGATCTCTAAGCTGATTTCAAAGCAAAAAAGCCTCTCTCTCCATCCCTTGCTACCTCACACGACTGGAATTAAAGTTCATTTTGACACGCAGAGGATTTTGATACATCCCTTTTCAGAGGCTGGCCCACGCTGTTCTATGTCGCAGTATTCAGTAACAAGAGGTCACTGAGAATTACTTATCATAAATAAATACTGGGCAACCTGTTCTAAGAACTATCCAACATATGCAGCAAGCTATCTAGAAGCCATTAGGACAAAGAATTCTAATAAATTTTTCTCATATGCTCTCGAGAGAAAAAGAGCTTTAACTGTCACTCAAAGTTAATTTTACGGACACACCTATCTTACCTAATCCGTGTACAAAGGAGACAGAACCTCATTCTATATTCCTTTGAAGTTAATTATCCTTACTACTTAACAAGAGCAGAAGTTTACTCTACTGCAAGGCTTCTGTTACCCTCAAGTATTTTGACTTGCTCCATTCTTTCTGAATTACAGAATATCTAAAACATTCCAAGGAACAGATTATAAAATAGAATCAGTTATTCTCACAAATAAGCTTTGTTTTATTTAGCATGGGGGTGTCGAATATTTGTGATGTTGACATTTGTGACTGTGTAAAATCCAAGAAGTATACTTTGTACCATGCTAGCCTACTCAGCAAGAATTCTCTTGCAGATATACTTGGCTATTCACAAGGAGATATAAAAGGAGTAATCAGATATCAGAACTGAAAATTTAAAGCAGGGTAGGGCAGCTAAATACATATCTTCTACATGAGTAGCTTAAGTAATGCCATTGTACAAGAGCACTGTACAAGTAACAGTTGACGTAGGATAATTTAAGTGTTTTTCCATTCATTACATATGAAGACCAGACTGAACTTTTATTACGAGTGTTAGTAAGACTTCCTTTTATAATCTGGTCAAGGAGCAAGGCAAGGACCTGATTAAACTATTAAGAGGTCCAATACGGTTCTTTCTTCTGCTGGTATTTTATGTATGGATTTTAATGCTCTTGAAGAAAACAAAGTTCTCTGAAATGCTGGTTTACACTACTCCCTGGCTTGCTGGAGACAGAAATACAGCCATAAGTTGTGTGTGTCTCAACCCTGCCTAACATAAGGGTAGTGGAGGGGAGCGAGGGAGACAGCTCTTTTCTCAATGCAATGCAAAGAAGCCTATGCATTAGAGCCAAGAGATGTTTTATTTTTGCCATTTGAACGGGTTAAAAGAAAGAAAATTCAATTAAAGCTTTGATACTGGAACATACCAGGATTTCTTTGAACTTTAATTCAAAGATAATTTCCCCCCAAGCACTATGTTTTCTTCCACAAAATGTAAAGTAGAATAGAAATATCCATAAACACACACTTACTCCAGCATGCTATTTTGCAGCGAATGCACAGGCCTAGACTTTTTGAGCACCAATTGTATTTCTCTTTGTCATCCCCATTTACAAACTGATACTTTGATTTATGGGAAAATACTATGCAAAAAGTGTCACAGACAGGTTTCATTTTGAATTAGTTTTATGGATCAAAGTCAACAAGTAATACTAAAATGGCTACTTAAAACACAAAACCCTTTAGACACCCTAATATAGAGAAGTTGGTAAGTATTTTATAACAAGTACGCATTGTAATTACAACTTAGAGCTGTACGTACACATTAAATTTCTTCATCCTCTTACACTCTAAAGATACACTCAAGTTTGTAAACTTACTATTTTCATGTTAACTTTTACAACTGGACAACGTATAGCCCATCCCTGTCTCTAAATACACATTGTCATGATTTCTTTAAAAAAATCATATTGTTTCTCCTTTGTGCGTCACAACTGACAACAACAGGGTTCATTCTTGATCGTTTCAATGAAATTTGGCTAGCTATACAACCACACGTAACACATTATTTTTGCAATAATTTGACAACACTATTTATATTTTTCTTACATTTCTTGTTGCTGGATTGCTTAGTTCACTTCTCAGATGGAAAATCAAAGGCGAAAGATGCGATTTAAATATTCTCCAGTAGGTCAAATTTGGGAGCTAGCCTAACGCATGGCAGTGTCCCCTTAAATCAATGAAAAAGGTCCAGATCCTTCTCTAATATGGCCACAAGGGCACCGAAGACTGTATCCTCAGGACAACTGCATGTTTTCCACCTGTGTTTGCCCATTAAATACAAACCTGCTTGCTGTTTATTTTTGGATGAAAAGCAGACCCTATTCCTCATTGTGAGCCTGTCAGCTGCCATAAAGATAGTAGTACGAAGCGAAGTAAAGGCTTGTATTGAAGCCGTCACAAGCAATGCTTACTGTATACAGTGCTGACAGCGGTCCGTAAAGATCAACATAATATCTGTGGCTTCTCAGAAGTGCAGTGCATGTATTGATTAATATTTGTAAAGCATTTTTAGTCTCAGAGATGTTAACACACTACTGCTGGGTACAAAGGTAAAAAGATGTAAACATGAAGAAATTTCCTAGAATACGAAATAAAGCAAAGGAAATCAATAAGTTGGGGGGGTGGGGTGGGGTAAAGAAAAAAATCAGTTTTCTTCATTCCCCTCCAGTATTTTGGAATGAATGGTTTTGCAAGAATTGGAACACCAAATTGCATCAAAACTCTAGCAAGGACTTTTAACGCTCTATCAGCGCAATGGTAGCGTGATACAACTAGAACATAGTAAGTATAGACTCTATAAAGCAGAATGTTTCAGTGATAACATCAAAGGAAATCAAGGAAAGACAGTAAATCTAATTTAGCTTAAGTCAGGCTTTGATGTAATGCTCTATTACAAATAGTTACGCCAGAGAAAGATTACAACAAGAAATATTGGGTGAGCAGTAACTGGCTGAAGGAGAGATGATAACAGGAGATGTTGAAAGTAGAAAGGGCAACAGGGTCACTATTGATATTCTCCTGTGAACTGTCTCACTTCATATTTTCATTAATGAATGAGATAAATTAAAATTGTACCGATAAACCAACCAGCAATATAAAGATACAATGGGTTCCTCCTGACATCCATTACAGTAAACACCGGAGAAACACTATTTAAACTTCAGAGCGTTGTTAAAGCAATAGCAAGAGGGTGTAAAGTAGCCACAAGTAAATTCCAGCTACAATTCAAGGCAAGGGGTCTAACCAACGTTAAAGAAAGTGCTCAACTTCATAAAGCAGCTGTTGCACGTTGCAGATTCAAGGGAACGATAGAAGTAAGTCCAAGTAATCAAGACTACCCCCTTCCCTTAGAAGCAGGATCAAGTATTCTAATGCCATCTGGGAATAACCATTATCTAATTATTTCTGAGACCTCCAAAAGGGGGGTTCTATGGTTTCCCTATAGATTCTGAAAGCACTTTATTTCAATAGCTCAGTACCCCTACAGTGCAAGGTGCTTTTTCTAGCATTTGACATTCCTTTCAACATTTTCTTACAATCTACAGTCCTTACCCCAGATCACCTATGTGAGAGAAGTCTGCGTGGGGAATACATCTGAGTTCACCCTGAATTGTTTTGAGTCAATAATTTGTACTTGTAAAGAATATTAAATAAAAGAATTTTTTTTTAAAAGGGTTTGGTTTTTTTTTTTATACACTAGTTTCCTACTTCTGCTATTAAAGCAAATGAGATACTATTAAGTCTAAGGGCTTTATTTTTATTTTATAATGAGATATGTATCACTAGGGCAGAATGAATTGGAAGGAGCGGTGGATTCAGCTACAACACACCGCTCAACAAAAATAGCAACTTTGCCCACTGAAACTTCAAGCAGCTGAACTGCTCATCAGCAGCAGTACCTCCTCCCTTCTCCGTCAAAGTTTAAGCCAACGAAGGATGCTGTTACTGGTACCAGCTTCAATTTACTACAAAACAAGTATCAAGACCTCACATTCGCCAAGCTATAGTAATAGCTACAGTGCTCCAAAGTCTACAGTACTGAGTTTATCCAGATTTTCTAATAAAAATAGTGATGTTGTTTTCTCAAGAAATGGAAAAGAATAGTAGTTTTTTTACAAAAAAATTACTTTGAGTATTATGATGTACAATATGTAACAAGTTTTGCTTCACAAACCATTAATTCAGACTAATGAAAGAAACTCCTGCTCTTCAGACATGAGAGCCCACGGATAAGGACTACAAATGACAAACCTGCAGAATATTTTCCAAGAGTCAGCCTTAACAGGGGCAGGAAGCAGATAAATAGTTGGACATTGATTTTTGAGCTTGAGAGCTGCTTAATAAACAGAAGCTTAAAAAAGTTCAATGCTGTCATCTGCAGCAACTATAGCAGACCTCATCTTGGATGATGCAGAGTCTGCTCCTTTTCGGGAAGTGACGTAGGACACTTAATATTTCTTTAAAATGAGGAAAAAAATTTTCAAAGCGTTTCAAACTGTGCAAACTGAGCTCTTCCCTGAATTCTGCTCTGAGCCATCTCAAGTCTACTGTGCTTTTTACATGAACAGGCCCCCTCTTAAATCAAAATTACAGAAACAGGGCGATTTGTTTCTTTACATTCTAAATTCATACCCCAGCTACAAGACTATGAAAACACTGATTATGACAAATAAACACACGGGAGCACACACACACTTTCCACCAGTAGGACATAAATCACATAATGTTTAATTATTTTGCATGCCCTTTCCCCAAAAAAGGAAAGCTTTGGAACAGTTCTGATAAGCTGACAGAACTATACCGTACACGATTCCAAAGCGTGCACAAAAAGCGATGGTAATGGAAATACTAAGATTTGCACGAATATGAATATTCTTACTTAGTCCACGGGGTATGGAACTCACTGCATGTCTAGAAGGATATAATTATGGCCACCCCCCAGGTAATCTGGGAAATAGCACATTTACATGTTGAAGGAACATAAAAAGGATGATTTTCACCTTTGTTTCTTCACTGGGAAAGCAGCTAAGGGAGAAAGCAGAAATGTCGCTAAAAGAACACAATTTTAGTTATAACTGCAAAAGCCATTTCTGAAGCTCTTGTGGATCTTAAAAGCCATTTCTGAAGAATGCGTGTGCATTTGAGACACATGCACATACTTTTAGATATATATATAAAGTTAGAGTGGCAGATCATACGTAAAAAAAGCTAACTGGTAAACGTTTGAAGTTTCTGTTCAAACCTGTTCTTGAACACAGAACTGGCACAAATTCAACAATGTTACTAGAAATTAATATGATAGTCATACATTCTTCTTCCTTCCAGAAATACAAGAAAAGAGATCTAAAATAAGTAAACAGATGAAAAGGAAGACAGTACGCAAAAATAGTTTCCCCACGTTTTCATGATTTTTCATTAGCAGTTCAGGCTCTAATCTGCCTTTACTGGTGGCAGCTTCAGGAAAAATGAATGACTATTAACCTGGGGGACAGCTGCAAGTCAAAATTTTCCCTCCCACATAATAGTGCTTTTGGGATGGCTTATTACACATTCTGTAATGCTCAACGTCGATCATGTCCGCACATTAGCTCCTTTTACCATTCTCCCACACATACATAAATCAATCTTTATTCTTGGGCAGACAGACTTGTCCCTATTCTCTCTCGCACTGCTTTATGACACGTTGCCTTCTGTTCCGACATCTGGACATTTCAATAACCGTCTTTCTGATACCGCACCCATTACTTGTTGGTCTGCATCCCAGTCTGCTGTACACCTGAGCACGCCCACAGCGCACGTACAAGTCCCTGGCACTTCCAGCAGCTTTTTTCCGAACAGAAAAAAAAAAAAAAAAAACCAAAACAACAACATCCAGGTTAAGTTTTCATTGGAAGATCTCTCAGTCAATAACACACGCTGCATTAAACATACGGTAATTTGTTTTGGTGAGTTGTGACAGGTTTGAGGGATGGCATTCCTTTTCTATGACATCATCTAGATTAGGGAATTTGGGAATGCTTGCAGATTCTGGATACGGCATGCACACCCTGAGAGCATCCCGACTTTGTGTTGTAACCTGGCCTCATTACGTACTCCGTGCTGGGACCTCTGTGCAAAACAAACAAAGGAGCAACTCTCCAGAGGTGGAAGATGACAGAAGAGGCATCTGATCTGAATGACCTGGGAACCAGAGCTCAGGGCTTTGCCAGACAGCGTCCCAGTAGGTACAGGTTGATACACCCTAATCTCCAAGAGCCACCAGTACTACCCTGCAGGGTGCAGCCAGTAAGAAAATAAAAGACCGAGAGCACCAATACTGTTACTTCATCATTTTAATTCTTACTTAGATGTCCATCTTGGGCAATAGTTGGGTTGTTACTCAGCTACTCCTACTTAAATCGAGAGTTATTGTTTGGCGTTTTCAAAATTATTCGCAGTAAAATTACAAATCTCTGACTTGGGGAGACAGCGTGCAGAATTACAAGCTGTCTAGCATAACCACCACAGTGTTTTACTGGAACTGCTTGCTCCAGCGTCAGCACACTTGTATCTATTTCCTTAACGTGCAATTTTAATATGGGGTTTGCTATTAGACATTGCATTGTTTCTGTCATGAAGCAGCAAAAACAGCTGATGATCTTACTGGCAAGCAACGTAACACAACAGAAGCCGTAATTTAGTATCTGACACTGCTAGGTCTTTGTGTCGCTATTCAGGGTGCCTAAACAGCATGCAGAAGAACATCACCAAGCATTTTCTGTACTTCTTTCTACCCCTCCTTCAGGTGTCTCAGTCAAGGGACCTAAGTAATAAGTTTGATAAGCGTGTTAGTAAAAGAAAGAAGAGGACAGACGCCATGTCCCATGAGACAAATAACAGCCAGGGTGATAGCAAAGGTTATTTCCAGCAATATAGTAACTATGCAGCTGCAGAAACAAACTGCTCTACCTCACCACAATAAAATATGCAAATTGGCAGATGTCCTAATAGACCTTTCAACTTGTTACAGGATTGGATATGTACAGACTGCTAAAGTAAGGTTTTTCCAGGGGGAACAGGCTGGAATACCTATCTCTTCCCCCTCTGTTTATCCCGTTCTGCTCTCTCGCCCTGCTTATCACCGTGACTTCTTTATTCTCCAGTCCTCCAGAAGCAAACAGAATCTAATAAATGCATGATTTAATCAGCTGTTCAGAATATTTCATCCTGCTGACAGAAGAACAATTTATCACGATACAGACAACAAAGCAACATAGGACTAAGAAAAATAAAAACAAATCCTCAGATGACCATGTGGCCTACACGCATTTTTTTGTGTTCATTAGCTCCAGTCTGGACATTGGCATGGAGCTGTTTTCCAGGACACCTACTCATTTTTTTTGCACAGTGGAACTAAACAATTAGCTCAAACTCCACGATATCTAACATTTGTTTTAGTAAACAGAAGAAGTCTTTCATAAACAGTTATTACTGAATAGCACAGAGCTTCACTCCTACAACCACAGTCAATGCTTTTTCTTTCTTTACCCCTTTTTTATTTTAAAGCTAAAACAAATGCCTTCAGCCTACTTGCTGCAGTGGGCAGCTCTTTCTGGCATCTAAAGCTACTAAAAGGCATTTTAATCTGCGTTGAGAAATACTGTCACAGACACTTGTTATAGATCAATATTCTAAGCCTGTCAAAGTATCAAACAGCATATATGTTCATGGTCCCGAAAATAAAATACCATGTTTTGAAAATATAATCACTCCCTTTATAAAAAGGCAAACTGTGCCAAATTATGTGAGTTATCTCCACTACAGACATCGTGTATTCTGTGGCAGATAAAGCGGCAGGGGAGGTCTGCACACATTCCTATAAGAGCCCACTCGGGCTGTCTGGGAGGGAATGCGTGTTGCTAAGACATTCCTTTGGCTTCTGAGAGTCAGCATCATCTCCAGCCTACTGCAGTAAACTGCAGAAGAATGACAAGCATCCAAATAGAAGCCTTGTGTGTGTGTGCGCGCACGCAAACGGGCACGCATGTGCGTAGAAACGCAAATGCAGTCAGGCTGAACTTATTGGAGATCCTGGCCTGAGTTCCCCAAATATCCAGGACTGATTTCTTATTCCTAGGGCTAGAACCATACACTGTGTGGAAGCAGGAAGACAGCAACGAGGGCAGTTCCTCTACACCCACAGCGGGCCGGTTACGGCCTCAAATAGGTGATGGGAGCCTGAATTCAGAGCCTATCACTTCCTGAGGGAATAGAAACCCACTCCTCAGGGCAAGAATGATTTCACCGCCTTTCACCAATGGTATTTAGTTTCATGTTGATATTATTGAAACATTAACCAACTTTTAAAATTAGAACCACGCTTGACTGTTTTCATTCTGCGGCAACCTGGCAAGGTCCACGTAACTGAACATGCCATCTGCCCTTGGAGCTGTTTATAACATATACCCAGCATGGGCAATTCACGTCATTTCACATTAAGGGCAAGCACTGGTTTGTGCTCAAGGAAATAATTTCTACAGAAAGAAGACAGCAGTGCAATGTGAATGCCAAAGAGTTTTGTCCTTTTCTCAGCAACCTTACTTCATTGTGAAATGAGATTCTGAAGCCACAGTAAGCCTTCTCTAATATGCGTGGAAATAGATGACACACAAACAGAAAGAAAAGCAATTCCTCCTCACAAGCACTTAATTTACATCCCAATAGGATTTGCATACTGTTGAGAAGTTTGTGCTTTTGCATAGGCTACCTTAATGATAAATACTCAGTAAAACAACAAGAAAAGTGCTATTTGGTTCAGAGTGTGAAAGGTCCCCTTGGTACTGCCGCTGCTCAGAGAACCAAGCAGATGAACCCCCCGAAGTAATAGCAAGGGAGACCCATTTCAGCAACCTTTTGTCAAAAGGCCAGGACACCTCTTGGCACAGGAGACTTGACGATGGTTGCAAGTGATGGTATCTGATCCACACAGGGCATCGAGTTTATCATACCTTTTCTGTACAATCCCTCTGCTCCCACTATTTTTGGCTAACCACTTCGGTGGGTGTGAATCACCCAACTTGTCGCAATTGTTGACAGTACTTAATGAGCTGGGAGGAAAAGAATTTGCAACAAATTTGTTTGTCAAACAGGACACCTTGTTCATGACGTAAGACAGCTCTGAAGGGTTCTGACTGAGAATACAATTATAGGATATTGAAAATTGTCCTACGTTGTGTTTGGTGTAAGCATATGAATAGGATTTAGCTGCAGCTTTGCCAACCAACTTCTACGTGTTTATCCCTTTTCGATGTTGTCACCTCCATGTTTGCTTTGACATACAATTTAGAGTTTCATAATCATAAATTCTGTCACTGTAACTTAATACTTTGTAAAACCTTTGAAAACAAGACATGTCCTGGAAAAGTAAGAAGGACTTCAAGCTGAGTGACGAGTAAGTTCATCATGAAGTACACCCTCCCTATACATGTCTTATGAATATGCCCTACAACCTGTGGCTTGTTTTTCTGCAAAATAGTTCAAGTCGTTAACAAACCTAAGATGATTCTTTTTTAATCAGTGCTGGTTAAAGCCTAGCTAGTGTCCCACAACAAAAAAAAAAAAAAAATGACACACAAGGTCTAAGGAACATAGATAGAACCCATTTTCAATACATGTTCCTGTATTTAGGGGCTTTTCATCATCTTTTCAGTGTATTTGGTAGCTAGGAAATCACCCCCAAAGCCATTAGCAAGGATCTCAAATTGTAATTTATTTTTTAGAATGCCGACTTAATTCTTTAAGTCATCTGAAAGTTTATCATCACATAAGACAGAAATAGCCTTTTTTGATATGTGGATCTTTCAACCTCAGTAAGCCCATGGAGAATGGCATTCTCAGTGGCCTTGAGAACGCAGGTTTGTCTCAGCCTGGGATGAAGAGGAGAGCTAGACTCTAGAAGTCACAAATCTCTTCCTTTCCTTGCTTTCTACTACAGGATTGTTTTGTTCTAAACTCAAGTCCGGTGGTTTTGCCACACATATGCGATTCTGCCATCTCTTTTCTATCTGCAGGGACGGGGAGTATAAGGACAGGATGCATATGGGATAGAAGTGGAATGGATACATATGTGAGAGAAAGAATACGAACTGTAAGAACAGAAGAGGAGCGTACAACAGCTCAGCTGTAAGACAGAAGCGATGCCTTCATAGCACTAAATCTCTGCAGCAGTCTAGGCAGCGAGGCTGAAGTGGTATCAATGACACACGCTATAGCTCTGATCTCCCAGTTGTCCTCAAGGTACAACAGAGCACGTAGAACTCACACCACTGCAGGGGAGCGGGAAAGGATATCTTCAGGCCTTATTCCCATTCCAGGTTGGCAAATACATACAGATCTCACTACTGGGATGTGATTTCACACCCCACATAATAGGCATAGGTCTGGATGAAGATGCATGACGAACTAACTCCTTTGCAAATTATCTCACCAGGACATCAATGAAGGTAGCGACTGCAAGACTGTAAACCCAGTGTTTGATTACAATCAAGTCTCAACACTGATGTGCTACAGCAACAGCAACCACAGCGTTCTACCTTTCTGAGCCAGGTTAGAGAATTCAGACATTACTTGAATACGTGGCAAAGACAGCAGCACCTGAAGTATCTGACCATGGCACTACATGATAAATTATATGCCATAGCTCAATAAGCTCATGGCTCAAAACTGGGACCTGGGTTCACCTCATGTCAAATGAAGCTGTGGCTTGAAAAAACATCCAGTTATCACATCTCTAACTGCAAGGCTCTCAAATGTATGACATCAAGCCTGTCAGCTTGGGCGAACAATTATAAAGAGAAGAATTGGGATTTGCCTGCCTGTAAGTGAAAAGCACCCATTCATTTTCCCCATCATCACATACCCTCAAAACGATGGCCCTCACAGATAGCTCAAACCAAATTTCAGGCAAACTGAGCTGTGTGTTTTCTCTGCCTTGTCGTCCTTCTTGAGGCACCGCTCGGCCAAAATCAGGTAGGCCTATCCTGACCAAGGATTATTTTGGCTCTAGTGCATTGCATAGCCCTGGCTTTGCCTCTCCCATCTTCCCCAGAGGACTCTTTTCCTTCGCTGAACTCCCATGGGGTATTGCCTGCCATCTCCCCCTCCGACTCCCCCCTTCTCTGGTCTTGCAGTTTTAGGATTTCTCTGCCTAATGCCGGACAAGGACAAAAAGTAAGGATGGACGGCAATAGGAAACAGAACACAGGATCAAGCCAGCGTGGTATGGTTCTCCTTGCTACCCTAACATACCATTTTCCCAAAAGTCTTGGGCTGACCCTTTGTCCCTTCGTTAGTTATTTCTTCCCATCTCAGCACTGCTACGTATGTATTACAGTATTCTCTCAAATATTCCCACTCTCTGAGAACATTACCTATTTTGGTCACTGGGAACTGCTGATCAGATCATTAAAATCAGGAAATTTTGATTATTTTCTATTTTTAATGATAAGTTAGCAGCTAAGGCTCCATACGACCCACAGCATCCTTTCCTCTCACAAAGGGTGGACTGTGCTAGTGCTTGACTGCGTCTGACTTTAATCAGTAACTCCGCAGTAGCGCTTACGTTTCAGAGATCTCTCTTGCTGATACACAAGAAGCGGTCACAGATTTGCATAATGTATTCCATCAAGTTCAACTGGATACAATAGTGCAACAGAATACAATGTAGGGTAGTAATAGGGCGATACAAAAGACAGCCACATACCACTCAAAGGAACAATTCCAATTATTTGGGTAGCTAGGAAAAAAAAAAAAAAGACTTGTGTATATATGATTTCAGGTGATGACTGTATGAAGTTAACAATATGAGTCACAATTTCATTATGTAATAAACACTAGTTAGCCATGCAGAATTTGAATAAAATCTGTCTCGCAAATGCTTTTGACAGTCAGGTTGGTGCAAGTGGTATTTGTTGTCTCAGAGTTACAAAACAGGGCATTTTTAGGGATGAGAGCAACCTTTCAGTGCTGAAAGTGTATTAAATACTTAAGTAAGAGAGGAAGTAAGTACAAAGATTTCCAGTAGTTAGTACGCACAAATACCTGACCAGATAAACATACATGTAAACTCTGGTTTTCCATGGAAAGTGCATGCCTAAATTGAGAATGTGGCCAACTCCCTAATGCTCCTCATTAACTCTTAGCATCTCAGAGTTTATCGGACATAAATCTTACTCCGGTTTTTATTCCTTCCCAACCCCATGGGTCAGGGAGAAGAGAAAAGGTACAGTATGACCTCCCCATATAGCACAAGCTGCAGAACCTTTGACAACAACCAACTATGTAGTTAAAATATATCTTACAAGTTGACATAATCCGCAAATCCCAAAGATATAAGAGAAAAATCTATCCGTATAAGGTTTCAGAGGTAAAATTCAGCTGCAGTTAAAATACAGCACTTCATTTATACTTGGAATCTTTAACACTATGAATAGATTATTCATACTAGTTTATCTTTTGTTTCGTCTGGAGAAACCACAGTGGGATACGATTCCTGTACTTTTACAGAAAGTGTTAGGAGGATGGCCTTAACTTTAAAACACACAAACATGCTCTGAGCTTCTGTTGTGTGTACTAACTTTGGAATAGAAAGTCACCATTCTAATCCCTTCCTATAAAAGCAAAGCTAGTTAATTGCCTTTAGACATAATCTTAAACTTTGTATATTTAATAATTTTACTTGTTATTGGATTAGCTGGGATTTGGAACGTCACACAGCACACAAGCCTGTAGGGAACAGTCCTAGAAGCAGTGGGCAGGACAGGGAGAAGAACAATCACAATGTGTCACCCATTGTGATGGGACACACCCTGTAAAGAAAATTTTCCTTTGCAAAACCTCAGGAAAGACAATCTTATCTCCGAAACAATAACAAATCCCTGTGACACGCCCACTCAGTAGTTTCCTTTTCATTTCACTATTTGGACAAGAGAGCTTTTGGCACTAGGTTCCTAATATTAATTGTGCCAAAGTATCGGTAAGAAAGTGAATGAGACTGATAACAGGGAAAGATCTCAACACCTTCAAGGTTTTCTTCTGCTTTTTGACTCCCTGCTATTTTTCACGAACTCACTCATTTTCTTGCAATCACTTTCCTTAGTGTACTAATGATAGAGTAGAACAGGTACATACCTGAGAATAGACACGCATTACTGCCAGAAAGTAGCAAGAGAAATGTTAATGTTGCAAAGTCAAAGATTAATTCTAGAGCACTGAAGTGAATTTTGCTCCCTTGTATGCATACTCTACAGTAGAGTCTTCAGTTACAGGCAGAAACCAACTCCCGGGGTTCTCAGTTCCAGAAACAATCAGTGCCACAATCCCCTCTACCTATTAGGAGATTAAATTGCAGGAAAGAGCTTCTTAACGACTGCAGTCCCGGGCTGTGGTATATACAGCACAGTCTTAGCAGAATTTAGCTTCCAAACTCTTATAAGTCTCTATGAAGCATGTAAACATCTGCCACGTTTCTGAAATATATTTTTTTTCCAATAAATTATTCCTCTACCAAATGGCAAATTCCTGCTTTTCAGAACAGAGGTAGCAAAGCTTTACTGATCCTTAATGTTTTGTTCTTTAGCATTGGCAGAGTAAGCTATTCTTTCTGATCTCTCTTTTCAAACATATCATAGCCAAAACCGTAACATCACTAGCCACAGCCAGGCAAACATACATGGAAAATTTCAGATCAAAGTATCGAAGAGAGGAAATGCTGTAATGTGCTACAAGACAGGATTTTAGGATGCAAAGCACCAAGCAGTTATAACAATAGATGGCACTATCACTTTTTTCTGTAATTAATACTTAGGATCGATGTATATTTATGATTACACTATGCAGGACAAAAAGATCTAGATTTTTCATACACTTAACATTTTCTCTTGCTACACAGAACAACTGCACCATCTCAAGAAAGGATTATTCAGAGTTTACTTAAACACAGCTTAAAAGAAGAGAACTGAAAATCAATTTTATGGAATAAAATTCACTTTTCTGAAGCCAAATCTGTACAGAACAGCACAAGCCAGAAGCGGACAGAAAACACAACAGACCGTTTTCAACAGCAGCAAAGCACACAGAAGGCCACAAGACGGTGAAAACATTTCACGTCTGCCTGATCTCGAACTGAAAAGGAGCTTGTCTTGAGTTACAGCGTGCACCTAGGTGATTAAGCAACCTTCCTGGCACGAGCCCAACCTGAAGGAAGAACCACCTGACGTGAAGCTGGAAGGTTGTGCCTCTCCTCACTCAAGACTCACATTTCCTGTTCTACTGAAAAAGCAGCACCCAAAAGCGCATTCCTCCGCGCTGAAGTTATAGATAGAAGTTGGCAACGCTTTGGTGAACATATCTGAAAATATAGATCTAGCAGGCGCATTAAAGAAGTAGGGAAGAATTGCAAGTTGCAAAACTTTTGAGAAATAAACTATTAAGCACTGGAGAGCACTTCCCGGTGGTAGTACAGAATGGCATGGTATAGAGTAGACCCAGTATTTGTAGCAGGTTTGCAACGGGCATATCGTAAGACCAGTGCCAGTAGTCAGAGAGATGTCATTCATGTTTGATTTCAGGTCAAATTCAGCAAATTCATCAAGATTTCCAAAATATCCCCAATCACACTTAATTTTCCATTGGTCCTTAACAAAGAAATAATCGCACACTCCTCACCCCCTAAAAGTCACCGCCTTGATACTCAGTTTTGCCTTATGTTGTTTCACAGGTTTATTTCTTGTATTCCTCCTGTTTATACATTTTTAACAATACCTGATGTATCCTGTCATTGACTGCCCTTTTCTTTTTTTTTTACCCAAAAGAAGTAGGATAGTGTGTTAATTTGAAAAAAAATAAAAATAGATGTCATCAGGATACACCCACTTTCAAGCATTTATTTTTAAATTATTTTTAAATGTACCATCATTTCTACAGAACTATAGCTCTATCATTGTACATTTTATCTCTAGGGCCACGTTGTATTTTATGAACTAGTTGGCAAGTCTGAAAGCAGACCATACCCACAGCACAAGCATTCTTTGAAACAAACGACAAGACATCTTACAGTGAGGAAAGTAATGTTCATTACAAGAAGAGTCTCAAATTCACAGAGATACTTCGCTTGACAACTCACGGGGAAGTGCCTGTAACTACTTCTTCAATCAGTTCAATATTGCTTTATAAAAGTAAACTGATCCGCCTTTTTATATTCGTGCTCTCTGCTGCTTTGGGATCATTCCAACTAGGTGTCACCTCCCCTGTGAGAGGAGGCAAGAGTCATTTTGCCTGCCTACTAAAGCCACCCCTCCTCTCCTCCTGTTCTTCCCAGTCTGTAATGAAAACGACTCCCAGGCTTGGCTGCCCTCGCTGGACTCCTGCCAGTTCAATTCCAAGCATAGAGGACTCTCTGTATGCAGGTATTTCCAAGGTAGTGTTCAGCAGACAAAGAAAAAAAAAAAAAAAAAAAAAAAGGAGGTGCCTCTAAGCTGCTTCTAATGACAAGTCAATGAAAGGAGCTCTAGCAGAAGCAGCAGAGGTCAAGACATTAAGAGGATCCCTGCCATCGTTGTACTTTTGTGATCAGTGCCATCACGGAGCACGAGATGCAAGGGGCGGGTATTCACACAGCTGCCAAGGTAACAGCAAAAATCCCCATCTATTAAGAAACCCTTTAGTGCCATTGTGTCTAAACAGCAGATTTCAAAAAGGGCTTCAATCCCTGTGTTTCCAGAGTTGTACAAACTGCTGCAAAGACAGGTCAGCAGCCAACTGGGACGTGCTGCTGCAGGGAGGTGTGCCCGTTCGCCTTGTGTGCTCTAATTGCAATTACGTCCAGAAAGGAGTTAAAAGTATTTTACCCCTCCCCTGTTTAAACAGTCTGCCTGCTACCAGACTGTACGGATCAAAGGGACTCTGACCATCTCCTTACCGCTTAGCCCCCTCCCTTCTAATTGCTACACTCAAAACAAGTTCTAGAGACTCACAGCTTTAAAATTTATTTTCCCGCTCTATCAAATTGACAGCCCTCAGTGTGACAGTGACATCTCAAGCCACCTTCATTGTCTAAGCTGAATTTTATTCCTTCTCCTGCAGTCTGCCTCTTCAAGCCCTTTCCCCAATATTGGCATTATGATGATGACAGAAATCAAATATGTTATACGATGCGCATGTCTATTGTCCAGTGCAGAAGAGTAGTAGGAAACCAACTCTGATTTGCAGTTTCATCTTCAACTAAACGTCAACAAGAATAATGGAAAATTAATCCAGTGAGAACAAAAGAACCAGCCAGGACAGCTGAATGAATCTTCACCCCAAATTTACACGATCAGTCGGGGTTACTCCATTTCTAAGCCACCAACTTACACTAAAATAAAGCACAGCCTTTCTTGAGAATTACTTTACAGACCGAACTAGCAATTCATCTAGTCAACCATCATCTTGATTCTCCTTTTTCATATCACTAGGTATCAGAAGCTCTATGAAATGGCCACACCGTGCCTGCTTGCTGCAGCTTCAGATGTGCAGACTTTCTGTCTGTGTTCACAGCTGGAGAACAGCATCAGCAATGTATCTTCACCTGTGCCAAGTATTTGTTTAAAAGTAACCTAAACAAAATGCAGGACAAGCACTCACTGGAGTTTGGTAGCTTAATTACCAGATCCAAACTCTTATTGTGTCCCACTGCAGAGAAGAAAAAAGTAAGTATAAAAAAATATATATACATATAAAAACAAATCAAACCATAGAGCCATGTAGGAAAACATTACTCCTTATACAGCGGCTTAGAAATCTGAAAAATTATTTAAGGGATATGCAGAAACGTGTGGATGTGTAACAAAAGAAATGTCTCAAGGCAGTGTAACAAAACAGCCGGGATAAACTTCAATGTAATCTCATAGTTATGCAAAAAGAAAAAATAATCGAAGTTACCTAGTATTCAAGCTCAGATATAGCCCAAGATGAACCACTGTCCAGGACTTAAGAATGCAAAATGAAGTTATTGGCTGGGAAATTTAAAAGATGTGTTACCACAAGAGAGAGAAGAGCGACAGTAGATACCAGCATTTCATTTGTTCCGCAGGATTATTTTATGATAGAAATAGGACTTCAGTCAAGGCAACCATACATACTGCATTTACAATTTAGAACCCAGTAGCAACATCATACAGGATACGTGTAAAGTCATAATTTAATTTTAGTTCACAATTTTCTCTCTCATACACACGTGGAAAAAAGGACGTACAAGGGCAATGTGCGCTGAAGTAACTCATAACTTGTGTGACTGATGCCTAGAGCAAATAACGCCATTCTCATCCTTGCATCTATTTCACTGACTAAAGTCTGATTTGTTGACTGAATCTTATTAGGAAGGGAGTGGCAAATAGAAACGCACACTGTTGTAGGAAGAAGAAAGTTAGCCAAGTGTCATACTGCTCTTTAAAACTACGCTTATGGGTGAGCCTCCTCACACCAGAGGGGATGCGTTAACTCCACTAGAGAGACGCTGGCTGCCCCACCGAATGGGAATGTTACATTACTTCAAGTTGCTTAGGTAGATATTATCAATACATAAGTCTCTTTTAATGACAGTATCCTATGCATTCCACAATCTCTAGTGCATTAAAGGATAGTCAAGAAGGGAGCTATAAGGAGACAACTCTTTTTGGAGAAGACATGCACTGTTGTTAAGACTTAAATCACAAGAATGCTTAGTGAAGGGACCAGGGCGAGAAGTACATTAATCTGCAGTATGAGACACACATCTCACTGACATACAGCAGCTGCATTCACCAATGCCCACTTCCAACCCCCATAGCACTCTTTTTTTTATACGTACAAGAAATGCCAAACCGGTAAATCCAATTTTAAACAATAAACTGTTAAGCGCCACTGCTGAAGCATTCCCTCTGACCCGTAGTATTGATTTCATACATATAATACATAGATTACTTAATCATACAAGAATGTCATTATTACTTATCACTCAGCAATACCCACTTAGTGGAACCTGTTACTGTCCTTGATAACTATAGCCTATTGAAAGGCAGATGATAATTACTTACAAAGGAAGTCGCACCCAATTTTGCCCCACTGTGTATGGAACATTCATGGCCCATCACTCAGGAATTGTGCAAAACAAATGTTTACCTGTCAAACTTGCATTCCCTGTTTCTAGAGAAGACACCACGCAGCAGTGTTACCTCTCATTAGATTGCAAAACATTAATCCCAGAATTGCCTTTCACCTATAAGAAGGTGCATTCATGAAAGATTTTCTTAGTTTCTGCCTTTTTCTTCCCATATTTATGTAATTTGGGATTTGCACTAAGCTATGAATGAAACAGCTTTCAGCCAAACTCAGCTGGAAGACAGTTGTAGATGAAATTCAATGGATGGACTCGGACCAGACAGGGATTTAATAGGATCAGCTTCTGAGATGTAAGCTGTCATGCTTTTATTTGCAACCACTGATGACATCTGAACTGGATTGTGTATTTCTACAGTTGCAGCAGGGAAGGCACATGCGCGTACATAGGTTTAAGCTTCATACACAACACACAAAACAGAGCATAAGCAATTAAACGCAATGATGCGGCGAGAGAAGGGATAGCCTTGTCAATAAAAAAAAAGTCAGTTTGAAATGAAAGACAAAAGGATAAAAGAAGAACACAATGCTGTATCGTTTTATGTTAAATCTGTATTTTTCCCCTTCTCTGGAGGGCTTGGATGCTTTGTGCTATTTTAATACTCAGGCTATCGTTTTCCAAAAGCACCTGAATGAACACTGAAGGACGAAGGTATCATTCTGAAGGGCACAGCTGCTTGCAGCGAGGTAGCCCTGAGTTCTTTACTCTGTCTATCAGTGTCTCTTCAGATCAGATGAATGATAGGAAGCGCATCTGTCAGCAACTTCCCAACTTCATCTTTATTGCATACTCCTATGCCAAAGCAAGGAAGTCAACAGCCTCTTAGTGGAACCCATCGATGGCCCATATCCTCATCACTAAGGGTACAACCAGAACAGGATATACTATTTAATGAGCTATGAAATCTCTCATACCCACCCAAATATGAAGTCTGCTTTAACTTCCTAAATTTCGCCTTTGAAAGAAAACTGGAAGGCAACATACTTCCTGACATTCAGCTGCTTTATTGCTTAGATGACCCAGATCATATTTTTTAAACACATTTGCTCAGCTGAGCTATGAACTAGCTTCTTTGGGGAAAAAGAATTATGCAGAGCATCAAGACTGATTAGAAGACGCCTTGTCTCACTTCTGAATTCAGAGAAGTCCTGCAACATTAAGAAAAACTGGTCAGGAAGATCAAAGGAGAAGGAAAGGCAATTAGCAGATTGGCACTTATCCCTCTTCAAAAGAAACAGTTTTGCAGCTTTTGTTGATAAGACCAAACTACTACCATATTTTAAGGGGCTCCTAGCAAACTACGGTAAATCACAGGGGCATCAGTTTAAGGCTTGTGAAAGATGTCTGCTTATTTTAAAATCTGAATTGGTGAGCAATATTTGCCCATTATGGTGAGGGAAGAAACTCAATATTCCAATTACCAGTTAGAGATAAAGAAAAAAAGCCCACAACATAAAAGGAAGGACAATGCAGATTGTATGCAGTTTGGAAAGTTGACACTTAAAAAAAAGGACAACCTAGATATTAACAGCTACTTTTCAATATAGCCCAAGAAAACAACGAACCCTATGCCCAGTAGAATCCCCCTTGCAGTACAGGTAAATAAGTTTCATATTGAAGGTCCCATTTCTGACTGACGACACAAACAACTGAGTCAGACAAGAAGAGCTTACCTGATTTTACAGCTTCTAGAAAGCAGCAGAAGCCCTCCAACTCATCATTTAAGAAGAAAAGAGGCAGCAAAGACTCTACGCATTGACTAGAGATCGATATTACAGAACGATAAACCAGGAACAGATGCACAACCAGAAACATTCAAACGAAAAGGCTTGTTTGGGACATCACGTGTCAAATTGGGGACAGCACTTAAGGGGCTGTAAAGCAAACCAAGACGCTATTGAGTACCCTAATGAAGGAAGTTTTATGTGGATGCATGAAATAGCACAGAATCAGGAACAGGACATTAGAGTCATTGCTTGCGTTCTTGTTGATGTTTCTCCTCACCACCATCACATGAATAATGATCGCCACAGCCAGGAGGTAAGACTTGAGTGAGTTCTGGTTTATCCTCAAAGGATTCAAGAATGGCTTCAGCCAAGCTAAAATACAGCTGATTCAGTAAGACAAAACATGCAAGCTGAAGCAGAAATGCAACTACCCCTTACTAGCTAAATGTCTTCTCTCAAAGTATATTCAAGGAAATTAAGTCTCTGATTATCTCCTCTTGAGGTTTGTCTCCAAAAGGGGACCTGTGGATATACTGGATCAAAGAATAATAAGGAAATGAGTGAAACTGATGCAGTTCCGTTATGCAAGAGTGGAAAAAGCACGATGGAAGACCCATAAGGCTAGCATTTGCAATCTCAGGCACCGAAAAACATCACGTATTACAGAAGACTGTTCTGGCTTTCAGTTAAACACAGAACCACACTTTGAAATAGAAAAATAGATAACGGAGTTTATGATACTAGGTGAGACAGAGAAAACAGTGATTATTTGGTACGTTATAGTACTGAGTACTGAAAGTGTTATCAACACAAAGCTATAGTTAATGGATGTTAGCTGGTAACTTCCAGAGTACTGACTACATCTATACCCAAACCTCAGAAAAAGCAGACCACAGGGGATGTGGGAGATAAGCCTCAAGTGTTTCATCCGGGGCTTCTCAAAACAAAACAAACAAAAACCACCAAAGCCAACACTAAACCCCACAACAAAAAGCCACACCCAAACCCAACGAGAGAGTAAATCCGCATGGTTCCAGTCCAATTGCTACTTTATTTATCAACATGTTATTCAGGGAAGGGTATGCCCTTATTTGTGTAGACTTTTAATGTAACACAAGGAAAGGCAGCTTTTTAGTCAGGTCTCCGTGCTGCAGGGAACAGCAGTTTGTGCTGTGACTTGACAAAAAGCACTGCTGCACCCAGAAGGATCACAGATTTAACATTCTGTCCTCAGGTATTTGCATAATGCAAAGAGCGGCATCAATACCAAACCGTTTTGGCTCATACATGACAAAACTACTTTGGGACAGGTGAGGCACCAGTGCAAAATTTTTGGACAATGAGTAAGGGATCATTTGTGAGAATGGAGGAAAAAAGAGGGGACGTGTAATTTTATGTCTTCACCTTAAGAATGGCCACCACCCTGTGCAGCAAGAGAATTATGTCCAAGGGTGGGAAGTGGCCCACTCATCGATGTCTGAGACTGACTCAGGCTACTGAAGCTTACTCCACCCTAACACAGTGGCTTTAAAGATCACAGCCTGATCCATCCTTTAAGTGGGTGTTCTCTTTGCTTCCAATTCTTCTCCTAAGCTATTACAGTTCCATTCAAAAAAATCTGATGTACAGATGACCAAATACTTATTTAATAAAAAAAAAAAACCAAACAGGCTCATTTTAGGGGAACAATATACCTCGTCACCAAACAACATCATGTAACGTGTTTCCAGCGGTGCTTCTCTCCTCTCGCATCCACAAGAGTCAAGGAAAGCGTACACGGACATAAATCAAGGGCTGCTCCAACTTGGCACTACAAACTCCCACCACAAGCACATTATCTCATAGCACTGAAAGCAAACAGGTGACATTCTGAGGAGTTCGGTCACTAAATACAGTATCTGTATCATGTTGAATACAAATAACTCCTTCACCAAACAATAACAACCTCAACCACAACAGTACTGGTAACCTTCATGAACAACAGTAGCATTGTACTGTCTTGCAGAGTTAATAATAGCATAGCTGAAAGCGCACCTAGAATTTCCAGTTTAGGGAAAAGATCTCCGAGTTCTCCAGCTCTTCAGTTAAGTGGGTTTCCCAATAATTGTCACTGTGACTTGGGCAGTTTTGCTCTGAATGCTTTTGAGGGGATGATTAATTTGGGTTAGGCTGTTTTAAAAAGGGACGGGAAGTAAATGTGTTCTCCTGCTCCCCACACACTGCAGGGACAGCCACAGAATTATCGGCAAGAAGCCCACTCCAGATCTGCTTTGCTCTACCTTAAAGCTCTTATTCAATAGAGGTCTTCAGATGCCCACTCTGCGTCCCTATCCCAATCCACATCATTACAAGCAACATTAACTAAGGGATGACATTATGGCTGATTTGCAAGTTTTCTTGAGGATTTTCAGCTATTTCACTCAGCAGCAACAGAAGAAAACTTGTATAAATATCCAAGTTATAGGATAGAGACAAGGCAAGGAGGGCTGATTTGGGGGCAGAAGGACATTCCACCAAATGACTTATCAGCCTGAGGAAGCCTCATGCTTTGGCATTTGACAGTAAACGACTACAGTCACAGAACCTCTGAAGACGATATACTTTCAGCTTGTGAGCCTGTAATCACTCGTACTTGCCAAGAGCAATATTCAGATGAGATCTGTTTCTTTTGTTTCCTTCTGCCACTTGAAGATGCTACGCCTTCTCCTGGAAAGTAAAATTCTACATCAGAAAAGTGGTAGGCAGTACCCGAATGGAGATCTACCAGCAACAAGCTCTAGACTCACCACAGCATTCAAAACTGTCAGGCTGAGAATTTGAAAGGACACTGAACAGGCAGGGGGTTCAAGAGAGACATGGAAAAGTCAGGGTCACACAGGGACCATTCTCATGGTAAGCACCAAATCAGTTAAGTTTTTGTACTGCACTATCCTAGAGGAAGCGTCTTTGACATAGGAAATCCAACGATAAATATATTTATGGACAACAGGTCAATATGCAGCTGTTAATGCAGTTTCAATTCAAGCATTATCTGCTAATTACCAGTGAATTTAGAACAACATTGGGTTTGGAGGCCCACACTAGGAGAACTGCCTAGATATGAAAGCTCAAATAGGCAATAAAAAATTTATTATCCCACTTATATTGTAGGGCCTGCACACCTACAGGATCCATATAATTTGCATCTGTTGCTGATAGTGGTCTTTTCAGTTTAGGTATCTAGTTTAAGGATCAGTAGACAATTAACAATTGATAACCAGCTCAAATAGCTCACTTGATATCTGTCTCCGCGGCATACTCCCACACTGTCCGTGTCTCAGTTCACTCTCTCGGCTACACTGAACAATAACTCTAAATCAAAACAGAGGCAGCTGCGCTAACAACGTCAAAAAAAAAGGCTTCAGTGCTGCCTTAAAAAAAATAAATAAAAAGTATCAGCATTCATTGGCTCCATTTCCTTTAACATTGAAGTCTTATAACTTGCTCTCAAAACCAAATTATTAAGCTTAGACAGAGTTCCATAATACTTGGGAGTTGCTGGTTAAGTGGATTTTAATAATTGAGAATGGAAAATTTTATCATTGTGCACCAGAACCTTGTGAGAATGAAATGCTGGTGAGCTGAAGTTTCCTTCAGTTTGGCATTTTATTCTCATTTCATCAGGATTAGAGGGTGTTCTGGCCCTTTGGTTTCTTCCAATTAAATTATTTAAACTATCTAATAGGCTTTTTAATTTTTCAAGGGCAATACACAAGGTAAGAAGCAAGTTAGTAAAAAAAAAAAAAAAATCTAAAAGGACAGGTGGGTTGCTACATAAATTAGATCGGGCACAAATCAAAAGGCGATACATGCATCTGTCACAGAGTCACAGCCCAGGAAATGGTAGGCTGCACTGCGCGCCAACCAGCTTGGAGGTCATGGCATCTACTACATATACCTCTTCCCTCCTACTTGATGGAATCTCGGTCATTAAAACGATGCAGATAACGCCTGTGTAACCTCAGGGTTATGTTTCCAGTGAAAAAGTTTAAGAACCAGCTCTCTCAATTGAAAATGGTAAAGCATGGGAATTGTCCCCTGATGCTTCCTTTTTTTCCTCTTCACCCATCATCATTTTAACTTCTGCTAATACACGGGTTTCCAGTCTTTCTGGTTTTTACATCTTTCTGGGGTTTTGCTAGTTCCAGAATTCTTCCCTGGAAGACTCAAATTACAGGGTTTTGTTACTAGACCCTGCCCCACCAGCTGCCAAAAAAAAAAAAAAAAAAAAAAAAAAAAAAAAGAGGCTTACATCTGAACTACTAGGTAGAACCAGAGGCCAGTTACAACGCAGATAAAAATTAAAATGCAAGTCATTGGTGTCAGTGATCATGAAGAATAAAAAAAAAAGCAATTGAAAAATACAACCTGGCCTGATATAAAATTCCTTTAAACACATACCCACTTTGCATCTCCCATTGATTTTCCCTTCTGCAAGCCACACACATTTCCTATGAATCTTTCTATTTCATGAGGCAAGAATCATCCCTTTTAGAAAAGAAATTAAAAAAATAAATGCTTGGATTAGCCAGGCCCTACTGACCTTCCTTCATGAATAAACAATGAGCTTTTCCAGAACTGTGAGAGAAATTCATCATATACAATGAATGTGTTTCTTTGTTGTCAGACAAAAAAAATCCAGTGCAGTATCAAAGCACTTTGTTCTATGCTACTTTCCCTTAGCACACTTTTTAAATCTTGAACTTATGGAAGGAGGAATTAACCCTCCCAGGCAAAGGGCTCTGAACACTCATCACATGTAAGTCTCAAAAATCACACTTAAATCTACTACATGTACCATATTTGCCTTGCTGAACCTCTTGACACCGGGGTGGATTTAATCAAAATGGGAATACACTCATTTGGTTTTTCCCTTTTAGCTTTGGAGCTTTAAAAGATAAACTCAGATCCTTCCTGCTTTTGTTTCTTTCCTAATTGGATAAAATTGTGGAGGCATTAAAACTACAGTAACTCCAGTCAGTCAAATGGTTTATAGATAAGAAGTCACACTGTTTTCTTTTTAGAGGCTAATATCCTTCATTAAAGTGTTCCCTTCCTGCTTTCAAAATATTTTTTTAGGCAATAATAGATTTCCACTTCACTGTCTCTTTGAATGCCTATAGAACTGTCAAATGTACATCAAACATCTCAAATGACACATGCTATTTCCAAAAAGTCTTAAAAACCCCTGAAGTATCTTTATGGTTTAAGACACTGCATAAAAACAAAAAAGGCAAAATGGAGTAGAAAGAAAACACAATAACGTTGGGCCTGCTTCTATCATTACTGAGTTTTATGATATTTCCTAATGTAAGTGAAGTTGATAATTAAGTCTCTTTTTTTCCCCCTAGAGTCTTCAGAAAGATTTATTTGTTGAAACAAACTTTTCACACCGCTGCAAACAAAACTTTCATCGCAAATATTTCTCAGTTTCAAATAGCACTGTGGTAGGGAGAGATCCCAGCTTGTCTAAAATAACATGTAGGTGAAGAGGAAGAGGGGCTTTTCCCAAAGAGGTAAAAAAGAAAGCAGTCCTCAGCTCCTCACATTTTGGGATAGATGGCAACACGCCAGCTGTTACTCATGGAGAAATACATATTTTCAATGAGCATTTATTCACAGCGGGAACAACAAGGTCCACCCTACCGACAGCCAACAGGCTATATAAGAATGTATTCCAAGGCAGTCTCCTACCAGTACCTATTTCTATAGCCGCACCCTCTGCCTCCATGCTTGCTATTTATTTTCAAGAGAGACACAGATACGTCTTTCCCCCACTTTTTGGGGGGTGCAGGGGGAAGGAATGAAGTAATACCCCATCCTGTTCTACCAGAACCTCATGTTGCCGTTTTCCTCCCTACAACATCTAAGGAGCAGAAACCACAATCCTAGTCTGTACTTAGTGCTGGAATTACAAGCGTCAGTCCAATGATTAGACAGTAATCCACCTGCATTGGCTAGTGTCAGGATGGACCAGCTTCTCACAGAATTCATCTCCTATTTAATTCGTATTATTCAGTGCTTGACACGTTTTTACTACTAATAAATTAGTACTACCAACTTGCCATGCTTCATAAAACTCCTGTTTCATAATCCCATGGTTGTGACAAATACAACAGGGGAGGGGAAAACTCCCAGCTGATTTAGTATTGGTAATTTAAAACGTATTTATAACCAATGCTATGATAAAATATGATTCTCCAAGTTACAGGGACAAAGTACAATATCCTACATGTAACAGTTCTTCAGCTACTAAGCTATTTTTGGACTATACAGGTCAAAGTTGCAGTATGGACGAGGGGGGAAACAGGAGACCACCTACTGAAATATGATTGATTAGAAGTCAATCAATCAGATAAGAATTACAGACAGCATGTATTCTACCAGAAAAGCCACATATTAGATAACGTATCTCTCTGTTACTCCTAAATAATATCAACTTTTATGGGGAAAAAACACATAGCTTTCCTTTACCACTTCTATGTGCAGGCTTCCTGTCTTCCAGGACCATTCACTGCCTACACCTTCTCTTGGGATCCCCTTTTCTCCTTATAAAAAGATTTGAAGTTTGTAATCATTGACTCTTTTCAGGTCAGTTAGTTACGTGCATTACTTGGTATACCTCCATAATAAAGGCAAGCAGTTACTTTTTAAAAAAAAAAAAAAAACAAAAACATGGAATCGAGCCCTTTTCTAAGAACTACGTACAGAATTACATTAAAAATGAATGTGGCTGTTGATTGTGCGATTGTCATGGCTTTAGAGCTGCTTGGAAGAAAGTTATTAAAGCTCTTCGAGTGACACTTGTGTCAGTAACGCAGATAATTTCTGAGTGCTCTTCTTTAAGATGCAACGATACAACCAAGAAACACGTCCAGCAAGTGCGCCTTTCAGGCCCATTACAAGTTAAAGCTGTGTTCTTTCATTAGAAGGGAGCAACTGTTAGCTAAAGACAGAGTGAACCAATTACTACTCCTTCCTGTGCATCTCTTTGCACCGTCAGCTTTTCTAGTCAGCACAGCCATTCTTCTGAGCTACAAAAGTCTCACTGCTGGTTCTACCGACCACGGGCCATGAAGAACAGATCTTGGGTTTTGGCCACTGGCTGTTTTTACTGAGCCGACATTATAAACAGCATTGGCAAATCATCTTTAACTAGGGATACAGCCGAGAACTATTCAACTCCGCATTACACAGCAGCGGCTATCTCAGCAATAGGCCGAGTGTTAGCAGAGACTATGGCTAGGAACTATGGGCTGATGTGATGCTGAGCACACCCGAGCTGGATTCAATTAATACTTATGGTATAATGGCATTGTTGCTAGAAAACACTTCCCTATTTTTAATTGTTGATATGACCTCTACACGATCAGTAAGAGAATATTAATTAGCTTAGATTGAATATGAATCAGAAGAATACCAGTGAGCTTGCATTACAGCTCTAGTAACTCAAGAATTCAAGATCATAAAAGCCAAACCTGTCTTAAACTGATGCAACAAGAAGATTCAACACAAGTTCTGACCATCCAGGCCTCCACACAAGTTGATATCGCTGTATCACAAAGTCACCAGTCCCTGAACAAATATTAAAGCAAACAAAAGGTCAAGTCCTAATTATAAAAAAAACCACAACAACAACCAAACAAAACCTATACATCTATTTAGGGTGGCAGATTAAATAATGTGAGGCTGTATTTTTGTTTACTAAGCTATGCCTTGAAAGAAACATCATGTACTTGTACCTGTGGTTGCTGCAATT
Organism: Fratercula arctica; assembly: GCA_947846985.1. Taxonomy (NCBI): domain Eukaryota; kingdom Metazoa; phylum Chordata; class Aves; order Charadriiformes; family Alcidae; genus Fratercula; species Fratercula arctica. The sequence goes on from CANTUZ010000004.1 coordinate 3,987,184, forward strand.
CTGACCTATCCCAAGTACCTGATATTGGACTATGGCAAAATTTATAATTAAAGCAGAGAAAATCCTATTTCAGAAGGGCAGCCCAGAGGCTGGATGGAGTAGCCTAAGAGATGCTTGGAATCACAGAGCCGTAGAATGGTTTGGGTTGGAAGGGACCTTTAAAGACCATCCAGTTCAACCCCCCTGCCCTGGGCAGGGACACCTCCCACCAGCAGAGGTTGCTCCAAGCCCCATCCAACCTGGCCTTGAACCCCTCCAAGGATGGGGCAGCTGCAGTTTCTCTGGGCAACCTGTCTCATCATCTTCATCATAAAAAAGTGTCTTCCTTATGTCCAATCGAAATCTCCCCTCTCTCAGTTCAGAACCACCACACCCCTTGTCCCGTCACTACATGCCCTGGTAAAAAGTCTTTGTCTTTTTTGTCTATCTCCTTCAGATCTTGAAAAGCAGCAATAAGGTCCTTACCTAATTCTTGATATTCTGCTTTATACCCCAATCTATTATTATTCACAATATAATTTAGACTTCCCCCCAGTCCCACAGTCAGCCTCTATGTGCACTGGAAGCGCTGGTGTACACTCCCCAGAGAGGACAGAAGAAGAAAGGATCCTGTTTGTATGCCAACAAGGCTCTGTGCATTGTCAAACTTTACTGTAAATAAAGCTACAGCTGTCAAAAACTAATGCAAACTTTTTTTTTTGTCTCCCATTCATCCGTCTCTCTCTATTTTGAGTCTAGCAGCACTATTTGCAGCATTTCTGATGTACAGATATTATAAATTATGGCGCCTAGTGAGTACCACTGAGTGCAGAAAGGGGACTATAGTTTTGATCCAGACAGAAATAGAATTGTTGGATAAAATGCTGTGTAGTCAGAAGTGTTTTAGCTGAAAAGAGGGTAAATGCTTCTAATAAATTCTTGCATTCTTTCATTATTTTCGCAATATCACCGCATGCCTGCTACTGAGCTTTGGAAGATTCCATTTCATTATTTTTGAAAGGACTTCAGGACAACAGGCATTTTAAAATAATTTTTTTAAAGTTTTCTGAATACTATTAATATAGACAATATGGAAAAGCATGCCTACACATCATAATTCCCCGGAAGAAAAAAAAAAAAAAAGATGTCAACAAAATGCTGCTGTGAGACCTTGAGAAGGCTGACCTACAGTCTGCTGCAATGCTGCGAGCAATCGTGCTACTCAAGCTGTTCAAATTAGGCTCTTCCTCCTGTGACAGCAGTTCCAGGGTGCATGCATGACTGAACTTTCAGAATCAATGTTTTTGGTTGGTGGTTTGGTTTTGTTTTTTTTTAAACATGGACCACTTAGGAAACAACTAGGACTAGAGAATTCAGTAATGCGTCATTTTTGCTATCCTACACACATGACCAGTTGGTGCTTGGAAGAAGAGTGCGGCTATATCTGTAGTTTTCTATTAACCTAACACTATTTTTACAATAACTATACAATATTAAGGAAACTTTCTGGACCTTAAAGTGAATAGCTCAGCAGTTGACCAGCATCTTTATAGTCCCATCTGGGATCAGATGGAGTTTCTCACCCATTATATTTAACATATTCAAACTAAGCCCATTCTCTATTTCCCCCAACTAATGAGTAATAAAATACAATACCTCAGATAGGGTCCAAACTTATCCCAACGGAAGCAAGTTGTGAAATGGTGACATTTATACAAGTTGGCTTTGTAAGACCATGATGTAACACATTGTAGATGCAACCCAGAGCTGGAACAAAACTCTGAAAGAACAAAATTCTGACTGGAATAAGACACAACAGGAACCAAAACCTAATTTTCCCAGACTTTTGGATATCCAGTTCTCTGAAACCAGTGGATAGTACTGCTATGATTCCATTAGCCATCCTAAAGCTATTTTGGGAATTCCTGCTCAACTTCCAGATTTAGTTGTAGAAAAGCGCACACCTCTTCTAGGTCTTGTGCCACCTGTCAGCCCAACATGAATGACTTCAATATCCTATGCAATCTCATTGCAATAAATACCTGGTTTTAAGCACTCAGTCACATTATTGTTATCTCTCCCAGTATTCTGAATTTCCTTGTGAATCTGGCTCTTATTGTCTGCCTCTTTACTCCCCCCCCCCAACAGTGACTTTTAGTCTGTGTAGCAGCACAATTAAGTTGTGAGGATGGCCTGTGCTTCTTTTACCTCTGCAATAACCTTCCCCTTCAGGCAATCCTCCCAAAATGTCTTACAAGTCTCATTCTACTGACGGTTTTTACTTTCTTTTTTTTTTTTGAGCAGTTAAAATTCCAGAGGGCATCCTTAACCACCCCGGACCTACCAACTAAAGCACAATGTATACATTTGTTAAACATCCTCACATCAAAGCTTTCCTCCTGAAACAACAGTTTTGGCACTCACACCTGAAATCTACTGTTTGATTTGGCACAAGGACAACACAACTAGTATGGTATCACACAAGTTAGTTTCGTGCTAAAGTCCTCAGAGCAAACACAGGCAGAAAAGCTGCAGTTGTCCTAACAGTCAAGTTTCTGCTGATACACTCAATTACATCTGTGATTTCCCACCAGGCAACTTGTCCAAACAACAGCTAACATCTGCCTACCCTTTTAGCAGCACTAGTAATTTTTGTAACTGAAATTAGTGTTAACTCTGTCACCATGACCTGAATTCTGGTTGGAGACTGTCAGGTTCACTGGTTGCAGAAATAATAGAAAATTACACTTTTACACACTCATTTTTCAAATGCGAAGCGCCCACACTTTGCATGAATACATAGAAATGTGTATATTGATCAATTAAAAAAAATAATCACAAGTCTAGTATCAGATCAGTATCTGGTATCAGAGACACACAACTGCTGTAGACAAAATCATGCGTTGTACTTTGGATTTTGACTGATCGGTTCATTTCTGCCAATGGCTGTCAAGCGTACAGTACGTTACTCGTTACAATCTGATCATGGAATCACAGAACGGTTAGAGTTGGAAAGGACCTTAAAGCTCATCCCGTTCCACCTCCTGTGTCATGGGCAGGGACACCTCCCACCAGTCCAGGTTGCTCCAAGCCCCGTCCAACCTGGCCTTGAACCCCTCCAGGGATGGGGCAGCCACAGCTTCTCTGGGCAACCTGGGCCAGGGGCTCACCACCCTCACAGCAAACAATTTCTTCCTGATATCTCATCTAAATCTCCCCTCTTTCAGTTTAAAACTGTTGCCCCTCATCCTATCGCTCCACTCCCTGAGGAAGAGTCCCTCCCCAGCTTTCCTGTGAGCCCCTTTAGGTACTGTGATCTTATACCCCAGTTCGAATATCATCTCTACTCATTAATTTCTATGCACTAGCATAAGTGGAAACGCCAATATCCCAGATCTACCCAGTACAGAAAAAAAAGCACCCAACAGAAAACTAGCAAAGTTGAAACAGTTCTGTAGTTTTGACACGATTAATCATCTTTACAATAGTTTTCCTCATTTCTTCTTCCTCCCATTCACTCTCCCCCCCCCCCCCCCCCCTCCCCCCCAAAAAAAAAAAATCAAGGAAAGTTGTAAGTTTACAAATGAAAGCTAGGCAGTCAACCATAAGAAATAAAAATGTCTTGGTATAGCTCACCTGTCTGAAATACTGCATCACTAAAGCCCATACATTCATACCCTCTGTGTTTGGTTGGGGTTTTTTTGTTTTGTTTTGTTGTTTTGTGTGGGTTTTTTTAGTTTTTTTTTTTTTTAGTTTTTTTCACTGATAATACAACTTCACTCTAATTAAACTAAATAACTGGCTTCCCTTGTGTAAGAAAACAAAGACAAACCTACCCTCCCCATTAGGAAGAGTCCAGGAGTGTTTCAAATACTTCTCACGTACAAACCACCTCCGGAGCCTGAGCACTGTTGCTCCAGCAGATCTGCAGTGTTGAGGATCTGGGAAGACTACAGAAGATCACACAGGCAAGGCCCTACCTCCACAGCTTGCCTTAGGCTACTAGCATGCCCTAAGTCAACTCTGGCAGCTCCGGTGAATGCGTGAACTCATTACGCTGCAGTTTCTATGCCCTTGAGTCCTGCAATGATGTTTTCTGCTCTGTAGAGACAGAAGAGTAGATTACAAATCCCGTTTGTACTATCTACAAGTAGATTATAAGAAGAAATGAAGTTGGTTTTGTCAGTCCTCCCCCCCAGCATTATTGTACCTCTGGAATCAGCCTTGCCCTGGTATGTCTCTGATAAATAATAAAGGCAAGAATAACAAACAACACTCAGATCCCCAGCTTCAATCAGCAATATTCTGGCACTTTGCAGAGTTTTACAAACAGCTCGTGGGCCTAGGAAGGGTCAACACCTTTTTAAAAAAAAAAAAAGGCTCTGAGCATATTCACAGGAGGCAAGAAACCCAAAGATGGCCCTTCCATAGACAAGGAAAACTAGAAGTTCACTTTTGTTCCTGCTTAATTTCTTATGTAATTCTGCCTCTTTTTAATGTTTTTTTTCTGCTAGACACAATACCTGTAAAGGGTATTTCGCAACAGCTTGGGACTTGCAGGAACCCATTAGCACCTTCTTGGCCACTGCGGGCCTTCAGTAAAGTATACATCCCTTGACAGACTTTGTTCATATCTGAAAGGAATAGAAGACTAAGAAATTGCTTATACAACATAAACCGTATTTTCTGTTTGCATGCTAAGACACAAAATAGAAGGTATGTTATTCAGAAGAATCAAACATGTAAGTACAGCTTATTCTACTAGATGGGACTGTCCTGCTTATCAGATCCATACTCTTCTTTTTTTTTTTTTTTTAAATCTTCTTAGGACCACATCAAACCAAAAAAAAAGCAAAACAAAACAACCCTTGGTCTTGTTACAGGTCTAACAGCAAAACAGTGCAAGCCACGAGCACATTAAACTTTTCAACGAAAATCTATTGAAACAAAAGGCGATCTGTATTTCATTAATTTACTTCTTGGCAAGTCAGAGGGGATTAAAGTGCCCAATTCCACCACCTACATACAATGTCTTACTCATACTGGTGATAGCTTATCCCTATAACGTATCGTTTGACTTCTAACCAACCTCACTTCACCAACACCCCAGAGAGTCTACACCGCCCCACTGCACAAGGTCGAATCTCACTGAGAAATACCTTTCTACAGGAATAATCCCACTAAGACAAACTTCTGGCTTTGTTTATATGAATATAAATAGATCAGAGTGGATTCTCAACTTCTCTGAAATCATTGCCCCTGCACAACCTCAGAACTCTTCAGGGCTTGTTCCTGCTGTGACATACCTGGTTACCAGGCGTTAGACAAAGGACCATAGACGAGCGAGACAACTTCTGGCCAAACCCAGAATTCTTAATCCCCTGAGAAAGTCTTCATGCATATATCTGATTCAGTGAGGAAGTTTACACGACACACAATGGGATTTGCAAGGTAACCAGGTCAAGCTATCAATTACTTCATAGAGAGGAATGCAGAAGAAGCAGGAGCACGGCAAAGCTCCAAGTCGCTAGGTTTGGGGGAATACCAAAATTTTTAACAATGTGAGTGGAAGTATCATCAATGTTTTATTACCAATATCTACTTTTTAATCTTTAAAGCACATTTCCAAGTAGTGGCATCTCAAAAACTCACAGAACTAGACCCGAAAAGGAAAAGCCATGCAACAGAGAGGTGAAATACAGTTCGTTAACAATGAAACGTGAGAGATACAAGAACATCCCCTAGGGACTTTCTCAGCTGTGGAGTGGCAACACCCATGAAAGTACAGTTTATGAATAGTCAAATTCAGTCTACACCTTTGAAACTACAGTTTTATTTGCTTACTTCCAACAGCTGAAAATCCTGGGCAGGGCAGGGCAACTGCAGGGTAACTGAGCTATTCAGAGGTTTGTATTAAAAAACAGGCTCCTAAAAATGCTGTAACATTTACAGATAGAGCATTAGAAGCCTTGCTGAGCTGAACAGAAATTGCCTTTCTTTACCACCTCTTTCCGCCTCTGCTTACCTACCTATCTTTAGTGTTACGGATTTATCTTAGTTATAGCTTTAACCACAGGTACCAAACTTGACTTCAGACTTCCCACCAGCAGTTGTTACGGAACACAACAGCCAAAAGACATCGATGTCCTCTCTTGGCTTGGTCCACTGGCCCACGCAGCAGCAGACGAAGTGACAGGCTCCGACATCGGATACGCAGAGGCTTTGGAAGGAGGTGGGATGATTCCAGTGGCAATTCTGAATGTGCCGAGAATGTGCTCAGCCTTGCAAAGAGGCAGGGTCCAACACACTGGATATAGTACAGCAGTAGCAAAGCGATTCTTCTTTGTGAGAAGGAGCTTTACCAATATTCAAGGTCACCATCACATGTCAGAAGAAAATGGTAAACTAAGTGTCCTTAGTCAAATTTTCAGATCTGATTAGAAAAGTTAGTTTATCTCTTCTTATTCTAAGCCACATTTTAGTCATTTTTAAATAAGATTTTTTTACGATTTGGAGAACTCCTCACCAAACCTAGATCTATTCCCAGACTAGTACTTTTACGTCAAACTTACTATCCCAAGCCTGTTATTCTTTAAGAGGTATATAAACAAGTTATCAAACTTTGCCTTAAACATATATAATATCTTAATGACAAAGGGACCTGGTCATAAAGACCTCACATGAGAATCTAATTTGTTGGGGAGAAATAGGGGAAGATTCATTTGTTTTAAACTCACCCAGCATGAAAATTATTTTATAATTTTAACAGTCCCTGTTTCACAAATAATCTTTACTGCGCATATATTCCTTTAGAACATCCAGAGCATTTGAAACCTTCAGCACTAGAATCTGTTTTTAGAAAGCGTCATGACAGCCGTAACACTCCTGTTAAAGTGAGCGGTGGGAGGGAGGTTGAAGAGGTGGCCGGCGATGGAATACGCTGTCCTCTGGTGCAGTATTAATGTGTCAATATTCTTAGCTGCTTCTCTGCACTACAGAGTTAACTGAAAAACAGTTAATGCAAGGCCAGAGACACAGAGCTGTAAAAATCGCACAGCATAGACCTGAAGAAATCAAAATTTTAAAGACTGTTTAATTGAACATCTCTACCTCTGATCCTTTGCTGCCAAAATCAACTCTTTATTTGTCTAGACCAAATGTACTTGTGTTGTTTTTGTGGGCTGACCACCACTAGAGGAAAACCAGATAGGCAGGTAGTGAGTATCCTGCAAGAAGGGGAATTTGTTGTAATAAGGAAAGGAAAGAAGGAAAAAAAAACAAAACAGGACTGAGAATATCAGGACCCAAGTTTTGCTGTCATAAAGCCTCTTCATAAACAAAATTCCCCATAGTATAGCTAACAAGCTGTCACTACCAAAGCAGCCAGTGCTTTAAATTGCTCCACTTCCACCCCCATCGTTTACTGTAGCTTACACTGGAGTCTCCCTGGTGAGCTCTGAGAAACAAGAAGAATTTGCAATAATTTAAAGTATTTACTCTCACTGTTGTGATTGCTCATCCTCTCGCTTTCTTCGTGTACCTTTCTAAATGAACAAGTTTTGAGGAAGCTAAAGATCTTCTCCGTATTCACATTCATTTGCAAGTCTTCTTCAGGGTTGCTAGTTCACAGCTGTTCCATGGAACAATTTTATATTACCAGCTGAATGAGATCACATTAACACTTTTCTAAGGTTAAAAAAAAGAAAAAAGTCTTTTCTGACGTAATATCACAATGAGATACTGCTATATACCCTCTCTTCCTTCCAAGAAGAGACAGAAGCACCATCAGTTTGGGGTCTGTGTGAGTGTGAAGTGCTTCCTTGAATGAATGTGCAAAATCAGTTCTTTGAACTTCCCAGATTTGTCGTATGTTGGAGAGAAGTCTACTGCATAAGAAGCAATGTGAGCATGAAATCACGAAACCAGGCACCCGATGCAGCAGTACCACAATACTCTTTATACAAACAACTGCACTAATGAAAACTAAACAATAGTCTTCATTATCTACAAACAGCCCAGCTAAATAGGGTTTTCTGGGGTTTTCCTAATCATAACAGTAATACCTATTATTTCCTATAGATATGAATGAAATTTCCTCTTTCCTTTACTGATTAATATATTTAACAGAACGTTAAATATTAGTTAAACATTTAATACTATCGCCATCACCATGAAACAGATTTGGAAGAATCAATATAAAAAATATTTTATAAAAGAAATTGGCAAAAGCAACCCAGACAACCCACTGCAATTCTCTGTATGACCCTTTTAATGCAACGATAACAACAATGTAGCCAAAGCTGCAAAAGCTGCATTTGAAAAATAAGAAATCTGACTAAACCCTGACTTTAGAAGAAAGGTTGAGAGCATTCTCTTCAAAGGGAGGAAATCTGTACGGCCTCTGACTTTAAAGGAAAGGTTGAGGGCATCCTAGGAGTGCACGTTTGTGACTTGTATTAAAACCCAGTATGTTACCTATTATGTTGTTATGTATCCTATTCGGATGCTGTCACAAATCAGAGCAGCAGACACATCTTTAAGACCTCAATGATAGAAATGTCAATATTTGGTTTATGTTCATAAATATACTTAGAGTTGCGTTCTTTACTTAATAACCTTTCATTGAACAGGGGTAACCACCAGATACTTATTCTATACAGCCACAGCTAGGGCAAAGTCAAGGGTTCTCAAAGTCCTGCTGGGGAGGAACAGTACTGGGTACAGGGAAAGTAGGCTTTTAATAGCTCATATGACTGGTTAATGAATGACACTACAATAAGTCTGCTGTTTGTAAAACCTTGAAAAGTGTAACTTGCCGGCATCTAATATGGAGGCCACAGCGTTTAATGACATAGTGAAGTCAGAGACAAGGTGGAGATACAACAAAAGGCTATTAAGCTAGTTAATAAATCCCATTAAAATGGGAATATATAAAATAGTATAAAATGGGCGGTGTTTTAGATTCCAACTGCACATTGGATTATTTGATTCTTACGATTATTCTTTAGAGGCCTAGACAACGCATATAACTTATAGCAACAGGGAGAACAATTAGAATTCTCACCGTAAGTTAATGAAAGAGATAGCTTAGAGAGCTCCACAGATAACAGCAACTAAGGAGTTACTTGCATTGCCCTGACATCAGCCCTCTTCATCAAAAGAGCAATGTCATTTATTCACGCGATAAGCATTGCAAAAGAGTGTTTCTCTGTAAATTTACAAAGTAACTTTTAAAAAAAAAAAAGACTTGGCAATGATTAAAATACAAAATATATAAAGAAGGTGAAACAAAGCTGTATCTTGATTTTGAACTAGATTAGAAATAGATTTTCAAAACAGCACTTTAAAGCTCTCATGTAGTCAACACAAAGAAGAGCCAGGTTTTCCATACATCCCAGCTGCCTTAGGATGCCTCTAAGCTGTGGAGCAGGCTGATTCACCACTCTTGACAAACTTTGCAGTTCTGCTCTCCTCATCATTCAGCTGTATCCTCCAGACCTGCCTGCCTGCTCCTGTGCCTCAATCTTCTTTCAACAGGGGGCAAGTGGAATGTTACAGGGGGCTGGTGTGCCCTCTGAGCCTGTCCTGAGGTTCACAAGGAGGTGGCCACACCATACCCTACACTCGGATTGCTTCAATATGGTCCCAGGTTTCCCCGCCATCACAGTATCTGCCGAGAAATTCATGATTCTGCCCTTAAAAGATTAAGGGACCAAACTATACAGCTGGACAAACTATTGACTTCCATACAGATTCAGAAAGGTGAGATAGTTTAACCAGAAGTTCCTAGTCCTAGTACTATTTTAACTATGCATAATGGCTAAGTCACACTTCCCGACGCTAATGCATCAATTTAGTATAGCTATGTCAGACAGTCAGATCCTAAAGCATTAAAGCATAACTAATTTGGTCCCGCAATGTCACAGTTCATGAATCATTAACAGAGTCAAAGAACAGCTGAGGTTGGAAGGGATCTCTGGAAGTTATGCTCCGATGCCTTCAGAGGGTACTTTGGTGCTGTCCCAGGCTCTCTCACAGATCCGACACTGACACAGTAGATTTCACAGCGTCTCCAGCCAACATCTGCCAGTGCTCAGTCACCCTCAGTAATAACAAGTGTTTCCTGCTGCTCATAAAAATCATAGAATGGTTTGGGTTGGAAGGGACCTTTAAAGGTCACCCAGTTCCAACCCCCTGCCCTGGGCAGGGACACCTCCCACCAGCCCAGGTTGCTCCAAGCCCCGTCCAACCTGGCCCTGAACACCTCCAGGGATGGGGCATCCACAACTTCTCTGGGCAACCTGGGCCAGGGTCTCACCACCCTCAGAGTACAGAATTCTTCCGAATATCTCATCTAAACCTCCCCTCTTTCAGTTTAAAACTGTTACCCCTTGTTCTATTGCTCCACTCCCTGACATCCTGTGTTTCAGTTTGTGCCCATTGCCTCTGGTCCTGGCACTGGGCACCACTAAAAGAACCTGGTTCTGCCTTTTCTGCACCCTCCCCGCAGGTATTTGTAGACATTGATAAGAACCCTCCTGAGCCTTCTCTTCTCCAGGCTGAATAGCTGCAGTACTCTAAGCCTTTCCTTCCAGGAGAGATGGTGCAGGTTCTTAACCATCTTCGTGGCCCTTCACTGCACTCTCTCCAGTATGTCCATGTATCTCTTGTACTGAAGAGCCCACAGCTGGAGGCAGTGCCCCAGCTGTGGCCCCACCAGTGCTTAACATGTTGGAAAAAGCTGCTACGAGGTTGGAAGTGTATAACATGTAAAACAACAAAGTCAACTCTTTTAAAGCATTCCAGTACAGAGAGGGTTTTCTAATACCATGGAAAGTTACCATTGTCTAACTTAGCTTAAAAGAAGATCTTTGACCACATTCCCAACCCAGATTTTAAATACCGTTAAAAGAAATTGTTCCTTAGCTGTATAGTTAAGGAGAAGTCTGAGATATAACATTATAGCATACAGTTTCTTCCCAATAAAAGAACTTCCAAAATTCTGGATTTTTAGTTTTGATCATCTTATATTTTAAACAAATAAATGCCATTTAGTAGTCAGAATATGAGGTAGTTGCATATCTAGAACTATCTTCTAATATTGAAAGCAGATATCAAAAAGGTCAATTCAATAAAGTTTACATAGACTTGGATTGTCCGGGGACCTCTTCTTGATGTCACGCACTGACAAGAATCACTATTCAACGTGCAGATGATGATACAATCTCTACTTTTTAACTGAACCGTTTGCGTTTTTCTCCTCAATAGCTTTTCTGAATGACACTGCAAAGCTGATGGCACTCCTTCCCAACTCTGCTAAGGAGAACATTTAAAATGAGTAGTTATCTTTTATGCCTCAAAGATGAGCGGTTAAAATTTAGGGAAGAAATAAGCGGTTTTATATTAGTTTCAAAGGCACTAAGTTGAGACAGCAAAAGATCAGGTAATATGAAGGAGGTCACAAAACTTTGGCAAAGGAAGAAACTGGAACTATATCTCCTGAGTTCTGACCTGGAGCCTTTTGAACTTAAGATATGAATTTGTTGATTTTACTGACCATTTACATACATAAAGGCAACGTACACAAAAGTACGTGGAGTATACTTTTTTAGCAATAGAGATTATGCACGATAATGTACTTTCTATCAGAAATACATTAACACTTTCCTAAATTATGATTTCATTGCAGTAAGATTTTTTTTGGGGGTGGGGTGTGTGTGTGTAAGTAAGTACAATTCTTATGTGAAATACTTTCAAAATTATATTGCTGGAGCAGTTTCTAAAGTTACTTCATAGTCTACAGTTCTGCAGAGAGATGAACTAAAAAGCCAATATAAACCCAGTAAGATTAATTCAGCGTTGTGAACAAGGTACTTATGACACAGGATTTTCGTTTCACTTGAAAAATCCCGATACAGATCATATACTTCTCTTCCAAAAGACTGCAATGACTAAGCAAGCGGCAGCATGCTGGGAAGACAGTCTCTGCTACAGCTAGCCTGATTTATCACATTAATTATCTTAACTTACTCATTGTTAGGATCACACTTCTGTTGTGGAAACTTCAGGCAGCCTCAAGCTTGGCAGACTTTAGTATGTGAGTACTAACTCCATACATAATTAAGCTTCCAAGTCCAATGCTTTTTAAAAACATTTGTAGCAAAGCACAACATCAATGGATATACACTGGAAATACGTAATGCTAGGGATTCTCACTCATATTGTATGAGTATTCATACTAATTTCTTATGAATCAAACCACTTTGCCTTACAGAAGGTCTACAAGATTTCTCACAATCAACCATTTTCAGATTTCTCCTAAGTCAATAAGAGTAAAAAAAAATTACTGACTGAATTCTACAATAATCCCAGTAAAATCTTTGTTCGTTGACTTCCTTGTAGCCCAATGATTTGGACGTTGTTCTCAACTATTGTCTTACTTCTATTTACAGAACCGCATTTGCTCAGTTGTTTTATGGTCTGGTGGTGAGGCAAAGCAGCCTTTACCTGACTTCTCCACCTGGTTAAGGTGGATCTGTAACAACTTTGGTTGACAAGAATGAAAGAAGACAGGTAGAGAGAACGGGTTGATTTGTCCTGATCTTATCATATTTGTTATCAGCAAAGCTCCCTCTGAAGCTCCATTTGATATAAAACGCTGTTAAGGATACCACATATCCCAAAGGATTTCAACTGCCCCCTCCACCAACATTTTGCTCTGTAATGTTTATTATATACACATGTTCAACGTACAACATTTGTTGAGATACATTCACTTATTAACAGGTAAGATATGACTTAATGATGATTCATACTCATCCCATGATAAGCCTTAGCATGAGCTTCATTTCACATATACAGATATTCACTAAGCAGGAAGATCCCTATCTTATCTATCAGTGAACTAGCACAGATTTAACAGTTTGACATAATACACACATCGAAATAAAGCCCAGAAGTAATTCTATCCAACTCAAAGTTTGTAAAGTTACACAATAAGAGGACAGTGACAGAATTCAGATAGCACTCTCTTCTAATATATTGCTTTTGGAAAGTGCTCCAAAAGTAATGTATTAGAATGCCCTTCATCAGAGGTCCCCAGTTAATCTCTTCTATCTTTTCAAGCTGTATCTCAAAAGACAGACACCAGCCAGCTTCCTGTGTCAAGGAAGGCAAGGAAGTAGCTATTCTTGCCAGGGAAAACTTACTAGGAAATAATATTTTTTGAAAGCTTCCTATAACTTTTTATAGATTACTGTGATGGTCTGTGGCATTTGTATTTTCGTTTTGATGCATAATCAATATCCCCCTCCTACTCCCCAGTACTCACACAAAGAATAAATAGTGACTCTCTGATTTCTGCTCTCCAAGCCCTCACGATACTTTGTCACATACAAAAGTGACTCCCAAAGCATACTCATGAATCCAGTGGTCCACACATAGGGAAAAGCTAATGCCTCTTAATCTGATGACACTTTAGTGAGATATGCATCTGGCATAGATGCACATCAGCGCACTGACGTTTACAGGCCTGTCTGGGGGAGAAGCCAGCCCCACCACTGTAAATAGTTTAGGGTAGCGCTGATTGCCAAGGCAAATATCAGGCTGTGACATGATCCGGTGACTTTTTTGCCTAAGAGTAAGCATATCAAGCATGAAGATTAAGAAGAGAATTATCTTTATCGAGCATTTGTTATTATACCGTAAATAAAGAGAATTGAAGCATTTGTTCAGATCTTCCTTAGGATTCAAAATGAATTTCTCTATACAGCTGACTGGCAGACTAGGTGACTTGGAGGGTTATTTAAAACCCAGAGTAAGTTATGTGGTACCCAGCACCTGATGCCCTTGAATACTGCACAGGAAATCCGTATGCTCAGCATGGCTCACATCACATGAGCTTGTTACTGCAAGACTCCTTACACAGTATCACGTATCAACAACCCTTTCCTTCCCCGACAAGTCTAAGAGGTAATGTTTAAAACTATGGATTATAAACAGAAATTTTGCCCCCGTGCAGAAAGCCTGAGTTAAGCCTGTATTTAAGACTCAGTCCTTTCGGTATCCCACAAAGAAAAAGTCACTATCAATTTCATGGTTCTATGCTTAAATTCTCATCCTAATTTCACAATAACATTTCAGAGCAAAGGGGAGAGAAAGAGGGAACATTTGGGTCCAGATCCATCTCTCAGTTATATATATATAAAAATATATAAAAACACATACACATTTATAATTTGCAACTGACAGAGGAATCAAATAAGCAAGTTGCAATCAAAGCAAATAAAAGCAAGATGGGTAGAACTGGAAGAAAAGTGAAGAAAAACCAAGCCAAGTAAAAAGTATATGGCACAGACATATCTTGAGTATAACAAAAAGAAAAATTGCACAGGAATGGAAAAAACCACCCATGGGCAATGCATAGCATTTGAGAGTTCTATTTGATAGGTTTCTGTAAAGACATTTCACAGTGTTTCCCTCACAGCTGATCTGCCTTGAAGGAGACGAACAGATGAAGATACTTTCCTCCTTTTTACCAAGATATTACCACCAACTCCAACTAAAGTGATTCTGAAAAAGAACGTGCAAAATTATAAAAAAAATCCTTGCATATGTGTATATGAACACATGCAAGCATCTCATGCCAAAGGCATAGTGACCATGGACCCACAAATCATTTGGATAATTCCATGCTGAAAACACTGTGTGACAAATAGTTTTACATCAATAAACCCATTTCAGTGTCCTGTTCCTAAACTTAGTGCAAGGAGGGAACTGCATTCCCAAAAAACTTAGCCAGCTCATCCTGCACAAAATCCTTAGGTTGAACCTAGTAAAAAATTTTAATATGATATTTGTGTTCTCCCTAAAAATTGTCATGCACTTCCGAGGCAGTGCCTCATATGGCTAATAGGCTCTTTGGAGCAAGGTATGCAGGTGCTTACCGAAAGAGCTATGCCAATCAAAGATTTTCACAATAAATTAAGATAGTAATTCTGTTGCTGTGATGGGCTAAGGATGTAAGAGAGGTAAGGCTCAGAGGAAGAGGTGAAGTCTTCTATTAGGCAATGCTGTCACCTCTGTGAATTCACAGAGACTGAAAAATACCAGAATAAGATGACTGAGCGTGCAACAATCTCTTTCCTAACGTGAAGCTTTATAATGGGGCCCCAGGCAAGTTGTGCCCTGTATGTAAAAAGAAATATTAATCTAGCTAGGATATGTCCCATCTTCATTAAAATAAATCTACAGACTACTATATGTAAGTGTTTTGCAAGTTAGAAAATTAAACAATTTGCATACAATGATACACATGCGAAGTGTCACCTATCTGATGAGATATTCAGGTACAGAAGCAGAAACTCAAACTACTGCAGGAGCTTACAACGGAGATATTTTTGTTCCCATATAATTTCTTCCAGCACAAACCCTGCTTTCTTTCTTGGCACATAAGTGTTTCCAGTGCATTATACGGCAGCTAATTCTGGTATTTCTGCAGGTTCATCCGCTTTTGAATGGAATCATGTAGATATATTGCAAAACAACTCTTTCTCTCTGAAATATCAATAAATGCTTTTTTTTTTTTTTATATCTGTCTGAACAAAACCATCACTAAAATCACGTTTGGGAAGATCTTTGCCAATAAACCTGCTCTTCTAAAAGCTATCAGCTTAGGTAGTCATATCAGTAGACAGTCAACATTTCTTTAGCCTAGCTGCATTACAGTGGAATTGGACCCGTGGGAATGTGTCACACCCTTCCCTTCTAATGGAAGATTAGCAGCATTACGGAAAATAAAGAAAACAACTTAATCTGACAGCCATTACAAAGAACAATCCAGGAAAGGCTAAACAAGAAGCAAGCATCGATAAAACTGTCATTGGGAAATTAGATTATTCATCAACCACCACACCACGGCACAAGCATCAGGTATTGCAAACGCTACCGCAGAGATGAAAATCAACTCAGTCATAATAAAGAATTGCACAAAATGAATTGACTGACTTGCAAATGTACAGAACTGAAGAGAGCAACACTCTTTACTCCACCTCTACCTTGTTGACACACAAGGCCTTAAATGACTTGCTTTTATTTAGTCCTTAATCTGATCAGAATCTGCAAGTATATGAGACATGAGCTAGAACAAATGATTCTGCTTTACAGGCAGGTTTTTGTCTGGGTTTTTTTGGTTTTGTTTGGGTTGTGGGGTTTTTTTTTTGTTTGTTTGGTTTTTTTTGATGGTGTATGAAGAGCAGAATACCAGTTCCTTGATTTTCAGGGCTAATCTGCATTGCTACAGGCTCCAAATGAGCTCAAACTTGACCAGGTAAATATAACTTCTAAAACCCAAGGGATTAATCTACACCGGGGATTTCAAAGCATTAACTGCAGCTTCCCATCTCATATAGCTGGTATGTAAATTTATTATTTTTCTAGCACATTATTTGAAAGTGCAATACTACATAACACTAGCCTTTCCATGCAATTTTTTAAATTTGTGTCATATTTTATCTCCCAACCTTTATCATTCATTTTTTTCTAATGGTGTAACTATTTACTAAAGGCTTCGTCTACTAGGATGCTGCTGCAATTTTTGGAATAGAAATTAGTTTGCAGTTTTGTTTGGGTATTGGTTTTTTTTTTTTTTTTTTTTTTTTTTGCAAGGCTCATGTACTCACATTTTACTTGCATTGTTCCTGCCTCAGCAATGTTCTAAGTAGAATGCATTTCCACAAGGGGTTTTGCTTACTGTGCTCTTGTCTTCCCTGTTTCGGTCCGTAGATTTTCATTCTGCGTTTCCTTTCATGGCATATACTGTCGTGAAATCAGGTGTAATGGGATGCAATTTACGTTGCTAATGCCATCAGTCAAATGGTGGTGGTGCTATGCAGGGCATACACAAAATAACTAAACATAAAAGAGAGAGACAACCATTTCATGTTTATTATCAATCCTGTCCTCTCTCCATAGTCAAAACTGTTGGTCCCTCTTGCTTAAGTACGTCTTTGAAAATAAGTTATCCATTTAAAAACATCTTGGCCCTGCTGAGTGGAATGTTTTCCTGAAGAGTAAATCATCACCTACAGCACCAAGAAACAGAGTTTGTTGTTTTCTGAGCCAAAGTAAATTTCCTGGATAGCTATACTTTCTGGCAACTGTATGTTAATGTCAAGAACCCTCCTCTGAGGACTGTGCTTGGCAGACCATTACTGAAAGGACATGAGAACTAACATAAACGTAGGCAGGCTAAATTTTATTGCCTAAGTCAGCTGGAATAGAAAATGTGTCATGTTGTACAGTTTATCTCTACAATATGCACAATAAATATACAATATAAATTTGCAAAATCTCAACAGAGCTTTATGTTCACTTTTTTTTTTTTCCATCAGAGCTACATCAGAAGTGAAAAGCTTTAACACCCTTCTTGTGAAACAATGGTGATGCTATTGTCAGTCCATAGCTGGAAGTGACAAATCCTCTGTACTAGACAGAGCTCACATGTTTCCAAATTCATAATGAAACCTTCTCCTTCCCACTGCATGGTAACTGTTGTGTTCATTTCATTTTCAACCCTAATTTCACATGTGCTTATTATGCAACTTAAAATAATTTCAGCAACTCCTGCCTACAATTCACAGTTCAGTTCAGTACACAATCACCACATTACTCACCAGACTTGCACACTGTTTCACAGATACCTTAAGGTTTGTGTGATAATTCACACCTAATTATGATTTGGAGGCAAGTTTTTGAGGGTTATTTCCAATCAACACTTACAGCGCATCACAGGTTGCAAAAGAATTTCTGAGTCACTATCAGTATCGTGTCCTTACTCGTCACATATTGTAAAGATACTGTTTCATTACCTGCTTTGCTGACTTGACCCGAGTTATTCAAGCCCCTTTTGCCTCTGTCCCACCTGTTCTGGCAAGAAAGGAGCCATCCGTTCTGATGGCTAAGCCAAGAATTAAGATCTGGTGATAACTCAAAGTTTCGTGCTGCAGGGATACACCCTCTTTTTATGATTTAAGAAAACTTGATGAGATTTTCATCCCACAGCAGATACAAACTGGCCTGTTAGTGAGGCTCCTCTTGCTATTTATTTTAAAGACAAGTAACTGCACCTTACTCAAACAGAAGGAGGTACCTACAGCTGTCCTTCATCCTTTTCACGTTTGTGCCTGGAAGATAAATGGTAATACAATTTTACAGTATTATGGCAGAACTCAGCAAAGTCTTTATGCTAACAGTGAATCCTATGTCGAAATTAATATATATATAGAGAGAGATATATCTGTGTTATACCTGTGTTGTAGCAAATCGCTGTGATACGCATAAAACTAAGGAGTGTTTTGGCTCCCTACATGTTAGATGCATTGCATGCAGCACAATAATTAGAACACAGCAACTTTTTTCTTTCATTATTGATTCTTGATTATACCAGAAGCATGGCATCAGTTGGTTCAAAACTGAATGCAGGTAAGGCTGAAAATATTTCTAGAGTAAACAATGTTAAAGCTCTTATTTTAAACTTAGTAATTAACTGCCATTTTCCTGGGTCAAAAAAATACAGGATTTCAAATGCCTTCCTATTAAAAGAAGCTCAAGCTCATATTTTCTTCTCCAAATGCTCAAAACCAGCAGGTCATACCATACTGTAGGACAAGTCTTTCATGATTCATATGTTAAGATGTTGCATTTAAGTATTTGCTTACTCATTGGTCATCAGAAAACACTTTTTCTGTGATATTTTTAATGGAATTGAAAGACACCTCTGGTACTCTATAATACGGTGACGATGAGAAGGGAAGGTAGTGTTATTCTAGGAAGGAGAGAGCTTGTCAACGACCCGTTAGTCAGAGGAAGTATTTGATCCAGGCAAGACAGCAAGGTGTGACACCATCTGTTTATCACTGTGGTTGTCAGCGATAGTGACATTTAGCTGTTTATAAACATTTCTTCTGTTTTGTTAGAAAAACCCTAATTTTTTGGTATTTAAGTAGTCAAAATATTGTTCATTTCATTGGGCTGCACGCATTTATGTTTTGCTCGGTGACCAGAACAAATCAATTATTCGTGCAGACATTATGATGTTCATACTGCTGCAACCAGGCTGTCATGTGAATACAATACAGCAAGCATTGCCAACCTTGTCGCAAACACGTGCAAGTCATTTCACAAATTCTTTGATGGCTTGTCCTGACTTCTCGATGAAGTCGCCATGCATAAGCACTGTCGTATTCAACTGCTTTTAATTCACTGACTTCACATTCATATTCCCCATGATTTATCATTCACATAGTTCCTTACTTTCTGGTTCTTTGTCATTTCTATCCCTCTATCCTATAGCACTTGTTTTTACAATAGGTGGCAGAAGCTGTCTCTCCCCTGACCCTGCCATCCTTGTCCTTATTTCACATCCCACTTCTCAACTGTGCACACATTGTTCCTTGGAAGCCACCCTCCTGGTACGTGTCTTTTTCCTGGGCAGATCACAATATCCTTGCATCTTATTTACTACTTCATTGTATCAAAAAAATACATAAATCATTCCAATCAAAAAAATCCAGAGGGTTGACAGAGAACAGAAGCTCTCCTCCATCTAGCCCTGCTGCAGACTAAGCTGCCTCTAGAGCAGACTCATGGTTCCATAGGCACAGTACCACCTGTTTATCTGACTATAACACAGCAATCAGCTCTTATACTTATTATAGAATCATATAGGTCACTTCTTGGTGATTGTTCCATTTCACTTAAGTTTCTGGCCAAAATAAGGAACACAGAGGTGGGATGCAGCCAATTAGTTTTCAAATCATGGCATCATTTAGGCTAGAAGGGCCCTTTAAGATCATCAAGTCCAACCATCAACCTAACACTGCCAAAACCACCACTAAACCATGTCCCAGATGTGACCCAGGCTGGAGAGGAATCTGGGAAAATGTTCCTGAGCTTCATTTTTAGCAAAGGGGAAAAAAAGAAAAAAAAAAAAAAAAAAAAGAGGTTTACGAACGGAAAGGAAGCACTGAAGCAGAAACAGAACCCTACTCCTAAATCTGCTTGTGAGTTTTTACCACTAGATGGTGCTTTCAAAAAGAATCAGTCAAACAAAAGTCAAAATACCAGCAAGGAAAGAAAGAAGTACAACAAATGAAACTGAAAGCATATCCCGTACACCATTAAACCACCAATCCTAAATTTCTGCTGTGGCCACACTGTGGTTCTGTGACAGAGAAAGGAAGCCTTAACACGCACTGTCATCACAACAGGGATGTGACCAACAACAATGTATGAATCAATATTCCTAGCTCTTAATTGCTTCCAACAAACAATACTGGGGCATGGAGAGAAGGAAATCAAGTAGTGCAGCCTCTAGGCAAGCAGATGTCATTTTGAGACCATAGATGTATTACACTCAAAGTGACCTAAAGCCATCTCAGTTACCACCTGTCATATTCTCTTCCAGTATAACACTGGATCACTGGGCTCAGTGGTCTGGGAAAAGAGGAAAAAACACTTGGTATTTGTCCTTGTGAACAGACACAAATTGAGAGCGTTTTGCTGGTTATTTCCATCATTTAGAACCTCATCAAACAAACAGTATGAAAAGCTTGGCAATTACCTTTTGAATAATGTTGCATTTTGGTTTAAGAGACATCTAACATCGCTGTACAGATGTACAGCTCATCTGGCTAGAAGCTCCAAGTCATATTGTTTTGCCTTGTGCTGTAATCAGGTAATGAACAGAACACGGCACAGGAGAAATATTTTAGTTTCAGCCTTTGCACTGTCTTATTGTTTGTTTAAGCCTGTCCAACTGAGACTCCTTGCACTATACGCCCCTGGTCGCATTCCATTTGCAACAAAGGCATATTTCAGGGAAGTACCTCTCACAAAGAGGTATTGATGAACCAGAAATCAGAGTCTGGACAAATGACCATTTTTCTGTAAACACAGCTCTATTGTTTCAGCTTTTCTTCTCCCAGAGAATAAATATTTCATTATTCAAAGCAGCGGCTGAAAAGCAAATGACTCCTTCCCCTTCTACCAATAATCTTCCCCCATGGCTCTAGAGAAATCCAACTTAATGGTTTCCATGACTCCTCTCTTGCAATATTTGTATTATTTTTTTGCAGTCTTATCTTGTCCACAAATAAATTACTGTGGAGTTAAAAAAAAAAAAAAAGTAGTTTCCTACTCCTCTGTGACTTAGACCCATGAAAGCCTGAGCCTGTTAAGATGTATACAGTGATTTCTGTGACCATTTGCCCACCACACAGTAGTTACAGTTTGCTCTTTGCGTTTGCATCATCTATACTTAACTTTTGGTCATGCCCTGCTACTACCAATGCCTTCATTTTCACTAATCCTGGATCTTCTTTTTTGGTTTTTATTCCATCCCTCAAACTGCCTCCTCTGTAATGAGTCCCTTCAGGAGTGCCTTCTCAGCTATTTCCCAGATATGAAATAAATCACTTCTGTCTTCCCTCCAACCTTTGCAGATTTCAAGATCTGATCTGAGTCAAGAACATGGGATTTAAATGCAGTCTCCAAACACTGTCCTTCTGGGAATCACTGTTTCTGTTCCACATAAACCCCTCCGCGCCCAGATTTACAAAATAGGGGCACTATTAAGCAACAGACCACTCTTCTGCAGGAGGAGGATTCGTGAAGGCTTTCAAATACTCAAATCCAGACATGAAACATTTCTGTAATGGATTTTGGTACACTTCCCTATGCACAGCACACAAAACCAAAAATCTCAGTTGAAAATCATGCATGGGGAAAAAAATGAACCCTCTCATCACAGAGAAAGGAAAAATTACATTAACAGCAAACTGATCAAGCTTTGCTATGCCGTACTGATAAAAAAACAACCTTCCAAAACAGCCAGTAGAACTACAGTGTAGAAGGAGAGATTATTCATTAAATGACAGATTTTCTTCCTTAAACATACACTTTTGATTGGCCGGTGTTCAGTCATTCCTACTAAATTAATAGGATAATGGGACAAATGAAAGCGTAACAGGTCACTGCTCCAAACACCTTGATCCTCTTGCATATATTTAACACAGTCTTGGAATGAAACTAAGAAGATTCAATTTCCCTTAGCAAAACATTCAATATATTATTCAAGGTTCCCAAGAGGGCTTTAATATAAACCTACACAGCAAGAGACACTTAATATCTTCAATTAAATCACTGAAGATTCGGTAAAGGACAAGACCCTGCAGGAGGAGAGCATTCATATGAGGAGGAAAAAATAGGGAGTGTGTCACTATATGACAGCATCAACACAGGACTGCAGAGGAGTGAGAAGATTTCTGCACTGAGAAATGGTGCGTCTCCCCTTCCCTCCATCACAAGTTAGGGCTGACACATTCTCTGTCAGCAATTAGCTGCCCATGCTACTCTTCCTGTCCAATTTCGATTTCCCTGGTAGTTCACAAGCCCAGATGGGGTTACACGATAATCAACTGTTTCTAAGCCGAGATGTCAGTGTTGGGTAGAAAATAAAATCTTGTCTCATTCCTCATTTCGTTTGAGGCAAAGCAAAACAGAGCTCAGATTTCCTGGCTGTAGATCTTAAAGGACTGCAGATTTAAAAATCTGAGCCTTCACTGCATTCAGATGAATACATCTAGCTCATCTTGTTCTCTAAATAAGGAACAGAAAATGTATGCTTGTGACTTGTTGAGAAGGAAAAATAAGATCTAAACTGATTCGTTCTAGAAAGTTTACCAAAAAGAAAAGTAAGGTAACTTAGACACAGCATCTGGCTAGGATTCTTGATTATGTGATTACAACAACGTTTAACCGTAAAGTTACAGGAAAGCAAACGTGGTTTCAAGAAAATCTGAAGTATTAATTGGTGTAGGACGTATAGATTCATGCGTATTAAAAGTGGTTAATGAAATTCTCTGTAGGTCATAAGTAGAAGCAAGATACAAGCTAAATAGTTCTGTATCGGGACAACTACATTTGAGAAAGTATTAAGGGAAAGACAACGCAAAGAAAATAAATCGAGAGGATTAATAGAAAAAAAAATCTCCCCTCCAGGAGGAGAAAGGAAGAAAAGATACCAGGAAAATAAAAGCAGACAAAATGCTTGTATGAAGAGGAGCGGTAACACATTTCAATACTGCAAAACATTAGTTACTTTCCACAATTGTTTAAAACCAGTTTTCTAGAGCTAGTTTGTATAGGATATCAGCCTCAGTGATACATACATTCTACTTGTTTAAAAATAAATTTCCTTGTTTTGTTTAACACTCTTATTTTAATACAGCCTTCAGCCTAATTCACGCTGTTCAGAATTACATCAAAACTGTTAAATGAATGAAATAAGTTCAAAGGCTAATGCATGGGATATTCATAAAAAACCATGGACAAATATACACGTTACTCATTTGAGACCTTTGGCCTGAAAGAAAAATAGCATGTATGCCAACAGTGGGGGATCTCAACAGATTTCCAGTATCTATAGAGATGTTAGGCATATAATTAAAAAAAAATAAAATCAATTCTCTTTATAGCTTGTCAGAGTTCCACTTAGCTAAGACTATTCTCTAGTTTTGAGAGACAAGGAAATGGATTCTTGATCTTCTTTGAAGTTTCTTTCATTCTTTAGTGTGCCTCCTAAGTATAAGGGAAGGCAGCTACACTGAAAACTGTATTAATGAGAGCACTTTGGAGAGAAAAGGACTTGCAATTTGCTCTCTGTTCCAAAGCAGATCCCCTGCCCTAAATGAATCATTCTATACATTCAGGCCTACAAGCTTTCTGGTTGCTCTAAACCCAGGGACAGCATAAAAATAGGTGGAAGAGGAACAGAGAAAAACGTAAAATTTTAGGAAAGGGTACCAGATGCACTCTTAAAAACAGGTAAAGCAGTACAGAATTAATATTTGAATAATTACACACTGTATTTGTAACAAATGGTAAAGCTACTTGTACAGAAGGGGCAATATAAAAACCACACAGCAGGTATTTCAAAAGGGGTAGTTATAAAACCCAAGAAACAGCATTAGTTGTGAATGGCTGTGGTCTCTAAAAAAGATTTTGATAATGTAATTGCAGAATATGGATGCATTTCCTAGATGTGAGTGGAAGAAATAACACCCAGTATGACGCCTGGAGCATGCAGATGTGATGAAGAAAGAGGGATTGATATTTGGTGCGAAATGAAAAAAGGCTCCTGCAGCATTGAGAAGAGAGCCTGACAGAACGCTTTTATTGCCAGGGCTGCTTAAAAGCAAGGAAGATGGCAAATAGTTTATTAGATGTACAGGAATGCACAAAGATGAAATAGGGACAAGGAAATTCTGTGAAGATGCCTACTACTGCAGAAACTGAAGAATAAAAAAGGAATAACTCTCTGGAAAGACTACTTCTCTAGATGAAGCACAAAAACCTTCTCTGGTTTTTAAAATGGTGGATGGTGGCAATTTCAGTATGCCATTCTAAGAGTATATCATAATGTTTGCAGAATGAAACTCACCGATATAGAAGGGAGGAATCTGTTTGGAATATCTGACATGAGGATGTGGTGGTGGCTACTTAAACATTGGGAAACAACTTCTTGATATGTGGTAGGTACATGGAGTGACTTTGGCACGCTTCCCATCACACCCAATGCAAGACTTGTAACAGGATTAACAGGCATTGCTAACAAAGGGCCACAGCTATCGCAAGAAATTCAACACCGGAAGTACTGACTTACCAAAGTACTCCTGAGTTGTTGAGATATACTCACGGCACTTGAAACGCCATATTCTCTCCATGCTCTGTGGACTTGCATCAGTGGCCACACTTGATTACTATAGCAGGTTTGATTAATCATGCTGTTGGATTATTTTGTTTCATATCAGTTGCTGGAAATGACTGTCCCCTACCTCTCCCAGCTTTGTATGTAAATAAGACAGTGTATTTATATTAAATAATCACCTGGCACTGGAGCCTGAACTCAGGATCTTTGCTCTGTAACCCTCACAAGCATCCTAATAAGAAGGCTGAAGAGTCCTGTTCTTTTTTTCTTTTCCTCTCAGGTGTAAGTCGCTAATCAGCAATATAGGATTGAAAGGGACCTCCTGGGTTGCAACTATTATCCTGTTATTGCAGGAATTCAGCCTTTCATAGACTTATCAGGCTCATCTTAAAAGCAAAGTACTTTGAGGACAAATGGAAGAGGTACAAAAGGTTACAGTTATTATTAGTTTACCAAGTAGAGTGTATAAGCATGCATCTAGAGCACGGTCCGAGGAGACAGAAGCCATGTGTTCAGATACTGACGGAAGGAAGGACATGAATTCTTTTCTACAGACTAACACTGTTTAGCAAACTTTTCCAGACTACTGCTTAGGGTTGTCTTTGACTACGAAGACAGAACTACGCTGAGCCCAATATGGCCTGTGCATCTTCTGACAACAGGGAAAAAAAAAAAAAGAAAAAAGCAGGAAAAAAAAAGTACCCCCCTGCATGAGACAGACGGAAAATGCAGAACTCCAGTTAAAGGAAATTAATAACTATTTGTTTTGTCAAGCTTTTGTCACTCTACAATTAAAGCTATGAATACTCTCTGAACAACCATTTATAAAAACAGAAAACCAAAACACACACACACACACCATACCACACCCCTGCCAATTACGCCAGTATCGAATGACCAGTGAGGTCTCAGTTCAAGTAATTACTTCCTTGAGTCCCTGTTGAGGTTCTGCATGTTAGCTCTATTCATTACTCCTGCCATTCAGGTGAGGTAAGGAGAACAAACAAGATGCACAGAACTTTTTGGGTTTGGTGGGTTTTTTTAGTAGGTGTGGTAAAGACTGTGCTCTTATTACTGAGAAATGTTGCAAGAACCAAATATAATAAAACACTGCTGCAGTAATTCATTTGTTTTGCTGCCCCCTTGTTTTTTTTTCTTCTTCTTTCAAACAGCAACATGTTTTAGTAGGGTATCCAAGCACTATTAATTATCTTGTTTATGGTCATACACTACTAACCTTTCCTGCTTATACAGGAAAATTACATAAGCCACAGTTTACCAGCACATATGATTTGTTACAGCTGTATCTGCAAGCCTAATCAGTACTTCCTAAAGTCGCCTATCAAGGAAACACAAAACCAAAGTGCATTCAGGCATCTTGCTGGATTGATTTACTTTCTCTGCAGGCAGATTTTGAACTCTGTACTTGTTACAATATGTAGATAACACAGACTAGAAGAACATCAGTTGGTTCTGAAAAGCAACTTGCATTGGTTAGTTATAAAAACCTCCAAGGTTTGCTAAGTATTTAAAAGATCTTTCTTTTTTTTTTTCTTTTTACAAGGAGACTTTATTGTAGTAGCATTTTGTAATTGCTGCTGCGTGTGTAAAAAACTAACCAGATTAAGCAAACCCCATCAGGTAATAGACTTTTAATACCTTTTGATACTTTTAAATGACAAGACTTATCGCCAGTATCTGCTATGTGTTGCCTTCCTCAAATTTAAAGGGAAAACTTTAGACCTTATATTCTTTTAAGAGAGATAAAGATGGCTACAAAAAGCATTATTTGCACACAGTTTAGAAACCTGCAAAGTAACCAATTACATTTGTAAATAATGAAACATTTTAAAGTACAACTAAAAACACAATCTTTTAAGCAGGTTAAATCCACATGGATGGTTTGTGAGTTTATACCAATCAGCTTGGTCAGAGATGTAACAATCACCCAGCATTTGAGCCTTCATCTGAACGATACCAATGACTTTTCAATTTTCAGCTTCAATTTCAACTCCCAAAGAATAAAAGAAAACATCATAACTGAAAAGAGAAGTTTATGGATAGAAATAATAGTAAACAAAACCTTGTGCATGATTTTTCGTGTGCAGATTTTTTATATACTGAGTGACTTTTCTTCTGAAATTGATTTAAAAACAAACAATTTAGTCAAAATGTAAACACAAACATCTATCTTGCTATTTCAACATTTCTTTTTAAAAGCATGAGGAGGAAGGGGTTATTACATAATTCAAGAAGCAACTTAAGTGTGCAACATCAGAAGAGCAATATTAGAACATGAGAATAATACGGAGTTGCACAGGTTTTGAACCGACTTCAGCAAACCACAGCTAAGTGTAGAAAAAACAAATGAACGAAAACTCACCAGAATAGGCAACATAAAAACAACCCTACTCAACAAACACACCATCTAACACTTCTTGCCTGCTTATTGCATTTCAAACTAATATCTACACTACCTTAAAAGCTTAAAATGCTGAGACACAAACACAGCTTAATTTTCCATAGCAGATTTTATAAAGACACGCTCACCTCTATTTAGTAACAGAAGAAAAACAAAAAGATTCTTTAAGTTTTCCAATTACAATCCCATATACAGAACTCTGTTGAAATCAGTACAAAACTAACAAAAAAGAACTCAATTCATGAATTCATATGCTCTCCAGTTGAGAGTTCTCAACACATGGGTGAACAAAGTCTCTCGAGGCTGCTATTCAGATTTCGACAGTGGGAAAAGAAAATACCATTTGGAGAGAGAGAGCGCGCGCAGCCACTTCCTATAATCAATTCCCCCATTACTCGCCTACAACGTTCAGTCATTATATTTAGACAGTTAGACAATAAAACCCTACCTTTAATGATTGCTTATAGAGTCGCTGCCCATGGAGTTGCTTGTTTCCCTTCCTGAACCTGCTGAAACAGCCTGCCTCCATCCCTTCCTGCAGTAATAAAAGAAATCAAGGTCAGCTGCATTTCCAGAAGAGCTTCCTTTAAGCTGTTTTGATACTTACTGCAGTTAGAATCACCTGGTTCTTGGATTACACGACCTAGTGAATAACAGCTGTGTATCTGTCATCTTTATCTCCTTCAGGGTTTTGCAAATCTTGACCATATCCTCCCCCAGCTTTTTCCTTTACACATAGAAGAGTTCTCGCTTCTTTTGTCTCTAAGGTTCAATCCCCTTAAACACTTTTAAGTGCTCTTCACTGTACCTTCTCTAACTGCAGTGTGTCCTTTATAACAAGGCACAGTGCAGCAGCATTAATGGTTTTAACAGTTTTCTACATCAAAGTGTTCTGAGCCTGTGGTCAACGAATGCCCAGGACAAAACCGTCCTCAGAAAGTTACTGTACTGCCCGACAACAAATAATAAGAGATGAAATCTCACCTCAGTTTGCTTATAAATGAATCCTTCTTCCTTTGTTAGAGTTTCTGGTCAAGGAAACAGAATGTTATGTTTTATAAGCACACACACTGCACTGAGGAAACAACTGCAGGTGCATCACAGGTTTCTCCTCTAAGTGAAAATCTAATTGAGATGCCCCATGTTCTGCTGCTACGCAGATACACATCAGTTAACTACAAATTACCATTTCACACTTACAGGATCCACAAAACACAGCCTGATCACAGAGTAGTTATTTTCTGTTGGGAACCACCATTCATAGCTGTAATATACAGTTACGGGAGTCACCTACGTAGGTAGAATAAACACCACTTTTATATTAGTGTCAATTATGTGAGATAATAAGGCCAACAGTTGCCTACAGCAAAGGCAGGCTGTTCTGTACACCTTCATGGTGTTTACGGGGATCTGTGAACAAGGTCACAAGAAGTGGCAAACAGATCTAGAAGAGATGGTTGTCTGGTAACACTGCAGTTAAATGAGGTAATATACATTTCAGATGATTAGTTCCATCTGGAAAACTGGTAAGGCAATAGAACTAAAAACCTTATTTAAATAAATTAGTTTGCCTGCTTATGATCTCATACCAATTAACAAGCAAAATTAGCTAACGCTATCTTAGATGAGTTACAAGCAAGGTTATACTTCTACTTTGTTCTGTAGAAACTCCTGAAGTATGTGCATGTATAGTCAAAGCAATCAAGGCACTAGGAAAAAAACACTTAAAGAACTGTATGTGAATCATCATGATCCAGAAATCTGGAGAAATTACTCTCTCTGTTGCCAACAAACCAGTGCAAATCAGGAGAGAAGCACAAGGGATGTAATCTTCAATTTAATTTCCATACATTGTCCAGTCCAATCAACCAGATTCGAAGGAACCCAAATCTGGAATTAACAGTTAATATTTTGATATTCTTATGAGTACGATAAAAACTCCAGTGGGCAGCAAACGCGACAGGAAAGAGTGCTCTGTAGCTGCTGTACTCTCGCCTTCATCCAATAGAATCCAGTTCCAAATCCCTCAGAGAAACAAGATGCATTTCTTGTTCCTCAGTTAGTAAAAATAACTTTGATAACATCGGTGTCCCGCTTAAAAGCAAATGAAATAAATTTCTCTCTTGAAAAATATTATTAAGGTGTCCTTTGGACGCCTTGGTTATTCAAAAACACTTATGATGAGTTTATTAGCCCCGTAAAACTTTCATGAAAATTAAAAATGCTTCATATTTTTAGTATTTTGTGACTTTTTATTATTTTATTTGAATATGATTTCCTTGTCACAATTTGGAATTCCAAGATTCCAAAACTTTTGCAACACAGAATTTCTGTGTTACATTCTGGAATTTACTGGAGAACAAAAATTCCATGTTTCAGTATTGGGCTGTATGCCTTATATAACTTAGATTTATAATAAAAGCTTAATTAATAATTATTACCTTATATTTACTGTCTCCACAGCTGGGTTGCTATAAGTATGCAGCAAGTAAAAAACACAACAATCGGTTAAACACAGAAAAAAACCCAACTACTTTGTATTATGCACTTTATTTTTGTTCTAAAAACAATCTACAGTTCACTTGCATCTCTTTAATGATAAAAGAAATATATGAATATCACTATATTGTTTATCAAAATAACAAGTCAGGCAATAAAAGACTGGAGCTGTCATGTACAAGACATGGATATTCCAGAGCACAATACTACTTTATCTGCCAAGACCCCATAAATTGAGTCTCTGGGAGTGCCCAGAATTTCCAAGAGATATTAAAATGTGACAAAACTTGGTATTACGTATTAATAATTGCATCACACAAGTTAATAATTCTGACTTCAATTACTTTGCAAAATTATTGTGATATGGAACTTTAGAAGGTTTTACCCCAAACTGCACTGTATCTCCATATTTAAAACCTACAGTGAAGGCAAGACAATCAACGTTTAGTACATCTGGAGTCTTCTATACCAGGAAACCATTGCAAAGAAATGGTCAGTCACTATTTGAAGTTGCTTTTCCTGGACTAGTAAAAAAAAAAAAAAAAAAAAAAAATCATTCCAGGACTAGCTGCCCAGAAAACAGTAAACTGAGATTATACTAACTGAGGATTCTAGTTTGAAGATACTCTTCCAATCCACAAGTCAGTCTCTCTGAGAGCAGGTAATGTTGTAACATTAGGTACTGTATTAGGCACTTCCCTCCAATGAAAAATCATCGTCCTTGAAAAAAATACGAAATTGTTAAATACAAAATTATACACGTATCTGGAGTTTGAAATAAAACCAATTTTGCAACAGCACGTAACCATAACAGGCAAAGACAGGACAATACCACGTACTTGGAGTTGAAATATTTGCACCAAAGAAAGATCCCTACATTGCATTACAATAAATGAGGAAATCATTAACTCTAAACACATTAGTTTTCAATAAAATGTTTTATCTGACCTATGCCCATCTGCTGACGATAGGAAACCGGGAAGGCAGAACACTGATAAAATCAAGCAACTCTGACTTGCTGACAGGAAAGGTAGAAGGTGCAGGGATGAATAAAGAAGCTCATAAAAGTAACATTCTCTCCTGAGTTAGTATTAAATAGTATACAGTAATGAAATTCAAAATACTACCATTACTGTGAGACATTTTCGTTATAATGTTCCATGAAAAGACTGTTAAATCAATTTTTTACCAAGGTAGGTCTGATAGGTAATTTTAATAAAATTCCCCAGGTAAGTGCAACAATTGCTACTTTTCAGTCTTACTACTCCCACAGCAAAAACATCTTTATTAAAGCTGCTACCCAAGAAACAAAAAAGATACTCATAAACATTCAGGAGATACCAACATATCTCAGGAAACTCTGAACAAAATTCACAGTTTGTTCAAATCTAGCTTTAAGTCCACTGTTAACCTAAGAATGGTTCTGCTCTATTTGGATTTTACTAAACTAGTTACCACTGGAATAAGTAAGTAATTTAGATATGCAGAGGAGCTGAATTTATTCAACTATTACCTATTGTCTTCAGCTGGCATTACAGTTTGAAATTTAATTTGCCGGGAAGTAACTAAAACTTTCAACACAGTAGCACCTAATTTAATGTTAACTGGATGTCAAATGGGGCAGAAGATTTGGGAAACTTTAATGGTTTGTTTTATATGTGAGAAACTGAAGAGCTTTTAAAAGGCTCTATAATGAATATCACGAGAAATTCTATGTCCCAAATAAATTGGATTAATTTGAATGAAAGTAAAGCTTCATTTTCTTTTGCAAGCCATCTTTACTTGAATGGAGGTCCATTGAAAGCTTATGTTCAGTTTTCTTATCATGCATTTAATTAACTTATCATTCAAATTTCATTAACTTTCTTGTTTTGTCTGATGAAACTTAATTCACTTTTATTAAAGGAGTAACTTGATCTGTCGAATCAGAAAGACTCTCTGAAACTTCTTTTCCTTTAAATCTCATTACAAAAACTTCAATGAAAGAAACGTTTACCTTGGTGGCTCCATAAAACGCTTTTGAACTTGTAACTTAAAGCAAGCGGCGGAAAAGTTTGGATTTTTAAAAGTGTGTGGCAGGCAGGGAGCAAGTCTTGTTCTTTCAAAGAGTGTTGTTGTCTGTCAGCTGTGAAATTACAATTTTGTTATATAATAAGTGAATTAAAAAAACCCCACACCCCCAAACCACACACACAAAACCAATTGGAGAATTACCATTAGTATTTAAACCTTATCAGGTGATGGCTTGGAAGGTTACTAGTAGGTCTTTCCCAGGAGGATGCCGGGTTAAATTTTTTTTAACTACTCTTCTCCAAGTAGGGATGTAAAGTTTGGAGAGCTGAGTGCCCTTTTTTTGCAAGAAGGAGAAGATAAAGGGCTGTATATTGCTCAACTAGTCAGGAGCAGTGTTGTGATTTGGGTTGGTCTGGCTGCTAAAATGAATGACGTGCTCTACTGACTGAGGTAGCTAGGCAAATTTGGCACCCAACATGGGGCAACTGCATTTAACTCTAATGAAGGGGAGAAAAGGCTTCAGAGTTCTTGTGTGCTTTGGTTTTTAACCAAAGCTAGCTGCCAGTGAAGAAGGAGCACGGGTGTTAGGACACCGCTCCACCAAAATGCTCCTTACAGTTGACCTTGAGTCTGCCAAGGTAGCCAATGGTGTCCTGGGGTGTGTTAAAAAGAGTGTGGCCAGCAGGTTGAGGAAGGCCTCATCCTCCCTCTCTACTCTGGTGAGGCTGTATCTGGAGCCTTGTGTCTGGTTCTGGGCTCCCCAGTTCAAGAAAGAGAAGGAACTACCGGAGAGGTATGAAGATGATGAAGGGATAGAGCACCTCTTTCCTAAGGTGAAGCTGAGAGGCCTGGGGCTGTTCAGCCTGGAGCAGAGAAGACTGAGAGGGGATCTCATCAATGCTGATCAATATTTAAAAGCTGGGTGTCAGGTGGATGGGGCTAGACTCTTTTCCAGTGGTGCCCACTGACAGGACAAGGGGCGCAAACTGGAACACAGGAAATGCCGTCTTGAACGTGAGAAAGAACTTATTTACTCTAAGGGTGACGGAGCACTGGAAGAGGCTGCCCAGAGAGGCTGTGGGGTCTCCTTCTCTGGAGGTATTCAAAACCCAGCGGGATGCGTTCCTGCCTAACCTGCTTTTGAGGTGACCTTGCTTTGGCAGGTGGTTGGGCGAGATGGTCTCCAGAGGTCCCGGCCACTTTATGACTCCCTTGGGACGGGCCGAGGTGCAGATCCCCGCGGGGGTGCCGGCCTTGTGCCTCCTCCATTCCCCCTCGCTTCGAGCCCACGGAGGGCAGCGTGTCCGCCGACCATGAGGGGAGCGGCGCCTGCCTGAGGGAGCGCCCCGGCCGTCCCTCCTCCTCCGCCGGGCCGGTGCCTCCTGCCGCCGCTCCCGGATTGATTGGCGGAGGGCGGCCCCGGTCCCACCCGCCAGAGGCGGGCACAGGGGACCTGCCCCGCCGTGGAGCTGCCCGCTGCCCGGGGAACCGGGGCAGTACATGGGGCGGGAGGGTGCCTGGCCACCCGGACGGCAGATTCTCCTCGCCGGCCAAGAGCGGGGAGGGGGAAAAGGGGTGAGGGCGGCCTTTACCCGTTTAGCCCAAGGACCCGGCGGGGGTTCGAGGGCAGCGGCGGAGCGGGGGCAGCGGGAAGTGATGAGAAGTTGAGGGAGGGACGGAGCGAGGGTGCCCGTCTCCTCTCCTCGGCCGCCGCCGCAGGTGCAGCAGAGCCTGGGCGGAGGGGACAGGCGGGGCCCGGCGCCGCAGCGGAGGGGCTCCGGCGGGAGCAGGGCCTCAAAGCCGGGGCCGGACACGGAGCCGCGCGAAACCCGGCTCGAGTGAAGGGAAGAAGAGCGGCGAGGAGCGGCTCGACCCGGTCTTCGGCTCGTCACCACAGGCAGCGACCGCGGAGAAACGTCCCTGAAGGGAGAGCGGTGAGGGAGCTCGGGGGGCAGCGGGGGTCGGGGGGTCTCTGAGGCGGCGGGTCCCTGCCCGGGCGAGGAGGAGGAGGGAGGTTCTCCTTTCACCTTGCTGCTTTTTTTTTTTTCTCCCCTCAGTTTATCTCCCCGCACACACTTGCTCGGTTTCCTTCCTTCTCCCTCCCCTAACGCAAGAGGCAGCCCGGGGCTCCTTGCATCACCCCGCGGCGGAGGGTCGGGGAAGGAGAGGGTGCGGTGGGGCGGGAGAGCCATGGCGGGGTTGGTATGCGGGGGGGAGAGAGCCGTGGGCTGACTAGAAAGAAGCCGCAGGGGAGGCCGTGGCGATGCGGCGTCCCCTGAGCCGAGGGGACGGGGTGACCTGGGAGCGTGTGGCGGGAAGCGCCGCGTCCTTGCGGGGGTGCTGAGGGGCGAAAAAAGGACACCCCTTCCCTCAGCCTTCCCCTGAGGTGAGCTCGGGGGAGAGGAGGACTTGCGGGGCGGCGAGAAGCGCGACCGGGCCGGGCACGGCACCTGTGTGGGGAGGGAAGGAGAGAGGGAGCCGGGCAGTCTCTCTCGCTCTCTCTTGGCCGGCCGCCTGAGGCGCCGCAGCGGGGAGTCGGCGCTGGAGGCCCGGCAGGTGCCCGCCCTTGCGCCTTGAGCGAGTCGGGCGGCCGTGTGGGGAGGAGGAGGAGGGAAGGGAGGAAGGGGGCCGCAGCGCTGAGGTGAACTCACCCTCTTCTTCAGCGGTGGGGAGGAGAAGTTCGGGGGATGAAGCAAGTCCTGACGGGAGCGGGATGCTGGGGCAGCGGAGAAGGGCGGGGGGGGGGCAACCGGTTTTGGGTTAATTCAGCCTTGTGTTTCGCTTTGCCCCTTTGCATGCACGAATCCGAGGGGTCGCTCGGCCGTTGGTATCGCCATGAGGGGCTGTCACCCGCAGCCGTCCCAAAGTCGGGCAGCCACTTGCTTGTGGGTGCCTAGTAAGTAGTTGTGGGGTTTTTTTTTTTTGTTTTAATTAACGCGGCTGCAAACTTGAAGCCGCAAGGTGAGGGAGCTCTCTGTGAGTGTTTGCCCTGTTCGTGAATGCGAGCTGTGAGTTTTGAGCCAAGCTGCCTTGCCTTTGGAGGGAGAGCATTGCAGAATTGCTGCTGTGCCTCCCCGTATGGGTTTAAAAAGAAGGAAAGCGGTTAAGCGTGGACTTCTGAGGGACTATGTCAATAAAGTTGCGGTATTTAAACATATTAAATGGTATCTTGCCTTTCATGATTTGTTTACGTGCTCGTTTTAGGACTGACTGTGGAACAATAGGAAATCATTAAGAAATACGCAGCCCGTTTTGCATGCTCATCAGAGTTGCCTGGGGACGAACAGCAGCGGGGAACTTTAATAGTAGAGATCCTTGAAGGTCTTCCCCCCCCAGCCCAAACACCTTCAAAGCAGTATTTTTGTTTTTTATGTTATGACTAGGTGACTTAGTTTTCAGAATAATTCACATATTATTACTTGTTTCTTAGACGTGTATTCTAAAAAATGTCTCGGTTAGACTTCCTATCTGAAGCTGCCTGCCTGATTTTCCAAGCAACTGTCACACAAGGTCACTTATATATTTCAGCTGAGCTTGTTTTATAGCATCAGCACACCATAGTATGCAAGTAACCTTTACTTCACACTTCCTTGTTTTTGTTCTTTTGTTTTGGTCATTGATCCAGGCTGAATGCTGGATACTGCAGTGGCTGTTTTGTGGTTTGGTTTTTTTTTTTTTTTCAAAACTACTGACTAGTTTGTGCTAGAGTCTTAAGTTCTTTTGGACGGCTTTCATGCTATTGTGAAAATTTGTTGAAGTACAAGGAAATGAGTACTTGGCCTGAAGGGCTTGCGTTTTATTTTTGAGTTTTGCACAACGTTTGCCACCAACAGAAGCTCATTGCAGGAAGCAAGAAAAGAAAATTATTTACTTTTTGTCATATGTATATTAAGTATATAGACTCTAAGGTGAGAATTGTGTTAGAGTACTTTTTAAGTGCCCCTTACATTTTATATTCTTAGAGTGCTGTAAGCAGATGAGTTGTTCTGAAGCAGGATTTGGATGGAGCAATCTAAGGGACTAACCAGGGCTTGAGGAGAGGGCATCTGAGATGATCCCTGCATCCTTATTCTGCACAGGGTGGTGTCACCTGAGCTCTGGAAGAGTCCTCACCTTGCCTGTGCAAGTGGAGTGGAGGGCAGCTGACTCACTAACGAAGTGGTAACGAAGCAGTGGAGTGGTTTTAGGTACTGGTGGCAGCTTTAACTTAGTGAATGGCTACTAGCTGTTGTAGTTTGTTGGCAGTCATTGCAGCTATGGCATGGGTTTAGCCTGTGATTAAGGTGGGACTGGGTCATAACTCCAGATTAGTAGCCTATGATTAATTTAGCTGTTTTAGTTATTGTTCAGAGAAATTGAAGGTATTCAGAACTACCATTGTTAATTAAATTTTAATGCCATATATATCATACCTAAAACACTTTAGAGGTGCTATCCAAATCAGCCCTTTGGAATGATAACTATGTTAGTCAGTTCACTTGAAGGAACTGTATTGGGTTGAATGAAGGCCGGGGCTGCTGTGGATTGTGACAGCATGGTCTAATTAGTTTGTAAAGAAAAAGTAAGAGAACCTGCCATAATTCTCTGCTGTATATAACTTGCTATAGATTGACTTGGTTGATTTCTAGTGATACATTTTATTTACAGGAATGGAAAAAAAAATATTCAAATTCATCAGTCTTCTCTGTGTGGTAGGTGTGTTAGTACACATGCAGACATTGTGTGGGAAGGTACTGTGGTAAGCCTCATAGTCATTAAAGCAATGCCACTGAGTGTGGCTTTGTGTATGGCCTTTTCTATACCTGTTGAGACTTGCACAGAGGATGTGTTTTGCTGCAACGCTCCTCCTACCACTTCAGAAATGTTCTGCAATTAATTATCCTAATAACTGTAACAACAACGCCTATACTGACTTGACTATTTTCTAATCGACCTTCCTGACCGTGAACTACATTATTTCTGACTTTAACTGCCGAGTATTTTATTACCCACACCTACTTTCCTTTGTGTTTCCTACTCTGGGTTCTTTCAAGCGCTTCTTCCCACATGACTGTTATAGTCAGCTTGCTTCCTTTAGAATAGTAGCAAGAACTCATCTCTGTTTACTCCATCTTGAGTGAGTCCCCTGTCAGTTCCTTACTAGAAAAATCATGCTACACTATTAAAAGCTATTGAGGTGTTTGTTGTAAGATCATATTCAAGAGTATTCTAGAGATGCTTACTAAATGAAATACCTTTTCTCTCCAGATCCTAACTCTTAACAGATATGTTTGTGTTTCTGTTTCAGTATTATAGAGTGATATTTAAGAGGAGAATAGGACTGTGTGTGAGAAATGCTGCTACATTAGAAGCAACTGAAATGATTCACTGTCTTCTGCTGGGATTTTTATTCTTCAAAAAATTTTAAACATGGATTTATTATTTTTTATTGTTTTAGAAAGTATCGTTGAGCTGAAAACTTATGTTCTGATACAGCTCAAAGTGTTTGTGAATAGGCATTGTAGAGCGCTTTTCCTGTTTTCCAGGAAGTAAAATACACTGGAACCATTTAATATAATTCTCTGTCCTGAAATGTGTCACGGTTTTTCCATTTTTTTCCCCCGGGACAACTATGCTTGGAGTAAATTTCCAAGACCTGTGATGTAAGGTTTCTTGAACCCTTTGACAAAATATTTCTAGTGTCTTATGACACTTGAGATGTATATACCTTAAATGCTTAGTGTGTGAGGCCCTGTTAATACTCCTTGTAAGAAAGAAGTCTTTCAATTGTCTGTAGCTTTGTAAAGAAAAACTCTTAGGAATTGATCACCATTATTTTTCATTACAACTCCATTAAAATATTTTTCCTCATAATGTTTAATCATCTAATAGGAGAAGAATTTTCAGGTCTCCTTTTTGCTGTTACAAGATCACACCATGCTGTATTTGAATTATTTTTTTATTTTGCAAATTGTATGAGAGATTTTGTGCTACAGCTCTTGACTTGGAGCCAGTGTGTTGGAGTAGTACTGAGTCCTTTCTTTTGGAAGCTTTTGAAATTTTTGTTTTTTACCATAGAATTTCGTGTGTGTTCTTAATTCCTAAATATGGGAAGAGTTGATGACCTTGTCTGTGTTTTTGTGAAATAACTTCATTGTTTAGCTGTTAGAAACAGTACACCTAATTGACTATACCTGGGACGCTTCTTACGTCCTTTGTAAGTCCTGAACTCTTTGGTCAGTAGATCGTTTTTTAGAAAGAGAATAGCTGCTAGTCCACTTAAAAAAAAAAAAAAAAAAAAGTGTTTTTTATATGGGGAGAAGTGATGGTAAATGGAAAAATTGCCACTAAACTTTGCTTTTTTACAGACTGTAAATGTAACAGTTACGATTTAAGAGGTTTGAAAGACAATGCAGATAATTGCTAAGTTACATGGTTCAGAGATGCAAAGAAGTTAAAACCTGATTTTTTTTTTTGGTGACAATTTCTATTAAGTTCACAGCTGTCATGCACGTAATCTTATTTGTATAGGGGAACAAGGATAGCTTTCTTTGCTCTATGCTGTTCTTTCCTCCTATGAAGGGATAGTTCAGCTTCATAAGAGAAGTAACTTAAGACTATTTTCCCTTCCTACTCAATAACTGAAGGGAGAGTTAATGGGAAATCTTGGGTCAGATTTATATTCTGAACTGAGTTGGAAATGAGCCTTGATGCCCTGGTGAAACTGTGCTTTTTAAAAAACAAACCAAAAAATGACCAAGGTTGTCTCTCAGTGTATTTGAGGGAAGGTAGCGGTGTGAATATAAAAGGTGGGGGATCTTCTGAGTTCCATAAACTAATCACTGTATTCTGTTAGAGAGTTGTTTTCACCCATACATCAACACCACTCTTTAGAAAGTTATTTCATACATTTGTTACACATGAGGATTGGGGGCGTAGCTGTAGCACAGCCTTCAAAATTCTGAAATTCAAGGCCTCAGTTGTGAAGATTTTGATTAAAATGCAGTTACATGTGCTGAATTTGATGATTCCCCTGCCCCACCACTACTTAGAAGTTATTTGACTTAAGTCAAATGAATAAGGCTTTGTAATTTAATGCCAAGAACACCAATTGATAAGATAAAGGTATTTAAAAAAAAATTGTAAAAACTTTCAGCAAAAGTAAAGTAATTGGCATTAAAAAACCAATGGCCAGTACTCATGTGTTGTTACTTAGTTGCCCTTAACTTTCTTTTCAGGACATCGTTGTTGTTGTCCCAATGTATTGTTTGAAACAAGAAATTCTCAAATTCGGAGAGAAGTAGGTATTTCCTAGCTTACAGTATGAATGGGATCAAAGAAGCATATCTCTCTGAATGAAATCTGGGTTAGGAATAGCAATTTTGTCCAGAATACTGCTGTAAACATTAGGATAATTTAAAGGGCATATAGATGCACTGGCATATAGATGGAAGTTGTAGCTTTCTTCTGAGGGTGAAGCAGGCAGTATGGCCGAGGATCGCACTGCAGCTCTCAAACCCAGGAGCCTGGTGGGATGTGCTTTCTGCAACCTGCAGTGCCTGGAGAGGGAACCTGATGACTACCCAGATTTTTCTTTCAAAGTTGAGAATATTGTAAAATAGATCTGAGTCTGCTGTGCAGTGTGTCAAATTTAAGAGTGCAACCTAAAGCTGCCATATTTCTTTAACCATTCCTAGCGATCAATCTTTAACTACTCTGCTTTGGGATACTTTGGTGATTGTTTTGCTTATTAATCAATTGCTTTCCAGAAGTGGAGGGGGATCTTCTCATCTCTCAGAAAATGCAATTTCAGTGGGTAGGAAGAGACACGTGCACGTGAAGAAGCGCTTGATGTGCATCTGGATGGTTTATTGTTGACTTGTTTTGGTTTTTCACCCAGATGATCCTTTGTGAATCATAGACTTAGAGCTGTGAATCACCTTTATTTTGACCCTCTGCAACCTTTGGATCTGTGTCTCTTTTTTTTTTAATATTTGTAAATTAATGGATTATGCTTAAATCAGGTTGTCTTTGAAAATCCACAGACCCTATCTTTAGACCCTTTCTTTTCTGAAGTTATAATCCAGTTTTAGTCAGCTACAGATACTGGGCATTGGCAGGAAGTTTCGGTATATTTAAAAATCTTTATACAGCTACTGCAAAAAGTCCTGAGTCTTTTCTTACCCCTTGCTGGAGTGTAGTCTGTACTTTTAGAAGGTTCCTGAGTTGATTTCTGCCCCTTCACACTCTGGTAAGTGATGGGGTCTTGCTCTTAAAAATTAGAATCTACGGATTAAACTACATTGAGAGAAAAGATGTTACGTACGCTGCTTTTATCCGTATTCTAATGACTGAATTCTACTAGGAGGTAATTAAAAGCAGACACTACAAAATACAAATCTGAAAGCAAAACACAATAATTTGCTTTATAAAAAATTACCTTTAAATTTCAAAACAGAACCTAAAGATGAATGGACTGAACAAGCTGAATGTAGTTGGGAGCGTGTGGTGTTGCTGTCTTGAGCAATTTAATTATTTTAATTGAGCTGAATAAATGCAAAACATTCTTAACTGAAGTATTTTAGTATTTCCTATTGCAGAAACCTGCTATAGTTTCCCTTATGATTCTGTTTGTGTGGCTTGTTAAAATGTAGTTATTTGCTATAGTATGAAGTCAGAAACCAAACAAAGAAATTCATTCAGTGCTTCTAGGTGTCATGTGATGGCGTGACCAGGGAGAGCTTGTACCAAGCTGAATCTAGCTGTAGTGAAAGATAAAGCGTCCCCCCCAAACAACTTTTACTGTGATTTTATTTTAACTTTAATATGTGTTTGAAACAAATGTTGTTTTAGATCTTCAGTCTTGTTCATGAGGCATAATTCATGCTTGTGTGGTGGTAGCGTATATAACTATAGGCTGTGTTTGTTGCACCAACAAATTAAGCTTACTACGAAGTTGTGCTCTGCAGTTTCTTCCAGACCCTTCTTTGGAGAGTCTTTTTATCAAAGGACAATGTCACTGATGAAAGTGCTTAAAATCAGGTGGAGTCAGATTTTTTTCAGTTTTTCTTTTTGCTTCAGCCAGCGTTTAGATGCCAGTGTGAAAGAGAAGGCTTCCTGGGAAGCTTTGACCCCTCGGTGGAGGCATCTTTGTCTCCATCAGCTGCCAGGACACTTGTGTAGGTAGAAAGTTTTCTTCTTTTTCTTTCTGCACTTACTCCTCTAGCTCTTGACTGTGGAGGATGAAACATTGTGAGAAGTTGTTCTTTACTGGGCTCTTCTGGGCAGTGCAGTCTCACACAGCAGGAGTTTGTGGGCCAGGAAATAACATCTTAAACGGCACTGGTGTGTCTAGGAAATGTGGAGTAACCTGTTGACTTGTTCATGTTAATACCCCTGCCCCTTGATGTCACAACATTATTTCTGGTTGCTTGCTTTCTGGTGCAGAATGGCTGCAGCAGGTTGAGAAACATTGCTGTCACTTCTCAGTACTTGGAGGAAATGTCTCCAGACATTGAGGGGACTCTGTCAGGGACTTTTATGTTGGTCTTCTGTGAATTCACAGTAGCTGTGAGGAAGATGTATAATTCTCATGTTGTTTTGGATGAACTAGACAAATCTCTCCACAAGGAATATTTGTGTCTCGCTTTCAAATAGATGGCTTTTTCATTATATGTAGTCAGCATTTCTCTTTCCAAGGTGCCTGGGGGTGGAGTAACCACGGGCAGCAAGGAGAAGACCTGCATAACAGAGTGCGCCAATGCAGAGAAATCTGAGGCGCTTCCTCACTGAGTCAGGTTGCATTCAGTTGAAGGTATGTAGGTTTTGGAGCAGGCTTTTCATTTCTCAGGTTTCTGCACTGTGCTTCCTTTCTGTTGTAGAGGTCCAAGAGGGCACACA
The DNA here is from genome assembly GCA_947846985.1 of Fratercula arctica. Classification (NCBI taxonomy): domain Eukaryota; kingdom Metazoa; phylum Chordata; class Aves; order Charadriiformes; family Alcidae; genus Fratercula; species Fratercula arctica. The sequence continues at coordinate 4,028,742 of CANTUZ010000004.1, forward strand.
GCTCCGTTGCAACACCATGTGCATAGATGGTCAGCTTTGCTCTGGCGCAGAGCCTGAAGTGATGAGCACAGCCTGACCTGAGCTGTCCTACTGATGTGTGTCTGTGCTGTCTTCTCACCTGCTGCCAGTTCTGGGATACCAGTGCAGCTCCTGAGGTGCTGGGACCGGGAGCCTCTTCTGGTCTTGCTGTATTGCTTTGGACAGCAGCAGAAAGGATGGGGTTTTTCTTCATGCAGCACTTTTAGGCCTGCCTAAGCCTTACAGAAGAATTTGCAGTAGCACTTCAGTTTACCAAAACGCTGACAGGTAGACTAGTGTTTGCAAATGCTCATCCCTGCTGCATAAGGTGAAAGACATAGATTATAAGCATCTTAAAATACTCTGTTTGAATTGCCCAGTGCACAGCAGGAAAAAAAAGGCAACTTGCTCTTTCTTACTTTCATTTGGGTTATTAAAACGTATTCTTGAGGTATGTTGAGTTGTATTAACTAGTCTGTCTGGTAGATCTGTGCGCATTAGTGTTTCATAGGGTGTAAAATCTTTATGAAACTCATTTTGATGCAGTTAGTTGGACTAAATCTTGAAAATGGTTACCGGTACAATAGTGACATTCAATAAAGTATGTATTTTTAACTGAATAATGTTTTCTCGGTTCTAGTGCATAGATGGTTAGGAAATGTAAATTGTGTGAAGGGGAATGTGCCTTTGCTCTGTTGTAACATACATCATGTTATGAAAACTTTTAATTAGGTTTTAATCCTTTACTAGCAGGTAAATCTCTTCTTGACTGATGCTGTCAATGTTGCAGTATCGTAATCCCGAAGTATGCAGGCTTTGCTATGGTTTAGAAGTGACTTTGTTTAAAAGACTGAAGTCTTACTGTTAGTAACTTCAGAAGTCCTGGCTAAGTTTAGAATCCGTTCATAGAATAAAGATAATCTTTGTAAGTCTTTAATCTTTGTAGATATGATCAATTTTTTCAGAAGTTTAGGATTGTTTTCCACAACTGTGAAGACTGATTTAAAGGTGTTCTTTTAGAAAGCCAGTGGCAAAGTGCTACCAAGAATGTTATACCTCAGTCACTCGCTATAAATACATTTTAATAGGATGTGATGCCTTGCGTAAGAGTTCTATTCCCATGTAATTTTCCTGAAGATCTATCTGCTAGCATGTCTATTGAAAGTATTTTGTGTACTAGCTGTAAAACCTATATTTTGGAAGAGAAGTACCTTGTCTCTTCTACCTTGCTACCTTTTGAGTGAGGCTTTTTAAAGTTGTTTTTCTACAACTCCTGAGTACAAAAGCTTAGGTAAAATCCTTCAGTGTTTGATAAAACCTGTTACAGAAAGCTGTTACTAAAAGAGGTTTCATAAATGGCACATCCTTTTGACTCCCTCTTAATTCCTTTGCTGTTGGCATAACTGACACAATAAGTCTCTAACATGATTACAGTGACATTGCAATGCCTATAAATCTTCCTCTCTTTTATCAGTAGATGTGTCATTCTTGTACTCATTGAAATGCTTCACTCCTTGGACAGAAGGATGTGGTTGTTCAAGAAACTGTACAAAGTAAATGCAAAAGCTTGCCCTCGTTCATGCACACATTTCTTGCTAATTATTTCCACTAATTTCTCAGTTGATTCATTTGGTTGAAATAGGAGCCTGTAGTTACAAGCGAAATCTTACCACTTATCTAAAACATTGCAACACAAAATAGCAATCACAGCATGCGCTACCTCAGCAATTAGTAACAAGATGTGTGACAGGAAAAACTTCAGAATATAAATCCAAAGGTTGTGCAATACCTGTTATCAGACTCTTGTCCTGGATAATACAATGGTTTGCTGCTCCAAGGCACGGTGCATTCACACACTTCTGATACTTTTGTCAATTTTACAGCACATTGGTAGTAGCAGCCGCTTCCTAATCTTAAACTGCGATTTGCTGCCTGAAGTCAGTTTATGGGCCTGATTTACTTTAATGCTCCTAGAGGATTATGGAGTAGGATTTCCTATTACCTACAGAATATGTACAGTACAGCAAGTAGTATTATAGGTTAAGAACATAGTTTACAATTGCCAGCTTAAAGGGTTTAGGAGTCAAGTTGCATTTCTAGCTTAAAGAATGTGGTCTGTCTTACTGTTGTCTGTTATGCCACTAATTCAAATTTTCCTGTGTCTGTGAAAATTTCATTGTGTTGTGAGATTTGCTGTTACACATAACTTGGTCAGTGCATTTCATCGCATAGGTAGCACTTGGCAAAAAAAAAAAATTATATGGACTGGTATTAAAGAAAATGTTTTGAGAGGGTCTTGAAAAATTACTTCTATTGTTTCAAGAGATGTCTTGGAGGATGTCGCAAATAGAAAGAGCGACCTTTTATCTGTTCATTCTTCCCCGATCTTGAATCGATGCACTGCATTCATGCTTGTGTGTATGTATATATTGTTGTCTTTAATATCAGCTGCTTGCATGTGACTGACACAGCTAAGATTTGATTTGGGTGCTTGTATTTTTATCACCGAATCATCCAGTAATCGGTGTTAGAGAACCTCTTATTTGTCTTGGAATATTTTCTTTCTCTTTCAGCTTTTATACTTACCTGTAAGTGCTTTTTGTTAGCCACTCCTTTATATCTTAGGCTTGATAAAATGCTTTACTTACAGGGTCATGCAGCTTGCATTGTAGGGCTTGGTTCTGTATTTAACTGAAATGTTTACAAGACTGTGAAGGTTGGATACCATGCTTTATCTGTAAAACCATGTTTAATAACAGCTAAAGCAAACAGATTTGCGCATAAAATAAGTTAACGTCAATGGGATTTTGAGTAGGCAGGGCAGAACTGGGGCTTCAGTAAATCAGGTAACAATCCAAGATCCGTCCTCATTTCTTTATCTTCTGTAATACTTCCTTTTTATTAAGAGTAGTAGTAAACTATAGCCAGTAGCTGCTTATGTGATTTTCAGAGGGAGTTTGTAGTGCCCTCAGTAACAATTTGTCTTTCCGTCACAACCTAGTGCAGCATTTTTCTTACCATACTTTCAACCGTGTGTTTCTTCTTACAGCTACAATACATACTATCTCAAAAGAAATAAACATTATATATGTTTACCTGTTGTAAATGCTGCTGTTGGGCATGGTAAGGTGGGATTGGCTCCTGAGGTGATGCTGCATTGTTTATGGCTCAGGTTTTTGACTGTGAATAGAGATAGGAGCAGGTGGGATATTGTATGTTGAGTTTGTTTTGGTGAAAGAAAAGCAACCAGCTCAGCAGCAGCTTGGCCTGGAGCCTGCTGTGGGTGGTTGCGGTACATAACTGATAACTGGTACAGATCCACTCTCCCTATGCGGAAACTGCATCGGATTTGCAACTTCTATTAAGTGTTTAGTTGCTGATATAATATAACTTTTTTTGTCCAGATTTTTTCTGCCTTTTGTTCCAATTGGCGCACATCACTGATATGAAATTTGGGAGAGTTTACAGCTCTAAAAGCAGGGTTTGTATTTTCCCTTCTAAAATACTGAGTTTTGTGTAATGAACTGATAGTAAAGAGAGAGGACAATCCTGTGAGCAAGATTAAATGATAAATCTGCATGTTATCAGAACTCTAGTGGCAGTTTGCAGTATGCACAGTTTGCTGAAATGCATACAAATCTCAAAATTCTCCCCCCCCCCCCTCTTTTTTTGACATTTATACTCCTGTGGTTCACATCATTAGCTTTCTCTTCGGGCGTAGTCATTTCAGTGCTAATCGCCCATGCTTTGCAGAGGTGGAAGTCTAGTTGGTAAGCCTGCTCTTTTTAATGCGTACTGGTATCTGTTAAATTGTAATGAGTAATTTGAGCTCTTGGGGTAAGGTGAGAGTGATCAGCAGCTGGAAATACTGCTCCTTTGCTGTCAGTATGGTGCTGCTCTTTAGTACGAAGGGCACCTTTCTAGGCAGAGGTCCCCATCTTCTGACCAAACTACAAAGGTAAACTCAACAAAACTGAGCCAATCTAAAGAAAAGCTGAAAGGAAGGGAACAACTTGGAAAAGCTAATAGCGTGACTGAGCTCAATCTCTGTAAAACCTTGTATTCTGCTTTAGAAGTCAGGAGTGTCATGTGTTACTAGTGAATAAAAAGGACTCTCTTTATATTGTTATGGTATATGTAAGTGTGTAAGAACTGTTTACTTTTTTTGAGCAGTGATGAGTATTCATGTACTTTGAATTCAAGCTGTGCTGCATACAGAGGTGCTTGAGAGCCTCTTTTGCTTCTAGATCTCAGTACAATAGAGGGAAACACTGATGATGGGGATGCTGACTTGAAAATGGTTATTTCTGTGAGATTCAGAAATAGTAAGTAGGCACCAAGTAGCATAAAACGGAAAAAAACCCCCGAAACATGCCTGTAAATTTTAATTACAATGTGATTATCAGGCTAAGGATTGGCAGTAAATCCAGTCTCCAGTATGTATTCCAGTACTGTAACTGACTTAAATTATTAATGGGAATTATTTAAAAACTGTTTTTAAGATTGAAATGTAACTGTATTATTAGTTCAGTTTTATAATATTAAATATTAAAGACTTTTCAATGTACTTAATATAAACATAAATGCCTTTCAGTTTCTTTCCACATTGCCCAGTTTTCAAGTATCAGGCCTTTGTGAATAATGGCAGGGGGAAGGATCCTCCCCCTTATTTTTTGACTCTGAAAGTCACCAATTTTTGTATGGTCAATCTTGTTCTAGATCCTCTTTGGTCTTTCTGGATGAATGGAAAAATATTTCTTTAAAAAAAAATCAGGATTTAGAACTGTTTTGGTCAGCTGAAAATCCCTCTAGCAGTCTTCTGTAGATGTGCTTGGTTTTCTGTAACACTTCAAAACTCGTACTTTCTCATTTACTTGAAAAAAAACCTGCATGTAGGTCATTAACTTGATGAGAAGTTAATGGAATAGGTTTAATGTTTAACCTTTTGGTATTTCTTTAATCGTTAACTCTTTCTCAGCGCACTCCAATAGATGAACTCTTTACAGATGGCAGTTGGTTGCATTCGTATAAAGCCGCTCCATGTGTCTTTTGTCCTCTGTACCTGTTCTTGTTTTTAGGGTTTTTTGGCTGAAAGTACTAATGACTTATTCAATTTGGTGATAATTTGGTGGGCTGTTCTTTGGGTTTTTTTTTGGTTTGACTTTTTTTTAATCTTAGAATTAAATTTTTTTTTCACCTCTGTTATAAATGGATGTTACATACCAGCTCAGACACCCAAACCATCTTATTTAACGGAGGCAAATTCTAAGCAGAAAGACAGGATAGAGGTAGAAAATAGTTTTATATTAACTATCTTGGAGAAATGTGTCATCCTCTGGCTTTGGGCTTTGTTTCCTCTTTTCTGTCAGGACATTTGACATGCTCCTGGTATTCAGAAACAGAAAGCAGTTGCATTGGATGTTGATCCTTTTTTCTTTTTTTTGGCAAATGATGTATTCTGGGAATTTACTGCTGGAGTATGAGTCAAAGTTACTGGGGAAAAGTCCCTGTGCTCCGGTTTTGATTAACTGGCTTCCAACTGAGCACAGTCTCATAATTTTCCTGACCCCTGGAAAGCCCTCTGTGCCTATGTGCTGCTCAGTAATTTTGGAGATGAGCCGAATCATATATTCCCAAGCCTCCGCAGCTCTCCCTGTCTTGGTGGACATTCCTGACATGCTGGGGGAGCTCATTGCTGAGGATGGTTGGAGTGAAGGAGCATCTGGAGCTGAGCTTGTGTAGTTGTGTGTTGCTGCCCTGTTGATGGCACTGAGCACCTACCTCTTCCCCTTCCCAGTCTCGTGATTACAAAGTGCTGTTACATATTGCCCTCGTTCTTGCTAAATACAGACCTTCCAAGCTCCCTGTTTCTGTGTGGCCAGGGGATGAAATGATGAGGTTTCATCCTGCAGGTTCCTGCCAGAAGTTCAATAGCAGGTCAATGCCATTTTTCCCAGTAAAAATGTCACTTAATTGACATTTCTCTAATAGCATCATGGGTTTAATATCTTCATGGCTTGGCAGGTGTGGTACATATATTTTCCTGTCCTGGTGGAAGACGCTTTCATTGAAAAGGAGAGTTGCATAATAGATTTTTGAGAAGCGATTATTTTTTTTTATCAGTTCTGAAGTTACTGCAAGCTACAGACTCCTGGAGGAGCATCTTGTGTCATCTCTTGACACTGATACACCTCAAAGGAGAAAAACTAATGCTTGGTCAAGTGCTTGTAGTTATATTGACAGATTTTCATGTTAGGTAGTTAGAGCTTTATAGTACCTTCATAAAGAGTAAAATATCCAATGCAATTCCCATTTTGGACATTTCTGCTGGGTGAGGGTGGGAATAGGAAGCAGTGGGGTGGTACTGTCACCATCCCAGGGAAATAGAGGTGTAGTTGCCATGGCTTTTGGTGGCTTGGTGGCACGTGTGTAACCCCAGCTGTGGAAAATACACCTTAGGGCTAAGGCTTGTATCTTCCTGTGCTGTGCTCCAGGCCTGTATCGGGTCAGGAGATCAGAGTACAGCCGGCATGCCTGCATCTGGCAACCTGTTGGATCCTGACTAGCCCTTAGGCTCCAGGAGCCTTTGATTTATACTGCTGATAGAAACATTAACTGTTTCTGAGTTTCCCAATCCCACACCTCCATTCATGGGTTTGAACTATGGCTACTGTTGACAGGAGTAGTAACTTAATACCATGGGAATGCTTATAGCATGGGGTGATGTAATCAATGCTTTTTTCCAAGTTTGGTTATTTTTTTGATAATTCATTGACAAACTGTTATTTACTTATTTTTTTTAAAACCACACTTACCTAATTAGTCTTATCCTCCAGTGGGGCCCTGTTGAAGGTAGCTTGAGCATGGCTTGTTGGTGCCAATATTGAACACTACACCGAGCCTGGGTACTTGTGTGCTTGTACAGCCCTCTGCTGCAGTTTGGAACCTGCAAGTTTTATGGATGGGAGCGAAGCATTCCCAGAATCCTTTGTCAGCCTGTGAATGTGGTGGTGGTGTGGAGACCTCAATAAATTCTCCACATTTCAGTTCCTTGCTACCTGCCCATGGGTACTATAAGGTTTTGCTGTGCGTCTTTGTGCTGTGGGCTTTGTCTTGGGAAAGAAAAAAAAAAAAAACCAAAACTGGCAAAACCCATGTGTCTCTACCTGAATGAGATTTTTTTGTGCACGCACTACCTCTGGTGATAATTAATTTAAAATAGGTAAAGATCTCTAAGTGATGGTCAGTGATCTGCTAGGCAGTGGCTATCATTACCTTCAAATCCAGTAGGAAAACTTTTCATGTGAGAAACTTGATTTAAACAACCTGTGTACCTTGTGGTGATTTTTTCCAACTTTACTCGGGCTTGGTGCACACTTCTAAATGTTCTGAAGTCAAGCCACTTGCAGCAGCTGGAGTAGGAGAAATCTGGGGCATCTTTCAGAAAGCTCAATATTACACAGTAGCAATACAAATATTAGATGCTCTGTTGGTGAGCTGGTAACTCACCTAACATTAAAAAAAAAAATAAAGCTAAAGATGTCCTGAGCAATCTGTTGTAGGAGGGTTGTAAGACTACCCTGTAAGGAGATAACAAGGACTGAGTAGCGGTGTTATGTTTCTGTTGTGCTTATTTACAAAGGGCACTGTAACAGACTTGAGTTTCCACGTGGATTGGTTTGGCATGAGAAAAGAACAGACTGTTTGGCTTGGCTTGCACTTGTTTCTCTGTCCTAGGAGGGTTAAAGAGACTGAGGAGCTTTCTGACATGCCCTCTCCATGCTTCTAATGCACTTTGCTTTCATCTGGTGCTTAAAATATTTTATAGGCTTTACTCACCAAAACAGGGGGCTGTTTTGGTGCATATTTTCCCTTTCCCTGGCAACCTGCTACTATCAGGAACTGTGTGTTTAGGATGGCAGTGGGGTTTTCAGCATAGGCTCAAGTTCGTGTTTGGGTGCGTGCTTAAGTGCTGATTTAAGTAGGTTCAGAAACAAGTACTTCTAAAAGTGTTTCAGTGGAAGTTGCGATGTTCGCGTATGTAATACTAACTCCTGCTATTTCACCTGTTCTCATACAGAAAGTGTCACTTATGAAAGCTCGAAGTTGGTTCTTACTCAGAGGTAGCATCTTCCTGCCAGACTTTGACCTTCTACACCCATATGTCTGATCAGTGTTGATACTAAAGAAAAACATCGCATGAATTTGCATGTCCTTTTAGGAGGAAAAAAATCTCTTCTTTATTCGCATTGGTTTATATGAAAACAAAATGGCAGAAAATGTTACCCTTAAATTAGAATAGAGAGTTGCAAATTGAAGGAGGACAGCTTGAAAGCTGTGGGTAACTAGTGGACAAGAGAAATGCTCCTAACGGTCATAACAGTAGTGTCAAGTGTGGCATGCTCAAACTCCAAAATTAAAATGGACATATTAGAAGTTCCAGTTGAGGGGGCAAGACTGAATTGTATTTATAAGAGTCATCTTAGATCCTGTGCACTGAAAATCACCAGGGCATCCTTTGGGTCTATGTGAATAAATACGGGATTTTAGCCTTTGGGTCTTTGAACTTAGCATCTTTCTTATTCTCTTTTATATATATGTGTGTGTATATATATATTTTACAATGACAATAATGCAGCTGTGCTTTTAAATATAATCCCAAATGTAGCAAGATCTGACTTTCAGACCTGACTTCAAGACCTTACAGCTGTTGGATGGCATATGTAATTTGGAAGCAGTGCACATGGCATCTCTGTGGAGGTTGTCTCATTGTCTCAGTTGGTTTTCCTGCCATTTAATGCAGGTGTCGTATTGGTATCTGTGTTGGAAGAAGTATCTTGTCTACCCTTAATGCCAGGTGGGAGGGGGGAAAAGGCAGATCTCACTGGAAACTGAGCACTAGCAGATGCACTCTGAAGCTGAGTGGCTCTCTTGTTCCCCGTGACCACTGCAAAGATGTCTTTGAAACAGGGACACGTGATTAGCTTTCATGGGACAGCCACATAATAACTTTTTTAAATTCCCAGGTAACATACAAACCTGTTTTCTGTTGATGTAATGCTTTTATTTCTCATTTCAGCTATGAAGCCGTACGCTCCAGCTTTCATTCTCCTATGGAGTGCTGTCGGGATAGCGAGGGCTGCCAAAATTGTTGTTGTGCCGCCAATTATGTTTGAAAGCCATCTTTATATTTTCAAGACTCTGGCCTCAGCCTTGCATGACCAAGGTCACCAGACAGTGTTTCTCCTCTCTGAGGGCAGAGAGATTCCTCCATCTAATCACTATAGACTTCAGCGCTACCCAGGGATCTTTAACAGCAGCACCTCGGATGATTTTCTCCAGTCCAAGATGAGGAGTATCTTCTCTGGGAGATTGACAGCCCTTGAACTGTTCGATATCCTGGACCACTATTCTAAGAACTGCGACATGATTGTTGGCAACCGAAACCTCATGAGTGCCCTGAAGCAGGAAAAATTTGACCTGCTCCTGGTCGATCCCAATGAGATGTGTGGATTTGTTATAGCTCATCTTTTAGGGGTTAAATATGCAGTCTTCTCCACTGGCCTCTGGTATCCAGCAGAAGTGGGTGCTCCAGCTCCCCTGTCTTATGTTCCAGAATTTAACTCGCTGCTCACAGATCACATGAACCTATTTGAGAGGATTAAAAATACTGTTGTTTATCTTATTTCAAGATTTGGAGTCAGTTTTTTGGTTCTGCCAAAATACGAAAGGATAATGCAGAAACACAAGGTTCTGCCAGAACGCTCTATGTACGACTTGGTTCATGGATCCAGCCTCTGGATGCTTTGTACTGATGTAGCGCTGGAGTTTCCAAGACCCACGCTACCCAATGTTGTTTATGTGGGAGGAATCCTAACTAAACCGGCCGGTCCTCTGCCAGAAGTAAGGTTTGCTGAGCTTTACAGTAATTCCTGTGGTATCTAGTTGACCTCATATGATAAATGACAGTTTTTAAGCTCTGAATTCCAAATGGAATCCAGTGGCTTTTGTTGTTGCTTGGTGAAATACACCCTTGAAGTCACCGGAAGTAACTTGGAGTGATGGTGAGGGGAACTAGCAGACACAAACTTATCAAAATGAGTCTTCTGTGGCTGCAGGAAGCATTTTGTTTTTCAGTAAGGTGCTTAATGGTACAGTAGAGGAAAAAACAGCGCATGCTATCTTGGAAACTACATCTGTAGCTTCTAACCAAGTGTGGGTTAACAGGGGAAGAAGGGAGAATGGATGAATCTGCTTACGCTTAAAGAACCGCTTTGATAGGTTATACTATCTAATTTCACGGTATTAATGTTTTTATGGAGATTTTGCTTCCCTTGGTTTGATGGGTAAAAATGTCTTTAGAAGTGGGTGTATGTAAGCACAAAGAGACTGGGCCAAGAAATGGAGATGATGTGAGTTGACATGAACAGCACCACTACTGTACTCGAATATGAATTTTTACTGTATGCTTACTGGCCATCAGGTACTGCATGTCAGACTGAAATAGTGGTAGTGACTGGATTGATTCCAGAAATCCTGGCTACGCAGATTAATAATTAAGTTTGATTACTTCAGTGTGCTATGTGATCTTTGATACCTGATACCCAAGAATGCCTTGTTCAGCAACACAATAGTGAGGGACAGGCAGAGAGAATTTTCACAGAAAACCATGTCCTTTATGCTTCTATTTATGTATGCATAAACAAATAGATCTTGAATGGAAGATGATTATTAATGGCTGCTTCTGACTGGGTGATAAATAGGTAGACCTGCAGTGCTCAGCAGTTTCCTTCTAAAAGTGCCTTGTTCAGCCTTTGTTTTTTGCATGAAAACTGCCAGGCCTGCTTCTCACCTGTTTTACCCTGAAAATTAGTAAGGCTGAAGGTGTGGTTTTGCCTTTTTTTTTTTTTCCTTTGCACTGTTGTTAGTGTCTTGACTTCACAGTACCTTTTTTTTACTAACTCAGTAAATACCAAATAATTCTGATTTGGGCTGCAGGATGTGGAGTGCTGAGCCAATTCCCTCATCTTTGTTTTTGTTTTTTCTTCCCCTGTTCCATGTTAAATGTATCTGAGCTGAATGAGAGGAGGCACTTCCATTGCACTCTGAAAATAGTAGTGATTATATCCTAGCTTATACTATTGTCTGTTCTCCAACGTGTCATGAGAGATGACCATAACAGTGCTGCTTCTATCTGGTTCTTCTTGTGTGTACATTAATGTGTTTGTGTTTAGAAAGTGTCAGGCAGTGTGTAGCACGGGGTACTGAATATCCGTGTCGTAATGGCGCATGCGTGAGGGGATGGTTTCCAAAGCTCTTGCTTTGCTCTGTCCCAGTTGCATTAATACCTTGGTTCAGGGCAGTGGAAGGGTTTGTAAATCCCCCAGTCATCCCCACTTACTGCATGTGGGCAGAGTTTTTTTTGGTGCAGGTAAATTAGGTTTATTTCAGAGGATGTTAAGATGGAAGCTCTTTCTCCTGCAAACTGAATGTCTGGTAAGAGACATAAGGGTCTGTAGCAGCGTTTGGCCTTTAAGTGATGTGCTTCGTGGGGGGATGCTCGGCTCGGGGACCACAGTGGATGTAGCCAAAGTCAAGCTGCTGGAGCCTGCACAGTGTATCCGCAGAGCCTCTGCCGTGCTGGCAGGGTGCTCGGGTAGGGGCAGGCTGCAGTCCCTGCAGTGACCGTATGTTAGCCGTGCATCTTATGCATCACATGTGAAGGGAACTTGGCCTTAGCGAGGCGTATCCTGGTAAGATCAGAAACCGGCATAGCCAATTGTGCAGTTAGCTCCTGTGGTGTGCATGATTTTTAGCTGCTGCTGAGCTCTATAGCAATTCTGGCTGCAGCATGCAGCACCCGGCTGTGGTACACAAACTGCAAATGTGTCTTCGGGATGCAGCCTGCCCAGATGCCTTGGGAAGCATTTGCCAGGCTCCCATCCTCCTTTTTTTTTTTTTTTTTTTTTTTTTTTGCTGTCCCTCTAAGGCAGTGCCCCAATGTTGGTCTGCGCTTGGCACAGTGTCCCTTGGTGCGGTCGCAGTGATCAGCCTGATGAGGAGCGTGAGCCAAGAACCAGCCAGGAGAGCAGTGGGTCCTTTGGAGGTCACGGCTCTGCCCAGCTCCCTGCAGCACCCTGTGGCATGGCATGGGCAGCTGGGAGCTTTCTCTTCGGTGTAGCAGGGTTAGTCTTGCCCTTTACAGAGAGGCAATATGTCAGTGACTAAAATTACCGAGGATGGCTGCAGGTGGATGAAGTTAAGCATAACTTGTGTCACTGTGTTTCATGGTGGTGGGCATTGCTTTGCAAAGCTCAGCATCGGCAATAGACACTGCAGAGTTAGGAGTCATCTTCTGTGCTAGCTAGCCTGCTCTTTTCAGTGTGTGGATTTAGAAGATGCTTCTTGTTTAGTGTGCTGTGTGAAAGACAAGGAGATGGTTAATGGTGCTGTTGAAAGACATAGAGATGGTTAATGTGGCTGCACTCATTACCTGTAAGTGAATAGAATCTTACATGCATGTGAGAGAGAGTCCAGGGTTTGTATAGTTAATTCCAAAAAGAGTATATTTTGAATTGCATAGAGGACAGTGCAAGCAGCATTAGCCTTAAAAGATAAAAAGCTAGAAACAGATCGGATGTCAAGTCTTTAAGGTCATTGCTGACTTAAACTATGAAGCGTATGGTGTTAGCTGTCAGTATTTTCCAGATAACTGGCAGTGTCTGTTAGGAAAGTAGAAGGCTTCTCTGCCTCTCTGGTATTAATCTTCTCCAGAGGGATCTTGCGAAGCTGAATGAAGCTGGCTTTTTAAAGTAACACACATTTTAAGGAGCAATGGAGAAACCTCTGATATGCCATTTGTATCTTGTGACTAGGTTGCTAGATAGTTAGGTATTAATCAGCCTGATAAGATAGCTCCTTGAGTCAGGGTAGAAACGTGACAGGTGCCACAAGCAGCTGCCTTGGGAAATACCTGGTTCCTAGTGAGGAGGGGGCAGAGGGCACTGGAAAGGAGCAGGCGTCTTCCCTGCAAGAAAAGCAGCTGAACAGTTTCAAAAAGACTCCTTCCCATCAACAGGTCGATGTTATAAGGTGTGTTTGGACATGGATTGGATCCTGCAGTTTGGATACAGTTCTACTTAAGAGAATCTGTGTTGGTGTTTAGAAAAAAAAAAAAGTCAGAGACTAACATGATGCAACCCTGTAGTTTGTAAGTTGAGCTGCTTCTTTTTCACATTACACAGTTTCTGAAGTTTCATAAATACTTCTGTGTAACACAATGCTTTTTTTCAATGTTGATCCTGAGGTGGCACTTTGGACTGAATGCCATTTGTCCTTGACAGGGAAAGAGGAAAAAATGACAACTCATTTTTTTTTTTAATTCTTCCTTACCTGAGTAAACTAAACTTATGCTACAAAGAGGGTGTTCACGTTTCAGAAGTAGAAGCTGTCCTTTCAGCCCTAGCTGTCAACAGATACTCATTACAGTAACCTACTCGCTCTTCCCAGTAGATCTCTTATCTGATCTTGTTATTATACAGATTAGATCAAGGTAACACACTGGTGGCCTTGAAATATCTTCACTAAAAAGTTGTTGGTTTTTTTTTCTGAGTCATGTTGACACTTGTATGTTTACTAGGCATGTTTTAGCTGATCTTTATTATCTTTTAAATTAGGTAGAACAATAAAGAGACATTTTATTGTAAGGATCACATTTTTCTCCTTCATTCAAATTGAAGGACAGCATCTATAAGCTCTTGCAGACTGTAGCAGTAGATTTTTGTGCGTGGTATAGCATCGTCATTTTATTTTTTTTAAGTCTGGGGAATAGCTCTTAAAGAGGTACTTTTGTCTGTAAATTTCTGGTGATGTAAAGCAATTCTAGAGCCGTTCTAAAACGCATGTGGTTGTCAGCTGGGGAGGCAAAAAGTCTTTTGAGGATGATAGAGAATACGGGGCACTGCGTAAATTCAGTGCTGAACCATGTGATCATGGATTTTGGCTCTGCAATATATTTCCACAAAGTTTCTTCCCCCCGCAACAATTGATCTTTTGCTACACGTAGAGCCTGAGCTATTCAGGTACCTTCAGTCATAAAACTGCTGTTGTCTCCACTCTTAGATGCTCTGGTACGGCTAGGTTGATGAACTATGTCTATTCCTCTATTCTACTGCATTTTAAACTTTGGAAGATACATGATTCAGCATCTACCTGTATAGTGTAAGACACAGGGCAAAGGATGCAGGGCTGATCTCAGAAATCAGTTAAGTATCTCCAGTAAAATGTGGTTGGGAAGGTGGGCCCTCCAAGTACACATGCCCAATATAAGGTGGCATCCAGTGATCTGATGAACAAGTACCAAAGGTCTTCAGCAAGTCTGTGCTGTCCATCAAAAAGCAAGTGTTTACTTGGTTCAGGGATAGTAGTAGGAAGTGGTTATTTCTCCAGCTGAAATAGTTGTGTGTATCGGCAATGGGAAATGCAAGGTTCAGATCTTGGATGTTGCGTGGATCAAATGATTGAAGTTATTTTACTATATTTCTTTATTCACAAAAAATCAAACCGGTTAACATAACCTACTATTATGAACAGGTTTTCTGTTCTAAAATATTCTAATTAATCATTGTTGTACTGAAATGCATAGATCAACAAGATTTGTTTACTTTGGTAATGTGCAGTGCTTTCAAGTGTCGCTTTCAAGTTTTGAAGACTGACCTGCATGTAGGATAAATAATGAGCTAGTGTTTTTCCATGGCTGCTTCTCTGGTAGACCGTAGGATAATTTCTAACATTATGCAGAAAAACAGAAGATAGGAACTCATTTCCAAAGGTATACTTTTTTCCTCTCTAGTATTTGGAACGTGCTTGAGTTTGAACACCATGTTTGTGTAGTTTGGGTTGTTGGCACATTGTAAAAGCTGGTATTTAAGGAGCAGCAAGCCTAATTATTAATATTATTGATTTATAAAAAAATAATCTTTGTAATAAAGCCAACTTTTCTTTTCATGTGTCCTAGTTGCTTAAAGGTTATTTAGGTGAAGTGGATAACTGGTGTTTGGCTAATAATCTGCTTGAGCATTTATATGTGCTGTGGCTGGGTTAGTGTTAGCTAGCACCCCTTGTTTGGGGTGGTGAGGTATCTGAGGCAGGGTTCTCCAGGAGAGGATGGAGGCTTCCGAGGAAGAACTGAACGTGGTGGATGGGGAGGAGAAGGGATGGTCGGTCCTATGCCTGGCTCTGTGCCCTGGTGTTAGTGGCTGAGAGCAGGTGGAACATAATCTCTTCTGTGGTGTGGCTTCAAGCAGCTCTTACCTGACCTTCACAAGAGCGCTGGGGAAAATCAGTAATGTATCTTCAGCTTCTCTGCCTAAAAAAGCATCTGTCTTCCAAACAAAGCTGTTCTCGTTAAAAGCTTGCCTTCAAGAGAATCATACCTCCAGGAAGTCAGTTCATCTTTGGCTGAAACCTGGGGTACGGTAACTTTTTCAGTGCCCCCATAAGAGGGGGAAAACACGGAATTGCTCACCAAATGCTGCTGCAAGTGCTTGGTTGGTCTTCATGCTTTTCACACAAAGGTGGAGGGGAGACAAACACACATGTAGATGGGACTCTCCTAAGAGTTTCTGAGTGCAATCCTGGTTGCCCAAACTAAGTGTAGGAGCAGAAGAGGAGATTGGGGAGGTCTTACTGAAGGATTTGAGATCTTACTACTTAAACACAGGCTTGGAAGCCAGCTGATCCTAAGTTTGTTAAAGAAGGGTGATGACTCATGGCCTGTTTAAAATATGTAAATATTATATAAACATATGTAAATATTATGTGTGTATATCTGTGTGTATACAGACACAAAAATATGTGTGTGTGTATACATATTTAAACATTAAAGAAAGAGAGAAGGGAGGAGGTAACCTCCAGGGAGAAAGAAAAGCTATTTTATCTGAAAGGGAAATGAGGAAGAACTTGCCATTATTAAATCCAAGCTGCAGGTTATAATTATATCTCCCACTATCCACAGAGCACAGGTGTCGTACTGGAACAATGAAACACTAAATTTCTCACCTAAATTAGCTTATAATGTGGATTTATGGATGAGGCTATATGTCAGTATCTGTAATGCAGAGGTCTGGATTTTAAATTCAGCTGCTTTTCAATTTGCTTCTTACTGTATTCACTGTAACTTAATTTGACCCGTTGCTCTGTAAACAGAGTAAGTAAAAACAGTCTCGATACTTAAAACTGTCTTTTTTAACTGTTACTTGTACAGGTTTTCTATTACATATGCAGCTACTGAAACTGTAGGAGGATTGGCAAAACCTTGGTTTGCATTTACGTTCAATAATCACAAACTTTTCTGTGTCTGCTTGCAAGTTATATGACGGGACTTCATGCTTAGACATGAATGTATTTTTTATTATTTTATTTTTTAGCAGAATATTTCCTCTGGGGTAACATCAACAAGGCTTTTAATTTGAATCTTGGATTTGAGGCTGCCTCTGCTGCACCTGCTACTCTGCAGTGATTTTAATCACCTCTCTTGAAGGGCAAACTTCTTATTTTCGACTACCTTCCATTCATTTGAAAGGCAAGGTTGCTTTCCCAGGGTGCCTGCCAAAGGTCCAGTGAGTAATGGATTTTTGACGGAGAGTGTTGCATCAGGGAAGTACTTGCGCGGCAGTTTTCTGGTTGACCTCTAGTTTTAGGTAGACCATGTTCTGGGAGGCTTCATTGGATACGCCTGTAACTCTAGAGAGGGCTGAGACACAGGAGGAAAGACAGAGGCTTGCGGTGCTGTATTTCTTGCCTGCGCTTTTGAGTCTGAATTTCATTCCTTTTTAAAGTTAATTGGATTTAAACATTCTGTTGGTATTGGATGTTAAATGGGAGAAGGCAATAGAGATCAGGGACAAGAAAAGGCAACGTTTTAGACATTGAAAAACTTTATAAGGCTTTAAAGACTTTTTTTCCCTCAGTGCATTTTGATAAGCCAAATATGCAGTGTATATACCAAATAATTAGGGAGGAACATAAAAGGAAAAAGTCTGTGTTTCAGCAGGCCTGAATCTGTGTCTAATGTTACTGGGGAAGCACTTTATCAACAGCTTTGTTAGGTTAATATGTGATGACAGGTTAATATGTGATGACAGTGCTCTTAGTAGTGCTTGGGGTCCCAATAGAAAACAGTTCAGATCTTACAGTTTGTTTGCCAACTGAGAGTGTTACCATGGCTTTAACCAGCAAGACAATAGAGGAATTTAGTCTAATGCTGTAATCTGAGTATGTTTTTTTTAATGTCTACAAAGCATTGTTTTTGAAATTATCTTACTCTATGCTAATATGAACTATGAAATATTAAAAAATAATGTGAATATTAACTGTATGTACTGTGTGTATAGTAGATGTCATTAATAGAATGAGATTTAGCAGCATCTTAATAGTACATAATGCAGGTCAGCCAACATCAATGTATCTAGGGAAGACCAGATATAAACTTACTGTTACTTTACAAATAGCCCACCTTTTTCTGTTTAATTTTTAGAAGTTTGACTTCAGACAGCAGAATAAATGGAGAGTAGAGGGGAGAAACCAGAAAAAAACATGTAGTTACAAGGGTGCAACAGAGGAGGTTGGTGGCTTGCAGCGACTTGTACCCGAGGAAAGCAGACAATAAACTTGCAATTAATCCAGAGGGAAACGGTGGGGTGGGGAAGGATCTTGTCCTGATTGGGAGCAGTGTGACTGCTGTTAATTGAACTGACTGAGCCCGATGATACGAAAAGGAGCAAACCCTGGTACAATGGGACAAGCACGTTTGCCTTGTGGCCATGATTTTTTAAAAGGCAGGAGTTTAGTGGAAAAATAACCTTCAGAGTGTGACATCCGCGCCAGCTTGATGCAGGGACATTCGGCTGAGGCAGCAGAAAGCAGCTGGATGTGTTGAGCCAGGGAGGTGCCAGCCATCCTCTGCTTGATGCAGTCGGCTGCTGTCCCATGTCCTTTGCTTCTCAGAGCAAATAAAAAAAAACCCAACTATTTTTATAAACTGATTTACAAATTCATGGGAAGTAAATACAGTGTACTTTGCTGAAAGCGATGGCGTTTCTCTGGGTTTGCTGTAGACTGGCATATTATTTTTACATAACTTTCAGATTATATGATAGGACTTCATTTGTTCAGTGATATTAAAGGTCATATAACAGCATGTGCATGACTTCTAACTGCCTGTGCTGAAACGTTGTTTTTCAGTAAAATTTGAAATTAAGTTTAAAATGTATTCGTACAGCATTTAAATATTTCACTTGAGAGAAGTACTATTTGGAAGATGCCAGAAAAATTAGCACACAAAAATGGTCTGTGTACCTTTCTGTTTATTTATCAGTGAGTATCTCCTTCCTGAAGATCACTTCATGTGGCTTCTTATTTATTTATTTTGAAATAGATCTGGTTTTGTCTCCTCTAAGCAGCATTTTGTCGTAGAAGTTGCATAGTATGCCTGTGCTCTCAACTGGGGAATGGTGGTTTGCAACCATATTCAAAGAACAGACATTTGTGCTATTACACATTTGAATCGAGCAGCTGAACAGGGAAAGCTTCGGATATTAAACCCGGTTATGTTTGTATTTGTGTACTTTGTTTATCTGAAACAAAGCTCAGTATTAGGCACCACTGGTTACTGCCAGCTGGGTCCTCACTCTATAGTCACAGCTGTGCATTTAGCATCTAAGCCTGCTAAGAATAGCTAATTAGAAAAATCAAACAGAACAAAGCTCACATAGTAGGGTCGGCACAATAGCATTTCTGTCTGAGAATGGTAAAAAGATTTATTTCATTTTTATTCCTCCCCCTGCCCCCTTCACGCCTATAGTACAGCATAGATCAATAAGTGCTTATTCTCCCTGTGCAAGCCCAGGGAGAACCTCAGTAAAGGACCAGTAGATGCTCAAAAACCTTCACTCTTCAGTAATGTAGCGTCAACAGAAATCGTTGCTCATAGGCAGCCAAACTTTTTTCGAATCACTTAACTCAAGTGAAAATGGTAATTAATTAATGTATGTGGCAGGTGATGTTTTGTTGGGGATGTATATAAAGCTATAATTGAATGAATATCAAAATTCAGTTCCAAAATGTGGTTCCCAGTTCAGTTCAGGAACTGAACACGTGCTATAGCAGACTTCACAGGTTTCTGTCTTTCATGTGGGGTAACCTCATCCACAGTCGTACTGTGCTTGGTGAGGAGATGAGGGTGGGCAAGAAGATGGTGATATGTCCAGTTGTAGGTGCTCAGATGTGTCTGAGCTGTGGCTGAGCTTCTGCACTGACTGTTGAGATAACCTGGAGAAAACGGCTTCCCTCACTCAAGTAATTTTTGTGAATACCTCTCCAATACCAGGCTTTTCAGCTGTGTGTCTTAAAATTGCTGGAAAACTATGGTGTGCACCTCTGTATCCAGCTGAATACTTCATTAATGTCAGCTTGTTTTGTGTGAACGTAAAAACAATAATTAATTTTTAATGCTTCTTCTACTGCTAGTTCTGTGAGTGCCTGATCTAAGTTTTTTTTTTTTTTTTTCAGAAATTCTATTGTAAATTTTACTTTCACGTTCATCAAGGTTTGGGGGTTACAGTTGAGGTTTAATTCCTAGTGTGGAAGAGCTGCTGGTCAGTTTGTCAAGTTGGCAGGGTAGCATCAGCAAAGCAACGTTATCTGCTGGCTATGCTAGGACTTCAAGTAATTGAGGCAAGAGTTTTTATTTCTACACAACAAAACCTGAAAATATGTATATTTGGGGGGAAAAAAAGCAATCAGGTGCTCCATTACAGTCACTGAAAGAGGTAACCATTTAAAGAAGTGCTTGTCTGTATATGTAAAGCTCGAAATAATTGCAGAAGTTGAAGGTGTTTCCTTCTCGTTTGTGTGTTCAGTTGAAGTTTGAAGAAGGGTGTGAGGAATGCTCAATAATGCAGCTTGTCATGTAGTAACCCCCCTCTTCAAACCTTTACTGTAGGTTTAGACCTCAAAAGTTGTAATTTTGAATATTAATAAAAAAAAAATTGCACTGAAATTACACTTAAACTGGCCAAAAGGAGGTCACTTCCTTGCTGTGAGCAATTTGCTGTAAAATGCTGCCCGAACAGGGAAGGCTGCTTTTAATGAAGGCAGCTCTAATGACTCATCCGGAATCAGTGCATTTTCATACGGTGCGTAATTAGATCAGGAAGACAGAGTGTGCTGGAGGTCAAAAGTGTAAGTGGATTTAAGAAAAAGCAAGGGGTGAATTTATAGGGGATGAGCCCAGGTGATGGTGAAACTCTCTTAGCGTACAGTGTTGGAGTGGTGGCTTCACTGAGACTGGTACTTGGGGTCTTAGGGCTAATATAGCCTTAATGAATGGAAAGGTAGGAAGGTGAGTAAAAGCTATACTGGCTAGCTATGCTGAAATTGTAGGCAAACAAAACTGTCCTCTGGCATCAGTGTGTTTTCTTGCACAGTTCGGGTTTTGTGACAGCTGCTCTAAGCTTGTATTTTGCACTGCTCATCCTGCATCACAGCCACTGCGGTGTGCTTCCTAAAGTACACATTAGGAATGTATATGCACGAGTTAAGTGATGTACATAGCCATAGTAATAATGCTGATGAAGTATTTAGTCTCTTTCACGTGCTGAGATCATAGCCTGCTTTTTATCTACTGCACGTATCACTTTTATACCTTGTGTGCTGTGTAAAGAACAGGGAAAGTACAAGAAAATACTGAGCCTTTGTGCCATGGGCGAGCTAATTGTATCAGGACATTCAGGTCTATCTTGCAACCAAAAACCTATGAATGACACTCATTTGCATTCGTTTTCACTAGATCTTCAGTTTAAAAAAATCTGTACGAAAGTCAGGAGAAATAATTACAAGATGTTAAAGGAACCTGAGAATAATGGACTTTTCCAGGTCACAAACTTAGGGAGCATTACAGGGAGGCAGTGTAAGTCCCATGTTCTTAACTTTTCTGGTTTTTTTTTTTTTTACCCAATTCTTACATTTTTAGCAATGCTTAGTGATCCCACTTAATTAAGGCTGTGTTATGCTAGGAATGACACAGACATATGCAAGGAGAACCCTTGTCCTGACAAGTCTGTAGTTCATATTCTGCAGCCCATGCATGGTAGCGATCCCCAGCAGCCCTCTGGGGAAGCAGACTGGACAGGGGCTGCTGATCAGAAGGCAGGCAAGTAATTCCTCTTAGTACCAGCATGATGTAAAGCTTAAGTAAAATTAGGACTAACTGGGGGGGGGCAGGGGGGAGGAAGGGGGAGAACCTTTTGGTTGATGTCAAAATACAACAAGCTGAGTTGAAGCTTTTCTGGATGGTCTCGAGGTTAGCACAGGACAGTTTTGACCCTGACTGTGGTGAGGAATCGTAATCGGATTCTTTCTAATTTAGCATCCTAAAAGAAACCCTGAAGACAACTTCAGGTTGTTTTTTGCCTTCTGATGTGGGGTGGCCCGGCATCATCCAGCTCTGGTCTGGAAGCCCACGATAGCCATGCAGGCTGCTGTTCTGTCTGAGCCAAGTCCCTGCCTCCTGCACTTGTGTTAATGGTGTTGTATCTCTTGGATCAGAGTTAATTTACACCTGACCAATTTGGAGAATGGCAAACCTCTTTTCTCTTGTCTCTTCCTTGTGCAGACCTGTCTGTAGGGGGAAGCATGCCTGATTCCTGAAATTTAATTAAAATCTTCGCGTGCAAAGTTCTGTTGCTTAG
The DNA here is from genome assembly GCA_947846985.1 of Fratercula arctica. Lineage (NCBI taxonomy): Eukaryota > Metazoa > Chordata > Aves > Charadriiformes > Alcidae > Fratercula > Fratercula arctica. The sequence continues at coordinate 4,050,509 of CANTUZ010000004.1, forward strand.
ATCCCAGCTTGTGAGTCTGCATTTGTGTGATTCCACACTTAAAAAGTGGGTCAGGAGAGGGAGCACTTAGGTAATAAGCTTCAGTTTATACAAAATAAAACAGTTTGTATTCCATTGATTTTTATTTTTTTGTGTAATCCCATTTAATATGGTGGACAAATTCCATCTTTTGAGCCTGATGGCAGGATATTGTCTTGCCTGTCAAGATTTTTAAGTTCGCCTTCGTACACGTTATGTTCCACTGAAGCAGTGGAATTAGCTTCAAAGGCATGGGTTACAAAGGTTTGGCTATGAAATCAGCCATAGTAATGTGAAGCAGGCTGCTTCGCTGTTGCACAGCAATGAAATGCAAAAGCCTGTTTGTAGGGTGACTAGTTCCATGGTACATGGTAAATTTGCTTTCTTTTTTTCCCCGTATGTAAAATTCTGAGTACTTAATAGCTATTTGTTATTATACAGGGGTATTCTTGAATGGTATTTTAGAAATTCCATTCTAAGGAAGTATTTTATACCTCCTCTATTTATAAATAGTGATGCTTAATTCTTATTGTGTGGATACATCAGAGTTGTGAAGTTTCACAAATTCTAATTAAGCAGAGCAGTCTTGCTGGGAGTCCTCTGTTCATCCTCCTGCCAACTTTACTTAGTTTCCTGCCCGTCAGCATGGACCATGCTTGAGCTTGGAGGAGATGATGCTGGAGTATCAGTCATCTCTTCTGAACCCCTCTTCTCTCCAGGGCTGTATCCCATGGGATTCTTCCAAGCAGGTCTCTGAAGAGGATAGATTCAGTTCTCGTGAAGTTCAGGAGATGCCACTGTTGTCTTCCTTGTCCTCTTGGTATCCTGAACTCCTCCATCTTGTGGTCACTGCAGCCAAGGCCGCCCCTGAGCTTTGTATCCTAGACAAGGTCTTCCTCATTTGTATGTATGAGGTCCAGCAGAGTGACTCCCCTTGTTGGCTTCTTGAGCACCTGTGTCATGGAGATGTCATCAAGGTGGCATTCCAGAAACCTGCAGGTTTCTGCCCCTCCAGCAGGTATCTGTGTGGGTGGGTGCCCTGTGAAGACCAGAGCCTGGGAAAGTTGGGCTTCTTCCAGGTGTCAGAAGAAAACCACCTCGTAACAGGTGATGTGAGCTCTCAGAGTATAACTTGACTGAATGTCACAAATGGGCAGAGAGCTGTCTTTTACAGCAAGGCAATTGATTGCTTTTCAGAATGGTTTGTCTCAGAGTCCACAAAAGGTTATTTTCTATTTAGCTTTGAACAACGGATAGGAAATAGTTTAAGATGTAACTAGTTGAACCACTAAGTAAAAGTGACTATAATAGAATTACATTTGCAGCATGCCTTAGGTCCTTAAGTAAAATTCAAGGACAGTCTTTAAATAAATCACATAACCACTTGGAAACTTTCATGCAGAAGTTCAGCCTATAATAAATGATTCAGCTTCGAGGAGTGTTGCAGGCACTTCCCTCACTTCCCTTTCCCCTTTGTTCCCCTACAGGTGGGGGGGAGGGCAGGGAGAGAAGGAAAGAAAGTGCACTGGAAAAGGATGAAGACAAACGCAAAAGTGTGGATTGTACAGAAGACAGAAATCCCTTTTTCACTGCATAGCAGAAATGAGTGTACAACCCCCAGTGTAATGGGCGGATTTTCATTATGCTTGCTGGTTTTTGTGGTAGCTTTTGTGCTGAGGTACGATAGCACAGCGTTACTATTATTGTCTGGCCTGCTATTTATTACCAGGACAAGAGGTGCATTGTGGACATGGCTCTTGATTTTTCCTTTTGCTTGTTTCCTATTGAGCAGGTTTGTGCTTAAATTTAGTGAGACCAGAATTAAACCATATCCTGGGAAATACCAGTTATTCCTTGGCACTTGACATCTATCTGAGTGGTACAATTTTTTTTTTTTTTTAGTTTCCACTGCCAACGGTTGAGTTGGAAATAATTAGAGTAATATCAGACTAATTACAGGAGGAGTTTGAGCTTAAGGATGTCAAGGCCTTTGTTACACTTGTGAATATTTAATATAATACTGGTAACTTGCTGTGGAAGAGGCACACAGTTAGGTCTAAGATATAGTATATACAGGCCCAAGAAATAGGGACATCTAGCCTGTAATTGCCATACAGATGCAATACTGTTCCTTGCTCCTTGAAATACTGGGGCAGTAGAAACTGAAGGTGTTTTTTGAAGCTCTGGCTTCTTTCAAGTTGTGTTTATTATTTTTCTATAAATGAAAGAAAACCAGCTCTTTTGAAGTACTCTCACTTTCTTTAAGGCTAGAAATCACACAGTTAAGTCCCAGACTTCACTCGTGTATTTCCTGTGCTGTACTTCCAGGCTGGTACTATGAGATAGATCTTTTATATTTTGCTGAGTTAAAATGTAATGTGTTAACTTGTGAATGTGTGTCAACTGATTAGTTAGGAAAGGACAAATTGTCTTACGAAACTGGTTGTTAATACAGAAGCTAAACCAAACCCAGAAGAATTTTGCTGTTCACAGCCTTTACCGTGGATTTTGAACCATTGAGTCATTGTACTCAGTGATTTCTAAAAAGTTTATGACTTTGGAAACTCGGCTTGTGAAGTAACAGAGGGACCAACAACTGTTCTTCCTAAGCAATGTTTATTTAATCTGTTTCTGCCATTTACCTATGCTTCTTCAGTGCTCAGTGTCAATTTTTCCTTTAATAGGATCTCCAAACATGGGTGAGTGGTGCTAACGAAAACGGCTTTGTCCTTGTCTCGTTTGGAGCTGGAGTGAAATACCTGTCAGAAGATATAGCAAATAAGTTAGCACATGCTCTGGCGAGGCTGCCTCAGAGAGTTATTTGGAGGTAAGTGCAATCATAGATGTACTCGGGGTGATTTGAAGCACGCTCATTTCCTATTGTGCCATCTTCATCTAGAGTTGCAGAAGCTGAAACCGAGACAGTCTGGGTGGCACGGAGGACCTGGCTCTTTTGAAAGTTGCTCTCTGTGGAAATGTCGCAGTCCTCTGGTAATAAGGAGGAACAATGATTCTTTTGTGGTAGAATAAGGCATAAGTTATACTCCTATGCTGAGTTTATATCCTAGAAGGATTGGGGACAGAGAAAAGAATCTTGAGGTTATAACACTTGTGACATACTGTCATCATTTCTGATAAAGAAGCCACCCTGGGGAGTAAGAACGACATCCTGCTGATTTAATACTAGGGTTCCGTTCTTCTTTACCTTTGTTCTTTTTTAGCTTTCTTCTTTCTCTCTCTTTTTTGGACTCCTCTTTTATTTGTAAACGTAGACTTTCATAATTGTTCTTCTCACGTGTCTTCTTCTGTGAGAAATCGGAGGAAGAAAAATCTGCAGGAGTAAAAACCAGTAATAAGCTTTCTCAGTTCTAAAACCGTCTTGAGTGGTGCTCGCAACTTACTGTAAAAATCCAAGAACTCCACTAGTCAGCTCCACTTGACATGGAGCATCACTCAAATATAGTTCAGTGGAGTTCACATTAACCATTGGTTTCCAAATAATTAGTGTCTTAGAACTTAAGACTGTTGTCCTTTCTGCACTTCTGGAGTTGTGTCAACACTCTGTTCAGCATCCCATTCCTTGCCGTCTCTTAGGGACTGTTTTAATGGCTGTGTGTAATTGGAATAGTGAACCCCACTAATGAACAGGAAAACAAAGGCTTCAGGCCGTGGCACAGAACCTTTGGTAGTTGTAAAGATGTATGGCTTGCTTAATTAGGAATATGTGATTCTTTATGATGTTATAGATCTAATTCTCTCCGATAACCAGAATATTTTTAAGTTGTTTGCAGCTGTCACAAAACGGTTCTATCCTTTAGTAGTCACTAGTAATTTTTTCCCTCTTTCTTTTCTGTTTAGAATATAATTAACTATCAGTTTGTACTTTGAGCCTGTATTTTATGAGCTAAACTTTCCCCAGCAACCTCAGGTGAGGGAGACATTGCTATTGGATTTTCGGCAGTTGAGCAAGTAAGAAAAAAAACCAAAACCCCTTGTCTCAGTCTGATCCCAAACTTTTCATCAATAGTTTCTTTTCTCAGAAGCTGAGCTGTCAGCCTTTCCCTTCCTGGTATTAGTAACTCCTTTCAAATTAAGATGGTGTCAGTTTTCAAGAGCTATGTGAAACTGGCCAACTGAAAGGCAATGCCTTGTGTTGACGGTAGGGATTATTGTTTGTGTCCTGATAGGATATTCTTGGTGGAGTTGAACCAGCTGAGCTTTCAGTAAAGCAGTGGAGTCAGAGCCATAGAGAGGTTATAAAACCTCCTGCTGGTCACAGTGGGAAGAGTTATTCATGCTTTGAGAAGGGACTATGTTGCCATTACGTTAATAGAAAACATTGCATTTCAAGCCACATTGCAAGGAGACTGAATGATAAAAATGTGAAGTTGGAAGTTATTAAATATGTAGAGCATTTTGGTTGAGCCTGTTTTGTTTTCTTGTAATAGTGAGTAAAGAGGATCCCTGTGTAACCAAAGATCTGCTTACGGCTCATGGATCATTTGATTTGATTCTCTGGTTTGAGTTTATTGATTCTGGAGGTTGTGATAACTCAGCTTTAATTCGATTTTATTGTTTTAGGTTTTCAGGAAACAAACCAAGGAATTTAGGCAATAACACAAAGCTTATAGAATGGTTACCACAAAATGACCTCCTTGGTGAGTATCTATTTTGATCATGTATTCATTATTCTCACTTGAATTCAGGTTGCTCTTCCAACAATATTCCACTGTCCTTCTAAATGAAGGATCACTTCTGTAATGGATGTCATAGAACAAGAATATAGAATTCATCAGAATTTCAAGATGATGAAATCAAACACCTTTCTGATGTTAATTATCTTTCCCTGGTACTAACTATGCTTTTTTCTTAAGTTAATTGTGTGGAGAAAGACATAATTATTCGAAAGACTATTCGACTTAATAAATGTGAAAATTTTTTGACAAGTGTCTTATGTGCCACGGGAGCTATATGGTCAAGAAAAAAGAATTATTGAAGATAATAAGTAGGAATTTCCTTGAATCTGCTATTTTAGGGAACTGACAACTGTAACTGTTAATTTTATTTTTTTATGAAAAAGCATGGAATGGTGTTCCCTGGTCTCTTTGTGGAAAAGTCATAAAACTGAGCATACAAGATTTTTTCACATTGCATCAAAACTACTGTGCATACTGCTGTATATGTACACATTTATTTTTCTCTGAAGAAAGTTATAACAGAGCTTGGGCATGTGTTACAAGCTGATAATAATAAACTTTTTCTTTAACCTGACTTACTCGGGGTTCTTGGGTGCGGAGATGAAACTTGGTATTCTTTCATCTTTTGGTAAAGACTATGTTAGAGTCTATGTATTTTATTTTTTTCCCCCTTCCGTCCCTGTGGAAGGGTAGCTGAATACATTGCAGATCTGAGGGGGCTACAGAATATTTCTGGTTGTCTCTGGGGTACCCGGGTGTTTGTATTTGCGAAACAGGTCCAGTGCTATGATGGGCGCTGATGACTGCGTGCAGCATGCATCTGTGTCTGTGTGTGCATGTCGGCTGGAGTATTTATCATAATGCGGTGATTAGGCAAATGACTTCTAAAGCAGGTAGATTTGTTTTGGTTACTAAATTGCTCAGAGGCAGTCTCATTTTTCCCATTACATAAGGTTGTTATCGTTATTGTCAGATCTTGCTAGCCCGAAGTAAGGCATGTGAAGCTTTAGAGAGAACGTAACCTCAGTTGTCCTGTCATTAAATAGCTTGTATTTCATATGAATAATGAGGAAAAATGTTCTCTCCCTGCCTCATTTGTACTGCTAAACTGGTTACAGTCACCACCTGCAGCTACTCAGGACTAAACAATGTATATTAATTACTCCATTAATGATTTTATACAACTTGTATGCATGAGAATTTTTTTTTTGTGTTGGCGCTTCCCTCTCAGTGTCTAAGGAAATCACTTAATGCATGTGAAACTTCAGCAGAGTGGGTTTGAGCAGGAGAACTTCAAAACAAATTGCATTCACTTTTGTATTCCTGAAGTGCAGCTATAGAATCATGGTGACAAATGTGTTGTACCCAGTTGCTTCAAAACTTTACCTTAAGGAAATGTAAATAATGTAAATGTGGTTTGTTTTTTTTAATCTTCATGCCTCTTCTGTTTTCAGGTCATTCTAACATTAAAGCTTTTCTTAGTCATGGAGGTTTGAACAGCATTTTTGAAACCATGTACCATGGGGTCCCAGTGGTGGGGATTCCCCTTTTTGGAGACCATTATGACACTATGACTCGTGTGCAGGCCAAAGGCATGGGAATATTGTTGAACTGGAAGACTGTCACTGAGAGCGAATTGTATGAAGCCCTAGTAAAAGTTATCAATGATCCCAGGTATGGAACGAGTGATTATTTCTTGCTTTTATTTTAAATTTTTGATATGAGATAAATATCCATATACGGAACCTTTGTGCAAGGGGAAGAACTGCATGTTGGGGTTCATTTGTGTGCACATTGGGGTGAGTCTTTGGGTGGTTGTCCCATTTCACAAGGCTTGTCAATGGATCAGGTTTCTGTGTAGGTGCGAGGCTTGTTGCTCAGCGTATCAAAACTCAGTTGTCTCGCTTGCTTTTTGTGAGAGTTGCCATGTGAAGGGCAGAAAGGTTATAGAAACAAGCTTGTCCTGACTTATTCCTTGTTGCAAACCAATGTCTCTTTTTTGTGTTTCTTGATTACTCCATATGTAGCAGTCTGCCTGTTTTGCTGCCTAAGGCGCCTGGAGCAGAATACACCTGTACAATTGTAGGGTGGCATGTCTAGATTGTAGCTAAAAATATGATGTATTTAAAAATAATTTTTCTGAAGTCCCATGATTTAATTAAAAAAAAAAATTAAATAGATATTTTCCTGTTCTGGCCAGTAATAACCTCTTTTAGGGTCAGGAAGGTAATTTGTTTTTGTTGCAATGATAATGTTGTAAAAAATTATTATGAATGAGGACTCCAATCTGGTCTTGTAATTTTTTTTTCTTACTCCGGTGGAATAAGTAAAAGCCCATGCACTGGGTTTCATGACTCTCTAACTCAGGCAAACAAATTTGCTCAGGGATATAAAAGTACAAGGAGAGTCACTTTAGAAGTTTGTTCTGAATCAGTTTTAAACATCTGTGATGTTCACACCATCTTCAGATTAAAACTAACGAAGGGTTACCTGGTTGTAACCATAGTTTTGGAGTGTGGTGCTGATGATGCTTCTTGCTTTCATGAGAGCAGAGTCTTAAAAACGGCGCTTGCCTTGGGAAAGGAGAAACCTGTGAGGAGCGAGAAGGGGAATGTCACTAAAGAGATCTTGATAACATCAGAATGTCACTAAAGAGATCTTGATAACATCAGTTGCATCACCTTTCCGTTATGCAATTATCCTTAGCAGGAAGGCAAGTCCTGCATAAATAACCTGTTGAGCTGTGGTGAGAGGGGAGAGAAGGAATTCAACATGAGTGGCTCCTTCGGGGGACAGCCTGTTTGGGGGAAAAAAAAGTTTTAGGCTGAACTCTGGACCCAAGCAGAAATAGTCTATTGCACAATCACAGCCAAGTTTCTCACTTTATTCTGTGTTTCTCTAGTAGTTCAGTTGCACAATGACATAAACGAGTGGTGTGTTAGACAGGGTATGTTCCCGCTTTACAGCAGGAAAGGCAAATGCTTCTCACTCAATAGGCTTCGTTTTGGATTAGGTAAGATTCGCCTCTGGCAGCAGGTCAGCTTGGCTCTTCATAGCTTTGCTGGAGGGTGGATTTCTGCCTTCAGTCGCACGTGGGTCTGCTTTTCTACTCATTCTTCATCAAGGAGCTGTAAGGGCTGATGTGAAGACAGATTATCTGCCCTGTCTAGCCCTCAGTATGCTGGTGCTCTCGAGAGAGTCCTGCAGTGATACGCTGTTTGATCTGAAGAGGCTTAAGTATCTTTACGTGTTTGCAGGCTTGCTTTGGTCAGAGCGATGATGACAAGTTTTCTTTTCTTCCCCTTTCTTTAATTTTCTTCCCCGCAGCTACCGGCAGCGGGCCCAGAGGCTGTCTGAGATTCACAAAGACCAACCTGGTCATCCTGTTAACCGGACTGTATACTGGATTAATTACATCCTCCGTCACAATGGAGCCCAACATCTACGTGCCGCTGTTTACAGCATCTCTTTTTATCAGTATTTCTTACTGGATATTGCCTTTGTTGTACTAGTAGGTGCTGCCTTACTTTATTATATTTTGGCCAGGATAACAAAATTTATTCGCAAACAAAGCAAACATCTTTGGTCAAGTGATGAACATAGTGCCGTTAATGGACATTACCAGAACGGGATACCGAATGGCAAGTATAGAAGAAATGGCCACATTAAGCACGAAAAAAAGGTGAAATGAGCCAACTGCCCCATGTAAAGTAGTAATGAATCAGATCAGTTATCGAATTTTATCGCTGTAACTTAGTCTAACAACTACTTAAAACCTCAATAAGCAGTTCTAACACTCCCCTTCAGTATGTAATACTATGTGACAAAATTCTACGGAACTAAGAAAAGTCTTTTAAAAAAAAAAAGGCAAGCACAACCTAAAATGGAAAATATTTTATTCTTAATACTGATGCAGAGAGGTTATTTTGGCACTGAAGTTTTTAGAAGCCTTAATTCTCTAAAGTTATTCAATGACCATATTTATGAATTTTCAGTTTTTAAAAGCTAAATGTGTGTGTCCCAAATGAGGAGAGGTTTCTTTTTATTTGCAGAGGTTTTTTCCTTTTATTTTTTTATTGTTTTAATATATCCATCTTTTAGCTGAGAGAACTTTAGTGCTAGTTCTGTGTTTCCTTTGTTGAAGGTTCAACATGTTGTGTAAGAATGCTGTTTAAAAAAATATATATAATTTTTTCCCAGTCTTTGTGCAAGAAATAGCAAGTTGTGGACTGAGAACACAGACATTAAAAAAAAAAATTATCTTAAAATAAGCACTGAAGAAAAATGGCAAAAATATATACTCATTTTACTGATAAGCTGCATGACTCTTCTGCTCACTACCAGTACTTTGGCGAAAAGGGTCTTGAGCAAGTCTACAATAGGTCTTAATTTTTAATTTATACAAGATTTTATTTGTTGCCTTTCTCTGCATACATAATTTATGCCATGAAAATATTAGGGACTTTTGTTTCAGTTTAAAATGTGGCTGTGTGGGAAGTAGATTTGCATAATTAAGAAAAATAAATGAAACCAACAACAACAAAAAAAAGAAAACCTAGCCCTGTGCTTAATGCAGAAGGTGTTGTAATGGCCCAGAGCTGTGCGGAATCAAACCACTATTTGGGGTTTGTTTAAAAAACCAAACAGCAAATGCCCCTCCACCCAAAGTTGAATGTCTCTGCTATTAATTCTCATTAGTATTAAGTTCTTTCTAAATTGCAATGTTGTAGATGTTCTCTTTCAATGGTTGTATCTGGAAAAAAAATATTACCTTCTCTTAGTCTGGGCCATGCAATCCATGTTCCACATAGTTGCCAATACGAATTCTCGGATGTGGGATGGGAGGCCGCTCTCCGGGTTGGGGGACCAGCCGCTCCTTCCCAGGTCCCACGGGAGGAGCGGGGTGAAGCCTGGCCACCTGAGCGGGAGGTTTGCAGAGGTGGTTGTCCCCCGCTCCTCCTCCTTCCCTTGCTATTGTCCCTCCCCGCAACAATCTCTTTCAATCATTGTCGCCGACATGGGACGCTGGCGGTGGTGTGCACCGAGGGCGGGGATGCAGGGTGCTGGGTGTAAAAAATCACAACTGCCCTGCTCAACCAGAGTTGGCAACTATGAGTTTATTTCCATGTCATTCTGTTTACTTGGAATTTGCACTACACATGTTGTGAGTGTATGCTTTATTTATTTGTAGTTTGAAATCCCATGCCTGAAAGAGAAAGGAGAGAAACCCATTTTACCTAGTGTTGTTCACTAACATGGGAAGAGTTGTGATGATTACAGGATGCTGAGATCATCTTCATACACAGTGATGCAATATTTCACTATCATTCCATCAGGAGCCTCTATCCTATAGCAATAAATAACAGTACAGATATGTTTCTAATATACAGTACAGCTACTTGTACTGCTTTCTGAATACTTGAAGAAAATGGTATTATAAATAAGCCTATTAGCTATTCCTTTTTACAATCTTGCAGTTTGCGGCGACTAAAGGAGCGCACAGAGGCGATGAATGGTGGGATGGTAATAAGACTTCGAGTGTATGAATGACTTGGTTTAAATGTGTTTTTTTGGCATTGAAGAGAAGGTACAAAAGCACTGACCGGATGATTAAGCATAATTTAATCTCCACTGTGATAAAACTTAAGCAATAAACATGGATTTAATAGAGAAATTCTGTTGTTGGAAGTATGTTTTTGTTCAAATGAATACTGTTTATTTTAAAGTACCCGGTGTGTGTGAGTATATATAAACGTGGATGCTTAATAGGATACACCAATTTTTTTTCTTTTCTGTATGTACCATCATGCATGATAGGTATTTGAAACGAAAAATTATTATATTTTTTGAATGTAGATCTGTTTCCTGGAGGAGTGTTGATCAATTGAAAGAGGGGATGCTTAAGCAGATTTCTTTTTTAAGGCAGTTTCTTTTTTAAAGTTTATGTGAACATTCCTGGTAAAGTGTATGTTGTTTTTTTTCTGTATGTGTTACTTTAGACACATTTCTTAGAAAGCAAAAGTAAAAGTTTTTTCATGGTGATATTAAATGAGATGATTGATTCCTGAATAGTCTCTGTAGATATAAAGAAGCTGCAATTCAGTTGTAGAAGAGGAAGTTGCTGCATTATTAATTGTATTACCAAACTTACAGATGGGTCTGACCCACCTAATCTATAGAAATACCTCTTGTGTTCAAACTTATGTTCTTCTAAGTTCAAACATGATCTGATATTTGACTTATTTTTCATTTCAGTCCCCTGCAGTGATAGAGGGGCTTGTATTAGACCAAGTGGCTGGAAAAGATGGTGTGGGGGGGATGTTTCCACAAAACATGCCTGACCGAGTAAATTCGGTGCAAAATTTAGCTCTTGCCATAGGTTTTGGTATTCTGCTTTCTGATTCCTTTGAATAGCTCAAAGAGTCAAGAAGAAAGCAGCCATAAGAACAAGCCAGTTTAATTATCACCTGCAGAAACAGGAGATAGCTACCAAGTATTCAGAGTTTAAGGAAATCAGTCCATGTGCTAACAGTTTTCTCTTACTCCCCAGATCACTTGGAAAATCAGTTTTTAATAGTATTCTGTGCTAACATCTTTTTGATGTTCTTGAAAGATACCACTTCTCATGAAGTTGAGCGTGTTCTGATTTTACTCTATGGCGTGGTAAGTATGCAGTGTTTGCTGGAGTTAGTCTGATCCGTACACCAGTAATGAAGAGACACAATTAAAATGCTGGTGTATGAGTGCAAAAATTTTAGTCCTGTTATTTCCAGGGTGCTGTGTTTTCCCCCTTAATTTGTGTGGGTACCTATAAGTGGGTTGATTTGTATATGAAATCTAATGTGCGCATCTGTATTAGTAAGAAACAGAAGGTGGCCAGTTGATTCCTTCTGAAGCTGAGTTGAGCTTCACTTCCTTCAGTGATTTTTCAGAAGACGTTGGCAACTTTAATAAACTTTTGGGACTTTTTGGTGTCTTGACAAATGACTCTATTCTTCCTTTCTGTACAACACTAGAGAGGTGTGATTCTTTTTTTGAAGTGATACCATTTTCGGCATAAAGATATTATTTTTCCTGCAATGAGATCACGGTACTCTTTTTTTTTTTTTTATTTGGAGATGTGTTTTTGTTCTGGGGGCTGGGGAGAATGTGTGTTTAAAAATGGATTTAACAAATCCAATATTATACAAGAACTTGCCTGTGTTGTTTTAACTTGTATGTTGGGATGAATGGTGCACATGCTTGCCAAAAGTGAGCTGTAGTACTAACAAATACTTCCACCTGTGGTTCCCTGGAATGGTAATATTCTCTGATTTCCAAGAAAGAAGGCAGTGCCTCTAATTAGAAGGTTCAATTATGTCAATATGAGAGAAGAGTCTCTGAAGACATGTTGCTGCTCTTTATGTTAAAGGTCGAGGTGTGCTACAGAAGAGAGGTAAAGGCTACCTATTGCTCTTAGGTTGTGAAGAACGGTGTTTAGGTGTTGGGTTTTTTTTCCTCACCAGTTCACAAGTAGGATGAAGGATCTTTGAGGGGAAGGGAGGAAGAGGAGGTATCTTCTCAGCGAAATTTCATGTTTACCTTCTGTGAATTGTTTTATTACAGAGCTGTAAAGAAAACCAAATAATGCATTTATTTTTTTATTCCAGTCCAGCAGCACTGGTACGAGAGTGGTAGCTGTAGTCAGGAAGACCGTAAGTCCTTTCTTTCATTTGGATAATTGTAATACTTTACTCAGGAAACACAGGTAAAAAAAACCCCACCAAAACCAACAGCAACCCCCCCAACACTCCCCCTGCGTATATCTTGGTACGTATTCTAAGTGTGCACTGTGGATAACAATGGAAAAACTTCCGTCTTTGCCATGACAGCGAAGGTTTGTGTTTCAAGATAAAGATCTAGCAGTGATTGGTGTTGCTGCTCAGCCAGCATTGAAATTGGCCAGATCGTTGAAGGAATGTTAAAAAGGAATTTTTAAAAATACACATGTAACTCCAGACTGCATACCGAATCACGATACCAAGTCTGAGGTTTTACTCACCTGCTTGATCAATACTGTTTATTATGCATTGAAGAGAGAAGACAGTTTTAAAATAATTAATCTTCTGAGGCAGTCTTCTGCTGCTGTTTGGTAAGTACCGCGGGCCAGCTGAGGCTTACTTTATCTAATGAAAATTATACCTCTTAGTGGTATAAAAACGAATTAGAACTCTTTTAAAAACAAAAAACAACCACTGCTAAATTTCATTTCATTGTAAAATAGCAAAAATTGGAGCGTGTCATGCATTTCTGTTTTGGTTTTCTCTGTTACTGTAATGAAACAAAAATTGGTTAGAAAAGATTGTATTTCACATATGTTGAGGGAATGGAAGCTTGAACAATAGGGAAATTTCAGAAAGTGTTTGCTGGAAGGTACTCGCGTCCGTGCGTGTTCCTTGTGGCCAAGAGGGGATACACTAGGTTTATATTGTTTAGGCATTATATAGGAGTTAGAAAAACGGAGAGATGAGGAGTACCAAAACTTCCTTGAGATGTCGTTGTGAGCCAATTCAGCAATTGCTCCTTAGAAGAACAGCGCTTTGCATTTCTGCATGAATTGGGGAAATTTGGATTGAAGGAGGTCTTGATGAAAGTGTGTCAAATTGGTGTTTGAACCATAAACAGCAGTCTTCAGTGAGATGAAAAGTGCTGTCATGAAAGCACTGGTCTATGAAAAATAAAGACAAAAACATCAACTTACAAACAGAGCATAATTGCACTGTGTGGAGCATTAATTGGCTTTTTAATGTTAGTATGATTATATGCTAAACAATTGTATGTCTAGGTGTAGGAACGGAGGGCTGGTGAGGAGTGATTGCTAAAGCAAGAAACAACATAGACGGTAACTTTTTGCAGATGGACATCAAGATTTTTGGCAGTCAAATGGTCTAATGAACACCTGGTGGTATTTTTAAAGCAGGTATTTTTCACGTGTCTACCCAGGTGCTCAGGGCCCTCCTCTGTATAATACTTTGTTTATGATGCCATAGTCAACTCATTGTAAAACAAGTGTTCATGTAGTGTCTTCATCTTGCTGTTAAGATTTGTCTGAGTCTTTTGTCGAAGATGCCTTGCCACCTATTGAGTCTGCCGCTTAAATGTCACCTTAATTTTTATGATTCGCCTCAAACTCTGCATTGGGTATCTCACTTATAGATGAGATGGTCAATGTTCAGCAGCCCCAGGTGTTGACTAACCCCTCAGTCCTTCTTCCCAGTACTACGCTATCTTGCCATATTGCAGAAATAACTAAAAATAAAACCCCTCTTATCAAAGTTCGTCCTTCTTCAGGATATTTCTCTAGAGCGGCTTTGGAGATGTTTTACTGATACAACGGTTGATAGAGAAGAAATAATTTTGGATGCTGGTCTACCAGACAGTTTTTGCATAAGGATACTGACACCAATTAACACATGCAGATGTTTGATCATCTGCTTTGGCAAGCTTAGATTCTCATGCTGATACACAGTTTAAACTGGCTTTATGATGTTGGTTCTTATAGTTTTCCTTGAATGTTACTAAAACATTTTGAAAAGCCAAGGTAGCTTCTATACAGGCAAACCCTCGGGAGCGAATGTCCCAGCCCTGCTGCAGTTGTAGTTGCAGGCGTGGGATTCCTGTCACCTCTCTTCTTTCTTCCTTTTCTGGATGGGGAGACAGAACTTTGTCAAAATTCATTATACGTTAAGATGATTGCAAAATAAGTCTGCATATAGACATTTTTATTCCAGACTTAGAGAATGGGATACATCTCACAACTGGTACATCTTTGTACTAATAGTGGCAACACCGGAGACGGAGTTACTCTGGCGTGCATCCATTTGTCTTGTTCTGCTTGTGATTGATTACTGCATGACAAAACCATATTTTACCAGAGTTTTATGTAATTCATTATCTGAGTTCCATGGAAATAAACATTTTACAGTCCTCATATTTAAGAATCACCTAGGACAAGCCAAAGGTCAAAATTTTCATTTGTTATCTATGTTTCTAGTCTTTGTTATGATAAAATAAAATCTTGCCACATCTCATAAAGCTGGGAGGTTACTTTTTAGGACTGTGAGGTGATGTAAATACATAGGTATAGATAGTTTCCTTTATAGAAAAATCTTTCACTGTGGAAAACAAATTAGGAAAGCATGGAGGGGTGGGGGTGAGAATGACATGTTTGTTTTGAAATCTGGAGGAATTTGTTGTCCCACTTTGCCTGACACAGTGTTTCACTGACTGGGCTGTGTGCTGTATTAATTAATGTGCGAGAGACCTAAGCAGCATTTTATGTGTTTATCCGTGCTGGTGTTATAAGAAAATGCAGAATTACATCAGTTGTTCAAAACCACAGGGGGCAAAGGTGATGGAGGAACTGCTGACCCCACTCAGCAATTTGGGCATGAAGGGGAAGTGGCTGGTTTGAGATGAGCTGCAAGCAGTCGGTATAACAATATTCGGTGTCCTTTTCGATGCCTTAATGCATGTATCAGCCCAGTACCCAGGGATAAACCAATGCAAGTAAACTGATGAGAAGCTTCTCCAATGCCTTGGCTTT